>CM046307.1:13772757-16252757 GCA_025267735.1 Mactra quadrangularis | reverse complement strand
CGACATCGCCCGAAGTTTGACAGCAGCTATTATGGGAATTCTACCTTAAGGAACCTCACTCAATACGATGGTTAGGGTTGAAGAATGCTGTAGAAGCAGTGTTTAGATCATACTCATCAGTCCTTGCTACTCTTTCAAAATTTGCAGAAGAGAAAAACAGTGTTGCCAAAGGACTTTATAAGTACTTCAATAGTTACAAGGTTGCTCTAGTTACAGCATTTATGCTTGATGTGCACAGAGAATTGGCTGTTCTTAGTTGCCAGTTTCAAAAACAAAACTTGCTTTTCAGTGAAATAAACTCATTACTGCAGGGCACCCTGGCTAAACTTGATAGCATGGACACATTCGATGGTGAAGCTCTATCAGACATGAAGCAAAAGTTGACTGTGGAACATGATATTGCTATGATGAATGGGGAGGTCATTTCATACAGTAAGACAATGGACAAAGAATTTGAGTCACTGAAGATTGAGTACTTGAAACGTCTGAAGAAAAATTTGAAAGAAAGATTTAAAAAGACTGATACCACCATGTTTGACAATTTGGGTAAAGTATTTGAACCAGACTTGGTGAACAGTTTAGATGATAAGGAGTCAGTCAAAGCAGTTGAATACCTTGGTGAATTTTATGGTAATGACAAGCAGGTTAAATTTACTCATGGTGATATGGATAAAGGTTATGTAACAGAAGAAACTAATATATATGGATTGATAGATCCTAAAAAACTTAGACAAGAATGGCTTAGACTTGCTGGTATGATAAAAGGGGCTTACAAGACTTATTCAACAGTGCAGTTATGTAGAAGAATAATCTTAATACACTCTGACATTATTCCTAACTTTGCTGTACTAGCAAAGATTGCTCTGTGTGTTCAACTGACTAGTGTTGAATGTGAGAGAAGCTTCAGCACACAGAATCGCATAAAGAGTAAATACCGAACATCACTGGGCTCTGAGAAACTTGACATTTTGCTTACCATTAGTATGACTGGCCCTGACATGGATTCTTTTAACTTGAAACCTGCTGTAATACAGTGGTTGAAGAAAAGTAGGAGAAAAGTAAGGCTTTGCTCTGAATATAAACCAAGGGCAAAAAAACTCAAACAGTGTTAAATCTATCATCAGCTATAAGACTTTGTAGATATGTTGACTGTTAGAAGTTTTTAGTTTCTAAGGCACAAGACATGTGCAACTTTTGTACAGTTTACAGTTCACCATTGTTAAAAGTTAGAAGTTGAATATACCTGATGAATATCTTTACAAATTTCCTGCATTCATTTAAGGTAAGCCTTATGCAGTGTTAGATTATTGAATGTTCTTAAAAAGTACCCTTTCTTTTCAAAATGACCGGGTATCAATAAATTTGTTACCCAATTAAAAATCCCTGGTACCCTATTTTTTCAAAATGAGTGGGTAATTACCCTATTAACCCAAAAAATTATCTGTTGCTCTGTACAGTACTCCATGTCAAATGAACAACATTTATGTCCTCAATATATGTACAGTCGCTCAAACAATGTGAAATTTGATTATGTTTGTCTCTAATACGCCTAGAACTATTTCTCCTTCTTTCAATAACTATTTTAAACAATCTCTAACTCCCTAATTTACAGACCATGGAAATATTGCATCTACAGCAATAATGTTTGATGTTTTTTATTGTTTTGGATGTCCCTAAACTTTTCACCAGAAAAACTTCAAATTTAATAGATAATCAAAAGTTGTGGCATGTTTAGGATTATGCCCCCTTACTGTTGAAAATAGAAAAAATGACAAAAAAGTTAATTCTGACAATAGACATTTAATTCAGCATAAAATCAATGTAAACATATAGGAATGGTATCAATCAAACACATATGTGTATACAAGTAAATGTTTAATGCAACTTGCCAAGTTTGTTTTGTTTTTTTTCCCCAAAAATTATGGCCTTTGAAGTCCTCGGCTAGGGTCAAATTAGCCTACTATGTCACACACATGACATTTTTAACACATCATAAAAAATTAATAAAAGATCAATATTCACCGAACTTGCACAATATTGTCTTATATTACAGATAATTCTTGAGAAGAATTATGATAGACTTTTACCGAATACTTTTTGAAAAAACAGTAAATCAATTATCAGTATTCCCGGAAAAGTGTTAATTTCAAGCATTGAAATATCATGAAATATGTATTTTCTAAATTCTAAAATTTAACTTCACCAATATAACTAACATAATATGTTCCTATAGTATAAACAATATCAGAAAAGAAAATTCAACAATATTCAAAGCATGCTTAAAAATATAGAAGATCCAAATTCTAGGCCGAAGCATAATTTCTGAGTCACCAAAAGTTGATAAAATGAAATAATGAACTATATCTTCTTTAGAGTCAAAATAATTTCTCAAATGATAGGTGCTACTATTAAAAACTAATTGGAATATAATCTATACATACTTACAAGAAAAAGTTACGTCAAATCATAAAAATAACTGTAAGTTGTGACCTGAAATCTACAGTACCAACCAAAAGTTAGGAGACATTTTCACTTTTTAAGCCTACTGAATAGCTGTTATCTTAAATTTGACAATTACTTATTTTGAAATGCTTTTTATTGTCAGCTTCATATTTTGATTATAATTATATTCATAAATAAAACTACAAAAATATCATTAAAGCTTTGTTATAGAAAATAATTACAATAAACATGGATTTAGAGGCTTGAGGGCATCAGATGCTGAATCTTGTAAATGAGTTGCATTAAAAAAATTGTTTTCATTTTATCAAAAACCATACTTTAATATATAAAAGATAATAACTCTATAGAAATAGACATCAAAATTCAAGAATTGCAGTGAGTTTCTTTTGTCTCCAAACTTTTGGTGAGTACTGTAGATATTTTTTGCTTATTTAGTTATAAAAATTGATCCAAAAAACCAAACCACTCAAACAATTTCAGTACAATACATTTTTACACAAGTAGCTTTATTGAAGCACAATTTTAAAGAGACATTACCATATTGTTCATTTCATTCTTAAAAAAGTACAGTTGTTCCTAAATTATCTTATGCATATCAAATTCATATAAAATTTTATGTACAAAGCACAAAAAATGTAAAAAACTTATCCAGCTTACACCAGGTAAACATTAACAAAATTATGTATTTCTAAATAAAGAGTGATTACCAACAAGATACACTAGTAGCTGCCATATCGTAAAAAACAAAAATGCTCTACAATCTTTCATTGTCAGGGTACTAACAGTATGTTGGAGCAATTTACTAAGAGTCCAAGCATCACCAACAGCATCATGAGCACTGTATGTAATATACAAAATATCAGAGACCAGAGAGTCTTGTTTATTTATACAGTCTTACTAAGATACATGTTATGACAAAGAGTTACATATAGCCATAACACACAATGAAAGTCTGTCAAAATCATTCACTTTGACAACACTAAAACTAACACATGAAAATCAAATCTGTTTTTCATTCTGGGCTGTAACTTTGTAAGAATGACATAAGAATTTTTTTCAAGTCACTCGAAGAAAAAGTCTCAGGTTGTATTGATGTCCACTGTTGACACTGGTGATCCATTCACTAACATTTTGTCACCAACCATAGACATTCTCTTAATCTGATGTGAAGTTGCAGTAATATGAATCAATAGCTGCACATAAGATAAAGGGTATAATCTGACCAACAATCTGAGTTGTATGAGGAATTTCACCTTTACTAACTGAAATAGAGACAAGTAGAATGACTTCACAAAATGATATAATTTTAAACTAGGATTTTTTCTTCAATATATACAGGTACAATATTGATATACTCATTGACAAACACAATACCAATGTATGTTGTAGACAGCCTCAACATTTTTAGAAACAAGTAATAGACAACTTGTGACACTTGGTAAAATCCCTTGACTAATATATGCATTTTCATTCAAGTAAATTGTATTCATGTGTCATCAATACTGCAGAGATAAGATAAAAAATTAAAATAAAATATAGTCATTTAATTAAATAATAATTCTTATACTTGCTTTGTTCAGTTATTTCTAAATCAAATGTCAAGTAACCAATGTCTACTGTATATGAATGAAACAAAAAATTGCTGCCAGATGATGGCAGTTAGTATGTCTAATGGACAATGGTTATGTGAACCATCCAAAACAAAACTCCAATTGAATAAACACCTATAAACTCAGTCCAACAAGAGCAATGCTACATTTATTGATACAGACTCATAGTATATATCATAGATTACCTGTAGTTTGGAGAAGAATCTGACAACAAAGCAACACCAAGGTCAGGATGTATAACTTGCATGATTGATTCAGTTTCCGAGTCTCTTCCACAGCTTGTCCTTAAATAAACAAAAAATAAGATTTTTACTAGCACCAGGACTGAAATGTAATCTCACATAATTGCAAAATGGAGTGTATTTTGATATTTGTAAGTACCATTTTTAGCTAATAAACATAACAAGGTAAAATTGCCATAAAATATCATTATGCAGATCTACTATCTAAACTAATGAAACTCAAACCAGCCTTGGTGTGTCAAGCAAGATTGATAGCAACTACAGATTTCAGCCAGTTTGGAAACAATATGCGTCTCTGACAACTTTCACTAAATTCTGACCCATTAAAAGTTTAAGATAGATCATTACAGCCTTGTCTGGATACCCTGATTCATCTGCTACAGCCTACAGACAGGCAGGGACCGGGACAACTCAACCCGAATCCAACTCAACCCAGGACAACTCAACCTGTAAGCCGAGACAACTCAACCCGTGGACAACTCAACCCGAGGACAGCTAAACCCGAGGATAACTCAACCTGTATGATATATAATTAGTTATTCATCATAAATGATGTGTGATCAACAATTATTGCAATTTAAATTGTTTAATCTTGTTATAAGACGAATGGTTTCGGCACACTTCAATCATAATTTTATCTTCAAGAAGTTTATTTGTCGGTTCGACATACTAGTTATACCATTACTGTACTTTATTCACAAATATCTTCCATTCTTGATAGAAATATATTCAATTTCATTTTTTATTGTTAATACATATCTTTATGATAAATAACCAATTAGATTATTTATCAAACTATCATAATATATTTTACGGGTTGAGTTGGCCACGGTTTGGGTTGTCCACGGTTTGAGTTGTCCACGGGTTGAGTTGTCACAATTTTGGGTTGAGTTGTCCACGGGTTGAGTTGGATTCGGGTTGAGTTGTACCGGACCCGACAGGCAGTGTTACACATTATATTAGATAATAACTCTCTCAGGCAAAGTTAAATCTAGTTTATTTGTTTTGTAGGGTTTAATGTTGTAAGAACACACTGTAAAATGCATACAAGTTATCATGTATCATTTTGTCAGTTACTGACAACTGCCCTACATAATTAAAAATCATTGGTAGTTGGGATAATGGCCGTAGACATTATTTCATGACCAAGCTTCCACACAAGTATGCCCCGCTCTGGAATCAAACCAACGCCACCACCCCCGATCAACTGACTTGCATGTTACCAGTCGGGCAAAGCGGGCAGCTATCATATGTTAAATATAGCACTGTGTTGTATGTTCTGTTGCATATACAGTACGTCTCTAGTTTTGTGCCAAACTAATAATTATTAATCTTAAATTGTAATGTAATCTCTTACCTGTAGAAGGACATAGATAAGGGTATCTAATTCCCTGCCTGTGCCTAGACTAGAGGCTAAAACATGGTGCACCAGTACCTTTCACCCTGAGTGCTTGTTAACAGCTTAACCCGCACATTGCTTATGTAACATCACTCTTCATAACTGCATTTATCAAATAAATATCCCGATAGTCCACGTTTTAATTCATCAACAACACAGCCTGTCATTTGTAAACAGTAAATCAATGGCACCGGGTCAATTCCACATCTTTCACAAAACCTCAGTGCGTCCGACTTATTTGACGCCCTATTCTCCATTCTTCAACCTCTGATGGTTGTTATTTATCAATTACTATCCCAGATAGATTGTTTAGTCCTAATAAACTTCTGTCGAAACGAACATAACGTTGTTTTGAAAAACGATTGAGCTTATTGCTAACTGTCTCCGCCATGTTGAATAACTCGACTTTACCTCGGGAAACCCCGCTACGTCATACGTCACGTGGTCGTGGGTTTAAAGAAGCGAACGGGCACAGAATAAACGAAAAGTCGTCAAAAAGCCGGATCGATTAGAGACACGAACATTAAGTCCCTGCATGTTCTGATATAGCAGGGAATTATCTATGTCTCTGATTAAATCTTCGATTCGCCAATTTCTGTTCCATTTCGTCCATATTGCCCCAAATTATCTATAGCGCATTTTAGTCATACCCGCGGTAAACCAGTCAATGTCTGTTCCAATGAGTGGATTTGCGTGTTTTAGTCGTATAATGATGTTGCTCTATTGCCGAATGAAAAATCAAGTCTATGGAAATAAGTTGCTAGCGATTATTAGGAAAACATACTAGCCGAAAACATCCGAATCAAATTTTGCAGTAATGATATGCGGAGTGGATCGGGGTTTTAGCTTAGATTCAATGCTCGGAGCTGAAATTACGGTGTGTTAACTTTGGAACGATGTTCAGAACATCGTTCCAAAAAGGATGAAGATATATCATTGTATAAATGAAACATGTATATTTTCACTTGTTGAGACGGGCATAATTCAGTCAAAATTAATTCAAAGGTTACTATGGAACTCTTTATTTGACCTCCAGTATTTTAGTAATCCTACAGAAATTTGCAAGTTTTTAGTGGATCCGTACATAAAATATAGACAATGAAATGTTAGTCTTCAGCAAATGCATATCAGACTAGTACAGATTAGGACCATCCCATTATTCTACTTACAGACAAGTTAAAACTAATTATCTTAGTTAATCAAATAACTGACAGCAGTACAACAGCCAGACTCTGTCAGACAATGTCACACTTAAAAATCTGAGTTAGATATGCTTGTTATTTTTATACATTATAGTAATGTAGATGAAATATAACATAAAATAAATCTCTATATTTCATGCTGATACAATCATCATGTATATTAATATAGCACTTTTATATTGATGTCATATCCAACTATCTTATAACTAAGATATATGAATCAACTGTTCTAGTGCTTCCTGCATCAATCAATCGCTTTATATACATGAGTTACATTTTTGGTCACACTGTGCAGACCAATTAATTCTTCCTGTTTGACATCATGTAACTTTCTTCATTGACTTTTTAGTTATGATTTTTCTACATGCAATCATTTTTTGAGTTACATACCTTTATATATCAGGGCTTTATCAGCCTATCTCACGGGGCCGAATATGGACCCCATTCCCAATGCCAAAAAAGGACCATTTATCCCAATTTCAAGAAAAAAATTCCCAATCGTATCAAATAATTCCCTTTGAACAGGATGTCTTTAGCCTTTACTAAAGAAACCACGAGATTTCATAAAAAATAATAAATACATGAGAATTTGCATTAAATGCCTCACTGAACTGTCAGAACAAACTCTTTAAGAGCACTGCAACACTTTCAGAGACACCAAAGCAAAACTTATAAAGATTTAATGCAGAAAAATAAATGATAAAATTTCCAAATTGGTTTGATTTGTCGATATTTTTCCCCAAATCGGACTATTTACAGCGTTAAAAATTCCCAATTTAGGCAGGGGCCTTTTTCCCAAACCCCCCTGAAAAAGCCCTGTATATAATAATAATGTGTATACAATAATTTTTATTTTTTTTTGGGGGGGGAGTATTGTTTTATGCTGGCAGCCAGTGTTATAGAATAATAAAAGATAAAAAGTCAAGAAATATACTGTGGAGGAAAATCATAACATTTATCTCCAATAGCTTATGAATGAAAACCACAGATTTAATATTGCACTACATCAGCAAATAACAAGAATTACTTTCTTGCAATTGAATATCTATAGTGCTTCAGGTTTTAACAAAGGTGGTATTCCACTTTTAATATACCAAGTTACATAAGAAAACCATGATAAAGTATTACCTGTACAAGTTTTCCATCTTTAGTGACATCTAAATGAAGACCTGGACCTGGTTTACCAGCCCTGAAATAAATTTGTTAGTCATCATTCACTATACACTACAATTACACTATATAAGCTAGTTTAAAAGGTAAGGACATGTATCACTTGATGTTTCATTAAACCTGATAGCTCTAAATATATTTATCAAGGCTCAATAACATAGAAGTAGAACACATAACAAATTATGGATGCAAGTATTTTTCTATGACAGAGGAAGAAATGCTCCACATGCCATTTACACAAAGAAATAGCTATGTAGAACTTAATAAATGTTATCACCCAATTTCTATGAACAGTTTTACTTTAAAATCAGACAAGAGCTGTCAGAGGAGACAGCATGCTTGACTTAATAAGTGTTTGTCACAGGAGATGTGGTTGATGATAAGGAACATACATATTTTAAAATTTGAAAATATAACCTTAACAAATTCAAAGAAAAAAAAGAAATAAATAGAAAACTATAAGTTCAAGGGGGATAACTCTGAAAAAATGTATAAGGAGTTATGAATCTTGTCACATGAGATGTGGTTGATAATAAGGAACATATATCTAAAGTTTGAAGTCAATACCTGAAGAAATAAAACAGTTGCAGTAAAAACAAACATTTTTTAAAGAAAACTCTAATTTCAAGGGGAGATAATTCTGAAAAAAAAAATATTTGGAGTTATAAACCTTGTCACATGAGATGTGGTTGATAATAAGGAACATATATTTAAAGTTTGAAATCAATACCTAAAGAAATAAAACAGTTGCAGTAAAAACAAACATTTTTTAAAGAAAACTCTAAGTTCAAGGGGAGATAATTCTGAAAAAAATGCATTCGGAGTTATGGACCATGTCACATGAGATGTGGTTGATAGAAAGGAACATATATTTAAAGTTTGAAGTTAATATCTTAAGAAATAACAAAGATACAGAAGAAAGTATTTTACTGCACAAAAACTTGAATCTGTGCACAAAAACTTCAATCAGTTCAAGGGGAGATAATTCTTGAAAAATGTGTTTGGAGTTATGGACCTTGTCACATGAGATGTGGTTGATAGTAAGGAACATATATTTAAAGTTTGAAGTTAATATCTTAAGAAATAACAAAGATATAGAAGAAAGTATTTTACTGCACAAAAACTTTAATCAGAAGTGTGGACGCGGACGCGGAAGCCGGGGCGAGTAGGAGAGCTCTACATTACTTCGTAAAGTCGAGCTAAAAAATTAGGACACTTCTTACAATAATAGTTCTGATTAAGGCCTGCAAAATTGGTTTGTAACAACTAACAAGATGCACATGATCTACATATTAGTTACTAACTTACTGTGTCCAATAAAAGATATAACAGGCATTGTCAGGCAACACTATCTTCGCAAAAACTATTTACAGTCACTGACTGAAAATGTGTACAGGCAGTTCTTTATTTGTGTTCAAAGACAATATAGATCCTATAATTACTTAAGACCAGGTAAAAACAATCATGAACAGGTTGATTATTGATTATTGTGATAGAAAAAATCTATATTAAAATAGACAAAATATATTAGAATCATATAGGTCATCATATATTATCATCAAAACAACCCGAGGAAACAGCATTTGCTTCACTGTTCCATACTGCAGAACAGACTACCTCCGCCAGTCATTCTTACCCTCGGCTACAAGACTGTGGAACCAGCTGCCGGACCACATCGCAACAGCTCCAACTCCAAGTCTTAAAGCATTCAAACAGGGGCTGGCCGATACGTAAAAAAAGTAATATTGATCAGTGTATACAGTTTTAAAGGTTTTAACATTTTTAACTTTTGTGCCACACCACCTCTTTGACCTTACACCTGTGTGACAATACCCCAGAGAGGGATCCTGCGCAGTAATTAGAAGAAGAAGAAGGGGATATGAATACGGCGAAACCAGCAAGAAATCTTGACAAAGATCTAATTAATAAAATAAACAAGTCCTGTCGAAAGGATCTAGGGCCTGTTGCCTTAGCAAATTGCTATGTGGTTCTTTGTCCTCTGGTACCATTCTTACACCAAAATGATGAGTACATGATATCAAAGCAAGGGTACCAGGGATGAAGTGATATGAATCAATAGGCTTAGGCAACATACCCTAGATTCAATAAGGGGAGATCATACAGTGAACTCGACAGTTCCGGGTCAGTAACGAAACAAACGTTGCGTGTCTCTTCAAAACGAAAGATGTGGGAATTAAACCTGCATAAATCGATAAACAAATACTTCCACCGTACCATGCTATAATAAATTTATAGTGTTTATTTGCTTGTAATTGTCTACAATTTTTGAAATTGCATGCTGCAAACTTGATAGTTACGGGTCGCACTTGCCAATTCCGGGTCACGTGACCTATTCTTGTCTCCTTAATCCGGAGTGATCTCAACAGGGTTAAAATCAATAAAACATCCGACTTTTTGTCAATAAAGACTTTATCTCATATTTTCTTCCAAGTTAAACAAAAATAAAACTCGTAAATGAAAGATCTAATCAGGTCACTCGCAATTACCTTTTGCAAATAAAAACAAGTACCATAAATACAATTAGTTGCGTGTAAAAAGTAAAACTCAAAATATCAAACAATAATTGTATTTAATTGACAGATATCTTACATATGGGATAAAATTATGTATAAAATAAATTTTAAATGTTAAAAAAATACTTTTTAATTAAAATAAATGATTGCATATAATACGGGTTGAGTTTTGACCCGAAATTGTCACGTGCTTACCAGGTCAAATTGTCTGCATAATTGTCAAACAGTAATTAGAAGAAACAAATCTATGAGTTAAATCGTGTTCACCGATAAATTTCCTGCAAAATGATGTACAATAAGTACTTAATTTTATCTAAATTGTGTATATAAATCACTGTTTTTTCAAACGCATGGACGAAACGTTCACATATATTCGCATTGGTTGGAAAAGGTGCTGTTTAGTGTTTCATGACTATGACTTCCGGTAGAGAAATGTTCACATGGAAAGTTTGTGTAACAGTAGCTAAGTGGTTAGTGTACATGACTTAACTTTCATATAATCAAAATATTGCATTGTTAAGGATTCATCTGTACTATTATAAAAAAGTGACCCGGAATTGTCGATGACCCGGAACTGTCGAGTTCACTGTAGTTCAAAATACTGCATTCAGAATTAATCTGACAACCTTTGTATTTGTCTGCACAAACAAACTTGATATGCATTTATTAAAATAAAAAAAACATCAGCTATATAATTCCTTAAGAGGCAAAAAATGGTTGTACAGTAAATCGTGATAACTGGGTTCGAAATGTCACGAGTCCGAACAGTCAACTGACGAACTGAAGCTCTGACCACATCACGTCCTGAGTACCTCTCGTATATAAACAATTTATAAAACGTGCAATTAATAAAAGATACATTCAGTGAATGTCACATAATAAACAGTTATAAATACATAACAATAACAAAACAAGGCCTCATCATGTCAGTTTGCAGCGTGTCAATATTTTTACACGAAATGCATCCCTTGTTATCAATGCTTTGACGTCAGTATGGACCAAAACATCAACCTCTCCACTAAATAAAATGATTCAAATCAACAAAAGCGATAGTTAGTGGGAAGAAATGTAGAAAACTGACTTGAAATATTACCATGAAGGAACTTCAAAATTATTCACGAGTGGGCCCGACATTTTGCAATTAGCGCCCTCTAAAAACAAAGGGGAGTAACTCTTGTCAGAAGATAATCAAATTCACACACAATAATCTCCCTTGACCATTCAATTTATCTGAAGTGCCATCAACCACAGACTTGTGTATAAAAGTTTTAATATAAAAGCTGCATATCAAAATATTCTTTTTGAAATAATATTTTTTAAGAACCGTGGAGTTGTAGTTACATCCTTCCTAATCTAACAAAAACACTTGTGCTTACTGCTAGACATGTATGACTAAAAAGTATATTGTTTTATTTATTTTGTATCTTTGTTTTAAACATAAAATATCATAATTTTTTTTTATATAAGTATTTTCTTAAAATTAAATTTTGAAATAAACTTTATGTTTTTCCTTTCTCTTAAATGTGATAGTTTTTTTATTATTTTAACTTTATAGGTACGTCTGAAATTCTGATGTTATAGACCTAGGAAACCATTTGCCGCATGGTTTGTAAGTTTTAATTGTTTGTACGCACATACCTGGTTTTTTTTTTTTTTTTGTTTTTTTTTTTTGTGTGTGTGTGTTTTAAATTTGCATTTTTATTTTCAGTGCTTTACTAGTTGCTTTTTTTTTTGCAGACTTTTTATGTTTATTTTGTTAATCTCTGTTATGTTTTAAATTTGAATGTTAGATGTTTTTGTTTATTGTCGGAAAATAGCTATAAGCTAATGTTTATCATGTTTTGTATAAAACCGACTCTAAATAAATCTTCTTGTATCTTGTAACACTTAAATCTCTACTTTTAATTGTTCCTTCTTAATTTTAACTAAATATTAAATAATTCCTGATATGACACTATTGTCTAACCCTGAATTCTTATTTCAGTATGCATTTATAAGAAAATGGATCTGACAAATCAGTTCTGCCAGATCAGTATCCAGTTATATACAGTGTATATCTGTATTATATATCTAGATCAGGGAACAATGGATCCAAAGATATTTGGATTTTTGCAATGAGAACCACCCCAGCCACATTTTTCTGCCCGCCCAGCTGTCTGTCTAGTCAAATATTATATTGTTGCAGTCACTTATGACTATTAAGCATTCAGTGGTTGCAGGTCTTAAAAGAAAAAATAAAGACAACAGGGAAGTATAAAAACTGTGATATATAACAAAAAGTTAAATGTGGCTGGAAATACAACAAGTCAGTATTTAAAAAAAAAGAAGACAAGTTCATGACACATTTGAGTTTTATTTACATTTTAGATGTGTATTTACATTTCATATTTAACATATTAAATATAGGATAAATATAAAAATTTTAATAAAGTCATGGTCTAACATTTTCTCTAGCACAATCCTGATTTATTATAACTTATAAAAGAGGCAACATTTTCCACTAACCTCAACTATCTCAATAAATATGAAATATGTGATTTTAGCCAGACCATATCAATTTTACTACGCCCCGGTTTCAAGCTATAGTGGATTAGAAGATCACTGTAATGTATATAATATTTAACATATCAAACTGTCAATGCAAGACTTATCTACACTCTTCTTATTTACATATAATAAGACTATTTTTTTGTGATGCAAAACAATATTACCTATAAACATCATACAAACAGAGACCAAGATACCATCTATGTCTCTGATACAAACAACAACAAAAACACAATAAACATTTGGATATTGGAGTATTTTATTAAAAAAACCATTATTGTTCATATGCATACAATGTATACACTGAGAAAAGTAAACAAAAGCTGTCAGTAGAGACAGCATGCTCTACTAAGTAAGTATTTGTCACATGAGATGTGGTTGATGATAAGGAACATATATATTTTAAAATTTGAAAATGATACCTTAGGAAATAAAGAAGTTAAAGTAAAAAGTAATGTTTTTTAAGAAAATTTTAAGTTCTCGGGAGACAATTTTGAACAAAAAATGCATTTGGAGTTATGAACCTTGTCACATGAGATGTGATTGATAATAAAATTTGAAATTGGTACATACAGAAATAAAACTGTTGCAGTAAAAACACATATTTTTTAAGAAAGTTCTACATCTAAGGGGAGAAAATTCTGAAAAAGAATGCATTTGGAGTTGTGAACCTTGTCACATGAGATGTGGTTGATAATAAGGAACATATCTTTTAAGTTTGAAATCAATACCTAAGGAAATAAAACAGTTGTAGTAAAATCAAACATTTTTAAAGAAAACTAAGTTCAAGGGGAGATAATTCTGAAAAAGAATGCATTTGGAGTTATGAACCTTGTCACATGAAATGTGGTTGATAATAAGGAACAAATATTTAAAGTTTAAAGTAATAGTAAAATATATTTTACTGCACAAAAACTTCAATCAGAAATAAGGACACGGATGCGGAAACTAGGGCAAGTAGGAGAGCTCTACATTTCTTTGAAAAGTCGAGCTAAAAATTAAGTAAAACAATTGCATGTTATAATCTAAGTTTCATGTGAATTCATGTTCATTGACTTAACAGCTGTTATCCCTAGTCATCATGCTATACATCTATAAATCTCTAGGGGATTCTTTCACTCTGCTAAAGTTTACAAAAGAAAGTTGGTCTAAGGAAATTATCCCTCGCCTCAGTACTTATTGACATCTGGGTAGTGTGACAGAATCACAAATGAACTTCTTGATCATAGAAACAAACAGAGCTTTTCATGGCATTCAAACCAAAGACCTCTCAATCTCCAATGGGCCACTGTCCAGTCTTACATCAAATAGACTGCTGGCATTTGTCTGGCATTGTTTAACTATTTACACAGACCACTATCCTCTAACAAACATTTTAGGTTTTATCATACAGAACTTCTGAAAGACTTTCCAACAGTGTCATAATGTCACATACAAACATGTAATACAATCAACAAGAATTATAAACAAATAAAATAAACAAAACATAACAACAATGTTAGTATCTAATACTTACATACAAATAAGACAAAAATATTTTAGTGTCATTATGGAAAAACAATTACAGCACATAAAGTAAGGATTATACACAACACTGTTAAACAACAATAATCTATGTACAAAGTGTATTTTTTCTGCTCTGGATTGTTCATGATGATAATTTTCTTCTACTAAAAACAGAATGTAAGACTTAACAAACATTTAAAAAAGTGTGAGCAATTATATATAAGGAATAGCAACAGTAAAAACCGCAGTCCTAACACACAGCAAAAAAAGTGAAGAAAGAGCAAAACTCATCAGTATAACAATACAAACTCCTGGATCAACTATATGTTAATGAAATCATTGGTTGCTGGTTGTAGTTTGGGTCAATGAGAGTGTGCCGTATCAATCCATGATCATGTTACAGTCAGGTAAATCTCAGGGAGTGAGACCAGATTCTAGTTTTCATAGACAATAGATACATGTTTACATGTGTTGTAGTTGAATACACTAAATAATATTATGATTTATAAAAAATGGTGTTAGTTTCTCAGTTACTGGGTTAGTGTACAGTGATGTGATAGTGTTACATCAGCTATTTTTAAACTTTGTTCTGACAAAGACATTAGATTGATCCTAGAGTTATTAGGATGATAACATCAGAGGAGAGAAGTAAAAGAAGCCATTTAAGATACAACAATGTAATCCATCTATGATAACAGGCTAGAGTTACCAGTGGTTTACAATAATCTCCTAACATTATATGATGACAGGCTAGAGTTACCACTGGTTTACAATAATCTCCTAACATTACATGATGACAGGCTAGAGTTACCAGTGGTTTACAATAATCTCCTAACATTATATGATAACAGGCTAGAGTTACCAGTGGTTTACAATAATCTCCTAACATTATATGATAACAGGCTAGAGTTACCAGTGGTTTACAATAATCTCCTAACATTATATGATAACAGGCTAGAGTTACCAGTGGTTTACAATAATCTCCTAACATTATATGATGACAGGCTAGAGTTACCACTGTTTTACAATAATCTCCTAGCATCACATGATGACAGGCTAGAGTTACCAGTGGTTTACAATAATCTCCTAACATTATATGATAACAGACTAGAGTTACCACTGGTTTACAATAATCTCCTAACATTATATGATGACAGGCTAGAGTTACCACTGGTTTACAATAATCTCCTAACATTATATGATAACAGGCTAGAGTTACCAGTGGTTTACAATAATCTTCTAACATTATATGATGACAGGCTAGAGTTACCACTGGTTTACAATAATCTCCTAACATTATATGATAACAGACTAGAGTTACCACTGGTTTACAATAATCTCCTAACATTATATGATAACAGACTAGAGTTACCACTGGTTTACAATAATCTCCTAACATTATATGATAACAGGCTAGAGTTACCAGTGGTTTACAATAATCTTCTAACATTATATGATAACAGACTAGAGTTACCACTGGTTTACAATAATCTCCTAACATTATATGATGACAGGCTAGAGTTACCACTGGTTTATAATAATCTCCTAACATTATATGATAACAGACTAGAGTTACCACTGGTTTACAATAATCTCCTAACATTATATGATAACAGACTAGAGTTACCACTGGTTTACAATAATCTCCTAACATTATATGATAACAGACTAGAGTTACCACTGGTTAACAATAATCTCCTAACATCATATGATAACAGACTAGAGTTACCACTGGTTTACAATAATCTCCTAACATTATATGATAACAGACTAGAGTTACCACTGGTTTACAATAATCTCCTAACATCATATGATAACAGACTAGAGTTACCACTGGTTTACAATAATCTCCTAACATCATATGATAACAGACTAGAGTTACCACTGGTTTACAATAATCTCCTAACATTATATGATAACAGGCTAGAGTTACCACTGGTTAACAATAATCTCCTAGCATCATATGATGACAGACTAGAGTTACCACTGGTTTACAATAATCTCCTAACATCATATGATGACAGACTAGAGTTACCACTGGTTAACAATAATCTCCTAACATTATATGATGAGAGGCTAGAGTTACCACTGGTTTACAATAATCTCCTAACATCATATGATAACAGACTAGAGTTACCACTGGTTTACAATAATCTCCTAACATCATATGATAACAGACTAGAGTTACCACTGGTTTACAATAATCTTCAAACATTATATGACCCTGCACTGTTTATACAATAAAAATCAGTCAGTTGAAGAAGGTGACAAGATGCCACCAAAACTTTCAAGGTAAATAAATTATTTCTTTGAGCAGAAAAAAATAAATCCACCAACAATAATTTATTCCTATTAATCTATTTACAACTAAAATGAGTCGAAGTTTATCACAAAAGAAACAAAGACAACCTCAACAATGAATTAAGTAAACGTTAAAAATCTTAGTGGAGGTTTTGCATTGACATAAAAGTGAAAAAATACATTGACACACAAAATCCACTAGACAGTAAACAGATAATATATCACAGAAGCAGAGTTTGGTTATATTAACAACTTTCTTCTTGTTAAAATGTAACATACAAAGCTATAACTTAAAGATGATGATATAAAACAGTATTTTTTATTTTCAATGAAAAATTCTTCTCTGCCAAATGAAAATAGTGAAACGTCAGTTTTCCCTGGTTTATTCGATTAAAGCTTAAGTTTAAAGATTTTGTGTGCATTTGGAATGTTCACATTACCCTTAAAAGCCCAGTATTTTAGTCTGCTACAGGCACTTTCCCTATAAAATCCTATAACACACTTCAATACTGAACAGTTGAATAAGTTTTTTTAAGACAAAAGTATTATACAGCCATGACTTTAGTTTGCAAAGCACTACATCGTGGTACGTATCGCGGTACAGTTCTAGCGCATCACAATATACCGCGATACGCTCCTGGCGTATCGTGACAGCCCTAGTGTTAATAATAAATTATAAAATGTATACAAAATGTTATTACACTCATATTCATTGACCGCATTGTAAAGACATTTAGTATAAGCTGATCTCAGTAATTTATTATACAAGATTGATCATCATATGCTATAAAATCACTTCATTATAAGAATCTGCTACAACTAGATAATGTTTCCATCACAGTATGAGATACCTGGAGAATGTCTGAGTTTAAATACCTACATGTAAAATCTATGTAATAATTGTATTATATCATGTTTGTCTCATCATTATACAACATATTATCTTTTATCAAGTCATCACAGATACAGTTCCCTTCAAAATTTCTTGGACAAAATGATATTCTGAGAAATACTCATCATGCATTCCCATACCATACCAGTATCTTACTATAATCACAGCTTATTTGTGTTATTTAGTTTGTATCATCCATTGATAAACTAATAAAGGTTGTGTTTCTTTTAAAAATTGTTCTGAAAACTTTTTATTTCTTTTCTTCTTGTGTACATGTGTATTTGTTTATTCTTAAAACATTGTTTTGTCCAATGTCTATATTCAAGGTATAATGTTTATCCAGAGATGAGTTCTTCATCACTATCAACTATATCATCAATATCAACTTCACCATCTATAGAAGAATCAGCACGTTTACATATTGCTATCAGGAATCCAAGTAATATAAACTGTAAGAAAATAATCAAAAATATTTGATTAATTATATCATAGACCCACTGTATACCCTAAGACAAAAAACACTACAAACATGGTACATGTATATTACATCAAAAATTGTTGTTTTATTTAACCAAATTAGTTGGTAGCCCATATCACCATTATAAATTATTCTATTTAACACAATCATGTATACAAGCAGATATAATTTGGCACATGAATTTAATTTATGTGCTATTTAAATCTTTTCTAATTTTAGGGTTCTGCAAGAATTTGACCAAAAAGTGTTTGTTTACAAAGTGATGTTCACATGACTATATACCCTAAAGATGTCTGTGATGTTTTCTCTCAAAGACAAACACCCTGAAGATGTCAGTGATGTTTTCTCTCAAAGATAAACACCCTGAAGATGTCAGTGATGTTTTCTCTCAAAGATAAACACCCTGAAGATGTCTGGCAGTGATGTTTTCTCTCAAAGATAAACACCCTGAAGATGTCTGGCAGTGATGTTTTCTCTCAAAGATAAACACCCTGAAGATGTCAGTGATGTTTTCTCTCAAAGATAAACACCCTGAAGATGTCAGTGATGTTTTCTCTCAAAGATAAACACCCTGAAGATGTGAGTGATGTTTTCTCTCAAAGATAAACACCCTGAAGATGTGAGTGATGTTTTCTCTCAAAGATAAACACCCTGAAGATGTGAGTGATGTTTTCTCTCAAAGATAAACACCCTGAAGATGTGAGTGATGTTTTCTCTCAAAGATAAACACCCTGAATATGTCAGTGATGTTTTCTCTCAAAGATAAACACCCTGAAGATGTCAGTGATGTTTTCTCTCAAAGATAAACAATTCTCTCATCTAATACAAGCTTACAGTTCTAATGAGATAAACAATTGTATCCATCTACTATATAACATGACAGTAACATCACTTGAACAAACCCTCAGATATACATTAAATAATTTGAACATTTGTTTGTCATCTTGACAAATGTTACAATGATACAGTCCGTTTTTCTCAACTGTCAAAGCTTGAATAATTTCTAGGTGATTGAATGCATTGTTTTTGTACTGGCAGCCTAATTGTTATTAAAAATATCTTGACTAAAAGATATCATACGGCATAAGCAGCTTTACTCGATCATAATACACACTTTCGGAAACTCATGGATGTATTACAACAATAATTTTAACAAACGCATTCACCGTGAAATTATTCATGTTTTAACAGTTGAAAAACAACTATACAAGATTAAATCAGTAAAACCTACCAGAAGGAATGCCCATGTACACCAATAATATGCTGCACCAAAGAACCACATCTTGTAGAAGAATCTTGTTAATAAAAGAGACATTCTTGTAATCATACATTCATCTGAAATATTATACATTATAGAATGTAGGTATTTTACATAGATATCAATTTAAAATGTTTTCTTTCATGCTTTACAGTAAATGTGATGTTATTCAATGAAAATATACATTTAAAAATAATATCTTATATTTCAGAGCTGACAGGGTCAAATAAAAAGAGGGTATTCATCAACTTTGGTGTAAGATCAATATATATTTCACTGAGTGAACTCAGAAGACATATTTTCATGAGTGGAATAGGCAAGAGTGAAAATGTTGTTATTTGAGTTCACAAGTTGAAATAAAATAGAATAATATCTTTGATTTAAAACATTAACTCACCTTCTCCTTGTTTTGTACTACATTTCTCAACTGATGTTGTGTTTCCAGTTTGCTGAAATAAGTAAATAAATGAAATATTAATATTATAAAATATTTCATAATGACACAAGTAAGACTGGCAAGGATGAAAGACTAATGTATTGAAGTTGTACACCAAGTCTTGATCAAAGGAGCCTGCAACCTTAGCAATTGTCAAAATACTTGAACAAGTAACAGATCATTATAACTCCTTATGATTCTAGGAAACAACATGAGTTAGATATGAGATTTAACAAGCAATCTGATTGGCTGAGAAGGAATTATCTTTGTCTAACACAACTAATTATTTTCAAACGAAATCCATAATCAATTTAATACAGAGAAGAAAAGTCAATCTCACTATTAAACTTCACTTGTTGTGCTTAATTAAATAAATTTTATCACAACTGTCAAGAATCGTACATGACCAACGTGTTATGATACAAACAGGTCTTAACTATAATCATTTGTGCTCTACACATAGACACAACCATGGTCCATGGTGCAGCAGTAAGCTTGCTCACCTTACAATCTAGCTATCTATCTTAGATTACTAACCCACATCAGATTATACCCTTTCATGAAACTATATAATATATACATATAGTATTGATTTTCCTCCAAATAAAGGTAACATGTCTGTTCACTGATGAAAGGTAAGTAAGTTCTGATTGGATTTTTTGCAGAAATTGTCCAGGAAAACTGGTTAGGTGTACCAACTGACATAAATAACCAAATACAAGAATTCTTGATAAAGATGGCATTCATTCAAATAAATGAAAAAAATGTTTGACAATATACATAGACTGTTTAGATATAACAATTATAAAAACTTACATGTTCAATATAATGTTGACTTCCATAAGAAGAATATTGTGGAGTTAGTTCATATAATATAATATTGATAGCCAGTTGTACAAACATTAAAATCATACACATCATTAATATACCTTGTGGTCTTGTTCTACGTGGACGTATTTTATACATCTAAAATAATAAATATCAACCAAACTTACATACAGATATTCAGTATATAGTAAAAACTCTGAAAGTTAGAACCCTCCAAAATAATTGAATGGTTTTGTCCCATATGTTCTCTATTACATTCAGGGGCGGATGCATGATTTTTTTGAAAGGGGAGTCCGTATTTTTCTAGGGGGGTTAGAACTTTTCTAAGGGGGTCCGAACCTCAAACCACAGCCACATTATACACATTTTGCAGAAAAAATGCAACATATTGATAATAAAAACTACATAACCATAAAATCTATGTTAAGCACTGAAAAAATTGCTTCATACTACTTAAAAATGACTTACAGGCAAGAAATACACTAATGGACAGGTACATTTTCTCAATTCTAGGGGGGGGGGTCCGGACCCCCCTGACCCCCCCCCCCCCCTGGATCTGCCTATGACATTTATTAAAAATATAAAACTCGAAAAAGAGAGCAGTTATCCCCTGATGATGTGAGTCTAGTATTGTCAGGTAAGATAATTAACTGAATTGTCAGAATTATATACTCTGACTATTAAAAACAACAAATGAGGAAAACTTCCAATAAATAAGTAAATAGTTTTTTACCCTTAAACAAAAGAACCATATTCCAATCTTCCTGATTCCAGCCATTGAACTTAACACAAAATATACAACCAGTGCAGCAAATAGTATATAATCTAGAGGAAATACCTACAACAATATATTGACATTATATAAATAAAACATATACACACACATACAATGTGTATATGTGATCATTTTCCAGTAACTCAGATTTCAAATGTTATCTATAATTCCACCAGTTGATTCTCAATTCCTGTCATAACTGTTTTCATGCTGTAATTCAAGTTTTGACATTTTCTGCCAGTTAATTTATTTGAGATTTTAAGATTGGAAATGTAAATCAGCAGGAAATCAGATAATTTTTTGGTTGAACAATCATTAATAAGGATATGATGATTAACTATTTATATAAATTCACATAAATATGTTTTTGCAAAGTTTCTTAACTGCTGTAGTCATTTGGATGAATGGCCAATAAATAGTTACAATTTTTAATATTTCTTAACTTAATATGTGAGTCATAGAGATATACCCTTTAAATAGTTTGTCAAATATTATCAAAGTAATCAGAAATTCTAACTAACCTGTTGACTAAATACTAAAACAATATCTACAGGATTAGGTAATGTAGGCTTAGGTAAGGCATATCCAAGTTTAGGTCCTAAACTATTCATTGTTTTATCAATACTGAAAATAAAGAAAATAATCTAGAATTCTTATAATAAGAATATGAGGATTACACTGAAAATAAATTACATAAAAGATACAAAGCAGTGTTCTTATAATAACAGTGATAGATATTGGTCAGTTATCTTTCCCTGATGTAGACTGAAGGAATCAAAATAACAAGAAGGTCCTACCAGTTTGAATCCTCATATTATATCATTAAATTTCTACATAACGAAATTAGGATGATACTATACATTTTTTGTTCATTAAGATATTAACAAGAGTGATAAAGGTTGTTCTATTGCCCCTGATGGCCTATATTTGGGTGCAGGCAATCTGTTAATATTAACAAACATTTGGTCTAGGCAAGTAAAATAAATATAGAGCAGGTAGTCTAACTGGGCAACTTACTTCAAAAATTAATGTAGATCCCTGTAAAATCAAAGTAATGCAACTAACTGGCCAAGCCTACTTGAAGAATATGCAAGGGGAAATAACTGACATAAATTCCTTAATATATGGAAAATTGCCTTAAAACTTAGAAGAATGGTAATTATAAGTATATTAACCTACCCAATAATGTATGTACACTTAAGAGGATTTTCTTATGTTATTTTGAGACTTTTATTTATATTTCACACAATCTATAGGTCAGTTTGTTTTAAAATATTTAGAATTAACTTTCTTTTGAAATTACAGCCACTGACAGATAATCTATAAATATAATAATGTTAATCTATAAATGGTTAGTTTGTAGCTTATATATTATTTTACTTACTTTGTTAAAAGAAGAGACAAGAAAACAAGTATAGCCAAGAGGATAAGGAGAAGTCCAAACACGATGGCAAATGGTCGAAATATAATCAAACATTTCTGACAGCAAGTATCTCTAGCCACCAGATGGCGCTCTTGTCTTTCCATCAAAGCTTCTGATTCTTCTAAATCTGTTATTCTAGCAGCATCACGATTTGACATATTTCTTCTTCCAGAATACTAAAAGAATATAAAACAAGAAATGCAATGTGGAAACCACATTAAAGCCAGATTTAAAACTTTAATGCAAAAATTACAAGGGGAAATAATCTATAATAAAGGTAAGGTAGAGTTGTGGTTACTATCTAATTCTGTTCATCACATGGTATGTTATCATTGTATGAAGTCTCGTAAAGATCTGACAATAAATGGCAGAAATATATGGTAAAGAAAAAACTTTAACACAATTGTTAACAACACCTGACGCCCACCCAACCGCCCACCTAGATCATCACTCTAAGAATATAAATGAAAATAATAACTTGGAAATTTTAGACTGACATTTTACAAACAAATCATGCAAATGATTCATTAACTTGTTATTTCATCAACCCTTTTATGAGTTAATTAGGCAACATTAAATCTGTAATCAGAATACATTATGTTATATTTATACCTTATTTCTGATTGAAGCTATTTTATCTCTTGTCTCAGATTTTTTATTTTGTACTTCAAGTCTTTCTTTCTTCACACTACGTGATCCACGTATCAGATCTATAGGTAATGATGCCATACCATAAGCCTGAAATATACATTAGTTGTTTGACACAAGATACAGTTAGACTGAAAGGTATTACATAGTCTGGTTAAAGGGCTGTCACGATATACTGGTATATTGCAATACGCAGCTGCAGTAATACGTACCACGGTACGATTTTAATGTACCGGTATTTAGCAATATTTTTTATGTCATTGGAAAATTATTCCCTTCGCGAAATAAAAGTAGCTAAAAGTCAGTTTTTCCATTGTTCATTCCATCTAACCTGAAGTTGCAAGAATTTAACCGATTGGGGCGCATCTCAGTCCTAAATGACAGTAAATACTTTAAGAGACTAGTTTCTATCAGAAGCTGCATATAAGATTTGCATTTTTTCTGATAAATACAGCAGAGGAACAACGAATCTAAAAGCCCACAATATATCATGGTAGGTATCGCGATACGATGACAGCATATTGCAATATATCGCGGTACCCTTCTGGCATATCGTGAAAGCCCTATCTGGTTATATAAATGTCTACAGTCATTTTGTACAGAGTAAATACTTGTTTTCAAAAATATAACAGTTTCCTTATCTGACAGATTGTCTTCACATCATTGTAGCGATGGTTATAAACAAATAATTTAGCCAAAGATGAATCAACATTAATATTGAATTTAAAATCTTATGTGCTAATATGGCATATTTTCAAATTTATAAGATGGTACCTACACCCATACTAATTGAACAAAACAAGTAAATCTGTGAGCTAATGCTCACTAGTGATAACCCGCCAAAATCTAAAAATATGCGACAAACAGGAAGTAGATGAGCAAGGAGGATGACATCGCTTTACACCACATGGGACTATGGGATGAAGCAATATGCAAAGTATTTGGCTGCTGCATGATATAGTTGCTGAGAAAACTGCGACGGAAATTTCGTAACGGACGGACGCACGGACAGACGCACGGACAAATGGACAAGGGTAAAACAGTATACCCCCCTCTTCTTCAAAGCGGGGGTATAATGATTACATTTCATTATTACCTTAAATTAACATCAATAAACACGAATCTAAAATAATAATTTAATTTTGATTCATATCACACATTTGAATGATTTGAATGCTTCTTCCCCTGAATTCTTGTTACAGCAAGTATTTATACCAATGGAATGTTGGATCAAACAGGATCCAGTTACAACAGATCCGTAGATATTTAGCAACAAGTAATTTTAAACAGAGAAATAGTGAAATATTAAACTTACAGTATATGTAAATAGTGACAACATACCAATCAAACTGAGGATACTGATAACAAAAGATAGACTGTTTTCTACCCCTAGAAAATAACAAATATTACCATATCAAAATATTTCAAGAAAAAAATTACATAAGGACCCTGAGGACTCTGAATCGCTCACCTGAGAAATAGATTCCAGGGATATCTGACACAAAATCTTAAAACACTTTCATTTTAGCTGTATGAAAACTGTGACCTTGAGGTCACAATCCAAATATAAAATTCCATATTTGAGAAGAAGTACTTGAGTTAAAGATTTTTTAACATTCCTAATATACAGTGCCATCCAAAATTACCTTAACACTTTTAAAAATGCTGATTTTTCCTTAACACAATTAAATCTTATTTTAGATGTATTTATGCATTGGTAAAGTTATAATAGATTGTAACATTTGAAAGAAAAGTAATGATTTTTTTAAACTACTGTAATTGTTATACATGTACATGTATCTGAACTGTTTTTTATCTATCTATTATTAATAAAAATTTAAATACAAATCATACATTTACAAAAGTGTAAAGGTAATTATGGATGGCACAATGTTGTAACTCTATGTAAATCATGTGAATATCACAAAACAAGGAACCAGGTAGTTCTATTCTAAACTATGATATTACAGATACAGTGCCATGCAAATATTTTTGGACAAAGATATTATGTGAAAAACTTATCATTCCTCTTGCAAGCAATTAGAGACTTTAGTCAGTTATCTTTCCTTGATAAAATCTGAAGCAATCCAATTGGTAAGTATGTTCTTACAGTAGGAATCCTTGGGTTTTATCATTGAATTCCTATATAAGTATAATAAGATATTTTATCTAAAATCTTTCTTGTTAACTAAGATATTAACAGAAGTGATGAAATTTAGATAGGTCTTTACCCTAAAAATAATAAAGCTTGAATTTCAAACAAATTAAAATGATTAACAAAAAAGTTATTTAAGATTAATTTTGGCAAATTGAAAACTGAGTAATCAAACTAATAGGACCTACCTTTTTGAAGAGTTTACAAGGGGAAATAACTGACTAAAGTCCCTTATAGTACTATACTTAAAGCTTATTTATGTAACATTGTTTGAATCATATATGATAAACTACCGGTATTTGTTTATAAAGAGAAAATGATATACAGTCCAACTTGTGCTAACGGCCACCTCCGAATAGTGGGCACCTGCGGACAGCGGCCATTCCGATTTCCCCCTGACCGAAAACGCTCTTAAAAAGGCCGCGAATAACGGCCACCTGTCGACTGCGACCAGCGGCCAGTCAAAACCATCCCCGCGGCCAGTTTAGAACTGTGAACAACGGCCAGAGGATTGTTTGAAGACAGTCTTTCATATAAAGATGATTTCGAAAGAAGGCTGCCATTTTTGTGAAAGTTAAGCTAAATACCCGTAAACAGACTTTTTCCGTATTTTTCGTAAACAAACCATCTTGAGTACGATTTTATTAGTTATTATCAAGCTGTAGACAATTTTCTTATCACCTTATTATAAAAATATGTTAATGTACTGTTTCATTGTTAAATTTATTTGTAAATCGGAAGTAAATTACGTCAAGTGATGACACTTTGTTAATTAGTTTTGAATGTTTGGAGACTCCACTGGGTTTGTTTTTCACACGTTCGGCAGTTAGATAAATGTTTGTGACACGCTGTTAATTCCTAAATGCGTTCAACTGTGACCGCTGTATACAGGTAAATTGACAACTGGGCTAAGATAGAGATGCTATACAAAAGGTCAGAGTAATGAGAATTTGTTGAGTGCATTTGTTAATGTTGAGGGCATAGCATGAAATGTAGCTGCAAACAAAAATTACTGATTTCATTGTTTCAGTCATTCTTTGTTTAAAGTTTTGTTTTATTCATTTATAGTCACAACTTCAATAATGATAATTTGAATAATGAATTAAGGTTATAAATAAACTCATTTCAATTTTTGATTATTAATTCATGTTAATTATGAACTCTGTTTCTCAAGTCTGACCAAACATGGCCCGTTCGTTCCTCCCTCCGAAAAAAAGGCCACCTGTGAACAAAGGCCACTTTTCTCTTTTCCCTTGGCCGGCCGTTGTTCACAGGTTGGACTGTATTAGAAAAGAACTTACAGTTACTGTCCATATCAAATAAAGCTTCCAGTTTTTCCCATTCTGTAGAATTATTTTTCTGTGGTATTTTCTTTGTATGAACAAGAGCTCTGTTAATGAATAAATATATAACAATTGAGTAGAAATTTTACACATTATTTGAATATATTAAAACAAAGGACAAGTGATAACATATTAAACAAAGTAAGGATATTTCCAATTTCAACCAAAAATGTTAAAAATAAATGTCAAACGAATATAAGATATAAATATGAAATGACAATGAAAAAGTGATAATCAAAAATGACAAATTTTATGACACATTTAAGATGTTTTCATTCTTTGAGACCAATCAGAAATATAGAAATCATATTTAAGGAGACATAGGTGTCTAAAAGTCTCTTATCCCAAAGTTCTAAAGATAATGACTAAATATTTCATTTCTGTTTAAGAATTACATGTACAAATACATGTTTAAAGCTTCAGGCAGATCTGAGAGGGTGATCTGGGAACATGGGGATGATATGTGCTGTATTGACATATTATTATTTCTATTTAAGTTATGTGTTATTTAAGCCTCCCGGCTAGCTCAGATGGTAGCATGCAAATCTACTGATTGAGGAATTGTGGGTTTGATTCCTGGGGCTTACTTTCGTGGAGCTTGGTCATGACATTATTTCTACAGCCATTCTCCCAGTTTCAATGATTCTTCATCATGTAGGGCAGTTGTCAGTCACTGATGAAAGTATGTGCCAAGTTAACAGCTAAAGCCAGTGATTTAGCTTTTCCAGGAACAGTGACTAGATTAACTGATAGCTGTTATATGACCTATATAATGTGTTGCTATGGCATTAAACCCAACAAAACAAAATGTATATATAAACAATGTATATAAACACTTACCCAATCAACAGTAACACAAATACTAGTATCAATGTTACAATAGAATATTTTAGTGCTCCGCAACATCTCTGTTATATAAAATAGAAAATACATAGAAATAGGACATTTGTCAACTTTAGTGTATCATCAGTTTATATTTCACTAAATAAGCTTAGAAAACATACTTTTAATAGTGGGGTAACCATGAATAAAATTGTCATTGCCTGAGCTCAAAATTTTCTTTCAAGCTTTGTCATATGAACTATCAGAGATAAACATAAAATATAACACAATGTCATTTCTCTTTAAAGATGACATAATTTTGATGATATTTAACTACAATGAAATTAAAAGATTTTACATATTTTCATACCATACTTCAACATTTCACAGTAAGGCATGAGAGAAATATTTATCTGTCATACATTAACCTTAAGAATAGAACAAGGCAGTCATTACATACAAACAATCCTTTAAACCCTACACAAAATCAACAACATAAGGATGAATCAAAACTAAAACTGTGGTAGTCAGATGTGTCGCCAAAGTTCCTAACAATAGCATACTAGTTATTTACCCTTTTTCTGAAGAATGGGGTATATATAGGGAATTATACCTCAGACATGCAAAATACGACAGTACCTTTTCAGATGTGCTGCAGACAAGAATTAGGAATTACAAAAGGCAAAAATTCAAAAAATTATGCAATGGACAGTTATGATTCTTGGGCACTGCATTTTAACATGATAATGAGATCTATGCAGTTATGCAGTATCAAGTCTCCAGTACTTTTAGTGTCTTGTCCTGGATTTGCGAAAGTATGAAAATTACGAAGGGCAATAACTCCATAATTATACCATAGACTATGTCAGGCAACACAAAAAGGACAATAACTCCAACAATAGGCAAGATAGAGATACATTTCCTATGCACTGCACTTCTACCTGATAAGATCAATCTACCTACAACATTTCATGTCTATACCTCTCGTATCCTGAGAGGTATGTCCCAGACTAGCAATGGGACGTTGACATTGCTGCCACTGACACCTCAAGTAACACCTATATGTCTCCTGACATAGTAAAAACATTAGATCAAGGTTAAATTTCACATGTCCACATGTTATCAAACTCACTTGGGATATTAACATGAAAACATACAAACCTGACTACATGTTGCCTCTTCTTCTCTTTCTTCATAGAAAAAATACATGAATGGTAACAATAGAAACATCATGAAAGTAATTATACCATACATAGCTGTAATATAGAGAATTATAAATTATTTTGTATATTTTGTATGTATATTGTAAACATAAATTGAACATATATCTTATCAAAAACATCCAGTTTGTGTATTGTGTGCAAGTCATATTAATCATATTCTTTTTGTAAAAACATCCCTTTGTTTTATAAATGTATAGTGTATACAATTTAATATACAAAGAAATCAGTTGACACTATGGTAAAAACAGTCAATAGTTTGTAAAAGATAAAATTTTATAAATATTAAATAAATAAACTTACTATAATATCCAACAAGTACAGTTTGTTCCACAGAAGAACGTGTTTCATTATTCATTGCCCATTCCTACAATAAAATAAAACATTAATGTTTATATAAACTATGTCTAGACTACAGCAATTTTTATGACTCAGGGGAGATAATTGTAATAAAGTAACAGTAAAAGAGAAACTAATGAGGGACATAACTCTTGCAGCTTCTGATCCATCTGACCTGGCCTTACATCTAACATTTAACTTGGCATTCATCTTGATTAAAGTGAAATTATAAACTCCTATCCTAGTGTTTAATGTTTTCTTCTAGTTGTTTATTTTTCATTGTTTCATCTAATATGTGTGTGGACCATATTGAAAATTCACAAGTATAAACATGGGTTAAGTGTGTTATTCACTATAAATAAAGACTTTACTTACTCACTTACTTACAAAAACGTATTTAAAATGTAAATTACCAACTGAAAAATCTCAATTCATTCCTGTTTATACTAATTTATCATGTGAAACAAGTTCTTTCAATTTTTATTACTCTCAAGTCTGCTTACCAGGTTCTTAAGTTTTGAGCTTGTAGGATAAAGTTTCTTGCTCAAAGAACAACAAAGCAGGTTTTAAATGTGATTTGAACCAATGCTGAGCTGGCTATCAAACTATGACCAGTCCAACATCTTAACCACTTTGCCTTGCCTGCTCCATGAAATATAAGTGGAAACAATCAAATGGCAAGGACAAGATCAAGAACTTATAATCAACTTGATCAAATGATTGCTCTGGGCTTAGATAAGAAACCAAGAAAAAATAGAAAAATATTAATAGACTTAAGATCATATGACTGTTTCAAATATCAGACAGAAGTCTTCAAAGGTGATATGTGGCATTATGTAACTAGATAAATCCATGGTCCAAACTGAGATTCAGACCCACAACCTCTCTAATCTGATGCAGACACTCTACCACATCACCATAAGAAGGCAAGGGAGTACAATCTGTTACACATATATGTTTACCTTAAAAGTTCCATCAGAATTCTTCATAAAGGAAACAAGGAAAACATCAACAGGAATCAAAGCAGTGGTCATCAATGTTATACTTAGAGCTGATATAGATGTTAATGTTGTTGACCATTCACTCTCACTTCTTGTCATAAAATATTTTATATAAATACTGGAGACAATTAAAATTAACTGAAAATAAAACAAATAATAATACAAGCATTTGAACATGCAATAAAGATATCAAATATACAATAATTGAAACACAATTTAGTGTAATAATGATATCTGGATTTAGGTCAAAATTTGGATCATAAATCAAACTGTTTGGTCTACTGTGCATGTGTGCCTGGAAGAATTCACTTCCCATTTTATCTTTGAGCAACAGTCGAAATCTGGAAAGCCGATCAGAAACCATAGTATCATTTGTCCTTTGTATCTATGGGCATAACTTAGATAAGCGCGAGTAGAAGAGATTGGATATCCCTTAAACACTTCTTCTTCTTTTTCCAATTACCATGCAGGATCCCTCTCTGGGGTATTGCCGCACAGGTGTAAGGTAAAAGACGTGATGTGGCATGAAAGTTAAAAATGTTAAAATGTTAAAACCTTTAAAGCTAAATACACTGATCGATATTATTTTTTTTATGTCTCGGCCAGCCCCTGTTTGAATGCTTCAAGATTTGGAGCTGTTGCGATGTGGTCCGGCAGCTGGTTCCACAGTCTTGTAGCTGAGGGAAAGAATGACTGGCGGAGGAAGTCTCCTCTGCAGCATGGAACAGTGAAGCAAATGCTGTTTCCTTGGGTTGTTTTGGAGGCTGGGCGAAGATACGGTTCTTGCTGAATGTCAACTAGGTCGTTGATGATACGGTACATCATCGTCAGTTTTGCCTGTTGTCTCCTGTGCTCAAGAGTCTGCCATCCAAGGGCAGCTATTAATTGGGACGTACTAGCGGTTGTCCGGTAGTCACCTTTGACGAATCTTGCTGCTCTGCGCTGGACCCCTTCAAGCTGTCTGACGCAGATGCTTGTATGTGGGTCCCAAACTGTGGAGGCATACTCTAGGACAGGTCTTATGACCGCTGAGTAGGTGCGGGCCTTAATGTCAGTGGGCAGCTGGATAAGTTGCGTCGCAAGAAGGCAAGGCTATTGTTGGCTTACTTGGTTGTTAAGTCAACAAGAGATCTCCAGGAAAGCTGGTCCGAGATCGTGACACCAAGGTATCTCCCTCCTTTAACAGCTGTCAGTGGTTGCCCATGGATAGTATACTGGGTCTTTATTGGCTTTCGTTTCCTGGTTATATGTAATACTTCACATTTAGATGGGTTGAATGACATCAGCCAGCCTCTTTCCTATTTTTGAAGTGCATCAAGGTCCTTCTGTAGTGCTACAGTACCTTCGACATTTCTTATCCTACGATAAAGAAAGCTGTCGTCTGCAAATAGGCGAGTGGTAGTACTCACTTTGCTTGGTAGGTCGTTTATGTATAACAGAAACAGGAGGGGACCAAGCACTGTGCCTTGTGGGACACCTGAAGTAACTGGGGATGAGGCTGACTGGTGTCCTTCGACTAACACCTACTGGCTACGATTGGATAGGAAGCTGCGGATCCAACTCAGGACTGGTCCTCTGACACCATAGTCATGATAGTGGTCTAACTTGATGAGGAGTCGCTGGTGGGGGACACAATTGAATGCTTTTGCAAAGTCTAAGAGGACCGCATCAATCTGTTCCCCTGCATCAAGTGAGGCTGTCAAGTCGTGGAGTATCAAGATGAGTTGTGATTCGCAACTACGTTTCTTCCTAAAAAACACAATATTACAAGTGGGTGCAAACAGGACTTAGTGGGGTTTGGATATACTGAGAATGTTTCAGAGAAATTGTAGAAATACATCAACAGATTATAAATATCACATATTCCTGTTAGTTTATCGACATTTTATGACTCATATCCATTTGATCACCCCCCCCTTCTGGCTTCAGTTCAACTTATAATAGCTTGTTATAAAAGTAAAGAAACGTTTTAATTTACCACAATAACAACAACAAATGGAATCCATCCTGCTGCTAACACAGAACTTGGTATTGACATTTTGTAGAAACTCAGAACAAACTAAACAATATCAATCTTATTTGTTGTGGAACAAGTTGCCAGCTGCTGCACACCAAGCAACCACACTTGACGGGTTTAAACTGATTGTCACTGTCCCTGTCGTACTATCAACCATGAACATTAATTAATCAGCTATCATTATGTACAAAGTTTTAAAGTAACACTGTATTATATTTCTTGTTTATCACTGTAAATAAGTGATCACTAAGTCTGTTTTATTTTTATTCTTTTTTACCCAAATTTTAAATTTGCCAGCGCCTGCACATAATCCTCAAAGTAATGAGGGAGTGCAGTATTCTCTTAGAACTTAGAACTAGAACTAGAACTTGTTTACTTTTGGTTTTTAGTTTTTGACAGTTTTTTGCAATTACTTCCCTTGGCATAAAAGGATTTGTCTAAAACACTGACGCATTTACTGACAACACAGCGTCCTATACATAGACGATGTTAATATCAGATTGCAAAATGCAATTTACTTTTTAAAACATAGAGGTTTTTTTTTAATTGTAGATAAAAAAGTTCATAAAAATATATACTAAGATTAGTTGTTTTATGGATAACCGAATGAACATGAAATGAATTTCAAGGTGAAACCAAAACATTAAGTGGACGGAGAGACTAGCTCTATTTATAATACTTTCACGAGGGATTGTACTCCTGACCTTTTCCAAACTGCAGAAATGCTTCACTAGTATAGTTCGTTTTTTCTCAACTGTAAAAACATGAATAATTTCACGGTAAATGTGTTTGTTAAAATTATCGTCGTGATACATCCATGAGTTTCTGAAAGTGTGTATTATGGTCGAGTAAAGCTGATTACGCTACATATGATATGTTTTAAAATGTTTGAATGGTTATTTTATTTTGTATCACAGAAACAACTATAGGAGAAAACATGATCAAATTATAACAAATATTGCATTATATAGTCTAAGTTTCATGTTTACGCAAGTTCATCGACAAAATACAGCTATTACCCCCTGGTCATTGGGCTACTGGTATCTATCTATCAATCTTCCTGGGGAGTCTTTTTACTCAGCTAATTAGTGCAGCTGACAAATTGGCGCAACAGATCTATACCACCCTTGCAGGTACCCATTTACACCTCGGTGGAGTGAAGCAATCGTAGGTAAATTCCTTCCTCATGGAAATTAGAAATGCCCCTAGAAGGAATTTGAACCCAGGACCTCTCGATCCCTAAGCGCGCGTCCTACTACTGGACAGCTGCTCCTATATGTTAGTGAATGCAACTGCTGTAGTCATTTATATTTCAAAGATATCAAGGGTTTAGTCTACATAATACTTCGTAGCAATATAGTTCATGGGACATAAGATATTTTTTATAGTTTATAGATAAATAAAGTTTCTTGAGAGTATATATAAATGCAAACCTTGTTCCATATTGTGCAGAAAACAGCTTCATTATAATTGGGCAAATAAGCCAGTAAAATGGTTGGCTATGTATGATCTAATACCACAAAAAATCTCGAAGAACATTTTCACGTCTGTTAGCAATCCATACGGGAAAAAGACAAAATGAGTCAGGAATAATACCTTTGATAGTTTATTTTCAAAAGTCAAGATATTTACCGCATTGTAAGTACGAGAATATTTCGATAGGAAAGGTAAAGAAATGGTTTCTTCATTCGTTTACATTACAAAAATCAGGGATACATTTACCAAGCTCCCCTCGCCAGAAATTATCTTGTCGAACATCTCCCCTTCAAAATGGCATGGATTCGCCCTTGATATATATTCTCACTCTCTTACAAAAAACAACATAACAGTTTTATCAAAATTTCTGTTTATTTAGTGCATAACATCCTACAATGTCATTCTTGATAAATCTTACATTACATGTTATCTATGTGTACTTTATACAGTTGACATGTTATCTTTTACAGTACCCTCCAAAAGTTCTCAGACAAATTAGAATAATCATGTCTATCACAAGTAATTTTTACTATAATTACAGCTTTATTGTCTCGTAGTTAGAATCGTACGTTGTTTAACTAATAAAAGCCGAGTTTGGAATTTGCTTAGATCCCTATATATTTCTATTTCATGCGTACATGTGATTTGGTTTATTATAAGAATATTATTTTATTCAAGGACTTATGGAGAACATTGTATTAATATTTAATCAATGTGACATTTGTGCTGAGGAAAGATTTTAATACAACATAATAAATTATTATAACAATAAACAAGGTAAGGTTTTAGCTATTATTTAATCAAATTTAACTTTTCATCTAAATACTTTACTTAATTGCATTAACAGCACAGACAATGGTCTCGGTGAATTTACTAATTATACATATACCAGGGCCATACATGTAGGTTACACCCCTTATAAGTATTACATTATTAAACAGTGTTTAAATTATTGATGTCTTACGAGTTTAATATTTTAACAATGTTTATACAAATAAACAATAATGTGCCATTTTTTAAACAGAATTTCAAAACATAGACTGTGATAAATGCATATTTGCCAATGACAATCCCACCGCCGTTTTGGTTTTATCGCCTCCTAATAGAACCTAAGTTTTATGCTTAGTGGAAACGATAGCTATATTCCAGCGATTACTGTATGGAAACAAATCCATGTAATTGTCCGTTCCCTGCCTGCCCTGCCTTTTTAATTTGAATATCGCTATATTTGACCACAAACATATGTAAATGCTGTATTTGTTTGCTTGTTTCTTGGTCAAAATGTAATTTCAACTTTTGTTAAAATTCTGATTATAGCTTTCTGACCTAGCTTTCCTGGACTATTGTCTATAACCAGTACTCACCTACCATTCCACAAGGCCGGAAACTTCTCCATATTATCTAATCAATGGAGGAAAATCGACATTATTGTCAAATTTTCATGGAAGGATATAAGGTCCCCGGGTGGGATTCGAACCCGCACCCCCTCGGGCACGAGATTCCAAATCCCGGCGCGCTACCAACTGCGCTACCGACCTGGGTTAAATTCAATTAGAATCCTTTTAGAAATTTGTGAATTTAATGTGAACGCGTCGACATTGATGAAAGCAAAAACAATATCGATTGTAGATATATATCAGGTTAAATATATCCAGTTAATGGAAAGTCAATTATCGTAAATCTCATTTTTTAAATAATCTGAATTCATAATTAATTAGAAAGATACATATAATCCCCTATATCAAGGCACTCATTATAAATGGATCGCAAAGAAAAAGACATTTGGTGAAAATGCGTTTTACATTGCTCTTAACACTTCTGATGAAAAACAACTCTTTGGTATATATTTTTTCACTTAAATGTGTTTATGTTACTTGTTGCATTTCAACGTGATAGAAGAATGAAACCGAGAGAATAATCTGGTTAACGTCAGTACTTTAAACAATAATTTTGATCATAGTATGTTGAAAATGAAGTCTTGCGACGTAGTTACAAAATTAAGCTCTAAAATGACTTTGGACTGTGCATGTATATAAACGCTAACAAAATAAGAATTGTGTCCTTTTATGAAAACGTCCCACTTATTTTAAGAAATTGGCACTTTCTAAATTTTAAACTCAGAAAGTCTCTCCTACTTGTTATGGTGTAATGACACAGTTTTAATGTATTCATATAGTGGCTTTAATCAATGTTCCTTTCAGTTGACTTTGTAAGTGCCACTCACATAAAACTGATTATGTGTCTAACGACTTCATTTTGTTCGTACGACATTCTTCACATATCATGAAGTTTCTTCATGAAATAATTTTTACAGCTATTCTCCCTCCAGCCACTGATTCCAAATCATGTAGGGCAGTTGTTCGTCATTGACGAAAGTATGTGCCTAGTAACTGGTTATAACAGCTAAACTGAGATTTAGAGATTGGGCCTTTCCAGGAATGGTGCGTAGATCGACTGACCGCCGTGATATTACCTATACAATGTGTTGCTATTATTATATTGTCTTTAACATTCACTAAAGAATTAAAAGAATTTCAGAAAACTTCGGAAGGTCGAACTCTAAGGATCGTGACAAATAGTTCGAGCAATCGGGATGTTCACCATGTCAAAAATCGACATTTTCTTTGTTTCTTACAAGTTTTTTAGAACTTTTCTTCATAGATAAATATGGAAAATCGTCGGTTCAAGATGAAATATTCGAACTATCCGAGTAATTCGAGGTAGCAGAGTTCGAGTCTTCAAACTTACATTGTATGGTAAATTACATAATTTAATAGTTAAATTACAAAAAAATGATTTTTATTACAGAAAATGTCAGAAAATGATAAAAAGAAAGTTTTGACAGGTATGGTTACTAGTTATGATTTTATTATGATCTAATTTATGTTCTGTTGTTATTAACATCATGTATTGTGGGACATTTCTGCCATCAGATAACTACAGTATAAGGGACCTTAGTCAGTTATTTCCCCTTGAAAACTCTTCAAATAGGTAGCTCCAATTAGTTGGATTACTCAGATTTTACCCTTACTTTTCAATGTCAGTTTGCCAAAATTAATCTTAGATAACTTTTTTTGTAAATCATGTAATTTGTTTGAAATTCAAGCTAAGTATTTTTAGGGTAAAGAACTATCTAAATTTACCACTTCTGTTAATATATTCGTTAACAAGAGAGATATTCGATGAAATATTTTGTTATTCTTACATAGTATTTCAATGATAAAATCTGAGGATTCCAACTGTAAGGACCTACTTACCAATTGGATTGCTTCAGATTTTATCAGGGAAAGATAACTGACTAAAGTCCCTGATTAACAAGTTAATTAGGTGCGCTAGTATATTTAATACAAAACATATTTAACCACCCAATTACGCGTCACTTGTCACTTCTCTGAACAATAGTTACGTAACCATTTTTGTTTTTAACAAATAAACTTTGATATCAAAAGAGAAAATAATTGAAATTCAGTATTGACAACTGTCAGTATTGTATTATTTTACTATGTTAATGTTACGTGTTTCTGCAAAAAGGAAGTTTAAGCATTACACAATATGTTGATACAAAAACATGTCATATAATATGTACTTTTAGATAGCCATTGTAGTATGGTATTACGCCAACATGCAATCTTGAATGTATTTTTCTTGTATTTTTGTGCATCTATCATTCAATATATAGTATGATATATATGTATATTCGTGTACGTTTCCTGTATTCATACTTAACGTCTTTTATGTTTGTTTGTAACATGTAAATATGTATATGTCTTGTTTTCTTCTGGGTCCATGCTGTTTTATATTTTTCATTGTACAGTACAACCTCTCTTGAACAACACTCGCTTGAAAGGACTTAAATATGCTGCTGTTCAGAGGTTGTTGCTCTGCAGAGGTTAAATTCAATTAAAATTGCTCCTTAGGAAATATGAAACGCTGTTGTTGCGCAGAGGATTGGTTCTGTAAAGGGTCGCTCTGTAGAGGTTATACTGTATTACAGTTTTAGGATGGATAGATCCTGAGGAAGTTGGTACAACTCTTGCACATGAACATTTGTGTTGTAGTGCTGAGGCTTTCATGGTTCAAGGTCCAGCTAAAGAATTCCCAGAACTTGGAACAGAACCTTTGTCATTAAAACTTAACTGGTGGGTCACACATAACCCGTAAGTAAAATACTAATATTATTTAATGATGTTCAGTGTTTGTAGTTGATTTTTTCAAATTTATGTAAACTCAATCTGATACTATTCTATACATAGACGATATGAACACTCCATACTGAGACGCGCAACTCATCTCACTTATCTACCATTTTGCTCCACGTAGGAAATAGCTCGAGTTTCAAGTACCTGTAAAAAATTGGAAGTTATTGCGCCAGTTAATTATAGCAGACGATCTGTCTTCAGAATTGTTATTTATACAATGACAGGACAATTGGCGGATATCGTCCCCAAAGATTGATAGAGACTGAAAATGCGGTAGATATATGTGTATCTTTGATAGTCCCAAACAAATAAAACGCCATATGGGAGAAGAAAGTTTGGATTCATTAACTTTACTGGGGCAAAATGATAACTTAAAATTAAAAAAATTAAACGTTCAAAGAATTTTCTTCGACACGTTTCTGTTGTTAAGCAGACTCTAGATGCCGTCTTGATGTCACATATAGACATAAAAGTTGGAATGTGTAATTTATAAACAGGTGCTTCGTCCTTCACTATATTTATGTTGGGAGAATTGTTTTGATCTAACTTATATTTATCTATATTTAACAAGCATATTATTGTTTATTTCTAGATATTCTAGTTTTGATAATGTCAAGTTATATGAGGAAAGTGAAGCTGTTATTGATGAACTCAAATTTTTCAAGGTACAATTATTACTTGCATGTATATATATGATTATTTCAATGTTTACAATAAATGACCAATGTTAGAACATGCACTTAATGACCTCCAGTCAATGAAAATAGTATATACTTAAAGAATCATTTTCACATGCTTAAACTTGAATGTTAACTTTGCTAAATTTCTCAGTTTTGTATAGAAACAGTATAACAAATGGAGAATAGTGTTGTTTATATAAATACAACAAACCAACTGTATACATATAGATGATTGTATACATGCGCTTTGTGACTTAATAATAATTCTCACATTCTGTAGGTCAGTTTGTCTTAACGTACTTTAAGAATTCATTTTCTGTGGAGACAATGACAGGTAACATTTTTTAAATACACAACAAATATGTTTTACAACATTCGACGTTCACTATTTTATTTGGAACCATTCATTATTTTAGAGTAATGGTGGTAGTACAGTAGTTGAAAATTCTTCTATTGGATTTCGTCCTAACCCTGAAAAGTTGTATGAATATTCTTCAAAATCTGGAGTGAATATTGTAGCTGGATCAGGTATCACGTTTCATGTTCATATAAATATAACAGTACAGTGCCATTTAAACGTTTTTGGGTATATATTTTTGAGAAAATGATTCAGCCAATCTCCGTAAACAGATATCCTGTAGAGCATTGTCGTACAGGATCTCTACTGTCTCCGCGGAAGGTCACGTCGAGGTGAACTTTGTGTCGACCAGTCAATGCGTAGCTTTTATCTAGATGAAAACACTATTAATCACATTTTGGTTTCGTAATTTCTACTTTTAGACCATGGTTTGCATGCTAATTTAACAGCGGTATTATTCACAGTCTGCGATTGGGCGGCTCATTTCAAATTGCGTGACGTAGACGATGTAAACAAGTTACGTATCATAACAAGTTCGTTATAAATATTATGATGAGAAAAGGTCACCTGAACGTGACCTTCGTTTGAAAAAGGCCAGATCTAAATTAGCGAGTAGGCGAGCGCAAAATTTTAGATCAGGTTTTAATCAGATTGTGATTCAGCATACCGCAAATAATTTTACTATAATAAAAGCGTAATCAATATGCTGATAAAATGCTGACTTTGCTGAGATGACATTTTATTTCACCTCATACACCTGTTGTTGTTATTATTATCATTACAGCATTTTATGTACGATCAGCTCGTCCAGATACTGTTCATTATTCCCAGGAAATGTTTGGTGAAGCGATATTGAAAGACATCACTGAAGGATTTGGTACGACAAATATTAGAGCGGGAGTTATTGGTGAAATAGGATGTAGTTGGCCATTAGAAGGTATCAAGTTTATAGAAAAGTTGATATTTAAGTTGAAAACTGTGAACAATCAACTTTAACATGATTATTGTGTAGGTGGATGAAAGTTGACATGCTTTTATTTTTACTAGTAATGACCAGTTCTGACTGTTTTATGTCAATAGTTTCTACATAGATATGTAATTGCATATATGCAGGCCCGGATTTACCGGGGGGCACAGGGGGCACGTCCCCCCCCCCCACCTGGCCCCACAGATATTGACTCTCATACAAAGAAAAGGGCACAAAATCGGCACCATCAAAGCAATATCAACTCGACTTTTAGATTAATTTTAATATGAAATCATTCATCCGAGCTATTAAAAAAGATAATGATCTAAATTGATACATTCAAGCATCTCAGGGTACCCAGATCGGGCCTTATCAAGCGTTCAAATCATTGATCGTGCAAGTGCATGGTCCCTCTACACACAAACATAGATACCAATTGCTATGTTTAGTGTCTATATTACACATACCTCAACTGTATATTTAAGACCGTCACCAGTGAAATTACCATGGTAACTAGCTTACGAGGCCTAAATTTGGTTATTGTGCACTCTCTAATCGTATTTACTAGTGGAAATCATCGGCGTTTCCATAGCAAGTTAGACAGAGAAAAGACGAGGACAGCTAGTCAAGTGCATTTTATACGTCACTACTATGACACTCGAACTTAGTTAATTTCGAAAACATGCACGATCGTCTGATGATTTTATGGTATTAAAATTCCGAATAACTTTTAAAAAGTGACATAAATTAAGTATTTATGGAGGACATCGGCGTTTTTCATAAAAAGTAATAGACTGAGAAAAGCCGAGTATAGTCTAATGAATGTTTATCATTAAAATGAGTTAATTAATAGTTAGTTAAAATCGGAAAAAAACGAGCGTTTTATGTTGTTGTTTTTTAGAAAATGTGGGTAAATGAATTAAACTTTCAAGTAACTTTTCAAGAGTGACCTACCCTACAACAAGTTTTCTTACGAAAAACAAGACAAAAATTAATCAGTGGTTAAACATTTTTTTCATCCAATCATAAATTAATAGGCTTGTATTTCTTTAATTTTTAAATCGTTGCTTTTATTTTATATCATTTTACGTGTTTAAAATACTTGTATTCCTAATGATTTTTTCCAAAGAAATCGAAAAATGTGTTTCTTCGGCGGATTTCCACGTTTTGGATCATCCCAACAACCATTCTTGTAAATCCACTGAAACGTCCGAAAAACTCACAACAACGCTTAATTTCAACACAATAAACGAAGCCTCTTATTTAAAAAAAACGTATCATAAACCGGCTTTTTGGATGTTAAATCGGAGAATTTTCTCATTGCATTCGGTGATTTTATACAAGTTACCAAGTGTATTTTTTTATAAATTCTCGACATTTACATGATGAAATTGCTGATTTTTTTGTAAATCAGGATTTTATCCATTCTCGTTCATTGAAAACCTCGGGGTACGAGAATGGGATTTAATAAGCCAACAAATTAAATCTAAACGAACAAAACGGGCACATGCATGAAGGGTATCTCAATTATAGCGCTCAATATTTCCTTGGTAGTGCCCAAAAGTGCTTAAAATGTAATAATAATTTACCAAATTTTAGCTTCATTTAATCCTTTTAAAGTGTGTTCAAAAGTGCTCAGATTTACACCTTTGACATGCAAAATTCAAAATTTTCCGCATCTTCGCGGTAGGGGATATCCCTCCCGTACCCACCCCAACCGTACTCCCCACTAACGACCCCTCTGTATCAGGCCCTGTGATCTAACTCACATGCATGCATTTTCTTTATTTATGAATATTTATTGAAAGCTAATCAATCACATGAATCTGATTTGTTACGCATTGCATCACTTTTCTACAGAAAAAAAGATAATTAACCTAGTTTTAGCTTCATTCAATTTGTTTAAAAGAGCATTTTAAAGTGCTCAGATTTGCACCTTTGACATGTGAAAAACTCAAAAAATTCTATGCCGTCGGAAGGGGGTACCCCTCCCGAACCCACCCCCTGTGCCCCCCCACTTACGATCCTTCTGGATCCGGCCCTGATATAACAGCAATATTGTGCGTAAAGTTTGACCCCGATCTCACCTTTCACATTTGCATCTAATAATTATCTTACACATATCCCGACAAAAATCAGTACGACGCCTATTCTACACTTCGGCAGCGATCGTAAAATTATAGAAGTATGTATATATGTTAAATTTCAACACATAATCCTCACAGCCACGGTGCAATCGAGCATTAACACTACATTCGTATTCAATGTAATGAATATTCTTGCATAAAGGTCAGGTCGGGGTCAAACTTTACGCACAATACTATAACAGCAAATTGGTGTTATATAAAACGTTTACAGTAAGACAATGGTACGGACTTTTAGGGTTAGAGCGTAAAATGTATCATAGTTAAGCGACGGACTGCGAGGTTAGAGGTTGGATGGGTGAGCACAGATATTACCGATGGCTCAGTGCACATTACATAAAACATCAGACATCTGTTCAGATTAAAGGCTAAAACGTAATACAAAAATGACGTCGATTATATAATATATAATTTCACTTAAGTGTCATGTCGCGTAATGCCCAATGCTCGCCAAAATATATATTAATTCTGGTTGATTTTAGCATCAATTTTGATGACACGTTAAGTCTGTTGGTACATTTTGAAGACGGTCATGTTTAAAAATATAAAGATGTTTACAGTCAGTTAGTGTATCAAAGGAAACAGGTGTATAAATAGAAATAGAAATTAGAGAAGGGACTCGATATACAAAATATATTTATAGTAATCATTTATATTGCACCAACTGTAAATGTGTAACTATATTTAGTTGTTCCATTCAGAAACTGAGAAATCTGTGTTACGAGCCGCTGCTCAGATAGAAAGTGATATTGGTTGTCCAGTATTAATACACCCAGGCAGACATCATGAATCACCATTTGAAATAATCAGAACATTTACTGAAGCTGGTGGACATGTTGATAGAGTAGTGATGTCTCATCTTGATAGTAAGTTTGTTCTTTTACAAAGTGTGCTGTTATCAATTAGGTTAAATATCTACTTACATATCCTTATCACTTAGGTTTAATATTTAACTTGTATATTGTTATCATTTAGGTTAAACACTTAACTCATGTGTTGTTATCATTTAGGTTAAACACTTAACTTGTGTGTTGTTATCATTTAGGTTAAACACTTAACTTGTATATTGTTATCATTTAGGTTAAACACTTAACTTGTATATTGTTATCATTTAGGTTAAACACTTAACTTGTATATTGTTATCATTTAGGGTAAACACTTAACTCGTGTGTTGTTATCATTTAGATTAAACACTTAACTCGTGTGTTGTTATCATTTAGGTTTAATACTTAAATCGTGTGTTGTTATCATTTAGGTTGAATACTTAACTCGTGTGTTGTTATCATTTAGGTTAAACACTTAACTTGTATATTGTTATCATTTAGGTTGAATACTTAACTCGTGTGTTGTTATCATTTAGGTTAAATACTTCACTCGTGTGTTGTTACCATTTAGTTTAAATACTTAACTCGTGTGTTGTTATCATTTAGGTTAAATACTTTACTCGTGTGTTGTTATCATTTAGGTTAAATACTTAACTCGTGTGTTGTTATCGTTTATGTTAAATATCAACCTATATATTATCATTTGGGTAAATATTACCTTGTATATTGTAATCATTTAGGTTTAATATAAACTAAAACGTTGTAATTGGTATTGTTAAATATTTAACCTATGTGTTGTTATCATTTACGTTAAACATAGACTTGTATGATGACATCATTTAGGTTAAATAAAAACTTGAATTATGTTATCATTAAGGTTTAGCAAGACATTTAACATGAGTGTTATAATTTTTACCGTAGATAGTCAAGATGCATCTAATATTATTTTTCATGCAATAAATACTGTTATGTCATAATGTATACATGTACACATATATTTTTGATATTTTACTTTATCACAGGGACAATATATGAAGATGACAAACTTTTAGAATTTGCTGAAATGGGTTGTTATGTTGAGTTTGATCAGTTTGGTTTAGAAACTTCATATTATCAACTTTGTGAAGAAATAGACATGCCAAATGATGCACATAGAATACAAAAGATTAAAGCATTGATTGAGGGTGGTTTTGAAGACAGACTTACAATTGGTCATGATATTCATACTAAACATAGACTGGTAAGTTTATACTAAACACAGATTGGTGGATTAATACTAAACACAGACTGGTAGGTTTATGCTAAACACAGACTGGTAGGTTTATACTAAACAAAGAATGGTAGGTTTATACTAAAAACAGACTTGTAGGTTTATACTAAACATAGACTGGTATGTTAATACTAAACACAGACTGGTAGGTTTATACTAAACATAGACTGGTATGTTAATACTAAACACAGACTGGTATGTTAATACTAAACACAGACTGGTATGTTAATACTAAACACAGACTGGTATGTTAATACTAAACACAGACTGGTAGGTTTATACTAAACACAGACTGGTAGGTTTATACTAAACACAGACTGGTAGATTTATACTAAACACAGACATAGCCAAAGTTTGAACCAAAGGATGTTTCAACTGCCTGGCTAGCTCAATCGGTAGTTTACTAGTCTACCAATTCTGGTTCATAGGTTCAATTTCTAGGCGGCTCATACTTATATGGAGCTTGATCATGAAATAATTACTATGATCTTTCTCCCTCTAACCACTGATCTAAATTATGTAGGGCAGTAGTCAGTCACTGATGACAATATGCACCAAGTAGTTGGTTAACAGCTAAATCCAGAGATTTATCTTTCCAGGAACAGTGAGAAGGTGGACTGACCGTTGTTATATAACATATACAATGTGTTGCTAAGGCGTAATCCCCCCCATAAATAAAGGATGTTACGCATTTTTTATGTTATATCGTAAAATCTGATTGGAAATAATGGTTTATAGTTTAAAGAAACCTTATTTTGGTGTATACGTACTAACACAGTAGCACTAAATGATATATTTGCATTTCAGATGAAGTATGGAGGATCAGGATATTCTCATATATTGTTACATGTTGTACCTAAAATGTTACAACGAGGTATTACACAGAATCAAGTAGATAAAATATTGAAAGATAACCCTAAGAGATGGCTTACATTTACTAAATAATTCTAGTCTTGCATCTGTATAATATTTATATTAAAATTATTGTAATATTTGTTCAAATTTTCTAGTTTTTATGATTTGAAATATGAAAATACTGAATGTAGATCTAGATTCTATTGGACATTTCTCTTTACTTTATTTAAGATAAATATCATTAACTGTCCACTACTAAGGACTATTTGTTATATTTTTTGCCCATTAAATGTCCTTAAACAAATCCAAATTATGATAAACATGGGCCAGTTGCCTAAGCATATCGCTAGATAGCAAAATCATAGGGAAATGACTTGCTACAAGATATCGCTTCATTTCCCTAAGTAGCGAGCGCTAGCGTAAAAAATCTTTGCTACCCGAGAGCACAGTTACAAATAAAAATGGCTGCCTTTCCAGTAATGTGACTTCCTGTTCGCCGACAATTTGTTATTAATGTTTGGCTGACTATAGATGAATTAAAATTAATTAATGCTAGTAATTGTTCATATAAGCATATATTTTTGCAATGATTTCATACTTTATAAGGACTTATTTGAATTGAAAATCACCCTAAAAACATGCAATTGCAATAATCGATGTCTGTAAATCAGCACAGGCCACCATCTTGGTTTGTGATGTAAATAGCAAGCTGTTTCCTAATGAAGAATAGCTACAAGAAAGAGCCTTTTCATAGCAATTCGTAGAAAAATCGTTAGGCAACGTGTCCCACCTCACATTTAACTATAAAAAAATAAACTAAGACTGATCTAAACCAAATTCAAAATCAGCATTGATAAGTTTATCAATATAAGATTTAAACCATTATACATGAATAAGCTCTAATTACATGTATAATAAAACTACTTTTTTTTATACATGATCAGTTTTTCTAAAAAAATTATTTATGCAAGAAATTTCATAAGACAGTGCATAAAAACTACAAGTATCATTATCTTGCTTGCAGTGGTTGATTACTTGCTTACTTTACATTATTGCTTATTGTTTTAATCACACAATTCCACCTTCAATCTAAACTAAAGGACTATATGACTGTTTATGATAATCTTTGGACAGCCTATGTTCTACAACTGTTTATGATGATCTTTGGACAGCTTATGTTCTATGACTGTATGATAATCTTTGGACAGCTTATGTTCTATGACTATTTATGATGATCTTTGGACAGCTTATATTCTATGACTGTTTATGATAATCTTTGGACAGCTTATGTTCTATGACTGTTTATGATAATCTTTGGACAGCTTATGTTCTATGACTGTTTATGATAATCTTTGGACAGCTTATGTTCTATGACTGTTTATGATAACTTCGGACAGCTTATGTTCTATGACTGTATGATGATCTTTGGATAGCCTATGTTCTACGACTATTTATGATAATCTTTGGATAGCCTATGTTCTACGACTATTTATGATAATCTTTGGACAGCTTATGTTCTATGACTGTATGATAATCTTAGGATAGCTTATGTTCTACGACTATTTATGATAATCTTAGGATAGCCTATGTTCTACGACTATTTATGATAATCTTAGGATAGCTTATGTTCTACGACTATTTATGATAATCTTAGGATAGCTTATGTTCTACGACTATTTATGATAATCTTAGGATAGCCTATGTTCTACGACTATTTATGATAATCTTAGGATAGCTTATGTTCTACGACTATTTATGATAATCTTAGGATAGCCTATGTTCTACGACTATTTATGATAATCTTTGGATAGCTTATGTTCTACGACTATTTATGATAATCTTTGGACAGCTTATGTTCTATGACTGTATGATAATCTTAGGATAGCCTATGTTCTACGACTATTTATGATAATCTTAGGATAGCTTAAGTTCTACGACTATTTATGATAATCTTAGGATAGCTTATGTTCTACGACTATTTATGATAATCTTAGGATAGCCTATGTTCTACGACTATTTATGATAATCTTTGGACAGCTTATGTTCTATGACTGTATGATAATCTTTGGATAGCCTATTTTATATGACTATTTATGATAATCTTAGGATAGCTTATGTTCTACGACTATTTATGATAATCTTAGGATAGCTTATGTTCTACGACTATTTATGATAATCTTAGGATAGCCTATGTTCTACGACTATGTATGATAATCTTTGGATAGCCTATGTTCTACGACTATGTATGATAATCTTAGGATAGCCTATTTTCTACGACTATTTATGATAATCTTTGGACAGCTTATGTTCTATGACTGTTTATGATAATCTTAGGATAGCCTATGTTCTACGACTATTTATGATAATCTTAGGATAGCCTATGTTCTACGACTATTTATGATAATCTTAGGATAGCCTATGTTCTACGACTATTTATGATAATCTTAGGATAGCCTATGTTCTACGACTATTTATGATAATCTTAGGATAGCCTATGTTCTACGACTATTTATGATAATCTTAGGACAGCCTATGTTCTACGACTATTTATGATAATCTTAGGATAGCTTATGTTCTACGACTACTTATGATAATCTTTGGACAGCTTATGTTCTACGACTATTTATGATAATTGTTTGACAGCTAGATACAACTGTTAATGATAATATTGGAAAGCCCAACTTCTTAGACAGGATAGTTAGAATCAAATAATCCACATCGTTGTTCCACTCAGCAATAACCATAACTACGAGGGTTGATCCAGAAGTAATGAGACAACGTCTATAACTTTCAAAGTTCGTGTAATAAAGTTATAAAATTAACACTATGCGTCACAATTTTTAATTATCTATTAACTCACCAAATATAATACTGTTTCTTCTGTTATTGAAAAAAATATATGGCTTTATATTTGTCATGGTTCGGTATATCGCCGCACGCCATAATAGCGTCATTTCTCAATTATCATTACGGTCTCTTTCAGTAACAATTTTTATCAAATAGTACGCCAAAACAAATGAAACACATACAACGTGACGTCAAAAGTGTGAGTTGTTGACGGTTAAAATTTGATTGACATAGGTGCAAACGTTTGCGTTCCACACAATAAAAACTTAACCTACGGAAGAAGAAAATATGGCAAAATCGGACAAAATGGCGCAATGCACAGTTATGCATTTTTTTACTAAACAGACGAAACGCCAAAAACACTGGAAATGTTGAATCAAACATCGGTGAAAATGCCTGTAAGCAGGGTACTTGTCAACCGCCGATTTAGGAGGTTTAAAGATGATGAGGAAAAACTAGATTATAAAAATAAACCAGAAAGAACGCCAGACAGTAGACAAATTTGTAATGTAAAGCGCGGATCCGACGTCATTAACGATAATACACCGATTACTATTTTCGAATTAGCAGACGAAATAGAAAAGAAAACCCAGTCCATTCGGAAGAAACACTCATCCTCACCTCCGCCGATATAGGCCTGGGTTGGAAAGCATATGTTCATTGTTTTTTTTATATTCAAGGTTGCCTACTCTCTCGTGCGGTACCAAAAGGTCGTATACAGTCAATTTCAAGTTCCAATTTAATTCAAGAATTCAAATAAAACAAGTTTAGAATAAATAACATAATGTAGTTAACCTGAATTTTTTATTAGAAAATGAATTTCGTAGATTGAATTTTACCAGTACGTCCGCCATATTGGATTTCGTTAGCGCCAGCACAATTTCTAAATCAAAGCAGGTGCCCGCTCCCTTGTTTTCGTAACATTTACGGCAGCAATTTTGTCTCTCAATTTGACTGTGTACAAAGAACTTGCGCATATATTATGTCATCACTGGACTCAGACTGGTTCAAAGATACGTTCAGTCAGTGGATACATAGGCATGAACGGTGTATCGCAGCCAAAGGAATTCCTTTAAGAAAGAGTGACGCTAAGTAAGTTAAGGTTATTATACTTTATCAAGACGCCGTTGACGTCAAATATCTGTGGCCTGCGGCGGATTGCGTTACCCTACATAGATCAGGAAAATATAGCTCGAGATTTTTAATACGCACATGCATGATTTTTCACACGCATATAGAAAACTACTTTTTACACAACTATTGTAATTTTCAAGTTTATTCCAAGATCGTTTTGGGATTTATGGCGTTTGTCTCATTACTTCTGGATCACCCCTCGTATATAACGTAGTATGGGGACCAAGCAATAAACTAGAGAGTGGTTAACTTTAACATTCTGTTTCATGAAATAGCTACAGAACTAGATCTATCAATGCTCTTCCAACTAATTTCCGTTCTGTGATCTATATTGTTACTAATAAGTACATTGTTGTTTATATCAGTAAATATTGTATAATAATAACACAACAAAATACACATTTACTTCTGTTGTTTTTTTTCTTATATAAAACGAGACATTTTAATAGCATTACATTTTTACTAAAAAAGGAATTAAAAACATAGAAATATAAGACTGTATGCTTATAGATCAGTGGTAAAATATTTCGGTGAATAAGAGCTCATGAGTTAATATGTAGCTCATCACCTCATAAACCACAAAAAATACCTATCTAATTTAATGGACTCCTGTGTTTTTATTTCTGGACTGATTTTTCAAAAACTTGGTCCTATCTATCAACAAATTGGTTGTTCTTTCCATTGCATATAGAAATTTATTATTGAAAAGCCAATGAAGAAAGTTATGTGACATTGAACAGGAAATAAGTTTTTTCAAGTCTTCTTCCCAAACATAGCTCATAATTTGTGTGTGGAACTTTAAAAAGATGAACTTAAATTAATAAAACAGAGAAAATTATATTCCAAGTCATTGGCCTCTCTTACAATGGTCTAAGACAAATTCTTTTATCACAGTCATATATTATCCTGACTTGTCATGCTCTTTTTTCTGTTGGCCTCAGTTTTGAAATGAAAATGGAAGAATAAGGGATAAAAACCAAACTTGTTTGATTATACAGGTGAAGAAACACAACCAATACTTTCTTTCTTGGTTTCTATGGTTTCATACCTTTACCACATTTATGTATCTATCTATATATGAATGCAAGTACATTGAAGTAATTGGGGTGACTGTTTTATGCAGGCATATAAAAAACTGTCAACTACTTATGTATTTCACATTAACAACAATGGTCAGTAGATGAGCAGAAATCTTTACTCTATATATCAGTGAGAGGATACAGTGGGATAAGGTGACATGAAGACAAAAATGTCAACCAAACAATTACATACATGTGTTACTGCTAATTAGAGCAACATACATTACATATAATGTATAAACAAAGTTCATAATCTAGTATCCATTATAACTGAACACAAAACAAAAATACAATAACATCACAGACATCATGAATATAAAATTATACCAAACATTAATTAATAAGCAAGGTTGAAACTGCCCTTGATGCATATTTGTGTACAATTGTATGCTACGTTCAAATAACTTCGTAGACCATATTGTACTAAGTCTATTATTTAAACCAAATAAATATATACTAAGATTCCTTTGTTTGGCTAGCTTATCCACTAACCAATCCAAAAGGTAATCGAGGGCAAGTTCAATATTGTTTACTAATATAGTTATAATGTTAAAATAAATACACTCATAGTTTAAGTCAAGGTAAACATTGATATACAAGAAGATACCAGACAATCAAAATTACATCTTCAATTACAACTTTCAGAAGTTCAATGTGGTTTATCTGCTCTGGATACTTCATGTTGTAAATTTCCTTCAACTCACAGCAAACATTTATTTACCTAGAAACTTTTGGTATAATCTAGTCTTCATCAGTTGGCTGATTTCAATCACCTGACCAGTGTAGGGTCCTGTCATATTATCAAATTCATCCATGTTAAATCATAAATATTATATTGTGAACATTAACTAAGTTCAAATCCAGCCCCAGATTCTATGGCATATAAAAGTTTATGTTTCAATGTATCATAATCTTTAAATTCTGGAAGTTTTAATAGATTCATACAAGTACTTGCTGTAGGAAGACGATCTGATTCACTGCCACCATAATGTATACACAATGCTGGATATAAATCCTACAAATATACATAACATACATGATAAAATATTTATTTACAACAAATCTACAACCAGGATTAGGTTTTGTTTACCTGGATTACACAGATAAGTTCAGTTAATAAGACCATAAAAGTTGAAGGTAATCGCGATCCATTTTTTGAAATAATGAAAGAACATTTTCAGCTTAATTACCACTAAAAACGAGCCGCACTACTAATGAAAATTTTAATATAATTCAAAATTTCGATTGATACACATTTAAACAAAAATGTTATCACTGAAAATTTCCATTAAAACGCCTGGTAATAGAAATCTTTGGAGTACATGGTTTTCCATTTAGTAAAAGCTTCTGTAATTCTTCACTTATTTTTTATTACATGAATTCTGTATGCTTCTCCATTAACTAGTGAATTGTGGTTCGATTCGTGAATCGCTACTCATGAATTGTGGCTCGGATCAGATCGCCACTTGCTTAACGATCCACAGCCCTGTAAAATATGTAGTTACCCACAGAGTATGCCAATCAAGAACATGTACATCTCATGATCAAAGGTAAAATCAACTTTACGCCTAATATAACTCTCAGGGTTTAAAATAAACACAAAAATCAAAACTAAAACTGTACCTACCTTAAAACCAAGCAATGGAGGTCTAGAACAACTTGTTATAAATTTCAATAATTGTCTTTTCTGTTCATCAGTAAATTCATCTACAATTTTCCAGAACATTTTAATGACGACATGATCAGCTGTGTAACCACCAGAATAGTTGGTATATTGTTTTAAATCTTCTATGTCTATAGGTACTGCTGCACCTGATATCAAAACTTGTAATTCTTGTTGATCAAACATTCTTAACCATTCTAGATTGATCAAATCTGAGAGACCTTCACGGAATGCCATACAGTGTCTTCTTATCTAAAATATAGTAATCAACATAAATCAATCTTTAAATATACACTTCTATATCAACTCTTCTTGATCCACTTTCATTTTCCCCCAATAAGAGTTTTCAAGCATATAGCATTTACACTGACCACCCATCCATCAGTCAGTCTGTCTGTCTGTTCTGCCGTCATGTCTCAGTAACTTCTGCCTTATATCTCCATGGATTTTCATGAGACTAAACACATACTTAATACTACCAGATGATGTGTCCTAGTGGGTAGTTCCAAAGTCATGTAAAGGTTATTCATATACAAAGATATACAAATATACTACCATACTATTCATTGATTTCCAGTTTCTAGTTCTTGTTAAATTTTACTTCTACAGAAGTCCAAGGTACTGCGGCAGACATGGAAGGTAGAAGGTTGTAAAAGTGTCATATTTCTGCTCTCCATACAGTATTTATAGCTAGATAAATGTAGACAATAAATAATGTATAAATCTGATATAAGAAGATGATGTAAACATTGCTTACCTGTTGATTTAGTTTATAATTAGCCATCAGATGTATGTACTCTATTCTATTGCCTGCTGTCACTTGTATATTTCTACCATTTGGTTTTAGATCTACCACCTTTCAATACAAATATATCATTTAAACAATATTATTCAATATTGTTTGTTTTTTCTCAACTGTCAAAACATGAATAATTTCATGGTGAATGAGTTTATTAAAATCATTGTTGTAATACATCCATGAGTTTCTGAAAGTGTGTATTATGATCGAGTAAAGCTGTTTATGCCGTATGATATGTTTTAGTCAAGATATTGTTAATAACAATTAGGCCGCCAGTACAAAAACAAAGCATTCAGTCGCCATGTAATTATTCAAGCTTTGACAGTTGAGAAAAAACGGACAATACTATCAAACTTGTAGGACCTCTCACAGTAATGGACAACAAAAGACTATTATAGAAGTCTTACAATATTATGATATTTGAATAAATTAAGTTCTACTATACAGATCACCTTGGTTATTGCAGTATCTTGCAATTTTTTGACAATTTTTAAGCTCCAAGTGCTTCATTTGTGAGGATAAAGGGTTTCTGTTTTCATTATTTAAAAACTAATTTCTAATATTTTATTAGTACAGGACATATAGAAACCAAACTACAGAATGATTATCTTTGTTTGAAAAGTCTTATTTTATGTATTGAGTGAAAATAAATTTATATACAACAAGAAATGTAATGTGGAAACCACATAAAAGCCGGATTTAAAAACCTTTAATTCAAAAATTACAAAGGGAAATAATAAAGCCAGATAGAGTTGTGGTTACTTTCTAATTCTGTTCATCACATGGTATGTTATCATTGTATGAAGTTTCATAAATATCTGACAATAAATGGCAGAGATATATGTTAAATTGAAAACTTTAACGCAATTGTTAAAGACACCAGACGCCCGCCCACCCAACCTTCCGCACACCCGTGTTTCGCCAAACTATTAGCCACTTTTTTCATTGAAAAATCCGGCTAAAAAACAACTTCAAGATAAGTTCAACTATAAATAAATAAATTACCTTTGTTTCACCAAACTCATTATTAACAGTAGAGAAATCTAGACCTAGTTCACTGACATCTCCATCATAATGTTTGAGAAACAACAAGTTTTTATACATCTCTGGATCTAATGATATTAAATGATGAATATCTAGATCACCTCTATGACGACTCAATAATTTAGATAAAAAGAATGAAGCAAATGGTAGCTCTACTAACATGTTTTCATACATTGCCTGAAAAATAAACCCACAGTCAATGTAAAATAGATAATATACAGTTCAATTATGAGTTTTTGAAATGGAATCTGGCCGGCAAAATATTTTGAAAAATCACAATTTGTATTGACAGATTTGTGTATTCAGCACTTTTCATATGCCATATGTGTGCTTCATGTTGCATTTATTGTCAACAAAAAAGTGATTTTATATTTTGATACAGGAGAAGATCAACTTCAAATTCCCCAGATAAGAAAAAAATATGTCTTAAGAAATTATGATTCAACTGTAATATAGGAAGTAAATATAATTGTACATGTAATATACACATGTAGTACCATTTAAATATATAGAGCATAATGATTAATAAGCAAAAATCATGAAATTAGAACAAACAATAAGAAAAAAATGTCTTTGCAATTAAAATTTGGTAGGCATACTATTATCACAACAGCATGTATCAACATTCAAAACCAATGTACATGTATCTTTAAAATATAAATGTCTGATAATACATATACATGTAGTCATTGAAAATATCCAGATCAAAAGTTAGAGAGCAGAGCTCTGTATTAACTAGCATAATGATTTTAGTCATTAATCCTTCTATATAGCATGGTTAAATTATTGTAAGATTTTTGGACAATGCTGCTGTCAAGAATAGCAGCTTTCATAGTCAAATCTCAGTAACTGTTCTCAAAAATTGTTCATTAAAAAACAAAACTATCCTTTAGAGATTAATGTAGTTTTAAAGCATTAAGTATTTTGGGACACATCTAGTTTAGCAGATCCCGGAAGTAAATATAAATATGCGTGCGCAGCGTACTGTTTCTATGAGCAGACGCGCGAAGATAAATGCGGCTAATTTTCTGTTATTATGGGGGCTGCCTCCCCCACACCCCCGCCGATATTAAAAATGGATAACAAAAAAAGCATTTTTAAATAGTTATTACAAATAATTCATTTAAATAATGAATAAAAAAACTGCATCGGTAAAAACAAAATGGCGTCCAAAATTTGTAAACAACGCAACGTCCGAGCATGCGCAATAGCGGGGTCCGCTAAACTAGAATCTATCCAGTATTTTAAAACATTAAGTTTATTATTTAGTTTCATAACCTTAGTTTCATACGACATGCGACTGAGTGGTTACAACGTTGGACTGGTAATCACTGGATAGCCAGCTTTGCCTTGGTTCAAAACCAATCCAAAAGTCAACTACGTGTTGTTTTCTGAAGCAAGAAACTTCATCCTTCTAGGTCAGTGCTGGGGCCAGGAAGGGATTTCCAGAGAGATAAAGCTTATTTGTAAAAACTTGTCAAGAACAATTTGGTTAACAACTTTATAACAAAACATCATACATACCTTTCCTAACATTCTACCCAGGAAATAATAATGTTCAGTAAAATCATTATTTAAAACACAAGATTGTGGATTTGGATACAATAATCTATCAGTTGTTTGACTAAAGAATCCACGGTTTGGATCAAATCCTGTTTTCAATAAAACATTGAGAAATTCTCTAAATATTCCACCTCCATCAATACCAGCTTCATCTAAACCTGCAGCGTTCACTAACTGTACTCTCATCTTTAACTTTAAGTTGGGTTCTAAAATATAATATATACTTACAATTTAGTTTAAGTGAAGCATTCATGGTGCCTGAACCATGTGTGTTGGTTAAAATATTTAAGAACACCCTCAATGGTACACATTTAAACCTGAGCAATATGAAGTGATTTCAGTAATTGCAGGTGATTTCTTGTTAAAGATAACAATATCTCAGGTGGAATTTGATTCCAAAATAAAACATATCCTTCAATTATTCCCATAGCAGACAACCTCTATGCCTAACGATTAAAATATGAACTATAAAGATACAAATTATAATAATTTAAAATACAAAGATTTAACTGAGTATTATATAAAAGAAAATATCTGTGGTGTTGACATTAAAAAGTTTATTAAAACATAATTCAATGGTCAACCAACTTTTAATTCAGTTATTGATGTTTTCCCTGTTATATACCATTTCAATTTGCCATAAAATATCAGTGTATAAAACATACCAAGTGATAACATATCAAGCAAGAAATTTATTATACAGTAGTACAGTTAAGTTTTGCTATTGAGACCAGCAAAATTGATGGTCTGAAATGGTATTATTATAGAGACCCTTTTGTTCACAATTAAGCATTTGGGTCTTAATACTGGTAAAAAATTGCATGATTTTGAAATAAAAAAGTAGTCTTAATAGTGGAACTTTACTGTAGCAATAAAATACACAATTGTTTTATATGATAAACAATTCTAGTAGGGCAATATAATGAGCTACAAACAATTCATAGCGTGATCCATTATTTCTTTCATCTTCCCTTTCTTAATGTTATCGTTCTATGTAAGATATATCACTGATACAATATCTACAGATATACAGATGACAGCAGAAACAATGTCCTCACAGAAATATTCACTCATACAATATCTACAGATATACTGATGACAGCAGAAACAATGTCCTCACAGAAATATTCACTCATACAATATCTACAGATATACTGATGACAGCAGAAACAAAGTCCTCACAGAAATATTCACTCATACAATATCTACAGATATACTGATGACAGCAGAAACAATGTCCTCACAGAAATATTCACTCATACAATATCTACTGATATACTGATGACAGCAGAAACAAAGTCCTCACAGAAATATTCACTCATACAATATCTACTGATATACTGATGGCAGCAGAAACAATGTCCTCACAGAAATATTCACTCATACAATATCTACAGATATACTGATGACAGCAGAAACAAAGTCCTCACAGAAATATTCACTGATACAATATCTACAGATATACTGATGACAGCAGAAACAATGTCCTCACAGAAATATTCACTCATACAATATCTACAGATATACTGATGACAGCAGAAACCATGTCCTCACAGAAATATTCACTCATACAATATCTACTGATATACTGATGGCAGCAGAAACCATGTCCTCACAGAAATATTCACTCATACAATATCTACAGATATACTGATGGCAGCAGAAACAAAGTCCTTACAGAAATATTCACTCATACAATATCTACAGATATACTGGTGACAGCAGAAACAAAGTCCTTACAGAAATATTCACTGATACAATATCTACAGATATACATATGACGGCAGTAACAAAGTTCTCACAGAAATATTCACTCATACAATATCTACAGATGTACTGATAGCAGCAGAAACAAAGTCCTCACAGAAATATTCACTCATACAATATAACAACATACCATTAGTTTGGGATAACTTCTCAAAAGCATCTTCATATATATAATTTCTTCTAATCATGACAGATATATGTGGTCCAGACATAAACTGATGTCCTTCACCTTGGTTCTCTTCTTTATCTTTTCCTATCAACTTTTGTAATATCTAAATATAGAAAACATACAGGCTGGTTTAACATGTGCTTTCCTTAACATTAAAGTTTGAGAAACACTCATCCTGCCTACTGCAAGAAATTTAAGAGAAATAAAAGCTTGTTAATTCAACACAGTTTGAATCATATGTTGATGAAGTTATAAATGCTGAGTAAGTAATTTGCACAGATGACTTAATCATTTATTTGTTCATAGTTAAATGTAAAATGTTTGTTCTAAAACAAGGGCACTGTATAATACTTTCACATTTGTATATTTGTATAATCATAAGAATCATATAAAACGTTTAAACAGGTCAAGAAAAATATAATCTGACTTTAAATAATATTATAATGTCATTCAAAATTACCTTCACACTAGTAAAATGCTGAGTTTTCATTAATAATCATGTATTATTTCAGATGAATAATAGATTGTAATGATTGAAAGAAGATAAATGAAACTTTATACCATTGTAATTGTTATACACATACATATATTCAAAGATATGTTTTAATTTTTTTAAGTATTGGCAAAATTTTAAAATTAAATCAATTATTTATTCAAGAGTGAAGGTAATTATGGATGGCACTGTATTGTGTCAACAAACCATTTTATACAAGGATGGTCAAGGACACAGAGTCTTTAAGCAGTTACAGTTTTCTACTTCAAAGTATTTCAATCAGATGACAAAACAAACTTGCCTAGGCGGGACGCTTTACATTCTTCCTTTAAATTGTGGTTATAAGGCCACAACAAGTTGATGATGTGTTCTATGGATTTTTCTTGGGGAAAAATGAGGCAGGCAAGCAAAGAAAAAGTCTTAATTGAGTGGCTTTATTTAGTGGTTTGACCAAATTTTTATGAGTGAGCGAGGGAATAAAAGTATTTTTTTGTGTAAAAAACTTCAAAATTAAGGTGCGGGCGAATCCATAGAACACATAAACAACTTGTTGTGGCCTAAGATTGTAAGACTAGTAATGTAATCTGTAACAGTAAAAAGTTTGTGAGACACAATCTGTCAGATATAGCTGTATACATGTAAATTATTATGATGCGTATGGAAAGCACATAACTAGTCGACATCCTTTTTTATTTATATGTCATTAGACAATTTTGGTGCTCAACCATCAACATAAAAAATAAAATACTAACTTTGACTCTTTCTTCAAAACCAACAACAAAAGGTAATTCAGTTAAAATAACTAAATTTTTCACATCTCTGTTAGATAAAGGTGGACCTCCTGTCTCTTCATTGATCTTTGTTAAAGATTGCATTGTTCTAAATGGTCGTTGTGTGAAAGCTGACATTTCTGATCTGTAGATTTGTGACGAACCATCAGCATGGATCTTTACTCTATCAGATAACCATGTATCTTTAGGACAAAATGATCTTCTAGCATCTCTAGTGTAGATTTGTCTAACAAGACCGGCTGTCACCTATATATAACAATAATATCATACATTTACCTATATATAACAGTAATATCATACATTTAGACCGGCTGTCACCTATATATAACAATAATATCATACATTTAGACCGGCTGTCACCTATATATAACAATAATATCAAACATTTAGACCAGCTGTCACCTATATATAACAATAATATCATACATTTAGACCGGCTGTCACCTATATATAACAATAATATCATACATTCAGACCGGCTGTCACCTATATATAACAATAATATCATACATTTAGACCGTCTGTCACCTTTATATAACAATAATATCATACACTTAGACCGGCTGTCACCTATATATAACAATAATATCATACATTCAGACCGGCTGTCACCTATATATAACAATAATATCATACATTTAGACTGGCTGTCACCTATATATAACAATAATATCATACATTTAGACCAGCTGTCACCTATATATAACAATAATATCATACATTTAGACCGGCTGTCACCTATATATAACAATAATATCATACATTTAGACCGGCTGTCACCTATATATAACAATAATATCATACATTTAGACCGGCTGTCACCTATATATAACAATAATATCATACATTTAGACCGGCTGTCACCTATATATAACAATAATATCATACATTTAGACCGTCTGTCACCTTTATATAACAATAATATCATACACTTAGACCGGCTGTCACCTATATATAACAATAATATCATACATTCAGACCGGCTGTCACCTATATATAACAATAATATCATACATTTAGACTGGCTGTCACCTATATATAACAATAATATCATACATTTAGACCAGCTGTCACCTATATATAACAATAATATCATACATTTAGACTGGCTGTCACCTATATATAACAATAATATCATACATTTAGACCGGCTGTCACCTATATATAACAATAATATCATACATTTAGACCGGCTGTCACCTATATATAACAATAATATCATACATTTAGACCGGCTGTCACCTATATATAACAATAATATCAAACATTTAGACCAGCTGTCACCTATATATAACAATAATATCAAACATTTAGACCAGCTGTCACCTATATATAACAATAATATCATACATTTAGACCGGCTGTCACCTATATATAACAATAATATCATACAGTTAGACTGGCTGTCACCAATATATAACAATAATATCATACATTTAGACCGGCTGTCACCTATATATAACAATAATATCATACATTTAGACCGGCTGTCACCTATATATAACAATAATATCAAACATTTAGACCAGCTGTCACCTATATATAACAATAATATCATACATTCAGACCGGCTGTCACCTATACATAACAATAATATCATACATTCAGACCGGCTGTCACCTATACATAACAATAATATCATACATTCAGACCGGCTGTCACCTATATATAACAATAATATCATACATTTAGACCAGCTGTCACCTATATATAACAATAATATCATACATTTAGACCGGCTGTCACCTATATATAACAATAATATCATACATTCAGGCTGTCACCTATATATAACAATAATATCATACATTTAGACCGGCTGTCACCTATATATAACAATAATATCAAACATTTAGACCGGATGTCACCTATATATAACAATAATATCATACATTCAGACCAGCTGTCACCTATATATAACAATAATATCATACATTTAGACCGGCTGTCACCTATATATAACAATAATATCATACATTTAGACCAGCTGTCACCTATATATAACAATAATATCATACATTCAGACCGGCTGTCACCTATATAAAACAATAATATCATACATTCAGACCGGCTGTCACCTATATATAACAATAATATCATACATTTAGACCGGCTGTCACCTATATATAACAATAATATCATACAGTTAGACTGGCTGTCACCTATATATAACAATAATATCAAACATTTAGACCAGCTGTCACCTATATATAACAATAATATCATACATTTAGACCGGCTGTCACCTATATATAACAATAATATCATACATTTAGACCGGCTGTCACCTATATAAAACAATAATATCATACATTTGGAAATTTAAATCTATCAGACAATTCAAATACAGTAACAGATTGAGAAGCTCAAACTCAAATGTTAGAGACAAGCAGTTAAACCTGTCTAAATTTAAGATTTTTGCTGTTCTTTGTTTTTCACAAATTTTCAAGGCATTTTTTAATAAATTAAACAAGGAAAAATAGACTGGTGCCAAATAAAATGATTGCTGGTAGTTCAAGCTGGCTGTATTGTAGTCTGTAAATGTTCATTGTATGTATAGTTTACCTTAAATAGATATCCCCACTGTAAAGTCTGTTTATTTAATTCTTTCATGTTATTATTTCTTGTTTTTACACCAGTTTTCTGTAATGCTAGTTTATAATCTTCATTAATGGAAGGTTTAGAATCAGGATGAGCTAATTCTATTATACCAAGACAAACATCACGTAATGATATAACCATCTGTAATATCTCGGATAGATTGAATGGCATACTGGAGACATTACCTGTAATATGGTCACAATAATATATACAGTGACTTCAATAAAATTCCTCCACTAAATCCCTGTATTTAGGATAAAGCAATTCACAATAAAGGACTTTAGTCAGTTATTTCCCCTTGTATACACTTCAAATAGGTAGGTCCTATTATATACACTTCAAATAGGTAGGTCCAATTAGTTGGATTACTCAGATTTTACCCTTACTTTTCAATGTCAATTTGCCAAAATTAATCTTAAATAACTTTTTTGTGAATCACTTAATTTGTTTGAAATTCAAGCTAAGTATTTTTAGAGTAAAGAACTATTTACAAATCATCACTTCTGTTAATATCTTTATTTACAACATGAAATATTTTGTTGTCCATACATAGGAATTAAATGATAAAATCGGAGGATTCCAACTGTAAGGACCTACTTACCAATTGGATTGCTTCAGATTTTATCAGGGAAAGATAACTGACTAAGGTCCCTAATTAACTATAAAATAAAAAACATCATCTGAGATAATTCTAAAATCAGCATAAATCAGTTTATTAACATATGATTCAAACTATGTTACACAGATAAGCTTCAATGATGCTTTAAAATACTATAAGTATTCTTTAGTTTTTCTCAAAATTTCTAAGAATTTAAGAAGGGCAAATGTTCATGCAGAAGTTAGCTATCAACTAAGACATGTAAGTGGACTATATCAACATAGCATATGACCATCATACTGCTAGTCTTAGACAGACAGAATTATAATCAAAGTGCAGAAACATCAAATCTGTTCTGGTATAGTTTGTTTTTTCTCAACTGTCAAAACATGAATAATTTCACCGTGAACGTGTTTGTTAAAATTATCATCATGTTACATTCATGACTTTCCGAAAATGTGTGCTATGATCGAGTAAAGCTTCTTATGCTGTATGATATGTTTTAGTCAAGATGTATTTATTAACAATTAGGCCGCCAGTACAAAAACAATGCATTCAGTCAATTATTCAAGCTTTGACAGTTGAGAAAAAACGGACAAAACATGAAATAAAATTAGTAAGTTTATAGTATTGAAATATTTTCTTCTATTTAATCTAAATGAAATAAACTTTGACTCTGACGCCTAGCGACCAGAAGCTCAAGGAATTATTCTTAATACATATTTAGTGACAAAATAAAAAAATAAAAAACAACTACCTGAATTATTTCCACAGAAATCAGCATCATGTAGTGTATGTAAAGAATGACTAAACATTGAACAAAATGTTGATAATACAGGAACTATTCTACTTGTTTCTTTCTCTTTCATAGTTAATCCTCGACTTAACAACATTATCAGTGATGACTCTGTTCTGTAATAAATGTAAATATTCAAATTATTGTAACAAGTTTAGTAAGGTTACACCAAAATGATTTTAATTGTGACAGTTAACAATTTCTAACAATTTACACTAATCAGTCTCAAGTTTACTGTCTTAATATTAAAAATAAAAATTCTTCCTCCTGGAAAAATAAGGTAAGTTTAAGATGAAACGGGAGATTGATGGAATACAGATGGCTCAATGACCAGTGGTAATACATGTAGATTTAAGTTAGGTGACTATGAAGTATGAAACATAAGACTATAAAATACAATAATTATAACAGATTCTTGAAGTCAGTTACCTCAAAAACTTGACCATGAAGAAAGGTACATTTACACAAAGCCGCGGCCGTGGCGTAGTGGTTAGCATGTCTGACTTCGAATCCGGAGATCGCAGGTTCGAAACCCGTTCACAGCAGGTCATACCCTATACATGTGTTGTCACCCTCATGGTAGGGTAAGTTAGTACTGGTGATAGAAAAGTGTCCAGGAACCCTATAGTAGGAACAATCTGATTAAAACCCGATCTAAAATTTTACCACTCGCTAATTTAGATCTGGCCTTTTCCTAACGAAGGTCACGTTCAGGTGACTGTTTCTCATCATAATATTCATGACGAAATTGTTATGATACGTAACTTGTTTACATCGTCTACGTCACGCAAATTAAAATGAGCCACCCAATCGCAGACTGTGAATAAGACCGCTGTTAAATTTGCATGCAAACCTTGGTCTAAAACTAGAAATTACGAAATCAAAGTGTGATTAATAGTGTTTTCGTCTAGATGAAAGCTGTGCATTGATTGGTGCACACAAAGTTCATCTCGACGTGACCTTGCATTGACTAAGTAGAGATCCAGTACGACAACGCGAGTAGAACAGGATCCCTGTTTACGGAGATTGTAGTAGGAAGAGCTGGCCGTCACATATATGACCTATATATGTGTTGAATACAACGTTAAAAAAACCAACAACAACATTTACACAAATATATCAATATATATATTATAACAATGTACATACATACCTTGTAGCTGTAACAGTTGATAAATTAACACAGCAATGCCATAAATTACGTACAAACTTTGTATTGTATGCTAATGTATACAATAGTCTACAAAATAAAACAAGATACATATTACATTATCACAGTGTATTTTGTTGAATAACACGACATTCTGTAGTATAAAATAAAATGGAAGCAGTATATAATGATCCTTCACTATGTTACATATAACAAGTTATCTGAAGTTAATTCTAATCATATCTGATTAAAGTCTGATAAAAGAAATTTTCTACTTATGTACTTTGCTAATGTAACATTACGCCCTGTGATTAAGTTACAATCATCCTCAAAATAAACTGATTTTAGGACCAAATTCTCAATAAGGATGCTAATAAAAGTATAAATTAATTTGTCAAAAAAATGGTCATCTGAATGTGACCCCCCTTTCCTATGTAAAGAAAACCTACATGACAATACACAATAGGATATAGGTTTACTACCTTAGCTTCATTATTTAACAAGTTCTTACACTCAACTTACAGATAAATCATTCTTAACTCTAATTACATTACTGGTCTTTAATTTTTTTAACAATTCAGATATTATTTCTTAGGCCAAATTTTTTATTTTTATTGTTGATTCTCAAAGTCTGGTGACAAAATGTTGACAGCAGGAGGTAAAAAAGCCCCAACGAAAACAAACTTGATACAAACTACTGACAAAAAATGTTGATTCATTTTTACCTTTTCTTGTGTATAGAGAATTTATGTTGACTCATTAAACAATGACAGATGACAGATACAGCATAAAGTATATCTGTATTAGGATGACCACTGACTATAGAAACCATCTTTACTACGTGTATAGGTGAATCTAAGATATTTAAACATTCTGTCTTTAATTCTAACATCTTATTGTATTCAGGATCCTGGAATCATAAAATAGCATTCAATTTGTTCAGTTATGGGTAATTACCAATGCTATTTAGAAATGTGTTATCTTTACACAGTAGTAATTAGAACAGATTAGACAAGATATGTAACATGAAAATCACATTAAAGCCGGATTTTTATCAAGATCTGACCATAAATGACAGAGATATCTAACATATTAACAAGAGCAGTCCAAGGACAGCGCGCTCAACTTTTCGGGTGTTTTGTTCATGGCAAGGCTTATCTTTAAACAAAAGTAATTTCAAGACAGGACATAATTTTTGAAAGAATATAATTCAGTCAAACAATAATTACCAATTCATATTTGTAAAATATAAAAGGGGCATTACTCCTAGAACATTCATCCATAGTAACGCCCCTTCAGAGTAAAGTAGACATAGTATCAACGAATAACATACCTACTTTCATTTAAATATCTATATGAAGAACTATAAATACATTGTATTTCAATTTGAACAAAATTCAAAATTAAAGTAAGGGGCATAACTTCAAAAAATAACATCATGAGTTATGTCCCTTTGTAGTCGTGTAGATGTAGTACTGATGAATAAGCATACTAATTGTCATTTAAATATCTTCTTAAGTATTGAAAATATTTCACTTCATAATACTTTCTCCCGAATTAAAAAGTTGAAAAGGGTCACAACTCCAACAATAATTCATCAATTATTACGTCCCATTGTATTCAACTAGATGTAGTACTGATGAAAAAGTATACTAACTTTCTATCAAACAAAATATATTAAATTTGAGCAAACATAACCCTTAAATATCAAAGTATAAAGGGGAATAATTCTGTCTGAAGTAATTCATCTAGAGTTATGTCCCTTTATAGTCCGATAGATGAAGAACTGACGAATAAGCATTCCAACTTTCATTCAAATATATTTATAAGTTCTAAATATATCCCATGAGAACAAATTTTAATCTTAAATGTTTAAGTATAAAGGGGCATAACTCCAACAATAATTCATCCAAAGTAACGTCCCTTTATAGTTGTGTAGATATAGTACCCATAACTAAGTATACAAACTTAAAGTCAAATATCTTGATAAGTATTAAAGATATTACATATACAGGCCTTTTTTTCATGTGTTGGGGAAGTAGCCTGTAGCCTTTTACAAGGGGAAAAATGGCGTGCAATAATTGGAAAATGGGGAAAAATAAAACTAGACTATTTAGATCTATATTTAATTTTATGATTATATTTAATAATTATGATATTTAATCATATTTCATTTAAACTGTTATTGTTTATGTTTGTCGGGTGGAGATTTAGTAGCTTTAAAGGTATCATCATCAATGGGTGTTGACTCAATTCCATGTTCAACCAAAAGGGCATCAAGTTCTTCATTCAAAGGTTCCTGGTTGTCACTGGCAGGGGTACTGTTAGTTCCTTTGTCATTGAAATCATTACTTGTCTTTTCAAACTAAATGTGTTGTGTTTTCAACTGATTAATACCTGGCTAGTACTCATCTTGATGTTTTGAAGTTTTTAAGAAAACAAATTCAGGGTACAAGTATTTCTTATGTCATTTTTACGTATTTTTTGTACAATTGCGCCAATTCTGTAAGTAACCAAATGATTGCAACATGCTCGGAAAGACACACCACGTGCGTCGGGAAAAAAATAAATAAATAATTAATTCGATGCCGGTTTGGGTGCGAATAATGTAGGGGCGAATGTGATTGAGGACAAATTATTAGCAAGAAATTACCGAACTGGTAATTTAAAGGACTCGTAGACTTGATTACTTATATTTTTGATAAACTTATTTAACGAAATGACCATGTTCCGTTCGTGTAATAGAATATTGGTAAATAACCGTTTCGATAATTAAATCCTGCGAGATTTCCGGTTTCTCTTTTGCCGTATTTTCGATGTTTATACATAGTTTTTAGATATTTTGAAGGGGAAAATGGTTGTTGAGGGGAAAAATTGGTTTGTTTTGGAGAAAAAAAGATACTTATTTTGCTTGGGGAAGACGCCGTTTAACGGCGTCACGTAAAGAAGGAAAAAAAGGCCTGATATAGAAATGATTTTAACATTATATTTTGCATTTTTCTTAAGTATAAAAGGGCAATTACTCCAAAAATAATTCATCCACAGTTACATCCCTTCATAGTCGGGTAGATATAGTACCAACAAATAAGTATACAAACTTTAAGTCAAATACCTTGATCAGTATTGAATATATTCTACATAGGAAAAACTTTAACCTCATATTTTGCAATTTCTTAAGTATGAAAGGGCAATTACTCTAAAAATAATTCATCCACAGTTACCTGCCTTCACAGTCGTGTAGATATTCTACTGACAAATAAGTATACAAACTTTAAGTCAAATGAATTGATCAGTATTGAAGATATTCTACATAGGAAAAACTTTAACCTTATATTTTGCAATTATTTAATTATAAAAGGGCAATAACTCATAAAATAATTCATCCAGAGTTATCCCCTTTCACAGAATGGTTAATATAGTCCCACTTAATAAGTATACCAACTTTCAATAAAATAACTTGGATAGTGTTGAAGTTATAAGTGTTTAAAAAAACTTTAACCTGAAAACCAACGCCAACGCAAATGCCAACACCAACGCCAACGCCGATGCCTAAGTGATAGCAATAGCTCTCATTTTCTTCGAAAAGTCGAGCTAAAAACTAACACAAAAATTACAAAGGGAGATAATCCATAATAAAGCCAGGAAGAGTAGTGGTTACTTTCTAATTCTGTTCATCACATGGTATGTTATCATTGTATGAAGTTTCATAAAGATCTGAGGATAAACGGCAGAAATATATGGTAAAGAAAAAACTTTAACGCAAATTGTTAACGACACTGGACACCTGCCCACCCAAAACCCGATTGCCCAAGTTTCACCAAACTATAAGCTGAATTTTTTTCGTTGAAAATGCCGGATAATAAAAATTTAAGACATTAACAATGTCATTTGCCAGTATCTCCCATTAAAATGAGGTCATTTTGAAATTTAATTTTTAACACAACTAGAGTTTATTATTATATAAAAAAAATCATCAAATAGTGCAACATAGACCAAAAAGTATGAAATAAAGATTAATAAATCAATATAAAAACCTACACTATGTGAGATGTCCATTTCTTCCTCCGAATCTGAGCAATCATCATCCTCTACATCATTATATATACATGGTAATAATGGTAGCAATCTTTGTAAGATCTGTATATATAAACTAAATGTCTCCCCATCTAAACTTTCTGTAATATATATAATAATAATATATGTAATATTTGTATATATAAACTAAATGTCTCCCCATCTAAACTTTTTGTAATATACATAATAATAATATATGTAATATTTGTATATATAAACTAAATGTCTCCCATCTAAACTTTCTGTAATATACATAATAATAATGATTTACAGTGAGCTATCAAAATTCAAAGGATTAATGAGAGAACATTATTTTATGTGCTTTAAATGTTATTTAATTATTTTCCTAGAAAAAGAGAAATCTGGGACAATCAAGTGTTTGTTTCCATTATAGGTTGTTGTTGAAAAACACACATTATTCTAAAATACAGTACCCACCAAAACTTTGGAGACAAAAGAAATTACTACAATTCTTGAATTTCAATGATTTTTCTTGTTAAATCATTGTTTTAAATGTATGGTTTGCGATAAAATGAAAACAAATTTCAGGAATGCAACATATTTATAAACTTCAGCATCTGTTATCCTAAAGCCTCCAAATCCATGATTATTGTAACAATTTTCCGTAACATATCTTTTATGCTATTTTTGTAGTCTCGAATACAATTATAATGATAACCAAAAAAATAAAACAGGACTAAAAAGCTTTTCAAAATTAACAGTCTTCAAATTTTAGATAAAAGCTATTCAGTAGGTCTACAAAGTGAAAATGTCTCCAAACTTTTGGTGGGTACTGTATTATAACACTAAGTTATACAACTTCACTACAGTCGCTAAAAATTAATACTAAAATAAAAACAAACTAACCTATGACTTTATCTCCAAGTGTAAGAAAAGCTCCAAGCAACCATGGTGTAAGTTCTAATTTTGCCATTTTCTTGAAAACGGTTTTTCCTGATCCTTTATTTTTACCTTCACCCATTTCCTCTTCCTTACATTGAAAGATCAATGTATGTATTAAATCAACAAATGGGAATGGATATTTCCCATAAGCCATTGCAGGTAGAAGAAATAAAGCAATTTGTTCTGTGTAAACTGGACATAGTAGTGACTTACATACTGCTCTTAAAACATGATGACTGAAACAGACAATTATAGAAATATTGAAGTTGACTGACGTTTATATAATAGGGTGATATTTTATGTCATGTTTTACTTCAAAACAAACTTCAATAGTTTACAATCTTCCAAACTTTGTATTTAATTGTATGTTGGTATAGAGGTCAAGTGATAGAACACACTTATGAATCATGAGGTCACAGATATAAACCCAAGAAGGGACAATCTTATTTCCTTGAGCGAGTGCTTTATTTTATTAAGATGTAAATGTGTACCCACAATGGGGAAATATTTCTGTTGCACCAATTTGTCCACAGTATATAAGCCAAGTAAACAACTTCCCAATAAGATTAATAGATACCAGTGGTCACATGAGTAAAAAGGGTAACAGCTGTAAAGTTAGTAAACATGCATCAGTATGAAACTTAACTATAACAAATGTTGAAATTGTTTGCACTAAGCAGATCCATTATATAATAAACTACAGTATTCTTATACAAAATATTTTTAATTGGCAGGATATTTTAGAGTCAGGTGGGGAACAACCACTGAGATTTTATGTCAGTGACCATAATTGCTTGGTCATAAGGGCTGCTGCGAGTATCCGAGTACTCGGATATTCACAATCTCGACAAGAAAATCGAGTACGAATATTCGTCACTTCAGAAATCGTCGGATCTCGATCTATTTTTGGAAAAAAAATGAAAGAACATTTTCAGCTTAATTACCACTGAAAACGAGCCGCACTTCTAATGAAAACTTTAATTTTTGTAGGGTCCGTAATATCTTGAGTGAAAATTCCGATTGAAAGACATGTAAACAAAAATGTAATCCCTAAAATTTCATGGTTTTTCATATAGTAAAAGCATCTGTAATTCTTCACTTATTTTTGTTACATGAATTCCTGTCTGCTTCTCCATTAGCAAGTGATTCGTGGTTCGATTTGTTCGATACATATGAATCGTGGTTCAGATCGGATCGCCACTAGCTCGACGATCCACAGCCCTATTGGTCATGAGGATTAATATTGAAAGTTATGAAAATAACTAGAAATATTAATGAAAACTTTCGTCTATTAACTTATTATTGAGGGAACAATATCTTTTTAATACTTTACCTAAAGATATTTTGTTTTAAACTTGCAGCATATTGTATAGGATTCATAATTAAATCAAAGATACTCTCAGCTACTGGTGTTGGAGGTATATGACTTCTCTCTAAACTTGATGGTACTTTATTGTTTAATAATAATCTCATACAGTCAAAATAATCTAAAAATAGAAATAGTCTCATACAGTCAAAATAATCTAAAAATAGAAATAGTCTCATACAGTCAAAATAATCTAAAAATAAAATACATGTAATCTCATACAGTCAAAGTAACCACAATCATTATTATCAATATATAATTATAAGACTTATATTTCTAACTAACAGAAAGATTTCATTCTAAATTAAACAAGGTATGTTTGGTTCATTTTTCAACATTTCATCAATTATATGTACATAACTCAGACTGAGAGACTACCATCTCTAGAAAGCACAAGTATTAGACTTCTATCATCTACAACACTGCCTTCATTCCAACATAAAAAGTGAGAGGTGACCATGATTTGTAAAAACATCATGACATCATAACAATAACATAACTGTACAAAATAAAGTCTGATTGGAGTAGCTTCCCTTGAACATCTTGTTCTCAGGTGAGCTAATAAAAAGTTTTATCTGTGTTTTACTTATGATAAATATAATCAATAAATATTTATAAATGTAAAACACTTACCAGCATCAATAAGAGATTTCCACAATGTTACAAGTGTATTGCAACTATTGTATATTGTATGAGATGTAAATACTTCTAACATTCTAAAAGGTATAGCTATTGGTTGATTTGTATTAACAATACTGGTAACATATCTGTAATACATACATGTTTAATTATAATGTACATCCAGTAGTTATTGAAAAGCCTGCTTTTATGTTTGTTTGAGTCTTAGGAACTTATCATCAAAATATAAAAGCTTTGTAAAAAATTGCATATTTTCAACAGATAACATCAGCTATAAATGACAAACAAAGTATCCACAAACAGATAATTACCTGGCTATTTAAGTCTTTACTCCATCTTACCAGTGTAGCAGAGGTATTATATGGCACTTGTACTCCCTTGGCTTCTAGCTACCTTATATGGCCACGTGGTAGAGTGTCTACTTAGAACTTGAGAAGTTGTGGGTTTGAATCTCAGTTTGAACCATGGATTTTTATCAGGTTACATTTGGCGCCCAACATAAACATTCCACAAAAGAAATTGTGTGCTAGCATCCTTAGATAGTCAAGCTCCATGAATTCTGATAAGGAGGGGGTGTATGTAGGTATAACATAAGAGGGTTGATCAAAAATAAACCGGATTTTTACTCTCAAATAATAAGTATTACTTCAAATGAACATTTCTATACATCAATAAAAATTTCAATGTATATACAAAATGTTGATTTAAAATTTCTATAATAAAGCTTACATTTTTCTTCAAAATTACGTTTCCAAAAACCATGGTAACACTGCCACGGTGCAGCAATTTTTTTTAATGTTTTATTAATTGTTAAAAGATGCTTTGTGTTGTTTACAAAAATGCAGCGTACATAAAAATCTGGAAAAACATCGCATCTTCATTTATTGACGTATTTGCAAAATTTGACATCATTTGATCAGCGCATATGATAACAACCTCAGTTTGAATAACGTTGGCACAATAAAACCTAACGTAAAAATGGCATCCACGAAAAAGCTTGAAATAAGGACAATTATTAAATTTTTCCGGCATAATAGCAAAACACTCTCGAGAACTTGTTAAAAATTGGAGCTAGACTCGGGAATCATGGAGATGGCAGAAAAGTCGTTTACAATTGCCACAGGCGATTTGGAGAATTAAATATTGACGCCATCATCAAAGAAGGAAGAGGGAGAAAGAAGATAAAACACAACAGCGTTGATAACGTCAGTAGTCACACACACTGGCAAATGACACACAGTTGTCCATTCGAGAGTTAATGACACAATTGATTTGAGCTACGGTATCATACAGACTTTTCTTGCAAGGGATTCAAAATGAAAAATATTTTGCACACATTAATTTTCTGTTACTATGCGATATATTAAATAATGATAATGACCATGAAAAAAATAACATTTTCTTTTTTATAATGAGACAATTTCAGTTTATTTCAAATTCTAATTATTCAACTAAATATTATCAATAATTGATATTTATTATATATGTTTATCTTATAAGTTATTCATTTCAATGTTTCTGGCTCATAAAGTCAAATTTACTTTAATCAAACTTGTTTATTGACAACAGGTGCACGCGCACTTGTTCCCACACCACTTAAAAGACACTGAGTTGGTCCGCCACGTGCAGGAATCACGAGTCTGCCTTCTAGAGTGAATCAAGAAAAGGGATTAGTTCCTTAGACGTATCAGAACAACAGATGAAACCTTGTCATAGTCCTTCATCCCCAAAACCAAGTCACAATCGGCAGTAAGGAAGCGAAGGAGATGGTGTGATAAAGCGCAACGTTAACGACGTGATCAGTGTCGATTTACCGTGCTCCGTGACTTAAGACATATACTCATTCAAATTACTATATCTTTATTGTTTGTTAATATTTTTCAGTACCGTTTTCAGTATTCTATTGCAGATGAACTCCCCAAACTTGTATATACATTTTTATTTATCTTATCGCACAATGCAGCTTAAGGTTCAAACAATCCGGTTTATTTTTGATCAACCCTCGTAAACCATGGATTTTTATCAGGTTACACCAGTACTACCCTTTTAATGTTGAATGTAGAGCAAAGGAGCTGTTACAACTATTTTTATTTACTTTGGTATGAAGTGGCCTGAGATCAAACCTGTGATCTCCCATACTCGAAACAAACACGCTAACACTAGGCTATGATCCAATTAGACCCGTATCCTTTTTATGATGAAAAAACGTTACCCTAATTGTTTAATACTTGGTGACAAGTAAATTCTATGACTACAGTCAACAATACACATCAATAAAAATAAGCTGAATGATATAAGTTAATTTGAATATACCTCAAACATAGAAGTAGAATTTTTTTAATTTGTTGACTATATCTACCAGAGTTGTCTGTCTTCATTTGTTGGATATATTTATCTTTATATTTAACATATTTTAAACATAACCAAATCTGTAATATATAAAACATACACAGGATATTCATCAAAATCTTGACAAGATCAATTTTTAGTTAACCATGTCAGCTAGTTAAACTCATTTTCCACAGTAGCAAAGCCAAGAGTGAAAATGTCATTTTCAGAGCTCAAGATTTGGAAGTTACTCCAAAATAGACATGTATTTAGTTTCTTTAAGCTTTTCTGTATTCTTTTACTGATATTTTATGACACATTATAATTTCTCCTCTAACATGACAACATTTCTGTTTGAAGAGGATGTCAATTCTATTATAAGTAGACATGGATTCATGTGCTAGGTAATACACTACATAAAATTAGTGATTATACTTCAGCAGAATAGTAGTGTGCTTCACCTAGCCCTGTTCTCTCCTCACAGCTCTTTATTGCTTTACACTATACTTAGATAAACCAACCCTATAGTGCACAATGTCCCTTTTCCTGCCTCACTGCCCTTATCTGAACTTTAGAATAATCACTTAAATGCAAATGGTTTAAAATAAATACATGTGTGTTGAAACAAGTTTAAAAATAGCATCGTTATTGTCCTAGTGATTTTACAACATCTATCAACACTATGTTAAGTATGTTAAATGTAAAGTATAGCACTCTGTCTTTGGACAGTTTATTTATTTATTTTATTTATTTATTTATTGGAGTTATAACACGCTGTGTTAACACAATTTAGGTCATTTTACGGGTCCAGCGCACCTGACCTAGCTTTCCTGGACCCTTGTCTATAACCAGTACTCACCTACCCTTCCACAAGGCGGGAAACTTCTCCATATACCTTATAAATAGAGGAAAATTGACATAATTGTAAAATTTTCATGGAAGAGTATATAACCTCCCCAGGTAGGATTCCAACCCGTACCCCCTTTGGAACACAAGGATTCGAAATCAAGGCGAGCTACCATCAGCGCAACTGACCTGGGTTAAACATTAGAATATATGAGCACAAATTAAACTTTAAAGATAACAATATAATACAAACCAATCTATCACCATCTGTATCATTATAAAACTGACAAATCTTCCAACCTAAATTATATAACATATCAACTGATGTTTCTATCCTATCTTGTTTTTCTTGTTCATCTTGAAATTCTTGACGTAATTTATCTTTCTAAAAATAAATCAATATTCATCATAACTATATATATTACATTATATAAAATAATATAAAACATCAAAGCTACTTCTTTGTCAAACTTTGCAACCGTAACAAAAGAAACAAGTAAATCTGTGAGCTAATGCTCACTAGTGATACCCCCGCAAAAATCTAAAAATATGTGACAAACAGGAAGTAGATGAGCAAGGAGCATGACATCGCTTTACACCACATGGGACTATGGGATGAAGGAATATGCAAAGTATTATGCTGCTGCATGTTATAGTTGCTGAGAAAACTGTGACGGAAATTTTGTAACGGACGGACGCACAGACAACGGTAAAATAGTATACCTCCCTCTTCTTCGAAGCGGGGGTATAAATACAAATTTCATTAGATGTAGCTTATTTCTTTTGGTCAGTAGAATGTTATTGTTTCAGATATTTAATAATTAATCAATGAACACTAGGTAGTCTGACAGCTTGCTGACACCATGATATCTGTTTAATTATTGATGAAGTAAAACAATTGAAAGGTTCTGTCTACTTTGAGACAATATACGATTATTATTATTATTATATTATCATATATAGTTCTATTACATTAACTTGTCACAACTTAAATAATTACACGGTCACTGAATCTATTTTTTAAACCCCTTTCGAACTTGTTATTTCTCCGATATTCAAATTGTGGCATATATAGTTAGATTATCAATAATTAATATGGATTGGTGGCTCAATGGTTAAAAAGAGGTTAAATAATAACACTTTCAGTGACCGTGTAATTATTCAAGTTGTGACAGGTTAATGTAATAGAACTATACCACATTTGTATAGCACACTTTTTATATTGAATATACACATGTACATGTATGTTCAAAAGTGCTGACATTGTCCAAGGTGAGATTTAAACCAGAGATCTTTAGATCTTAAACTACATGTTTTAACACAAGAACACAGCATACACAGTATCATATTCAACATTTCCCCCCAACTTGACACCAAGTATTGAAATTATTTTTAGATGATTAACAAATACAATCAAAATTGTACTAACCTGAAATTTTCTAACTTTATATCCACGATAAAAACTTTGAATCTTAACAGCATTTTCCCACTTCAAACGAAATACCTGAAAATAAATTTAATGTAAGTATTTTTGAATAGTTTAGCTTCATGGAATTCAGCAATGAAATATTTTCTACATCTATTTACCTGTCTGCCTCTGTATCAAGCAGACGGTATATAGGCAAATATTTTCAAAAAGTTAACAAATACTTTCCGGTTGTTTTCTTGAACCACCATAAAAGTACTAGATAAGAATCAAATACAATGTAGTGCATAAAATAGCTGTTACTTATCATTTTCCTGGAAAGCTAGTCTGAGAATTGTAAATGTTGATTCTGAATCTTCTGCACAAAATATTTTTGGAAAGACTTACTTCTAGACTTGATAGACTTAGAAGGTTATAGAGATATTGATCAAAATAATCTCCAGGCACAGGCAGGTAGCAGTTTAAAATGTTCTATTTCATGTCATTCAATAATTTTTCAAGCAAAGGAAATAGGTTGTAATAGTAGATCACATCCCTATAGACCCTGAAGTAGGATATATGTCAGTTACTGGCAAGGGTATTGCTAACCAATAGGTTAAATGCTTGGATCAAGAGATTTAGGCCAATCCTGGAACTATAAACAGGACAACTGACCACTGCATTATGACTGAAATAATGTTCACAAATTCAGCATTTAAGTACCAAAACATCACATTAGTACCGGTATAATTCAGCAGTGAAAATTATTTACAATTTTCAACAAATATCCTTCATCATCACATTACAGGTATATATAAGAAAGGTTCAACAAATGTTTCAATAAAGCTTTTGAAGTAATTCATTATAAGTAAAGTCAATACTTGTTAAAATTACAATACAATCACATCAACACTAATATTCTGTTTATGATCATAATGTACTTACTTCTCTTTTCTCTCTTTCCTCTTGAGCTCTCTTTAATAAAGTCTCTTTTTCTTCCTGTATAAATAATAAAAATACATTTAATTTGAGGTAATATATATCAGTTATTTTATAAATTGTCATCATTTAGCATTAATTGGTGATGTTATGGTGAACCAATTATAAAAATAAATAACTGACAATGTACATCTTATATATACAGCATTTTTGAACCCCATACAGAAGAATCATTGAACCAGTCTAAACAGAAGACATTTGTGAATTTTATTAAGTCAATAAAAAGATAACTCTGGCATCTCTCCTCTCAAACATAATGCCAGACTGTTTAACACACCAATTAACAAGGCAAACAATCTCAATCAACAGTACTGCTCGGTATTCTCGCAAAAAAGTGAATAAGAAATACCAAATCCAAATGTACACCATTCCCAGACATTTTCCAGACATGGAAGAGATTTGTGTCAGTGAAGAAGGTGTCAAGAAGGTACTCTTGAACCTTAACCCAAGGAAAGCTTCTGGTCCTGACAACATACCAGCCTGCGTTCTTAAAGAATTTATTGCTGAGTTTATTGCTCCAATTCTCAGCATCCTATACAGACAGTCACTGGAACAAAGCTGTGTATCACAAGATTGGCGACAGGCAAATGTCACAGCAGTGTTTAAGAAAGGAGCCAGACAAGACCCGGCCAACTACCAACCAGTGTCCCTCACAAGCTTATGCTGCAAGATTCTTGAACATAATCATCACAAGCCAGACTAAGAAGCACCTTGACAAGCAAAGTATTCTACATGACTCCCAGCATAGTTTCAAGGTAAGAAGAAGCTGTGAGACACAACTCCTCACCTTAGTTCATTAGCTGGCATCTTTTCAAATCTGATTTGGATGGAATTCCTTTCCTTCTAACTATTTCTTATTTGCACACTTTTGTGTTGCTTTACATCCTCATTATTTTATTTTATCTATATCTTATGACAGTTTTTAGGTCTTGACAATGATCAACAGTTACCTCATAAATGTTTTACTATGTTTTATACGTAAACTAAAATCAAAGTTTAATATCAACACTTCATAAACAGCAATATTATTGTATACATGTACATGTTTAATGAAAATTTATGCTATTTTTTCTTTATTTTTATAAATATATAACCAATTGTCTCCTTACATCCATTTTTGTTTCTTGATAAATGTGATGTATTGATAGTAATTTAATGAAATGTTTTCCTTTTTAGTTTGTTTGTTTGATTTTTATTGGATTGTCTTGTTTTGTCGGACAATAGCTTTTAGCTAGAGTTATATGTGGTTGATTATAACTGACTCTAAATAAAGATTATCTTATCTTATCTGCACTTGATCACAGAATATAGACAGACATACACATGTAGCGATTTTAGACTTTAGTAAGTCCTTTGGTCGTGTACCACATAAGAGACTACTAGCCAAAGTCCAACACTATGGCATCAGAGGTCATACTTACAACTGGATTCATCATTTCTACAAGACTGAACACAGAGGGTCCTAATCAGTCAAAAGAGCTCAAAGAAAGTACCTGTGATTAGTGGCATACCACAGGGCTTAGTCTTGTTGTTTTTCATTTTCATAAATGATCTTCCTGAGGGACTTCCTCTCAATGCAAGACTCTTTGCAGACAACTGTATATTATTGTACCTTAAAATAATCTCTGCTGAAGACCAACACATACTACAGGAAGACCTAAACACCCTAGTGAAGTGGGAAGCAACATGGGGGTGGATTTTCACCCACAGAAATGTAGTGTCCTGCAGATCTTCATAATACAGATATGGACTTTTTCTCCCTTAAATTTTTATCTTTAGACATGTTTCTTTAACACATGATCTGCTGTATCCCAATGACCAAGGGTGTAATGAGTCAGTCAGTGGAGAAATGACCACAGCAGTTTTCAACTTTTGAAACGTTTATATTTCATTCGGGGTTTTTTTCATCAGATATATTTTTCTAGACACTGTAAGAGAAATTTCATTTCTTGCTTGAAGTTACGACGCACATAAGAGGAAAACAATGAAATCATAATTCCCCACCCACTCAAATCTAAATAGGATCTTTTTTATAGAAATTCTTCAAATTCAATCGTACCTTCTTGCTGGCTCCTCTCAAAGATTGTTGAGGGGTTCGCTTGAAGTTTCCTTCAAAACTGTATGAATTCATATCGTTCCTACCGATTAAAATGGACTTAATATAACACAATTATGAATATTTTCTATTTTCGTTTATCATGCACTGAGCTGTCAAACCGAAAGTGAATGTTATAAAAGATCTGATTGGCTATTAGTTTGTCACAATCCAATGGAAAATCATTGTACATTTCATACGTAGGATTTCCAATTAAATGACGTCATTTCCGTACTAAATATCAACACGTGAAAGTGCCAGAAAGACTGTCAAATAAATAAACAAGAAAATGTTCTATTTGATTGGGTTAGGACTTGGTGATGCTAAGGACATCACGATCAAAGGTCTTGAAATTGTTAAAAGTGCCAAGAGAGTGTATTTAGAAGCTTATACTTCAATACTGACTGTTGGAAAAGATGCCTTGGTGTGCAACTTTTTTCTGTTATTTTATTTTTATTTACAATCAATAACCAGGATTCAGGTTTAGAGAAGGAGCCTGGGACCTTACTTGATACTGTATTTATATATTTTTAAAGCATTTTATATGATAGGAAAAGAAAATTCACGGATAAAACTAGATTTTTGGGAGAACTCACTGGGCTATGGGCACAATGAATGGAAGACATCAAAACTTTAAAACTAAAAAGAAGCTTAAAAACCAAGTGTTTATGTGATAGAATTTATCACATTTGGCTTCAGTTCTATGTGTGAACAATATGAAGGGTAAAATTGTGTCTGGCAAGGTGGCACTTGTGGGAGAACTGAATTATTTTATTTAAGTGTTGATTTGATCTAGTTGACTGTTGGAACCCGATCAAAATTCATGGTCTGAACTGAGATTCAAACCCACAACCTCTCAAGTCGTAAGCAGACACTCTACCAAGTCGCCATAAAAGCTAGTTTGAAGGCAAGGGAGTACAAATGCCGTATTATACCTCTGCTACAATAACCTGCACAAATTTTGAACAGTGCATGGGATAGGGGGGGAGACACGTATTTACTTCCTAGCTCCCTCTGTGCATTTTGACTGCAGGGCTATAGTTCTTTGCATCAAAATGTGGGAACTTGTACTGCGATTGTAGCCAGATACTGAAAATAATGTTCAGGGTCTAATAATATACAGTATACATGTATATAGGACTAGCATAAATATTGAATTATAAATCAAATGTTTGTTATTGGCATTGGCTCTGATGCTTTGCAGGGTTGTGTATAAACAGTTCCTGGGATTTTACCAGGGGTTTGCTGGGGTTAAAGTCCTCACTTTTCCCCAGTGGTCGGAATGCTGGTTTACAAATGACCAGTGCTTAACAGGAGGAGGTAAAGTGTAGAACATGATGCAGGGCGTATGAAGGATCTTAGTAAGTGGTCACGTCACAATATTCCATGATTGATGAACATACAGTCACTGATCTTTACATTCATATCAGTTTAATAATATTGTAATATTTAACTGTATAACTATATTATTATGTTTGTATTGCAGGAAGAATATTATGGTAGAGAAATAATTCTTGCTGATCGTGACATGGTAGAAACAGAGTCAGGTAATATTATTGTTAAATTAAATAAGATGGATGTATTAGAAATAAAAGTAATGCCTCAGTCCCATAAAATTGTGGCTTGTTGTAGATCCGTATGTGCAGACAGCAGTAGGCTGTTGGAAGCCTTGCATGTTAAGGTGACGGTACGCATGTGGCACAAAACAACACACCCGTATGGAGCTGGGTACACAAGTTTAATCCATACTCTGCCACGATTTTGTTCATGATTTGACTTTGAGACTGATATGTGTATTCACAGCTCATCTCAAGGACCCTGGTAATAACGTAACAGTCCGTACAGGTATGCAAGAGTTCATACGAGTCCTTGTGGAGCTTGATCACACGGCGCCCGTAAGGTGCTCTCATGGCTATTTTTATGTTTATGGGACTGTCGCATAACCAAGATATGTAGTGCAATTGGTTGCTCACAGGGATTTTTTAATCTAGCATTCTCACCTGGGGCAGTTATACCTGTATTCAATGTATATAATAACATGGGGTCACATTCAGATTAACTTTGTATCAACCTATCAAAGCATAGCTTTTACACTGAAAAAGCTAGATTTGAACAGCATCAGAATTTTTATTTTAGATTGTGTTATTAAGATGGTTATAATTTTATGTTCATGTTTAACCATTTAACATTTATAATTTTAGATGCATTACTTGCTGACTCCCAGAATGAAGATATTGTATTCTTAGTTGTTGGAGATCCGTTTGGGTATGTAGACAGTAGGAGTTATCATTGAATATGCATGTTCACAGATTTCATCTCAAACATCAACTGTTCTATAACTCTCACAATTGTAAAGAGAGATTTCCTTAAAACACCATGCGCAAGTCTTCTGGTTAACATTTGAGGTCAAATACCAAGTTCTATAACTCAAGGGTTGCCTGCAAGACTGTACTAAGTGCATTGTGTAAAAGAGTGAGTTACTACAGTCTTGCGGGCAACCCTCGAACTCATTTGTGAACTTTGACTGAATAAGGTATCTTTTATACTTAGAAGATTTTAGTTGAAAGTTTTGCACTTCAACCAATGAATGTATTTGCTTTTAACTTCACTTTTCTTTTTGGGATTTTATACCAATTATCCAATTTGTTTACTCAAGCACCAAGAATAGTCAACCATATTGCTGTGGATTTCTTCGATTCTGTCTTTCAGAGTCGTAGAATGGTAACTACTCACTACACTTACATTATCTGCCACTAGTCTTCCAGAACTTTACAACTATGATCAAGTTTATAACACTAAGAAACAAGAAGAAACTAATTATAATTAAAATAGTTTTGTCACATACATTATGTATGAATGATTTACTCACCTCTGGCCAATTGACCATTGCTATTAACTACAAAGTCCACAGTTGACTTGGATTTTTAGGAGGTCAATTCCACAAATTTCTGTTTTCAAACAATCTTTTGGAATAAAAATGATGTGTGTATACCATACTTCAAAAACAAATAATTAATGTAAGATACAAAGGAAAAAGCAATTACAAAAGTATGAATTCATGTTTTAATGACCATGTTTACTTACCATTTCATTTGACCGGTCTTGACAGCCATCACAGTCAAAAGTAAATTGACCAGTCAATATGCTAACATTGATATTTCAGGGCCACTACACATACAGATTTAGTATTAAGAGCCAAACAAAATGGTATAGATTATAAAGTTATACATAATGCTTCTATTATGAATGCTATCGGATGTTGTGGACTACAGGTAAAGTTATATTTCTTATATTTCAAAATTTTACATCAATACTAAGTCAGTGTTAGAGTCTAACCTTGATGAATTCAAAAGATTACATGTACTGTACATGTGTATGTGTGGTTATGTCATTGAAAACAAACCTAAGTCCTGGCACTTTTATTAGAATGTTTTCTTAGAGAAATCTGATTCTGTATAATATCAGAGGCTATTTAATCCTGTTTATTGTTTTAGTAAACATAGTGAGATACTGAGATACACACAATTTTATTCTTAAACTTAAGCTTGCAGTTTAATTATCTTGAACTATTAAAGCTTTGTGTAAAGGCTTTGATTTATTTGTCTTGAAAATTGTACCAACAAAACACAAGTAAATGTTCACTATCAGTTACTGGTAACCATGTGTGACTATTCACCATAATAAATGTCTGTTTACAATAAGTGGCTGTTCACCATAAATGATTGTTCACAGGAAGTTGTTGCTGTGCACCATAAGTGGCTGTTCCCCATTAACAACTGTGCACGATAAGTGGCTGTTCACCATAAATGGTTGTTCACAGGAAGTTGTTGCTGTGCACCATAAGTGGCTGTTCCCCATTAACAACTGTGCACGATAAGTGGCTGTTCACCATAAATGATTGTTCACAGGAAGTTGTTGCTGTGCACCATAAGTGGCTGTTCCCCATTAACAACTGTGCACGATAAGTGGCTGTTCACCATAAATGGTTGTTCACAGGAAGTTGTTACTGTGCACCATAAGTGGCTGTTCACCATGAACAGCTGTTCACAATAAGTGGCTGTTCACCATAAGCAGCTGTTCACAATAAGTGACAGTCCTCCATAAATGAGGGGTTACTTTTGTGAATAGTACGTCAAATTGTTTTATATATTTTAGTTATATAATTTTGGTGAAACGATATCTATAGTGTTTTGGGATGATACTTGGAGACCAGACAGTTTTTATGATAAAATTTGTAACAATTTACAAAGAGGAATGCACACATTGTGTCTATTAGGTAAGTTACATTGTGACAAATTGTTTTGACATCATCTGATGTTTCTATTCTGTACATCTAACAGTTTTATTTGATTTATTTTAAAATGCTCAGAATAATTCTCAGTAAGGTACAGGTAGCTAGGTGAATCTTCCTTTGTTCCATCATGAGTAGTGTCCCTTGAATTGGTGTTGTGATACGGACTGCTTTATTTTGTGACATGTTTTTAATTATCAATAATTATAAATGAATTGTCCATCAATTAAAAAGAATAAAAGACAAGTAATATCTTATGTACTTACATGTATACACAAAGTTCTTCACAAGTCCTCGGTCACAAAGGGTGCATTGCTTAAGCATTTCGCTAGGTATCGCTTCGTAGCGAAATCCTAGGAAACGACTTGCTACAAGATATCGCTTCATTTCGCTACGTAGCGAAAGCTAGCGAAAAAATTCTTCGCTACCCTAGAGCGCTTTCTCAAATCAAAATGGCTGCCTCCGCCGAAATGTAACTTCCTGTTTGCCGACAATTTATGTTTTTATGTTTGACTGACTAATCATGAATTGAAATCAATAAATATTTGTAATTGTTCATTTAAACATATGTTTTTGCAGTGATTTTGTACTTGTTAAAGCCTTATTTAGTTTGAAATTGCCCCGAAAACATGCGATTGCAATGAGCGCAAAAGTTTTACTCGGCAAAGGCCGCCATCTTGGTTTGTGGCGTAAATAGCCATTCGGAACCACCTGGGCGATGATCGCTGAGTTGTTGCGAATGGTAAGTAGCTAGCGGTTTCCTAAGACGAATCGCTACATGAAAGCGCTTTTTCATAGCGAAACGTAGCGATTTTTGTTAGGCAACGCGCCCCTAATCCTGTTTTAAGATTTAAATAGTGCATAAAATAGGAGCCACGTTTCTTATTCTGAAAATGACTACAATAGCCTGTGAATTGTAATTGTTAACTCTGAATCTTCTGCACAAATTATTTTTTCAAATGACCTAGTCTACAGCTTGATTTAATTTTGTGCGAAGGATTTAAAGTAAAACATCAGACCTCTTGGGATCAGTTAGATTTTTTCAAGGAAAGAAAAGTAGTACAACTTATTATATGCACTATTTTTGTCATTCAACAGCTCTTCTGGAAAGAGAACAACAAAACCTTTTAAGTAATTAGTTGTTGTTGTAGATCACGTGACTATGGACCCTAATTGTTTTATTTACAGATATAAAAGTTAAAGAACAAAGTATAGAAAATTTAATGAAGTAAGTAATCAAGTTATCTATCTATTCATTTATTTCACTGGAACCTTTCTATCATAAACCTACCAATTGAAGTTTCAAACTATTTCTATATTAACTTTACTTTTATAAGTATAGACACGTCCTTTTGGTGGAAAAGACATACAATAGTTATGTAGTTAGTTGATCACATAGCCTATATACTCGTACAATTAAATCTCCATTTTGCAATTGTCTGCTTCATTTTGCCCAAAGTTCTCCATTGCATGTTTTAATCATGCTGTCCCACAATGCAACTAGTGGTCAGCACAGAAACCAGAAGCGTTTCGATCATGCAAAATTATAATGTAGTTCAAAAAATGAGGGTTGTTATCTCCCTTTTAGTTGATTTTAGGACCAAAGGGAGGTAACTAGAAAACTAAAACAACAACACTTATGGACAGTATACAGAAATTAATCAACCAAAAACTAAACCCATGTCTTAAAGTGAAAAGTCATTCGTGTATTCCATATGATTGAGCCTGCATGCTGATTTATCTATCTACTCAATAAGGTCAAGGTTTGATTCAGGGTGTGGTCAAGGTTTGATTCAGGGTGTGGTCAAGGTTTGATTCAGGGTGTGGTCAAGGTTTGATTCAGGGTGTGGTCAAGGTTTGATTCAGGATGTGGTCAAAGTACCTGCTTGCATACTTTCATACAGTATCATAGAATCTTATATTGACTTATAGTATATTCAATAATTATAGCTTAGTTAACAATTGTCTGATTTCATCTGAGTTCAGATACTTTCATGGGTACACATCAAATTCCATTTGTTAAAAGTCTTAAAATGTATTTTCCATGTTACTTTATTTCAGAGGTAAAAAAATCTATGAACCACCTAGATACATGACAGTCAGCACTGCTGCCGAACAATTGATGGAAATTGTAACAAACAAAAGATCTGAAGGAAATGATAACCTGTGTATGTATAAAATATCTGCACTTTTCTTAAAACCTCAATTGTATTTCTTTAAACATATATAGGGATCTCAATTGTTTTTCTTTAAACATGTATAGGGATCTCAATTGTTTTTCTTTAAACATGTATAGGGATCTCAATTGTTTTTCTTTAAACATGTATAGGGATCTCAATTGTTTTTCTTTTAACATGTATAGGGATCTCAATTGTTTTTCTTTAAACATGTATAGGGATCTCAATTGTTTTTCTTTAAACATATATAGGAATCTCAATTGTTTTTCTTTAAACATGTATAGGGATCTCAATTGTTTTTCTTTCAACATATATAGGGATCTCAATTGTTTTTCTTTAAACATGTATAGGGATCTCAATTGTTTTTCTTTAAACATATAGGGATCTCAATTGTTTTTCTTTAACATCTATAGGGATCTCAATTGTTTTTCTTTAAACATATATAGGGATCTCAATTGTTTTTCTTTAAACATGTATAGGGATCTCAATTGTTTTTCTTTAAACATATAGGGATCTCAATTGTTTTTCTTTAAACATGTAGGGTTCTCAATTGTTTTTCTTTAAACATATAGGATCATATTTTTTAAACGTTTAAGGATCTCATTTTTTCTTTCTTTTAAACTAAAGGGATCTCAATTGTCTTTCTTTAAACATATAGGGTTCTCAATTGTTTACCTTTGAACACTTAGGGTTCTTAATTGTATTTCTTTAAACACTGAGGGAACTCAATTGTATTTCCTTAAACATATGGGGATTTCAACTGTTGTTCTTATAATTTATAGGGATCTCAATTGTTTTTTCTTTAAACATAGAGTTCTCAATCGTTTTTCTTTAAACATGTATAGGGATCTCAATTGTTTTTCTTTAAACATATAGGGTTCTCAATTTTATTTCTTTAAACACTTAGGGATCTCAATTGTATATTCTAAACATATGGGGACATCAATTGTTTAGTGTGAATTTTCATATCAATAAATAATTTTGAGGTACACTATAAAAAGTTATTTCAACACTCTGCACAGTCCGTTTCATTAAAGCGGTTTATTAAAGACAAAACACATTCATGTACATAATTACTTTTAATCACTTAATTTTCATCAGTCATTCCATGCATGCTTGGAAAGAATATTCAAAACTGCCTACAACAGTATATCCATTTACAGCAAACAAGAAATCTGTTAAGTCATTAAAGTAAAGAAACATGTGAGACACAATAAACTTGTCAAATCATGTTGTTTTTCAAATTAATGTTCCACAAAGTTTCTGGTACTTAAATGACAATCACAAGGAGTTCCTTTCAGTCCTATTGTTTAATTACCAGACATGATATACTGTTTTTTTTGTAAAAGCAACATGTGAACATTTTTGGTGGGGTTTAATGCCATAGAAACACATTGTTTAGGCCATATGACAGCAGTCAGTCAACCTATGCACCTTTCCCGGAAAGGCTAAATCTCGGAGTTTTGCTGTTAACCAGTTACCTGGCACATACTTTTGTCAGTGACTGACAACTTCCTTACAAAATTTAAATCAGTGGTAGGAGTATAACCTTAGAAATTATTTCCAATCTCCTGGAAAGTATAATCCTTCAAGAGCAAACCTATGACAGGATGCAAGTAAACATATGAAATAATAGAAATGCAAACATAAAACATGAAAAGAACAAATACAAAAACAAGGATTATACGTAACAGAACATCAAATACATACCTAATACAAGAATTTATAAAAAAACATCAAATGGACATAGTTACATAATCATAAATTAATCCAAATGACAACATTATTGAATGTTTTCTAAATTATAATATTAGACTAAATATGATTATCCTAGTATATATGTTTTTTCTAGTAAAAGAGTGGCATGTTTTTTAGTTTATGCTAATATAGGAACACATCTAGTTTAGCGGACCCCGGAAGTTAATATAAATATGCGTGCGCAGCGTGCTGTTTCTATGAGCAGACGCCCGAAGGTAAATGGCGCTAAATTTCTGTTATTATGGGGGCTGCTGCCCCCACACCCCCGCTGATAATAAAAATGGATAACAAAAAAGCATTTTTAAATAGTTATTGAAAATAATTCATTTAAGAAATGAATAAAAAAATGCATCGGTAAAAAAATGGTGTCCAAAATTTGTAAACAACACAACGCCCGAGCATGCGCAATAGCGGGGTCCGCTAAACTTGATTCTATCCCTAATATATGTTACTGGGCCTCGGTATGTTCTACTCTGTACGAGACATACATTGCACTTAATTATATATTTTTGACAGTTCATTGGATTAATTATTGAGCTCTGTTTAGGTGGTAAGAGTAAGGCATAATTTAATCACTCTACAGTATCCTGGTGTTGGGTCACTTGAATAATAACTATTTCTGTCAATACTGAACAACATGAAATATAAATCAAATGTCATGGTATGAAAATACCTGAGATAAGTATCAACAGAGATATACCCTGTCTCTGGTATCAAATAATTTATGTCAATAACTATTGAGTTGGAGAAACTTGACCACTGTTTAAAATGCTTACATGCATGGAAAGCAAAGAGTCATTTTTAAATTAGTTTCAATCTCTTGAGATAATTTTGCAGTCATTTCTTGTTAAAAACCTTGCTACTAAATGATTTGCAAAAATTATCAAATTTGAAGTTTTAAGGTTTCAATTCAGGGTTGTGCCAATTTATGGGTCATTAACCAGTTAATGATTATCTTGTATTTTAGTATTACATGAAGAGAGTATATGTGTTGGTGTAGCAAGAGTTGGAGCTGATGATCAGACTATATGTACCTCAACATTGAAGAGTATTATATCACATGACCTTGGTGGACCATTACATTCATTAGTTATACCTGGACACATGCATCCATTAGAACTTGATATGTTAAAACTGTTTACAAATTCTGATGATATTATACAAAAATTAAATTCAATGTATACATGAAATAAAAGAAAATATGTGCAATTATACAATACATGTGTTCTATATATTGTCTCAAACTTCTATGTTCTGTAAACAGTATCCTCATTCAAAAGATTTAGGTCAATTATAATTTTGAGAAAGGTATATAAATGCCTACTGCAATTAGTTTTAAAATAATTATAGCGTGTTCTTGTAACATAGTTTAAATCATGTGTTGATAAACAAATTACATGTAATTTTGGAATTGGATGACTTGTGTCTTTCTGGGATAAATATGAATCAGTTTATCTAAAAATCTGTTGTCCAAGGACATTTTAAAGGGCATTTTATGTTTGATAAATTCAAACAAGTATTATAGCTCATTTAGGATAACTTGAGACAAACAACTCAGTTTGTTTACATATTTGGGATTCAGGTATTACATAAAACAGGGATGTCAGCTGATTTTGTGTAATAAAAGTAATAAACATGTCTTAATGCGTGTAACGTGTGTTCTCGTACGAAATTTAATACATCAAAACACACTGATAATAGTCGATAATTACATGTACTAAACTTAAATCCCCCTGTGTATAAAAATGGTATCGTTGCATTTTGTCTCAAGTTATCCTAAACGAGCTATAACATTGTTTTTTCCTCATCTAGTAGAGTACAGACTACAGTCCAGCTGTGTTATATTTTGCTCTGTAATTTAATAGTAGACATGCTACCCTAAACTAGGAGGAAAAACTTTTTAAAAATATGTTTATAAAACATGTCTAAGTTCATTATATACACTATATACATTACAAACTATAGTCTCCTCAGATGTGAATACTTCTAGTGGTGTTCTGTCAAACACAGCTTTGGAGAGGAAGATCTAAAGTCCAATGTCATCACTAAAGAACATTTTAATCTTCAGATTTAAATAATTAAGAAAAATATTATGTTGGGTTGATTATAAAAAAATGTATCAATAATTATTAGTTGAATACCTGAAAAACACTGACAAGCAGTAATAAAATATTCTAATATTTCTATATAACATTTACATTAAAATTAAAACTTTTCAGGTTTTTCTAATCTGGAAAATTTGTAAGTTGAAAATTAAACAATTTATAAATGTACTCAAAATATTTTATTATTGAAATAAGATCATATTTGAAAACTCAAGTTTATATCAAACTATTATGTACATCTACATTGCTAAGTTTAGAGACATATGTTTACTATGAAGCATTCTCAGTAGCTTTAATCAAACATATGATAATTATTTATTCTAAACATTTAATTTTTGTTCCATTTTTCTTGGAAAGTTATTGGAAAGAATTACACTGACCTTGGTTTTGGAGGCACTGGGATGTCAGATGCTGAATCACATAACAGTTTTACAAGCCTATCTAACTATACAACTAAATGTGATGACTTCATGAAATCTGTTTTCATTTTATCACCAACCATGCAATAGTTATAAAATAAAGATAATCATTGAAATTATACTAAACATACTTTGTCTCATGAGTATATTTACACTTTAAAAATGCAGCTGATGAACTGATCTATATTTTTATGATAAAATATTTTCACCGGTCACTAGCTTGATACTCTCGTTCATGTATAATAATATAAAGAATGCAATAATACATGAATCAAGGCTTATTGTAGTGGTGTAACTAAATTATTTAGCTCTAGGACTATGTAATGAAACAGGAAAATGGTTGCATATAACATAATAAATAACTGTTTGAGTCTAAAAGTGTAGTAGAGCTCTGATCATTATGTCTTGCTCACTTTCTACATATGTAAGAATTAGAGAATCATCAAGCCAGTGTCCGGTGGTTTTATCAAAATGTTTAATCATACCAATAAGTCTTGAATAATTTCTTTTGAGATAAATGTGAAATTAAAAATATCTGTCATTAGGTACTAAAGATAGTTGTGGGAACACAGGATACTGTTTCCAAATTTCTAACCAAGATTCAGCACTCATGGTAGGATCATTATATATACAATCCTGGATTGTCTTTTTCCATAAATCTGGTAACTTTCTATTCTCTGATGTTTGAAAATCTTTGTGTAGATTTGGATGAAATGACTTCAAGAATTTAGGAAACCATCTCAGACCACTTTCATCATCATTACATTTACGACGTCCAGTGACTTGATCACCAACTTCTACATCAATACTGTTATCTAGATCTGACCATGTTGAAACTTTTGGAAATTCTCTTGACGTTGAACGTGTAACTTGTTTAGCTTTAAATGATGATCTGTTATATACAGATTTTATTGTGACCTCCATGCTGGTCTCAAGGTCTGTGTGACTTGACTTCCTTCTAGTGGTATGATCTGACTTATGTTTAGTCTTTACATGTTCTGGTACATCATAGTATTGTCCAATAACAACCAAACCTTTAGGTATCCATAACTCAAACATAATGATACCAACACTAAACATATCACCACAACTGGTATACATTTCTTTATTATCATTCTGGAAGAACTTTGGTGCTATATGTACGTATGTAGATAAACAAACTTGATCATCAACTATGACTGGATCTATATTCAGTATTATTGGTGGACTTATATTGGTAAGTTTTATCTGATTGTCATGATTCACCTAACAATAGAAGAATAGTACATACAATTAAACACTGTATAGTTCTATGTATTAGAGCTGTACTGTGGTAACCCGACTGGTAAGCTCAGTAGGTAGAATATTTGGCTACTTATTCTGAGATCAAAAGTTTGAATTTCCATCAAGGATTTAAATTTTCCTATGATAATTTTAACATGGTATATAGAAAAAGATTCCCGCCTTGTGGAATGGTAGATGAGAACTGGTTATAGACAAGGGTCCAGGAAGGGTAGGTAAGGGGCGCTGCACGCCATGAAATGACCAAAAATGTGTTAATACAACGTTAAACCCAATTAAAAAAGGAAATTCATGCTTATGAGGATATTGGTCATGAAATATTAGTAATGGTCATTTTCCCACCAACTTCTGTATCAAGGACAGTTGTCAGCCAAGGGTAAGGATATGTGATAGGTATTGTGTTAAAAACTTAGATCTAGTGATCTTGACTTGTCCTAGGACGGTAGGTAGATACTGTATATAGATTAACTAACATAATATATGTAAATAACGATAAAATGTCTAGTGTTCCGAAGCAACCAGGTCACACATGATTTCACTAAGCAAAAATGTACTTTTGATTGCTTCATTTCAACAAGGTGTAATGGGTACAAGACATGAATATATTATTCTAAATTATCAATGTGAGGTATTCTCACTGAGTTTTATTTCTAATCATCTAAAAATGTAAGGAGATGTACCAGAATCAGCATACCCTCTGAACCTGCACAAGAATGGAAGGGGAATCATACTTTATATTCACAAAGATCTTCAAGCTTCAGAAATCACCCACAATAACGCTTATAAGGAATCAGTATGGTGTGAGATTAATCTTGTAAACAGAGATAAATTTGCCATAGGATGTATATATCGTAGTCTAAACAGTGATGGACAAAACCTAGACTCACTGCTTGAACTGATGTATGGAATCTATACGTCAGGTTATACACATTTTTTAAACGTAGGAGATAACAATTTTCCAGATATAAATTAGACAACTTAAACATCAAACAAAAGTATAAATCACATTAGTAATAAATTCTTGGAAGGAATTAAAGACCTCTATTTATTTCATCATGTGACAGAACCAACTAGGCACAGAGAAAACCAGAGAGCCTCCATACTTGACCTTATTCTCACAAATAAAGAAAATATGATAGAAACCATAGAATACCTTCCGAGTCTGGACAAAAGTGACCATTTACTACTTAAATTTGATATTAACTGTTATATACCCATTAAAATCAATAACAGTGATTGTTTCCAATTCCACAAGGGTGACAACGTAAGCATGTCTAACGAGATAAATTAAATTGACTGGATATAACTACTAGAAGGTAATGTGCAATTAAGTTGGTGTACCTTTGCTGAAAAAATTAAATACTTACAAAACAAATATATACCAAAGATTAAAGTAAAGCAAAATCAACTTAAAAACAACAACTACCTAATAGACAAACAAGCAAGAGAAGCCCTCAACAACAAAAGAAAACTGTGGAAGAAATACCAGATCTGTAAGAATCACCATACCTATAACAACTATAAAAAGCAAGAAATACAGCAACATACGAACTCAGAAGATCAAAATATAAACAAGAAGAAAAAGTAGCCTTGAACTGTAAAAACAACCCAAAATCATTCTGGAAGTTCGTCAGACAGAATACCAAAACAACTGTATCCACTTGTCACCTAGAAAAACAAAATGGTGAACTTACAATGAATGACACAGAGATTGCTGAAACATTAAACAATCATCTTACTAAGGTTTTCACTATTGAAAATGACAGATACATCCCGGAATTCAAGATCAACAAACAAATAAATAAAACTACGTCCACAACAATTTAAACAGAAAAAATAAGAAAAATATTAAAAAACAATAACCCCAACAAATCACAAGGACCAGATGAAATACATCCAAGAACTTCATATGAATGTGCTGACGCAATATCAACCCCTCTCAATATCCTTTTTACAAAATCCTGGGATGAAAGCAAACTACCAGATGAATGGAAGAATGCCAACGTCACACCAATTTTCAAATCTAATAATAGAAAAAAGGCAGAGAACTACAGGCCCATCAGGAAAAACTCATCAGAGATGAAGTAGTTAACCATTTAGAATCAAATAATCTATTGTCAGAAAAACAACATGGTTTCAGGAAAGGCTACTCATGCGCAACCCAATTACTTAACTGCATCGAAGAATGGAGTACAGCTATTGATCAGGGGCATACCGTGGATGTAATTTACTTGGACTTTAAGGCAGCTTTCGACAAAGTCCCACACCAACGCCTGCTCAAAAAATATTTGAACATGGGATAGAAGGGAGATTATACCATTGGATCAAAGACTTTCTTAACAACAGACGTCAACGAGTAACTGTCAATGGATGCCAATCAGGGTGGGACCCAGTAATAAGTGGTGTCCCTCAGGGTTCTGTACTAGGACCGGTGTTCTTCCTTATATACATTAACGACATACCTAACAATATCTCAAGTAACACACATTTATTTGCTGACGACACCAAAATCTGTAGAACTATACAAACAAATGATGATAGTACAATGCTTTAAGATGACATATACGAAGCTTGCAACTGGGCTAATGAATGGCAACTAACTTTCAACACCAAAAAATGTAAATACATGAAAATAGGGCACAAAAACCCCAGTAACCACTATTATATAAAAGATAACTCTACAACATAAACCTTATTCAAGAAGTATTTGAAGAAAAAGACTTAGGTGTACATTTTGATCCCAAACTAAACTTTCAAGAACATGGCAATAAAAAAGTCCTACTAGCAAATAGAAACTTAGGCCTTATAGCAAAAACTTTTTCCTATATGTCAAAAGACATGTTTCTGACTCTATATAAATCTATTGTTAGACCTCATCTCGAATACATCACACCTGTCTGGTCGCCAAGATTTAAAAAAGAACAAAAAATATTGAAAATGAACAAAGAAGAGCTACCAGGCTTGTCAAAGGTTTGTCGGACAAATCCTACACAGAAAGATTAAAAACACTTGGAATCCCTAGCTTAGAAGAAGACACCGGTCTGACATGATACAGACATACAAAATCTTTCACAATATTGACAAAATTGAAAAGAGTAAATTATTTCCCTTACCACCTGAAAATAGAATGAACACAAGAGGCAATTCATTCAAAATTTTAAAAAACCGTTGTCAAAATGAAGTTAGGAAACACTCATATAGCCAGAGGGTTGTAGATCCTTGGAATAATCTCCCACAATCAATTGTCAATGCGCCGTCTCTCAATTCTTTTAAAAACCGCATTAACAAAAACTGGACTGGGGGACCTCACAAATTCCGACCTAAATGTTTAAGTTTTCAATAAAATCTCTACCCAATATGTAAGTCGTGAACAAGTGAATAGAATGTACATTTATGAAAGACTTGTATATAATTTTAAAATAGAGTGTTGCTGTTTTTAACATGAACTGTGTACATAGTGTTTTTAGTGTTATTAATAGTGACTTTATAAGTGATGCCACCGGAACACCAACAACAACCAAGTGTTAAACTTATATCAATAAATACAAATGAAAGTTTATGTATATGAATTTACTAACGAAGAACAAAAAAGAACTTAAAAATAATATCTCTCTTGAGAATTCAACATAGAAAAAACAAAATAAAACTGCCAATTAGAAACTTGATAGTTTATTTGGGTTGTCTAACCCAAATCCGGCAGTCAAACATTGTGAACATTGTGAACATCTAGTCTCAGTTATAAGCTCGCCAAATGCTGCTATTCAACTTGTGAATTTGAACCAGTTACCAACTGAAGAGGTACTTGTTACTTACTAATAATTAATTTTATTATCTTAAACAACATGTACAGAGTACTTTAAAGCCATGTTAAACAACATTACCATCACAGATGAAACAAAAATAAACTCTGATCAAACATTTGTATAAGTTAAAATTAAATACAAGTTGATAACTTACTGCAACAGAATCCAAAGATAAATCCATATGGACCAGTTTTTTATCATGTAGATATTTCAATCCACCAACAAGTTGTGTCATCATTTTAACACAGTTATTGCCATAGTTAGAGATAAAATCCTCTTGATTCACAAGTTCTCTAAGACTACATCGTAAACTCTCAACAACTGGATTCATCCGCGGATCTTCTGTATTCCTCCAAAATCCAAAACAACGTACAATGTTAGGATTAGCAATCAATCTGAAAATATAAAAAAAAACATGGAGCCTGTACCACTACGTTAAATGATCAGTGCGGGTCAAATTATCCAAACTAAGGATATTTAAAGTAAGTTTCTCTTTCATAAGTGTTTTTTTTTTTACTTTTTATACAATAATATGTACCTGTTCATTCTATAAGTGGACAGTTCATTAGCAAAAACCATTACTTTGTGAAAACACTTGTACTGTTTAAATACACTATAAATTTTGTTTTCAAACACCTTATGCATTAACATATCAAAGACATGGTGGTTAAGATAATGAGCACGATGGGGATGAAAATATTATGTCCTGCTAAACACTTCATTTTCTAAACCAAGAATAACTAATTACTTCGTGTTTTGTAATATTTCTTAAGAACGTCATTTGATCATCTGTTTTAACAAAATGTGAAATAGTGATACAATGTATTCTAAAAATACTTTGCCTTAATGGCTAAAAAGTGTAATGAAACATAGATTCTTATACTCAATAGGGGTTTAACGGTTAACTGATACATGTATACCGGTTAATATTGCAATACAAATTCTGACGGTTTTTAAACAGTTTCGATTTTTCCTGAACCGGTTTTTTAGCTATGTGCCGTAGTGGTTGTTTACATCAGAATCTGAATCTAAATATTTGAATAAATGTTAAAATGTGTTCAAAATTTGAAATTATCTAATTGTGCTTTAATATGATAAACATTTCGTTGAATAAGGGAATAATTATATTCGAAAGTCCGTTTCAAAATGTGCGTTTTCTAACATATAATCCATTTTAAACAAGTATTTGGAATATTTTGAAAAGAGATCGCTTGAAATTACGTGTAACAAATGCAATGCACGTGCATTGTTACACCCCTAATACTCAAAGGTTGATATGAACAACACTTGTCCATTTCTTTGGGTCAAATTTAATTGTGTTATACTAATACACATATACATACGAACACTAATCTTACAAGGAAAATGGTATTTATTAATTTGCTTAATTAGCACTCAGTTTCTTGAATGAGAATTATACTCTATTCACAGGCTAATACATGTATATGAACAACACTCGTCCATTTCTTGGGGTCAAAGTTAATTGTGTGATACTACTACACGTGTACATACAAACACTAATGTTACGAGGAAAATAGTATTTATTACCATTGCTAAATTAGAACTCGAGTTTCTTCAATAAATAAATATGCTCAATTCACAAGCTTATACATGTATATAAATGATTTTTCTTTCTCAAATTATACAAACAGTTTTTTATACCAAATAACAGTCATACATGTAGTTTGAATTCAAGCCCAGTTCAACCAGTATAGTCACAACATTTGGATATACAATGTATATAAAAATATGTACTGTGAATAGGAGTGTAGTCCAGATGTATTTTTTTAAAAAGATTGCAGGATAGACTGTTAGCATGAATAACAGTCAAAAACATGCAAACATGTCAATAATGTGATTCACTTACCTGTGTGCCTCCATCATTTGAAGATATCTCATCATTTTGCTTCTGCTTAGTTTCTCTCTTTTGTAAATGATACTGACTGGAATGGGACCAGCATGAATTCTTGGATACAGTATTTTTAAATCATCATTCCATCTACCAGATTTACTTAAGTTTATGTGGTTACATGTTGCATCCACTAAATATGACATCAGACCTGAACAGACAGTATTCTGTAAAGTGGTTACTGTATCATGCTCTAATATATTCATCCACGGAGAGGTCTGTGATGGCATGTGTTGTAGCAAGAAATATTGAAGACATTGCTGTATAATTAAACATTTAACTTTCAATGGTTCATATACTTTACTGATATCATCATCTTCACGATCTTCAACTTGTAATGATTTCAAAAGTTTCATATCACTAAAAATTTGTGATTCCATTCTATCTTGTTGTTGTTTAAGATAAACATACAATTCTTGTATTTTCTCCTCTACAATGGTTTTCAGGTTTGTTTTACCAGTAATGTTGTCGATGGTTTTCTCGGCATATTTCTGACAAACTATTTTCAATTTGTCCTCGTCATTTCCTGCAGCTTTGTATTCTCTTTCCAGACTTATTTTAGCTATCACTCTCTTTAGACTTTGAGCTCCAACCTGAGAAAGACGTACAACAAAACCTACAAGTATCACTGGAGACAACCCTATACCTAAAACCACTCTAGTGCCTGTACTCAATCCCGACATTTTACTTTGTACAAAATCTGGTAAAAAGTTAATTTCTTTTTCTTTAATCAAATCATCATCATTTTGTTTTGAGCTGGACATATCTTTCTCTGCATAATAAAGTTCACGTTCAAAATCGGGAAACTTCTTGAACTCTTCTTCGACAGCATCTATAAGACTTGCAAATGGTTTCTCTTCCTTATCCCAGTCTTGGATGAGAATTTTTAAACTACTGTAAACTTTACTCCTAACTTCAACTGATGCATTCTCCCATCCTTGTCTCTTAGGTAAATCATGGGTAGTAAAACTGAAGTATATCAATAATATAATTATAAAAAAACTTAAATACCTGAAAATATGTCAATTTTTTTAGAACATTTGAAATGTATTTAAATTGACATATAATTATCTTGTAGCATCTGTGTACATGTACTGTCTTAATTAACTCACTGCATGTGAAAGAAATATCCTTGCAACCCAGGGTAGCATATTATCAAAAATCTTACGATAATTTAACAATACAATATAGAAGGATTTACGACTAAAATCGGTCGTAAGACGCTTGATAATACGGGCCCCTGGTGTATAAATAAATGTAGTTATTCGGTGTTGGTGAATGGTGGTGCTATTAGCCAAATATAAAAAAAGGAATACAATTTCTTACCTACAAACACGTTTTCTATTTTCCTCTCTGTTGATATATAAACGCAGAGATTCTGCGATAGTATCAATTTTCTTTTGTATAATTTTCTTCTGTTCATCAAAGAAATTACACACGCTTGCTTTTAACTGAGTTAATCTTGTTGATGTTTTTTCCACTTTCATCATTCTTTGATCTTTAGACATGTCTAGTTGTGATAAATGTGAATCAAAATGATGTATACAACGTTCTATATAACCATAACCTTCACTGAAAATATATCAAACATAACTGTGGTTAGTAGTCGGACAAGAAAACTTCAAGATGGAACAGTTATTTGAAGGGTTCCCTCAACTGATCTGGATACCATCAACTCTTCTGCTAATTAGACATCTACACATATATTCCTCATAAAGTACATAAAGGAATTGAATTTTACATCAGAAATGTATCACCACCATACAGTGTATTTCTTTCATATTTTATGATTTAACACACGACATTATATCTTTGTTGGGATTAGAGAATTTACTCAACTAAATAAATGTATAGTTTTAACTGCAGGACATATACTTTGTTTCAATTTTGTGCTACAATTTCTTCCCACAGTTCTAATAAGTAATTACAGTTGTCGATTCATTACGAGTACTCCTCATGTTCATAACATATGTACAGATACAAAAAGATAGGTTAAAATTTGAAAAAACAGGTAAAACATGCATTAGTTTAGTTGAAATACAAGAGGATTAACAGTTTCTCTCGTCGACATTTTGTTACGTATTGATGCACTGAAGCTTTTATGGATTATGAGCTTATGCTTTCTTGTTAAAGGTTGTTCCACAAAAATGGTTCAGGCAACAGGGATAATGTGTCTGTAAACATCTTTACTGGTACAAAGTTGGTCGGGTTAACTTAAATTCGTATATTTGTCAACACTCACATGTAAGATTTAAAATAGTTAATCGGCTACATAATTTGAATGATCAGCTGTACCAACTTATGCAAAGAAAGTATCGAAGTTAAGAAATATCATCCTTAAATTAACAAAAAATAAAGCCTTACTAACATGTGTAACAATTCTATATACATGTATCGGCAAATCACAATTCTTCATATTGAATGTGGTGTAAGTGGCATGCACTTGAAAAACATATCAATAAATATTATCAGTATAGTAATATGGGAACTTACCGATAGGCTTTTAATACTAAAATATCTTGACCAACTCCAATCAGTTCACCTATTTTCTGTAGAATCATAAGAAACTTAGGTGCCATTTTCCCCCTTGTTTGTATAAAGTCAGCTTCAAACGTAGAGAAACAAATGATTTGATCATCTGTACAATTAGGCCATGCAGTTCTTATTTTATCTCGTGTATTCAATAGTACATCATTTCTTTCACGTACTTTAACCTGTTAGAAATAAACAAATATTCACGGATACAAAATACATGCAAGTATTAATGGTTAAAATACGCAATGTCACAGTCAAATCAAGGACTTAACTCCAACCTACATACCGCACTTGGATAGATTTAATCTCTGATGAAAAAGGGAAAGCAATCCATAGCCCCCTCCCCTCTTGTGTAAAAACTGGTAGTGGTATAATAATTATGTCAAAGCATTTAGTAGAAACAACTCACTTTAAACGGTTACAATTTGCATACATCTCATGTGCAGGTGAAGTCTGTATGTTTCCAAAACAATAACTTTTATACATTTTGATTTTACGGCAAAAATATGCAACATGATAAACAAAATGTGTATTAATGAAATCAGATAAATTTAAAGCAGATAACTGATGCAAAAATGCTAAATGCAATAATAAAAGAACCACTCTACAAATTTTAGAAAGCTTGAATAGTCTATTCTAATTTTACCATTATGAAAAATTATAGAATACAGCAGGGGTAGAGCACTTATTGAGATTGTAACAGGTGTTCAAAGTTTCAATGACATTAAAATTCATTTTAAAAAGGGGTTAACCAATGAGTTGTAATACAATTTAGAATAAATAATAAAAATGTTCAGCTCTTTTTACTCAGGTGATAGCACAACAGACTGCCATTTAGTTATGAGCGTGATTTAGTGAGTGAAACATCCTAGCGTATGAGGAGTATGGTCATGAAATAGTTTCAATTAAACGAACTCTTCTTCATTTGATTAAACGCCTATATAACATATATTAACATATATATTCTATATAACATATTCAATGGCATTGTACAAACAATTAATAACAACAATAAAAATGAGTAAACAACCCTCCACCATAGATATATACAATTACACACAAAAAATTAAAATTTATCAAACAGGATGTTATATAGTGTGATTGTGCATTTTGTTTTTCATACAGTTGAGTTCACACTAAAGTTTACACAAAGTGCACTTCGTGTGCACTTCATCCACACCTGAAGTGCACTTGAAGTGCACTTGAAGTGCACTTTAAAGTGCACTTTGATTTGAGGTGCAGTTTAGTGCAGTTTTGTTTATCAATATATTGAAGTTTGAAGACTTGTTTATAGATTGATGACAATATTGATTTTATCTGTAGGTTTCTATTACATGATAGAAAGTTAAAAATTTATAATCAAGCAAATTGTTTACAAAATTAAATTGAAAATGAACTTTGAAGTCACAAGAACTTTTTAGTTAAAACACTGTTCAAATTCCAAGATTTATGCATTCATGAGGAAATAATTATCATTAATACATGTATGACATAGTAATTTTCATGACTTTGAATGATAAAGAACACAAAAGAAAGTTAAGTCAATTAAAATCAAGTTGAACAATTATAATTGTTTAATAAAAATAAAACTGCAATTTGGTGTCACAATAATGTTTATAACACCTAATGTCTTAAAACTTCAGTTGGTTCTTTGATCTTTACAATAGGGAACAAACATTAACTGTGATAATATTGCAATTAATTATGAGATGTTTTATTATGTTGATTTTACATTAATTCATACATCATATTCAATTGTGATACAATTCTGGGACACTTTTACAATTCTTTCTTAAGAAAGTTTTTAAATGTATAACATACCCTTATTACTGTTGATATAAATTCTTATCATTCGGATATTTCAACAAAAAATGACAGCCAGACAACAGTTTTTGTCAGGTAACAAAATATTTAATTCATGTAATAATGAACTCAAAAGTAGTATATATTTGACAATGAGTTTATCTCTATATGCTTTTACTTTGAATCTGACAGAACTTAAGCTTACTTTTTATTGGTGAAATTATAATATACTGTGCTTCTTAAATTTGATATTCAATTATATTTAAAAAAATATATTTTTTGTAAGTTGGTAATAAAAACACTATGTTTTATCTGAAGGGGTTATTATTATTTAAAATTTGACAGTATGATGACATCGGAGAACAAACTCCATAAACAGCCAACAAACATCAAGAAACCAATAAAAAAGACAACCAAAAAGAAATCTTCAGTTCACACTTACAATGTTTGTAATTTTTATGCCATATTTTAAGCTTAATCAACCTTCTAAACTAAATTAAGAGAAAAAAAAACTTGTGAATAGAAAGAACTGTGACTGCTAAAATAATAAGACTTAAAATAAAAATAAGACAACGAGCCAGAGTTTTGGATCCATTTAGTTTATCATTGACTTTATCAGATAACATCTGCATTGATATACATTATACACATGTACATGTATATTTGTGCTATGATTTTATAGCCCCCTGATATAAACAGTATGTCAATTAAGGATAACATTCTCAGCAGGGCATCTGAGTTGATGCACACATAGACGAGATATGATCTAGACATCTACTAGTTACATCATATTTAAGATAAAATAATAAACAGCTTTCTTTAAAAAATATTGTTGAACTTTGTTATGTTGTTTCAAATATTCGGTACTATATGTACAAAGATGAATTTAAGTGTGAAAAATTATATGTAAAATTGACATGGAAACTTGAATTTTGTGACATGCTTTTAAAGCAATTTGAACAATAAATGTATTGTAATGCATGAACAATAGGTAGAGAGAGTTGTAAATAATTAATAAATAAATCTTAATGCATCATTTATAATAATTATCTACAAGTATCTGAAGTTGATCCGATGTTGTAAATAGCCTAATATGAGAATTTGAAATAACTGTTTTTATTAAATTATCTGACTTCAGGTTGTAAATAAACTGATTATTTGTTACAATTTGTTTCTTTCTTCTTCTTTTTATACTGTGTAGTACTTTCAAGTCACATGTGCAATTTTCCAGTTAAAAAACTAATCTAAATTGGTTCAACTTCTAGTACTGATTAACACTAATTCTACAATTTTCAGTATCAATGAGAATGAATCATCAAATATTCATAATTAACAAAATACTGTCTGCTCACCAAATGAGATGAAGATGTGATAAGGCAGATAACAATTGGACAATTGCTAATCCCTGATAGCTATCTTTAGTCATTATCACCACGGGATATCAACAACAGGAAAGAGGGGCCATAAATATGGCTGTACATTTGTATAAGAATGAATTTGTTGTTGGGAAACATTCTAACTGCATAGCTTGTACAAACATTCTTAATGATCTTCAAATAAATAAAAACAAAAATAGTTTGTTGTCAAAATATCATACAGTTAAATGTTATCAAAATGCATACATTTAAATTGTAGGTGCCAGCTAAATACAATTGCACAATTCTCTCTTAAGTAAGGAGTTAAACTTTTAACTCTACTCATTTTAGTGTTATAATTATCAATCAATAAATATTTCAATATGGATAAGTAATTATGAAGCTGATTTTGTTTATGATCTGATTAATAAATAAACTTAGATTTTATCCAATTTTACAATACTTGACAGCAAAATGTTCAGTTAAAATATTTTCACACCTTTCCTATTTAACAAAGACAGGCTGTCTATAGGGTTTCTAGTATTTTAAATGAAATAGTGACATGCGACTAACATGTATGATAAAACATACAAATATATCATTAACATTTTCAAGTACTTAATACGAATGTCATACTATTATAAAACAAAAAAGATGACAGGCATTAAACTGAAATAAGACTTGGTGTTTTTATATTTTGATTTATTTTATATAATATTTAGATATAAGATATTGATAAATTAACCAAACAGGACAGTATAAAGACTAAATCATTTAAAATTTAGACAATCAAATAACTTGTGTGGCATTTTTTTCACCCAAAACACATATTTTCTATTAAAATATATGGGACAACTATAAAATGATTATAGTTATTATTTCTGTTTAGTCATAATCATTATACATGACAATCAATTCAATGCAAACATTTAATATTGAATTGAATCCACGCAAATTTACATGTGTAATAAGACTAAAATATTCTGAACTGCATAAAATAAAAATTAGTCAATAATTTGCTTAATTTATAATCATCTTTTAACTGTTTACCAGGTTTTATAAACCTAAATATTAATTCAATATTGTCTTCAATCAACCAACAAGTATTTTTTCTAGCTTCAATAAATTGGCTGAACTAAACTGCACCTAAAAGTGCACTTCAAGTGCACTTCAGGTGTGGATGAAGTGCACTCCAAGTGCACTAGGGTGTAAACTTTAGTGTGAACTCAACTGTATATCAAGTTTATAGGACCTACATTAATCTTAGTTCATGATTCGACTTTATTTTTACATTTGTTTTTATTAATTTGATATTGAAAGTTGTTGTCCTGAACAGTATACATGATGCTACTGTTAACCGGACTTGTCCTGAACAGTGTAACATAACGCCACTGTTAACCAGACGATTCCCTAGAGGTGCCAAAACATCACCTTTAAAGGGCCTTAATACATCTCCAAAGGTGTCGAAACATCACCTTTAAAGGGACCCCTTATTTAAGCAGTAATGCAGTCATATAAAACAAAGTATGTTTTGACAGAGAAAGAAGCAGTCCTCTCATCCCACGTCAATGAAGAAAAGGTAATAAAAAGTAGAGAAATAGTGAGTTTTCAATCGTTTTTTTGCACATCCAAATTAGGAGATAATTTGACATCATCTGGTAGCTTATTCCATAGCATGGGCATACATGTATTATACTAAAGCTTCTGTCACTGAATGTTTTTTCCCCTATTTATTGGTAACACAAAATTCAGGTCTTTGGGTTTTGCAGATCTAAGACCAGATCTGCTTTGTACAGACTTTTGGAGAATTTTAGTCAGATATGCAGGTGCATTTCCAGTAAAACAGTTATACATGAAAGTACATATTTCATAGTTGATTCTTGCTTTGACTGGTAACCAGTGCAGTGAGTACAAAGCATCTTTGAACTGTCTGATTTTTTTAACCTTAATACTAGTTTGGCACACATGTTTTGAATTCGCTAAAATTTGCATAGATCACATTTTGAGATTCCATACAAGACCGGATTACAGTAATCAATGTGGGACATAACCAAAGATAGTACTAGTGTTTCTGTTGCATCTTTATCCAGATATTTTCTTATACTTTTGATCCGTAAATAATTGATTATGGCAGTTCTACTTTTTGTTTTGATGTGATCTTTAAGGCTTAAAGTTTCACCAAGAAAGGCCCCTAAACAGCGAATAGTCTTCACAGATTTTATAGTTTCACCAGCAATATTGATTGACTGGGTTAAACATTTTTTAAATGTGCTGTGCTTCCAAACATGATAAACTCAGTCTTTGAGTTCTTCATTTTTATCTTATTTTCATTCATCCATGAATTTATTTTTACGGCACACTCCTCAAGATCAGAAATAGCAGTTGCTTCTTCATTCTGCTTGCTAGGACAGAATCTTTTATTGGCAGTGTGGTCCTCTGCAAAACCATGTATTGCAATTCTCCCTCCAACTGGGGTATCAAGTTGCCATGTGTTCAGTCCGACATTGGTGAAGCTAAGAGCATTATACAGATTAAAACTAAGTATTTTACATACGAACTTCTCCAGTCACTATGAGTAATAAGACTGACTTCAACATAAAACTATTAAAATGAACAATGATCAGAGAAAAACTTTATATAATATACTCACATCATCCCATTTGTTGCATATAAACAAAGCACTGTCTGGACGACAAATGTTTGGTGTCAATAAAGCTTTCTTGTATACTTTCTTAACCAATTTCGAAACCTACAAAAATATACGATAGTATGATATGGTACAACGTAAAATTGTAATAACTTTTTATAGAGGCATAATGTATGATACATATATCGACAGAACTCTAAACTAACTAAGGTTAGATTCACAAAAGAGTATCACATAAAGAGATAGGAAATTAATTTCTAAGATTAATTTGAACAAGATAACTCAATCTACGAGCATTGGCACTGTAGATACATGTTCAGTATATATGAATATAACTTACCCTGTCTAACATTCCCCCAGCATTAGTACTGTCTATTATATATATAAATACTGTAGCATTTAAAATGTAGTTTTTGACTATACTATCCATTTCTTTTGATTCACCAATACCTGGACTGTCAACAATAACCAATCCATTCTACAATATATAAAAAAGTCTGTGCCTTTACACTAAAAGACCATACAGCTATGAACACTTTACATTGTGATACTGATATAATAGCTATATCTGTCAACCACCCTGGAAATAGTTTATTTGTTTAGTGTGAACTAACAGAAAGTAAACCAGAATCAAGCTATTTTCACTGATATTATTTTTTACAAGGGTTGAGTTAACTCCAATTAAAATATCATCTAGGAAATCAGCAGTGACCTTCGTAGCTTTTGAACACATTTCCTTTCGACATGTGCATCAGAAGTCTAGAAAATGGTCAAGAAAAGAATAACTTAAGGTGCAATTAATATTGTAGAACTAAACTAAGCTGCTATTCATTGAAATGCACCTATGAAAAATGTTTTTACAAATACAATTATACTAGGGTTGGTTGGTTCCTGAATAAAAGCAGGAAAGTAGTCCAGTGGTGGGACGCGAGCTTAGGGATCGAGAGGTCCTGGGTTCGAATCCCACTAGGGGCACTGCTAATTTCCTTGAGCAAAAATTTACCTATGATTGCTTCATTCCACCCAGGTCTAAATGGGTACCTGTAAGGGTAATGCACTGTATGCTGTGGCTGCAATCTGCGCCGTGTGTTAACAGTTTGTGTGTGACTCGATGTTCAGGGAAGTTAATGTCAAGAGTCGACTGAATAGTGATACTTATTGTAGATTCCAACTCTGCTTTTTTTAACACCCAGTACAAAAAAAAATGTATGGAGCAGAGGTTTTTGTAGCATTTGTACTCCCTTGCTTTCAAGCTAGCTTTTATGGGGTTGTGGTCGAGTGTCCTCTTACAATTGTGGGTTCGAATCTCAGTTTGGACCATGGATTTTTATCGGTTTGCATTTGGCGCCTAACGTAAATAACCCACTAGAATTTGTGTAATTGCACCCTTAGATTGTCCCACAGACTATCAAGCTCAAAGAATTCGAGGACGAATTCTGTTAAGGAAGGCGTGTGTGTAGCAGAGGTATAATACGGCACTTGTACTCCCTTGCCATAAGCTAGCTTTTATGGCGACGTAGTAGAGTGCCTGCTTATGACTCGAGAGGTTGTGGTGCTCGAATCACAGTTTGGACCATGGATTTTATCGGTTTACATGTACACACTCTCTGATGAAGTAACCACATAGTAAGTTATATTGAGTTATTATTAACTCTAGCTAATTATTACAACAGCATTGTAAGTTCAACACTGACTCTTGGTCATATTTTTATCATGTAAAACACTTACAACTGCATATCTTTAAAAGAATTATAAAAACGACATCTAATTATAATTAATATATTCTTACTTTAAGTATTTCACATTTTAAATAAACTTCAGCTAGGCGATAAACTGCTTTTCCGTCGTCCGTCTTTCGTGTGTGATCTTGTAGTTCCTCAATAAATTGTTGTAAAGATAAACCTTCGTTTGATATTTCAACTTTTTCAATACTATTAGCTGTAAATATACCACTTATTATATAATGGATCAAAATGCCACAAAGCTAGGTTGTCAATGAAGTAAAAAAAGGAGCAAAATAAAAGGCTCCTAACCAAGAGTCTCAAGAGTAAGAAAGACCCTGCCAGACAGGGAGGGAGGAGCGGACAGTCTGACAGACAGAGGTGAGTGATAAGGGACCGAGTCAGGCTAGTCATTCAATCTAAAACGCATCTCTAAAACCCTGTTTATTTGATTAAAAATCAGTACAAAATATGTCCTCACAACTTCAATTATCTGTGCAAATGATATTTTCCCTTACAAACAAGTGTCATTTAACTGTCCTTTGTATGTATACGTTGTTGCGCCACTAATTCTTCTTTCAATCTTCAAAACCGAACAAATTCAGTGCTTTCAGTGCTTTGATTTTCACAACCCTCACAGTATATTGATGATATACAATGTTTTGATCTTAATAAAACTGGGCCAATCAAAGTACGAGAATTTAACATTTGGCTTTTTTATCATTTGTCATTGGCGCAGGTGTACGAGATTTTGACAGAATATGCGCTAGTATGAATAGCTTCCCTTGGCATCAAAAAGTGATTTTCCGAAAATTTGCTCTATACGAGGTTTTGATATTAAGCCGACGTTATGCACTTTAAAAAAAACCTTTACTTTGGTTATTGCAAGATTTGTACGTAATCCTGGTGTTTTGTTGAGTATAAAGTAGGAACTTACTGACTACTCCTTGTCTAAATAATATTCCGTCAAGCGTAATATTCATCATGAAATAAAGTAGCCTCATGTGAAAGTCGTGGTCCTCATGGGACACTAAACTATGTATACAATTTTTCTGTAAACTCGTTTTTGATAGCCCCCAACAAATGATCAACATTCGACATCCACATAGGCATCGGCATATGTAATAAATGCCTAATATCAGCTAAGAAATAGCTGATAGTTAATTATCCAGTTACATCAAGACTGGAATATTGCAATTAACTTTTTGCTAATACATTATAACTTTAAATTAAATCTGAATAAACATCTTCAAAATATGGCAGCCGCGGATTTAGCCCCGGGCTTTAGGGCTGCAGCCCCCCCCATCTCAGCCCAGAGATACGTTTTCCAGCTGAGCTGATATACTCTAATGCATTTATGGTCCGTATATTGTCCGTTATCAAAGCAGTTAATTGCTATCATCCGGTTGTTAATCTCTTGTCTGGGGGCTTTGTTGAGAGTGTGATTATCGATCAACAAATTGTTCACGCTTGACCAGAGATAATATTCATGTCACTGGCTTGACTGACAGGACCATTGGAAAGGTGTTGTTGATTGACTGATTTGACAGATGTGTTTGAACTGCTTTAAATTTAGTTTTCCTTGTTTATTTTATAATAGATTCGTTCGTTAAGTTTATTTAACATTTAATTCTTAGTGCATTTTACGTATTAGTAATTTTCATCCCACATGTTTCCGCAAATATAGCAATTGTCTTATTTTATTGGGTGTTGAAGTAAACATATTATAACAATTTTAATACATCGTTTAGATACAGAATTAGATTTTAAATTAAATCCTGTTATTAGTCTAAATAATTTTTAGTATCACCATTAGGCTATTCCCTATCAATTTGTTGATACTTGTCTTAGTATAATAGGTCAAAAAGCTCTTAAAAGCGTATGTAAACTGGTCATTATGTTTTTTGACCCAAAATAAAATGTACCTACTACTCACTTTCTTACTTTTACAATTATAAGTATATATTCTTGTTTCCCACTCTTCTTCTCCCACTAACGGGAGGGGACACCCCGCCCGTACCCACCCCTGCACTTCCCGTACCCAGACAGCCCTGTTCTGTATCCGGCCCTGTATGGTTGCAAGAATCATCACCAGAACCCATCATCATGATAATAACATTAGTGCTGAGACCTAACCAAATAGAGATCTCCGTTCTAGCAATTCATATCTATTACAGTTCCATGGTCTATGACAGTAACTTTCAGCCAAACCTATGGAATGCACTTCCAGACTCACTTAACTACAATTCATGTATAACAGAATATTCAAGAACAATACAACCTACAATGTGGAATGAATGAGAGTTAGGGTGAGTGCTAAAAAAGGTTTACCAAAGGAATGAAAAGATGAACATGTACCTTTATGTAAGATGGCTCTATTTGTCTCGCCATAACGTATTTCACATATTACATGAGTAGTGCTCAGTATAGAACTAGGAAAATATGAATCACCCAGAAGTAGATTAATAAATGAAGATTTTCCTGATCCAGATTCTCCTGTAAATATAACAAATGTAAAAATTACTGATAGATTACATAACTCAACATGTTTCACTTCATATTTAAATACTTTGATTTATCCACATTGGTAAAGTTGTCTGAGGTGCTGAAGTAAGCAACAGAAAGAACAAATTTGTATCAGTTAGTCAACTGCTGGGATAGGTAGCAAGGAGGCTTAAGTGTATCAGTCAGTTGGTTGGTTTTGTAGGAGAAAAGTTAAGTGCATCACTCATTCAATTGCTAGGGTATGTAGCAAGGAGTCTAAAGTGTATCACTCAGTCAGCTGCTGAAGTAGTAAGCAAGGAGGCTTAAATGTATCAGTCAGTCAGTTTTCTTGGGTAGGAAACAGGTGGGCTAAAGTGTATCAGTCAGTCAGCTGCTTAGGTAGCCTAGCGTGTATCACTGAGACAGCTGCTGGAATAGGAAGCAAGGAGGCTAAAGTGTATCACTCAGTCAGTTGCTGGGGTAGGAAGCAGGAAGGTTAAAGTATATCACTCATTCAGCTGCAAGGGTAGTCAACAGTAAGGCTTAAGTGTATCATTTAGTCAGTTCCTTTGGTAGGAAACAAGGAGGCTTAATCGTATCACTCAGTCATTGTTAGGGTAGGTAGCAAGGAGGCTTAAGTGTATCACTACGTCTAGGGAAGTCTGCAGGGGGGCCGACTCTAGCAAGCAAGAGCATGTGGATTCCTTTCACAGCATTTAGCAGGAATTTCTTTCTTCTTTCAAATTGGTGCTTTGAGTGCGAGACTAGCCTTCGTATCCTAGAGCTAGGGTGAAACAAAAATTTGGTTTGTTAAAGAATCTGGGATTGTGACGTGAATTTATTTCATAACTGAACAAATGTAAAAATTATTGAACAAATAATTTACCTAAAACAAGTACAGTGGGTACAGCTTTCATCATAGTTTCTTGTACGGATGTTAACTTGATACAAATATTAGGAAATTCATTGTTTAGGTCATTCACATAGTCATTATTTGTTTTAGTAAGTTGCTCAGCAAATTTGTGAACGTCATCAAAAATGTTATTCAAATCTTCTCTCTGTTTTTTGTTATCAAGTTTTTCTGATGCCAAAAAAGCTGCAGCCTACAATGGAATGTAATTTTTCTCGATATTTGATAAAATATTCCACATTTATTACATGCTTTCCTGTGAAATACAGGAATTTATTGGTGAAATAAAAATTGATATTCCACTGTTTTGAAACAATGAAAATATATTTGTTATTTTTCACTGTTTGGATGCGCCGTTCTGATGACATATCATACTGAAACAAGAGCTGTCAGAGAAGACAGCATGCTCGACTAAGTAAGTATTTGTCACAGGAGATGTGGTTGATGATAAGGAACATACAAATTTAAAATTTAGAAATATAACCTTAACAAATCTCTAGAAAAAAAAATTCTTTAAAATTTTAAGTTTGTGGGAGACAATTTAAAAAAAATGTATTTGGAGTTATGAAACTTGTCAAATGAGATGTGGTTGATAAGGCCACAACAAATTGATCATATGTTCTATGGATTCGCTCGCACCTTAATTTTGACGGTTTTTACAAAAAAATATATTTTTATTTCCTCGCTCGCTCATAAAAATTTGGTCAAACCGCTATATAAAGCAACTGAATTAAGATTTTTTTTATTTTTTTACTCGCTCGCTCGTCCCATTTTTTTTCTAGAAAAATCCATAGAACATATCATCAACTTGTTGTGGCCTAATGAGGAACATATATTTTAAGTTTGAAGTCAATACCTAAAGAAATAAAACAGTTGCAGTAAAAACAAATATTTTTTAGAGAAAACTCTAAGTTTAAGGGGAGATAATTCTAAAAAATGTATTTGGAGTTATCAACCTTGTCACATGAGATGTGGTTGATAATAAGGAACACAATTTAAAGCTTGGAGTTGATACCTAAAGAAATAAAACAGTTGCAGTAAAACAAATATTTTTTAGAGAAAACTCTAAGTTCAAGGGGAGATAATTCTGAAAAAAATATATTTGGAGTTATGAACCTTGTCACATGAGATGTGGTTGATAATAAGGAACATATATTTAAAGTTTGAAGTTAATATCTTAAGAAATAACAAAGATATAGAAGAAAGTATTTTACTGCACAAAAACTTTAATCTGAGCACAAAAACTTTAATCAGAAATGTGGACGCGGACGCCGACGCCGGGGCCAGTAGGAGAGCTCTACATTACTACGTAAAGTCGAGCTAAAAACCAGTTTGAAGCATATAATAAACAGAAAATTTGTTTATTTCGTAAGCTAAGGATATTATATTTCCACTTGTGGCTACGCCATTCGTGAAACTTTTGCATCCATAGCTCACTCGTGAAATAAAAATCGATCTTACACCGAAATAAACAAGTATTCTCTATGTAATAAGGTATAGAGTTACGGAAGTTCCGTAAATGTAGACAAATTAAGTACAGAAATCTTATAACATGAAAATGTTTCAACTTTTAAATATTTAATAATTAATTACTCAAAATAAACAAACATTTACTGTCATGACTTATTATGTTTCATTTCACTCGCAATTTCGAATATTTTTAATAAACTAACTGGGTGTTTAATATACGGCGATAAGACGTTGTCGTCTTCAACGTGCCAAATTCTTAGTTTACCCAAGGATTTTATATTTAATCCCTTGTTTACCTAAGCGTTAAGTTATGAAGTTTTAATATAATTTGGGGAAAAAACGTATTATTCAGACAGAATTAAAAGTAAATATTTGTAAAGAAATAGACGATTTCTTAAGTACGTATTTTTCTTGTAAATATCAGCAAGTGTTTTGTTAGAAAATCGCCGATTTTTGAATGCAAAATCTACCAGTATTTTGGACAAAATCAAAAGCAAAATGTTTTTAACATTTTCTTGTTTAAAATCAGTGACTTTAAACTAATCTGAACATTGGTCTAAAATGACGAATTGCATTTTCATAAAAAACATGTTGACTTGACCACAATTTAATTGCCGTTTTTCCAAACGTACAAGGCACTTTTTTTCTCAAGTCGAACTCCGATTTTTGTTCGCGAGAAATTGGTCAATTTCACATACGAAAATCGCCGAATTTCTCATAATTCTTATCTTGCATTTTTTGACTATCAAAAGTACTCAAGAAATCCCCATTTCTCATAAATATTCAATTTCAATTCAGTCCAAATTATATTATTAGGTTCTACATAAGTGAACACTCAAGTAAACTAAGTATATGTGACACTAAGAAGACGACGATAACGTTTTTTTCACCGTATATTAAACATCTGGTTTGTTTATTATCTATCTATTGATACTGCCAACATCTCTCGCGAGTATTCTAGGCAGGTCTGCGCGCCGAAGTGTGAGTATAGTTAGACTTATAAAAGAGCCCGAGTCGGAGCCGACATCAGACACGGTGAAACTAAAATAAGAGGATAGAGTGTTAGTCTAGTAAGCGTGAAATAAGAAAAGAGAAAGGTGAGATAAAAACAACGTTTTTTCTGGTTTTACAAGTACAGATCAATTTAAGGACCCATAATGGACTGGGTTTGGAAACCCATAATTTGTATAATGATTGTTATAACAATCTTCAATGATTAAAAACAATAATGTGCACAGTACTGAGCTGGCTTTATAATACCAAATAATTTTTTTAAATATCCTACATGGCGTGTGTAATGACAGGATAAGTCACGATGTTACTGTTTGTTCATTTTGAGTAATACTGAATGTAAACAGAAAGACTTTCCTGTTAATAGAGACTAACGTAACTTTAGCCTTGTCTAGTTAAGGTTGTCTACAGTTACAAAACTTACGTAACTCTAGACGGATGTGAGTCAACTCGTCAAACGTACGAATCGTCAAACTTAATTTAACGCACAACCATTAGACCAACTCGTCAAACTGATAATATAGAGTGAAAAAAATACAAAGGAGGGGTGGGGGTAGTTGTCTTATTTATGTGTAAATTAAATCATTCGTTAAATATTTTGAAAAAAAATGTTTAGAGAAATTATATTTTGTGTATTTCTTTGTACATAATGAATAAAATGTTAAAAATAATTATATTCTTTGTGTTACAAGTAATATGTACCTATAATAAAAAAAATAGCTGCATTCATATTTTTGGCGTTATTTGAATAAATCAAGTACTTACATTAATTCTATTCTTTGTGTATTAATATTATTATCATTAGTAATATGTGAATATTTTTATTAAGATAATTATATAAAAATTTATGAACAAAGGTTTGGTCTACACTGTTATATTATATCACAAATAAATTAAGAAGATAAATAGAGTATTCACAAATTGCAATTATCAATTTGATTATGCTGATTATCCATTGGTAGTAATGATTCGGATTGTGAAATCATACTGTTATATTTAATTATATATTAAATAGCACCACATATACTATCTTGTGGGATTCGAACCATCACTCTGATATTGTACAACTAGTGGCCTCAACTACACTTCCATCAGATTCACTAACAAACGGATTTTAGCGAGAATGTTGCTTGGTAATTGGAATTAATACAAACATTTAACTCATTTGTAACAACCTGTACATTCTATGGTATTATATTGTGACCTATCAGCTTTGGTGATGAGTAGAGCTAGCGTATGTTATCATATCGTCATATGAGATTGAAACTAATAAATCACGGATAACAAACTAAAACTCTTTCTAAATATACTGTTTAAACCTGAAAAATACTTGAGAATTAATTTATTTATTGATTTATTTTACACTTTTAAAACTACTATCAAAGTCTTTATAACTGCATTTTCTTTTTTTAAATCTAAAATAATTAATATTTTTTTTAAATAAAATAATTGATATAAAAATAATATATACTCTCACAATATAGTACTAAAATAGCATAATAAATACACTTTATTTCTTTACAAAATAATATTCATTTTAATGGAAAAAAACAACAATTTAATATCAAAATAGTATGATTTGTCTGAAAAAGGTAACATTTCAATCAAATATAATTTATACATGTGTAGCTGTCCTAAGTTTTCACACATTTTTTCACTCTATATTTTCAGCTTGACGAGTTGATCTAATGATTGTCATTCTGTACACAAACGGTCTGACTGACCTTTGTACGGAGACGCCGCGCATCACGGGTAAACTGTTTATTTACCTGAAAGCACGTGGCAATGTTTACATTCTAACAATTTCCCCCCTTCAAGTAATCTGAACAAATAGCGTATGAATTTTGTGTCTACTCAATAAAATTTGACTATCCAACCAACTATCCTCATCAAATTAATATTTTTAACTGGAAGTTAAACCTTCACCATAACGTGTTTACATCTGTCATTCTTTACACAATAATTTGAAATCGAAAGTAGAGTACACGGTTTAACTATGTACCTATACCTACAGAGGTTTAAAAGTACTTAGTATATACATGTATAGATTTATATTCCTGTAGCTATAAGCGGTTATTATTTTACATTTTAGTAATTATATTTGGCGAAAAAATGCCAACAAAGTTATTCACAACAACGATTTTCTTTGATATTTGTATTCATACGCGGAACTACTTGACGCGGAAGTAAATTGCGGATGATTGGAGATCGTTATAATTGAATTGCAACTGGGGGTAAAATTAAAAAGTTACTAAAAATATAAAAGAAAACATAATGTAATTATTCTTACATATTTGTATTGCATTATTTTATTGAAATTTACGTTAATCAAAACCGAAAGTAGGTTTGGAAACACCCACTTTGTTTACAACAAACTGGACTTACTCCCCCTTCGCAGTTATTAACACCAATCAACACATATTTAAGCAAAGCCTTAAGCCCGTTTATATCCTTCAATCCACCTGTCTTGATACCATGCTTTTTAATTTCCTTCCAAACTTGAGGTAATGATGTTAATTCATCGATATACTCTTCCGTGTAGTCAACCGCCATGTCTGGTCCGGTCTAATTTACTGCCCCCTTACTGACGCAGGCATTAACGTGTCCCATGTTCTATATGCATTTGGCCGCAGAATATACCTGTCCTTCTATATATGGAATATAGTAATCTAACGTAGTGATATTAGTCCAGGGAACCAGGTTAACGCAGGCGCTGCTAACACATCTTCAAGGGCATTCGGAACAGCCTCGGTAATCACCCACGAATATATACGTAAAAGATCGCCGAGGTAGTCCCGAAAGCTTCAAGGAATGAAATAAAAAACAAATTTACTGGCACAAAAAATATTTTCAGGCCAAGGCCACTGATATTATATGTACTTTGTTATAATAGAATAATTATCTGAAAGAAGATTTATTAGTTTATCAAAAAAATTGTTTGTGTTGTGTATGGTGTGGTATGTTTGTGTTGTGTATAGTGTGGTATGTTTATGCTACGTACTAAAATTAAAAAATATCAATTTGAACAAATCTATCATTAAAATAGAAGGGGATAAATCCAAAAATAATTAATCAAGAGTTATGTATATCTATGTTTGTGTAGGTGTAGTTACAATAAATAAGCATACCACTTTTCATAAAATATCTTGATGAATATTGAATTCTTGTCACTTCAAGTACTTACACTGTACTGAAACCATAACTAAAAAGTTGAAAAGGGGCACAACTCCTTAAATAAAACATGAAAAGTTATTCCCCTTTCTAGTCGTGTAAATGTAGAGCTGACACATAAGCATACCTACTTTCAATCAAATATCGTTATCAGTACTGAATTAATACACAAAGAATATAATTATTTTTTTAACATTTTATTCATTATGTATAAAGAAATACACAAAATATAATTTCTCTAAACATTTTTTTTCAAAATATTTAACGAATGATTTAATTTACACATAAATAAGACAACTACCCCCACCCCTCCTTTGTATTTTTTCACTCTATATTATCAGTTTGACGAGTTGGTCTAATGGTTGTGCGTTAAATTAAGTTTGACGATTCGTACGTTTGACGAGTTGACTCACATCCGTCTAGAGTTACGTAAGTTTTGTAACTGTAGACAACCTTAACTAGACAAGGCTAAAGTTACGTTAGTCTCTATGAACAGGAAAGTCTTTCCGTTTACATTCAGTATTACTCAAAATGAACAAACAGTAAAATCGTGACTTATCCTGTCATTACACACGCCATGTAGGATATTTAAAAAAAAATATTTGGTATTATAAAGCCAGCTCAGTACTGGGCACATTATTGTTTTTATTCATTGAAGATTGTTATAACAATCTTTATACAAGTTATGGGTTTCCAAACCCAGTCCATTATGGGTCCTTAAATTGATCTGTACTTGTAAAACCAGAAAAAACGTTGTTTTTATCTCACCTTTCTCTTTTCTTATTTCACGCCTGCCTAGAATACTCGCGAGAGATGTTGGCAGTATCAATATATAGATAATAAACAAACCAGATGTTTAATATACGGTGAAAAAACGTTATCGTCGTCTTCTTAGTGTCACATATACTTAGTTTACTTGAGTGTTCACTTATGTAGAACCTAATAATATAATTTGGACTGAATTAAAATTGAATATTTATGAGAAATGGGGATTTCTTGAGTACTTTTGATAGTCAAAAAATGCAAGATAAGAATTATGAGAAATTCGGCGATTTTCGTATGTGAAATTGACCAATTTCTCGCGAACAAAAATCGGAGTTCGACTTGAGAAAAAAAGTGCCTTGTACGTTTGGAAAAACGGCAATTAAATTGTGGTCAAGTCAACATGTTTTTTTATGAAAATGCAATTCGTCATTTTAGACCAATGTTCAGATTAGTTTAAAGTCACTGATTTTCAACAAGAAAATGTTAAAAACATTTTGCTTTTGATTTTGTCCAAAATACTGGTAGATTTTGCAAAAACACTTGCTGATATTTACAAGAAAAATACGTACTTAAGAAATCGTCTACTTCTTTACGAATATTTACTTTTAATTCTGTCTGAATAATACGTTTTTTTTTCCCAAATTATATTAAAACTTCATAACTTAACGCTTAGGTAAACCAGGGATTAAATATAAAATCCTTGGGTAAACTAAGAATTTGGCACGTTGAAGACGACAACGTCTTATTGCCGTATATTAAACACCCAGTCAGTTTATTATAAATATCCGAAATTGTGAGTGAAATGAAACATAATAAGTCATGACAGTAAATGTTTGTTTTGAGTAATTATTAAATATTTAAAAGTTGAAACATTTTCATGTTATAAGATTTCTGTACTTAATTTGTCAACATTTACGGAACTTCCGTAACTCTATACCTTATTACATAGAGAATCATTGTTTATTTCGGTGTAAGATCGATTTTTATTTCACGAGTGAGCTATGGATGCAAAAGTTTCCACATTTTGGTTAAAGTTTTTGTGCACAGATTAAAGTTTTTGCGCAGTAAAATACTTTCTTCTATATCTTTGTTATTTCTTAAGATATTAACTTCAAACTTTAAATATATGTTCCTTATTATCAACCACATCTCATGTGACAAGGTTCATAACTCCAAATATATTTTTTTTCAGAATTATCTCCCCTTGAACTTAGAGTTTTCTCTAAAAAATATTTGTTTTAAGGTAATAGTGACCTTGACCTTTGACCTTGTGACCCCAAAACCAATAGGGGTCTTCTACCCGATATGGACAATCATCGTATGAAGTTTGAATATTGTGGGCCAATTGGAACTTAAGTTATGCTCCGGAAACCAAATTGCTAACGGACGGACAAACGGACACCAGGGGGTATAACATAATATGTCCGAAATTCTTTCGGGCATATAAAAACATAGACAGCCAATTAAATAGTCACATACAGTAATACTGCCTGTTTAGTATGAAATATTCCATATAAAGTTGTATCGTATTTTGGTCAAGAAGTACAGCTGGGATAGATGTGTATAAAGATATGGAAGTGTGCATATTGTAACAGGGTTTTATGTAAAATAGTGTTTGTGAATTACCTCCAATGATGACCGATGATTTGATAGTGAAAGAACAATCATCTTCATTTGAAAAAAACAACAAAAACTGAAAATATTTTATCTATTACTATTGTATTCATTGTAAATATGACATAAAAATAATACAATCATGAAGGTGTCTTCTTGTTACCTTTCCTTTTCATTCTTTGTCTATAGAATGGTTTTTTACTTTTTTGTTTTTTCTGTTTATTTATGTCTTTATGTTTATTGTCAGATTTCTTCAGTAATTCTTCATTATGTTTCTTACTCTTCTTTACATTCAGAGTTGCATTTCCAAGTGTGTCTGAAAAAGAGACAAAATAATACTATAAACTCATAATTTATTTCATTCTCAATCATAGTATACTGTACTCCAAGGAGAAAGGGGCCAATACTATCAAGTCTTGTAGTGGCCAATATTATCAAGTGTTGTAGGGATCAATACTATCAAGTGTTGTAGGGATCAATACTATCAAGTCTTGTAGGAATCAATATTATCAAGTCTTGTAGTGGCCAATATTATCAAGTCTTGTAGTGGCCAATATTATCAAGTGTTGTAGGGATCAATACTATCAAGTGTTGTAGGGATCAATACTATCAAGTCTTGTAGTGGCCAATATTATCAAGTCTTGTAGTGGCCAATATTATCAAGTCTTGTAGTGGCCAATATTATCAAGTCTTGTAGTGGCCAATATTATCAAGTGTTGTAGGGATCAATACTATCAAGTGTTGTAGGGATCAATACTATCAAGTCTTGTAGGAATCAATACTATCAAGTCTTGTAGGAATCAATACTATCAAGTGTTGTAGGGATCAATATTATCAAGTCTTGTAGGGATCAATACTATCAAGTCTTGTAGGAATCAATATTATCAAGTCTTGTAGGAATCAATATTATCAAGTCTTGTAGGGGCCAATATTATCAAGTCTTATAGGGATCAATATTATAAAGTCTTGTAGGGATCAATATTATCAAGTCTTGTGGGGATCAATATTATCAAGTCTTGTAGGGGCCAATATTATCAAGTCTTGTAGGGATCAATATCATCAAGTCTTGTAGGGGCCAGTATTATCAAGTCTTGTAGTGGCCAATATTATCAAGTCTTGTAGGGGCCAATATTATCAAGTCTTGTAGGGATCAATATTATCAAGTCTTGTAGGGGCCAATATTATCAAGTCTTTTGACAAATTCTACAAGTTTCCCCATGCTAAGAAGAGGACTGTGGCTAATCCTCTTTTAGATTTGTGGCAGGCTATTACAGTCGGCCAAATGTGCCAATTGAAGTATATCTAATCCGGTTTATGTAAGGGTAAATTCCCTTGTAACAGTATACATTGTTAGTTATATATACAAACTCTTTATTTTACGTCAAATTCATGCAGCAGCTAAACAGAAGATGTCATGACAAAGAGACAATACCTGTCTTTAACCATGCAAAAATCAAATCTGAACAGTTGCTTCTACTTTAAAATGCAGATAAACTAGGACAGATAATCACAGATATTTTCATAGAAATGGTAAATGCATGTTAGATGTACCAGACACCTTAATGGGAACAAGAAGCAAGCCAAAGAAACATAAATATTCAAGGATTTCAAACTGAATAATTCCAAAGAAAAATATGATTACAATCTCCGTAAACACCGCTGTCATATAGGATCTCTTAGGGTCGCTCCAAGGGTCACTTCGAGATGACCTTTAAGTAGAACAATTAATGTGTAGCTTTAATCTAGAAGAAACACTATAAATTGCATCTTGAGTTCATAATTTCGACTTTTAGACCGAGGTTTGCAAGTTAATTTGACAGTGGTGTTATTCACAGGCTGTGATTGTACGGCTCTTTTAAAATTCCGTGACATAGATAATGTAAAAAAGTTAGTAAACATAATGATTTCATAATGAGTATTATTAAGGCAAAGGTTATCTGAACGTGACCCTCATAACGAAACAGCCAGATCTAAATTGGCTAGTCGGCAAGTAGAGAATTTTAGATCGTGTTTTAATCAGATTGAATATGATAAATACAAACCATCAGATTTTGGAGCAATAAGTTTTCCACTTTTAGTTGGGTATTTTGTATGAGTGAACTGAGTCTGTAGAGGCTGTTTTAATAACATAGATAGTTCAGCTTTCATTTGTTTTATATATTGTTTATATCTTGTCTGTTCTACATCATCACCTAGATCTTCTAAACTGAACAATGTCAAGGTCATATAAAGGTTAAATCAAGGTCATATAAAAGATAAATCAAGGTCGTACTAAAGATTTTTTCAAGAGGTGTAATATTTAAAGAGATGATTTATAATTTTAAAACTAAGATCAAATAATACATGTATACATACAATGGTAGTATTCTAAATTATTGAGAACAAGTTTTATCAAACTTAGCATAAACCACAAGAAGTCAATTTATAAACAGATCTTCATACATAGATTGAAAGCTTATGCTCCTTTGACAAGTGACAGCTTCTATGAGCAAAACAGTTCTGCTAACTATGTACTATATAAGAAATAGAACACACCACTGAGGGCCTCCTAGTCTTATAGTGAACAACTAGTCAGCCCTATAAGATATAGTGGACCAGAGCTAAGGGCTGAAGTCTACTAAATGTTAGTTGGCTGACAGGGAAGTCACTATTAGACCAGCAGGTCCTTAGTGATGTGTACTATTTCTTATATTATACCCTACATTTCTAACACTTTTTTTTACAATTTTAGCACAAAAAAAATGTTAAAAAATTAATAGGTCAAAACTAATAGCCAAGACTTTGTTTACAGGGTTTATTATTTTTTGCTATGTGAAAATTACATTGGAGTTACACACCACAAAACAAGTATTTAAAGATATCAACTGGATATGACATCAGTGGGCCAATATCATAACAGCTGGCCACTATCACATTATAATAAATATGTGGATAGATTGCAGGATAATAAATACCAATATAAAATTGTCATAACTAAAAAAATAAAAATACATGACAGTAAACAAAGGATACAGTCCCTGATCGTCTATATCAACCCCTATTTCATCAGCTGCTTTTAAAAACCAATCATTTTGTCTCTTCGATTTCTTAAACCTGAATAAAATAAAGAATACAAAATAAAATCATTCTTAAACATATTTTACTTTACACTCATGCTTCGTGTTGTGATTATTTAAAGTGACTCAACTCAAAGCTTTAAAGGACACATTTTCTTTCCAGTACTAAATTAAAACCTGACAGTCTATAAAACTGCAAAATATTCTAAGATGAAGGAAAAGGAAAACTATGTCATAAAAAGACATAATTTGTCTCTGTAGGTTCAAAGTTGAGGGTGCTTACCATAGAGTCATGATTGCAGTAACCACTACAGCTTCTAAAGTTGAGTAACAGAGTTCATGTCAGAAAAGGTCCATGTTTTAATGTAAAACCAAAGAAAAGGTCCATGTTTTAATGTAAAACCAAAGAAACGGTCCATGTTTTAATGTAAAACCAAAGAAAAGGTACATGTTTTAATGTAAAACCAAAGAAAAGATTCATGTTTTAATGTAAAACCAAAGAAAAAGTTCATGTTTTTATGTAAAACCAAGAAAAAAGTTCATGTTTTAATGTAAAACAAAAGAAAAAGTTTATGTTTTAATGTAAAACCACCAAAGACAAAGTTCATGTTTAAATGTAAAACCAAAGAAATAGATTAAAATACACAAACATACCTATATTCTTGTGTTTCTATTTTTCGTACCATATTAACTCTACGATGTAATTCAGTCAATAATTGTTGTTCTACAGGAAACAATGGTAAGTCTTCACCTGAAATAAAAACATGCAAAAATGATACCACAATTGAAATAAGGGATATTTATTTTCTTTTCTTTTGAGACATCCTTTTCTGAGGCATCTGTCTCATCAACTTTTGACCTATATTTTTAACCAGTACAATTTGCTCAACCATAGCTGATTGTCCAATGAAATTCTCTTGTGGTAAAGAGAAATGGATAAAAGATATGGTATCATTGGTAATGTGTGATAAACAGGTGCAGAGTACGGCCAGTATTTGCTGACTATTTCTCTGTGTATTATGAGTGACTTACTATGCTAATTGTTTATACAGTCATCATGGTATACTTCTGGCGGTATCATTGAACAGTGAAAATGACTATTTATACTCCAAACAAAATGAACCCTGCATAGCGACGAATATCTTTTTTTAAGACACTTCTTGTTGTATATAATAAGGATGGTATAACATTATTATCATGTTTGTTCTGTTACATGTAGAATGATCTTAAGTTAATATGAATTTTTAAACAGAAATAAATCTAAAAGTCTATCTATTAAATATCTCAAGTAGTTAAAATGATGTTTTTGGAAACCATTTTACAATTCAAAAATTCACCATGTTTAATTAAAGCATATGTCTTAAACATTCAGTTTAAACTATCTCAACAGTATAACAGAGTCATGCAGACTGTGCTTAGAGATCTAGAGTTCCTGAGTTCCAACCAAGGACATGGCTAATTTCATTGAACAAGATTTATTATAAATGTTTCATCCCACCAAGGTGCAAATATGACTGTGTTGTGACTGTGAGGAGCACATGCTTGAAAGTGATATCAAAGAACAATGAATGTTTAGTCAGCTGAACATGTAAATAACCAAGCTGACATTGTTGATTTAACCAAGTTTTAACTTTCCAAAGATGAGAATATTACAACAGTCTAATTAACTACTACAGTTTAACCTTTGTAGAGTGGTCCTCTACAGAACAAATGCTCTTCACAACAATAGCTTTTGATATTTTCTTCAGGCATAATTTTAATTGACTTTAACCTCTACAGAGCAGTAACTTCTGAACAGCAACAAACTTTAGTCTCCCCCCAGTGGGTGTTGTTCAAGACTGTATAGTAGAAATCTACAATAGAGTGCTAGAATCAAGATCAATTATCTAGAACAGTCAATAAAGTACTCTCAGTTGATAGAAATACTTACTTTTATTAAGTGTATGCATTATTTTCTTATAATTTCTGGTGTCATCAGGTCCTACAATCATTACACTTAAACCTTCCTTACTAGCACGAGCTGTTCGACCACTTCTATGTACATAATTCTACAATATACATAATGTATACAATGTTTACAGTCCTCATCTAACTCGATGTTAACTCTATGAACAAAACAATAATAAATTCAATATAAAAATAAAAGGTAAAAATATTCAGAAGTACACTGTAGCAGAAAATCAGGTCACCAATAGATGTTATGTATAGAGCTTTATGAGAAGAACTGCCACAAATAAGAACTGTTCTTGGTCTATACACGATTTTTAAACATTGGTGATTGGGGATTAAAGTCAAATCTGACATGTGTTTAGCAAGTGAACTTCCTGACAGGGTGACCAACATATCTGTTTCTTCTTAAGTACAACAATCAAAACATCCATGGCCATGATGATGATGATATTGATGAAGAATCTAGAAACAATGAATTAATTGAGACACTTCTAACATGAATACAAAGACTTCAAAACACAAGTATGATTTACATTTCACATACGATATATAATGAACAAAGTAAAACATATTTCTCTCTTGCTTTTCAATTAAGTGTGGCGTTATTGGACAAAAGTATACAACGACAATATTAAATGTTATGTTATGATTGAAATAAAAATATTAAGTCAAAATGACATCACTCTAAACAATGGGTTATATAAGAGAAGACATGATGTGTTATATTATGTGTCAAAAATATATATAACACAGAAAAAAGCATGAAGGAAAAAGAAATTTATGAATTTTGGGGACAGATACATAGAATTTCCAATTCAACAAATGAGCTCAGAAAATAACTTTTTTAGTTGCGACTATTACACTCATGAAAATGTGTTTTCATATCTCACTCAGTACAATTAAGATTGATCTTACGGCAAAGAAGACCAATATTTTCAATATAGAGTCGACTACCTATGCTTGGTCACTACCAATGCTCGGTCACCCCATCTAAATTTCAGTAAATAACAATGGAAACCTCGTGATTAGTGTCTATTTTAGGGTTATCTGTCAAACGCTCGTGGAAAACCAAAAATCATTATCATCTTAATGCTCGATTGTTTTTGCCGACTAAAGATGCGGATAGCACCTGCTGTTCTTGCTGGAAAATCGTGTTTTAACAGCTCCATCGTATTCACTTATAATTAGTTAAATAATTCAAGAAATGTCATTATTTACTTAATTCTCAAATATAAAATCACTAATTTACTCATTTACAACAAATTTTTCACATAATTACTTTTATTTGACTTACAAAACAAGGTGACCGAGCACTGGTCCGATTTTTACTAAATATGCAATGTTTTACTTATGGTGCTCTGGGCTGATTTTTTTTCAACATACAGGTTCTTTAGACGCTTGTTTTTTGGAAACGAAAGTTAGCTAACATAAAGATGCTTTCACCAATGGAACTTTACACTAATTATTAGAAATCTGTTTACCCAAATCAAATTTGATATAAAAGTGACAGAGCATAGGTAATGTCACTATAATCATTACCTCAACAGTTAAAGGTACTTGATAATGTATGACATGTTGTACATTAGGTATATCTAACCCTCTTGCTGCTACGTCTGATGCCATTAATAATGCATTAGGATTACCTGAAAATATTGAGTAAAAAATAATGATGTTTTGGTATGTTAGCAAAATGGAATGCAACTCATAGTTTCAAGACAAGTTATTCATATATATGATATCACAGGGTAAGAAAAATATGCAGCCTGACGGGGACTCGAATCCAGGACCTCTCGCTTACAGGGCGAGTGCTCTCCGGACTGAGCTTTCCAACCACTTACATATTCTTCTCCCCGTAATGAGAACAGGTAAGTACAGTAACATAGACATTCCTAGAAACAAAACTACATGCAGGTAAAAGTTATACAGTTAATGATCAGTGACTATAAATCAGTTAGTTTTCCAGCAACTAGTTATAGCAATATATCCTAGTTCAAATATTGTAATACAATAAAATCCTGGCAAGATTCAGATATAAACTTACTATAAAATGATAAATAATAACAAAATCATTACAGAAGATGCTGCTTGTTTTATTACCCATAAATTGATTACCAGTGCAAGCTTTTAGTAAGTAAAACCTTTATTTTGACTTCTAAGGGACACATGACACTGGTTTCTTTAAGATGAAAAAACAAACAAAATTCACTTACTTGTAAATTTTTCCAGATTTTTCAATCTTTGTCTTTGATGCATATCAGCATGTAGTGGTAGAGGATTACATTCTAACAGTTGAAATATTGATACAAGACGTCTTATACAATCTTTACTGTTAGCAAATACTAATGTACGTCCACGATAATGTTTTAAGAAATAATAAAGATACATATCCTGTAAATAAATACAATATATGTATACAATTTTACCATATATCATGTATTATAATAACAAACAAGAGCTGTCAGAGGAGACAGCATGCTCAACTAAGTAAGTATTTGTCACATGAGATGTGATTGATAATAGGCACATATTTAAACTTTGAAATTGATAACTACAGAAATAAAACAGTTGCAGTAAAATCAAATATTTTTTTTAAAAAGAAAACTCTAAGTTTAAGGGGTGATATTTCTAAAAAGAATGTATTAGGAGTTATGAACCTTATCACATGAGATGTGGTTGATAATAAGGAATATATATTTAAAGTTTTAAGTTGATACCTTAAGAAATAAAAAAAGTTATAGTAAAATATATTTTACTTTAATCAGAAATATGAACACGGACGCCGACTCTAATGAGCATGAAAATCAAATATATATAGAACAAGAAATAACCAAGTAAAAGCATCATACAACAAGAAAAGAACAGAAAAACATATAATTCTTAAAACTTTAAAACAATACATGAGCAAATCGAATACACAATGTTTTACTTAATAAAAAATATAATTTAAAAAAAAAGTGTAAATAAAAAGGTATAAAACAGGGTAAGGGAAGAGAGAACAAGAAAGGAGCTGACCTTGGATGTGCAATTGCTTATTTGAATAAAATGTGGTTATAAAGGTGTGAAATAAATTGGAATTGCAATCTTAATGAATTTTGACTGAAAAGGGTGATTGTCTTTTAAAGAGCTTTTCTTTAAGACATGTAATAGACAATTACAATGACCTTGACCTATGTACTCAAAAACAGAATGTGTTATCTAAGGACAGAGACCATTTTACCTTTCAAACTAGTTAACCCAAAGCCAACAGATTATGTTCTGGGGTCAGTGTGCAGGCAAGAACATTATAAGATCAAGCTGACCTTGACATCGACCTATGGGATTCAAAATGTGTAGAGGTCAACCACAAAACAATAAACTTGGTATTTATGAACAGCAAGGAAAGTGAAAAATGAACAATACACTACACTCACCTTCTCATCTTTAGTACAATGTATTCTAGCTTCTGTTAATGTATCCACTGTCCCTACTTTTCTTGTTATATCAACAACCTTAGGTTTTGACTTTAAACCAACTTTCTTCATTAATAATTCTAAAAAAATAAGTTAAGCATTAGATTAACCTCACAGGAAAAAACATACTTTCAATAGAAAACATAAAACTAAGTAGTGCATGTACTTCATTTTATAAACAACTAAAATATCATCACCTTATGAAGCTAACAGCTCATACATTTTGTTAAAATTTTGGTACTTGAACCTTACTTGTTATTGTCCGTTATTGAGTTAGAAATAAGCTCAAATGTTTTAAGGCAGACTGACCTACATAGATTGTGAGAAATATAATAATAAAAGTCACAAAGGGAAATAATCCATTATAAAGCCAGGTAGAATTGTGGTTAATTTCTAATTCTCATCACATGATATGTTATCATTGTATAAAGTTTCATAAAGATTTGACAATAATAAAACAGAAATATATGGTTAAGAAAAAACTTAAACACAATCATATATCAGTGACTTACAGGGTAGGATTAAATACATAAATCACCATTTTTACAAATGTATGTACATTTGCACTAAAATTGTCATAATAAGAACACTGGTTTACTGCTTCCAGTGTTGGCTATACAATTTTGAAAATTTTATATAACTGATATTCAAGTTGAAATCTTCAAACAAGTAGCTTCAAACAAGATCTGTTGTATTTTCATGGAACGATATAAGCTCCTTGGGAAGGATATGAAACTGTACCCCCTCGGGACACAAGATTCAAAATCCCCACACACTTCCAACTGCGCTATCGACCTGGGTTATATAACTATTGTAAAAATGAAAATAAATATGTACCAACCTAATTTTTGTTTTTCATCTAATTTTTGTTTCTTTTTCTTCATAACTCTTTGAGGTCCAGAATGTATTAATGTAAGTGTAGCAGAAAACACATATGTATGACGACTCTGTTTATGTGGATTGCTGTACGGTGAAAAACAAAAAGCAGATATTAGCATAGAATACATTGCTTCAAAGAGGCAAACTTCTTTACAAATAAACAATTCTTTCATTCATCATATATGTATATATGTATATAAATAATTAAACAACGTTTCAGTCACTGAAAATTCCAACATTGCTTTCATTGATTCACATTAAAGTATTAATAACATATGGTAAGTACACATAGTCATTGTGTAAGATTTTATCAGCATAATACTGCTAGAAATTATATGATCTGTGGAGCACTAACAAGATTAAATCATTTTATTAAATAACTATATGTTATTTGTCCAATAAAAAAGCACCTGCCTCGTTCAATAACACGGTGGCCTGCCTTATAACAAGGCCAATATCTATATCACTTTTTTGGCCCCGGGCCGAAAAGTGATATAGATATAAAGCCTGCATTTGAAGTATTTTGATTGGCTAATAAAGCAGGGCCAAAAATGATATAGATTTCTGCAATTTAAACTGGTAAATGGCAGCCATTTTGTTTTAACTCGGTCTATGTATAGACGCCGACAGGTTACATAAATGAAAGGAAATATTCTCAGTTTCAAAACATTCATGTCAAGATTTAGTAGTGTTTAACCGATTATGTTAAAAATTTACGACGTGTAGATTTCACGAAACACAAACAAACATTTACCGACTTAGATCAATGAATTGCTAAGTCGTCTGCAACTGGGAGACAACAGAAAATGTCGAGAGAATCGCCGCGCGGCGAAGAAATATTTTAATTAAATGTTGTTATTTAATAAAATTGTCAATAAATAAGTGATTTGATATTGGCCCTGTTATTTGTCCTCGGGTCAGTTGTATTGGCCCTCGGCCTTCGGCCTTGGGCCAATACGACTTCACTCGGACAAATAACAGGGCCAATATCAAAACACTTATTTATTAACATATAGTATGCGACTACTGGACATCTATAACTAGTCTTTAAGACATCAGCTTGTACTCTATACAGAGATTATCATATAACTCAATCAACTAAGATCATCCTGTAATGACGTGATTATTTTCTAAGAATAACAAGAGTGCTATTCCTCCTCCCAACTATTTTATCATTCCTATATAGAAATAGCTACTTTAAAATATCAACACTAAGATAAACCATGAACATTTCTGAGTTCTAGAATAATCAGTATGTTATGTGTTTGGTTAGAACAGATCAGATTAGGACTGGAGGTTGACATAAACAAGTTCTGGTACTGCTACACAATTAAGCACAATGGAAACAAGGAAATTCAAAATTCCTTTTTTGTGATATCCTTAATAAATGAAAATATGTCCTAGTGCAATGAATGTATTGCACATACAGTAAAACTCGGATATAACATACTCGCTGGGCCATAGAAAAATGGTATGTTATAACCGAGGTATGTTATATCCATACAGCATTCTAAGTATATTATATATCAGGATGAAAAACGGGCCAGAAAAAATGGTATGTTGTAACCGAGTGTATGTTATAACCGAGTATTCTATATCCGAGTTTTACTGTACAGTATTTTTATTTTATGTTATACTGTATTTTTAATGATTTAAGTGCTATGTGTGTAATATTTTCATTTATTGAATTTATAAACTCTATCTAATAAGTACACAACCAATCCTTTACCATACTACAAAGATCAGTAATAGAGATATAGAATACTATATCATACTTAGCCATTTTTTCTAGTAGTTTTTCTAATTCTTCAAAATGACCTTTTTCTATCATTCTGTCCGCTTCATCTATAACAAGTATGTTAGTTTTCTCTATCTCTGATACAAACATTTCACCCTGATAATGTATTAACAATATATATTACTACTGTACAGGTCATATATAAGGTCATGGTGATGAGTGTACTTTAAATAATGAACTTGTCCACTAAATAGGTGAATAAGCATTTGGAACACCTCAACCATTCATTAAATAAATAATCTCGGAAGGATTTGTGGGGGTCTACCAATAACCCAGGGTTTTTACTACATACAATCCGCAAAGCACTGACAAAGAATGTAACAGTTATGCCAAATAGTTCTTGTCGTAAACACGTAACTTGATAAGGCTTTGTAAATACTTTTCTTTAACCATATAAGTGACTATACATTGAACAGCGGATATTAGCTAATCATGTATTTCATATTATTGGACTCAAAACGAGACATTTACCACCACCTAAACAATCGTGGATTTGCTTATGTTAAACACCAGTTAAAGTAATTTGTTTGGTCACGTGATGCAAAGGTAGGTCAAAAATGGCATCTAAATATGTCCGAGTTTATTCCTAATGAATGACCGAGGAGTACCAAATGGGTGAATAAGGTGTACATCATTTTAAAGATTTCAACAAATCACTGATATTCAACACTTATCATCAATAGTGCATATCACAGGTTTAGCACAAAACAGTCCTGACTCGCTCTTTTCTTATATTGAGTTACAACCGTTTAGTTCTAAACCCGCGATATGTAATTACACAAATTGATATTTCCATAAAATATGTTTGCACCAACTAAACTATTAAATTGTTATCATTTTTAATCCTGAAATATTGGTTTAAATGAAACTGGCCATGTTTAAAGTTTCATTGTTTACATAAACAAGCTTTATATAACTAACATAAACAATCAAGGCTATCAAGTCAGATAATGTCATTATTATCTAAGTTTATACTAGTTGAGAAAATTAGGAGCCTTTTAATTGACATAACTGTCCTCCTTTCTCCCATCATTCACAACATCAACATAAACTTTATTTCCTCCAATTATATGAAGATTTACAAAAGAATATACATGTCAGAAATGTGGCATACATATACATAAAAATATATAACAGTAAACGAAATATTAACTTATGATTCCCTGTGGTTATTAGCATAACTTCTAAACAAAACAAACTAGACAATCTATGAGGGAAAACAAGTTTTAAAAAAAGCTTTATAAACAAATTAATTCATACTAACAGAATAATTTTTATTAAGTGCCGTTTAATGTCTGACTTAACAATCTCGTACAATAACTCCTGATTATTGAAATCACCCTCAGGCAGGCGACCCCTCACAGTACCCATTTACACATGGGTAGAGTGGAACAATTGAAGGTAAATTTCTTGCTCAAGGAAATTAGCAGTGCCCTTAGTGGGGATTGAACCCGGGACCTCTCGATCCTACCACTGGACCACTACTCCTACATAATCAGTCTGTATGAACCAATGTATAAACATATACAAAATGTACACTTATGTGTTCATTTTAAATGTACATGTTTTGTATTATCGTTGCTATGTTTAAGTTTCTTTTTTTTGTCAAAAGTATCATATTAAAGCACTGCAAACAAGAACGATTTACACTGATCATTGGGCGATTGTTTTATAAGTTAAATATATTCACTAATTCCATCTAAGTTGATAATCTCATCCCACAACTTAATATGTTATTGTGCATTCTTATTACTAAAATAAGACAATTTTAAAGAAAAACATAAAAAAAACAATATTCGTACCTGTTGTATTAATTCCCACAATCTACCAGGTGTGGCTACTAATATATCTGGACATTTCTTTAATATTCTTTGTTGTTTTGGTAACGCTAAACCTCCAACTATAGCTGCAATCTAAATAGAACAGAACAATTTAAAGAATAAAACAGTTAAATTGAATTACAAGACATCAGAATCTTACATCTACAATGTATATGTTTTAAGACAAACATTTTGATGTTAAGATGGGATGAAGATTATTTGACAAACAGAGCAATCATAATAACTATCTTAATGTGTATTCACAAAATTACAACAGTACTGGTCCTAATTTGATCTTATAAGTATGATAGATCAATTAAACAAATTAAACATTTTACAGTTATACAATTAAACCTTTTCAAACACTAATTTAAGAACTTTTATAATCTTGAAATCCCTGAATTTTGTGATTTTAGTAGCTTTCATACAAGTAAAGAACCCTTTCATAGGTCCCAACTTTAGGATCAGCCTTTAAAACTTTCACCAGTGCATCCCAACTGAAAAGCCCTCACAAATATACAATGTAACTTTGTTAATGAAAGTATGAAAATACCTTGTAAAGAACCAGACCGTATTGAAAATTGGTTCACACCAAATATGTTATCCAAAATAAAAACGTCAATTTCTTAATTGTTGACATCATTATCATCATCATTTTAGTCATTATTATTATCACCATCATTATTATTTTTACTTTTATCAGTATTATTATCATCATTTATTACCATAATCATCATTATTTTAGTTATTATTATCATCATCATCATCATTATCACTATCATACTTATCATTTATTATCATCATTATTTTTTTACTATTTTTATTATCATTATCATACTGGACAGTCAGTACCATTATAAACATTAACATTATCTTTGTCTCACCTTAACATCTGTATATTTAGCAGCAGCCATTAGATGATTCTTTACTTGTATAGCTAACTCTCTAGTAGGTTCTAATATTAAAGCTCTAGGATGTGTTTGTACTCTAGAAGGTTGTACTTTAGCAGGTTCTTGTTTTAACCAATCAAAATCTATATCTTTAATCACTTTAACACAACCAATACCATTAGGCTGAAATAATAGAAATATTGCAATGACTGATCAATATTGTTTGAATGCCACAGATGGGACTAGAACACACATATCTTGCAATGTCAGGACCTGGCAGTAAAGTTTTGACACTCATACAGCAGAGTTAGCTAGCTTGTTAATCTAGAAAAGTTTCAATTCTGACCGATCTTGTCACTCTACCAGGCAAAGCAACATATTACAATCAATTATCAATATATACCCCTAATAATACCATAATAATAATATAGTTTAATAGTGTCAAATTTATTACTTTATGAATGTAAAATTTACTTTTGAAAAGTAGAAGTCTCAAAGAGACAATCTGTATGAATATCCCTAGAACAATAGATAAACATAAGTAACATATAAGCATTCACTTACCATTCTTGAGCTAAAAGCTATAAACAGTAAAACAAAAACCAAAAAAAGACACAAAAAATAAAAACTATATTCTTACATCAATATCTTCTATTTCTTCATCAGAACTTTCAACATCACTGCTACCATGGTTACCACTATCATCATTATCATCATCATTATTTTCATCATTATCAATATTTCCATCATCAACAAGCTTCTTAATAACTGTATCATCTTCCCATTCAAGATCACTTATATCATCATCAACATCGTTGCCATCACCATCATTGTTGCCATCATGATCATTGTCATCATCATCATCTTCATTATTATCATCCTTGTTATCACCATCATCATTGTCAACATCAATATCATTATGATCACTGTTGTCATCATCATCATCATCATTTACATCACTACTATCTTTATCAATGTCTTTGTCATCAGTATCAGAGATTTGAATATCATCTTTACTCTGAGACAATCGAGCAGCTTGTTTCATCCTTTGTTCTAATATAAAATGTAGTACTGGTATACCAAAAGCAAGAGTTTTACCACTACCCTGAAAATGTACATGTTTAAATTAATAACGAGGAGAAATATAGAAATAAAAAACTTTTCAATTCTATTAAGTTTAAATTGCCAATGAAAAAAGACACTGTTATCTACGCTTATGTGTATTAACACAAAGAGTTGCTAACTAACAAGTTAATTGGTTATGACATAAAGTAGAACTAGAGTACCTACCATAAGTATAGAAATAATACAGTTAAAAAATTAACATATGAGAATTTGGCACATTTTTTTGACAGTTTAACCAGGGAAAAAATTGTAGGATTAACTATTCAGAAGGGAAAGAAACACAGGATTTAAATAATATTCTGAAGCCAAATACAAGGGTGCTGAAGAAAGATTTACAGATTATTTCACTGAAGAATGTTGTACATGGAAAACTTCTATAATAAAACAAACACATGAAAAACATTTATCTAATACAGACATGTCAATCAACATCATACGATAAGGATGGCACAAAAAGGGTTAATATGAGCTCTGTATAAAGCCCTCTTTATCCTTTAATTGCTACTCTCCATGCAGAAATGGATACTTGGAAACATCAAACCCTCTTGTAGGACTTGACCATTTTCTGAATTCTAGAATAAGTTAACTAATAGTAGAGCTGTCGTTGATTGGGCTTGAAGCGTCATAATTATTATTATTTTGTCATAAATTCTTAATAGATGTATATTTGCCATGAAAGAAATGCTACTATGTACCATCTGTGGAATAGAGCTATTTCGTCAATGGGGGTGTGTCAATGTTTTTTAGACCTATCCGCTCATATTATGACAGCGAACCTGTATAAGGTGTAATAGAAGGTTCTTCTCTCAAATTAGGATAATTTTATTTATTTACCTATAAAGGCTTTATTATCAATATTTCAAAATTCATATCAATTATTGATCGAAAAAAAATATTGACAATACATTGATATCGTTGGAATCAATGACAGCTCTAATAAATATCTAACTTACAGTTTCAGCAGCTCCTACAACATCCATTCTATCTCTGATAGCAGAAGGTAATATCTGACATTGTATTGGTGTAGGATTATAAAACCCTTCATCTCTTAATGCCCATAGTACTTTATCTGGTACATATAAATCTTTCCATCCATTCATATCTGTAACAATAAACATCAGAACTAATAAATAAATAAATCATAAAACGAAAAACCTTTATTTGTGGAGACTCTATGGTATATATAAACCATGATATGGAACAATTTATTATGTAGCAACTCTTTGAATTTGGTCTCTAGGAACATTCAAACTGGTGAGAATTCAAATCTTCAAAGTTACAATATTCCTGAATTCAAAGATATCAGTAGCTGTTACGTTTTGGAAATGAACCCTTTCTCATTTTTCAATAGTCCTGAGCTTTAGAGTCAGTTCTGAAGAAATTTTCTCCCAGCATATATGATCCTCTGTCTGACTGACTAGTCCATTAGTTTGCATGGAGTCTGACATGCATTCAATTAAGCAAAAGTTATGAAAAGTCAGAATTAAGATTACTACTATCAATAAGGCGTTATTGTTAGAAAGATAAAATTGCTTAAATGCTTCTATGAGTGAAAATAAGTCATTGCTTTAACGAATAAGCAGCATTGAAAGTCACAATCTGATTAAAACCCAATCTAAAATTTTCCACTCGCCTACTTGCTAATTCTGATCTGGCCGTTTTCTTATGAAGGTCAAGTTCAGGTGACCTTTTCTCATTATAAAATTCATGACAAAATTGTTATGTTTAGTAACTAGTTTACATTGTCTATGCCACGCAATTTGAAAAGAGCTGTCCATCACAGAATGTGAATAATACCGCTGTTAAATTAGCTTGCAAACCTTGGTCTAAAAATAGAAATTACAAAATCAAAATGGTATTAATAGAGTTTTGTCTAGATGAAAGCTACGCATTGATTAGTCGACATAAAGGTCATATCAATGTGACCCTCCATGCAAACCTTAGAGATCCTGTGCGACAAGGCTCTACAGGATATCTGTTTACGGAGATTGTGAAAGTCAAGTTTTAGATATATATGAAAAGTGTAAAGTTAGAAGCGACTAAAAATAACAAAATATGACCTTTAGAAGATTTATCAATAGGTTGATGATCTATCTTTTTATCTGTTTTATTTACTTCCATCTTGGCTTTTTTCTGAGGAGACGAATTTTGCAGATTATCTGTAAGTAAATAAATTAGACATAAACATTAATTAGACTGATGATATTTTATAGATTTATACTTAATATTCCTTTATAATGTAAATATACTAGTATACATGTACTAGACGTGTATTTCCAGACCATTTACTAGACTAATATATTTGTGACACACCCTTACAATGCACTATTATGTTTACTAACTTCCTTATGCATGGATTCAATACTAAGCACATGGCAAGAACCTGTAGATTTAGATAAAAGCAAATGATTATTACCATTTGTATTTATAATTGATAGAAGGAGCCATGGTCCAGTGGAAGGACACGTGCTTAGGGATCGAGAGGTCCTGAGTATGAATTCCACTAGGTGCACTGCTAATTCCCTTGAACAAGAAATTTATCTGCAATTGCTTTCACTCCATCAAGGTGTAAATGGGTACTGGTTAGGGTCATGCACTGTATGCTGTGGCTGCAATCTGCGCTGTATGTTAATGTAGCAGAGGTATAATACGGCACTTGTACTACCTTGCCTTCAAGCTAGCTTTTATGGCGACGTGGTAGAGTGTCCGCTTACAACTCGAGAGGTCGTGGGTTCGATTCTCAGTTCGGACCATGGATTTTTATCAGGTTACATTTGGCACCCAACGTAAATAACCCATTTGGAATTGTTTGATTGCATCCTTTGATAGTCCCACAGACAATCAAGCTCCTAGAATTCGAGGACGAATTCTGTTAAGGAGGGGGTGAGTGTAGCAGAGGTACTACCTTGCCTTTAAGCTAGCTTTTATGGAGACGTGATAGAGTGTCCGCTTACAACTCGAGAGGTCATGGGTTCGAATCTTAGTTCGGACCATGGATTTTTATCGGGTTACATTAACAGTTGGTGAGCGACTCGATGATCAGGGAAGTTGATTTCAAGAGTCGACTGAATAGTGATACTAAAAGTAGACTTCAAAACCTTGCATTTATTTTTAACTCAATAAACAGATGGTATTCTAAATCTGAATGGGCTAAAATTGTTTAAAAAAATGCCAAAAAAATACCTTTAGCTTTCCTTTTCTTCTGTCCTCCTTTCTCTACTGGACTCTCCTTAGAGACATTGGCAGTAAGATCTTCACCTTTTTCCATCAGTTCATTCATATCTTCAATCTTTTGTAAACCTGACTGAACAATAGATTTATTTACTTTTTTACGTTTGTCTTTATTCTTAATCTTTTGTTTCTTCTGATTATGTTTTTTACTTGTTTGTAATTCATTAGAATCTACATCTACAATTGATGTGTTCTTCTTTTTCTTCACACTTTTCTTTTTTTTCTTTTTTGGTGAATTTTGGTTTTCATCATTTACATTATTCTTCTTTTCGGACTCAATTTTCTTAGAATTCTTTTTCTGCAAATATGATGATAATTGTATTAATGATTATTCTAGAACTCCAAAAAGGGCAGGGTGGGACCAAAAATGGCCACCTCTAGAAACTACTGTAGAAGAACAAGGACCAGACTTTAATATTCTATAAAATTGTCTATAATCTTATTGGTATACACCCTGGCCCTACCTTATTCATACCCAACACATAAAAAACAAGACAAGGCAACAGCAGCCATCTCCATTCTTTTTAACATATTAGCACGTCCAAATATTCTTCCTTTCCAAGCACAATAATTCAGTGGAACAAGTTATCAGCTGCTGTACACCAAGCGACAGTTGACTCGTTTAAACTGATTGTCACTGTCCATGTGGTACTATCAACCATAAACATTAATTAATCAGCAATCATTATGTACAAAGATTTAAAGTAACACTGTATCATATCATATATCTAGTTTAACGCTGTAAATAAGTGATTACTGAATCTAATGTTTTTGTTTTTACCCAATTTTAAATTTGCCAGCGCCTGCACATAATCCTCTAAGTAATGAGGGAGTGCAGTGTTCTCTTAGAAGAAGAAGAAGCTATTGCTGAAATCATTAAATTTGCTCTTTATTTTGTGTTCGTTTTTTCTGCAAAATATTGGGGTGCAAAACGATTTGCTATTATATGATTTTTCTATAAAATCATTTAATTAGCTAAAGAAAGCATCAAAATTTTATGTAATTAAACTTTAAACTTGCCAGCATCTGCACATAATCCTTAAAGAAATGAGGGAGTGCAGTATTCTCTTAGAAGTAGAAGAAGCTATTGCTGAAATCATTCAATTTGCACTTTATCTTTTTGGGTTCGTTTTTTCAGCAAAATATTGGGGTGCAAAATGATTTGCTAATATACGACTTTTCTACAAAATCTTTTAATCAGCTAAAGAAAGCATCAAATGTAAATATTTATGTAAATAATTATAGTGAAAACTTTTCTTGAGCTACTTTGTACCAGAAGAAACTAATGTCAAGTTTGACAAGTGAAAAACAATCAATACACAACATCGTCTGTATCAAATCGTTGGGCACCCCCAAAAATGTAACGGATAGCAAATTCTCGTTTCTGTTTTTTTTTACAAATCCTGCGGGGGACAATTGTTTTGTATATCATAATATGCCCAAGTAAATTGCAGTTTTTTTTATCACATTCGTCCACTTAAAATAACAAAGAGCCCTGCTAATTGCACAGCATGGTTTGATAATCAGTGTCAATTTAATCCTTGACGCGTATAGGTACTACACTATATAAAGGTATATTGATGTTATGTAACATGTTACAAGCATACCCCAGTGACCTCTTTATTGATTTTTGACACTACACTATTTTTGCTACATTTAATTACTGTTTGATAAAGATTATACAGTTTACGAGTGAATTAACAGATAATTGACCATTATGAACATATTTTTTTAAGGAAATTAAAGGGCAACAGGGCGCTTTGACACTCGCAGGGCGGGACTTTCAGGGCAACAGGGCGGGGCCAAAAAAGGACAGGGCGCGGCGCCCTGCTATTCTGCTTTAGAAAAATCCCTAATTGTATACATAAAGAATTTGTGATTAGAAACAAATAACATAGATATTTCAATTATTCATTAAAGTTAATGTATACAAATCATATCTACATCTAACCAGCAACTATCAGGATTTATGGGCTGAACTAACTGACACACTTATTGATCTTGTGACTTTTTGTAATAAAACATGTAGAATGTTCAGATCTAAATCAATGTCTATATTTTTTGCTATGCGTTTTTGAAGCAATCCCTTAAGACCCTACACAACAGAAAAATGTCCAAGTCCAAATGAAAAAATAGTTCAGTAAGGTCTTAAATTTAGGTATACAGACGATCCGTCCCCAAGACTATTCTCCCTCTAGACGATCCGTCCCCAGTCACATTCGTCCTTGGACTATCCATCCCCAAAATATCAGAGTTTAGACGATTCGTCCCCATTTTATAAAAGTGTATACGGGAATTGATTTTATACGAAGATTAATGTACAGATATTAATCTTTTTATTAGATTTTGCCAATTGATGTTTTATTACAATACAATCCTGCATGTTTGAAGTAAGTACATGTATTCATCGAAGAGGACGTGACATAGATCCATATCAAAATTGCTAGAATGTGATACAAATATGAAAATAAAACAAACATTTTTGAAATTTATTTTATTTTATTCATATTCACCAATATAAATAGGAAAAAAAGACAAACATTTTTGAAATTAATTTTATTTTATTCATACTGAACCAATCTCATTAAATTGCACACATCTTAAATTTGTAACAATGTAACATTTTCATATAATTGCTATAATTAAGTTGCTAAAATAAAACATCAAACGTAATAGTAATAAAAAGGAATATTTTACATTTGTGTAAATGCATATTGACTATTGTTTTTTACATACAAATCCATTTATTTGGGTTGAAAATAATAAAAAATATATAATTGAACAGATCAGAACATACAATTAATTACACAAGAATACTCAATTCGAAACTAGCATTATTTGTTAATATAAATCAAAGGACTATTGTTTACATTTTTATTTTTCAATTTGAAACAATGAATTTTTTTTGTATTTATCACGTAGATTAAAAAACATCTTTATTCAACAATGCATAGTAATCGATCTTCATTCCAGTAGCCCATGTTTATTAAATTAAATTTGCTGTTCTTTGTGTCGTAATTTTGTATGAAATTAAAAAAAGATATGTGAAATAAAGTAAAAATAAAAGAATAAACACAGAATACACATATATAACATCAGGTCGTGTTAATAATACTTATTGTGCTATACACATAAGGGGACGAATCATCCTAACATTCTTTAGACGATCCGTCCCCAAATTGGGGACGGATCGTCCAAGGACGAATCGTCCAAGGACGGATGTGACTGGGGACGGATCGTCTGACATTCTTAAATTTATGGGTGCGTTGCTTAAGCAAATCGCTATGTATTGCCTGTGTCCTGGTTCCCTACTTACAACAAAAGAAATAAGTGAGTGAAATCAAATTAAGGGTACCAGAGTACAAAGCGATATATAGCGATTTGCTTAACTGTCTTAAGCAACGTACCCTAGGACTAGTCTACAACTTAGTCCTAAATATAAGACCCTTCATAACTATTTTATCATACGGACGTTCTTCTGTTATGCAGGGTCTTAACGGATTGCTTCAAAAACGCATAGCAAAATATTTTTTTCAAAAAGAAAATGAATGTGGGTCAAATTAGCACCAATCGATAGATAAAAGTTTACTTTTATTCTTTCCATAAAGCAAAAGATAAAAATCAGTTTTTTCCCATATGAAAACACCAATTACTTTTCCTGCTATCCAGGATTGTCGCCGCTTGCCTCCATTTTGAACTGAATTCGTGTCGGTAAATAAAGTTTCGAATCGCTTACAGTTTACTTAAACGAATTTTAATCTCTCAAGAGTAGTCGTTCTTACTGTCAACAGTCACAAGTATGCACGGAACGGTCCGGATACTGGCTTTTATACTGTACCTAATATATTCGTTCAAAATCATTTCTTACAAATGGCGTGACCAAATTTAAATTCGGATTGCTTTGGCTATTATTGCACGATTATTGTGACAAACTGAAAGTACTCGTTAATAAAGGATTTTAAATGGATTTTTCGACTGTCTAAGGTTAGCATTTGAAATTATTTTACTTTCATCATGTGTATTTTTCGTTTATCTTTCTATTGGTGTATCGTTTTATTGCAAATTTTTCGAATTAAAACGAGTAGAACGTTCAGACCTGATTCGATGTCTGTACACTAAAATTTTTGCTATGCGTTTTTGAAGCTATCCGTTAAGACCCTACGTAACAGAGAAATGTCAAAATGATAAAAAAGTTACGTAGGGTCTTATATTTAGGACTAGTCTACAACTGTGACAATTAAAATAAACCTCAACCAGTACATAGAGTTAACTAACAGTCTTAGCCACGCCTTAGCTGTGACACTTACAAAATTCATAAGAAAATTAAAAGAAAATATCTATAATTTAACAAATGGGACAATCATTGCATGCTGCTCGTTGATAAAAGGCATTTTGTCATTGCAAGACTACTAAAGGTACTCGCGAAAACATGTTACAAACAAGAATTACATTACCTTGTTAGGTGATTTCTTTTCTGAAGTAATGATTTCATAGTCAGTAAGTTCTTCAAAACTGATAAAAGAATCTAGATCTTTCTGTAAAAGACCCGCTTGAGAAATATCAACAGGTTTCCACTTCGATTTTTCTTTCACGTGAATTTTGGACGCCATGTTGGGTTGAATATAAAGACGGTACAGCCGTTTCGACCCGGATTCACACTTTTCGTTGTATACATAAGCGATAAGATAAAATCACAACTTCCGGGTAGTTCTTGAATGAATTGAAACTAATTAGTAAGGGTAATATTATAAATTTCTTTATTCATTTTTTATTATTTAATGATGATTTCTAATTATTGACTATATTTGTTTGTTCTTCTAAAATATTGTTGATGTTTTACTGGTTGTCAACTTTCTGTTCACATTATAAGTTATATTTGTTTATTTGTTTCTTCCTGGTTGCAATGTTTTTTTATCTTTCAATAGTATTAGAAGACACGTTTGTTTTTCTGACAATGGTAACATATTTGTTTGTATAATACTTATGGTTCTTGATATCGAGTAATTGGTTATCATAGGTAGCTTTATACACGCAGTCACTTCAAATAGCCTTACTGTTGGGTCTAACTCTTTAGACTTTAGCAACAGAGTTTTGCCTACAACACTGGGGAACTAGGTACAATTCCCAGTCAGAGCTTCTTATTTTAATCACCAAATTTACTTTACGGATAACTTTTACAGAATTTTTTTTCAAATTCAATGTAAATTTACCTCCGAAAACTGGACTGGGCCAGAATTACCCTTAATTTGAACTTAGTTTATTTTTTTTTAAGTTTTAAATATATTTTTTGGTACTATGATGTCAAAGAAAATGTTACCCAATAAAAATCCATGTTCTGAACTGAGATTCAAACCCTTGACCTCTGGAGTCATAAGTTGACACTACCATGTCGCCATAAAAGCTAGCTTATGGCAAGGGAGTACAAGTGCCGTATTATACATTTGTACCTCTGCAACATCAACTCCTTTGGTTTATTTTGTATCTTTGACTTATTTCCAGTCATACATTTCAAAACATGACCCAGTTGCTAACTGGCTGCTGCTTAGGCCAAATTAAATGTTTCTTTTTTTCAATACCTAATCAGCATATGCTTGACATCATGTAACATAGTATTATGACTACAAACTGTTTTCAGAAAAATCTATTTTATAATAATATTGCATTGCAGATTCAGCCAAATTGCAGATGTTTGTTCCATTTAAAATATACTATTTGAGCAAGAAATCTCATAGAAAATTTTCAACTTGGTTATAGCTACGACTTAATTTTCCATTCTATGCAAGCTATTAGATGAAATTAATTGCATAACTAAGCCTAACAATGAAGCTACAGAATGTACAATAAAAGTATTGTGCCCCAATCTGCATCTATAGCCTTGTTTAGACTGTATAGGTAAATACCTATAATTCCTACGTACAATACCTCTCTAAACTGGATACCTCTCCAAACTGGACAATTGGTCCGGTCCCATGCTTGTCCGGTTTAAGAAGGTTCTACTGTATCAGACTGCAAAAGTAAAGTAATGTTGGGTGAGAATACAGAATGCTTGACATGTTTTCATGATAACAATGGACTACATGGTTAGCTGTTGAATAAGTGACTTCAAAGGTTACTGTTGGCAGTAATTAGGGACTTTAGTTAGTTATTAACTTATTTCCCCTTGTATACTCTTCAAATAGGCAGGTCCTTTTAGTTAGATGACTTGGATTTTACCCTTACTTTTCAATGTCAATTTGCCAAAAATAATCTTAACTAACTTTTTTGTAAATCATTTAATTTGTTTGAAATTCAAGCTAAGTATTTTAAGGGTCAAGAACTATCTAAATTTCATCACTTCTGTAAATTTCTTCATTAACAAGAAAGATATTAGATGAAATATTTTGTTATCCTTACATAGGAATTCAATGATAAATCTGAGGATTCCAACTGTAAGGACCTACTTACTAATTGGATTGCTTCGGATTTTATCAGGGAAAAATAACTGACTAAAGTCCCTAATTGCTAGATTTCTTAGAATTTTTTTTTTCCATCTTTCATCTCAGGAGTAGTTGATCTTGAGGTGTTTGAACTTGTTACTACTTGAGCTAAAAATTAGTAAAGCCCAGGGCTTTTTTCCGCTATTTAACAGGGGCTGTTTACAAGGGTCTTCGCCTTCTAAAATTTCTTTAAAAATTATGTAGTACATGCATATATGATTTTTATACCCCCCAATTTGTAGGTTATATTTGATTTTCATTCCCCTCTAAAAGAAATTGCGATAAAATTCCCTCATTGTTCTATGTAAAGTAAGGGCCCAGGCCCTTCTCCCATATTCTGAAAAATGCTTTGAAACTACTTCATGAAGCACTTTATTTAATTATGATATTCGAGTCCATTTCTGAGCTAGTTGTTTTGCTTTCTGTTTTGCTTTTTTTGTAAAAAAGGGTTCCATTTTTATCTTCAGGAGCTATGATGTTAATGATCTGAAAGTAATCTAACCATCACTATGGCTACCAATGGAACTTACCCAGTTAAACCTTCTACTGTACCATATTTTTATGGTCGTATAACTCGGGATGAAGCTGAAATTATATTAAAAGACAGACATAATGTTGAAGGAATGTTTCTGCTAAGAGAAAGTATAAATCCACTTGGAAATTATGCCATCAGTGTTTGTCATGATGATAAGTAAGTTTTTAGGTTTATCATTTTCACCAACTTTGATCCTGTTCTGTAGCACTGTTGGTAGTATGCCAAGAGTTTTAATCAAATGTCCAGATCGTAAAGGTTTGAATCCCACAGGGAATGGTTTTACCTTTCCTTGAAAAGTTGACAATACTGTCAATTTTCCTCCATTAATAAGTGTAAAAAGGTATATGGAGAAGTTGTCTTTTTGTGGGTAGATGAGGACTGGTTATAGACAATTGCTCAGGAAAGCTAGGTTGAGGCACTGGCCATTGTAATATAACCTAAATTGTATTGGCACAGCATGAAACCATGTATAAAAAAGGAAATAAATGAATACTACATGACTTTGTATACCAAGTAGAATTTATGTAAAAGATAAGTCTATGGTATCAGTCCAATCAGCTGAGATGGTGGAATATCTAATTTGTGAACAAGAAGTCAGAAGCTTAAACTCTTTCACTTTTAATGGGACAAAGACTGTTGAATATTTGGGTGATAATATTTTTGTTGCTGTTTGATTTCTCTCAATCTTTAAAATACTTAGAGCAGTGGTCTTAGTTGTCTAGTATTAGAACTGGTATGTTGGGGTCTAGCAGTCCCAGAGTCAAAGCCCACCTGGACACTGTTTATGTTTTTGTGCAAAATATTACTTTCAATAGCTACACTTTACTAAGGTCAAATTGGGTACCTTCAAAGGTGTTATAAATCTTCAATGTCATTTATTGACAGCACAATTAAAGCACAGGGAGTATAAGACTCCTATGGAGATTGATGGACAGAAAACAAGTAGCCTAATAATCAGAGGTTAAGGCTTTACGTCTATTCACACCAAACAGCAAATAAACTTTTCTAGCCATTTCAAGAATGACTTGAGCTTGACAATAATATTTTATGTGGTGATTTCAATTTGCAAAAAAATTCAAGTTGAAATAAAAATTATACTTGCACTTTTTAAAATCTACCTTCATTTTGAATCTGCTAGCTTCAATTTAAGTCCTGCTTAGACTACTAAGCGTGTTTAAATTACTATAGTGATTTAATTTGGCAGTATTCATTTTTCGCATTTTCTAAGGGGTTTGAATTGGAAGGGTTCGAAATTCATGCATTTCATGAATATCCCATCATTACTTACATAAATTGTATTGATACAGATGTGTTCGTTATTCATTGGTTTTTATAATTCAGGCTACATTGTTGACCTCAAATAGTGAAAATTAAGCCCTGCGAAAAAATTACCTAGGTATGAAAGTATAAATTATTGTTTTTTCAGGGTTCACCATTACAGTATAGAGAAGCAGACAGATGGAATGTATCAGATACCTTCAGGAAAGAAGTTTATAGGTCCAGTAGAACTGATTGTACACCATACATTAAATAAAGATGGTATTATAACATTACTACGAACTGGCTGCGATCGTTTAGATAATCAAGTACCTGTTGCATTCAGAGGAATGACTTACAATGATTTAGAGAAAGAACTGGTTGCTAAGGTTGACACAATAAGGGTAGATAACTTTTGTTCATTTTTTCTGTGTTTTATGTAACTTTGTGTTTGTTCCTGTCTGAGAGCTGCACAGCTATTGTACAGTGTTTGGTATATTGGAATGTTTTATACTGGGTTTAACATGTGTCAACACAACTTGCAGACCTTTTTTCCTTATAAAACAGGGGCTGTTTACAGGTGCCTTCCCCATCTGAAATTTCTTTAAAATCATGCAATTTTCCCCAAATTAAGAGTTTACCTTGGATTTTTTGTTCCCCCATCTATGGAATTGCGATAAAATTTCCCCCAATGTTCTACATAAAGAAAGGCTCCAGGCCGCTTCCCCAAATACTGGAAAAAAACTGAACTGTCTAGGGTTATTTTACAATGGTTTTGATAGGGAATAGATCAGTGTTTTCAGTAATTAACATGAAATCAATATTTAGCGATACTTAATAGTTTGGAATATAATCAGAAATACAAGATTGTTTCAGTTACAATATATAACTTTAACCTGGAGGATTTTACAAATTGATTCTTATGCTAATTACTTTCTTACAGTATGTTAATGCAACATTAAATAAAAATATCTTTATGAATGCTTAATTGTATATGATATCAATTATTAATTGATGTACACATATGTACATTGTATCCTCATATGATAAAATGATATAAAGAGTGAATATGAGTATGTTTAAAGTTAAAGAGGATATAAATATCACCAGTAATGATTGTTTATCTTTTATTTCCTTGTTATACCAATATACATCATATAATGTAACTTCCTGTTTGTAATCAGTTTTATTTTATCAGTTTATCAGATTGTATTGTTTCATATTAACTACTCAACAAAGTGTGGACCTCAGAGTATTGCTTTAATATTAAATTCCTTATACATGTATCTCTGACCCTTTCATATGAACCTAAATGGGAATAAGCCAGTGATTTTTTGCCTCTAAATGGAGCCAAAATAAGGCCTTCTCACAATAGAAAAGAAAGACAAAAAGTCACTAACCTTTTACTGGTTGCAACATTTGTGAAAAGTAGCCATTTTAAGCCAGATATTTCAACGAAAAAATTGGACTTATAGTTTGGTGAAACCCAGGCGGGCAGTCGTCGGGTGTCGTTAACAATTGCATTAAAGTTTTTTCTTTACCATATATTTCTGCCATTTATTGTCAGAACTTTATGAAACTTCATACAATGGTAACATACCATGTAATGAGCAGAATTAGAAGTAACCACAACTCTACCTGGCTTTGTTATGAATTATTTCCCTTTGTAATTTTTGTGTTAAATGTTTTAATATGTTGGATATCTCTGTCATTTATGGTCAGATCTTGATGAAAATCCGGCTTTAATTTGGTTTCCACATTACGCTTCTTGTTTCACCTTAGGGCGCCAGGGTTATTTCAAGATGCACTAATTTCATTACTAATCTCCAGACAGATATGCAACTTGGCCACACTCACAAATTTTGACACTTAATTTCATGACTTGTTATGTATACTTCAGGGTGTGAACAAAGAGAGAGCATTAGGAGCCCAACGAGAACATCTAGTTATAATGGTTGCTAAAAATTTACATACAAAACAACCATGGTATCATGGTAAAATAAGTAGAACAGAATCTGAAAATAGAATTAAAAAAGCTGGACACAAAGATGGCAAATTTCTGTAAGTATACTGTTTTATGCAATGTAAGTGCAATGTAAGTGCAGTTTAAAGGCTATATCCATATACATGTTCAGCCAACTAAGTTTGTACAATAACCTCTTAACATTGAAATCTGGAGTCCTTAAAAGTACCCATTTAAAACCTGGATGGAGTGAAACAACTGTAGGTTTTGTCGTGCATGTGTTGAAAATCAGAAATGTGCACATGCTTCTAGAGCAAAAATCTCACATGACCAGTTTTGGTGAAAACCATTCAGATATCGGAACGTGCAAGTTGTCACACGGTACGGACGGTACACGCACGTTATACGAACACGGACTGCACGTTACACGATACACGAACACGATAGATAGCTTGATTTGCGGTAAAATACACGATTCCGAGTCTCGATACACGTTTGACACGATTGTTCGAAATCCTCGGCTTTTTTCGCCCAGAGAAAAACGTTTCAACGACGACACGTTAAACGATTAATGCGTCTCAAATGTAGATTGAAAACAAAAAATATTCTTCTGTTTCGTCGTAAATATGTAACTAAACAATATAAGTTTTGTTAAATTTATTGAAAATCGAGTTTACCTGCTCAAATTCTTAAAAACAAAATGTTACAAGTTGGCTTAAATCGAATTTAAATTTACGCACACGATTGTCAACTTCGAAATCACACGATAGACAAAGAAATAAAAATTTAAATATGTTACATTGGTTCATTACACAGTTAAGCTTGATTGTAAAATATAATATTGTATCAATAAATTTATTGAATATCGACATTTTAAGTAGAAATTAAGGTACACGATAGGCGGACAGTCAATACACGATAGACAAAAAAGAACACGATTGATAATATTTTGAATAAAAATTGAATTAGTACACGGTGTACAACAAAAATACTAACTGTATAATAAAGAATATTATTACTGTCAAAATAATTTAATGTCATTCTTAGTAAGTTTGTTTTAATCGAATTAAAAACCACGAAAAGCCGATCAACTCACACGATTGATAAAAATACACGTTTAAAGTTTTTTTCCTTTGTTTTCTTCAAATCATTCATTGAGAAAAGATGTCATAATTGTATGTGTATATGTTTCAAAAGTTAAACACAGTCTTAGCTTGATTGTAAAAATATAAGCGAGTCATATAGTATAGATTATTTTATTGAATATCGACATTTTTAGTAGAAATAAAGGTACACGATCGGCGAGCAGTCATTACACGATAGACAAAGAAGAACACGATTGATATTTTTTTATCAAACAAATTATGTAAGTACTTGATGTATAACAAAAATACAAACTACAGAATAAAGAATAACATTACTGTGAAAAATTGTTTATATCATTCTTTGTAAGTTGGCTTTATTCAGATTTAAAACCACACACACGATAGCCGGCGAAACCCACACGATAGATAAAGAAATACACGTTTCAAGTTTTTTCTCTGTTTTTATTTTCAAGTCATTCATGGTGAAAAATACTTTGAATTAGTATATTTTTTCAAAACACAGTCTACGCGTGATTAAAAAAATATAAGCATGTCATATTGTATAATGGTCGCCTTTTTAGTAGTATGTATACTAGATATAAACGTTTACATGCAGTGCTTGCGTGAAGACGCGGTATTAAGACAGTACACACACCTCGTGTTAACTTACTATTTTATGCCGACTACAAAATCGATATTTAAATAAAAAGTTTTACATATAAATACGCAAATATGAGGGAATAATACGAATAAACTGTAAAAACTAAATAATTTAATTTACTTTAAGAATTAAAACAATGATGACATTTTTAATCATATAGAGTCGTGATAAACGAGTTCTTGTGAGATGTCAATTATAACAGTTTGTTTACTTAACGCTTTAGCCACTGACAAACAAAGAAAATGTTTGATGATTAAGATAAATGAAAGCATGTGTTTACATTTTAAATATAATAATATTATAACGATTATTTTAATTTAGTAACAACATTTCGGTTGGGCCGCAATTTAATTGACCGCAGATTGGTCCGGAATGCGCCGCAGTTTATCGACGTACGGCATTTAAACAGGAATTTCCGGTTTAAACAAAGTCAACATTTATTCTAAACTCAACTTAATGAATCGCGGTTTTTCTTTTTGTTTACGGATGATGATTAGTCGACAATGCATAAGTATCTAATACATTTATACGTATGGATTTGTCAATATCTCGGGCACACGATACACGGTAATAAAACGCAAAATCACAATATATCGGACCGATTTTTACCGTGTATTTACACGATGAGCGGTCTACACGTTACACGATTGAAATACACGGTGAATTATACACGCACACGGTATGAATGATACACGCACGATACACGCAAATTTCGGAAACTTGCACGATCCGAGATCTGTGTGTTGATAATGATATGCCCAATGAAAAATCAAGATAAAGCTTGAATGTCTCGCTACAAGAACCAGGATTTGTCATAAGAAGCAGAAAAGCCATGCAAGCAGATGACAGTATGGTCCTATACACATTTCCATTATCAATTGAACATAAATGTTGAAAAATAAAAAAAAACTCCTACATTAGAAAATCGGGGTACTTAAAAGTTTTATTAATTATATAAATGTTGTTTTTTTTACTATATATTTTATTATTTAAATGGTAACATTCACACTATATATTTTATGATTTAAATGGTAACATTCACACTATATATTTTATTATTTAAATGATAACATTCACACTATATATTTTATTATTTAAATGGTAACATTCACACTATATATTTTATTATTTAAATGGTAACATTCACACTATATATTTTATGATTTAAATGGTAACATTCACACTATATATTTTATGATTTAAATGGTAACATTCACACTGTATATTTTATGATTTAAATGATAACATTCACACTATATATTTTATTGTTTAAATGATAACATTCACACTATATATTTTATGGTTTAAATGGTAACATTCACACTATATATTTTATGATTTAAATGGTAACATTCACACTGTATATTTTATGATTTAAATGATAACATTCACACTATATATTTTATGATTTAAATGGTAACATTCACACTATATATTTTATGATTTAAATGGTAACATTCACACTATATATTTAATGATTTAAATGGTAACATTCACACTGTATATTTTATGATTTAAATGGTAACATTCACACTATATATTTTATGATTTAAATGGTAACATTCACACTATATATTTTATGATTTAAATGGTAACATTCACACTATATATTTTATGATTTAAATGGTAACATTCACACTATATATTTTATGATTTAAATGGTAACATTCACACTGTATATTTTATGATTTAAATGGTAACATTCACACTATATATATATTGTAGTGTACGTCAGCGAGATGATAAGAAGACATATGCTGTATGTATCAGTTTTAAACATGAAACAAGACATTATTTAATTGATAAAGATGGTAATAATAAGTTTGGTATACAAGATGGTCCAAAATTTGATTGTATTATGATGGTATGTATATATGTCAACTGTGATCAATAGTCTCATATGGGTACCTTGAGTGTGGCTTTAAATCTCCAGGCTAGCTCAGTTGGTAGCACGCAATGCTACTGATCGTGGGGTCATAGGTTTGATTACAAGGTGGTTCTTACTTTCGTGGAGCTTGGTCAGGAAATAACTTTTACTGCAATACAGAAATATGCACCTAGTAACTGGTTAACAGAAAAAAATCTAGGTCTTGAACAGTCAGTACCTAGATTGACTGACCGTTTTATAAGAAAATTATCCTGACTGTGACTTGTCTCTTTTTCTCTACCTCATTATGATAGGAACACCATTACTATGATCAGCTTTATAGCAATGTTGTTTTGTATTTTATGTGATTGGCTGGCGGCTTAAATCAACAAACAATATTGTTATCAAACACAGGTCTTATAAGCTGTTATAAACCTTTTAATGAATATTCATAAATGAACCCACACCTTCAAATATCTATATGAGTCCACTGATTGTTGTCATAGTTTATTTTGTGATGTTGGATAAATTTTGAGAAGATATAATTGTGTAGAAAGGCACTCAACTATAGTCCAAAAGTATGGAACTAGCATTCAATTAAGTTTTGTTTAAAAACCAACTAGCTTGTTTAAGCTGATCACTTTTGTAAAATGGACAAGATTTTGGTTTTAAACATTTACTTGATTTACAAAGTGGGCATTGTTATAGTTCTAGAAGTTTTAATTGTGTTGAAACATTCAAGATCTAGGGCTGTCCAGAGACACTGAGTGGGTCTACTGTCTGGTGTGATATGACTGGAATAATGTCAAAAAGCACAAAAAAGCATTATAAATTTAAATAACCATGTATAATATATTCACTACGTACCCAAACTTGTCCTCTTATTTTAATTCACCACAAAATGTAGAAAATATTAATGTGCTACAGCAATTTTTACATGCTGCCATAAATTTTTATTTTGTCTTGAGTTGATAGTTGGTCAAAGCCATTGTGGCACAAAACCAACTTAAATCAAGCAATCTACTACTACAACTATTGTTATTTCTAAAAATGTTATTTTCATTATTTATTATTTATTTATTTTTATTTTCCAGCTTGTAGATCACTATCACAATAAACAAGATGGTTTATTATGTAAACTTAGTGAACCATGTCCTAGTCCAGGATTTGATATTTTCGAACTAGATAGTATGTAAAATTTACTTTATATACATAATCCAGGGCTCAAATGTGGGTGGGTTTTAAAAGATTTGATATTTTCGAACTAGATAGTATGTAATATTTACTTTATATGTATCATCCAGGGCTAAAATTAAAGTGGGTGGGTTTTAAAAGATTTGATATTGTCGAACTAGATAGTATGTAATATTTTACTTTATATATATCATTCAGGGCTCAAATGTGGGTGGGTTTTAAAAGATTTGATATTGTCAAACTAGATAGTATGTAATATTTTACTTTATGGCTAGAATGTGGGTAGGTTTTGAAAATTGCGAGTAACTTTATTATAACTTGCATATTGTTGAAAAAGAGTTGAAATCGCCACAAATATATAATTGTCTAATGAAGCTCAAATCAGCATTGAAACTGCCAGATTGATCGATGGTACAATCTTTAGCTCCACTTACCTGAATCGCTATATATTACAATGAGCATCCAATGTATACATGACGCTGACATCACAAGCTAAATTCTGACAGATTAAAAGTTTGGAGAATGAATTGCAAGTGGTGTTTTTTTTCAAGTTGCAAATCAATTTTATTGTTTATTGAGCCCTGTATCATCAAAATATGGCACACATATCTGTAGATAACCAGGGTTGTAGGGCAATATGTAGCATGTCAGATTTTCAAATCTGGTATTCCAAAGGGGGTACTGGTTCAAATCCAAACTGGAAATGTTATATACTGTTCCACGAAAATTTGACAATAATGTCAATTTTCCTTCATTAATAATGTATAGAGAAGTTTCCTGCCTTGTGGAAGGGTAGATGAGTACTGGTTATAGACAAGGATCCAGGAAAGCTAGGTTATGTGCACTGTCTGCTGTAAAATAACCTGAATTGTGTTGACAGGGCATTAAACCCAGTGTAAAAATAGCTTGAGATGATCTATTCACTTAGTATACATCCCTCCAATATATAAGTGAAGGAAGTAAAAGGGACATTTTATACCTCTACTACATATTTCTATTTTCAGGATATATGTCATGTAATTGTTATCCTGAGTATTTTAGTATACAGAATGTATCAAGACGTCCATCAAGACCAAATGTTCCTGTCCCACCTACCCCTGTAAGTTGACATACAACCTTTCTTACTTCTTTGTCACCTGACCTGGCTAGGGAGTTCAGTCGCTGAAACCAAAGTTTCTGAGTTTGATTCCTAAGGTCAGCCTATATACCTTTTCATTGAGTTTGATCATAAAAGCTATTTCTTGCCTACCTCTGTAACAAATAGTGCAGTTGTCCACCCATTGTGAGGGTATGTGGTGAGTACTAGGTTAAAAGCTTGGGTCTAGAGATTAGTGGTTCAGGGTGTGATGAGTACTGGATTAAAAGTTTGGGTCTAGAGATTAGTAGTTCAGGGTGTGGTGAGTACTAGGTTAAAAGCTTGGATCTAGAGATTAGTGGTTCAGGGTGTGGTGAGTACTAGGTTAAAAGCTTGGGTCTAGAGATTAGAGGTTCAGGGTGTGGTGAGTACTGGATTAAAAGCTTGGGTTTAGAGATTAGAGGTTCAGGGTGTGGTGAGTACTGGATTAAAAGCTTGGGTTTAGAGATTAGTAGTTCAGGGTGTGGTGAGTACTGGATTAAAAGCTTGGGTCTAGAGATTAGTAGTTCAGGGTGTGGTTAGTACTGGATTAAAAGCTTGGGTTTAGAGATTAGTAGTTCAGGGTGTGGTGAGTACTGGATTAAAAGCTTGGGTTTAGAGATTAGTAGTTCAGGGTGTGGTTAGTACTGGATTAAAAGCTTGGGTTTAGAGATTAGAGGTTCAGGGTGTGGTGAGTACTGGATTAAAAGCTTGGGTTTAGAGATGAGTGGTTCAGGGTGCGTAGTGAAAACTGGATTAAAAGCTTGGGTTTAGAGATTAGTAGTTCAGGGTGTGATGAGTACTGGATTAAAAACTTGGGTCTAGAGATTAGTGGTTCAGGGTGTGTGGTGAGTACTGGATTAAAAGCTTGGGTTTAGAGATTAGTAGTTCAGGGTGTGGTGAGTACTGGATTAAAAGCTTGGGTCTAGAGATTAGTAGTTCAGGGTGTGATGAGTACTGGATTAAAAGCTTGGGTCTAGAGATGAGTGGTTCAGGGTGCGTAGTGAGTACTGGATTAAAAGCTTGGGTTTAGAGATTAGTGGTTCAGGGTGTGGTGAGTACTGGATTAAAAGCTTGGGTCTAGAGATTAGTGGTTCAGGGTGTGTGGTGAGTACTGAATTAAAAGCATACACCATAGTGAACACCATAGTATAACTTTATTTTTGTCATTCTCCTGAGTCAAGCCGTACAATGTCAGCCATATGATTTTATGGTCGTGTGGTAAGAACACTAGCTTATGGATTAAAAGTAGCCAGATCCAATCCAGCAAATAATGGCAAATTTGTTTGAGCATGAAATAAATCCTGCATTTCTTCCATGGGTACTGCAGTGTAGATTGTGTTAATCATATAAGATAAAAACAATTTCTTTGTTAGTTTTAGTTATATACATTCTATATTTTATTTTTATGTAGCTTATATTGTGTATTTAATTACAATGTCTTATCTGTTTGGATTGTTCCTGTTTATTCTGAACATGTTTGATCAATTTTTACATCTTCAGGGTACGCCAGTTTCAACCAGTCCCCCACCACTGCCTTCCCTTGCTAACAGAAAAAGTTTAAAAGACAGATTGTCCCACAATAGTCCATCACGGCCGTTACCACAGCCACCGATAGAATCTACAAGTGCTTGGTTACAGTCTGGAGACTGGGAGGGAAGTAAGAACCATCTTATATTATTGTTTTTGTTTATGTATAGAATTACTTTTGTATAATATTTTATAATTGTTTTCGTTTGTTCATATTATTTAAGAAGAAACATACAGTTGTCTAAAGTTTGTTATATTATAAAACATAGGCACAAGTTTAGTGTGCCATGATAAAATATTGAGGGCTTTATCACATGTTATTTACATGTAATAAGCACTTCAAAACTAGTGATAAGGTGTACAACACCATTGAATATGATATATACATGTTTAATCAAATGAAAAAGTTTAAGTTTAAGTTCACTAACCATCTCTGTACGACTGAAGATTGTTGAAGTAACTTCATAACAGTATAGTACGACAATATTTACCTGAGCTTGAACTACCTTATTATAATAATTACACATTTCACTTACAATGAATCGTGAGTTTCCGTACGCGAGTATACGACTGTACACGTGACTGCCTATGTGACTATAAATCAATTTTGTAAAATGGCATGTTATTGTCCTTTTCACTCATGGAGAAACACGTAAGTCCGCAATATTGTGGCACTTTTTCAAAGTATCTATTTGTATGAAAACAAAATTAATTGTTTAATGCGCGTATTTTGCCGAAAGCTTCCGATAAACACAAATTACAGCCGAAGACAGAAATAAATACTGAGTTTAATGTATTCTTGCATAAAGGTCAAGCTCAGGTTAATTCTGTTGTACTATACCATTTAACCATTTGAACTAAAAATATGGCGTAGAGTGGTAGATGACTTAGGTCCCACTTGGTATCAAGAGGAATAAGTAAGTACAAACTAAAAACATAATATTTTGTATTTATATTGACAGCTGCATCGTCAAGGCAACATGAACCATTTGACAGTCGTAGAGTTACTATAAAAGGTCTTGGAATGGATGCTAATGAACTTGAATGTATTTATGGAAGTGTACCAAGAACTTTGGCAGATTTTGATTTAAAAAGAAATCAGATAGAGCTTGAAGAGGCTTTAGGTAAATGTTTAGTTATCATATTTAGTTCATTGTGTCGTTTTGCTACATTTGTACATGACAAATATTCATACTCGATTTTCTGGTTGAGGTTGCGAATATCTGAGTACCCGAATACTCGCAGCAGCCCTAACCACCATAAACGCACCAATATTGAGAAAACCATTCATCATATTGTGAAATTTTATTTGACTGTCAGTGGCACATACATTAACCCTGCTGATTAAAAACTACTACAGTACAGTACTTACTATCAAATAAAATAGGTTATCAGTATTTAAGTATGATGATTATCAAACTCATATTGAGTAAATTGGGGGGGGGGGGGGTTAATGCATGCACCACTGACAGGTGAATACAAAACAATATGATATGATAATACTATATATGATATGACAATGTAAACTGGAAAAATCATGGAATTTTGATTTTAGGGATCATGGAAAATATTACTGGTAGAAACATCATGCAAAAAGTTTTAAAAAGTTTAATGTGTCATGGAAAAACTATTTTATGTCTATTTTTATTTCAACCAATAAAATGAATGAAAAACATAAAATCAAACATAAATCTCAACTTTAAATGTTGGGTACGAATAGCACTTGGGTACGAAATTATTTATTATTGTTATTTAATATTTATCTTTTTTTTGTACAACGCCATTGAATATGTAATATAGAAATAGGCGTTTAATCAAATGAAGAAGTTTAGTTAAAGTTTAAGAAAATGAGAATTTTACAACTACACCACTTTCTGGTTTTTCTACTTATGTTGTCTGCTGAGATGTGGTGTTTTCAAATTATACTTGTTTTAGGTTTTGTATATGTTTCTGTTATGTCATGGAAAATTGAGAGAAATCTTGGAAAAATCATGGAATTTTGGTATTTAAAATCTGTATGAACCCTGTTAATTGTAGGTGCTGGTCAGTTTGGTTCTGTGTGTAAAGGGATGTGTACATTAAGATCAGGGCAAACAGTACCTGTAGCTGTGAAAACATTAAAACAAGAAGATTTTCCTTCATCTGGTCAAGAAGTATGTATTGATATAAGTTTGATTTATATTATATTAACTGGCCCAGATTCACTCTCGGTTTTAAGTACTTGTGAGTCATTGTCTTAATTGCCTTGACTACTTGCCTGATCTGTTATATTTTATACATGTAATTATGGTCAATATTACAAAGTAACCAGGCCAAACCAAATGTATAGCATAACAAATTATTGTCTGTTTTCTCTCAACTGTCAAAGCTTGAATTATTTCACGGTGACTGAATGCATTGTTTTTATATTGGTGGTCTAATTGTTGAAATTGTTAAAAATATCTTGACTAAAACATATCATACAGTAAAAGAAGCTTTACTCAATCATAATACACACTTTCGGAAACTCAGGGTCTATCATCAAGGCATTCACCGTAAAATAATTCATGTTTTGACAGTTGAGAAAAAAGGAACAATATCACTATTCAAGGGATTCAGGTATTGTAGGTTAAGGGGATGCCTAGTAACAATAAAAATATATGAATAGATCACATAGCTACATGAAATAATGAACCAGACTCAAATGTTTTAAAAGCTTAATTGCTCTTAAGGACTCAATGACATCCACAGATCAAAATAGTCAGTTTAGTACTAATACTCAGTAAATAATGTTGATTGAACCTTCATTCAAATCTGAAGACTGATGGTTCAATGGATTCAATATAAAGTATTGATTTTACTGGATAGAGGGAAAACTTTATCTCCCTATTAAGTGAAAGATAGTACTGGTAAAAACGATTGCTAGAAATCTGGCAAGTTGAGTGGCAATCTGATTAAAACCCGATTTAAAATTTTCCGCTCACCCACTCGCTAATTTAGATCTGGCCTTTTTCAGAGAGGGTCACGTTCAAGTGACCTTTTCTCATCAATATATTCAAAATGAAATTTTTATGATACGTCTACGTCACGCAATTTGAAATGAGCCGTCCAATCGCAGACTGTGAATAATACCGCTGTTAAATTAGCTTGCAAACCTTGGTCTAAAAATAGAAATTACGAAATCAAAATGTTATTAATAGTGTTTGGTCTATATGAAAGCTACGCGTGGATTGGTCTTTACAAAGTTCATCTCGACATGACCTTCCACAAAGACAGTAGAGATCCTGTACGACAGGGGTCTACAGCATATCTGTTTACGGAGATTGATTGAGTGGCCACCATTCATAACATTATAGAAAGAATTGATAAATGTTGTTTTATGAAAAAAAGATGATCATCCTTTGAATAATAAAGCAATGCCTAATGTATTCATAGGAACAAGTTAATGTATATACCGGTTAATATTGCAATACGACTTCTGACAGTTTTTAACCGCTTAGTTTTTCTCTGAACCTGTTTTTCTAGTTATGTTCTATACTGATTGATTTTATCAGAGTCTGAAATTTAAATGTTTGAATAAATGTTAAAATGTGTTCAAAAACTAGAAATATTTTTCATTAAGTGAGAAATAATTATCTTTGAAAGTCCATTCAAAACCTTTTTTTCTAAATTATTCAAACATTTGCACAATATGTGCATTCTCGTTCCCAGAGTCGAGGAGGATTCTCAATACTAGCTAGTATTGAGAATCCTACTAGACTCTGGGAACGAGAATGAATATGTGTAGATCATTTGAAAATACAAATATTTATGTACAACGTTGATCAAATTAAGACGATGCAAGTGCATTAATTCATGCTATGCATGTATGCACAAAGAACAATATGTATTGCAATATATTGCAATACGGGTTTGGTGTATTGCAATATATAATATAATATGCACTAGTATCTATATAATGGCCAGTCATTTACAGCTTCCAAGTATATTGAAGGTCCAGACTGGACCATATTCTTTTTTTCAAAAGTAGAAAAACAGGGTACAACAAATGTTTCAGAAGCAACTTGTTCTGCAGGACTAAATGCTACAATATGTACCCGTCATGTACTCCACTGAATGATTATGCAATTAATTGTTAACTTGTACGAAGCAGGTGTACAGTGATTATATATTTATAGTACTTGTGATAACGTGACACATTCGCAGGTAACTGTCTAGTTTAGAACAATGGGTGCAAAGTAATGAAATAGTCACAATATGACGAGTGCTGTTAGAAGATCAACTCGTCCTGAGTAAATTTCTAGTAGTAATTATGAGCAGACAAGTGGATTTGTGGAGCTCTGAAAAAGGAAAGTTTATGTTAATTTCTGTAAATAAGTTATATACTTTTTTTTACACTTTTAATTACAATACATAAATGTTCATATTTTATTTTAACCATTTATATTTTCTAGCCTGAGTTAATCAGAGAAGCCAAAGTGATGATGCCACTAAGTCATAAACATATTGTCAGAATGATTGGTGAGTGACTTTGTTTGCCAATTAAAGTCTTGCATTAATGAAGCCATTGTGTAGTGGTACCACGATGAGAGATCAAGTTTCCGAAACTTTCTCCTTCAAATAATGATGTACTTGATTAATATCCCATCGGGGATACTGCTCTTTTCATTTAGCTGAGAATGTTACTGCTCATTTCTCACTTCATCATGCTGAAAGTAACTGAATAAAGCTCTGAATTCTGCCTACCTACTTGTGGTAAATAGGTGTAGCCACTTTCTAAGGGTTGATCATTTGAGTCCAGCTACAATCTGTGAGAAAGTGTGTTGTTTTCAAAAAGAGTCTAGAACAGGTGTACCACAAAAACAATTGTTTGGCAAACCATCCTCCTTTTATGACTGTTTAAATATTACGAAGATTTTTACTGTTTTAAATCTTCATTTTATTTTAACGTTTCAGGTGTATGTAGAGCTGAAAGTATTATGTTAGTATTGGAGTTAGCTCCCTTAGGTCAATTTAATACATATCTACAGAAAAACAAGTAAGTACGAGGGTTACCGCCCATTCGTCATAAAATTCATGTTTGAAGAAAAACAAATGAGAGCTAAATTTTTGGATCAATAAATTTTTAACTCATGTTTACTGTCTAATGTAATACTGACTATAAATTAAAGCTTGTATCTTGTTAAATCCTGGGCCCATATTCACAAAAATAAATCTCAAACTCAGTCTTGAACTTAGACTTTGACTTCCCTGAGCAAATTTTCAAAATGGTATTCACGAACAGTTTCAGACTTAGACTCAGCTGAGATTAAAATTTACTTGATATAAGCGGCCTCTAACCATAATAAAAATGAAACAAAATGGCTGCCATTATTATCTCATTATTAACCATTTTTATCTCTTCAATAAAGTTTTCAATCTACAATTTTTAGACTGAACATTTTAGACTCAAACTCTGATTTTAGACTCAGACTCAAGACTCAAAATTTTTGTAATACCATTTTTTGGACTTTTGAGTCAGAGTCTGAGTCTAAAGTCTAAAACTACTCAGTTTTAGACTAAAAAAGCGATAGTGAATATGGGCCCTGTATTTTGCACATCTTAGCACCATTGTGTTGGTATAACTTGAATTCTATGCCTTTTATTAACCATAAACTTGCATATTGCCCAAAAGGCCATGTTTTTTGTTCTATTATACCAACTTAAATCCTTTTATCCATTTTGTTGTGGTCATTTTTACCTTATCCCTACAGAGGTGTACAGTGTACACAATAACAGTTTGTGATTCTAAATTTTGTATAATTATATAAACTATAAATATCTATAAAACTACAACATTGATTTTGCTTGGATTTCGCACAATCTTTTTGCAACTTTTCCATCTAGGATTATGATTATTACAATTTTTTACTGATAAATAAAAAACTTTTCAAAAGGATGTTGTACAAACTATTTAAATTTTTTTATCAAAAATCCATTGGGGGGGGTATAACATTGTCATACTTACAATGTTTTGTACAATATCCTGTGTGCTTACTGTAAATCTGTCACTTAAATAAACTTCAACAGTCTGTCTGCAGTGAATAAAAATATGACATCATAAAGGGTCAATAAACTTGGCTAGGGGTGGAGCTTTCCTTGACTACGGGCCATATACAAATATATTGACCGGGTGATGTCACATTTAATATAGAGGAAGTTATGCAAATGAGGTGTAACATAGTTAATTATTGTATCCAATGCAAAAAATGCTGCATGTATCCAATATAAAAAAAATGCCACATGTGCTTACATCTAATTATTGTATCCAATGTAAAAACAGTTGCCACATGTGCTTACATCTAATTATTGTATCCATTGTAAAAACAATTGCCACATGTGCTTACATCTAATTATTGTATCCAATGTAAAACAATTGCCACATGTGCTTACATCTAATTATTGTATCCAATGTAAAACAATTGCCACATGTGCTTACATCTAATTATTGTATCCAATGTAAAACAATTGCCACATGTGCTTACATCTAATTATTGTATCCAATGTAAAAACAATTGCCACATGTGCTTACATCTAATTATTGTATCCAATGTAAAAACAATTGCCACATGTGCTTACATCTAATTATTGTATCCAATGTAAAAAAAATGCCACATGTGCTTACATCTAATTATTGTATCCAATGTAAAAACAATTGCCACATGTGCTTATATCTAATTATTGTATCCAATGTAAAAACAATTGCCACATGTGCTTACATCTAATTATTGTATCCAATGTAAAAACTATTGCCACATGTGCTTACATCAATATGCATGATATATTTTCAGAGGAATGTCACCTTGTAATATTGTAGAGTTACTATGGCAGGTTGCTATGGGAATGGGATATTTAGAATCTAAGAAATTTGTACATCGTGATTTAGCTGCAAGAAATGTTTTACTTGTATCAGAACATTTTGCTAAGATTAGTGATTTTGGAATGTCTAAAGCTTTATGTCTTGACAATAACTATTATGAGGTAGGTAGAGAAGAGTTTGATTGCTCTTGATTACTTACTTACTTGGTTGTCCTTAGACGACCAATGACATTTCCACACCAGATCGTCCTATCGGTCATAAGGGAGGCTAGTTCTGTTGTGTCCCTTACAACTGTATCACGTTTAAGTGTGTCCAAAAAGGTGGCCTTGGGTCTTCCTCTTCTATGATATCCTTGTTTTGGCTCCCGCAATACTAGTGGTTGTGCGTTGACCTCATGATGGCAGAAGCAATGTCCAGCTAACTACATTCTCCTGGAGGCCATATTGTCACCAACCTTAGGGAGGTTCCCATATAGGATCTTGTTGAGAATGTGGCTTGACAGACCAGTGAATGTCTAAAACATTATGAAGCATGCTAGTATAGGTTCCATTTAGTGACTTCTCCAAGGCTTCTGTTAGTGTCCAGCTCTCGCAGCCATACAGCAGTATAGACTCAATTGTGGCTATGAAGATGGGCAACTTGAAATCTCCCCGCACTTTGATTGTTTGGGTCTTATTATAGGAGCAGGGGTTTGTACTAGAACATGTTTAAAAAAGAGGTAAGCAAACTTATGAGAAACACAGACCTTCCTCACAGTTTTGATCAAAAGGACTTATTTTCTTATCCCATCTGAGACAATGCTGACTCATGAGCAAGAAAAGTACCATTCAGTGGTGATTGTTTCACTTCACTCAGGTGTCTATAGGTACATAGTAATGAAGTGTAAGTGTGTTGTGACACTTTGTAACCTGTAAAATGTTCAATGCTTCCTAAGAAGATTTGTGTCTGTATAAAGTTTAATATTTTATAAAAGTTCGTCATAAAAGGACCAAGAGGTATTGTGTTTAAATTCCCCCAGTGACACTGCTACCAAGTAATTTCAGTTAACAAAGAAATAACCTTTGATTGCTTTACTGTGTGAAGGTGATTTAAACGAAAATCATGTTATTCAAAATTGGTAAAAACTTTTTCATGTATATGAAAGCAGTCTTTTAACAGAACTTGACTATAATATATAAACATATATACTGTAAAGTTTTGCTATTGTAGAGATCACTTCGGTTATTCCAAAATCATGAGAGATTTGACCATTTATTTACTCCCTAATGTTTATTTGAGTAGAATAAGGTCAGTGTAGTAAAACCATTTGTCTACTAACTCCATTGATTTGGACGGTCCTATTGATAGTCTTTACATGTAATTGTTGTAGGCAAAGGAAAGTGGAAAATGGCCATTAAAATGGTACGCCCCAGAATGTGTATATTTCTGGAAATTTGATTCTAAATCAGATGTATGGAGTTTTGGTGTAACAATGTGGGAGGCTACATCTTATGGTGATAGACCATACAAGGTATGTAATGTTGTGTAGAAACTGTGTTATGGTGATAGACCATACAAGGTATGTAATGTTGTGTAGAAACTGTGTTATGGTGATAGACCATACAAGGTATGTAATGTTGTGTAGAAGCTGTGATATAGTGATAGACCATACAAGGTATGTAATGTTGTGTAGAAACTGTGTTATGGTGATAGACCATACAAGGTATGTAATTTTGTGTAGAAACTGTGTTCTGGTGATAGACCATACAATGTATGTAATGTTGTGTAGAACCTTTGTATGGTGATAGACCATACAAGGTATGTAATGTTGTGTAGAAGCTGTGATATAGTGATAGACCATACAAGGTATGTAATGTTGTGTAGAACCTTTGTTATGGTGATAGACCATACAAGGTATGTAATGTTGTGTAGAAGCTGTATTATGGTGATAGACCATACAAGGTATGTAATGTTGTGTAAAAGCTGTGTTATGGTGATAGACCATACAAGGTATGTAATGTTGTGTAGAAGCTGTATTATAGTGATAGACCATACAAGGTATGTAATGTTGTGTAGAAGCTGTATTATGGTGATAGACCATACAAGGTATGTAATGTTGTGTAAAAGCTGTGTTATGGTGATAGACCATACAAGGTATGTAATGTTGTGTAAAAGCTGTGTTATGGTGATAGACCATACAAGGTATGTAATGTTGTGTAGAACCTTTGTTATGGTGATAGACCATACAAGGTATGTAATGTTGTGTAAAAGCTGTGTTATAGTGATAGACCATACAAGGTATGTAATGTTGTGTAGAAGCTGTATTATGGTGATAGACCATACAAGGTATGTAATGTTGTGTAAAAGCTGTGTTATGGTGATAGACCATACAAGGTATGTAATGTTGTGTAAAAGCTGTGTTATGGTGATAGACCATACAAGGTATGTAATGTTGTGTAGAAGATGTGATATAGTGATAGACCATACAAGGTATGTAATGTTGTGTAAAAGCTGTGTTATGGTGATAGACCATACAAGGTATGTAATGTTGTGTAGAAGCTGTGTTATTGTGATAGACCATACAAGGTATGTAATGTTGTGTAGAAGCTGTGATATAGTGATAGACCATACAAGGTATGTAATGTTGTGTAAAAGCTGTGTTATGGTGATAGACCATACAAGGTATGTAATTTTGTGTAGAAACTGTGTTCTGGTGATAGACCATACAAGGTATGTAATGTTGTGTAAAAGCTGTGTTATGGTGATAGACCATACAAGGTATGTAATGTTGTGTAAAAGCTGTGTTATGGTGATAGACCATACAAGGTATGTAATGTTGTGTAAAAGCTGTGTTATGGTGATAGACCATACAAGGTATGTAATGTTGTGTAGAAACTGTGTTATGGTGATAGACCATACAAGGTATGTAATGTTGTGTAAAAGCTGTGTTATGGTGATAGACCATACAAGGTATGTAATGTTGTGTAGAAGCTGTGATATAGTGATAGACCATACAAGGTATGTAATGTTGTGTAAAAGCTGTGTTATAGTGATAGACCATACAAGGTATGTAATGTTGTGTAGAAGCTGTGATATAGTGATAGACCATACAAGGTATGTAATGTTGTGTAGAAGCTGTGATATGGTGATAGACCATACAAGGTATGTAATGTTGTGTAGAAGCTGTATTATGGTGATAGACCATACAAGGTATGTAATGTTGTGTAAAAGCTGTGTTATGGTGATAGACCATACAAGGTATGTAATGTTGTGTAAAAGCTGTGATATAGTGATAGACCATACAAGGTATGTAATGTTGTGTAAAAGCTGTGTTATGGTGATAGACCATACAAGGTATGTAATGTTGTGTAAAAGCTGTGTTATGGTGATAGACCATACAAGGTATGTAATGTTGTGTAGAAACTGTGTTATGGTGATAGACCATACAAGGTATGTAATGTTGTGTAAAAGCTGTGTTATGGTGATAGACCATACAAGGTATGTAATGTTGTGTAGAAGCTGTGATATTGTGATAGACCATACAAGGTATGTAATGTTGTGTAAAAGCTGTGTTATGGTGATAGACCATACAAGGTATGTAATGTTGTGTAGAAGCTGTGATATAGTGATAGACCATACAAGGTATGTAATGTTGTGTAAAAGCTGTGTTATGGTGATAGACCATACAAGGTATGTAATGTTGTGTAAAAGCTGTGTTATGGTGATAGACCATACAAGGTATGTAATTTTGTGTAAAAGATGTGTTATGGTGATAGACCATACAAGGTATGTAATGTTGTGTAGAAGCTGTGATATAGTGATAGACCATACAAGGTATGTAATTTTGTGTAAAAGCTGTGTTATAGTGATAGACCATACAAGGTATGTAATGTTGTGTAAAAGCTGTGTTATGGTGATAGACCATACAAGGTATGTAATGTTGTGTAAAAACTGTGTTATGGTGATAGACCATACAAGGTATGTAATGTTGTGTAAAAGCTGTGATATAGTGATAGACCATACAAGGTATGTAATGTTGTGCAGAAGCTGTGTTATAGTGATAGACCATACAAGGTATGCAATGTTGTGTAGAAGCTTTGGTCCAGTGGTAGGATGTACGTTAAGGGATTGAGAGGTCCCAGGTTCAATCTGCACTTGAAGCACTGATGATTTCCTGGAGCATGGAATTAACCATGTATAACTCCACCGGGGTGTTAAAGGTTACTGTGAGGGATTACCTGCCTAAAATTGAATATGTATATGGAAACGGACATTAGGCAGCAATTAAAATTTTTAAGTTTGTAAATATCGTGTTCTTGTGTTGAATTGTGTCACTTTTCAACAACAGTAAACTATCAACATAGCCTTTTTTCAGCAACACCAGTCATCTCTCAAACTAACTAGGGCCATCCAGAATAATGATCCTTGAATTGTGTAACAGGCTAATTTGCAATATAAATATTCACATAATGATAAGGATCATTTTCATTGACAGAAATTTAGATAAAACAATTTTTTTTTACACTCATGACATTGAATGTGAGACTATAATCCCTCAGTTATATATTACCCACCAAAAGTATGGAGACAATTTCTGATTGTATGCCTACTGAATAGCTATATCTATATTTTGGCAACTGTTTATTTTGAAATGCTTTGTAGTTTTGCTTTACTTTTTGGTACTTATCATAATTATATCTGAAACTACAAAAATACCATAAAAGCTATGTATTGGAACATAATTAAAATAAACATGGATTTAGAGGCTTTATGATGTCAGGTGCTGAATCTATTAAATGTGTGGCATTCATAAAATTTGTTTTCATTTTATCACAAACCATACTTAAATATATTAGAGATAATGATTCAGCAAAATAATCATCAAAACTCAAAGAGTTGTAGTAAATTTCTTTTGTCTCCAAACTTATGGTGGGTACTGTATATTTATTACCATTAATGGACTTGGGTCATTTAAAGTAGTACTGTCACAATTTCTGGTTAGTTGTCGCTGAATTGATTTCTAAATGAAATCTTTCTCAATTTCTTGAATCCATGAATCATTCTTCTATATAAGATCTCTGAATACAGTAAGTTTATTTGTTAGTTTATTTGTTAATAGTGGGTTTAATGCAATGTCAACACTTTTTGATCATTTTATGATGTCCAGCCTACTAACCTAGCCTTGTCTATAACCAGTACTCACCTACCCTTTAACAAGGCTGGAAACTCTCCATATACCTTATTAATTATTAATATATCCCCGGGTGGGAATTGAACCCGTATCCCCTTCAGGACACGAGATTTCATATCCCACTGCTACCAACTGGGCTTCGACCAAGGTTGGTTACAGTAAGACTCACTGATGCCAAGTGCTGACTCAATGAATCTAAATGAATTAAAAGATGATTGGTTTAATTATACCTATTAATAAAAGCATTATCCATTAGTTTTAAACTGCATTGTCATACTCCATATTATGGATAAACTGAATTGGCTGTCAATATGAATCAAAATGGTTCACAGATTATCCGCTTTTCATCGATTTCAAGCAAATGGTTTACCAGTTTCAGTTTGCAGTATTGTGACAGACCTTAATTTGAAAAGTACTAAGACAATCTAGATTTAAAAGGCAAAGTGTTCAGCTTGCTAAGTTCACAAAATGTATATTAATGTTGATATTATATATTACAGAAAATGAAAGGTCAAGAAGTATTAAAGTTTCTAGAAGATAATCAAAGATTAGAAAAACCTGAATTATGTGATGACGAAGTCTATGATGTCATGTTAAGTTGCTGGAAATTTGAGTAAGTTATTATCTATTGTTACATTGCTGGCAATTTGAGTAAGTTATGAAATGTTAAGTTGCTGGGAATTTGAGTAAGTTATAATCTAATGTTAATTTGCTAGCAATTTGAGTAATTTATAAAATGTTAAATTGCTAGCAATTTGAGTAATTCATAAAATGTTACATTGCTTGGAATTTGAGTAAGTGATAATCTGATGTTCCATTGCTGTCAATTTAAGTAATTTATAAAATGTTACATTGATGGCAATTTGAGTAAGTTATAATCTAATGTAACATTGCTGGCAATTTGAGTAAGTTATAATCTAATGTAACATTGCTGGCAATTTGAGTAATTTATAAAATGTTAAATTGCTGTCAATTTGAGTAATTTATAAAATGTTACATTGCTGGCAATTTAAGTAAGTTATAATCTAATGTAACATTGCTGTCAATTTAAGTAATTTATAAAATGTTACATTGCTGGCAATTTGAGTAAGTTATAATCTAATGTAACATTGCTGTCAATTTGAGTAATTTATAAAATGTTACATTGCTGGCAATTTGAGTAAGTTAGAATGTAATGTAACATTGCTGTCAATTTGAGTAATTTATAAAATGTTACATTGCTGGCAATTTGAGTAAGCTATAATCTAATGTTACATTGCTGGCAATTTGAGTAAGTTATAAAATGTTACATTGCTGGCAATTTGAGTAATTTATAAAATGTTACATTGCTGGCAATTTGATTAATGTATAATCTAATGTTACATTGCTGGCAATTTGAGTAATTTATCAAATGTTACAATGCTGGCAATTTGAGTAATTTATCAAATGTTACATTGCTGGCAATTTGAGTAATTTGTAAAATGTTAAATTGCTAGCAATTTGAGTAATTTATAAAATGTTACATTGCTGTCAAGTTGAGTAAGTTATAATCTAATGTTACATTGCTGGCAATTTGAGTAAGTTATAATCTAATGTTACATTGCCGGCAATTTGAGTAATTTATAAAATGTTACATTGCTGGCAATTTGAGTAATTTATAAAATGTTACATTGCTGGCAATTTGAGTAATTTATAAAATGTTAAATTGCTAGCAATTTGAGTAATTTATAAAATGTTTCACTGCTGGCAGTTTGAGTAATTTATAAAATGTTACGTTGCCGGCAATTTGAGTAATTTATAAAATGTTACATTGCAGTCAATTTGATTAATTTATAAAATGTTAAATTGCTAGCTATTTGAGTAATTTATAAAATGTTACATTACTAGCAATTTGAGTAATTTATAAAATGTTAAATTGCTGGCAATTTGAGTAAGTTGTAATCTAATGTTAAATTGCTAGCAATTTGAGTAATTTATAAAATGTTAAATTGCTAGCAATTTGAGTAATTTATAAAATGTTACATTGCTAGCAATTTGAGTAATTAATAAAATGTTACATTGCTGTCAATTTGAGAAAGTTATAATGTATTGTAAATGTTTGAATGAACTTTTAGTTGTGCTATGTTATCCCTGTGGTGCAGTCAACATTCTTTTATTAGCATTCATTTAATATTGATGTTGAGTGGTTTTATGTTATCCATGGTTTTTAGCTCAACAATTCCGAGAATAGTTGGGGTATCCTACTTGGTTGTGCATTGGAGGTGGTTTCAGTGTTGACCTTACACTTCTTGGTCTTGCATAACTCTAGCATGACTTTTGACTAGAATATGACCCTTTTATACTCAAAAAATGCTTGGTTAAGTTTTTTTGTACAACATTTTATCTTTGAAACTACTGATAGGATTCACTTGAAACTTCAAACATGTCTATAGGGTAATCATTGAAGGTCAAATACCAAGTTGCATGAATTTTGACTGGTTGTTGCTGTTGTTTACACAAATGCCAGGAATACTCAAGCACTCTGTCCATGTACTTCTCTTGGTGTACATACCTGTAGGGGTCTTTTTGTAGTCTTCATAATTTAGCCTGTTATAGCAGGGCTCTGTCTGTGGAGATAGTTACCAACATCAGATGTTGCTGCTGAAAACTCACAAAGCTTCTAGGCAAGCCTAACAATTTCTAATTATATTCTTATACATTTATACGTACATATCTTGTTAAGATAATCAAAAGTGGTTCCACTAGTAGAACTTTACTTCTAGGGCTGTCACGATACACCAAAAACGTATCACGATATATTGCAATACGCTAGCACCATACCGCGATACGTACCACGATATATTGTGTTTTTTAGATTCGTTATGCCTCTGCTGTATTTAACAGAAACATTGCAAATCTTACATGCAGCTACTGATAGAATATAGTTTTTTAAGTGTATACGGCCATTTAGGACTATGATATATGTTGTGCATATAAAAAGATGCCTTGTTTCAAAGAAACAGAACATTCCTAGCAATCAAGCTCCTGGATGCCATGCTTGTTTCACAACTTTCTGTCTTAAAGTATTTGATTAAAGTACATGTTTTGCACAAGTTCCGCACAACCAATTGAAGGCGCCCCATTCTGTTCAAATTCTTTGTAACTTAATCTTAGATTGAATGAACGATGGAAAAACTGACTTATCGCAACTTTCATTTTGCAAAGGGAAACATTTTCCAATAAATTTTAAAAAAATCGCCAAAAACCAGTACATCAAATTCGTACCACGGTATGTATTGCTGCAGCTGCATATTGCAATATACCGGCATATCGTGACAGCCCTATTTACTTCAGGTTTAGAGTTTTATTGAAATATTATGGGTTTTTTACATTTACAGTAAACATGTGAGACCAACATTCCAGGAGCTTGCTGTTACAATGGGTAATATATACAGACGTATGAGTGGAGAATCATCTAGCTAGCATAATGTGACTTGATCATCTATGAACATTGTAATGTCTAAATATTGGGTTTCATACTTAGTCAGCAATGTTTTAGATTACTTAGGTATGCAGTAAATCTATCAAGATGTCGGTCATTCAAAATTATATGTTTTAGGGGCCACTTTACTATTTAGTGATCCCTTAGTTTAAACACTACATATATATAATCTCTACTGCATGAATGACCCTTTTTTACTAAAACAATGTAAAAAGTGATCATCACAAATGACCCCCATAGCATCAACATCAGTATGAATTAAGGGCCATTGTTCTTAAGTTAACTATAAAACGGATCCCTTAATCCATATAAATAGCTCATTATGAAGAGTGGTATGTTCTGTGTCATCCAAAATTACCTTTACATTCAAGGGCTGAATGATACACTATTGTAACTCCATTTGAAAATAAAGGGAGTGACAACAGTATTTTATTAAGCCCTCGAATTGTAAAAAAAGCTGAATTTTCATTATTTTGTTAAAGTATGTTTCTGATGTATGTACATTAGGAAAATTATTATATTACATGTGTATTTAAAAGGAAAGTAATTATAGTTAATACAATCGTAATTGTTTTACATGCTCATGTATGTTATGTTATGATTTCTCAAGTATTGGTAAGAAATTAAAAACACATTACACATTAACAAAACTGGTTAAGTGATTATGTAGAGTGAAATGTATACATGTATTCAAGATAAGTTACATTATGTAAAAGTGACGTCATGGTTGGACAATCACTTGTATAGTTCTTATATCACTGACCAATAATATAAATGTCAGTGAATGTATGGGCCTCTTCTGTTAGGAGATTGCTAGCTAGCCCTTCTTGAAAGGGGTTCTTTGTAGCATAAAGTTCTATGGAGCGGTTTGCTTCAAGCTAGCAATTCCAAAATGGCGATTTCCAAAACAGATGTTCAGAATTGTAACAAATGAAACATATTCTAATGAATTATCACCCTGATTATTTACTTGGTATCTGCTTCAAGGAAATCTATGTATTTAATTAGATATGAATAAGTCAGTATTCTTGAAAACGCAGTCTGTTCCCAATGGGGGCAGACATTTTGAAAAGCTGAGGTGTTCCAATTTTTCAGGGAGTAAGAAAAATCTTGGTACATATCGCTAGCTAGAGATTCAATTTGCTTGTTTTTAGCAAACTGTTCTATAGGAAATAGTTAGGTAGTGATACAAAGTGCTTGCCTTACAGAATGGGTACTATGATTAAATAATCTAGGCAAGCTCATAAAGGCGCCATTTAAGATTTGTTATATTATTTTTGTTGCTTCAATTCTACTAGCTATTTTTTACATGTATAAAGTGCTATGTACGATTTACGCTCATTTTATGTTAAAAACGAACCATTACATTTGTAATGTTTGTTGCCATTCATGTTATATTTAATATTGTTAATCTTGAATACTGTGAAACAGTTATCTTTTGTTTATATTGTAAAAATGCATTTTCTCTTTTATTTCATTTTTAATATGTGTAAACTTTGATTTAAAAATCAATTTGTTAGTGAAATTAGAAATGTACAGAACCCGGGTCAGTAGGGCAGTTGGTAGCCCTCCTGGGTTTTGAATCTAGTGTCCTGAGGGGGGTACAGGTTTAAAACCCACCCAGAAAGGTTATACCCTTCCATGAAAATTTGACAAGAATGCCAATTTTCCTCCATTAATAAGGTATATGAAGAAGTTTCCAGTCTTGTGAAAGGGTAGGTGAGTACTGTTTATAGACAAGGGTCCAGGAAAACTATGTTATGTATGCTGAACGCTGTAAAATAACCTAAAAACTTGTGTTGACATGGCATTAAGCCCAGTACTAATGAAAAGAAAAGTACAGAAATGAAGAGGTATCCTTGCCTCATCCTTTAATCAATGTACAATCATTATTTTACACAAACTTTCTCATTGAAACTACAAATATTGTCAGCTGTGACCAGGATTTTATGGTGGTTGAGATGGAGTTAGAATTTGACCATCAGGTCTCTAATCATTACAAGACATACCAGTGACATAAATCTCTAGTAACAACAGTTCATGACAATTTGATCACAATGTTTATTTACTTGCCTATAAGGAATGTTGTTGGCTATATGAGAAAGGGTAATGTAGCCTTAGTTTAAGAAGAGACTAGGAAACCTGGTATTATATGAAAAACTCTGTGAATAACTATGACAATGATAATAAATGGAGTAAAATAGAAATTTACAAAACATTATACATACTGGTAGATACATGTATAAAACAGAGTTATACACTGGAGTCCAAAAGTTTCTTTACACACATATTTTTTTCCATATTTTCTCTTGCGTTTTATTGAAAAATTATTGCACACACTTTGCATTTAGTATTTTTATTTTATAATTCATTAAAAACATAATTGATGGCTCATGTGTAAAATATATATTTGTTGTGAAATTGATAACTACATGACATGTAAAGTATATCAAAGTGCATGTATACTTCAAAATGTCAAAATTTAACAAATGTTAAGAAATCTTTGCACCCAGTGTAGTTGATAGGTATTAATATAGCACTTGATACATGTATTTAAAAGTTATTGTAGTTCTGAATTTAGAACTAAAAACAACATTCACTTTGTGTATCCTAAAAATGTTTAAAAACAATATCATTGTCATTTCATACAAGTAAATGGTATAAACAAATTGACTCATTATCAGACTGAAATTAATTGTGTCCCAGGTCAATTCTAACTATAGTTCCATGGTCCCATAACTTATATTTAAAGTTTACAGTTTAGTTAACAAAGCTCTAAATCAGTCTACAAAATTATGTTGTCCCAACAGGTCATTTTAGTAGCAAGCTTTATATCTTGTTTGTAGATTTTTGGTTGCAACACAAATTGATGATTGCCCAAACTAAAAAGTAGTTGTCTTGGACAACTGGACCCCCGCTTCTTTTGTAGACTGCTGAATCCATTGATCTTCAAATGATGTGTCATCTGTGTTTCTTCCGTCCATCTATAAATCATTAAAAGTTTAATCAACATAGTTCCTTCAAGCCTCGTTGCTATGACAATGATTTAAATATTTCTACCATTATTTCATATAAAAGTAATGTAATGGCATTTGCATTTGTTTTTTGGATCAAGAGGTCCTGGGTTCCAGTCCCCCTAGGGGCACTGCTAATTTCCATAAGCAAGAAATTTACCTGCAATCGCTTCACTCCACCCGGATGTTAATAAGTACCTGTTAGGGTTATGCACTTTATGCTGTGGCTGCAATCTGTGCTGTATGTACACAGTTGGTGTGTGACTCGATGATGATCAGGGAAGTTAATGCCAAGAGTAAATAGTGATACTTGAAGTAGACTTCAAAAACATTGCTTTAAGTAGCCTGTTGTGTAAGAAATATGTTTTATAACACAATTAGTTAGTACATGTATTACCTTAGTGTTTCTGAGTGCTATAACCGAAATTTATTTAAACAATTGATTCTACAAGTTAAATCTTCATATTGTTTACATGATTGATATTTGTTAGGCATTTTATTTTTATTTGCATTTTTAAAATTGTTTTAAACGTCTTTTAAAGCCTTCCATCATTTTATCATATTGTAGTACAGAACAATACTTGAAAGGTAGTAAAAGTAAGTTCCATGTTGCTAGGAGTAAATTTATCTTATCTGAAACCTGTTGAGTTTTATGTTGATTGTGGTGTGTCTATTTAGAGAATTGTATGCTTCGTTCATTAAAAACTTAACTATGAGAATTTTCAATTTGGAAAAATTTCATTTGAAGAGATTTCACTGGAGTCAGTTCTAAAGAAATCTTAGAGTTAGTCCCTTTTTTATTTATTTTTTTACCTTAAATAAGATTGAATTCTTTTTAAAATTCAGCTTCAAATGTTTTATATCATGTGACCTTGAACTGGTCATGTGATCAAAATCAGTCAGAAGTAAAGGTGACAAGATGTCATAAAAATAAATAAATTTGCTTGAAGTAGAAGAAAAAATACTCAATCTTAAAAAAAATGTCTTCCAAAACTGGGTGCCATAGTCTTTGCAATTTGACTGTTAGCTTTTATAATATGTATTATTGTTTATAAGTATTTAGTAAGTTGCCATTATTTACATAGCTCTTTCAAGGAGCAAATGTGGAATTAATATCAGGGAGGTCTTGGCTATACAGTAGGGCAAATACTTTCAACTCAAGGATCTATACACAAAGTTTCTCTGACAAATTTTTAAACCAATCTCTCATACAGAGTTGTCGATCCTTACAGTGCTCTCAATCTCTGTTAACGTCTCGAAAGTAGTACCAAACACGTGATCGTTTAAAACGATCATGTGACAATTTTTTAATCATATCAGACTCTTTCCATACCCAACAGGCAAACTAACTAACAGATCATCTTTCTTGTCTTGTAGATGTTCAAAGGCTTGTTGTTGACAGTCCCTTAGCATGATATTTTTGTCATAATTTTTAGCAATAGCATCTAATGTTGACATTTTTAGCGGATGAGTAAATAAGCCAAATTACTAAGAGTAGAAAGACATTTCACAAAAAAATAGTTCCTGTAAATATAGCTTTTTAAAAATTGGATTTCGCCTATAATAAAATCCTATTTCACGTAAGACTTTAAGATAATATACTAGTATATAAAAGATGAATTACGTCTTCGATACAAAATCTAAATTATATTACTATTTTACAAGAATCTTGTAAAAACTGAGACATTAACAGAGATTGAGAGCACTGTAAGGATCGACAACTCTGTATGAGAAATTGATTTTTAAACATGTTGCCATAATCCTATGAAATTTGTTATTTTATCTTCACCATCTTCAATATAAAACTTGTATTGACCAAATAGTAATGCTCATTTTATTATGTCTATGGAATTGCATCTGGTATGCCCACTCTTATATCATACAACTGTCATCCAATCTTAACCAAACTTGGTCAGAATATTTATCATTAAGATAGCTCAAATAAGTAAAACATCCAAGGAAATCTACCCAGGGACTCATGAGTTATTTCCCTTGAATCTATTCACATGTGAATGTATTATATTTGTTTTATTTTTCTACATTTTATATTTATAGTTGGTACAAAAAACAAGACACTGTTTATATGGACAATACAATAAACTAATCCATAACAGGGGATGCTCAGGATGACTATAAAATATATAATTTTAATGTTTTATGAGTGTCTTGTTGGTGTAGTGGTGAAGCATAATTGACAAAGGGTGGGTGGTTTATTCCCCTCACTAATTTTGTTAAAATGAACCATACAACTTTTATTTTCAATACTGCTTACCTCTGGAATGGATTGGTTCATTTTTATGTTTACACAAATATGTTGTTATTTTGTTCCATCTAGAATCTATGTATATCATGAGCTTTAAATTATCATTATGTTCCATACTATTTTTATGTTATAATATTTTATATTCTTCTGTGATAATCATGAATAATTTGCATAATATAATCAAATAAAGGGAGGTAATTCTGTATAGATATGTTGATTATTGTTAAATGTATATAAAGTTACCTCCCTTTGTTATCATAGATAGTAGGTTCTTGAAATTGCATTATTTACAACTTAAATGCATATTTTTGCATTCATCTAGTTTTAGCCATTCAATTTAAATAAACTCCCTTGTGCAGATGATTGCTTTTGTCTAAACAAATAAATTCAACAGTGTAAAAATGTCTTCAAATTCAGAAGCAAATAAAACATAAAATTAAACAGTTTGTGCTCATTAAATTGTTATCAATTTCTGATTGTTGTTGTTTGTTATAATAAAATAAATATCACATCCTACAGAAGGTGATAAAATGGAATGTTCACCCTTGACAAGTAATGTCAACCTGGGTTTAAGCCTCGGTAGGATGTGATATTTATATTATATGACAATCATACTGGGGTATCAGATGGGATGTATTTGCGTGCTTCATTACGACCAGTTTAACTTACTATTGTAAAATATACATGTAGAAGTAGCGTCAAATTTGAGTGAAATATTCTGCATTGATAAAACTATCTTTTCTTAACTACTGTAAATATTTATGAAATACAACTAAGTGTCAGGTCAATTTTGAGTGATTATACTTCAGCCATTCTTTCTATATGTTAAAAATGGCAAACTTTCTGTTAACTGTTGATAAAGACTTTAGAGTCTTCATTTACTTGTTGTACAGATCACAGACAATACTGTGACTGATTAACATGATCAATGCAAAGTTTTAACAGTTCAGACACTTTTTTAAATTAAAAAGAACTAATATAATGCCAAGTAGTTTCATATACAAGATAGTTGAAATGTTAAGACTCACTTATTGTTATGTTTAGTTATTTTGTTATTGAATATTGGTAATGTGTACATCATTTATTGTATTGTTGATACTGTATTTTCACAGTAACACCTTTGTACATCAATTTATGTATATAATTGTGTAACCAATGTATATAAGATTGATTGTGACACAATCTTTACACCTCACTTCTCACAATCATTTTGTAACCTATAGGTGTAACCAACTTTCCAGTAGATTAAATCTACAAATTCTTCAAAAATCTTCAAATATTTCGGTATTCCCCTGCAGTACCAACACACTTTCATCATTACAATCAAAACATGTGTATAAAGAACCAAGAATTTAATCCATATTTCTTGCTTTTTAGTGATAAATTTTTAACAAATTTTGATTGTACTGCTTGCAGACGGATGAAAAACCCATACATTTTAGTGCCCAATTACCAAATTAGGTCTATTATGGTCATTGTAAATAAATTTTGAATACCAAAAATATTGACTAGGGTAGGAATATACAGAACATCAGAGAAATGGGACTTGTTTCAAAACTTTAATGTCCTTCCTGCTTATTGATCATACAATGTTGTTTTATTTCTTACATGTACCTTATTATATAAGTGTATTTATTATATGGATTAATGCAATACAATAATCCCAATACAAGGGAATTCTCCAAATTAACTGCTGAATTATAGCATTTTTGGCAAGTTAATCACCTGAACCTGATATGAATTACCGTATATCTGGGTAATTTCAAAATTTGACCTAATTTAGGCTTCAAAAACTCATTTTAGGGGTGATTAGGCCACACACCAGGGTCTGCACATCATGCAAACAGTTGTTGCAGACGGACCCTCAAAAACTCAAATAAATCAATAATGGATAAATGCAACTGAATCATAGAAGTCATTGTTATTAGAATGTACACAAATCATGAAAATGTTAATCTGGATATGTATCTCTTTATTTCATGCTTTTTTATGTAACTTATCACTGGTGTGAGATGCCGAAATTGATTCAAAATGAGGACACCTTTGTCATATGGACGCAATCAGTGTCTATCTTAACTGTTGGTCATTGAAAGTTTTGGGTCATATTGCAAATGATCTAATGACAAAAACCATTAGTCTTTAAAACGAATTTGTCAAAAACGAAATCTTAATTACAATATTTATAATCATAGAAATGCTATGTTTAGTAAGTACAAGTATATGCCATTTTTCTCTATTTGCCTTTATTTGCAATACACTAGACCAACTATTATGTGACTCTTCAACCATTATGTGATCAAAATCAGTCAGCTGAAGAAGGTGACCTGATGTCTCCAGAAATTTCAATGTAAATATTTTAACGTTTGAGTTGATAAAATTTATTCCATGAACAATGCAGAGCAGAGAAACCTCCTTGGACATCAATAATGACCCATTGCTACTTTTTTAAGGGTGATTTTGTCATAAGATAATATACAAGTAATAAAGTAAGTGCATTTTATAATTATAAGTTTCATGCTTATGCACGTTCACTGACTTAACAGCTGTTTTGTCATAAGATCATATGTTCTATCCTGTGAACTTTTAATGACACATATACTTGGTAGAACATACCTTAACCATATAAATTTACCTATCAAGTAAATATAGTATTAAAATATCACCATTGATAAAAACCTTGAAATATAATGTAGCATTTATTATTATAGTATACACCTGGGTTTTTATTGTTAATTGTTTATTAATTGTTTATGTTACTATATGTAGATGAAATGTTTTAATTTGATTGTTAACTTGTTATATTATCATAAAATCTTTCTTTATTTGTCTGTTCATTGTTAGACATGTTTGTATATACATGTACATGTATATTGTTAGATATGGCACTTAATTCATTGTTTGATTTATATCAATTCTTTTAGTTTTTATCAATTTTAGGCTGTGATGAAATAATAATTTGATTATTTGTCAATATTTTTCAAACATACATACATACATCTTTATTTGGCAAAAACAGCATATATGCCTTTGGCCATTTACAAGACTCAAAGCTTTTCAAAACTGGTGCATTGAATACCGTTTTTCATCTTTAACGTATCAGGGGTGCATTATGGGCAATCTTACCCAATCCTTTGATCTTTGTAATGACATGATTGTATACTTAGTAGCACAACCTGAAGCTATGTTAAAAGCTCCTACTATTTTTATGTCTACATGTATGCCATATGGATATTTATAAAGTTAACCATTTACTGGTTGCGAATGAGTGAAAAGGGCCATTTTTTCACTTAAATGCTCTAGGGCTATTTCAAGATGTTCTTATTTCATTACTAATTGACTGACAGATATGCAACTTGTTCAAGTTATTTCCTTGATGACTGGCTTTCAGAAAATGCCAGTTGAGCCCCGATCTCAGTTACCATGGCAATGCTGGGGCGGAGCAAAAAGAATGAAAAAGGAGGTCCAAACAATCAAAGATGTAAGGTTTACCAGTTTAGGGTTAAGTAAATTTGAACTCAAAACTTTAATTTAGATTACTACTTGTATAAAGCATGAGACATCGTGTCTTGTATTGCTGCTCCCATGTCAAAGTGATTCACATCCTCAACTTTGAATCTAGAAATACAGGTTGGATTCCTGGCTTTAGCCAGTCATACATTTTCTTTTAATAACTCAACATGCAAAATGTTAAATGAAAAATAAAATTGTTTTCTTGCCTAAATGTTAAAAAAATGGTTTGTAAAATAATCAATTATATTATTTTATCACAGCCTGATGTACTTGTTTGTTGATTTGTTATTCTGATATAGATCAGTGTTTCTGGCTGGTGCCAAGATTTTTGTTTGTTATGATTATAATCATGGACTTACATACATTCATATTATCTTTTTTTTGTTTACTGTTAACTTTTGATAATAAAATATTTTTGTATATACAAAATACATACTGTAATAAAAGAGCTCAAACTTACTGTTTTTTTTTCTCTACCGAGTTCAGAAAATGTACTGTCATATAGCAGGTTTCTGTTTACTCTTGAGTGAATCACATGGTGGGTCAATGACAGGTACAAGTACCCCTCCACACCATGTCTTATTCTTTATAATTATCATTCAAATTTAACTAGTTGATCCCAACACAAAATCTTGCAGCTTAGATTAATCTCTTTTAAGACAACTTGTGCTAGAAAAGTAAAGGATCAAATTCGGATGAAATTGAGCCCATGTGGATCAATATTACAAACACTGTAACCATAGGCAACCTGTATAGTTTTGAGTTAAAAACACTTTAAACAAGTACTTCACCTGCTGTCAACAGAGTGGATTGATTTTAAGTCTTTTTTTTTTACAAAAAATCTGCATCGATCGTGGTGTTTGAAATGTTCCTACTTATTATTTGGTGTATCAAAAGATGCTAGTGTCAATCAAAAGAGATAGCATCAATTATGTGTGCCTGTATCAATCTGTGAAATGTATTAATTTACAATGGACAGGCCTCCTAGTGAAACCTTTAAAACCTTTAAAAACCTTTAATTTCAGAGCACACCTTTAAAACCTTTACATTTCCCCAGAAACCTTTAAAACGCCAAAATAGCCTGTAATTCTCACTCAAAACCTTTATATTTGCTCTCACTGGTTGCCGTGCTAGCTTAAAGCAAGTAATGGATTTTGTTCTGCATTTTCCCTACACTGTAAAACAGGAGCTATGTATGATATAAATATGCAGAGAAAATAGGTATACACATTAAATAAGGTATGTATTATATTGCATAATTCAAACAGTATATAACATCAAAAAATGACTTTGGTATGACTGTGGGTTTAATAAAGAAATGAGAACTTCGACGAAAATAGCCTTTATTTACTCTTTATTTTTTCATATTTTACACTAGAAGGCCTTTATTTTCATACATTGGAACCTTTATAAAAACCTTTATTTTTGTTTTGGCCTGCTAGGAGACCTGAATGGAGATACTGGCCACATATTAAATTTAGGTAAAAAACTACCATTTGTGGAGTAATATACCATTTATGAATTTGGCTTCTGACTAAAACCAAACTGGCTACCTATGGTCGTTACCACTCGACCCATTCTCATACAGAGGTTATCAAGATTCTCAATCTAACTAGTTTGTTTGTTTACTTGGGTTAAACGCCGTAGCAACACATTGTATAGGCCATATAACGGCGGTTCAGATCTACTCGCTGTTCCTGGAAAGGCTAAATCTCTGGATTTAGCAGTTAACCAACTACTAAGCACATACTTTCGTCATTGATTGACAACTGCCTACATGATTAAGAAACATTTGAAGGAGGGAGAATGGTCGTAGAAATAATTTCATGACCGAGCTCCTCGAAAGTATGCCCCGCCCGGGAATCGAACTAATGACCTCTCGATCAGTAGACTTGCATGCTACCAAATGAGCTGGCTGGGCGGCTTAGTATCAAGAATCTTGATAGCCTCTGGAGACAAGATTGTACTCAACCAAGTCTGCTTATATTTATTGTCTGATTCTTGAATGCTTGACTACTCAATGAGAAGAATATTTCATCACTTGTTTACATGTCCAATAAACTTTAAGTTCATACTAAGTTCAAACTAGCCCTTGGATTATTTTAGTCAACACGTGACATAACTTTACACATTTTAAATCTTGAAGAATTAATTTCTAAATGTTTTGATCATGGATTAAAAGTATTTATCTTTTCTACAATAACATTTTCTTCCGTTAATCCACAAAACATACCCTCTCTTAAGTCTTTACCTTAATGTTAAACCGTTAAAGTAATGTAAATTTATAATCAATGTTCTATTTTTCTCTAGTAATAAAGAGGACGTTTTCAACTTAGTTGTAAGATTGTCTCTATCTCACCAAGTGAGCTTAGAAAACATATTTTCAAGAGTGATGAAGCTACATGAGAAAAATTCATTTTCTGAGCTTGTGAGTTGATATAAAATGAAGCAATACATTTTCAAAATTAAGATGTATTCTGTTTCTTTCATGTTTTTTTCTGTTAGAGACATTTTTAGCTCGGTTTTTCGGAGAATAGTGGGGCTATCCTACTCAGTTGTGCGTTGACATAACACTTCTTGGTTAATTTTATAGGTGCAACATTTAATTTCTTTGAAACTACTGAAGAGATTCACTTGAAACTTCACACATGTCTAAGGGGTTACCATTTGAGGTCAAATACCGAGTTGCATAACTCTAGCATGAATTTTGACTGGATGTTGCTGTTGTTTACATAAACACCCTGAATAGTTGAGCGCGCTGTCTGTGGACTTCTCTTGTTACACAAATATAATGCAACATTATTTCAGCAGTAAGATGACATTATTTGGACAGTATATTTTCACTACAATGAAAATATAATCTAATGCTATATATCTCCATAAAACATGAAAGAAAATCAAGACCTTCCTATTTTTCTCTAGTTATAAAAAATTTCCTCTGTGATTGAGTGGGTTTGGTCACTAACTTCTACTACCTTTAATCTCTCAGGTGATGAGGTTCTTGTGTACAAGTATAACAACTGACCAAAACACTTAGGGTGTGCTCGATTGTGCGATCAGTACTGAGCCAGAATCAAATTCCGACTCTTCCACGGAATCTGCCAAACGAGTGAAATTGGATGTTGGGACTTTCAAAACACCAAACTCACATGTTTGCAGTGATGCCGCCACCATTTTGGGTATGAATAAACTGCGACCAATTCCGTTAACACCATCTATTTCAATGGAATGGGTAGAACGCTACCAGAACACAGTTCCGACGCACTCGATTGGTGACTTAATGTAGGAAGAAGTACAGGGTGTAAAGTCATTTGAACCCGTGTCGATAGCGCAGTTGGTAGCGCGCCGGGATTTGGAATCTCGTGCCCGAGGGATGCGGGTTCGAATCCCACCGGGGAGGTTATACCCTTCCATAAAAAATTGACGATTAGATAATATGGAGAAGTATCCTGCTTTGTGGAAGGGTATGTGTGTACTGGTTATAGACAAAGGTCCAGGAAAGCTAGGTGGGGTGCGCTGGACGACGTAAAATGACCTAAATCGTGTTGACACGGCGTTAGATCCAGTAAAAAAGAAACAAAAAAACCAGTAAAGTCATGTGATATTCAGAATGTAAATAAACTCTTTGTTTTTCGTCAAATTTTTGCTGCATCCAAAAAATAGAAAATATTCAAATAGTACATCCAATAACTATTATATTTCTATGTCCGAAAATGTCCATATTAGTGTGTGAATTGTTTTTTTTTACCCTGAATCCTCTGCACAGTTTTCTTTGCACATGACCTGTTTTACTGTCTGATTTAAATATTGTGAGGAGGATTTGAAGCTTATGATCATTATTCACAGGACTAATTGAAGTAGTAGATATTATGTATTATTTGTCTAGGAAACGTATGTGCTTGTTTACTTTATTTGTAATTGTCATAGGCGGGTTTGCGGGGGAGGGTCAGGGAGTCCGGACCCCCCCCCCCCCTGGAATTTCAAAAAAAGTAGCGTATTTCTTTACTGTTAAGTCATTTTAAAGTAGCGTAAAGCAATTTTTCTCGGTGCTGAACTTAGATTCAATGGTTATGTAGTTTTTATTATTTATATGTTGCATTATTCTGCAATATGTTTATAATGTGGTTGTGGTTCGAAAGTTTGGACCCCCCCCCCCCCTAGAAAAAGTTTGGACTTCCCCTAGAAAAATTCCTGGATCCACCCCTGATTGTAGATCTCATGATTAAAGACCCTGAAGTAGGCAGGATAAATCCCAGGTATGATGGTGTGGTGAATTGTCCACCTCATTGTCTTGTAGAATAGCAAACATACATGCACGATCTTAATTTTAATCTGGATTTTTTTATAAGTGTCTGTTTAACTTTACTGTGAAATAATGTATTTACGTTTACTCGCTTTCAGTGAATTTGTTTTAATTATGTGTATACCTCCCGCCGTTCATTTTCTTAGATACTAACTAATCAGCATAAAGTTTCCTGCTCATGGAAAAATGGGATTGAGTTTATGATAGGATTTGAACCGGTAGAGAGCTGGCTTACAAATTATTTAACAGTTCCGATGCTGCAACCATTTGTTCAGCCTATGCTATTTCATTGAAGTTGTAATTTATTACCTGACAGTACAGAGTAAACAAAATAAATTGGATTAAATCAATCGTAAACTGACTTTATTCAGTCAGTTTGTCTTTTAATATAAACAAGAAAATAATAATTGAATGTATACAAAGTACTCTTGTATTTTATTTTACTGTCATGTGTTTATAGGCCTACATAGATGGATCTAGTCGTGTACATGTGATACTATACCCCAACCCCTTCTATTGACATCATACATACTTGCCACAAAATGTGCCTTTTCGATGATCTCTGAAGAAAATTCTAGATTAAACAACTAAAATAGTAATGACATCATGTTTGCTCCATGTTTATCACATTAAGATGGTTATTTATTTTTTTCAATATTTATGTAGAAAATCAACTTAGTATAGATGCGTCAGGGGTTACTTATATACATATTATTCTCATCATACAAAGTATGAAAAGTGACAAAAAGTGCTAAGTCACCCAAAAGATTTTGAACAGCCGAAATAGTGATTTATGTTTGAATTACATAATTAACTGAACCTACCCAACAAATCTACCCACCCCCAAAATAGCAAAACTACCACATCCCCTCTCATGTATAGAAAATACCTTCTACATACCTGATAAGGCAATATACAGGTATATATTATTATTGAATGACAGAATGATATATATAATGAATTACAATGACTTTGGTTTAACCGATTTTTATACAACAACGGACATTAAAAAAATCTTATTTAATTCAAAATCTGTTGAAAAAAAAACTTGGCACAATTTAAGCTTACCAGTTTTAACAAAACCTTACTAATCAGGTTTACAGTTCGTCTACTTATATCTTAATAAGTAGCAAGGTCTATTTAATAAATTCAATATGATCACTGACATTTGCCAAGCAAGCGTCGATCACAACACAAGACTTAATTGAATAAAATACAGGACGAGTACAAACGATTTTGTAACGTGATATGTTTTAATATACAATAACCTACTAGCCGGAATAAACCTGTTTACTCAGTTTGGAAATTAATACACTTGCGGAACTATTTAATTATATTTCTTTAAGACATTCAAACAATTCAACTATCTGTGAGTGTGTAAAAAGAAATCCTAATTTGAAATGATATACGATATTAGACTTTGCAACAAAATGTTTTAAAGTGTTTTCAACTTTGTTAAGTCGATCAAGGTCGATTTTAAAAAGATATATCAACTTATGGATAATGATACAAAGATTTTATAAATTTCAAAAATCTTATATGTAAATGTTTATTCATTGGTACAGGGATATTTTGTGACAAAATGTTGTATTCATGATTTGATGCACATCAAAGTGATTCAATTTTAAATTTGGACAAAACAATGAGAAGTTATGATATCAAATTATCAATACATGACGATTATTGTTTTTGTTGAACAATTTATGTTTGAAATGTCTATTTAAAAATTAATAGAATACATAGATTTAGGACTTGTTTTGAAAAAAGGAAAACTTTAAGTTTATAAACGATAGAGAGAGCCGTTTCTAGAGGCTTTGACATTCTTGGCGTCAGTTGTGACGAAACGCCATGCAGCATTCGGAGTAACTTTTAACGAAAAAGTTAGGATACGTGTTAATGTTAAGAAAGAAGCTAAACGTTAGAGGATCTACATAAAATCGAGCAGCAACATAATAGTTGCAACTTTTTGACGTAGATCTACGCTTCAAATATAATTGAAGGTAATTGATTTGTTGAATAAAAATGTCGATAAAAACACCGACGACGCCAACTTCCCATGGAAGCAATGACCTTGAGGAGGACGAGATCCATGATTTAGTTTTATTGTTTGCTAATTCAAAAATACCACGTGGCTCTGATGCCTTTCAAACTCTAGTTGGTGATTTTCTAAAACCTGACACTCCAGATAGTGCAGCAGACGAACATCCGGTGTCGTCTGATTCCAGTAACTCTTCAGTCAAAGAAGAAGAAGTTAACATTGGTGTAACACAACCAACAAAATCTGCTCTCAAGGCACCAGGAAAGTCTGTACGTATGGTGTCACCTAAACCATTGGCTCATGTTCACTGGCCAGACGATAATGTTCCAAAAATATCAAACGACACGACGTCGGAACCTACACACCACGCAAGATTATATATGAAAACTACACCGAAACCAATTCTCAAACACGATGAACACGTCATGGTCAGAAGTGCAAACAGTCGGCAAAGACGTCGTATGAAAACACCAACGTTATAAATAAACAATAACATTTTAGCAATATTTTATTTTGTTTGTAGTCATTAAATGACTTCGTGAACATACAGGGTATAAGGTGCTCTTTTGACAACGTTGACGTCTGTATCACGTGACAGTTGCAATTTGGAAATTGAGGAAGGAATGACGTTAAAAATTGATTTTGTGCATTGATGTCGAATTCTTGTTTTTGTGAAAGATTTGTAAGAAAATAGCTCATGTTTCAGTATGTCGATGTCAAGTATGTGAATTCAGTTTTGTTTTCTAGGTGTAATTGATATGAGTGCTGGTTGCGTCATGGCTGGGTTTATAACTCTCTGACGACAATATGAAAAAAGCTTTATAATTTTGTGATAGAGTGTAGAGCTTTTTTTCTAACTCGGTATGTCAACAACTGTTTGAGTGAGAATATACATCAGTGTACCAATTGTATGGTATGGTTTATAATAATACAAATCCTATGATATGTAAAGTGCCACATATACATATACTCACCTAGAAAGGTTGTATTTATTATATAAAACTTATGGATATCAGGGTCAATATTTTTAAATGCTTCAAGATCGTCGCTTTGATGACATTGTTTGTTCAATAAACCATTTTCAAGTCGACATATTTAAGTTGATCACATTGCATGTTTACTAGACTAACTTAAAGAAGCAATATCTACAAGTTTGTTTGATGACTTAAGGTGACATTCTAATTCTGCCAGGTTATCATCTCTCATAACAGTTCCCTGTAAGAAATTGTTTGATATAAAACAATGGCGGCCTGTGACGTTAGGTCAGTGTGTAGAAGCTAAACGTATACATGTATAATGAAACATGTAAATATTTCGAAACAATTATACATTTTGTTGTGGGACAGCGAAACGTATCCTGATATGGGTTCATATAGACGTAGATATTGTATCGTACATGATAATGTAACTATATTCATCGGCTCAGGTCAATATGTGCAAGCTACTAATATAATATGTTGATTTTCAACGTTTTGTACACAAACGGTCTTACAGATATCTTCACCCTCTATTAATAGAATGGATTTTCAAGGGAATACTCAAATATGTCTTCTATATTATCTATTTAGTTAACATTACCCATGCCCCTGGTTAGGTATATAATAGACTCACCCAGATAAAACATTTACGACAACTCATCCCCGACATAATACATATAATAGACTCGTCCAATTAAAACAAATGATACATATACTGCCAATGTATTTTAGTATTATATTAATTTAATGACATGAAATTTGTTTTATAATAGACCTATATTCACCGCATTGTTTTCTCGCACAATATAGGTCCAACTTTGATTGTTAGACCTAAAATCTATTGTTTTATTCGTACACCTGTATACTCGTATTTATATCAGTGAACATCAGCGTACTTTAGTATATCTGACTTTATTTCTATTCATTAAATCATTTGTTGTAAAACCACGAAACGTAGTCCGATGTGGGTACATGTATACTTAGATATACAGTATTTGAAACATGATGTAACAATACAGAAATCACTGATATTGTTAAATTTTATTCAATTGTAAGTTGAGCAAAAATAAAGTCCGCTGATTTAAAAAAACCTGACTATTTGTTTGATAGTAAGTACAGAAGTAATGTTTTCAAATCCAACTACTTTTACCTATAGTCTTATTTAGTATTCTTAAGTCCTGTCTATGTTTCCTTTGTTCATTTGTTTATTTAATGTTAATATCTTATATTATTTCTAATGTAATATTACGTTTATTGTAAAGCGCCTTTGAACGTGTTTTTAAATATGAAAAGGGTGCTCTTAAAAATGTGGTGAATAGTAATAATAATATCAAAAAGTGGTGTCAAATATTGTAAATTTGACGAAATGTTTTAATGATTTTAAATTGCAAACATTATTGTCAATATACATATAAATAAATGTGGTCACGTCTTCAAATACCTGTATGAGAATACTGCTCGCTATGTTGTTGATGTTGTAACAATAAAGTTCACTGATATTGATCAATTTTATTCAACTGTCACTAGTACATTCATTAACCCAGCTGTTTTAAATACTCACTACAGTAATTCTGAACACATTATCAATAATTGAGTATTTAAATCAGCGTGGTTAATGTATGCACCCATTACAGTTGACTAAATTTGTCCAATAGAGTGTAGTATCATATGATTTCCTATAAGGTTATAGTTTCTATCAAATTATGTTTAAATTAATAACTTTGAAGAATAAGGTTTCTGACCCTTTTTGTTGCTGAGCAAATAAATGTACATTAATTGCTTGAATATTGAGTGTAACTTATTTTTATTAAGTTGCCTATTTGCATTTTTTTCTCGTTTAATTTTGTGTGATATTTTTAAAATGTACGTCATTAGCATATTAATCATTATATTGTAGCCATATTTCGTCATTTATATTATATATTTGTACAAGTATCTCGTAAATCTGCTGTATAGTTCATTAAAACTTCGTGCAGATTCTACATGGTCATATATTTATATTTGAAATTACTTTAAATTTAATATTAAAAAATTAATCAATTTAATCACACACAGTTGTTGTTGTTTTGTTGTAAGGACAGCCTCTTTGTTCGACTGGTTAAAATATCTGACCATAAGTTATTGTGCATTCTCACCGATAGATTGTCGTCGGTTCCAGCAAGCAACAGAGCATCGGTTTTTATATGAGAAGTAAGCAGTTGCTTACGAAAGATAGAAGTCTAGTATACTAGTGTATACAAGGAACGATGTTTAGGTGAAATGTTTGTCTCATATTACTGTGGCTAGTACAGAGGGAGCGTGAATGTCATTCAGCGTTCCAAAGCAAGAAGATAATATAATGGGCGAGTTGCCTAAGCAAATCGCTACGTATCGCTTTGTGGTCTGGTACCATTCTTACAACATGAGGAATAAGTGTGTGACATCAAATTTAGGGTATTAGGGCACAAACCGATTCGTAGCGATTTGCTTAGGCAACTCGTCTCATTTAAATCGTTTCATTTTACCACAGTTGATAATGTGTATGTCACGAAATGTGTAAAACACTATTGGAATTAGTAGAGTGGTGATCATGTACTTACTGGATTTTTTATCTTTGTAAATTTGAGCTCAAAAGTCAATAAGTACGGGTTTGGAACGATTGGCGAGAGTATTAACTCATTGCTCAAACTCAAACTTAGTCTCATTCCCAGGTTAGTTATTTGTGGCTAAAAGACCATTGAAGGAAATAACTAATGTATGTGGAACCAGGTTTTAATGATAAGTCTCTACTCTAAAGACTATTTGTAGAATTGTATGCTATTGAATAATTATAGGTTGAAAACATACTCAGTTTTGATAATTAAGCTTCTTCTCAAGTTTTGATACATAGAGGAGTATTATGTGATTTGGGAACAGTCAAAATGTTGACCCAAGGTGGAGGGGATAGCGTTTTTAAGTGTTTAAGGCAACAGTTTAAAACACTATCCCGACACCGAGGGACAACTATTTGACTGTTCCCAAAACACATATTAAACAACTGTTTTATTACCTGATCCATTTCTGTTTAAACAGTACAGTTAAACTACGTCACACTGTCATTATTTCACAATTTTAGTTTTTGAAATGTTAATGTCTTGTTTTTGACCAGGATTTACTATATAACACATAAATCATAGATCATAAGATAACAGTATACATTTGGCAGTAGTCGAACGATCCGCTGGGATAGACGTAGAAAGCAAGACCAATCTGACTGATAGAACAGAATAAAACAGAACAGAACATACAATTTATTCAACCCAGGTTATGTACAGCATAGAATTATTTACAAATTAGGCCACAACAAATTCATCATATGTTCTATGGATTCGCTCGCACCTTAATTTTGACGGTTTTTACAAAAAAAATATTTTTATTTCCTCGCTCGCCCATAAAAATTTGCTCAAACCGCTATATAAAGCTGGTGAATAAAGACTGTTTTAATTTTTTTTCTTCGCTCGCTCGCCCCATTTTTTTCCCAGAAAAATCCGTAGAACATATAATCAACTTGTTGTGGCCTTATCATAATTAATCATAATGAGAATAGTAAATAGAAAAATAACACGACAAATTATACATTGTGCATTGTGGTCACTTAGTTTTAAATTAACAATACTATACATGTACACAGGTATTTCTAAGGTTGAAAACTAAACACAAAGCAGGCGACGAGAATTCAAAATTTCAACCTTTCTGTATTGAGCAACAAACTCTTACCTTTCGACACTAAGATATTGTTTACCAGTTTATAATATACATTGAGGTGAAAGGTGAATAGAAAAACAAGATTTAAATGAAATAATCTGTAAGAAGTTAAGATGAGATTAACACAGGACTTCATAATTAACTCTCAATTTTAATATCTCTATAGCTTTGTGTTGTCCCTATAGAATTAAAAACATGATAAGCCTATTTTGTATACTTAAAAACGATTAAAAATAATGTCAATTGCATAAACAAACTTTACGTCAACAAAATTATTATGTCGATTGAAATAAACAACTCTATGGTATATACATGTACTTATGAAATATTATTATACATGTATAATGCATGTATGATAACTGTCCGAGCCAATGAATGACGTTAGAATTGCTTCAAATATACTGAATAAATCATAAAATTTTTATTGGCTAGTCTTTGGTACCAGGAAGTTGGCTATACATTGATTAATATAAGTTGTAATGACTTGTTTAATTATGGAGATGTAGACGTTTTGTATATAGTAAAATTTTACAATATATGTTTTGGTTATCATTGAATGAGAACATTGGTATACCACTAAATAATAGGATCCCTTAGAAATGACATCACATTTCTGAATTTAAGAACTGTAAAGTGATTGCATTTTATAGTATCTAAGTTCCATGCTTACGCATGTTCACCGACTTAACAGCTATTACCCCTGGTCATCAGGCTACTGGGCTGCGTTTCATTAAAAAATCTTAGGACATGCTCCTAGAATCGGTCCTAGGACAATCCTAGGATTTGTCTTAGGTGCATTTCAACAAAAAGTCCTAGGACGAAAATTATTCTAGGATCTCTTATTATATGTAATTATTATGATTTTTGAGGTCCCCAACAAGATCAGACAACATTATTTGATTAAAAGTGTACTATATCGAGAGCAAGAGCGGCCATTGTTGATTCTACCGCATTTTTATCCCAGAATTCAATTCAGTTAGGATTAAAAACCCTCCTAGGACTGCCTATGACCACTCCTAAAGTTAGGAGCGTTTTCGTCTTAGGATTTTATTTAGGAATTTTAATAAAACGCATTTAGGATTTTTTCTTGACCCTAGGACCAAATTTCGTCCTAAGGTTGTTAATGAAACGCAGCCCTGGTATCTATCTATCAATCTCCCAGGGGAGTCTTTTTACTCCGCCTATAGTGCAGCTGACACATTGGCACAACAGAATTATACCATTCACACCTGGGTGGAGTGAAGCAATCGTAAGTAAGTTTCTTGCTCAATGAAATTAGCAGTGTCCCTGGTGGGGTTCAAACCTGGGATCGCTCAATCCCTAAGCATGCATCCCACCACTTAACTACTGCTCCTTAATCCTCACAGGACGAACTACCTATTTTAAGGTCCACACTTTTCTAAGTTTACAACTAAAATTTGATGTGGCTAACGCCTTAAAGGCAGACTCGGGGTAGATCATCATTTTAATGGCTAATTTAGTCAATTGACTGGCTTATACAGAAGCTATTCAAAATCAGAGCTGTGATATTTACTGTTATATATCTACATGTACATGTATACATGCACATGTTCATTTTCATATTGGTTTTACTCGGGCTAATCTTTAAGTTATTTTTAATTAATTATCAAGCAATTGGAAACATTTTGCATCACACACCTGTCAGCTTGTGTTTTTTTTTTCATTTTAATTGACCACAATTCAAAGTTTTAGCGTAGATTTTAATGATAATTAATCTGTCCTTATGAATCTAGTGGTCTATACTGATGACCATTGCAATCGGTTTACCCTTTTTACTTACTGAATCCATTGGAAATCCGGGTCTATAGCTCAGTTGGTAGCGCGTTGGATTTTCGAATCGTGTATCCCACAGGCGGTACGTTTCGAATTCCGGAGCGGTTATATCCTTCCATGAAAATCTCGCAATAATATTTATTTTCTCACAAAGGTTTATAGAGAAGATTCCAGTCTTGTGGAAGGTAAGTTGACTACTGTTATAGACAGGGATCCTGGAAAGCTAGGTTAGGTGCGATGGTCGTCATAAAATAACCTAAAATTGCGTTGACACGGGGTTAAACCCAGTATAAAAAATACTTTGAAGACAGATTACAACTTACTTTTGTATTTAAGAGACATAACTCTGTTTTACAGTTGAAACAAGTGATGGAGTTGTCTCCCATATTTAACGATTTGTGGCATGGAGAAATCAGACAACCACTTAGCAAACTGTTGATTTTATTATTTTATGACTGATTTTGAAGCCAAACAATATAACCAATGAATAACTTATAATGCAGCTGAATTTTAGTTTTAGTACAATTGTAATGTAATGACAACATTTTCGATTTTTTGTGAAATAAAAGTAATGTGTTTTTTGATATAATGGTCATGAAATTAGTTCTAACAATATGTGTGCATGTTTTCACGTCACAAAATCCGAGGTAAAAGTCATTAGAACATTGCAGACATTGACTCTGTCAAAAATACTCTTAACTGATGTTACAACATAGTGATTTATGTCTGAAACATGCATATCAAACATTTCATTGTCAAGTTTCGGATGAAAACTGATTTTACTTGTTTATTCAAGTTATACCCAACAAACAAGAGTCTTGGACTTCAGTAAAACCATTAACAAGCAAGGGATCACATTGTCAAATTTGTATACAATTCATATATAATAATATATGTGCTTAATGATTATTTTATATATTCTTAAACGATTTCACTCATGTTTGCCTAGACCCTATCTACGGAATCAAGTGTGTCAAGAATGTGACATCAAACCACTGATTCCTCTCACTAGTAGAGTACTGTGTGTGTATTAAGCTCAGGTATCGACAATAGCTACATGTAACAGTGGACTGTTGTTTATGGCAGGTAGGAGTCGAGCCTTGTTCTGCTGAGCCCCAGGAACAATGGTAAGGTGAAATGTTTACATCCAGTCACGTTGACTGTTAAAACGGGACGTTAGACAAAAACAATAAAAAAATTCATTAGATCTAATCACATGAACTGACATTTGACTTTTACAAGTGAGACTTGATTCATATATTTAGTATAAAATAATGCTGTATATAAATGCATGTGTTTATGTCATTATTGCTAACAGACGTCGAAGCAGACGATAGATCTTAGTTCAAGGATAATAACATCTTGTATTATAGATGAAAACAATAAAAATTGGCACACCAAAAAAACGAACCACAAAAAATATTGAAAAAAATGGTATAACCTTTGTTATCCGAGAAATCTAATGTACAAAAACATGAATAACTTTCTGATTATGCTAAGATTTATATATATAAAAAACCATGGATGCATCAATTGCATAAATAATTTGATTTTCGTCTGCAGCAGACGACACTTGAGAGTTTTCCCACGTTCTTGTTTGGATTCCAGACATACCAACCTGTTTAAAGTGTTACCTTAGCATCAGACAATATACCAACTAATTACCATAATTACTATACGAGGTTAATTTTTAAACAAAACACGTGCTCCAATACACTATGAGTACACCTGTATAAAGCGACCAGACGTGGAGTACAATCAGAACACATTAATTGGCCGCTAAACGCAGGTGGTTACTTAATTAAAGGAGTGAGTATGAATATAGTTCAAGTCTGAAAGTGTTTCAACTTTGATGTTGAAGTAAGGGGGTTGTTAACAATAGGTGAGCACTCTACATAGTTTGATCATACATTCTAACTATAGAAACCTCTCACTCAATTTGTTTCAAAGTAATTTCTATAAAGTGATCGTGATGAATTAATACTTTCATCTAATGAATACAAGATCTACTATTATTATTAAATTAGGATTTGAAAGCATTTAAATAACTACTTTGCTGACAGTCATTTTGTTTACCTATGTGCTGTGTTTATTTGTTTTATGTGGATTTTTAACACTCGTGCCATTTAAAAGATGACACCGGACAGTTAGCCTAACCATCGTTCGTGGGTTACCCTTGTACAGAACTTTAACCTTCAAACAACAGTCTAGTTTCTTGTACAAAAGGTAACACGAATATGGTTGATAGCAGAACACAACTTCATAAACTACTTACAATGATAGTTTACACAGAATTGAATCCTGCAACAATAGCCTCTCAACTACGAATGCCATTCGTAGTTGAGAGGCTATTGTTGCAGGATTCAATTCTACTACGGTAGTTCAGTGTTGCTTTTTGAAAATGTTTTTATTGTTCATTTAACCTTTTTTTATTTTTTAGTGATTCTATACATTTGGTTTTTAACTTTTGGAATATTTATAATGAAAAAAATATTTTCTTTGATTATTCCTTAGATTCTTAGAAATTGTCTTATTTTAATTTCTTTGACGTATAACAAATATGTCACAGGAAAAATTCAGCTAAATGAAAACCGTATACATATGCATGAATGTACATGTACATGTATATAAAAAATTTAGAGCTGTCATTGATTGGACTCGAAGAGTATCGACGATATCGAGAAATCGAGAAATCAATATCGACGATACACCGATATATATCGACACCTTCTTCTAACTGCAGTACTATACAAACCATTTATGTAGTCATAAACTCATATAGATGTATATTTGTTATGAATGTTATGTACGTACCTTCTATGGACTTGAGCTATTTCCTCAATGGGGGTGTCGTCAATGACAGCGCACCTATTTCAGCTTACGATAGAAGGTAACGTCTCACAAATTTGACCCTTAGTAGCGACTTTTATTTATTTAACTACATGTATATGGGCTTTATTATCGATATTTCAAAAAGCATATCGATAATTGATCGGAAAATAAATATCGACAATACAGCGATATCGTTAGAATCGATGACAGCTCTACAGAAATTCTTGTAAATATTCATCATTGTCATTATTACATTTTTTTATAATTTACAGTTTAACTATGCACGTTTATTAAACCAGTAAGTTGCACTAGCATCCCTTTTTCGTACCCAGAGGCTATAGATCGGGAATCTTGATAGCCTCTGAGTACGAGAATATTACATCCCTAGGAATGAAGACAAAACATAACAGAGAGTGGTGTTCACTTTGAAAACACTTTCAAATACCTATTATCATTCTACCGCTGGATCAAGGAGTTTCCAGGCATTGGTTAAAGTATGTGCTTAGTCTTGATTGAAAGCTTGCGTCTCAAGACCTTTAGAAACCTCCAAGTGAACAAATTAAAGGTAGATGGATCTTCGCAAAATTTCCGAAACATTGTCGGAGATCATCGTTAAGCACCATATAACCTGATACGAAACTACCTAAACAGGTTAATATGGTTAACATTGACTTACCAAGCCCCAGCTTTTACAAGATTGCAAAATAATGATGATCAATATAATGTACTATGTGATGACAAACTGTCAGTCAAAATATTTGTGTTAAAGATCAATGAAAAACGTTGAAGAATTAGTCTGGTAAAATAACGCTGATTACCGGAAAATGTTAATATTTTGTTTCCCGTTTACCAGAATGACGAATGAAGAAGGAGAGACATTTGGAAAGTATTGTTTTCATCGTGAATGTATTTTTCATTTGTTCCGCTAAAACTATCGAAGGAAATGGACCGGAAATTGAAATGAAGAAAATTACATTTTAGTGAGCGGTTACTATGGAAACGGTTGTTGTGGTCACTAGATCGACCACACACTGACGTACAGAATGAAAATTCTGAAATTTACGATCAATTTCCGTCATCAGTTATACCTATTGTTCTTCGATCAGAGAAGCAGACGAGAAAATCACGTTTCGATAATGTTTACCAGTCATCGGAACCGAAAGAAACCAATGCAGCGAAAAGTATTTTTTCTCAGTTGAGAAACGTTTAACTAACGCATGATGGCAGACTTGTTGACATGAAAAAAGTAAATGCTTTATTAGTAATCGTAAAATTCCGGGTATTTCCGTCCATTTCGTAAAATATGAAAATTACGTTAAGGCGTTCAAGTCATTGACTTAGTATAAACAATTCGGCACAGAAAATGGGAACGCAAAGTTGAGTAAAAACGTGTTATGCTTGTAAAGTTGTGACAAGTGGACAACTCTCGCAACCTGAAGAAGCTAATTTGAAGAACAATACGGAAACACGCGATGTTTTAACTTTTACGATACTATTTTAAAACTAGCATACATATCTAAATGTAATCTAATTAAAATACGTAATTTATGGGAAATGTGGCATTAACTTTCTTGGATTTTACCAGTAATAGCTTACCCTTGACCATGAAATCAACAACTTCTAACTAAGTAGAGGAAAATAAGTTCTAGACGTTTTGGTTAATTTTTGATGGACATCTATGACCTTTGGGAACAATGAATTAAACCAATATGACTATCAAGCATGATAGAGAAAGTTTCTTGTGGACAGAACCAAACCGTCAGTGATTGAAATAAACAATATGCTAAACAATATGCTAATCATGCCAATATTGTAAGTGGCGAGCTTTTAATAAATTTGTTGCAATTAGTTATAAAAATAATGTAATTTTGAGATGAAAGATCTACGTTTTACTCATAAATATAAATAATCAAGCTTTATTTCATATAGTATACGAACATGAACAAAATTTATGTATTATTTTGCTATGTTGACTTTGGATCTCGTTGACCGTCGTCTGCATTCTTCCATAAGCCTGTACCATTGTGTTTTTTGACGTTTATCGACGAAATAAACTCACAAAATGTTGATGAAATATTTGGTTAATAAAACATTTACATGGTTTGTAATTAAAAAGACTGTTTGAAATTCCGAAGTTATCATTGTATCCATTTATTTCCTTAGGATGGCGAACTAGGACCTCCTATTTAAGCAATCAGATGAAATTCAAATATTCATGTACGAGGGTCTATAAATTTATAAACCTTATAAATGAATATTTATATTTATATGTTGGTACCTTAATAAGAATATACTATATAAATTAATCGTAAGTCCATGTCATAAATTAAGCATATTGTATAAACAGAAGTATAGAATGTTATACATACATCAATATAATGATGCATATAAGTCACACATTTAAGTCAGTTTTAAATTGATAGAAAAAATACGATTGCACATTTTCTGAGGGTTGCCTGATTTTGACTAAATACGTACTTTACATTTTTATAAGACTGTTTTATAAAAAAGCTAACTGCATGGGAAGTATCAAGTAGGATGTACGCAACTAACGTATACACTGTAGTTGCAATAAAATGAAACTTAAACCAAGTACCTTGATTTTTACCAATTCAGTACACCTTTTCACAAAAATTATTTCGAAAATGTTATCGTAAGTCAATTTTATAAATTTTGCAGTTAGGATATAAGAAGGATAATAAACATAAGTATGACATCAAAAGGTATACCATATTCTATATAATTCTATATTTTTTGCAATTGATTGGCCAAAAAACAACCGTCTTATTCCTGTTTCGTGCTTTTGACTTACGATGATTTTTACTGTAAGAACTTTTTTTAACGCACCACAGTTCCAGTAAAGTTACACTATGAAGATCACATTGGTTAATACAAACCTTGAGATATTTGACATTTTTTAAGACCATCGATTTTGATGTGATTAAAACCATCAGGTGAATGATATTGCACAATACTGTACAGTTTCACTATTATAGGACTATATTTACTTTTTTGTGAGACCTTTTCATGCCGATAGCCTGTAGTTCTAATAGTGGAACGTTATTGTACTATGCATTTTTATTCGCCTAGTGTTATCAATGTTTTAAATGTTTGACCTGAGATCTTGATAACCTCCTATGTAAGATAATGGTATAAGTGATTGTCCTTTTTGTCTTTCTTGATCTTTTTGGCCTATTTTCAAACAGCTTCTTGAAAGGTATTACTTTTATTACCGTATTCAATACAACTTGGCCCGGAATGTCTAAACCCTGTTGCCTTTTAAACCGTAATATAACTTTTAAGTATATATTTATATAATATCTAAATCGTATATAGAACAATACAATTTAAAGAATTTAAATTTAAAGTCTACGCAGACAGCATAATTGACTTTATTCCAAAGCTTCTTTTTATTTTCTTTGTTTTGCCAAACTATTTATCATTTTAAGTTTTGATTTTCAAATAAATAGTTTTTTATTGTCATCGTTATTTTGATCTTCTTGTTTTTAACTGACGTCACCGAACTAATTCCCCTAAATCAGAACAATTCGTTTAATTATAATATGTGCATTTATAAATAGCATATATGATAAAGTTATTGGTCTGAAGCACTACTGTAGAGCACTCCATACTCCTATTTTTCTTTCCCTGTATGTTTGCTCTCTACTTACCAACCGCTGCACAGTCAACGTATACTATAGTCTTTATTTTAACAGTATCGCACTGATGCACATTTTTGCCTTTTTGTTATTCTGTCTTTTCTATAGACCTTTTTAAACAATGTATAAGTACGGTAACAATAGACTGATTTTTAGAAAGAGGTGGTCCACAATTTAGAACACAAATTGTTATGTACCAAAATGTTCGTTGATGTCTCAAGTGTATGGAACCGATAGTCATTTTTGCCGTCACGTTGTGCGGACCCGGAAATTAAAGATGACGTCCAAGATGGCCGCCACATTTTCTGAAATAACTCATATGGATGTGTTCAGTACATACTCTATTTACAATTCCATGTAATAATCCAAAAAATGGTCTCCAAATATTAGAATTGGATTGACTATGAAGATAAACTCTCAATTGTATCTGAATGCGCGATTATACCGTAATATGGAACTATAAATTGGCCTAATTTGGTTTGTATTTCCGGCTCTACGAGTTTCCATAACTTGCGGGACGCCACTTGGATTTCTGGGTCCGCGCCATAACCAAATTAGAGACTTTTTGAAAAAAAAAATTAAAAGTGGTAGGAGTGACTTTTTAAGTCTTTGTATAGATTATTCATGTCTAAATTTTAAACACTAAGCAGATTGCCAAATGGAACGCGATATATTCAGCTGATATAAAATAGTTGGTTTAAGATCTTCAAGAAAGGAAATCAAGTGCTTTAGTATGATTAATATTTTTTTAAATGATAGTAATTTACATGATTGTGCAAGATTTTAACCAGATAATTAAAACTTCAGTTCAATCTCAAGTTTCAATCCATGTTTGTTCTTGCCCAGCCCGAGGTACCGAACTTGGATGTTTATGTAGGAAATGTTACAGAAAGCCACTGATAAGCCTTGAGGATCATGTTCCAAACTAAAGCAATTTTTCATCCGACACATATGGTTCATAAATCACGTGAAATAACCAAATAACAGAATGGCAACAATAAATGTCGTGCGTTTAGATACTTAACTTTTATTTATGAACTCAAGGTATGATAGACGCTTGGTAATTTATTTATTCAATCAGGGTCAAATATTTGCTTGCTTTTTTCTATGGAATCACAATGATACAGCACATTTTATTACCCGGGTATATTGCAGCCATTATTACCCAGATTTCATTATCCTGATGTCTGTAATAACGGTTAACGAAAACAGCAGACGAGCGTAATTACTTGATCCTCGTCTGAAACATGGATAAGAAATTTCTACAATGAAATGATATCTTTTAATGAAAGGTATTGTGTTAAAATAATTATGTACATATGTTTAATGAACGTGCAACACAGCATGACCGGAATTAAGTTACGGCATGAAACGGCATTTATTCTTAACAAGTGTCTGTGACGTCACTGTCGTCTGCATACTTTTCCTGTTAAGATCTGGCTTTAATAACGACATTTCTCAGTTGTATATCTTACAGTCGGGCCAGACTTGGTTACATTCTACAAATTACATAATAATTGATACCAGCATATTGATATAGCAAACATCAACGTTGGTGGGTGGTTGCGAAACAAAGTCAATGTGAACGTCATGACGTCACTCTGCTACCAGAGTCCTTCAACTCATTAAATACGCACATATGCTTTGTATTGGTAATAATAATTGTCAACGAATACGATTAAAATAGTACCGGCACCAGAGTCCTCATACTCGTTAAGTACGCACACATTTATAAAATGTTGTCAACAAACGAAATTAATCAAAGCACTGGAGTGCTGGAGGAACGATGTCCTGAACTTATTTTTTGATTAAAGAATATATAATTATGTATATTATCTATAAAATAATGTATTAAGTATTAATTAACAGAATTTAACAAAAGGATAGCACTAGACTTCTCAAGTGGTTTGCTCATGGCAAGGTTTATCTTACTTTATCAAACAAAATAAACCAGTAAAAGAAGTAATTTTAATCAATACATTTTAGGGTCATGTACAGCAGCCATCTCACCAAACCAAAGATTATTCTGGACTATTTTCTTTAACCACAAGGAGCTGACAACTTCTCATTTTTGGTTATCAATGGGTATTTTTTAACGAGATCGTTAATATTTTCGTTAAAATTTTAAAGATTTGGTGTGGAATGACAAGCTGATTTTTTTTCACAAAAACATCGACTTTCTAACAATTCATTTAAGGTTTTTCCCAAGTACTAAGCTCTTTTGCATCAAGCTACATTCCCATTTTTGTTCACGAAATTTAAGTCAAATTAACGTTTTGCACTTGCAATTTATTCACAATTAAAATTACTCTAAGAATCGTCTATTTCATATAAGTATTTGCTTAAAACTCCAAATTATAATCAAGCTCTATAACTTAAAATCGCTTCAGTAAACTTTTAATGTGACACTTTGAAGACGACAACGTCATATCGCCGTATATAAAACATCCGGTAAGTGTATTAGTCATATCCAAAATGGTGGGTGTAATAATAATTGAATAAGTCACGTCGGTAAATATTTGTTTATTTCGAGTAATAATGAATTTAAACAAGTTTTTCGAGGTTTAAAAGTTGAAACATACGCATGTTATTTGACTTCCGTAACTCTAGCCAACCCTGGCAGTGTTGTCTACAGTTACGGAACTTCCGTAACTCTAGAACCTGGACGTCGTGTTTTAGCTATGCACAGAACGGTGCGCACAAAAACTACCAAAATCGTCCTTAATGTATTGACATAAGTATCATAATATAATACGATCATTTAATATTGTTTATTACTATCGAATGATGTAATTATGCTACGCATATAACAGGCATTGTCAAAAACATCGTAGGCCCTTTTTACTCCAACAAGTAATCATTGCAGTTGTCACGGGTTGAGTTGTCTACGGGTTGAGTTGTCCCGTCTCCATTGCAAAATTTGTGTGTCCTGAGAGTAACCTCCTTTTTCCTGAAGAGTTTCAAGAACGACAACACAAGCCAGCGTTGCATTACATTTAAATGAGATGTTAATGAATTTCACGCTTGAACTACGCCTCTTTGTCTATGTTGAAAATTGTTGAAGCGTGAAAAGAGTAATCTTATACTTTCTTGTTACCATTGGAGAGGTGTTAAACGTCGTTCCAAAAATCGGCCCCGTATACATTACCGTGTACGAGTTATAACTATACTTTAGTGTACTATAAGTTAGGTAGTGTACATGTATGTATGCACAGGGAAATAGATATGGACTTACGCATTATTTTATGATCATAGGATATGCACTCTGGTGCCAGTGTAAAATATGTCCCATATACTTTATCGTGAACGTGTTATAACTATAACTGTTAAAGAATTTTCAAGTCTACTGTTAATGAATATATCTTCATATATAGTCTTCATATAGTGGCTTTAAGCAAACCCAATGTACAGTTCCATAAATACCGATAAATGAGACAAATTAATGTTTTGATCTCATAGCTTTAACCTGGCGTTGTTATAAGAAGCTAAGTGTAAAATTGTACAAATTATAACTTAAACTGTCAGACAACATAACAGAGTTCAGAGATACCAATATGCTATGTTAATTATTGTTACATTTTTTGTGTGAAATTAAGACCATTGTTCTAGACATGCACTATCGCACAGAAATCAAAGATCCTGACCAATAAAAATATGATTTCCTTCACAAGTTTCCTTATTATCCATCTCTTCCACAAAATGTTCTTATATTTCAAATTCTAGTTAACCCTAGTTTATGTTCAGTGAGGCGAGCAGAAGAAAATCCTATCGCCCAAAAAGCTTGAATGGTTTTCATTACATTTCTAAATATCGGAATTAATCAACGAGCGCGAGAGAGCGTTCTAGAACACTTCATCATATTGACAAGAGTATTTCGTCGAGTGAGTTAACTAAGACAGGCCAATAAATAAGAAAAAATATTATCATTTGTGTTTAGGGGTGCAGTTCCTTTATTTCCTAGTTCAGGAAATGATAAATGACGTATTTTGATTACCGTCTGCTTCATGCCTTCTATTGCTGTATTTGTCCTAACTGACAACCGAGCGTTCGTAGGTTTTTTTTACCTTTTTGAAAGAAGAGTTCCGATTTTTAGTTCTCATACGTTACTGGACAAAGCTATATTTCGCTATAAATCTTTTCAATACGACCCATGACGTTTAATTCGTCATCGAAGACAATGAATGGACAATAGGGCTTGACCACTGAATAAATGTGGCCAAGTGGTCACTGTCAAAGACAAAGAATGACCAATACGTCATCTATTGTCCGGAGAAAAACGGTCAGTGGTCTGGAGACGTTTCAAAACTCTTTAATCTTGTTATTACAAGATCAGATGATTTATGTTGTAAATATAAATAATTAAATGTAACCGAACTTCTAGCCAACTCTTTAGTCCTAGTCCGCACTATTCAAAAGAATTCCTTTTACAAAGATAGCACATTGTTTTTGACCGGATTGAATTCGCATTTCTTGTCAATTAATAATCTTGGTTTATAAAAGACTCGCTTGATGTGAAAAGAGACTTTCTCTCTGTAACTCTTATATGTTTCCTTATTTAATTTTAGCCACCTCAGTACAAAAAGTCTTGATCATATTTAAAAAGATGTTCCCTGTGCCTGTTTGGCTAGTTTTAGTTTCTAACAGAAGAAAACCGACGTGTTCCGATAGATGGTTTTTACAAAATAATGATATCGATGGAGATTACAATAGATGCGAGTTATTATATAAAAGATGCTCAAAATTTATACTCTTAAGAGCGTTATTCAAGCGTATGACGTTTTTGAAGAGCAGCAAAAGGTTGGAATATGACACAGTTAAGAAAACATCAGACTAACCTGGACATTTTAGAATATACAAGTTATACAAGTTAAGTTACTCATTTGTGAAGTGAATTTCAAATAAAGGAATGTACTTTTAAGAATCAATAGGATTAACTAAATGCAAACTCTGCAATGAAAAAATAGACGTAAGAAAACGTATCAGAAACATCAACTTTCAAAATTAAAGCCACTACTTGAAGATATATTCATTAACAGTAGACTTGAAAACTGTTTTACAACCATGAAGTTATCAACATATAACATGCATTAAAGACACAATTAACAGTTCAAACCATTCTGTTTTCTAAATTTGAGTTTGACAAAGTGTCCAATTCTTTAACAAGTGGGGTACTTTTATAAAAGCACACTATATTCATTTATACGCTTATGTTTAATATACCTGATCCAAAATAGTTTAAAAGCCTGATTTTGTAATACAGAGTAAGTTTTTTTCTATAATAAGACTTCATCTTAAACATACTGTGATCAAAGCTATTGTTCCGAGTATTGACAACCGAATTCTACTTTCGGTTTCAATCTACTTTCACTTTGAAATACAATAAATTACATGAACACATATCTAAAGCAATATTTGCATTTATTTAAAAAATCTTGTTCATTAGAGGTGTTTGAAATAGATAAATGTCTATTTTTTTGCAGTCAAAAAACAATGTTTCATTTGATATAGGGGCTTTAACAGACCTAACACACAGTCAAAATTCAATTCCTCTCAATGTTGTTGTTTTTGTGGAAAAGGGTAAGATACTGTCAACTCCAACCTTAAGGTCAAAATAACACGATTTTCCCACACATTTTGCAATACTCATTATGTATGAATTTATTATTAAAGATAAATTCGGAAAATTATGTAATAAATATTTGTGGTTAAGATATAAAACCGTTTGACAGGTAGATCAATAGTTAATTATGTTTGTTAAATCAATTCAATAAATAGTTTAATAAACTGATTGATTTTATATTAGAATGTAGACTTCACCTGTCTGTGAGTTTTATTACAGAAAGATTATATATACAGTACCCTCCAAAACCTCTTTGACATATTAACAAACTTTGAGTAAAAACTGATCGTGCCAATCTGATTAAACCCCGATCTAAAACAAGTCCATGCCATATCGAAAAAACAAAACAACTAAATTTGTTGGTGAAATTTTACTTAAATAATTCTGTTGTTCCGGGTTTCGATAACTGATTTTTCTCAGGAAATACTGATAGTTCCTTGTTTCTGTGTATTTCATTAATGAAATTGTACACGTGTATGTTGTATATACTTTTTTATGGAATTACTTTAATCTCACATTAATGTCAAAAACATTCATGTACTACCAAGTACTTATATATGTGAATACTAGCTAGAATGGACATGTGTTTTCGGTTTGTGTGATTTTGTGAATAGGCACCTAGGTTTGTCAAACTTGAGTTAACGCTTAACAAAATTCCAATTTGGCGTGGCCTTATCCGCTCGCGCACTCGCTTGTTTTGGATCTGGCTACTTCACAATAAGAGTCGCGATCAGTTGACCTTTGCTTTAATAGTAGTCATGACGCAATAATCAATGACTTATTTACATCGTCTGTGTGACACAATTTCCAAAGAAGCATTCATTCACAGCCTATAAAAACATTATCATCAAATAGCTCGCAAAACTCGGTTTAAGAATATAAAAACGAAATCAAGATGATATTGATAGTGTTTCGTCTAGATAAAAGCTACGCATTAAGGTCAACAGAAAGTTCATCTAAACATGACCCCTTGTACAATGTCGGGAGATCTTGACAACGGTTTATAGGATATCTGTTTATGGAGATTGTGATTATGTATACTGCAAATATTCCTGGCATATTTAAGCTTATTCATATCACAGTTAGAATAATATACATGTATCTATAAATTAATTATGAAATTTTGAAATTTATTTAGATGATTATTACTTTTTTTATTCATGATTAAACCTTAATACTTTTATCCTAAAAACAGGATATTGTCCAATGAAATTTGGAAGGCACTGTAGCTTATACCTTTGTTTGTTTCTATGACATAGATTTTAGAGAATGTATGAAATGCTTAAAATTCTTAGACATAAAAATCTTACGACAAAAATCATCGTAAGACAAAAGCAGAAATCAATCATAAAATGTGCAATGCTTCTTCACCTCACACTTTCACAAAAGGCTTTGAGCATACAGAATATCGTATATTTTCTGGACATCTGCATATTTTTTATCTTCTAATAATGCATAAATTGATCGGTCAAATTGAAAGGTCAACTGATTACTGCTTTAAAAAAGAATAAAAAAGACTAGTCTATGTAAGGCTCATTTCAGTCTTTGAATTAGTAATCATAGTTTGACAAAAACTTTTTAATTGTTTCACTGATAAGAAAAAAATATTAAGTTTGTTAGTAAAACTAACGTCAAACAATTTAATGAAACATGTCAGTCAATCATCAAGTTGCTTGTTTTGCTTGTTGTTTCAATGCCTTTAGACATGCTTAAGCATTTATCTGACAAACTCTAGTAACTTACTTCACAAAAGATACACATATTTCTGGAAACAAATTTGTTCGCCTTTTATTTTTGTTTCTTTGGATACAAACTTTCGAAAGTATTCAATATTGTTTAAGTCCACTAAAGAAGAAAATTGTTGCATCATTACACTAAAGAAGGTCCAAATGTGCCATTTTTGTAACTTTCCTTGAATTTAAGTAACCGATAGATATTTGATTCAAAGCATTTATCATTCAATATTTTAACAGCCGGAGCTTCAAGTCTGTTTGGTTAAAATGGACAAAGAGTGTTACTTATTTCAGAACTTTGTGTAGTAATTTGTTGTCGTTACGTGAATCATGACATCATCAACACTAGTAAAAGTAGTATTATAGTGCGTACAAAAAAAACGTGTTTGGGTAAACATTAGAAATGTGACAATCCATTTCTGGGGTAGGCAGAAATGAAAATAAAATGTGTGTAATTCATTTTAACAAAATTAGCATGATGAATATCACCATTTGTTGGTAAATCATGCTTGTAATGGTAAAAATCTTTTCCATTACACTTACAACGAAGACACTCGTAAAACATATCACATGATTATGTTATTGTCATCCTGAGCGTCCCTCGTCGTGGATTACAAGTCGTATTCTAGGTCATGCGTGTTTTTGTACTTTAAACAATGGACTTGCCCAGTAAATGCATGAACAGCATTTTAATGATTTAAACATACCTTTTTGATATTTAACATATATTTTAATTAGTGTATATGCACATTATAAATTCTATATGATGATGTGTTTATGAAATAAGTGTAGACTAACTAAACTATAAAATTGTAAAACATAATTCACCCCTAAATATTGGTGTGTAATGAAACTGGCTTTGTTTATATACGCAATGTTTACGTGGACGACCTGTACAGGTCGTCCACGTAAATATTGCGTATACAAACATTGCCGGTTTCATTACACAATAATATTTAGGGGTGAATTATTTTTACAAATTTACAGTTTAGTTAGTTCACGCTTATTTACAAAAACATAGTTATATAGAATTTATAATGTGCATATGAACAATTTAAAATAAAGTTTTAATATCAAAGTGGTATGTTTAATTCATTAAAATGCTGTTCATGTATTAGCTTATTCACCTATGTAATGGAAAAGTCCATTGTTTAAAGTACAAAAACACGCATTACCTAGAATACGACCTGTAAAGTGCGTACAAAAAAACAAAACGTGTTTTGGTAAACATTAAAAATGAGACAATTCATTTCAGGGGTAGGCAGACATGAAAATAAAATATGTGTAATTCATTTTAACAAAATTGGCATGGTTAATAAACCACTACCACTTGGTAAATCATGCTTGTTATGGTAGAACGCTTTCCATTACATCAACAACTAAGACACAAGAAAAACATAACACAATTGTTTATTTTAAAGTCATCCTGGGCATCCCTCGTAGTGGGTTAGTTCATTGTATTGTTATTATAAACAGTGTTTTGTTTTTTTGTTCGCACTATAGTTTATTCCATTGTTATTATAAACAGTGGGTTTTTTGTTCGTATTATAGTCTTTTATTATAATAGACGTAGAGGTGAACTAAGGTTGAGGAATGAATACTGATAGGGACAAACTATTAATACATATAACAACATGTTGATATGGTAACAACATAGTTCCTCTGACTGACCGTATAACATTATATCATTGTATATAGTAAATGTATATCAATCGTCTCATAAACAATTTGTATACCACAATCAGGTACGTACATTTCTTGTAGCTTGGATTCCAAATCATATAGATTCTTTAGTTACCATGGAAGTCCGGACTTTAAAAATTCATGTTAATCTAACTATCAACCTGCAAAAATGTTGCGTATAAGGTTTGAATGTGACGCATTTAGTGCTTAACACATAAGCACGATTTTGGGAGATCGCCAGTTGCTTTCCGCCACTACTTTTGTTCAATTCCATGATGACCGATTCCCCGACTCTCCGTTTTCCTAGCTCTGTCCGCCATTGTATGTATTATGTATGTATGTAAGTATGTTGTATGCTTCTGGTCTATACTGACGAACTGGTCACTATTTTGACCTAAGATTTACCCAATCTCTATCCGGTCACTGACATATTAACTACAACACCGGTCAAACTATGTGGCTTATTGGTCTGGATTTACAAAATATCGTGAACTCGTCTGTACAGTTATGTTTCACTAATGATCTGTAATCAACTAGTCACGAACTGTAATATATAGAGACATTGAATCCAGCTTGCTTCTTTCGAACGAGTCTGAAGCTTGTACTTTAATTTTTATGCATAGATTAGATGTATTGCTCATTTTTACTTACAGGTGACTAAACCTGTTTTAATTAAATTATTCCAAAATCTATTTCGATATTAATAATTAACTGCATTTTACCATTTAAAGTTTCATGCAGCAGAACGTTCTGTGAACACCCACAAGTACGAACATCAGGCTACTGGTATCTATATCTATCAGTCTCCCTGAGGAGTATTTTACTGTTTGTTGTGCAGTCGACAAGTGATGCAACAGAATTACACCTCCATCATTGGGACCTATCTACACCTTGATGAAGTGAAGTAATTACACACCTGTACACTTCCGGCATCTTAAGGACAACAGCAGAGTTCCTGTTTGGTTTGAGTCTGGCACTTCTCTATTCCGGAGCGCATGTTCTGCCATTTGACAATACTATTGCACCTAACATGCTACAACTTTTGCTTATTCAATATTTTTCTACAATATGTTTTATGCACCAGAACACCTTTACAATGGCTGCAAAAATACACATCGAACGTTAAATCTATCGTCATCAAAGTTATCTAGACGCTCATCAAAAATTACTTAAATTTTGTCTCGCCAAGCGTCTGTCATGTTGTTTGCAGCCTCGATTCCACATATGTAATGTCGCGATATAACCAAACTGTTGTATCGTCTGCTTTCTTCATTTCTGATTCAGACGCTGTAAAATATGTTCTTATTATAGACAGCCATTGTTTAACTGAAGACAGCAAAACTTCCGACGTCTGTTTTACGAATTAGATTCAAAGAAACAGAAACACTGATTTACAGCGTCTGTATTACTAATTATTCTAGGTGGTTAAAACGCTTGCTACGAGTCACGAGGAAAACTTCGGTATCCCGGTACGACAGTAACAATACGATAGGAACCAAGATGACAATGGCGGATCAGCGAGAATATGGATTTGCTCAAGTCCCCACCCTCGGAAATTTATTTTTGAAATACGTGAACAAGTTAAAAATGGATTCAAAATGATATTTTGATTTTTGTGCCAACACCTTCTCCTCTCAGGAAATAAAACAGGTGAAGGCCTCTTGGTCGTTTTGTGGATCCATCCCAGGATGTACACACATATATACAAACCCATTGTTTTAATGTCAAGACAAAATGTAATTTCACATCGTTGGAATATAAGTATAGTTAATGATGAAATAACCGTGTCGGTTTGAAGATGCTGTAGAAATTTGTCAGTGATAAATGGAAGCTAATATAAATTCCAACACCATATACCAGAACTGTATGATGAATGGCCGTAATTCATGGAACACAATATTTCTTTAACCTTAGAACCACACAACACATGATTTTACTATCTGAGAAAAAAATAGAAACAAAAAATAACTAACGATATAATCAAAATGTATTTTAATGGTCAATTTAACATAAATACAATTATCTACTTCGGCTTCGAGCTTTAAACGCTGAATAGTTTACGTGCTGATTGTGATGACGTCACGAAAATCTTCAAATTTTTGTTTTGTGTTATTTTTTTCTTTATATCAATTTTTCTATAATCAAGAAAAAAGTATACATTTTAATTAAGTAAATATATTATATTAAATGATCTATGAATGGTGACAAATGTACGAATCACGGTATATGACTAAACTAATATACATTGTAACATTTCTTTTAAAATTTAAACACCTCATGTTTTTAGTATACTTGTATGTACAACACAACTAAAATAATTGTTCTGTTCTGCTCATAATTAAACTAAATGTCAACACAATTCTTAATCAGGATATTATTAACTTAACAAATATTGCATGTTAGTATGTGAACAATGAACCAGTAAGTTGACCATACAATCAATTTAAGAAGTTTACGAGACTTAACTCTCCAAATGTTTCTTTATTAACCGGGATCTCTAGATCCTTTTATACAGAGACGCTGTACGCACTACTCATCGATCAAATTGACGATTTGACTCCGCGCAGAAAATTGTTCGACCAATGAACATAAAACGTATTATTATTTCTGTTCTAATTTAATTACAATGTAATCTTAAACTGTCATCAGAATAGTCTATCAGCACAATGTCTCTAAACCGGGCCAAGCGAGGTTGACTGATGTGTAAAATAGGGTTGTGCCGATGCAGATTTTATAACAGGCGAACGCTGTTTTGTGAATGAAGTCCTACTTTCAGTTCACAAACTGTTTTATACATGTATTTAAAGCTTAAGTTTTTCTCAACATACATGTACAATGGTACAAACTACATAAGATTTGAACTATTTTACAGAATGTAAGTTCAAATTTTATTACTAGAATTATTTCATCTGTTATTAATTAAGTAGAATGCACGTTCTGTTTAATTACATTACATTATACAAATTACATCATTAGTTGATGTTGAAGATTTATTTCAAATTGATGGAAAACTTTCCTTATTTTCCTGATGAACAAAACGGTCTGTTTAATACGTTAATGACTTCAATTCTAATGTTTATTGGGCTATTTTTCAATGTAAGAATAAAACATTTCTAATCTTAGAAAAAAAATTAGTCACAGGAATGTTAAGGTTTTGTTTATCCAAATTCTATGCCATTTATCATTATTTTTACTTATTTGTAACGGCCAGCTTACCTAAACAGAGATCCAATGTTCCAATAAAACGTACAATTTTTGGCCCATAAGTTTTATCTTCATTGAAATTGTTTCTATTAGAAGTGTTGGATTTAGACTTAAAACAACAAATTAATAAAAAGGGGATAATTATCAAACAAATATCAAGTATTTAAATCAGTGGTATTGAAGTATGCGCCACTGAGAGTTGATTGTAGTTTTCCACTATAGTCAAATGTTCAACCATTATTTCCTTTACCAAACACGATGAGCAGGCAATGTCAATCTATACGGAAAACTACTGATATTATTGTTGAATTTCTATAAAAAGGTATGACCTGCCGCGGCCAGAAACCAAGCTTAGTTTGCCAGATTCAAAGTCGAGCGGGCTAAACTCCAAGATAAAGGGACACTGTTTCAATTGCTCAGCCATTCGACAAACGCTTGACTTATTTTGCGCGGGAATTAAGGAATATTCCTGTTTGTCTGGATTTAAGTTTTTGTTTTATTTCTATCATTGTGCAATCACAAAGACATGGTTTTAGCTTACACAGTTTTGGGTCAGTTGTATATATTCACAAAGCGTTCTGATAACGTCTTACTGTTCAAGATACGTTTGATAATCTTTTCTTTCAAGTTTTATTTGCATATAATATAAGTTTATCCATTTTATTTTTTTGTTTTCTGGCAGATTTGATTGTAGAGACAACACGTAGTAGCTATCAGTCACAAATTGTATCAAATTTACTCCCTTGATTTAAAGTTGAACCCAGGTGTCTGAAAATATACATATATCTGAACTGTATAGGTTTATGAAGTTACTTAGACTCATGTATATTCGACTGTCAGTGGTGCATACATAAATACTACTGATTTAAATACTCGATGGATATCGGTAATTCTGTTCCGCTCTGTTCTGTATAGGGATGATAAAAAATCGAGTATTCAAAACAGCGGGGTTAATGTACATGAAAATTCAATAAATTACTTATTTTATAACATATAACGATGCTTCATAAACTTTTTGAATTAATACCTTTTTTCAAGAAATTATATAAGAGAAAACTTGTAACATGAAACAAAATACTTTTACTTACTAACAGACAAGAAAGTGACAATTTAATATATAACCAGTGACATTGTTTAATTGATGGAACAAATTGATAAGCATCATTTATGTACTAAATTTTTTTTTATATTCAACTATGGTCGAGTGGTCAAAAATAGGTGTCTTGTCTTAGTCTTTATTAAATTCCTGTTTACAAACAAACTTCATCTTGGATTAACTCTACTAACCTTTCTATAGTTCGTACAAAAATACCAAAAACTCACAATAAAACAAAGAAAATGTAATCTTAGTCTGATATATTATTTTTCAGTGCCCACGATTATGTTGTACGTTGTTTTTATGATACACCAAAACATACAGAGTTGTCATGTCATGTCAGGATAAATTCCCAATAATCACAATCTCAGAATAATGTCGACATTCCTCGCTACAATAAAACATCATGTTACAAGTCTATACTTGTTACCTGTATTCTGATGACGTCACTGCGCGCATTGATACAGATCTATTTTTCTTGTGGTTTATTAGTCCTAACTATGTAACTAAAAGTATTTAACATGTTTGCACGTGCACGTGTTCTTGGTAAACTTGTAACTACAGATCTATGTATGAATAATTGTACATGCAAGTTGAATAGTAGGACTATTTCATTTTCGAAAAAAGTATGTTGGAATCAATGACGTCGTCACAATTGTAGCCACTTCCGGAATTAACAAAACTACCAACAGTCGGTTTATGATTACTGTACGTACACATATTATAATGACTGCTTGAAGAAACAATATCGAATATTATTATAAAAAAGCTCAGCATTACTTCCAAAACATTTTGAAAGGTTTTGTTTTGTCCAATTTTGATAAGAAATAGGGCATATTCGTCAACTTTTGTGTATGCTCAATTTTTTAATCACTAAGAATTCTCAGAAAACATATTTTTATGAGTGGCGGAGCCACTTAGATGACGTCACTTGGTGATGAAAATATAAGATTATGTTTTCTCTACAATAATAATATAAAATTTGTATTTTATCGTATATTTTCATCGAACAAACCACATTTAACAATAAATCATGAAAGAATTACGTTTTTTTTTTCAAGCTGATGTATGTTGACTATAAATTATATATATTTTTATACATGTATAAGAATAGTAAACGATTAAAATAACTATTATGGTCGTAAATAATTAATCCAATCTAAGCTTTGAGAACGCCAAGATGTCCAATCCATTGCATGTGTTATAATATACTCTATCAATGATGCCACTCGCCAAAATTCCACTAGTGTCAATTATAATAGTTAATATCCCCCTGGGGAAAATCCTAGCCCGCCCCTGTAAATATATTATTATCGTGCCATGCGTGAAACAGCATAAAGCGACATTCCTATCAAGGAATAGTCAAATTATTTGTCTGTAAAAGTTCCATCGAATTATACAGAAATACTGAACGATAATTTGTGAAGGCGTGTAATAGTTTTCATCAAATATTATAGATTTATAGCACGTGAAAATTAGTAATTGACTGATGCAGCTCATTAATAAAACCTGTCAGTCTGGAGCATGTAGAGAGAGACATATCAACACTGATGAAAGTATTACAAAAATAATAATTATTAAAAAACAACTTAGCACGAAGTCAGATGATTTTTTGCACCGTTACTTAGTCAATAGTGAGTTAAGATTTACTAGATATTGTCTGTACACTTAGAACCATGAGTTGGTGACCACTTGTATCAAGCAACAACCTGTTTGAAAACAGAACACTTCTTTGTGCAATCCTTTCCTGACTGCTTGACTGCACGAACAACAGCATCTCAATAAAACAAACATTTTGACTGTTTCAATAAGATTGGTCTTTTAAGAAAAGTCTAAGGAAGCCCTTTTGTAGACAGGTGACTGTTATAAGATGATACTTCTTGCTGAATGATGGCTTTTTAAGAAGTTATGATAAAGAGGGTGTCGTAAGGAAGTAGCTGTTGTTTGGAGAATGTCGACTTAAGAGTGCTGTCGAAAGGCGACTGTTACAAGAAGATGAGGCTTCAAAGAAGATGACTGTTGGCAAATGTTATGATATAGCCGATGTTAATTTAGTAAGTAGCCAGTTTTTTGCTAAATGGTTGTTGATGATGATAATGATGATGATGATGATGATGATGATTAAAGGTGTCAGATGTAAGAATATGATTTTGTAAGGAGGTGATAGTAGTATTTTTTTTAGGTTAACGCCGTAGCAACACATTGTATAGGTTATATCAAGGCGGTCAGTCCACCTACTCACTGTTCCTGGAAATGCTAAATCTCTAGCTTTAGCTGTTAACTAACTACTATGCGCATACTTTCGTCAGTTACTGACTACTTCTCTACATGATATAGAATCAGTGGCAGGAGGGAGAATGACCGTAGAAAATTATTTTATGACCAAGCTCCACGAAGGTACGCCCCGCCCGGGAATTGAACCTACGACCCCTCGTTCAGTAGACTTGTGTGCTACAGACTGGGCTAGCCTGGCAGGCTTGATTACTGTATTAAGGAGGTATTTGTTGGAAATGCCACCTGTTTGATTGTGGTTGTTATAAAAAAGGTAAGACTGTATATATAATATCATTGACTTATGTTGGTATAAAAACCATGTAATACATCTGATGTCTGTTTTCTAGTGTAACAACAAAAAATGACGTCTGCTTCAATACAAAGTCAGTGTAAGTACAGTAGAGAGAGTCTAGCACATTGAATCTCTTAATATGCTACAATCTCATCAAAAACTAGTAAGTGTTACACATCTTTACCCAATTATTTCTACCCCGACATCATAATGAGTAATTAGTTGCTTCACTGACCAACGTTTTGATCATTAATTCCATCAAAGATATCCTCACCTGTGTATAAAAGCAGAGAAATTCTTTCATTGGTAATCGCCCATATAATGTAAGTACAAGATTGCGGACGTATTCGGGCTTTATCGAACTTTTGAATAATCAGGGAAATTCATCCGAAAAAAGTAGTACCTTGTGATAATTCTATACTCCTAATTAATTTATCGCAGCATTTCCTTGTTGCTAAAAAATGAAACATTTTCTGTTGGTGTATATCTTGTGTTACAAGCTTATTTCACAAATTTCGGATAGATTAGAGTTTTGGAGCGTCAATTCATCGAAAACTAGTGAAAGCAGCTACTTATTTCATACAAGTACTAGCTGCTATGTACGCAACTCTTTGTTGGAATTTTTAATTTATTAGTAAAAATGAAAGTTTTCTCAGAATTGCAGATTTATTTATAACAAAAAAGTGATCGTGTGAAATTTACCTGTTTTTGTTTGGCCTGTAGTCAAACTTGTTCAATACAAAAAAAAATCGTGTATTATAGACGAGTTACAAAAGTGTAGGCCTATATTATTATCCGAATTTCGTAATAATGATATCATAACTAAACCTCAGATAATCAGTTAGTACAGAAAGTTTGCAGAAAAGTTGCTGGCGTAAAATATATTAAAATTTGTAGAAATTAGTTATCATACTTAACATATAAACTTTACATTTTTTGGTAACCTTTTAGTTCTCTGGGCGGACTACTATAATAGCGCGTGCTTTGATCTTGGAGTTTAAATAATGAATATAGAATAAACTCCACTCTCTCTTCTCTGTTATTTTTTCTAGCTTCACATGTTGAGTAAAATAGTTACACTTGTAAAGTTTTACAACTTTTGTTTCAAAGTTTCTACAATTTATTTTAAATATATAGATCTAAATATAAACATGATATTTCCAGATAGACAAACGTGATACATGCACGAGATAAAGAGAGAAAAATGATATGAGAAATAAAAACAGTATGGTATCATTTTTGGTCGTTATATCTTGCCATTACTTCATAATATATGTTTGCTATAGTAAGAGTGAACGCCGTCGTATGGTAACTTTACTAAGTAGGAAAAGTTCTCTGTGCATGTTACATGGGGGTTAAATGAAAGGCAAATATCGGTAACATAAAATAACGCGAAGATCAAACAGGCAAACTCTCGGCAGAAGAGAGATCATCGAGTCGTCTGCTTCGCTAAAATGAAGTAAATGAAAAAAGAAACGTTTTGGTCGTACGTTCGTCTTACGTTAAACAGTAATAATGTTATTCGTAAGCCTTTTAGTAAAACCCTCTAGTGTTTTAGCTGATCTGGATGTTTGAGTTATAAAAAGAAATGAACACGGCGACGTCTTCTGATTCAGTAGAAAGAGTTGATGCTAGCTTCACTGTAATATAACTAATGGATGATTCGGGTTAATTTGAATAATAATAAAAATGTTATACTTAGATATTATTGATTGGTTTGTTTATTTATTAATTCTGGAATCTCGTCATTGTACATTTGTTTTAGTTGATTGATTTATGTGTAAAAATATACTTATTATAATATTATAAAATAGTTTTGTGTTATTTATTGATAATTTTTAATTATTATGAAAAGGTTTTTGAAATTTTGTGAAATAAAAGTGGATTTATATTAAAAGTGATTTATATTCATACAATTCCGGTCAACAGTGTTTAGTTTTTTACCGTTTATTCTACATAATATTCTTGTACATCGGGCTATCAAAATATAAAGAGGATATTATGATGTGCTTAAGGGACCAGCAAACAGGGTTTTTACGACCCCCTGATCGCTGCCACCCGTATGATTGTTTTCCTCCGTCGGTGGGTATTTTTCCATTATTATTTAATTCTCAGAAACACGCTCTTGTTATTTTTCAATTATTGCGTAATATTCATACTTAATTTATAGATAATTTTCTTAATGAATATAAATAATTAATAAGAATATTTTATTAATTAAAGAAGCTATATTTCCCTTTCAGTCCTACGTTCTGTTAATTTGTAATCAATTATAAAAAATAGTCGTATAATTCAAATATATATTGGCACAGATAAAATCTTTCTAGAATGAATTTGGTTTCATGGAACATTATCTCGAATATGCTTAGCCATTTGGCAAAACTGGGGGTGACGGATGCGTTGAATTTAGAGTAACTCTTGCCAGAAAAAGCAAATTCATACACAGATAGAAAATTTGGCTCATTGTTTCCAGTTTTTGGCTGGCCAGAGGGTTCACCGTGTAGCATGCTGGCTTGGTTTCAGTCTTTCTTCAGTTCAAAGATAACCGGATATATAGAATGATTGCTTTTATTTCTATCACATTTATAAATAATATGCCGTCAATATAAAGATACTGTTACTAAAAAGTGTTTATTTTTTGGTATTCAAATTTCAAATGGAATTATATTATTTTCAAACTTTTAAAATTGGAGCTATCATTATTTTGTAAGTCACTCTTTAGAGTTAAAATAATTTTAAAGGGACCTATTATTATTTTAATTCATATCCTATCTGACCTTTTAAATGTTATGTAAAATGTTTTTGTTTAGAAGTTTTGTCCGCCTTCAAAAATGATATCTTTTGATAGCAAATATTACATATAGGGGGATAATTAAAGATTATCTGTTTTAATGATGATTTCGGAGTACTTCTTCCCACACTTGTTAAGTTTTTTTCTGATGAAAAATGTGCATTTACTCTTTTAAAGTGGTTGACTTTTTTATGCATATACATGACCGAATACGAAGACTATATATCGTAATTATAATTTTAGTCAACATCGCCTTCAGTTATTTAAATTTGCGACATTTTAGCTGTTGTTATAATAGATGTTAAAGGAAATGACAAGTTTCAAAAGTTCAAGACACGGTTCAAACAACATCGGATACCAACGTCTAAAACAATAAAATATTTTAGGTTTAATACAGAAAAACAAAATAAGCTAGCCTTTTTATGAGGATGTAATTTTAGCTGTTCTTCAAGATTTAAAATGTTAGAGCACGCGGCCAAGATCATAAGCCTCGTCCGAAACAGCATTACCGTAGCAATGAAAGTATACATACATTGGTGCAAATTTATCAGGCTTCTTCTTGCATTTCAAGATTTCTAAATTCCAAAAATATCTTAAAAAAACAGTTGTATAATTTAATAAATAAATGGCTTAAAATATGCGTATTTATAAGATTTTTCAAAATTTTAACTTTCACTCATACTGTTCGACCTACACTTTTGTAGTACTAATAATTAATTCTAAATGTTCTGTTTTGTGTTTCAGCTCACTGGACCACGCCCACCACCTGGGGACTGGTTCCCGCCATATGAAGGCTACCCACCGGTAAGTAGTAACATAGTGAATAGTTTCACGTGACAAAATGTTCACATTAGTAAAACAGACGCGGAAATTCTTAGAAATTCCGACTAATGATATCAAAAATCTAACTGGAAGTTTTTTTGTATTCTACGATATTGAATCAAATAAAAAAACAGTCTTTCATCTGGTTCAACAACAAGTTTTTTTAATCTAATCTTCACTTAGAATATAACTGTTAGAATTTAAATCCCATATTGTAGACTTAGATATGTTATTTTAAGTATACATGTACATTAAAAATGTGTAGTCTGGTAAAATAAATTAGTTATTTTTTGTCATTATTACAATTAATAGCTTGAATACATTATTAGTATATTAAAGTTCCACTATTAACACCATCAAAATCGGAGGTCACAAAAAGCGGGAACAGTCCTAATATAGGGACATTTTCTTCTCAAATTAAATATTTAGGGCTTAAAAATCGCATAATTTTGCTATAACCAAGCTGTTCTTCATAGCGGAACATTATTGTACAAAAATTTTTTTAAAAATATTAATACGTACAAACAAGAAAAAACTAGGAAGAAAGAAACATATAACATTGGAAATTGCCAAGCTATTAAGAATACATTACATATGTGTGTACAAATATGTTGATTACTTGTACAATATGATATGACTTGACTTTCTCATATAATATGTACAATACTAATATTATATAAACATTATAAATACTATCTTTCTATGTACTAAACAGATTCTACTTTGTATGATTTTGGAACCAGGATAAGACGCTGATAACTTTACAGACGCGGAAAAAAACTTGTTGTGCATTTTTTCAATATTATTTTTCATTTGCGGAATGCCATGCTAAGTTTTGTTTAGGAACGGAACGCTTGCGAGCACGTGGCTTTGTACACTTGTTTTAAATAGCGTTGATGGATGGAGTGCTTGTTTAGTTGTAGAAAAATGAAAACATTGGTTATAAGAGTTGATAAATAGCTACTTGGAATGATAATAGAGCGCGTGCCATTTACCCTGTGTGGTTCAATATGGCGGACAAAATATTTAAATATTTTTAATGGTTTTGATATTGTTGATATCAACATAAAACACAATATAACATGATATCACATATCTAAATGTCAATTTGTTAATTGTTTTAAAACAAATCAGCTGGAAGCGAGCCTCCAAATTTTTGCTGAGTAATATTAATTTAATTGTCGCTGGACGTAAATAACAATTTTCGATGTGTGCATCATTGAAGCACGTGTTTCATGCAGCGCCAATTATTTACAACGCATTTCTTTTTTTTTCAAAACCTGTTTAGAAATGTAATAATAAGAATGATAAATAGTTTATAATTACTGTAGAATTGTTTCATCTTTACAGTATGATAATATTGAACTTTTAGACATTTATCTCAAATTGTGTATTTGACGTATTTACAATAGGAATAGGGAAAACAAACATTTCAGTAATATAACTAACTTATATTTTATGAACTCCTTTGTTAAGACTGGTAAAACATGGTTACCACTTACAAATACTGCCGAACGAGTAGTGTCCAGCTGTTCCGGACAGTCGCTTTTTATTTCGGACAAGCAGGAACTTTACATGGATAACTAAAATAATAAAATTTAAAAATACAAACAGTTTCAAGAATTCAAATACTTGTGATAATAAACGCAAGAAAGTCCAGTGTACATATACTTTTATCAAGACATAATCATATTGTATTTCTTTATATTTCTATGAAGCTTAATTTATTGTCGAATCGTAAAATTGTTATATACATCAATTTAGAATTTTAAAATTAACTTCGGTGAACACTCGGTTTCTTATATCAAAACGGACATCATGGAACCTAAATGTCACATTCTTGATCTTTACAATTTCACTAGTTTGTTAACAATTAATTCTATAGAAACACTGCGATTGACAATTGATACCTTATATATCTTCGGTGACACCAAAAGAGTCAAGTTCAGTTTAGTTCAAACACATTTATTCTCAGAATATCACAAAAATGCAAAAATATATGAGTTGTTCAAATATATAAATTAAATATTCCTTGAAAGGATTAGAACGAAAAATATTCTTCGTGGTACGCATCACATAGTCTTTATTACAAGTCTAATTAACTGTGCATAAAACACGAAATAAGCGAAAATTTGTGCTCGCATTAAATCATATACATTGTGTTTTTTAACAAACTCACAATAAATCACACTGAGAATTTGATATTAAAAATGAACAAGTACCAGTTATAGCATAGACACAACGACAATAGAAGCTCAGTCCGTATTCTAGAATCAGCCAAGTTTATATTAAATGAAATGTGACCTCGATTGGAGTATAGACTAACGGTGGTTTTATTTCAATTTAAATTAAAACAATTTTTTACGCGACCTTTAAAGTTATGAAACAATTTGTACGTCAACTACGCAATTGAATGTTTCTTTCGTTTACTTACAAAGTTACTATCATGGATTTCGTCATAATAAGTTTTGGGATTAAACAAATTCTTTACCAGAACCCTATTTTCTTACAATGATTAGTCTGATGCTGGCAAACTTTGAAGGACCCTATTATGTGACTCAAGACCGACAAAATAAACTAAAATGCAACACAGACAAAGTGAGTTTAAATATAAAATTTATATTTGATTGTCTCGGGTCAATATTCTGCAATTATAAAAACTGCAAGAATATTATTTCCAGGAATCCTACAAACATCTCACATTTAAAGATATGTTCTATTACATTTAGCGTGCAAATATCACAAAAAACTCATTTTAATAAGATTTTAATTGAGCACGTGTTGAGTAAATGATTGTAACGTACGGTGCAGATGTAAATATCTCCCAGAGTAAAAATAATATCAATAGTTTAATAAATTCTGCATAAAATTTGAAACTTGTTTAAGATATCAAGATAAAAATGTAACAATACGACACAATTATCTTTACATGAGGGGTATAATATATCATTGATGCTTTCAACCAATCTTTTACTCTTCAAAATAGAGTCTAAAATTTCTACAGCGCGCGCCATGTGTTATTTTATGATTAATAGGTTTCGATTTTTGAATAGACCTCACTACTTCCACTATAGTAATTTTGGTTTAGCTATGAAAACGTACACAATAGACGTGTCGATGTATAAATACATTTTCTATTTTTCAATCTACCAAATTCTAGCAATGTGGAAGATATTCCTTATTTTGTTGATATACAGTGCCCTCCAAAATTTCAAAGACAAATAAAATTTTAAGAAAAACTGACAATGCAGTCTACAAGTAATTTTACTGTAATTATATCTTATTCATAAACATTGTTTAAATCACATGTTGATAAATACCGTAGGATAAAGTTTCAATTCCCATCCAAAACATGCCCCGTTGCTTCCTTGAGCAAGAAACTTTATCCTACTATAGCTCAGTACTGGGGACCAGGAAGCGGACTCAGAAGTGATAAATCTAAGTTGTAGGAACTTGTTTCAGAATCGAGCTGAAATAAATAAGAATACAATAATTACCGACTTTTGGCATTTGCCGAGATGACTCTTCGTTCCTATTATTTTCATTGGTAAATATGAATCAGTCTATCCCTAAAACAAGATTCTAGTCTTTTGGAGTGATCTATACTTGTGTCTTGTTTCTACACAAGAAACACAATAACTAAGAAGTGATGGTTTTATAAGACTATGGTATGTTAGTAGAATGTTGTACATGCATTCTATGTTACTGGTGTTGAAATTTAGTACTTTACTAACATTTCTGTACCAGAACAACTCACTCATCTTTATATATATTACATAGATATTCACTGATTAGTCCCTAGTACATCTCTGTTTTTTTTCTTGTTACTGAATTTAACGCTGTTTCAACACATTTTAGGTCATTTTACGGCGTCCAGCGCACCTAACCTAGCTTTCCTGGGCCCTTGTCTATAACCTGTACTCACCTACCCTTCCACAAGACCGAAAACTTCTCCATATTATCTAATCAATGGAGGAAAAATGACATTATTGTCTAATTTTCATGGAAGGGTATTATCTCCCCGGGTGGGATTCGAACCCGTACTCGTATTGGGACACGAGATTTCGAATCTCGACGCGCTACCAACTGCGCTATCGACCCGGGTACACATCTCTGTATTACAAATATTAGTTAGAAACTTCCTTGTTTATCTGTGGACTTTTCCAAACCTTTACGACAATTGTACTGTCATGTTGCATTTTTATTTATAATTAATTTGTTCATATGTCTTTACCATGTAAATTGAGACAAATTAAAAGATATGTTTTGTTCAGACAAATTATCGTAAGCCAATTTTTACTTTTGAAATTGTACCGTCATGTTGTATTCATGTATTTATGTTATAATTTGTTCACATGTGTTTACTTTGTAAACTGTGACGAAATAAAGATATGTTCTGTTCTGTTCTGTTCTGTTCTGTTCTATAAATTTGAAGCGGTAAACATTCTTCATTACATCATTACTATAATTTCTATTATAACTTAAGCCGAGAGATTGCTATAACTACAATACCATAATAATATTATGCTGTTTAGTTATGCAATATATTTCCCCAGTTGAAACTTTGGAATTAATTGGACAAAGAATGGCTTTATGATGTTTTATTCCTACATTATACTTACGACCAATCTATATTTTTATGTTTTGTGAAACTGCTCTGTGAAAATATACCTCGCTCATTTAAAAGTCGTGGTTCTTTTTTGTTAAATAGACTAATTAGATCAAACAGACACACATTTCATGTATTTCATCTTTTCTTCACGAAATAGAAAAAAAACTAAAGTAAATTAGATGTCCGCCGTCTAGGAAATACAAATGTATACATGTATAGTCTGTGATCACTTGTTCCGATTACCTCTTGTTATTTTGGTAGCTTTCTTTGTAGGGCTGCGGCAAGTATCCGAGTACTCGGATATTCGCGATCCCGACCAGAAAATCGAGTACGAATATTCGTCACGTCCGAAATCGGCGGATCGCGATCTATTTTTTGAAATAATGAATGAACATTTTCAACTTAATTACAACTAAAAACGAGCCGCACTACTATGAAAATTTTAACTTAATTCAAAATTTTGATTGATACACATTTATAAACAAAAATGTTATCACTAAAAATATCCATAAAACGCCTGGTAATAGTTTGGAGTAAATGGTTTTCCATTTAATAAAAGCTTCTGTAATTTTTCACTTATTTTTGTTATTACATGATTTCCTATATGCTTCTCTATCAACTATTGAATCGTGGTTCGATTCGTGAATCGCTACACATGAATCGTAGTTCGGATCGGATCGCCACTTGCTCAACGATCCACAGCCCTATTTCTTTGTGTATACCTGAATTTGGAATGAACATGCACCAGCTTCTTGGGTAAAATAAAGTCAGTATTCTCTTGGAGTGGTCAGTATTTAGTCGGTTTCATGATAATTTAAATACCATAGGGTCACTCATACAAATTTAGGAGAAATGCTGGATTTTGTAGATATTTTTGGAACCGTGTAATAATAAACAATGAAACATGTCCAAGGATAGCCGGACACAATAAATATAAAGTGCTGATAAGCATTGTAAAATCAATTAAAATTGGAAAGAAATCACCATGTTTGTCCGGGCTGTTTTCCATCATATATTTGCACCATAATAATGCTACTGTTTACCATTAAACACGAAATAAGGATATATTTCATACACCCACCTACATAATGTTAGTATCCTATTATCTATAAATAATCCAACATTTGGTGAAATGCCTAAAATGTCATTTTATCAGGATATATGAATTATTATTATTTCTTATGAAATACAATTAAACATATGTACCTAAATTCTAATACATTTGTACAACGTTTTTGTGATAGAAAGGATCGTAAGTCCATTTACAAATTATCTCTAAAGGTCCGAAAGTAAAATTGCTCCGATATGTTGGTCAGAAGGTAAACAAAATTCGATAGTTATGCATATTTTGGAATTGATAAGACCAAGTATAAAGCATCTTAAGATTATTTGTGCAAGTTTTTTGTATGTAAAAGACTTGCAGTTTCGTATAAAGAATTTTCAAAAGTTTTGTTGGTGTTAATCTGAACAAATTTGTGTATTAACCACATTTTTATAAGTGTGTACAAGTAGAAAATATATCTCCATTGGCGTTATTTGTTTTTATTTGTGTTGTTTTATGCTTTATATTTTTTTTATTTTACATATACGTATATATATATGTATCAGTAAAATTTCGAATATATCCTAACTGAAACACCATTGCAAAATACATTGTCGATAAAATGATGAAACTACATGTATTTGAATAACGATGTTTTTGATATTTTCACTCAAATATCGCACTACAAAAATCGTCGCATGACAAAAGCAGAAACAAATAAATGTTCAATGCGTTCTTCTGTTACCGCAAAATATATGTAATTTACACAGAAAAGTGAATGCATTCAGGACATCGTTTCTAAAAGTTTTTATTCCATCATAAGCCCTACTGCGATATTTAAAATCGATTTACGGTTATCTTTGTTCCAAGTTTTTGGTGAAAATGTTTTGCTGCTGGCTATAAGACAGTTTAACCCTATGTATTACAAGAGGTCAAACTATACCGGTATGTGAGGAGCAAGCGTGAATGAGTGGTTATGACACTGAACTTTGAATCATTGTACAGTCAGATCCTTGTTGGTTTAAATTAAATAAAAATCCAACTCTTTGGTACCACGAGCAGGAAACTCTATCTTACTGGTTCATTACTAGGGTTCCAGAAAGCAGAATCGAACAGTGATAGATCCAAATATTAAACAAATCGTTTCACAATAGAGCTAATACAAATTAATATATAATATTAATACATGTATCCGATATATGTCGAAATATTCTTCTAAATATGCATTTTCTATTTGCTTGTTTCATGGTAAGACTTCGGTTAAAAGGTTTAATATGACTATCAATACAGTGTCTTCCAAAAGCCTTAGACATTATCCTGCATTTAAGGATAAACTTATTTACATTTACCTATGGTAAAACAAATAGTTACATGAACAAATTCCAAAATCAGCATTTATTACTTTATCAACATATGATTCCTTACATTTAATAAAATTCTTACATTATAGTAACAATACTAATGGTATGCTTGTTTTAAATTTCTTAGAATTTGTTGTGTCCAAGAAGTTTTGGCTGTCACTGTATATGACAATAGAAACTACGAACATACTAAATGTACTAACCTTTCCACTGTTGTGACTAACCAGTAATATAACAGTAGATGCAAAGTTCATGTTATAAATATGTTAGACTATGTTTATATATGTATAATGTTCTATACTTTATACCCACCTCAACTTGTGGGAGATATTTGAACATCTAGTCTAGTCTGACAACATTTTGTTATAACATAGTTTATTCAAATCTGTCTACGTTTATGTCCATAGTCGTCAAGTTTACAAATATTCCTTGTTGAAACAATATGTTTGGTTTAATCGAAACTTAGACGCTGTCCAAGATGAAATAAAATTCCCATAGATTGTAATGTTCACAAAAATGTTGCTATTTTGTCTTCAGGACGACCATTGTTAATATAGGCTCTGAAATAAGCTTATATCGACGTGTTTGTCCTGTTTTTTACTAATTTATTTTAGCTGGACGGTAAAACGAGTTATAACAACTTAGATTAGTTACATTTGAGGATATTTGTCAAATTGTATTTCAACGAGTGAGTTCAGAAGAGATACGTGTATTTTAACGAGTGGTATAGCCGCGAGTGAAATTGTCATTTTCTGAGTTTCAAATCAGTAATATAATTAAAGAGTCATGAAGTCTTGATCACATGTTATAATGACGTCACAAAGTGTCACATGACGTGTTGGTGTGGCCTATCACTAAGAGACATGATCAAAACTTTTATATTAGCGTACCAGTGTTGCCATGGAGACCTTGTAACCAAGCTGATACCATGATTAAGTTGTTGGTGCAAGGTTAGTGTGTCCCGGGAACCAGACGAAGAGAAAGTCTAATGTCATCATAAATCGTCTGCATTTTTTACATTATTTCTTCTACACTGGTGCACTTTATCATTTAACACGCTAGTAAATTCCGTCTCTCTGTTCAGTGGTTGATAACAGAGATTAAGAGATTATCACAGAAATTATGAGATTAGTGAAGACTTGTTTGTAATGAAAGGTATGAGAACGCTGTTGTTTTGTTTGTCTTTAAAGGCGTACACATTGATATACGACAATATTGAACTAACATTGATCTTTTATGAGCTTGTATTTGCACCTGGAACATTGGATTTGTCAGCAAAACTAAGTTCTTGCGCTTTTTTCTGTTTAAATACAGTAAGTAAGGTTTTTATTAAAGTGACATGTGTAAGATACAGTACATAAATATAAAGAACAATGTAATATAAGTACAAAATACACCCGGCCCATGGACCTATAAGTCACTATGTTAAACTAAATGTATGTACACTATATATATACACCTAACTCATGTATCTTGGTGTGAGCAAATGAAGTGTTTGTTCTGTTCTGTTCTGTTCTGTTTTATAAACAAATACATAGAATTATCTATTATAAGTAAGTCTCTGTCTCTTCATGTATGCTTTCACTAGGTACTTTGCGACTTTACGCGGATGGTTTAATACATGTATCTACAGTTTTTGGTCTATTTTGGTGCTTACTTTCGGTTTCGGAACCAGAAAACACTATTAAAGTACATTGACTGGCGTTTTTTAAATATATTTTCATGTTGTTACTTTTCTATGTCGGATTTCAAGACGCGGCTAGTTACTCGTACATCTTACTTAATTTTTTAAAACAAAAATCACAATTACTTGAAAACTAGCAGGTCATTTGAAAATGGGGTATTTCTACTGATCTAGAAAGACTTGATAAAATTGAACCAAATACTAAAATTTCACTAAAAATGTTGTAAGTGAACATTAAGAAAGATCAAAATGTTTAATAAACAAAACAATAGGAAATGAGACTTTGTAAACTTATCGAAAATTATTTCTGCTGCAGACGATCGTTACCGTTGTTACCTGATTTGGAACAGTTTTGTTAAAATCATTTAAAATGTATCAATAATATATTTTGGAATTTAGAAAATGTTGAACATTAATTAGTAACGGATGGTAGAATAGTTAAACTTGCGTGAAAATAGGTTACATAACTCTAATAACTTTATGGTATTGTCTTACAACAATCCATGCTGGTGAAGAGATTTACATTGTCTTTATTTAGAGTATGTTCTGTTCTGTTCTGTTCGGTGCTTCTCTGTTCTGTTCTGTGCTTCTCTGTTCTGTTCAGTTCGGATCAGTTCCGTTCCGTTCTGCTCTGCTCTGCTCTGTTTTGTTCTGTTCTTTACTGTTCTGATCTGTTTTGTTTAAGGTAAAACTCCATAATGCCAATTTACTGTCATTTATATATTTGTAAACTGTTAAATCTATTTGATAAAATACTACAAAACATATTTTTACATTAATTATAACATGTTAATTTTTGCATGGATAACATGCACAAAACAACATTATATTGTAAAACTAATTCTGAAAACAATTAATGACAGAGAGTTAGTAGTCCCCTTGATATAAAAACTTATGATAATTTTTAATTTGTCTACACAATATTAAAGCTAGTATAATTACAAAAAATGTGCCATGGTGAAAACATTAGAAACGCAATTTTACGTTAAGGTAACACCTTTTTTTCTGTGAACATTTATGTAGTTTTGTATCAGGGGTGTGCTACCTTAAATGAATACATCGTGTATGATTACATACCCTCCAAGAAGTCTGAAACTATTCCAAAGTCTATTTATGATTCCACACATTGTTGTGGTTGTGTTTGGTTCTAGACTTGAACATCAGAAGTTATCAGTTTACCCCATCTATGCCGAGAATGTGTTTTGTTCTTATTTATATTTATCTTTAAATGCGTTTTTTTGTGTTTAAACAACTTTCTGCGTTGCCTTTTAAAAGGCAAACAATTTAAAATGACTCACTGAAAGTTCACTGTGTGAATCAACTTAGTCTTTGAACTACCAGAGAGAGTGGACATAGTCTTGATCCGCCAAAAGAATTATATAAACAATTTTCCTTATATGTGTAATTATAGAGTCATTGATTGTTGGGGAATGTGAGCCGTATTGGCATGTACTGTTTAGACTTCACCCTCAAACCTCCTTGCCATTGTTATGACCGTCTCATCCGCTTATTGATTCTATGCTTAGCATTCGGAATACCAAGTGCGTAAAAATCGCCGAGGGGTTCCGAATGAGTACTATGTAGACTTTGAATAAAATACAAGGGTTACAATTTTTTATAAATTCCGATAAGTCGTTGTTGATTTCAATCATAGTTTTCCCCCATTAAGTTTTTTGGGATGGTTTCGGAGGAAGATTGAAAGTAGAACAAAAGTGGTCAAGACTTGATAAAAGACGTCAAGTTGCCGAACTGTCCCAGTCTAGTATAATATAAACTCAGTACAAAAGACTTAAATGTGAATAACCTACCTTCTACCTTGTCTGGCATAATTGTGATAAATATATTCGTTTTATGTAATATATTGAACTAGAATTCTGATTAAAATAAAAATCAATCTAAATTAATACTAGATTTGTTTCAGTAAAAATGTGAAGACGTTTCAGGAATATTTTTGTCTGAAGATTTACTGGGTATCAATGAAGACATTCCTACAGAATTACGTGATATAAAAAATCTGGGTTGTAAAAGCCTGTGGTTGCTAAAGGTAATATCAGGGATTGGTAACATTTATTTGTTTTAAAACCTTGATTAGTTTTACAGACCGAACCCTTACACTGAATACAGTTTGTTGTTACGTAATTACAGAACTTGCATAGTTAAATTTATTTTGAATCACTGAACTGAACGGAACAAACTTTTGACGAAATCAAATCGGTGCTCGTCGCTGTATTTACACAAAGCGACAAACCCATATTTACGGACTTAATTATCAAGCGTAAAAAAGAAGAATCGATGCAAAATTCAATATAGTCAAATTATCTTTTTTATTTTTGAGTTACGAGACTTTATTCATGTATTATATGGATATCAATTTGACCAATATGCAGTAGTTTATCATTCAAAAACTAAACAATTTCATGATTTCTGAAACAAAAAGTTTTAATCTTATTGTTCAGCACTTTGGTATCAGGAAGCTGACTTTGATGAGATCTATAAAAGTTGTAAGTCTAGGGCTTTTGTTTTAAATGTTTTTAACGGCATAAGAACTTAGTAATAATATACCTAAATCAACACAAACAAGATAAAATAAACCCATTTGAACTTTACATAAACACACGAAACTATAAAGTAATATTGCTATAATTCCTGATTTTTCCCTTTAATTCTTTACCATTTAAACTCCTATTTAATATACAAAAAATAATAACAGAATATAAAGACATGGTAAGCTTTCCACTTATCTATATGTATTGTTTAAGACTTTTACCTTATGTATTATTCTATATTTTATCTTATTTTTTGTACATATGTACCATTTCTATCAGAAATAAATATTCTTCTCGAATATATGTCTAAAAATTAAGAAGTTTCTCGTATTTTTCATATTGCACATTTTTTATCAATTTAAAATTTACAAAGTTCACTGAAATATTTAACATATGAATTTAATTATTAACATATATACCAATTATCTAAATTAGTAATTGTATTAAATACTAAATAAATTGATTATAATTAAATTAAGGTTTAAATTTCGGCGCAATAAAACTTGCTATAAAAACGCGTTGAACACTGAACGTCTTACCGTAATGAATAAATTAGTAGTTTGGATAATTAAAGACACGCGAATTTTAATCCATTTATTTCAATGTACCCCGCGGGCTTTAGTGTTAAATTTAAGCAATAATGACATGTTGCTGCAGTGTATCCAGTGCATGTACATCATTAATAAAAATAGATCGCACATGTATATTAAAATATAATTGCTAATAATACATTATACATTCCTTTGTTTGTTTCATCAACAGAATTAAATGTAACAATGACTAGCTTCTTTATCTTTCTGTTACCCTTACCTGCATCACTGTTCATATGCTATGTTAATAATTTTCCGCTTTACAACCAGTACCCACGCCATGGCGGTAGATGCTGCATACGTGACTTTTATCCGTCAATCCGTGTTCGATTTCTGGTCGAAAGTCAAATTCTTACATAAAAAATTAGCATTAAGTTTGCGGCTCCCTGTAAAATGGGCAATAAAATGTCCAAAAAAGCTGGTAGGCTTGAGCCATTTGTCGTAAATACCTGCCATGATTAAAAGGTATACAATAAAACAGTTTCTATTTTCGTTATCAAAATGAAACAACTGTCCGATGTCGTTTTAATGAATATACTCACTTTGATAAGAAACAATATTTTGTCTCATAAAATGTTGTGTTATTTGATAATTTTACGACGAATAAATTATTACAAGTTAAAGTTCATTTACATAATTATGCATAATTCAAAGGCGTTGAAGACAATGGACAAACTTACAGTTCCACGGTACATGACAATATAACTTAAACATGCTGTCATCTAAACAAACTTTCTATTTCGAAATAAAACATAATAGATACTAGTGGTTAGTTATCCTAATCTGACACAGAATAAAATCCTAAACAATTGTGAAGGTCTGAAACTCCCCGACATAGCTACAGCAAAAAGCCGTAAAAGTGTGTCAAAGATTTTTAAAAAAAAATTCTTATACACAATGTATCTTAAACATACGTGGTTACAGTGGTTAGATTCAAATTATCAAACTATTCCACTGTTGCTATGCAGGTAGATATTTTTGGCATCAGAATAAATTGTTTGTTCTTTCATGCGACATGCAAGTAGGTGAACTTTTTAACAGTTTTCTAATATTCGATTTTGAAGCAAGAGGAATTAAATCTAAATTCCATGCCATTGTAGAGATGATTAAACTGACGGGAGAATTGATAAGTCGTTAAATTTCACTAATTGCATTCTTTTGGTGCAGTGCGTGAAAAAGGGTGTCTGTTGAATTTGAAAAACAAATTACAAAAAAATCTGAACTCAAGATCGACAAAAAACTTATCCGTTGATCGATGTACGTTAACAAACTTTGAACTATGGAGTTGTGTATCAAGCATGCCAATAGTATCACCTTGTTTTGTTTAAACCAATGTGGTAATTTCATTTATTTTAACTAACAAATGATGTAAACGACTGTTTCCACACATGTGAACTATTTGAAGTACATCTTAATTATCAACAACTTTTAACGCTGATTTCATTTGATTAAAAAACACTTTCCGACTTCATAATTGCTCAAGGCTTTTCTTTCTCTAGTTTTTATTTCCGTGACTTTCTGCTAAATTTAGCGATTCTTTTTTGTCAGAATAACTACCGACTCGAGATTCGGGGTCTTTTGATCACGTGCATTTGGTCACGGCCAATTAGTGTTACAGATTGTAAAACGCGTAATTTCACACAAAAGATTGTGATAGAATAACGACATCTACTGATTTCTACATCAAGGCAAACATTTCAAGTCTTTGTAAGAAACGAAAGAAATAAAACAATCAACTTTATCACTTTTTTATTTTTTGTTTTTCTTCTTCAAAAGATGATTTAAAATTTCCGCTTTTGTTGTATAAAATCACAAATCATTTAACTTCAGTCATTATTACCTCAGCATGGAGTTAATGTATCGGGAATGAGTAACTAAAAGGTTATTAATGATGATGATGATGGTGGTGACGGTGATGATGATGATGGTGGTGGTGATGATGACGATGATGACGATGATGATGATAATGATGATGATGTTGATGTTGATGATGTTGATGATGATGATGATGTTGATGTTGATGTTGATGTTGATGTTGATGTTGATGATGATGATGTTGATGATGATTATAATTATGATGATGATTATAATGATGATGGTAACGATGAGTTTTGTACGCCGCAACACTCCACGTGAAAAGTTTTAACCGCATTTTGTATTTAAAACTTATAACATTTTATAACTTGTTGCATTCTTAATGATAATGATGATGTTGATAGTTTTGGTGATGATGATAATGGTTATAAAGACATAAATGGCAGTGATTTTGTTGATGGTAATGATAATGACTATGTTTTGTGGTAGCAACAGACCATGTTAAATCTTCGCATTTTGTATTTAAAACTATCAAAATTTCATTATTATTACTGTTATTATTATCCAACTTTTTATGTATTGAAGACGTTACTACTTAGAACCCGATCTTCGTCTATAAGTATGACTCTATGAAAAGCATTCAAATGTTTAAAATAATGAATGATCACCTAAAAGCTTCAAATGACTATCAGAATCACTAGACAGGAAATATTTTTAATTATAAAAAAATCCAGCGGGTGCCCGGTCGAACAGCACAAAAGCATTTTGAACTTAAACTTGTTTATATAGATTTATTTTGAAAATTTAGAAGGTCTGGGGCCCAATCATTTCAAAAACAGTCAGATATATTTCAAATGAAAACAATCCCCGCGTCCGAACACCAGAAACATTATTTTGATGCCAATGTTTTGCAAGTAGTTCTATTTGTTCAGGAATTTACATATAACATAGTATACACGTTGACTTGTTCCAGGCAGGTTTTTTACTAAGAAAAACAAGGAAGTATATTACAGAAAGAGAGTTGAAGCAGTGAAGCTTACGTACAAAGAGATACTAATATAAAATAGAAAACAAGAGAGAAAGACATTGTAGATATTATCATACAATAGAATGTTATGTTTAGTTAGTTCTCTATTATCTAAATGATAATTAATGACATACAAGTTTAATTATCATTTAATCAGCAATGGATCTAGCCGTTATGCATTATCGTCAAACGTCACAATGTAAGTGTTTTATATAGAAGGATGAAGGAGGCCCGTCTAGTGTATGTTGATGCTTGTTGGTGCTATTTAAGGTTTTTTGAATGTTTATTGTTGCTGACATTGCAATGTGTCATAGAATAGATTAAACCATTAGGTGTACCTACAAACACAGCAACAAGTTTCAGATTTTCCTTGTTTAGAAATAAGGCGTCAACAATCATACGCAAAGATAAGATAGGATATCTTGCCATATCTAATGCTATGTAGTGTTGTCTTTGAGGGAAATGGTTTGACTCGGCCTTTTTGTTACCCAGATTCTCAATTATTGGTTTACAGTAATTAATTTATCAATATTAATATTATCATTGCTACTACCATCATTGCCATCATCATCAGCACCACCATCATCGAATTTTTCACAATTACATATGTATAATAATTTTTAAATTATCATCGTCATCAACACAAACATTTCCACTCACGTCACCATTAATTACCATTGTATCTACATATATATTTAAAGTTGTAATCACTTGTATATCAAGTTTGTCTGTGTCAATAACGTCACTGTTCTCAAAAGAGTGGTTGTCAAGTATACCTTTTCCATCTATGATACTAATATATTCATCATTATAACCAAAGGCGGTCAACACGGTCTCTATCGACCTAAGACATAATTGACCGCCATTGTTTTGTAAGTATTATCGTTGTCTCTGGTAGATGGAATTTTAAGATATTTGGAATAAATATATAAATTTACCATCGTTACAATATGTCTGTAAATTAAGATTAACCGAACATCATCGCTTTTTACGAAGAATAAAACATTATTTTTTCCTGCGAAAAGCATCAAAAGTCCAAAGAAGAAATTATAATTAAATGTTTCAATACAATTCCTTTAATTTGAAATTAGCGCAGAATTTTACATTTTGCATTTCATGTATTGTTATATTGATCTTGGAATTTTCCGACACAATTCATTCAACTGATTTATGATAATTGGATTTCTTGTAAAATGTGCTTGTATAAAACGCCACAGGTGATCATGTTATGAAGTATTCGTCAAATCAGCATAGCAGAACAGAACATAACATATATTTTAATTACGATTTTTACATAGTATATCATCAAATCAGCAAACCTTCAACCATCATATCACAGTCAACTACATGTTTTATTAATGATATTAACGACGTAATATAAATATGTTTTAATATTTAAGAATGAAATAGCATAGCTGGCAATATCAACTAAACTATAAACAATCTTGTGTGGTAAGGTAGTTATTTCAATATTCTTCTTTAAAAGATTCTAATTATGTTTTACCTTGCAGGTAAATTACACAGTGAAAAAAACTCTTAATGCAAAAATCATACATGTATTATCAGTGACACGTGAACTTACCTCGCAATGGTTTCATGTAGGACCTACATGTATATAGTATACACTGGCTGATCCTGTGGGGGGACAAGAGCTCGAGGCCCATCCCCCTACATAACAATGAATTATCTTTGTCCCTGTTTAATAAAATAAATAATTCTTAAAAGCGCTATCGTCCGAAGCGTATAACGACCTTACAAGTGTTGGTCTTGTATCTTATCGCGCCATATTTTTTCAAGGTTGACCCAATGTGTTCTGTTCTGTTCTGTAAAACAAATGCATCCCCACTTTGATAAAAATATTTTGCCCCACCCCTGATACATGTTATGTTACATAAGATGAGTTATTTCCGAGTCAAGTGAGGCATTTAATGAGCTAATTTAAGAAAAATGCAAACATTACGATTATATCAGCATAGCTGTATCTACAATACATTTAATTAAACAGGAAGACACTTCAGACACCTAACGCCGATTTCAGTTTTTTTTTCTTTTATCTGTTTTTCTCATTTTCATGTAATTATGCAAAAAATGAATTTAAACAAATTGTGGAGTAATGGATTTACCTACTGTTGCGTTTAATCCTCAGGGGAATGGTGGAAGAAATTGTGCAGTTTTTTACATTATGTCATATTTTATAAATGTTTAACATTTCAAACACTCTGAGATATTTGTTAGTGTTGTCGTGAACCATGCAAGTGGTATATATCATAATGAGTAATGTGTCATTTTTCTCGGAATTTGAGTATGAACATTTTCGTGACTTTACCTGTTAGCCAGGGCTCGAATTTAAGCTCACATACTCGCAAAATGCAGGTGGATTTTGAAAATTGCGAGTAACTTTTATTTTTACTCGCAAATTTTTGCGAGTTAAATAGACAAAAACATATTTCTGTCTAAACGAATGAGGTTCAAATTAGCATTTAATACTATCGATATAGCATTAAATAATGACACACAGTAAAAACATGTTCGCTATTTTTTGCCTTTCCCTTCTATCTAAAGTTAAATATATTGCTGTGTTTTATTCCGTATATGAATAGTAACTATGTATGCTATTCAAATTTTGAGCAACAATGCGAGTGACTTTTTCTTTTTGCGAGTTGAAATAAAATCAACTCGCACAAAATTGCAAGTCCATTTTTTTGTTAACTTCGAGCCCTGCTGTTAGCATATTAAACTAAAGTTTACAGTTTGTACCACAAACAAGGTATTAACTATAAAGCAAATAGTTATGTTTGTGGGCAAATGTAATTGTTATTCATAAAAAGGTCACAGAGGGAAAGGTCAATGGACATACAACGTAGCAGTCGGTTGGTTTTAGACAAGAGCAGACAGAGAGGAAATTTTTTTATATTGTCTGTGACCTCCTTTGCTTCGAAAAATATTTGTGTTCAAAATATTGGTCGAAACGTTGGCTCCGTAGCTTTGTTTTCGATGTAAAAAGCCTCGGAAAAGTTGGAACCACTTCTGAGTTAAACATTCAAACCCCGTCCCTGTATGAAATGCTACAAAGTAACTTGGTGTAAAGAAATTTCTATGACTTTTACATACAGGTGTCTTTCATTGATAATAATAATTGACAAATTAGTGATGTTAATGAATATTTCTATTTTTTGCACAATTGTAAAATGCAAAAGTTCCAGCATGGTCCCGAATCAAACTGTGAACCTGGACCGAGCCAGTATCCTTTGATAGAATATTTTTATTTGTAAGTATCCTAGACTTCCATACTTTATTATATAAGATTACATAAAAATTGAACTGCAATTCTAAAACGTTTAAAGTAAGAATACGTCTGCAATCAGCTGCTATCCATTGCACAGATGTTTAAAGGGAATCATCTATAGGACTAAAAACTAACTAATTTGAGCCACTTTTTATAAAATGTCGCAGGTCAAAAATCATCGTAAGTTAAATCAGAAACCACTTGCCGTTTCTTTACTTTTAATTATAACTTTGTAATGAATATGAAAGATGCAGTATACTTTGTGAACTTTTGCATAAAACATTTTTTTGAGGCAAATTCCTGGCTTTCGATGAAAATTTGTGTATAAAAGATCCTCTTATCGTGATTTTTATTTTCTGGATTAAATAATTATATAATTGATAGAAGAACCATTTTATCAATTCATAAAAAATTCCTTCATCATGAACTTCTAAAACTCACTTAGCTATGAGTGACTGACTGTGCGAAATATCTCGTTAGCGTTTACAAAAAGATCGGAGCCGCCTGGCTAGCTCAGTTGGTAGCACGCAAGTCTACTGATCGAGGGGTCGTTGCTTCGATTCCCGGGCGGGGCATACTTTCGTGGAGCTTGGTCATGAAATTATTTCTACGGCTATTCTCCATCCTACCAATGATTTTTGATTATGTAGGACAGTTGTCAGTCACTGACGAAAGTATGCGCTTAGTAGTTGGTTAACATCTAAATCCAGAGATTTAGCATTTCCAGGAGGAGTGAGTAGGTTGACTGACCGCCGTTATATGACCTATACAATGTGTTGTTAAACCCAACAAACAAACAGACAAAAAGCTCGAGGTGTTCCGATCGTTTAAACAATCGTAACTACTCGGGCGTTTCCGTAACCTGACAGTATGTTCACATTGGACAAACCACGTGGAGTTCAAATTTATACATTCTTTGAGAAAAAACTGGATTAATATATTTGAGATCTATTGCTTGACCAATCATAAACTGACATCTTTTATTTCCATATATTACCGTAACATACGTTAAACTATAACTATTGCTAATCATAATAGCCAAGGTGGTACGATTACTGTCATGTCACGTGGTTTTAACTTCCGGAAGACGAACTAATTAACAAAATACAAATAAAATATTAATAGGAAAGTGTAAGTCTTTATTCCATCAGTTAAATCTCGGTAGTGAACTGAGTGAGGTATTATACACCTTCTAACAAATATATATAACGCACATGTTTTGCATTTTTACTAAAAGCCTAATTTCCCATTACATAAACAGTGCAAGCGGTTATGCTCGGTTTAACTAGTATCTCCGCGGGAAATGGCTTGCTTAACAAATTAAGTTTATCACTCTTATTCTTAACAAATCATCCGAGGGATATAAAAAGTAAATCACTTAAATATTTTGTATTTTTCGTAAAGTAATTAAGTAACGCCATTAGTTCAGGAAGAAAGAAATGGTAATATAAAGGATGCACTTGTAACAGTATTATAACTTTCAATAAATTCTGTTCTGATAATAATAAAAAAAGCTTGTACTTTTATTTTGTTCAAATATTTTATACCAGTGTAAAATCCCATGATGTACTCAATCTGAAATTTACGAAGTGTTTGTTATAATGTTGTTGATTAATATGATTATTTCACCGTCAACTACCAGAGATCGTATTACTTACAATCTTACGACAAAAATTATCTTAAGACAAAAATAGTCACAAAATATTCTTATCACTATAAATTCCTAACAAGCGTGCCTTACATTGAATCGTGTATATCTTTTTAACGTTTTATAATTATTGCATAATTTACATTATATATTTTAATCATCGGGCCATTGGTGATTGAATTGGATTTAAAACGTTCTTTGTAATTCTAAATTAAAACTTATGATTGTAAGTTGGTCTCCGAACGATAGACTTTCTTGAAAGGTTTATGATTTTAATTTGTTCGAAAATTAAATGTACTCAAAGATCATAAATTATTTTAATATATTAAAGACACTAGTTCACAGATTTGGTTAAATGTCAAAAAATAATTCTTACTATTTTAAGACAATCTGACCTATAGATTGCAAGAAATATTTAATAAAAGTCACGAAATTGCACTAAGATTGTCTATACCGTGACATACGGGGTAGATTTTTACAACTAGAAACACCAATATTTGTAATTGTTTGTCAATATGCAGTAAAATTGTCATTATCACACCTCTAATTTCTTGCTTCAAAAATGTTTCCGAACAATTGTCATAGTATCAGAATAAGATAATGTTTAAGTTAAAGTCTGTGAATGGGTACCTTTAAGCGAATACTAAAAAGTATTATAACTAGTTCACAATGGCTTAGAAACATGCATGTCTCTTGGCATTTACGATGATATTATAGTAAGGAGCCAAGAAAAAGCATAAATTTACATGTCTAATTTAGACTACAATAAATTGATGATGTGTTCTACGGATTTTTCTCGAAAAATGGGGCGAGCGAGCGAAGAAAAAAAATCTTAATTCAATTATGACCAAATTTTTACTAGCGAGCGAGGAAATAAAAATATTTTTTTGTAAAAACCGTCAAAATTAAGGTGCGAACGAATACATAGAACACATCATCAACTTGTTGTGGCCTTATATTCATTTATTAGGTTATAAGTGTATTAAAGGACAAACTACAGATATTCATTTACCGTACGTTCGCGAAATCTACAGAAATATTTTGGTTAGTAACGTGTTGGAGCTCTGCGAATCGTTATCTTAAGCTACGCAATGTTAAGTAAAACGAAACTAAAATACTTTTTACGATTTGCGTGATTCTTACCCTAATTTAAGTTTGTGTCTAGTTACACTTATGTGAATGAAACGGACCCCTGCTTTACAGGTCCAATGGAAAGTTGTTTGTTAATTTGAATTTAATCACAACTCAATCATTAGTTAGTTGTTTCGTTTTATAATGTTCCACGGCTTGCATCCAGGAGAGAAAAAATGTTCTCTTTTTAAAATGAACCAATCTATCTGTTTTGTCAAAATTTTGTAATATCATGAAATATTCTGATCTCGTCGTCATGGGAATATGATTTGAATTGTGCATATATTCTATCAACGAATGGAAACAGTTGGCTATTATCAGTTAACACGAGATAATTACTTGAGAATATCACCAGAATTCATTGCAGGGGCGGACGCAGGATTTTTTCTAGGGGGAGGGGTCCAAACTTTTTCTAGGGGGTCTTCAAACTTACGAATCACCACCACATTATACACTGTTTGCAGAACAACGCAACATGTCAATAATATTAATAAAAGCTACATAACCTCTAGATCTATGTTAAGCACAAAGGCGAGCGAAGCAAGCCCGAGAAAAATAGCTTCTTGCTACCTAAAATACCTTACAGTCTAAAAAGATACATTCATGGCCTGGTACATTTTGGAAATTTCATAGAGGGTCCAGACCCCCTGTTCCCCCGCTTGATCCGCCCATGCGTTGCTTGAACATGTCGGAAATACCTTAATGTTTTCTTTATAATGATACGGTTGGAAGAAAAAAATGTGAAAAGGTGTTTGATATAGAAGTTAAACACGTTTGAATATTATCTAACGTATCCGTTGTTTTGTAGGTTACTTTTGATAATAGTTTTATTATAAATTATGATGCTACGTTGCCGTGTTCTGTGAGGGTAATATAAAAGTTTTGTGCCAGTTTTGATGAAATGATATAAATAAATCCTTGGAATTGTGGTCAAGCATGAGTCACAAAAAGGCAAATGTGTATGTAATGTTCCGTTCTGTTCTGTTTAGAGTTTGAGCTGATTTATTCCGGATGTAAATGGACTTCACTTATCATAGCTTTGTATCTTGAAAAATAAGAAGAGATGCCCAACGGATGAATTAAAAATCAATGAACAGAACAGAACAGTAAGAAAAGTACAACGTATATTGTCATAAATACAAGCAGTAAAGTAAATTAACACAATATTCAATTGATAATTATCAATATAGAAACGTATGAATATGAATTTAGACAAGAACTGTACGTTCTACATTGAAATTGCTTTCGCTTTCGCCCCCGAGTGAGATGGGTTTGGTCGTGCACATGTTTATTTTGTATTCGATCTGTTCTTGTAATATCTTGAAGAGATATATAATACTTTACCTTCTATCTATTACAAGATGTGCTTTAATTTTCTGTTTGTATCTGTATATTATCTTAGCTTTGTCGTCTATATGTATATATGGTTGTTAACATAATTTATGCTCTTCAGTAATTGGAGGAAATAAAAGTATATAAAATAAAAGTATATGGCGTCAATATGTACAAAGTATATCTGTATTGAGACAAGGACATTATCAAGAATAAGAATCATTAAGTCATGATCTATCAAGCATTAGATTTGGACAGGTTGAAAATCATTTAAACTAGCAAAAGTTAGAGATGCAACATGTATAAACTAGCACCAAATGTATTGTGTTGAACAATATCTCATGTGTGTATGCATATTTCCTGTTGGAATGTTTGCTAAGTCTGGAAAAATTGCTATTTGTTGAACGTATTTCAATAAAGGCGGGAAAACGAAGACGTCTGAATATCAATTAGTGAATGTATACAAAATATAATTATCTAATATAAGATCATTATATTCTGGAATAAATATTAATGTTATTTGATTAACCTATAAATCATATTGTTTAAATATAAAATAAGTAATAAAATACATAATGTATTTATATTGGATGATAATATTGACGTATTGTTTTCATGCACCAATCAGCAATAATATCGAAAGTTGAATACACAGAATGGGGATAACTTTTCTTAATGCACATTGATATTTTCATTTTTATATTGGTTATGTTAATCCCATACCTAATCATTGAACACGTAAATACATATCTGTACAACGAACTGACCAATTTCTGTATACCAAATTGTCAATACCATTTTACCGACTTGACCAATATCTAGTTTAGTTTAAACATTTTTATTTCAAACAATGTATATATACATATATAGATATAATAATTGACATAAATATAGATGACATTGAAGAAATAGGTTAATGAACAAAAAGCTTAGAGCTTAATAGCGTTCATTACCAGTTATTAAACTTGATAAATTATCACATTTTTACATGGCAATCATTTATATGTAAGATAACCAAAGTCATTACAAAAAATAATAGTAAAACATTTGAGTAGAAGAAAAAAAAAGAAACATGAAGAGAGAAAAGGCTAACTAATTCCGTACGAAAGATCAAAAATAGGAGAAGTGTAGAGTTAAGACTGTGTTGGGGATAGTGATAGGAGGTGTAAGGAAGAGTAGAGTGAAGTGCTTGGCAATAACCGATGCAGTTACTTACTTGACCAATATCTGAATATCGAATTACTAATATTCTTTTACTGACTTGACCAACATCTGTACAAGTATATCGAACTGACCAATATTAGCATACCATATTGCCTAATATCTATATACCATACTGACCAATATCTGTATACCATACTGACCAATATCTGTATACCATACTGACCAATATCTGTATACCATACTGACCAATATCTGTATACCATACTGACCAATATCTGTATACCATACTGACCAATATCTGTATACCATACTGACCAATATCTGTATACCATACTGCCCAATATCTGTATACCATACTGACCAATATCTGTATACCATACTGCCCAATATCTGTATACCATACTGACCAATATCTGTATACCATACTGCCCAATATCTGTATACCATACTGACCAATATCTGTATACCATACTGACCAATATCTGTATACCATACTGACCAATATCTATATACCATACTGACCAATATCTGTTCACCATACTGACCAATATCTGTATACCATATTGCCCAATATCTATATACCATACTGACCAATATCTGTTCACCATACTGACCAATATCTGTATACCATATTGCCCAATATCTATATACCATACTGACCAATATCTGTATACATGTAACGTACTGACCAATATCTGTATACCATACTGACCAATATCTGTATACCATACTGACCAATATCTATATACCATACAGACCAATATCTGTTCCCAAACTGACCAATATCTGTATACCATACTGACCAATATCTATATAACATACTGACCAATATCTGTTCCCAAACTGACCAATATCTGTATACCATACTGACCAATATCTGTATACCATACTGACCAATATCTGTTCCCAAACTTACCAATATCTGTATACCATACTGACCAATACCTATATACCATACTGACCAATATCTGTACACCATACTGACCAATATATGTATACCATATTGCCCAATATCTATATACCATACTGACCAATATCTGTATACCATACTGACCAATATCTGTATACCATACTGACCAATATCTGTATACCATACTGACCAATATCTGTATACCATACTGACCAATATCTGTTCCCAAACTGACCAATATCTGTATACCATACTGACCAATATCTGTTCCCAAACTGACCAATATCTGTATACCATATTGACCAATATCTGTATACCATACTGACCAATATCTGTATACCATACTGATCAATATCTGTTTACCATACTGACCAATATGTGTATACCATACTGACCAATATATGTATACCATACTGACCAATATCTGTATACCATACTGACCAATATCTGTATACCATACTGACCAATATCTGTATACCATACTGCCCAATATCTGTATACCATACTGACCAATATCTGTATACCATACTGACCAATATCTGTTCCCAAACTTACCAATATCTGTATACCATACTGACCAATATCTATATACCATACTGACCAATATCTGTATACCATACTGACCAATATCTGCATACCATACTGACCAATATCTAAATACCATACTGACCAATATCTATATACCATACTGACCAATATCTGTATACCGTACTGACCAATATCTGTATATCGTACTAAACAATATCTGTTCACCATACTGACCAATATCTGTATACCATACTGACCAATATCTGTATACCATACTGACCAATATCTTTTTACCGTCCTGACCAATATCTGTTTACCGTCCTGACCAATATCTGTTTACCGTCCTGACCAATATCGACAACGGTACAAACCACAACATTATTTCGCGGGCTGAGTGGTGCGATACTTGGGTAATGAATGTGATTGCCCGAAAAAGCATCAATATGGTTTCTGCATACTGAAAATATTAGCTTGCAATTTTATGTTTAAGTTTATAAAACTATGGTCAATCTTTATTTCGCGTAAAAAGACTTTACCAAAATAAATGTCACAAATAAGCAATTAATGAAACAATTACATAAGACAATTGAGTCAGCAGTTTAGAATGGTTTTGTATATGTATTCATACAGAGTTCACTGTCAATTCCCAAACATATAGTCTTTCATTTATTGGCATATTATTGTGAATTAATTCATTACTAAAATTTTCAATTAAATTTCTTCTGTTAACAATTAGGCTAATCAGGTAAGACAGAAAGGCTGATACAGAAATAAGATCTGATAAATCTTAAATCTCCAATTCAAATGATATCGTCAAAGATTAACTTTCACATTTTGATTCACTTGGAGAAAATCACCCGAAATATGTTAGAAAGTGTAAAGTTAGCATAATACATTCTTATCTGCGCACGTCCCGGATTGTTTCAGAGTTCAAATTTTAAATCATCTCGGGAAATGCCAAAGACAGGCCGGAATGACAAGATAGTTTGTTATGTTTTAACAGAAAACAAAAATGTTATTTTAAGTCTAAAAACACATGTCAGTGTATGCTGATATATTGTTCAACGAGGACGTTTTTGCAAGATTTTAATGTAATGTACAATCACTCAAAAAAGTAATGAATGCCTACAGCCTTATAATGTTACATTTTGAAGATATTTAGTTACAGAACACGGAAACTGTTTTGTATAATTAGCACCCAAGGTGACTCGGTTTTTACTCGCTGCCATCTCTCAGGAGACAGAACGGTAATGTAAAATACGTGTAACTAACAATACAATGACTTTAACAGTTAACTTTACATAATATTTCATAATTAAGTTAGCTGAAATGCAATGTATTCGCAAAAACTGTAAAAACAATGAAATAGAACCCCCCGGACGAACGATAACATATCAAACATGTCATATACTTTGCTTATTACGATAATCTAAAACATGCTTATGTCATTCAATCAACGGCGCGTGCTAATGTTCCTCTAAACTTTGTTTTCTGTTGTTAGGATTGTGTAATTAACCCCGCCCACCCAATGAAATATTCATTAACGCCGCTATTTCCTCAGTACAAACTCTTAAGACTTGCTCGTATCCAGTTAATTGCATCTTTTATATGTAATCACGTGTATTTTAGTTGTGTTTCTATTAAACAAATGAGATCTGTGAAATAAATATATAAAATATTTTACCTACATCTTATAACCACGTGGTTATCTTATAACCACGTGACCTACTTGTATAATTGTACTATAATGTACTTTGGTACCATATTCCTGTTTTTGTTCCATTCAATTAGTACTGTCATTGTATGTCTTTTAGTACATGTTCAAAGACCAAAATGACCCTTAATTGTGCAACAATGTACCCATTATACAAAAATAGTGCAAGAGTTCTATTCAAAATTTAATGGTACGGGCATTTTGTCTTTTAGTACTACTTATTTAGAGGAGGGGCCAAAAATGATTTTTAAAATGCAACAATGGACCAGACCTAACCAGTATGTCCCCTATCCTTTTATTGGTAGTACATCATTGTTTTGTCCAAACATATACTGTAATTATCTTTCTTATTTTAATAAATTTTGTCTGGTGCTCAATGTCAAACATGGTGGTAGATGCAGTCTGAATTTCGCTAGATAACTGTGAGAATAACATTCATGCGTATTTTGGACAAGAAGCGTATAAATGTAAGAACATGGATCTCCTAGTTCAGCGGCAAACACATGGATTAAACCTATTCCAAATTTGCTAGAAAACACGCGCAAGAAACCTTATGAATTATTTTACTACGTACATGTACATTTAAATGGTATAATGTCTATCATTGACACTACATGTTTCTGGACTGCAAAATGTCGCGGCTTGACATGTGAATTTTGGACTATAAAACGATTCACCCATCTCATGTTCGACAGCCACATGCAAAAAATTGAAAATTCCAGAAATTTTTATTCGGGTACCTTCAGTGTTCTAAAGTCTCGCGTTACGCTATACATGTTTTGTATTATATATACATATGTATAAATATATAAAGTTTGTGGTAGAGTTCTTATGATGTGGTTGTACCAAATTGCTTTTACAAAATATCGCAAGACAAAAAATTATCGTAAGTGAAAATTAGGAAAAATCATAAAATGTACAATATGTATTCCTATTAATTCTTAAAACATATAAATGTAGTCACTGACATAAATTACGAATAATGATGAATACAAATTATTATTTAATATCATTTTATCATAATATTTAGATCTATTGCGACAAATTTATGAAATGAACGTACGATGATTTCTATCGTAAGAGTTTTATAAAAACGTAACTGTTGAGGTTTATGTTAGAATCTTTAGATGTGGTTAAATAATTGATTTGTTGGTTAGAGTTATAATTTAAGGAAGTATAAGATTATCAATAAATCAAAGCTTGTCAAAATATGTTAAGATAGCATAGGTTCATACACTATGTCTAACTGTATATTATATTTTCATAATATATTGTTTTAGGCCACCATGAATTTTGTAGAAATTACTGAAATTCCACCCTTTGTTTGTATATCGTGACTGAAATAAAGTTGACCAAAATTTTAGTAGAAAAATTCAGGTTCCAAAATTGTTTTAGAAGTTTGGTCATTATTATAGAAAAAGTGTAGCACCCCTTCCACAATTATGAATGCATGCATGCTATCCTTTATTCAACCTAAAGTCTATCATTTGACTAAGCAGTGATTTTTTACCAATATTAATTTAAAATGACTTATAGTTGCTATAACAATATAATATATATATATAATATTTACATTTAACAAACACACTTTGCAAAGAACAGAACAGTATGTACATGTATACTAATTAGTCCATTAAAACAGAACAAAATTCGCCATAAGTTCATTAAAAAAATAACCGTTAAATATAATCAGGAATTAAATTAAATATTTTAGATAAAAAGTTAAAATATACATTTTAAGCTTTTTTCGGAATTAATAGGAAACGTATAAAATATTTTATGAACATAGTCAGTTTTTGTCTTACGACGAGTTTTGTCGTAAGATTTTTGTATGAAATCTTCTACAGATGTACAACACGGTGTAAAATTGATATTTTCTATCACTTATTTCGATCTTTGTAATAAATCATACCTCTAGAATATAATTAGTTGTTTTACATAAAAATGAGTTATGTTTTCTTGGAGAGAGGATTTATGAGTAAAAACCTCGTGTTTTAAAAAGATGGTTTTACCACGAAATCAGCGTGAAGACACAAACCTAGTATGTTGCTACTTATACTCCATCAACTTGAACTTATACATTGTAAAACATAATTATTGAAATGTAAATATAATTACATACATATTGACCCTAATAAATACTTTTAACGTAGGTATACTACAATGATTGTGTAAGTTTGCATGTTTTAATACTGTGCATCTTTTCATGGAAACTATGGTAATGCTACAGTCCCATTAACATAAAAATAGCCGTGAGGGCACTGACGGGCGCCGTGCGATCAAGCTGCGCAAGGACGACTGAGGCATAAGTTAAAAACAGAAACTATTCACAATATTGTAAAACATCAGGACTTGTTTTTATAAAAAGTGTACGTAAATTTTGGTTCTGAAACCTTCGTGGATTTATTTTGAAATAGACTTAAGATGGGTCTGATCGTAGGAATTTATCTACGACAATAACTTATTGTACCCGGAACACAAAGTCATGTGTATTATTTTATGAACGTGTCATTTACAATTCAACTTACTGCTTGTACCGAAGGCATCCTGCACGGTGTCCTCTATTCACCGAAGGCACTATATGTAAACATGTATATTGTCCTTGATGAGTTGAGATTGTCTAGCCTTCCTTTGGGTTGCACACCATATCATTATGTGCTCCTAAAGTCAACCTTTTGGCCAAGTAGAACCGAGTACTCGTATTTATTTAAAGCTATATAATGTATTATATTGTAAATATGTACTTGGCACTATAATAAACAATTTACTTACTTACATATTGCGGTAAATGGAACCACCTGTATTATATTGTAACTATGTTCTAGTCGCATGACCACCTTGTCAATGAAACTAAATGTGAGCATCTATCTTGTCTTATAGTGAATTTGGCATAACCAATATTTAATAATACAATAATCAATAATACAATTCATACCATTTCATTTCTGGATATACCTCTGGTAGAGAAAATTTAATAGACTACTTTAGTTTGATTGCTGGATTACAAAATCTGAATAACTATTTACAATGATAAAACTCGGATTTAATTTAGCTTTCCTGAAGACACAAATAATATCGGAAGGTGCATTTTGAATTTTCGCCTTCTTATAAATAATATTTCAATAATTTTACGTATGTCTTTATCAAAGTCCCAACTATACACAGTTAAAGCGTTTACCACTGAAGCCCAAGGTATGGTTATGGAAATGTTTCTGTTCTAATTTAGTAAAAACAGTTTATTTCAACAACGTTTATATACAGATATAAATATCGTGATTGACATAAATATTGAAGACATTGAAGAAATAGGTAAATGAACAACAAGCTTAGAGCTTAATAACGTTCGTTACCAGTTAATAAACTTTATACAATATTATATTTTATCATGGCAATCATTTAGATTTAGAATTAACAAAATTACTACAAAAAATGAAATATTTGAGTAGAAATTTCTGTCCTAGAATGGTTCATTGTAGAGATGTGTTTGCCTTGAAAGCAGCATAGAAAAATTTAAATATGAAGTTGTGTTTGTTGAGGGACAACTGTTATTAAATAATGGTCGTTTAATGGAGGTTTTTGTGTATTTATGTCTGTACCGTGTATTGTCACTGCCCTGATTACAAAGGAATTTAGAAATCACTTATTTTCAACATGTTTTCGGTAAATGTCTGAAGTTACCCAGTTGTATATTGAACACCGTGTGCAGATTTCTTTCGATAATAAACATGTTCCATTTTTCTAGCAACGTGTGTGAAGAAACAGAATGCATTTCCAACAAATCACTCAGTGAAGGAAAATGTCAGATAAATACAGTACAGATTAACGTTGCGGTACCCATTAGCATGAGAAAATTACAGAATCTACAATTCGTGGCAACACACCTTGCAATATCTTGTCTATTATACAATATGGTGAATATAGAATCTACAATCCATTGCAACACAACTTGCGATTTTGACTCCCATACTCAGATATACTGATTAGGCCATGCCAAATTGGAATTATGTTAAGCGTCAACTCAAATTTGACAAATCTAGGTACCTAGCATATTCACAAAAACACACAAACCGAAAACGAAAACACAAATATTTTTACGGCAAAACACAATGCATTATATATATATATTTTAAATGGAATAACATCCTCATAATATAAAACAATTGTCTTCATTTAATAAAATGACTAGTGTTTTTTACGTAAAACATATTTTGTATTATTATTAATGACGCGGTTATGATAAATTGCTTACGATGAACACCGTCGTTGCCGAAGACAATTTTCCCTGAATTAAATTGTCGTATCGAATCCCAGAACAACGGAATTATTTAAGAAACTTTTACCTTCAATTTTGTTTTTTGTTTTGATTGAGGTCTCTAAAACCTGCGCTCACGCGGTTGCTTAACAAAATTCGGATATGGCATGGCCTTATCGAACCCATACTCCATTATATTACGTCTTGCAATGTATTGTTTGTTGTACAATATGGTCAAATACAAGGGGCATATTTTGTTATTTTTCATCGAATTTACAATACGTTCTATTATTCAATTTGGCAAACTTCGAATCTACATTCAATTGCAACATGCCTAACAACATTGTCAGATCTATAATATGGCCGATACTTCATTGCGACACAAACTAGAAGACACCTGACATTGTTACGGAGGGCAGCATGTCATCATACAACAGTCCCTCTACTAGTTGTAGTGTAGAGATTTCACCGTAAATTGTAATTGGTTGTAGATGTATTGTAGCCCCGCTAAACGTCGCAACGCCGCTAAACGTCGCAATTGACATTTAATGTCGCAACAATTATTGACTGACGCTTAACGGCACAACCTTGATGTTTAACGTCGAAGTTGGTTAGTAGTTTTAGTATCAAACCATTACAGCAAACAAGTATTACACGACACAAAAAAATACTAAGAGGCAACCACTCTTAGATTTGGTGCGACGTTTAGCGGATCTAAATGTATGTCTTCATGCAACAGTCACCTCTACTGGTTGTTGTGTAGAGATTTCTCTGTATATTGTAATGGTTTGTATGTCTTCATACAACAGTCACCTCTACTGTCTGTAGTGTAAAGATTTCACCGTATATTGTAATAGTTTGTATGTCTTCATACAACAGTCACCTCTACTGGTTGTTGTGTAGAGATTTCACCGTATATTGTAATGGTTTGTAGATGTATGGCTTCATACAACAGTCACCTCTACTGGTTGTTGTGTAGAGATTTCATCGTATATTGTAATAGTTTGTAGATGTATGTCTTCATACAACAGTCACCTCTACTGGTTGTTGTGTAGAGATTTCACCGTATATTGTAATGGTTTGTATGTCTTCATACAACAGTCACCTCTACTGGTTGTTGTGTAGAGATTTCACCGTATATTGTAATAGTTTGTATGTCTTCGTACAACAGTCACCTCTACTGGTTGTTGTGTAGAGATTTCACCGTATATTGTAATAGTTTGTAGATGTATGTCTTCATACAATAGTCACCTCTATTGGTTGTTGTGTAGAGATTTCACCGTATATTGTAATGGTTTGTATGTCTTCATACAACAGTCACCTCTACTGGTTGTTGTGTAGAGATTTCACCGTATATTGTAATAGTTTGTAGATGTATGTCTTCATACAACAGTCACCTCTACTGGTTGTTGTGTAGAGATTTCACCGTATATTGTAATGGTTTGTATGTCTTCATACAACAGTCACCTCTACTGGTTGTTGTGTAGAGATTTCACCGTATATTGTAATAGTTTGTATGTCTTCATACAACAGTCACCTCTACTGGTTGTTGTGTAGAGATTTCACCGTATATTGTAATGGTTTGTGGATGAATGTCTTCATACAACAGTCACCTCTACTGGTTGTTGTGTAGAGATTTCACCGTATATTGTAATGGTTTGTATGTCTTCATACAACAGTCACCTCTACTGGTTGTTGTGTAGAGATTTCACCGTATATTGTAATGGTTTGTAGATGTATGGCCTCATACAACAGTCACCTCTACTGGTTGTTGTGTAGAGATTTCACCGTATATTGTAATGGTTTGTAGATGTATGGCTTCATACAACAGTCACCTCTACTGGTTGTTGTGTAGAGATTTCACCGTATATTGTAATAGTTTGTAGATGTATGTCTTCATACAACAGTCACCTCTACTGTCTGTAGTGTAGAGATTTCACCGTATATTGTAATAGTTTGTATGTCTTCATACAACAGTCACCTCTACTGGTTGTTGTGTAGAGATTTCACCGTATATTGTAATAGTTTGTATGTCTTCATACAACAGTCACCTCTACTGGTTGTTGTGTAGAGATTTCATCGTATATTGTAATGGTTTGTAGATGTATGTCTTCATACAACAGTCACCTTTACTGGTTGTTGTGTAGAGATTTCACCGTATATTGTAATGGTTTGTAGATGTATGGCTTCATACAACAGTCACCTCTACTGGTTGTTGTGTAGAGATTTCACCGTATATTGTAATAGTTTGTAGATGTATGTCTTCATACAACAGTCACCTCTACTGGTTGTTGTGTAGAGATTTCACCGTATATTGTAATGGTTTGTAGATGTATGTCTTCATACAATAGTCACCTCTACCGGTTGTTGTGTAGAGATTTCACCGTATATTGTAATAGTTTGTAGATGTATGTCTTCATACAATAGTCACCTCTACTGGTTGTTGTGTAGAGATTTCACCGTATATTGTAATGGTTTGTAGATGTATGGCTTCATACAACAGTCACCTCTACTGGTTGTTGTGTAGAGATTTCACCGTATATTGTAATAGTTTGTAGATGTATGTCTTCATACAATAGTCACCTCTACTGGTTGTTGTGTAGAGATATCACCGTACATTGTAATGGTTTGTATGTCTTCATACAACAGTCACCTCTACTGGTTGTTGTGTAGAGATTTCACCGTATATTGTAATAGTTTGTAGATGTATGTCTTCATACAATAGTCACCTCTACTGGTTGTTGTGTAGAGATTTCACCGTATATTGTAATGGTTTGTAGATGTATGTCTTCATACAATAGTCACCTCTACCGGTTGTTGTGTAGAGATTTCACCGTATATTGTAATAGTTTGTAGATGTATGTCTTCATACAATAGTCACCTCTACTGGTTGTTGTGTAGAGATTTCACCGTATATTGTAATAGTTTGTATGTCTTCATACAACAGTCACCTCTACTGGTTGTAGTGTAGAGATTTTACCGTATATTGTAATAGTTTGTATGTCTTCATACAACAGTCACCTCTACTGGTTTTAGTGTAGAGATTTCACCGTATATTGTAATAGTTTGTAGATGTATGTCTTCATACAACAGTCACCTCTACTGGTTGTTGTGTAGAGATTTCACCGTATATTGTAATAGTTTGTATGTCTTCATACAACAGTCACCTCTACTGGTTGTTGTGTAGAGATTTCACCGTATATTGTAATAGTTTGTAGATGTATGTCTTCATACAACAGTCACCTCTACTGGTTGTTGTGTAGAGATTTCACCGTATATTGTAATAGTTTGTAGATGTATGTCTTCATACAACAGTCACCTCTACTGGTTGTTGTGTAGAGATTTCACCTTATATTGTAATAGTTTGTATGTCTTCATACAACAGTCACCTCTACTGGCTGTAGTGTAGAGATTTCACCCTATTTTGTAATGGTTTGTATATCTTCATACAACAGTCACCTCTACTGGTTGTTGTGTAGAGATTTCACCGTATATTGTAATAGTTTGTAGATGTATGTCTTCATACAACAGTCACCTCTACTGTCTGTAGTGTAGAGATTTCACCGTATATTGTAATGGTTTTTAGATGTATGTCTTCATACAACAGTCACCTCTACTGTCTGTAGTGTAGAGATTTCACCGTATATTGTAATGGTTTGTATGTCTTCATACAACAGTCACCTCTACTGGTTGTAGTGTAGAGATTTCACCGTATATTGTAATGGTTTGTATGTCTTCATACAACAGTCACCTCTACTGTCTGTAGTGTAGAGATTTCACCGTATATTGTAATGGTTTGTATGTCTTCATACAACAGTCACCTCTACTGGTTGTTGTGTAGAGATTTCACCGTATATTGTAATGGTTTGTATGTCTTCATACAACAGTCACCTCTACTGGCTGTTGTGTAGAGATTTCACCGTATATTGTAATGGTTTGTATGTCTTCATACAACAGTCACCTCTATTGGTTGTTGTGTAGAGATTTCACCGTATATTGTAATGGTGTGTATGTCTTCATACAACAGTCACCTCTACTAGTTGTTGTGTAGAGATTTCACCGTATATTGTAATGGTTTGTATGTCTTCATACAACAGTCACCTCTACTGGTTGTTGTGTAGAGATTTCACCGTATATTGTAATGGTTTGTATGTCTTCATACAACAGTCACCTCTACTGGTTGTTGTGTAGAGATTTCATCGTATATTGTAATGGTTTGTAGATGTATGTCTTCATACAATAGTCACCTCTACTGGTTGTTGTGTAGAGATTTCACCGTATATTGTAATGGTTTGTATGTCTTCATACAACAGTCACCTCTACAGGCTGTAGTGTAGAGATTTCACCGTATATTGTCATGGTTTGTAGATGTATGTAACATGCTAATATTTCTCACCTGTAGAACATCTTATATAAATGCTCGTAGTCTAGACAACCACCTGTATATATTCTGTCTTATAGTCTTACTGCATCATTTACATTTCTTGCATGACTACAGTCGTTAACTAGAGCATTGCTTCCATACTTGTAGAGAAAGAGAACTTTTTCTGCAACGTTTTTGCCATTCTTTATTTCCATTCTGTATAACAGTAGGAGAGAAATCTTATGTTATCAAAAAAGTAAGACAATTATTCACGTGTCATTGAGCAAACATTTCGTGTGATAGATCCCTATAGTTGATATAGGTACCTTTACGTACTCTGTAAGACTGAGTACTGTAGCAGTTAGCATGCAGACATACCTGGTACGTGACATTCTAGGGTAATACTCCCGAGTCTATTATCAGACATAACAAAATATAATTATGACTGGGTGAACTTAATTATGTATATTGAGGAAGATGCATTTAATAATACAAATATCTCAATACGTGGGTAATGAAATGGCTTTGTCGTTCTGTGTGGTTTGGTACAATACTACGTCAACGTATCTCACTGGTGACTCGCTGGACCCTCAGAAGCATAGTCGCACAATAATGAACTATTCATATGAATACAGGATAAAACAGGCTGAAAATTATGCTCGATAGCTAGAGCAGCTCTACTTATCCTGAGCTTGAAGACGTTGGTGGAAAAGAAAAGTATTTGTTACTGTGTCATCTAATATACAAGTAGTTATGTCGATCAGTGCAATCAAGATGTTTTGTCAAGCCTTATCTATTTATCTCCCTTTAAATAGTGCTATACTGTGTCATTTAAGTTAATGTGCAAAAAACTTGTACCTATTCGTATGTAGTGTTTTTATTTGAAATGTAAAAAAAATGGCCAAAACTTTTATTTAGTCAGTGATTATCTTAAATTGATATGGTTTATAATTAATATGGTGTATACTTAATGCCTCATTTTCCTCTTTTTATGTCGAAACTCGCCAGTCAATCAATCTACTCGCTGTCCCTTAAGAAACTTAATACACAAGCGCATACCTTTTCAAGTGCGGCAACTGTCCCATTTAGTATTTTTAAAATACTCAATAAATATGAGTACCCATGTTTCATATATTAATTGGACGTTTTTAAACATTTGTGGAGTTCGTAGACGTTGGACTGATCTAGTTTCGGAGTACATTTCTTTCCTAAGCAAGCTTTGTTTCAAAGTGGTTTATCTTCGTCTAAACCACGGCGTATAAAAATGTTAACCATTTTATTTTCATCACATTTATATACATATCATAATGACCTTGACCTTTAAAGTGGACCAATATTCACCAACTTTTATATAAATGATTGATGGCGTCTGATCAACAATTGAATATCTCTGAAGGACAAAAAATATTTTGAAAGTGATTTATTTGCTTCACAGCGATGATTCCTCTCTCTCGCTCTTTCATTCAGGTTTCTGGTGGTTTTTTTATCAAAGAGAATTCCTCCCTTAGAATTTCTACCACAATCTTACTTTTGGTTTTATATTTCACAATGTAAACATCATTATTTGATAAATACACAACTTGGTGAAGTTTTAATGGTGATATATCAACTAATGTACCTACGATTTTAAATGTTGCTTACAAAGTACAAGACATGGTGCACATTTACAAATCCAAGAATCTAGCCGATATCGTTCTTTTATTTCTGTATCTAAGACCAAAAGAAATCAATAAATGTATGGGTGAATCCTACACAGAACAGGTAAAGTAAAAATGTCATTAGAGTCACCTATGACCCTTTTGAATCACAAACGGTGCCACATGATCTGCGTTTATGTAGCTTGGGTATTATTTGCACAATGTGTGCTTTTTAATCCCTTTCGTGTTTCGAGGGGTATGCGCTGTATGTAGTCAACAAGCGGTCATTTTTACGAAATAGATACAAAAGGGGGGAAATGCGGTTAAGTATTCACTCTATGATACACCTGGTAACGACCACAGCAACCTCCTAGAATGAAAAAAAATCAGCGTAAATGGAAAAAAATCTGTTACAATTATTTTCATTTATTTGGTGTACATTACATAGTTATTAAGTGATTTATTTGTATATTACTACAAGTATGTTCACAAAATTCTATATCTTAGTATCACCCTAGGGCCTTGAAGGGACCGACTGACCCATTGGCACCAGAGTCCTAAATTTGTAAAATACATACAAATACGGTTATAATAGTACGTATTGTCAACGAATACAAATAAAAACTGTCCCGTATACAAAATCTCAGCTCCAAAATCACGTAGATATTCACATAGAATTTAACCTTAACTGATTATACAAAAAACTTTGCACAAGATTGGGTCACATGGAAATGAAATTCTATTGAAAGATATTCATTTATATGTTTTTGTCTAAAATCTTGGTATTTTGAATTTGAGATCTGATCTGAATTTCGATCAGAAGCCATACGTCAGTTTGGAAATCTTGGGCACAGGTGAGCGATGTAAAGACATCAGTCCATCTTGTTTGTCTTCAAAACGTTCTATCAGTAAGAAAGTATTTCATTTATTCTAAAAACTCAATCAAATATACACCTGTGATAATATTTATTCTAAAATAAAATACAATATCTTTTTAATGAGATATCGTCTGCAAAAAACAAAAAGTCTTCTGATATAAAATATACATTAATTTAAATTTTGCTGAAATTGTAAGTTGAGAAAAGTTCATGAAGATTTTACTTTCTATGTTTTCATTTAGCTGTTATCATAATTAATTCTGTGAGTGTTAGAAAGTGGCACATTTGCAATCAGAGCTAGAAAGACGCTGTCGTCTGACATGTACCCGTATTTCTTCTATGATTTTTGGCTTGATTATTTAATTTTCTACTGGTAAAATGGCTTAGTCAAAAACTAGTCACGGCCAAATCATGGAATTAAAAGCATAATCCTACTGTATAGCCAATACAACTGCTCAAAATAATTGCTTTCAATGAAAAATAACCTTTTGGAGGTGTTGAAACGTGTTATTCTTTAGTTCAAAAATGCATTATCGTATTTATATGACTAATTATACTTGGACATTTAACCAGTTGGTGGCTTTTTGAAAACTTTAGGAAAAATTCTAACCTTGAAAACCTCAAGTGGCGTCCAGAGACATACCACCTGAAGAATTCTTCTTTGAACAATGTTTTGTCTTACTTATTGTCATCCGCTTATCTTAACCACGAATGCTATCGTATAATGTTGATTTAACTAGTTATGAAATTATCTTTCTTTAAAATCACCAAATGTCTAAAACTAAAAACTTCTAAAAAGCAAAACGTGTGATCATGTTAATAATCGCAATTGTTAAAGAGAAAGACAAACACGAGGCATGTTAACAAGTCTCGCGTTCAGGCGTACCAAAATATCAAATTGAAATAACACGATACAATTTTTCAAAATCACACGACCTTTAGTTGAAACGACCTTCTGATTGCTTTCAAATGTCTTTCCTGATTATCTTCCAATACTCCCCTGTAAGCACGCACCTTGAAGACCTTATCACAGCCTCATCATCACTGAACAACAATGTAATATAGCAAAAGGTGATTCACGATGATCTTTAGAAATATTTACAAGAATAACAAATCCCGTAAATTGGTGGGGAAGTTTTTGTCTTAGAGTTTTTAGTCAAGATTTATTATCGTAGACACCGAGGTTGACTTTAAATGTCTCATATATTTACATCCATGTTACACGTTAAGAAAAGTTTTCAGGGTTTTTGTTTTCACTTTCATCTGCGTTGTCTGTTAAATAAGTAATAAAAATGTGAACAAATTATTTGATTATTTGATGAGGGACTTTGATAAGAATCTAACCACGTGACTTTGATGATAATTAACCAAGTGTGGAATCATTTATATCCTCATTGTTGGTTGTAATAGTTAGTTGTAATGTTGTGGCTACAGTAAAACCTTTCTTGACGACCATCTCCTAGCAACTATCGTCTCTGTAATGTCTTGCCCTTTCAATAACAGCCACCTTTCAACCAAACATGTTTTAAATTCACCTCATATGCCATAATTTCAAGTGAAATGATCCCTCTTACGACACACGCTTTCCTATAGTAATAATAATTTGACATAGTGCACGCATCACAAAATTACAGTATACAAAGAACATACAATGTAAATGTTTTTATCACAGCATTATGGTAATTTGCTATAACAAGCACACCAGCACAAGGGATAACACAAAAAACGAAAAGTCCTTAATTCCATTGTAGAAGCAGTCAATTTATCATAGTTCTCTAAGTGACTGTTGTTTAGAGGTGTTACTGTATTCTAATCAGTTGTCTGTTATAAAAGAACGTCAGTTGTCTTCCTAATTAACATTTAACCACATGCAGTCCCTATTGCTTTCCTTTAGGTTTTTATCAAACAACCGTTCTTTTAATGTAGCATTTGGTTTTTGTACAGTTTTTTGCCATATTAAAATATCGCTACATGAGAAATTTTTATACGGCTGTTTGATATTTAACATATTGTGAAAAAACTGCTTTATTTTCGATTTTGAGCGATTTATCAACTTTAGTTTGGTTTCTTATTCACATATGTACTTAGCACCCGACTAAATGGTTTTATTGAAGCTTTTCTCTATGCTTACCTTTATCAGTTGTCACTCAACCTTTTAAAATAAGCCGACATCTCCTTCTTTAAGTAACCGCTAATCCAACCTGGAACGCTGATTAGCAAAAGTAATGCCCCTATGGTTCAAAGAACTGGCTGCTCTTGTACATTTAAAAAAACTGGGGCATTTGTCAGCATTTCATAACATTTTCTGAATTTCAACAAAACAATCTGCAATTATCTGTAAACAAGAATTCGCTTAGAATAATTTATTTATGCTGCTGAAACAGCAATATCTCTCAGTAATGTCACTAAATACTTTTAGGACTAATGCAAATAGTTACATATTCACGCATGCTCAATGTAAAATTTGTACATTTCATAGCACTCTTACTGACAAGTTTTCTGCATAACAATTTTTATGTAGATTTCAATTAACATAAAGTACATCTATTTGGAACTGGTAGACTATTGTAATATAGTAATATAATAAATAAGTATTATTGCTGAAACTATCCGAACCTTGTCATATCCGAACACTGGTTCAATTATTTAACAATTTATCGCATTACAGTATTGGCTACAAAAGTAAGCATCTTGTAATGTTATAAATACTGAAATAGATTAAAGCTTCATTTTATTACAGTACTAGAAATGTGTCTTAAATTACTTTATACAAAATACTCACATCTTAAGTATGAAAACTGGTCTTGTAAATTAATGCTGAAATCTGATTGGTTAAAAGGTTTCGTGTGTAACGTATATTACTTCAGGCTCGATACGTTACAACCCACAAATCAAAATAAATGTTTTGTTGTATTATAATTTTATACTTCAGAAATATTTCTTGCATTTATTTTATGTTAATGTTTCACCCGTTTTATTGTGTACCTTATTGTTTGTATAGAAAACAGGAGTGTCATTTGGCATCAACCATTGCTTCTGTAAATTGCTAACTAAATTGAATACATAAAATCTGTCAGGTGTTGTTAGTTTGGTTCATTTCCTTGACGCTAGCTCTGTAGATAAAATAATTCCATTTTCTTAGAAAGACTTTCTTTTTTTATTTCGTTTGTAGTTTCAAAATCGACAAGAGATAAGAACGTAGGAACAATATCGTTGATTTGACTTGAAAATAAAAACCGAAAGATATTGAGAAAGAGAGAGAGCGGGGGAGTAGAATATCGAGAGTATGCCGAGAGAGAAAATATGTATCAAGAATGTGTTTATAATCTACGTTACGATTTCTGTCACGTAGGTTACTAATAAAATAAAAACTCCAAATATTTAATCTTATATGCATTTTAAATAGCCGTAACGATTTATGATTTGTGTGTATCTACATTTTCTATATTATTCTACAAGAAAATAACGATAAAGATAAGAATGAGAATTATGTTAGATAAAATTTATTTTATCGTAGAATTGTGGTATCTGTGATTATAATTCTGTCTGAATTAATAAATATATCCCAGACGAATGTATTAATTTTTTACACAGATTTAACGATCTTGTTTTCTTTGTTAGTGGTTTTTGGAGGTTATGTCTCACCATGTTTGCGCATCTCGTACAGCGTCTTGGGAGCGCGGAGTGTTGCCGCATTTTGACGGCGCATGACGTGGTGCCGAAACATGACGCATAAAGTATTTTAGAAGCGTGGTGTGATCTCGAAAAAAGACTCATTTGCCGAGTTATTTCGCAGAGCCAATAAAGTGGTGTTTAGTACAAGATGCAAAGCTCTTCGTGATAATATATTATTCAAATCAGTATACTGTTCTTAATTCTTTAGAGTTTGATTAATATGAAACCAGTCCTGTACTAGTAAACGTTTTAATTAGTTTTTATTCTTTATTATATAACACATGAAGGAGGAATTTTTGGCAAATTATCATTTGATATGGCCGTGACATGATCTGATAATTATTTAAGCCTACCGATCAGAATGTCACATTTAGAGGTCAAAGTTAGTTCTTGTAACGTTTGAATAAATTTCAGATTTCTTGTTGTTTTAGTTCGTTGTTTCATTCGGTTTAAACATATTTTATTGACAAAATACAATTATTTTACAGTGTTCAAATACATAACATACACATAACAGTACCAAAGTGGTCTGTCCAAAAGTTCTCGCAACTTAGTTACGGGTATTCCCCTAGCACTGAGTAAATCAGTGAATGATCTTTCCAATCCTGCACCTTACTCCCACACAACGTTATATTTACCATTAAAAGGTTCCATCAAAAATGTCTATAGACACATAACGCAATTAGAATTAAGAATTCCTCGGAAGAATTTTCAATAAATCGATAGATCGATGTAAGATGCCACCATCTGATCTTGTTTGGTCTATATTGCATAAAATATAAACAAAATGTTCCTTCTAGAAGGAGAGTACGTGGGAAAGTTCTATACTTTGATTCATTGTTTAAAATAGTTCAAACAAAATGTTCAAATATTATCCTACTTTTATAGGAATGCATTTAGCAAGGAATATAACATTTAGTGCAATATTTGTAATTAGTTCATCCGAAATTATTTTTCGGCGCAGCTGTCTAAGCCAACTTTTGACCTATAATTTAACCAATGCAATTTGCTCTACCATAGCTGTTTGTCCAATGAAAATCCTTTACGGTATAAAGAAATGGATAAAACACATGACACCATTGGCTATTTGTGATAAACTGGTGCGTAGCACGTACAGTAGCTGCTGACTATTTACTCTGTGTATAATGAGTGACTCACTATGCTAATTGATCACACATTCGTCGTGGTATGCCCCTTGCGGTATAACTAAACTGCGAATATGACTCAGCGCACGCTCGGAATGGGTTTTTATTTTGTCATATGTAGGCCGCCATTGAGCACTTCTATCAAATTGTTTTATGTTCGCCATAAAAGTAACATAAATCGTTTGGTCATTCTGGAAAGAAGTGATTTTTAATCGAAAATTCATGGCATTGTCATTAAGGATGTTTTTAATTTTAGAATCGGTCAGATTTTCCAAATTGAAAAATCAGCGAAGTGGCAATATATTCGGACAAAAATTGTCAGTTGAGGCTGAATTGCAATTTCGGACAAACTGTATTTGACCTATAGTTAATACATGTACGCCGTGCTTAACCAACATATATACTTCAAGCCGTTGAAAATGAACCCAGCAGAGCGCCAAATATCTTTTCTAAAGATATTTCTTGTTTATCTTAAAGCAAGTATCTTACCGCTGTAATAGATTATCATACACTGTAATTAAAATCAAATTTCTTGGTCAAGGAAACAGCTGGGATTATGATAATGTACAATAGCACAGTTAATTAATATAACATTGTATTATAGTAAAGTTCGGCTATAAGTCCACCTTATTTATTGTAAATCATGCGACTTTTAATGATTTTAAATTCAGGGGTAGCGTTTTATCAAATATCTGACAATAATATTACAATACAATTTTTTGATGTATTTACGACTGAAAAGGGTCGTAAGAACATGGGTCCCTGATGCTACGCACTTATTTTATCCCTATAACCAACGTCACATTGCTTATTAAAAGGTTGGAGTTGAAAGAAAATAACATACATGAATACAATATGTCAGAAACGGTTTTGATTATTATGAGTTTGACCAATGAAAAGACAGTTGTCTATATTTAAAAAAAAACACAACATTTGTTTTATAATAAAGTTCTGACAGTGTATCTTCCGACATGATTATTTTTCACAAAGAAGTGTCTATTCACAGTTTATTTAAATGATATTAATAACCTTAAACTGTTTGTTGGAACAGAATTTTGATCCTATTACAAACGTGTGTTAAAACATTGTTTTCTTGAGCTTTAATGTGAACATTTACGCAAATATTCATTTGAAAATTTGATATGTAATATCTCGTTTAAAACATTTTAAAGTTAAATTAGCATAGTTATTAAACTGTGGTCAGCAACTGTTGCCAAAAAACATTGAACGAATGGCTAATATTACTTACATTATGTTGTTTTTATGTTAACAAAATTCTAGTTCCAAAATGTTTGCCCATTACTATAACCCTTTTCTTGAAAAAGATCAAATATACCAAAAAACAAACCATCAATTACTAGCAATAATACTTCACTTAGTGAATTTAGATATACTTTTAGTAACAAATAAAATTTACTTATACGTATAGAAAAATACTACATACAAAATTGAGACATGGAAATTTTGGCATTTTAATGCCATAGAAAGTATAGCGATGTATGCAAAATACAAGTTTACGACAGGAGTGCAATAGAATTACTCGTCTGAATAAAATATAAAAATTTCCATAATATGTACTTACATGGTACTAATATGACGATATGTTTTGATGGCATTGATAAATAATCATGCAAACAAGTCAGAACGCAAACAGACCTTTTAAGACTTCTTTACAGCCATTTTTTCAGACTGGGTCACGCATTTAAGCTTTTATGTATAAGCTATAAGCTGTAAAATGAAGAACCCGTCAAATGTATTAAAGGTTTAGTTATATTTTATTGGAAACATTAAATAAATAGGATGACTAAGAAAACTTTTCTTGGAATATTGAAAAAAAACATCGCTTATATCAAAGATAGATATTTAAATTTTTTCCAATATTTATCTTTACAGTGTAAGTGTTTTTTATTGAAAAAAGTTTAAGATTTGCATTTCGCGGGTTTAGCGCAAAACGGTCGTAACACGATATAAGAAAAGAGTGAGTTACGTCCGTTTGGCGCTAAAGATCCGCGATTTAAAAAGCTGACGATGGCCTACCAAACAAATAGTACTTCATATTTTAGCTGAGTACCTATATATGACTGAGTTTACTTTTTTAAACATTTTATTTCAAGATTTATACATTGTTTATTTATTGTTAGTTTAGACATATATTGTTGACATTATACACGCATCATATGGAATACAGTATACATAGTTACTACATAAAAATTTTAATAATTTCGGAAGGGGTCAGCCCACAAGTTCTCTAACCTTTTTACGGGTACTCCTAATAATAAGTTTAATGTGACGTTACGTCCTTCCACTAAATTTTACGACTGATATCGACCTATGTCCGTTTTATGAATTTGTCGCAGAACAAAATTGTATATTGCTTTTTTTCAAAAAGGTATGCATTATAGAGGATTCTCAATATTTATGCATGAATTTCAAAACGAGGTTAAGATGGGTCAGATGTAAACAACTCTCCTGGTAGTATAAATGGCAGAAGGAGGTTAGAGGTATCAGTCAGTAGATTTATAAGAAAATACAAGGTTAACAATAAATTCTGATGAGTTAATGACTGTAATTTAAACAGAACATAAAAATTTTGATGTTGATTCTCATGTCTTATCTTCTACTAATTTTCAAAAGACAAGTTTTGACCAGTCTTTGAGGGGTAATATTTAGTGCTATTTTCTCATTAAATCTAAATTAAGACAGAACTTTGGACAAATCAAGCCTATTAAATTGTATTTCTTCAACACATTTAATATCTTTAGGTTTTTATGATTTCATTGTTTAATTAACTTTGATACATTACAAGATGTAGTAAAAGAAAAATACAGTTCAAATGTAGATTTAAGTAATGAAAAATACATAACCTATGTATATCCTGTATTACCATAAACATTCATGCATTTTTATTCAGACTTCTGGATCAATTGATATGCATCCAAAACAAATTACATATGATAAACACTCTTAATGGGTTCCATTAAAAAGCAAAATTAAAGTTGTCCAAAATGTGTTTGACTGATCTAAAGAAAAGAATACCCTAAAAACATAACAATAGAAAAGAACTAGCAATACACATGTATCAGATCATGCTTTAAGCCAGAGTGAGCATATTTGTTTATACATGTTAATTAAAGGATTTCAAGGAACTTGGAATAACCAATATTACAGTTGAAGAGAGACAAAATATTCATATTCCTAAGCATGCCTTTTTTAACTAATTTTGTGATTTAGTTAGCAACTATTCTGGAAAGGAATGATAAAGGCAGGGATATGTACATGTCATTCATGATTCAAGTCAGCAAAAATAAAGTTTTATCATGTTAGTTTTAGTTTACTATACTACATAGCTCTTGCACATTTTTTATATCTGAAAGTATCTAATTATCTAGTATTGTCTTGGTTCTGTTTTTAGATTCATAACATAAATTACTTTGAAATAGCTAGACTGATGATATTTCTAATTGGATATAAACATTGCAGTCATCAGGAGAGTACTAAAAGAGACTAAAATTTTGACTATTTTATTTTTTACACCTTCTCATACAAACACTTCAGAAATAAAAATTTCCCTGTGAACATTATATATAGTGAATTCAACTATTATAAATGTGGTTCAATACTTTTATCTATTATACTTAAAGCAATAAAATGAATAACCTCAGTATCATTATATTTTATTGCTCTAGCATTTCTTAGCATGGAATGTAAACCTGATAGTCTTTGATTTGCTTTGGCTATTATTTAAAGATCAGATCTAAAATAACATACTGTGTGAAAATAAACATTTGGTCGGTCTGACATTAGACTGGTTATTATGTAGACAGCTTAATTAGTGTATTCACAGTATTTGTGTAGTTTTTGTTTAATGGTAAAATTATAGGTCAGGGTTTTTATATTAAACAAATAAATTCAAAATCTTTTTTTATTGTTTAACATATTTCAGTCACAACCTGACTAACAAATGAATACTATTCCAAGAATCTCTATATAAAACTGTGTGTAACTACGCTGGCTTATCAGTTTGTTTACATTTGACCCATCTAAACCTCGTTTTCACTACCTCATGAATTATTCATGAGCATAATATTAAGAAAGGTCTATTCTTCGTAATTAAAACTACTTTGGAATTGATGCAAAGCATTACCAGACATTTTATGAACATTTCCTACTCTAGACGTACGATCATTTTTGTCGTAAAATTTTTCGAATAGGTGAAAGTTATTTATTTATTTCATCACAATTAAAGCACAATTTCACTATTCACAATTCGGACGATTATCGTTAGCTACACGTACATATATAATATATTATGTAGTCCTGGGCAACGGTCCATTGATAGCACGCGAGAGAGTTGGGAGTCTAAGTTACAATCCCGCCTGCATGGAGTGTTAATTTCTTTTGAGTAGCCTGCTTCACTTCTCCTATAGATGAAAAAGTAAGAGCCAATCTGCTAGAGGGTGAATTTGGTGGCCAGGGGTTATCCTGCAGAATTTTATGTCGGCTGAACACGTTCATTAATGGAAGCAGACTTAAAGTTCAAACTTTTACTTGTTGACTTTAAATTACGTACCTGTGAATAAAATTAAATTAATCTATTGAAAACCTCACACCTTTAGATTTATTTATTAAGATGAGAAAGAATGAAATACAACAAACAACATCGTATATATAACAAAAATACACATCCCTATAAAACACAGGAATAATTTGAGAACTACAGTTGTATATTGGTTAAAGACACCCCTATAGAAACTATCAACATAATTCAAGAAATACGTTCAGTAGTTAATTGAAGTAATTAAGAGAATGAGTTAGTGTCAATACTTTGACCCATTGCCTATTTCAATACATAAATCCCAATTTAGTAAACTTTATCTGTATGATAAATCACCAGGTATAATTAAATCGTTTTGTCAAGTACCTGGCTTATCATACCTAGGGAAAGGTCGGCACTAATTTGCGAGATATATCGTTTAAGTTAACTGATAGGATCTGATAGGTTCATATATATCTATTTGATACAATTCTTCAACTTACAGTCTAACACTACTGCTATCAATTCAACGAGCGTTCTCTTTTTCTTAAAATTACCCTTCGAAATTATCTTCGTACAATTGCATGCATATAATTTTATACTCAGTTCCATAGCTAACGCGGCGCTTACATTTTGTGGTATGTACAATAAAGTTCCACTATAAAGAACATCAAATTAAAAAATTTCTCTGTATAATTAAAGTCATACACTTACTAAGCTTGATGACGAATATATGAAAGGAAACAGAATGAAGCACAGTGGTTGTGGACAACTATAGTTTGAGTAATGAGCACGTTTAAATACGAGCAGAAGTATGTGAAAGCAGATCGCGGGCTTAGCGCAAAATGGTCCCAACTCAATTTAAAAAGAGTGCGTTACGACCGTTTTACGCTAAGCCCGCGAGATTGCATTGGATGTTTTCAAAAGATTAATTGGTGACATACTTGGTTGTATTTTCATTCCAATCAATCGGTAAATAAATGTTTTGTACACATGACAAATAAAAGTAAACCAAATCTAAAAAAAAAATTTGCGATCGCGCGTACCAACTTATAGCATTGCAATGACTGAACTATATATTGTCACATTTACGAGGTGTTTTACAAAAATTGCCCAAAAGTCTAAAAATATAAAAATAATACACACAAAAAGTATATGTAACACTAGAATCTAATGTTTTGCATTTTCTGCTATTGTAAAGAATTATTTTCCAGGACTTCATTTATTTATTTGATTAATTTCATTTATCTGTTTGATTTCGCCATTCATACTGCACAGTTTGACACGGAAATAGACAGAATAATGTCTGAAAGTGCTGCGTTACTTATGGAATTAAGTATATTCGCGTGCGCATACTTTCAAAATCAGCGTTCGCCGCATGTTTTCAAAAATGTGAAACGCATTAGATTTACTGGGGGTACCGTTTAAATTAAAAACGTATAAATTTCTTTAGGTATTTACTTTCTCTCTCTTTTCTCTGCCATGTTGATTTGATTTTGTGTAAAATTATTCAGGTTATGTACCTGAAGTCTTATGAACTTAGTAAGTGTTCAACATTAGATGTATATTTACAAGACCGATGATTAAAAGGAACAGATTTTTTTCTAAGTCATTAAATACTCAAAATACCTCGTCTGTCTACAATTTCTACCATCTGAAACTCGGCTCATTATTTACGACTTTTTAAGTTTCGAGGGTTTTTTGTAAATTTACTTGTTTTTTTCTTCATCGTTTCTATTCTTTATTTAAGCCTCTGTACAAGTAGGTTTAAGTGGTCTTCCCTATACATGGTCAGAATCAGACTTATCCATCCAACCTGTGACCTTTCCAAGGATGGTCAAGAAAATACAAATATCTTTTTTTTATCTTGCTTTGCAAGTTATATTTATTTTAGGAATGGGGTCCGCGGGCCGTCTTATCCTCTTCAAAGGGGGTTAACACGGCTACAAGTCAATGATACTCTATTTTTACATGTTCAGCGTCTTTGGTTCCAGACCGTACCGTTTACCTTTGAACACGTGATCCTATATACTCTTAGCTAGGTCCGACATTCATCAAACTGAACTAGTTAAATTTAAATGTCAAGAAATATTTGCGTAAAATCTACAGAAAACACATTTTCATGTTTGTTATGATCAAAACTTTATCGCTATTTACAAAAATAACGATTACTTCTTTTATTCTTTATTTACTAATGTTAACTATTTTACAAGATGATCGAGTGGTTAAGACGCCGAGGTTCCGATTTAAAAGTCTGTCCGGATATCTTGACTTGATTTGACTTTGGGTATACAAAATGTATTCAGTCCTCGTCATGTTCGTATAACTTTAATAATCAATAATGACAGATTCTCATTTACAATTGTTAGTCAAGGTTCGTAGAGCGGGTGAGACCAAGTGCTTACGACGCTGGACTGATAAGCTTTTGATAGCCGCGTTGGTTCGAATCACAACGAAAACCTGCCTCGTTGTTTCTAAACTTTATCCTGCTTGCTTAGAACTAGTAGACCAGGAAGCGGATTCGGGAGTGATTAATCTAAGTTGTAAAAAGCTTGTTATATAATCGATCTAAAATAAATATGTTTATATGTATATATTTCATAAATGTTTTAATTTCAATGTTTATTATGCTTGCTGTGTATATACTATGTAAATATTTTTGTTAAGAGGCTCACAGAGAAGATTAAGGTTTAACTGTGTTGCCTCTATAAATAAAGTCTTTATTATTATTAATAATTAAACTGAAACTGAAACTATCGATATAATAAACTAAGGTTCCTGATTGAACCCAATTATAGACATTGGGTATGTTTATAACACCACAAGTGATCACAATTTAGTATTAAACATTTTATCTTCCCATTGGAGCACACAGTTCAGTCCTGATTAAGTTCCAGTTAAGTATTGGATAATATCATGTTATCAGTCTGTCGCAGTTGTTTCCCTTTACCTTGTATAGGCAAAATTTATTTTCTGAAATTCTGTTGACCTTCTTTGATCTTGCATTTTAATACTGATTTAATGTATTGAACACATTCACATTTCCGGTTTACAGTTCTTTATTTGTTAAACGTGAATTATTAAATAGAAGTTATTGTAACCTTTGTCAAGTTTACTTTTCAATTTCTATCAAAGAATTTGAAATCAATGTGTCTATGTCGTCACCTATAGATTTTTTTTGTTCATACAATGCATGTTAGGTTAATCAAATAGCAAGTTATTATAAGCATTAACATGAGTACGCGCTAGAAATCAAAATTATTGCAGGCCTACTTAAAAATGTTGATTTTGCATTTTAGTCTTCTAATACGTAAATTTGTGGTTAAAAATAGTTGATGAAATGTTTTGTATGAGTTTCTTAAGCAAGCAAGCTACCTATCACATGTGACAATAATGAAGGTACTATTAAAAACGAAAATCTTTCAAAATATGTCCTTTTCTGTAAATTCTGGCTCTTGAAGTAAGGAACATCGGGTTTCTGAAATAAACACGTTATTCTGGAAACATATATTCAAACAGCTGTGGTCATTAAGTGTCATTATTTTTATTGACTTAATTAGCAGTGTATAAAGGTCTGTTTAAAGATCAAGTAGATCAATAGGCCTTAAATAGTGAAGGCAGTCAAAATATGGTTTCTGTATGGATTATATTCTGTTGACATTTGATTTTCACAGTATATTTTATGCATTTTGGGATCGGACTCTCGAGAATGTGATTGATCTAAGTTGTGAGAACTTCTTTCACGATCAAGTTAACAATTAATTTGTATAACTAATAGATTTCTTTTCGTGTACCTATGTATATGTGTATGAATTGACTAAGCATTTGTCTGTTCTTATTGCTTTACTAAACCAATTAAACATTTGTGGCATTGAATCTATAAGATTTTACATCTGTTTGTCTTAATATTTCAAATTAGTTTTTGATATGGTTTGTCATTTTTATCAAAAACAGAAGAACCGTACACTTTGAGTGGAAAATACCAAATAACTTCCGAAAGGGGAAGTAATCTAAATAAGCAACCTGATACCGGTAAGGAAATTCTGAAATGGGGAAATCCCAGCGATTTAAAGAGGTTACTTAAGGTGAAATTCCAAGCACTTTAATATTGTTTTACAAAGAAAGAGTCATTCCATGAAGAAAATACGCTTAATCATTTATCAAACGTCTGCAATAAATATATCATAAGTAGTTAGCATACTTTTAAATGCTTAAACGCTTTGGGTTTAAAATAAATCGACGAAAACTACATTAAAATAGCAGGTGTTTTCCATAACGCCTGTGTAGAACCTAATGCAAGGGAGACAACTGCTAGAGTACAGGTAATCCCATCGCTGATTGGTTGATACTTGAGTAAGGATACGTATAGTCCAAATATGGAGTCCGACAACAACAATTTGCCCCAAGATGAAAACACTACGCCATTAATGCTAACCAGATTAAAGGTCATTGAATTTGTTTATAACTTGTAAACAAACCAAACGTGCTTAACTTAAATTGATGAAATAGTGAAGAGAAAGGATTGTTTATTCTATTTATTGTTATTTGTGGAAGAACGCATGATGTGAAACTGCAGAATTTCTTCGTAAAATGACCATGGTATGTGAAAGAAGTATCAACAAATTTTCATCCTCGGATTTTACTCCAACTTTGATTCTTTAGTCTATACATGGTAAGCTTTGGTTATAGTGTGTGTTTTGCCAGTGAGTTGAAGAATTGTATATGAGCCAGATAAAGTTTTGGCAAACGAAATTTTTGGGTTGTTCGCCAACTTTTTTGGGTTTCATTGCCAGAACTAATTTTCAAGATGGCTGTCGATTTCGTGTTCTAACGTGTTTTCTTTTAACTTTTGAGCTAATCTTTAATTATATTGTATTCATATTTTGGTTTAAATTGTGTTACATATGTTTTTCTTGAGTGTTGTAGTCATATGTAGTTAGTTATTGTGTAAACAATGGAGGTTGCAGGACGAGTAAGCTTTGTACACAGGTAAGATTGTGATGTCGCTTATATCATTCGTAGTTTTAAATTGTTCACAAGTCGGACGTTTGTTTCAAATAGTGTTATTGCTGGTTCATTGTTAGATAAAGAGTATTTTGATGTCTTATAAAATTTCCTCGCTAATTGCTTGCCTTATTCTTGTATATTTTTAAAATTGACAAAGTGAAAGTACTTCTTTGAGTCACTGATTTAGGTCAGGGGTTTTTACCCTTTCTTATTTACAGATGTGTAAACTGTACTCATTAGAGTACTGAAAATGAAGTGTGAGGGATGTCACCATATAACAGGCCATGCATATAATGCGTTATTACACTATAGATTGCTTACATCATTTTTTATTTTATTAATCTCACATTGGTGTTCAGGTGACCTAGTGACCTTAAACAGTAACCAATTTCTGTAAACAATATTCAAACCAATACTAAAAGTTTTGAAACCTTTGGTTTTATGCTTGTGGAAGAAAAAAGTATGTAAGTTAAATTGTCAGGAATGGTATAACTGATTGCATCAGGGAATCAAATCAATATTGCCTTTTAGAAGTCCAGTGTAGACCTAGTAGCCATTTTGATTCCTCGTATGAAGGTAAATGTAGGATGTCTGGTTTTAAGAGTGAATTCTTTATAAAAAAGGACCATGATATAGCTAACAAAGCTGTTATTTTATTTTGATTTGTTGTTTAATAGCAGCTGCTTCAACAAAAAGTCTGCTCCACTGTCACTACAGTCTACAGGGACTATAGAATCTGGCAGTTAGAGTGAGGTGTTGTATGTCAAGTAGAAGTGTTGACCCAGTACACTTGATGTAAATTTATACTTTTTTGTGTTGGGTATCAATTGTGCTGAGCTAATTACTCTGAAACAAACTATCAATTCCTACACTGCTAATTTATAAATGGCACTCAAATTGATTATGGTAGCTTCATTTTCTATGCAAGTCATCTTCCTCTTGTAACTTTTGGGTCTCGGTTGTATGTTGTATTGCCATGGTGAATGTAATACTATTAGTTCGGTATTTTTAGAGGATTGGTTAAAAACCTCACAATGATTTATATAATTTTTAGAATGTACAGGTATATTGAGTATTTTCATCTTTTTTCTCTACATGAGGTCAGATAATGCCTTGGTTTCACATCTGGCATGTATTAACTATCTTATGATAGAATATAAATGATAACACATACAACTTGGTAGCTACATACATGTATATACATTGATGCAATATTATATAACTGTAGGTTCTTGTTAATACTTAATATATTTATTTGGAAAAATAGAAAACCACCAACTGTCAGACCTGAGATAGTGGACTCATGTATTCAGCATTATCCTAACATTGATATTGAAGCAGCAAAGTGAACTTTTCTCTAAACCTATTTTTGATAATGATTTAAAAAGTTGTACTGGACAGCCATCTGCCTTAACCCAACTGTGTTTACCCTGCTCTTGTATGGCTGCTTAACACAGGTTTAACTGTATGTTTGGTAAGAAGTCAGAAATGTATGATAATAATAGATTTAAATGAGGGACTTGTTGACTTTTCTTTTATCCAATAGTTAATACCTATGTGATGACATGAATGTTAAGTTATATAAAATAAAATAAACTTATAAGAAACATTTTTTATGTGAGCCCTATGACTAGGCATCAAACTTAAGACACTTGCTGTTTTTTCTATTGTGACCCCTTTTCCCCTAGACACTCATGAATTTCATTTCCACTTCAACCCGTTTCCAATTTTATACATGTAACAATTTTCCCATGAGGTCTCATTTAAACATTAAAATCATGTAATTTGTATTCGTGTAAGTTTTGATGTGTTCATTTAATTAGTTAATTTTAAAGGTAAGAAATTTTAATCAGGAAAATTTATGATTTTAGTTTTGATATATTATCATTTTAAGATAGTGTGCTTTTCATGATGCATGTAGATAATATTAACTTGTTAGATAAAAGGTAGAAGAAGATTATATCACTAAAATAAAACAAAAATCATTGTTAGATCGTTTTATAAATCTATCACAAAATTGTCCAAAAGATGAAAAATAATTACATGTATGTAGTCTGTATGATAGCTTGTACATTACCACTGTAATAGGAATTCCCACAATAAAAGACAACAATTTTGAGTACAGATTTGAAGTCATTAAGTTTTGATTGACAATTCATGGAAACTTAAGTTAACATAAGAACATGAACATAATCTCTCAGGGATCCTAACTGAATCCCTGACTAAGCATCGCTGGAATTCCTTCCAAATTTCTGGGATCCTTGGAATTCCTCCCAATTTTTTGGGATCTTTGGAATTCCTCCCAAATTTTTGGGATCCTAGGAATTTCTCCCAAATTTTTGGGATCCTTGGAATTCCTTCCAAATTTTTGGGGTCCTCGGAATCTCAGAACATTGTTAGTGTTGAACCCTGCATTATTTATTTATTTAGAAGGTTATTTTGATCTATTTGGGATGTATAAAAATGTAGCAATAGAACAATTATATACCTTTTCTGCCATTGTCATTATATGAATATTTGGAAAGTTTTTTGAAAATACCGGCTGCTCTCCAATCCTCTGTACTTTTGTACAAGTGATGTAGTTATACTAAAAATAAAATAAAAAATCATAAAGAAAAACACACCGAAGTATATAGTATAATACATTATTGTATTAAATATAAAGAACTTGACTTAATGCTTTAATGTGCCTTGACTATGTGATTAATTATTGTTGTTTTTCTAATGTTGTTATTTTTATGTCAGGTTTTCAATTATGTTACTCTGAGTGTACAAGTTATACTTGTATGTATACAATTTATAGCAGTTATTTAAACTGCTGTAGTTCCGGTCAAACAATTATTCAAAAGTCAGATGACTTTAAGATTCATCAGCTTAGAAAGTAAAGCTAAGGCAACTGTAAGGACACTTTCAGGGTATCTTTTATCAAATTCTAAGTACATGTATGCTAACTGGGTAAAAACTTGTATAAAAGACTTAGCTGGCTGGGTCTGGTCATAGCTTAGTATTAACTGCTCAAATTTAGAACCTGCTGTAATTTAGTATAAGATACACGACTAGACTTAAAACTTCTTACAAGTCTAAAAGAACCGGTCCATCCCTTCTAAGTCTTTGAGTTACTGATATTGTTGTGTTTAATTCTGTTTTCTTAATTAGTCTTTTAATTATATGTTTAACAGCAGACATGTTGATTAATTATATGCCTTTTCTATCTGTCTGTCTGTCACAGAGTTAGTTCACTAGAAACTAGAAATACTTTGTTTTAAACTTGAACTCTACATTAGTGTTTGTATTGACTATTGAACATACTTTCTATTTGTTTGTTTGGGTTTTTTCAATATGTATTTTGATTAATTATGGTTGCTGAGTCACCTAACCAGCAACCTGGAATCCACATTACCAGTAATATCTTAGCCTTCCAACAGAAGCTGGCTACTTGTCACTTATATACAGATTGCAGTGAAAAGCAAAGTAACTGTTGAAATGGCAAGGAATGGTAAAGCTTCACTTATATACAGATTGCAGTGAAAAGCAAAGTTACTGTTGAAATGGCAAGGAATGGTGAAGCTTCACTTATATACAGATTGCAGTGAAAAGCAAAGTAACTGTTGAAATGGCAAGGAATGGTGAAGCTTCACTTATATACAGATTGCAGTGAAAAGCAAAGTTACTGTTGAAATGGCAAGGAATGGTAAAGCTAGCTTTGACCTGAAATGGAACCTGGATCATTCTATTTGTTAGAACCTCAGCATGGGTGAAAGTTTTCAGTATTAATTCTAATTACAGTGTTAGGGATGATTTACTCTATGTATTTTATAGGCAACTGTCAATTTCAGTATTTTTGAAAGTATCTTTTCAGTATTTAAAAATTTTCAATTTCCATTCATTGAACAGTTAAATGTCTTTTTTGAACCAGACTTCAAAATACTCACTTAACTGAGCTTTTATAAAGTTTTTTTTGGCTCCATAAAGTATTAAAGCATGTTAATTTTCCATCCTCTACATGTGGAGAGGTTGCCAGTGTCATGAGGAAGATGGTTAGATGAACTGGTTGTCGTGATATTATGTATACAATACATGAATGACTGGAACATTGTTAAAATGATGTAAAAATGCCAGCACAAAACAGGACAACAAAACACAATATACAGTTGTGTAGCATATGGACAAAGTTATGTTATATTATGTCATACAATAAAATATGTATAATAAATGTTGATGTTAGAATGAATGGTTGATAATACTGGTACTCTTTGATGTATTTAATTAATTTTCATGATGATTTCAAGAGAGATGGTTGATTCTCTTTTACCTTCAACTAATGGAGTGTAATTACATAATTATGATTAATTAAGCCTTCTGTGAATGGCTGTAGGAATCTTATCATGTACTGTATGTTTTCTTATTTACTCTGCTGGTGCTTGTTTGGTGATTTTACCAGAACTATGAAGAGCCTGGGTGGATCATCTGCTATCTAGAAATACTTCACCAGAGGGGAGGGTCCACTTGTGAGGAGGGTCTTAGACGGTCTGTCCAAATTTTTGTGAGGGGATATTATTTCAATGAGGAATCCCACCCGGGGAGTTCACTCCCTTCCACAAAAATTGGGCTATTATATCAATTTTCCTTCATTAATGAGGTGCATGGAGAAGTTTCTGGCCTTGTGAAAGGGTAGGTGAGTACTGATTATAGACAATGGTCCAGGAAAGCTAGGTTAGGTGTGCTGGACGCCGATATATAACCTATATAATATGTTGCTAGCCTATGGCATAAAATCTGACAAAAAAAAATAAATTCAATGAGAAAGGTGGGGGGGATTCAGAAAAGTTTCTTTATTAAACTATAATTTGGATATTAATTTTGAGAGATTTCTCTGAAAAGAAAGACATTTTGGATATTTCATCTTGCTTCATGGTGTCCTGAAATACAATATAATTTTTAGCATTCTGAGGAGTATCCTGACATCCCCTTGACCTCTCTTGCACTGGTTCCATGTTTGAGATGATATTATAGTATAGTATGATGTAATATAACTATGTTTTATAATACATAATATATGAAATGTTACCTCAAGTCATGTCTCTGTTAGTTCTTGTAATGAATGAAACATGGAAGTAGACAGTTAATGTTGATATATACATGTATTATACATGTAGCTAGTAGAAACTAGAATACTCACATCTCTCATATACTATGTACATACTAAGGTACCATGTATATGTACTGTGTATATGTTGTACAGGTATGGTACAGGTTACTAGGTCTATCATTAAATTGGTTAATTAATACTTGTCAGATGTAAATGATTTCTGAGTTAATTCAGTCTTAGATTAAACATCATCAACCATATAATGCACACTGCCCATTTTTTTCTGCCATTGGAACCTCGGACAGCTTAATCTCTGTATGTGTTAACATCCTACCTCTAGACCAGTACTTCTACGCAAAGATAGCATAGAGGTAAGATTGGTAACGATCATGCACCCTTCAGACCTCAATATCATTAAAAATGTTTTCATTTCATGACTGCCAAAGAACTTCCAAAATTTACCATAGAGACTCCAGAAATAATAAGTTCAGAAACTTCATGTTTGTCATAGAACTTCAGAAATTACCATATAAACCTTGAAAATACCATTGTAGCTTAAGAATTATTGTAGAAACTTCAGAAATTATTATGGAACTTATTGAAATTGCCTCAGAACTTTCATAAATTACCACAGAACTTTCAAAAGTTACCACAGAACTTGAAGAATTACCACAGAACTTTCAAAAGTTACCACAGAACTTGAAGAATTACCACAGAACTTGAAGAATTACCACAGAACTTGAAGAATTTACAGCTAGTAGTCGTAGAAACATCATCCACAATTGAGACTGATGTCTATTAAACTATCTATATTGACATTTAACATATGAATGTTTCTAGTTAACTGACCATCCTGTCTATATATTAGTTCTATGTATTTACATCGTAAATCACATTTTATTCACATTCTGTGAAAATGTTGAATAGTTTATGTGTCTATCTTGATGAAGAATGTTTATACCAGAACTTTATTTCTCTGATAAATATTTCCTTAAACATTAACAACTGTTACATCTTGTAATTACTATCATACATATATCATATCTACTGGTTTTCTGTTTTTAGCAAAACATTAGGGTTGATTTCATCCTGCAGTTCCCAGTTGCTGCGTTTAGCAAAACATTAGAGTTGATTTCATCCTGCAGTTCCCAGTTGCTGCGTTTAGCAAAACATTAGAGTTGATTTCATCCTGCAGTTCCCAGTTGCTGCGTTTAGCAAAACATTAGGGTTGATTTCATCCTGCAGTTCCCAGTTGCTGCGTTTAGCAAAACATTAGAGTTGATTTCATCCTGCAGTTCCCAGTTGCTGCGTTTAGCAAAATATTAAGGTTATTTTCATCCTACAGTTCCCTTTTTCAATCTGTCTTGTCCCTTAATGTTCTGGTTTTTTTCTCTAAAATTTTGTAAAAAAATTCCTTCCTGAGTAGAAGTACTTATTTTTGGAGGCATCATGGTGCATTGTATTGCATTGTATCATACTTGTATGTACTCTTTTTGTAGTAAAAACTATGTCTGTTTTTGGTGCTATCATGTCCACAGATATTGTTCAAAACTTGCAAGACTTGTTGTGTCATATTTAAACACATATTTAGACGCTATTTTGAAACTACCGGTGTTAAAGTAAACAAATATATGATCGTGTAGGCATTGAGTGATGTTTCGTTTTTAGTCCATAAATTTTGAAACATCACTCATTGCCTTAACGATCGCATATTTGTGTATTCGATTAGATTATTCGCAGCGAATGGCCGAGGAGTTTCGAATGTATCGTTATGTAACGTTCTGTAACGTTCGTGGTAACTGAACACGCTACAGGTGTATGTACAGCTTTGTGTAACATATTTGTGTCTCTTTGTCCCCACTTCAGAGTTCAAACAGGTAGAATAACCCAAACGAACCTAATGTGAAGTAATCTTATGTTGAACAACATCAGAAAACTCCAATGTTTTTGATGTCATGACTATTTTATAAAATCATGCTTCTTTAAAACTATTTGATGATTTATTTGTGTAACCTAATAAAATCCATGGTCCCAAATGAGATTCAAGCCCATGACCTCACGAGTCGTAAGCAGACCATTAGCCACCTCATTATAAAAGCTAAGAGGGAGTGCAAGTGTAGTATTAAACATCTGCTATATTTGTTCTGAATATTTCCATACCCAGTGAATTATAAAAAATTAAACTGTAATATAACATATAGAATGTCTGTCACCATGTGTACAATATTTGATGTTAAAGTATATAGTAATGTTACGTATTGCCAGTCTCAACTTGTTATACACAATATATAGACAAATTGGATGAACCTCGAGGGACATTTAAAATATACTTGTGTATATAGGCTGGACATCTTCAAACAAAACAATTTGTCAACTACACTGTCTGGACTGTATCATTAATTCATTTACATTTAAACAAAAACTGAAACATTTCAACATTCTTATTGTAACACTTCATGTACTATGTTGTTTTTTTCATTGGTTTTGTAATGTGACCTTTCTCAGCTGATGTGACAGTGAACCCTGGCTACACTCGGCCCTTATTTTTCAACTCTGTGTAAATATTACAGGTCAATTAAAAACTTCAACCCATTTGTATGCATTGTACATGGTCCCTTTTTCACCTTCTTTTCCTTTTCTCAATTCTTTGGACCATTCACTTCTTGAATCATTTTGCAACTATGTTCTAGTTGAAAATATCATTGCTTAAATTCTAAATTCTCTTACTAAATCTAAAGCAAATAATTATAATTCCAAGATAGAACTCAAACTTGTTGCATGGTAACTTTTTTTTCTTTTTTTTTTAAATATCATATTCAACACATATTAAGGATATATATACGATGGCTAGCTCTTCCTACTATAGGTTTCCTGGACACTTTTCTATCACCAGTACTAACTTACCCTACCATGAGGCCGACAACTCATGTATAGGGTATGACCTACCACGACTGGGCTCGAACCTGCAATCTCTGGATTCGAAGTCAGACATGCTAACCACTAGGCCTCGGCCACAGCTTTTGATATCAGACGCAGTGTTCATGTTCTGCTTTCTTACATTAATTTATTTAGTTAATTCAAGTGTTTTAAAATGAAATAAATATCTGTGTTACAAATTTGTTATTTTGTTCAAACTTTAAAATGATTCTATAAATTATTTAATCAGCTTGTTGAAGAAATTGTGGCAACATTAACTATGAATTGAAAATCAAACTACATTTATTTTTTTGTAACAATTTATTTGGTAAAATTGTTACAGTATTCAGCTGTGTAGAGGTTTATATACTCTTAAAAGTTAATATTTGCTTAAACACTCAATCCCTTTAAATTTTAAAGGTCATGGGTTGGTAGTCCTCTCGTTTCAACTTTAATTGATTTGGATTTTAAATTTATCTGCCTTTATAGAATAACTATTGTCTAATTTGTTTAAAACTAATGTTAAAGAAGATAGTTTAAATACAATACAATAAAACAAACTATTTTTTGATATACAGATCTGATACTATTATGTACATTGTATTATATACAAAAAAATATACAGTGAATCCTCTCTTAACCAGCCAGTAAATGGACCCCATGCTGAACTGACTGTTATAGCGGAGTGACTGTTGAAGGAAGGGCAATTTTTGTTCTAAAAAGTTTCGAAAATTTGGTTGTATTAGAACTCCAATAAAGCAGGGAAACAGAAAAAGGGACGACTGCTTGCATTTGAGCATTTTTAATTCAATGTAAAATTTTCGGCACAAGAAAAGTGCAGGGTAAAGGCAGTTTGGATAGAAACTTTGCAGGACTGAGTTTAGCCCCTTGTTGATATGCTGTAGAATAAAAAAAACCTCTGTGTTAGGTTGGGAACATTTAGGTTGCTGTTTAAGAGGAAGTGGGGTGGCTGTTTTATAGAGATGGTCTAAATCATGAGGGTTTCACTGTATAATAAACATGTCTGTATTATATAAATATAATTTGCTGATAAATGAAGTTAAATTTACATAGTTAGGCATTATTTGATCTTTTTTGTTTTTATTTTCCAAATATTCGTAAAAAAGTCTGAAGAAGTTAATAATGTCTACAGAGTGGTTTCACGTCTGAGTATTATACATAAATATGTTCATCTTTCCCCGAGATTTCGAGTAATTTAACAAGGTTTATTAATGGTTGAGTAGACATTGTATTTATTACTTGACTTATTCGTACAGATCAAATATAATAACATATTGAATAGGAACAAGAAAAGAACAATATAGTTTATAATACATAGTAGCGAGGATTATGATATTCTTTACTTCGGATCTCCTCGCCGACTTTGTAGTCTTTGTATTCTATAACTTAATATGAACGTTCATGTATATATAGCACCTAGCAGTATTACTGTAGACATTTACTATACTATTCTAGTATTTAACTATTATATAGACCTTGTATATTGTAGCTCGACTTGTTGAGTTTTTTCTATCATAATAACGATGGTTACTTCTGGATAGTGAAAAAGCTATCAACATTTTGTTACGAGAGTTATTTTCAAATACATTGTACTTTTCTATGGGATGTTTTGTTTGTAGGACTGTTAAATAATCATTTACGTTTTTGTTTTTCTTAAATATAAATTATTAAGCTTACAGGGTTAAAAACAACCTGTAATGTTCACTGTTCTCTTATAGGTTGATCTAAGCTTGAAATATTTCGTATTCATAGTGAGTAATATACTACTAGGGTTAATAAATAGAGAACGCAGTTGTGTATATGGAGAAAAAAATTGCATGTGAAATAGTTCAATTTCTTATTTCGTCAAATAGGAAAGTTATAGTTATATTTAGTTATCGGTTATTATAGTGCAATTTTTGTTGAAAAAATTTATTGATGATTTTTTATTGGAATAAAAATGTTGTGACTTACATGGAAAATATGGAAGTGTAACTGTTAGCGATAGTCGTTTGAGCACGAGGGTTGCCCTTCAGGAAATAGTTAAATTTTTGATGTTGAAAATGATACCATAAAAATTTCAACATAAAATACCAAGTGAAAATGTGGGGTGGTGGAGAAATGATGTATGCTGATTATGCAAGCATGGTAAATTATTTTTAATTCTTTTATCGTAATTTTGACTTTTAATTTTTCATCAAGAATGATCCATCTACAAATTGTCTATGAATTAAGTTAACAGTCAGTGATTCAAACTTAAAAGCTTTATAATTACATTTCTCCATGATTCAGTCTTTACTGCTTGTTTAATTCAACAATTTGATAAATTTACAAAATTAATTGAATTGAAATTGGATCAGACATTTGTTGTAATTGGATATCAAAAATTAATGTTTCCTACAATTTCCTGCTTTTGTTCAATTAATAACTAATTGGAATAAATTTTTATGTTGTATAGTTTTTAGGGTTTAACTTTTATCCTTATAAGGCTTTTACTTAAATCTTTATTATGTTTTAGTAACTTTTATAATATTAACATTGCCCCTTGAGTTCACATTAAAGGATCAGCGTAAAGGGGTCAGCACAGTCATGCTGATTTTGGTAAAATTTTACCAAAACGTTATGAACAATTTTGAGATTCAATTTCACATATGTAAGTAAGTTTTATGTTCAATATATAAATAATTCATCTTCGAGTAAAATTTGCTTTTAGTACAGACATCAAAACAATAAAAAATAATTCTTTAGATAATTTAGTTCTTCTACTTGCAGGAATCATATATTTTAAACCTTTAATTTGGTCTGCTATGGAGATGTATTGTTTTTACAGACTGTTGGAATATATTTACATTTATTTATTGTATTCTATATTTTACAATTATATTCTTCATACAGTAAATTCTCTAGTGAGTTGAATCTTTCATCCATTAATACCACATGACTTTTTTGTGACTTCGTATTATTCCACGGAGTCCTCGTCCAGTTTTCTATCAGTTATTTTTGTTAAGTTTTTGTACTATGGAAACTTTTCTGTTATTAAACTATACATGAAAGTGTTTTGATCTTTAATTTTGTTCAGAATGATTATTTTTACCTGTAAAAATCGAATTTTCTGATCATACATATCAATCATCTGGTCAGTAAAAAAACTAGACTCACTTTTGGTGAATAAATATATGGAAGAAGCCTCATTTTGTGCTGTCTCATTGATAAATAACAGTTTAAAAAAAAATAGAATTTTTTACTTGAATTCCGGCAAAGCATAAGTAGTTTGATATCCAAGGTCCCGGCTCTTGCAATAAGTATCATTGAAATTTTATCGTTCAATAAAAGATCCTCTTCTGACAAATTTGTCCTTCAATTGATATGTACATGTACTTAGTATGAATGATTTTATAAAGTATTCTTTGAAAATGTAGAAATACAATTTTTCTCAACAATTGAATGACTTACTTCACATGCTACACAAAAATATTAAATGAAATAATTAGGTTCAATGTAATTTGGCAAGTTAGTTCCTATGAACCTCTCAGTTCACTATTCTCCAAGGCATTTTATTTAGTATCACATTTTGTTATTATGTTTATTGTAAGTTACAGCTTGCATTTAATTGGCAAAAACTAAGTGTGTGACATATATACAAAGTTTATCTGAAATGTGCCACTGAAATCACTCTAACTTTTGTTTTTGTTCAGCTAAGGTTTATTTCAAATAGTACAAAAATCACTTACTTACCTTAGTAAAGTAAATATTTTTAGAACTTTGTTAAAAGGTTTGTGTTATAATTGGTATATAATTGTTACTTATAGAAATCTTCTATACCCAATGTGGATTGAACTCTTTGAAGGTTTTCAAGGTAAAAAGCTCATTAACTTTAACAACCCACAATTCTTACAATATTTCTCAAGTTTCCTTTTCTCTGTAAACTAATTCCAGTAGGTTTTTTAAAAGAAAACTGTTTTATTTACAATTAACATTTCTACCTGGTGAGTTCAAAGTTAAGTGTGAGGTATTATATCAAAGGTTTTATACATCTGTACCTGTGTTTTCATTGTCTTTTCTTTGAGGTAGAAACTTGTGGTTTACTTTCATTTTCATTAATAGTCCATATTTGTGAGTATTGTCTCTACATGATGAAAGTATTTGTCTGTAATTTCTATATTTTTTGGCTTGGCAGGAATGAAGTTATTATTATTGTGCTGATGTCCGGATAAAACACATGCACACAGGATAAGTTAAATTTCAAAAGTACAAAAAAACATGCATGACCTTTAAATTGAGCTTTAAATAGTTTTGTCTCATTAACTGTGTTCCTGATATTGAAAACATTTGATAATATTTATAATGTTACGTTACAGAAATTTAATCATAGTATTTATTTAATGCTACATAGTATATTGCATAATAATTATATGCCCCGTAAATGATATTTGATCGCAGGCATTATGTATCTTTAATATACACAATAATTAAGACAATCAAATTTTAATGATGAATTTAGAATTGAAGATTTCTGGCTTCCCTTGGCTTGGACATCAATATTATCATTTCGAATGCAAGACAAATTAAGTATTGCACTAAAGTATCAATGTGTCAAAATCTTCCTGAAAATTGTTGACTGATTTGTTACAAGTTATAATTTACTCATGGGGAATGATGAAAAAAACAAAGTAAAAAATGCCAGTTAATATTTACAGCTAACTACAATAAAGATCATATTTAAAATCTACAGCACCCACCAAAAGTTTGGAGACATTTTCTTTTTGTATGCTTACTTCATAGATTTTATAAAAAATTGATTACCATTTATTTTGAAATGCTTTTGAGTTTTGCTTTATTTTTTGGTAACTGTTATCATTATAACTGAGACTACAAAAATAGCATAAAAGCTATGTTACAGAAAATAATTACAATAAACATGGTTTTGGAGACTTCAGAACATCAGACGCTGAATCTCAAAATGTGTCGCATACATGAAATTTTATTTTATTTTATCACAAACCATACTTAAGTATATAAAAAAAAATGATTCTACAAAAATAATCATCAAAATTCAAGAATCTAGTCAATGTCTTTTGTCACCAAACTTTTGGTGGGTACTGTACAGTATTCCATCTATGAGGCATCGTTACATCATGTAATCCTGTGAGTTATCAATTTATAAAGCTGTTGCCCTCAGGTTGTTTCTTCTATCACTAAATTTTAATATTGAAAAAACTGGTAATTGTTCTGATTTATATAGTTTGATTGTAATAAATGAATAATAAAATATAGAAAACATTGAAGAGTACTTTAATCTAAGATTAATACAACATATTTTTTATTATATAAGATTATTATTTAGTTGTAACGATGATTTAACTGTTTATAAAAAAAAATTGTTTAAAGATCTTTGTGATTAAAACTTGAAGATAAAAATTCTTTAAAAAATTGTTACATTAAAAGTGTTTGCTTAAATTGTAAATTTTGATTTTTATCAATTTAAGCACTAAAACCTTGCAGCACTCAATGATGGATTCTGATGTAGGATCAGGTGTTCAGAACCCCTTTTATGTGGATTTTTAGAAGAAAATACCAGAGTTAAAACAGGGTTTCAAAACAATTTTTTATATCTTACCTCCTCTCTAGAAATTTGCCTTGATTTGTCCAAGATTGAATTAAGTCAAAACTACGTTCTTACAAGTCTAGATATACACAAGTAAAGAGTTTTTGCATGATGTTATTTGTAGCCACAGACCTTATATTTATGTAGCGGTTGGTCTTTAACCCAGAAAAAGTCTTTAACCCAGAAAAAGGTCTTTAACCCATGAAAAGGTCTTGAACTCAGAAAAAGGTCTTGAACTCTAAAAAAGGTCTTAAACTCAGAAAAATGTCTTGAATTTAGAAAAAGGTCTTAAACCTGGAAAAAAGGTCTTGAACCCAGAAAAAGGTCTTGAACTCTGAAAAGGGTCTTGAACTCAGAAAAAGGTCTTGAAATCAGAAAGTCTTGAACTCAGAAAAAGGTATTGAATCCAGAAAACAGCTTTAAGGAAGTGAAATGTCGGGGTAAAGAGAAAAGAGGGGCATAACAGGTGCAGCACTGGTCTGCTATTCTGCTTTAAAATACAAGGAGATAATTATTTCTGACAAGTTGTTGCAATGTTGACAGATCAGTAAAGATATTTGATAATTGTTGAGCTGAGAATTACAACAATGTTGTAGATATCTTATACTTCACTTGTATGTACAGCCTACAGGTACTGAGGTACATCAACTACATAGATCTCAGTCAGTGCTGAAGTTATCTTGGGTAACTAATAGGCTGGTAGATATTAATTACTTGATTATTATTCCTACTGGACCATAATTATATATCATATCTAATCCTGCTCTGACCAAATCCAACCCGGGTCGATAGCGCAGTTGGTAGAGAGCTGGGATATGGAATCTCGTGCCCGAGGGGGTGCAGGTTCGAATCCCACCCAGGGAGGTTATACCCTTCCATGAAAATTTGACAATAATGTCAATTTTCCTCCATTGATTAGATAATGTGGAGAAGTTTTCGGCCTTGTGGAAGGGTAGGTGAGTACTGGTTATAGACAATGGTCCAGGAAAGCTAGGTTAGGTGCTCTGGACGCCGTAAAATGACCTAAATTGTGTTGACACGGCGTTAACTCCAATAAATAAATAAATAAATACTGACCAAATCCTGCCCTGACCAGTTCTATTGTAGTTAAAGAAAATTGTGATAATTGTAGCCTTAATAAAGTTGTTATAATAATTTGCTTATAGCCGCTTTGAATTTGATTAGATACCTGGCCCTAAGTAAATCATGTACAGTTTTTTTTGTACTTCCTCAAAAGTTTGAAAATAATGTTAAATTTCCTCTGAAGCAGTGTTGAATGTTGAGTTCTGTGGATGTGGACTACTGTCAATCATGGACTTCTGGTTAGGTGAAAAGGCCACTGTTGTCTTAACCATTTATAATGAAAATGTTGATAAAGGGCATTAAATTTGATTGAAATGATTATCATTCATGGTTGTCCACTATTTTTTATACTGCCAATTTGTGACGATTTATTTTGTATACGGTTCAGTTGTATAATTGTTCCCATTCTTATTTTTTATAGAAGAAAACATTTGTTCAGTCTTTTTCATTGATAGTTTCCAATCAGTAATTATTAACTAAAATGTTTCGGCAGAAATTCACCCAAAAGTCAACAAGTTCTCCCTGATGTTCTCCCAGCCTCTGGTCCCAATGCTTACACAACATTTACTATATCATATCCTAACAATGTTTGCATATATAAAGGTACATCCTAGATAGAATACTTGTATGATCTTATCACCTCTCTCTTCTTCTACAACAGTACCTGTACATATCTTACATGATTGACTTTACATTCTGTAAGAACGCGTTTGTCTCAACATCTCGCATGCAGTTTTTGTTGCACCGTTTTATAATGAGGAAGTTTTTTGTTGATGATTAACCTTTCTCTCTCTTCACTATTCCTGGTAAAGTCTAGGTCACAGTTAATAATGTTGCTAAGGTGTCTTGTCTTTGATTTCAGAACTGAACAATTTATTTGTTTGTCAAGATAACGATTATTTGTTAATTAACATATTTTAGTTTCGAAGCTGTTCTACTTTTAAGCTAGCTTCAGTCACTTAATACCTTAACCCTTTAGCCAAAAACCAGTAGCTAGTTTCAGATCAGTGAAAAAAATACTTATTTGATATTATAAATTAGGCTTATATATAATTTTCCCGTTTATTTTATCTCATTAAATAGGACTAGTGCTCGAAAAAACATAAGGTGGTGATCGGATAAGGTTGCATACACTACCCTAAGAATGCTAACTTTTCTTACTGCCTTTGGTATGATATAAAATCCTGTATTAAAAATGTAGCAACATTAGTGAAGGTTATAATGATGTCTTGGTCACCTGTATGACTATTGTTTGACATGTTCACTGTTTATTTATTTTCGATTATATTAATTTAAATTTTGGGTAACTTTAGTGGAGACATTGTTGCTTTCCTTTACAACAATGATAATCGCAATCTTGCAATCATAGCAAGGTGTTCATAATGAATAAACCATTTTTGGCAAGTGTTACTTGAAATTATCACCTATTCTGTTGATGTAGTCTATGGCATTTATTATGAACAGTGTTACATCAATTATTCTATGTCTATAAATAGTCTTGGTATATTTTTAACCTTTTGGAAAGTGAGAAAAAATTTAATAGTGGGTGAATGTGTGATGAATAAATTTACAGATTTCAGTCTGATTTGACAGTTGTGTTAGGTTTCTATGGTTTTGAGTTGGTTTCTGTAGAGTTCAGTTTGGTTTGGTAGATTAGGGTTAGGTTCTAAAGTTCAGTTTAACAGATGTTGTTCAGTAGATTTTGGTTTTGTTTTGTTTTGTTCTGTTGATCTCAGTTCAATTTTAGGATTATGGTGACACTTGCTGACGAGTACTGATTATTTCAAAGTAAAGAACTCGATTGAAATCCCAAGTATTTATAAACTACAATTAGTTTAATATGTTTTGGTCTGTCGTCTGAAATATAAGGAATATCATTTGTTAATTATCTATGACAAGAATTTTGATTGATATTAATTAATTTTATCTCATTCCATAACAGTCCAAGTACGTTTAAGTGTTAACGTGAATACAATTAACACAATAAATGACCATCATATGTAAAGAGTGCCTCTCCAATTAACAATCAAAGCAGTTTAAATAAAGATGTGCCTTATATTGATTTTATTGTGCCATGAATAATGTGATCAGTAAATTTTAATGTATATATAAGGGCAAGTAAATACAATCAGACTGTTTTATCCATAGAATTGAAGTGTTACTTGAAAAGATAAAAGCTGCTTGTTGGCAGATTTTAACATGAGTATCAACTTTTCTAAAATTCACCAAATTTGGAGAAGAAACATTATTGAAGCACTAAAACATTTTTTGATAATGACAATTGGATTTTTATTGAAATACAATTGTAAAAAGATTGTGATTTTATGCATAAAAACCTACGCTAGAAGTATAGTGATTTAGTGCATTTATTTGTAACTTTATTTTACTTTTAACACAATCTATAGGTCAGTTGGCTTTAAAATATTGAGAATTTATTTTCTTAACACTTTTACTGACACTGACAGGTAATGTTAAAATAGGGAAAAAAAATTAACCAAAATCTTTGAACGATTAGCATTAAAAGTGAGAAAACTTTTAAAATTGCATTATCTTGGTTTTTAGAGCAATTAGTTCCTGATGCATGAAAAGGTAATTTAGTGGAGTTTAGCCTAAACTTGAAAACAGTTTAATCTAGTTTGAAAGATTGTTTAGTCTGTGTTGAAATAACTTTGTTGTTTTTATGTTCTAATTTCAGGATGAATTTCATCCATTTATTGAGGCGTTGTTGCCTCACGTGAAGGCATTCTCTTATACATGGTTCAATCTACAGGCAGCTAAAAGAAAACATTTTAAGAAACATGAGAAACGAATGTCCATGGAGGAGGAACGGAGGGTGAAAGATGAATTACAGGTAACTTGGGTTGTAGATAATTATAAATATCAATTCAAGTTTGACTATATTTACAAGCATCAACTTTATCCACATACCACAAGCTTTAGACTAGTTAACATTGATATGGGCAGTGGTTTTTTTTTCAGGCTATTTTGGGGCCGAAATTGGGCCCCATTCCCCTCTCCAAAAAGTATATATTTTTCCTCATCCCAGGTAAAAAATTCCCTTGTCGGAGTGTCCTAAAACTTGTACTTTTTTTATAGCATTTTTGCCCATTCCTCAAGCAGTACAGAGAAATCACAGATGAATATATGGGTTCAATAGTTGAAATTTTATATAGGTAGACAGAAATGTTACTCTGTTACAGGTCCATGTTATCTCAAGTATTGAAAATAAAGGAATTTTTTCCCCTAATTTGGTTTTTGTCGCTATTCTCCCCTTAAAAGGGCCCTGCCACCTTTCCCCTAAGAGTGAAAATAAACACTGATGGGCTTGGGAAAAAGAATAATATAAAGTATGGCTAGTTGATAATTTTGTCCACTATAATAAAGCATAATGTTCTGAGCCCTTCAAGTCCTTGAAAAAGAGTTCTGACTTGAAAAGTCCTTGAATTAAGGGTTACTTTGAAAAACGATGAAAAAAGTCTTGGAACTTTTACTAAAACCCTTGGAATTTCTATCAATAATGCAGAGGTGCACATTTGTGCTATGGCGCATCAAAATATCAATGACACAGAAAATTGTGTGATAGTGCCAAGCACAACCATGTTTTTCTAGTCAATTTGAAACTATTAAATCAAGAATTATGTATATTATTTTCATGTTTATGAAACACCAAGTGTTGTAACCATAGAATTCTATCTAGGGTATGTTTGTAAAAAATGCCTTGAAAATACAAATTCTACCTTGAAAAGTCCTTGAATTTAGGTGAGAGAATTTTGTACGGACCCTGTATAAAGATTGAATTAACTCTAGGTTGTTGTGTGGGGTTCAGTTAATGTGTTTAAAATTACCAATTGTTATAATGTACATGACTATGACCTTGTAACAATATTAGAAATGTTTATATATAGTATATTATACTGACATAGGGGCTGGCTGCGCTATCAGCTCGTCACGATTTCTACTCTTAGTTCATATAAGTAAAATGTATTTTTATATTGTATTGTCTGTAAGTACTAGTATGATGGCGCCATGAGAGAGTTTTTATATAGATTTAAAATGTCCTATCTTCCAGCTGTTTATGATGACATTTTACATGGTTAGTTATTTATACTGATATTTACTTGATGCACTAAAGTGCAACTCATGCATTTTAACATTTTTTTAACGATTTTTCTAAATAATTTGTCCTTGTGTTCTTTTAGAATTTTCCCAAAACTTTTACTATAGAATTTATTGTAAGAGTTAAAGAGAAAACTTACATAATATGTTCAATATTTTGAATAATTTAATCCTAATTAGCATAAATTACCCAAGGTACTGCACTTTCTAAATAATGAATTATAATACATTTTTATAATTTTTATAATTTTAATTATTTTCCATCTTTCCACCCCTTTAGCATCAAATTGTGAAATTCTAACTGAGGTCGAAATCTTTTGTAACATTATTTATATAAAAAGATATTACCAATTGTTGATAAGGGTGTTTTTTTCCTCGGATAAAGTAATGGAACAGTGAAGACTGATAAAATAATTGTCCTGGGAAAGCTAGTCAGGTCACAGTAAATTACCAAAATAAATAAGTGTTGATTAGCAGTATAAAATGAAAAAAAAATTCATTTTATACTATAAGTATAAAAAATATAAAAAGCTATTTTGATTATTTTGTATTCAGTGAATATTTTCTTACATTTTATGTCATATATATCATTTCAGAACGAAAAACCAGAAATCAAACAGAAATGGGCATCGAGATTGTTGGCCAAATTACGGAAAGATATAACACAAGAATGTCGTGAGGACTTTGTACTAAGTATATCGGGTAAACGACCACCGTTATGTGTATTAAGTAATCCTGATCAGAAAGGTAAAATGAGAAGAATAGACTGTCTTAGACAAGCTGATAAAGTTTGGAGACTGGACTTAGTTATGGTGATATTATTCAAGGCTATTCCTTTGGAAAGCACGGATGGTGAACGGCTTGAAAAATCTCCTGATTGTGTACATCCGAACCTTTGTGTAAATCCCCATCATATATCTGTGTCTGTGAGAGAATTAGATCTGTACCTTGCCAATTTTATTCATAGTTATGGTAAGTATTCTGTTATGCAACTTTTTTTAACTTCTTATTCAATGAACAACAAGTATTCTGAATTGGAACTTTTTTAACATATATTTCATTGAACAACAGGTTTTCAATTATTATCATTTTCTAATTAAGGATTTTCCGAGCTCAAAATTTTTGCAAATATTTGTTTCAATTTATAATATGGATTGTATTGATATAATGTTTTTTCCTTATATAATAACGGCAGTTTATAGGTTGGCCCCTTCTAAAAAATCTTAAAAATCTTAAAAATCAAGTATTTTTTCCCTTAGGCTGGAGTTAACTACATGTACATGGATTTTTCTTTCCCCATATTACTAAAGTTGTGTTAAAATTTTCCTTTTTAAACAAACTATAGGAAGGACCAAGATTTTAAGATTTCTAAAATTTAAACTATTACACTCTCAGGATTTTACTGGATATTTATAACATTGATAGCTCTACATATTGTGTTGTGGTACATTTGTGGTTGATCCCTGTGATTGTAACATTTTGAAATCATTATAGTGTCATGATATGTTTTCTTATTTCTATTGATGGTAGGTTTTGAAGTCTAATGTAAATTTTAAGCATTAACTGCTCTGGGTCAGATATTGTTACAATGTTTGTGTTTGATTTTTACTGAAATGATTTTGCTCAGCACTTGATAAATGTTCTTCTAATATCAAAATAGTTACTCTAAGAAAACTCACTCTACAAAAAAAATGTGATTAAGTTGATATTATAATATAATCTTTTTTGTTCCATCAATTCTGAAACTAAAGGAATAAATTACCAATTCCATTTTTTTAAGATAGGCATTTTGAAACATTGTTCTATAGAGACCCCTTGATAACCATATAACTATAAAACAGTTTTACAGTGAGCACCACAAAGTAAAACAGTTTAAAATAGTTCTAGAGCCTAACCAAGTGATTAATGCTGAAATATGATAAGATTACCTCCCCTGTCTGATTATCTCCCCTGATTCTCTCCCTAACAGGTCATCATAATGAACTGAAGGTTAAAATGGATTTCAATGTATCATATGTTTCCTGGTCAGTTCTATTATGGAATATCTTTATTTATATCTCCTATAATATTCTGGTTATCAAAATAAGTAGTTGCCTCTAGATACGATTGACCTAAATCTGGAAATAGGTTTCTTGCTTGTTTTATGTGAATTTGTGAAAATATTGTATGTTGTATGTACATTCCTAAAAGATCATATCCATACACTTCCGTAATAATTTGATGAAAAAACAAAAATGATTAAAAAACTGCTCAAAGAACTGATCAAACAGTAGCTGTACAAAGTAAAAGGAAATTTTATCAGAAATTTATCAGTTAGAAAACACAACACACTCTTTAAACAATAATTGAATTACATCAGACTTTATCTATGTGTGTGAAACACCACAAGTTGATAAAACACATTTTATGGTCTAAATTGAAGGCTTATAATAACAATGTTAGTGATAACACTCTACAAATTGCTCATCTCTCTATTACCAATATACTAACTGTTGTACTGGTAATGTTGGTAGATGAGACAATGTGTGGCTGGTATGAGACAAATAGCTCCCTTGTCTAATACACACCTACATATCACCTCTATAGCTGTGTCGGTGCTAGAGGAGAGGCTAGACAATGGCTCCCTGGACCATCTTGATGTTACAATGATAATACTATCATGTTTGTCATTACTGTGTATAACTATGATAACAATTTCTGGTATGGTTTTCTTGACTGTAATTATTTTTTGGATAGTAGTAGGTCATAGCCTTACATGAAAATTTTACTTATGTGATGATTTTCTGCACAATAGGTTGACCCTGTTGTTTCCTTTTTTAATAAAACAAATGTTGATTTGTTCTGGATAGTTAAAGAAACATAAAATAGTATGTTTAATTTTAAATAAATCAAACTAAGAAATTAGAAAAGTTACAAACAATGAGGTCAGTCTTCACCTGAATGAACTAGCCCCATGCTAATAAAAATTGATTAGGGCTAGTGAAATTACTTATTTCATTAGTCAGGCTTATTGAAAAAATTGGCTCATTGCTATTTACAGGACATCAATTATAGAATTGAGCTAGAGCTTGTACAAATTTAATGTAAAGATTTTGAGATGACATGACCCTATAATAATAAAATAATAATTTTGTTTGAAGTATGTTTTCATATACATGCATGGGTGAAAGTTTTCAGTATTAATACTGATTTCAGTATTTTGAGAATTAATTTTTTTATGCAAATCATAGGAAATCTAATTTATAGGAAATCTCGGTACTTTGAAAGTAGGTTTTCAGTATTTTCAAAACTTTCAACTTTCACCCATGTACATGTTCAGCTGACTTTACAATTTTTTTACAATTACTGATACTATTAATATTGTGAAGCCAAGCAGTTTATAAGTTTTGCTAAATTGATTTTTATATATTGTCCGTATTAAAAGTATAAACTGTATTAGTGTTAAACCATTAATGAGCTTATATTAAACTAAAATTTTAAGGCTAACTTAAGGTTAGGATTATGTTATGAAAATAAAATAATTTAGTCTACGAGGGGGAAGCCTGTTATAATTGTCTGCTTGAAGTAAAAATTGAAAATTTTCTTATCAAATTTTTTTTTCAATTTTTTTTTTAGAATTTTGAAGTGTTGCTAATTTTTTATATCCACTTACAAATGTTAAGTGTGTCTATATTTTAGATTAACGAGATTAGTTACATTTTATCATGATTGAAGATTTTCTGTATAGATTCTCTCTGGAAATATTATAGATGTATCTTTGATATAAGGGTTGATCGTGGTAGTGGTTTCTGAGGGGTTTGAACAAAGCTTTCTTTTTCATTGGACTGAGAGGAGAATCAAAATATTTTAAATGTACGGGTGAAACTTTTAGGACTGATCTTAAATACAATAATTTATAAATGGTTTCTGTACTTATATTGATCCATGAAAAATGTTGAAATTATAAAATATAGAAATTTTAGGACCTTGATTATTTTCAAATTGTACTTGCATAAATCACAATTGCAATAGTTTTGATGTATTTTGAAACAATCCACTAGGGAATTGAACTGTCCTATCCAGCTACAGTTTACATCTCAGACAGGATCTGCTCATGTTAGAATGTTTCAACATTTAGCATGTAGATATCTCAGATTTAGATTGAGAGAGAAAATGTTAAAATTTTACAGTAAAATGTTTGAACATTCTATTAATAGAAGTATGAAGATATGATATCAGGTTTTAAGATCTAATGCAGATGTTGGTTTCTGCTGCTGGTTGCAAGATGAGTGAGGAGAGAGGAGAGAAAGTATTTAATTCACTTGTAGAACACTACATTCATCTAATACTTTAGTTCTAACATAGATACCTGTATGAAGGGAGATGATGAGAAATAATTATTTTATAGTAAAACCTTGTTAATATGGATTGATGTGTAATTTTTGTACTGAAATTACATCTTGATTAATGCTGCAGTCATCACCTTATCCAACTAGCCGGTATCCTTGTACTACTGAAAATTGATTCAGATCAGTGAAGATTTGATTCTGATCAGTGAAAATTGATTCACATCTGTAAAAATTGATTCAGATCTGTGAAAATTGATTCTGATCAGTGAAAATTAATTCTGATCAGTAAAAATTTATTCAGATCTGTGAAAATTGATTCAGATCTGTGAAAATTGATTCAGATCAGTGAAAAATTGATTCAGATCAGTGAAAAATTGATTCAGATCAGTGAAAAATTGATTCAGATCAGTGAAAAATTGCTATTGTGGTGCTTGTTGACTATTTTGGCTTTTACTTTGTAACAAATCTAGTGTTTGAAAAAAATAGGGGATGACTGATTGTTCTAGATTCAATAAATTTGCTGGTAGAAGGATGAAGGGGACAAGGTTCATGAGAGGGTTGCAAGTTTCAATAATCAATGTTTATTATTAAAATGTAGTTTTGGCCAACCACTCTCCAAATCTTAACATCATTATTACAGCTCAATGGTGTCAAAATTTTCCTTCTGACCATTTTGACTAGCACATACTTGATCCACTGATGCTGTTTCAGCAATTCCCTTATATAACTAGAGATGCAATTTCGGGCAGCTTTTCTATGAATATGCATTAATGGTCTTTTAATGTCAAAACCATTCCATCTCAGTGATGTGACTTACGTGTACTGATATAGTGAATGTTTAATAATTAACAGATCATTGAGTAGATTATCTTTTATTACTGTTGTCTAAGTAGATATGATATACCAAGTTTTATTATTGTCTATCTGGCTTATAGATGCTAGAATATTAGACTATGTTTGTTAGACAGGAATTTTTATATTCAGACATACTTATTACATTTAGACCTGGGTTAGTGGTCACCTGTAAGAAGCAATATGCTGATTAAAGATATTAGATGCTAAGAAATGATATTGATGAATTTGAGTTTTGACCAAATTTAGAATTATTTTTATGAGTTTTTTTAAGGCAATCACCTGTTGTACATTTTGTGGTTTTTTGCTTCCTTTGTAATTGGTTTGTTTTGTAAATTTTTATTTTTCGTCATAGTGCCAGGCTAAGTTGAAAGCTCATTGTGGATTGATAAGCTAGTACTGGGTAAGAAAAAGTGCTCAGAAAAGTTGATCAAGTAAGGAGCTGCAGTTCATAACCTTAAAAAATGTGGATAATATCCTTTTTTGAAAAATGGCTGTCTGAGAGAGGTTTGAGTGTATTATAAAGGTATATATACACATTATATACATGTTGTAGCCAGGTGGTTATATTATGTTTAACATCCTAGGCTCATGAACTGAACTATGTTCTCTAATTAACCAACTATTTGAGGTAGATACTCACTTAATTAGTTAACTAGACTAACGGTCTGTTAAGATTTCATCCTATAGTATCCGACACTGGGTCAGGATACAGAAATATAAATATTGTCTTGTATGCCAGTGGCTGGTAGCATCTTGTGGTTTTTATTACTCCAATATTTTTCCTCTTGAAGAAAGAATTTATTAATTCAGATATAAAACTGTGTGATAATACCATAATTTTTGTAGGTAAATTTGTGCAAGAAATGTATTTCAATGACTTTCAACCGAGCTCTTGAATGTGTTTTATATTTCTGACTTGAAGTACCATTTTGTTGAAATTTTCTGAAAGTTGTTTTTGATGTATTTGTTATAATTAATTCTAAGGTGAAAATGTTTAGATTCTTAGAATTTCTGTAGTTTCGACCTGTCTTTATCATTTACCTTATTTCTTTGATTGCCCTGATCATGATGTGTAGAATTAATGAACTGAAATTGTACAAAGGGGAGATAGAATATTTTTTCTGCTGTATGGGTAATTTTTGTCTGTCCATCTTTTTTACTTCTGTCCATCCTTATAGATAATTTTATCAATTTTGATGTATGGAAACTTATAACATTACTTTTATTATGTCTAGAGATAAAACTAAATTGCATAAAAATGGTTAATTATGCACAAAATTCCTATTTTTCTTGGCTATATATTTTATATGAAGTATAATAATTACCAGTAATTATGGTAATTATATATTCATATAAAAATAAACTGGTCAGCTGTTGAATGTAGTGTCAGTGATCTTTGTAGACTAAATGTTTATAACTTCTGAATACATGGTTAGGATCAACGTCTAGTCTCCGAGGGATCTTGTCCATGTATTTTATTCTGTTTATAATGAAGTCTACAGTTTCTAGCAACCTCTCACTTGACTATCCTGGGAGTCTACCAGTCACACATTGCAAGTTTTATAGTTTTATATAATTTTGTCTTATTTACTTTTTTATGTTTATAGGTCTCTGGCTTAGTCTTTGTGCATTTGTGATCAGACTTGTTTGTAATGAATGACAGAATTTACATAAAATAGTGATCTCCAGTGTATACTGTACTGCCATGATAAAACACTGTTTAATATAGGACCTGTCAGTCTTCAAATATATACATGTATAAATGATAAATATATGTATGCTTGAACAAATGATGGCACATTGGTTCATGTATGTCAGAGTATGTAGTCCAGTGGTTTCTAATCATGGGTGCTGTATACAGATATATACATGTATAAGTGATAAATATGTATGTAAACTTTACCAATGATGGCACAATGATACATATATAAGTAATAAATATATATGTATGCTTGAACAAATGATGACACAATGATACATGTATAAATGATAAATATATGTATGCTTGAACAAATGATGGCACAATGGTACATGTATAAATGATAAATATATGTATGCTTGAACAAATGATGGCACATAGATACATGTATTAGTGAAAATGTATGTATGCTTGAACAAATGATGGCACAATGATACATGTATAAATGATAATGTATGTATGCTTGAACAAATGATGGCACAATGATACATGTATAAATGATAAATATATGTATGCTTGAACAAATGATGGCACATAGATACATGTATTAGTGAAAATGTATGTATGCTTGAACAAATGATGGCACAATGGTACATGTATAAATGATAAATATATGTATGCTTAAACAAATGATGGCACAATGATACATGTATAAGTGATAAATATATATGTATGCTTGAACAAATGATGACCCAATGGTACATGTATAAGTGATAAATATATATGTATGCTTTAACAAATGATGGCACAATGATACATGTATAACTTATAAGTGATAATGTATGTATGCTTGAACAAATGATGGCACAATGATACATGTATAACTTATAAGTGATAATGTATGTATGCTTGAACAAATGATGGCACAATGATACATGTATAAGTGATAAATATATGTATGCTTGAACAAATGATGGCACATAGATACATGTATTAGTGAAAATGTATGTATGCTTGAACAAATGATGGCACAATGATACATGTATAAATGATAATGTATGTATGCTTAAACAAATGATGACACAATGATACATGTATAAATGATAAATATATGTATGCTTGAACAAATGATGGCACATAGATACATGTATTAGTGAAAATGTATGTATGCTTGAACAAATGATGGCACAATGGTACATGTATAAATGATAAATATATGTATGCTTAAACAAATGATGACACAATGGTACATGTATAAATGATAAATATAGGTATGCTTGAACAAATGATGACACAATGGTACATGTATAAATGATAATGTATGTATGCTTAAACAAATGATGACACAATGATACATGTATAAATGATAAATATAGGTATGCTTGAACAAATGATGGCACATAGATACATGTATTAGTGAAAATGTATGTATGCTTGAACAAATGATGGCACAATGATACATGTATAAGTGATAAATATATGTATGCTTGAACAAATGATGGCACATAGATACATGTATTAGTGAAAATGTATGTATGCTTGAACAAATGATGGCACAATGATACATGTATAAATGATAATGTATGTATGCTTAAACAAATGATGACACAATGGTACATGTATAAATGATAAATATGTGTATGCTTTAACAAATGATGACACAATGGTACATGTATAATTAAATGATAAATATATGTATGCTTGAACAAATGATGACACAATGGTACATGTATAAGTGATAAATATATATGTATGCTTGAACAAATGATGGCACAATGATACATGTATAACTTATAAGTGATAATGTATGTATGCTTGAACAAATGATGGCACAATGATACATGTATAAGTGATAATGTATGTATGCTTGAACAAATGATGGCACATAGATACATGTATAAGTGATAAATATATGTATGCTTGAACAAATGATGGCACATTGGTACATGTATGTCAGAGCTCCAGTGTTTGTTTGTTTGTTTTTGTTGGGTTTAACGCCATAGCAACACATTGTATAGGTCATATAACGACGGTCATCCAACCCACTCACTGTTTCTTGGTAGGCTAAATCTCTGGATTTAGCTATTAACCAACTACTAAGCGCATACTTTCGTCAGTGACAGACAACTGCCTTACATAATTAAAAATCATTAATAGGCAGAGATAATGGCCGTAGAAATAATTTTATGACCAAGCTCCACACAAGTATGCCTCGCCCGGGAATAGAACCCATGACCCATCGATCAGTAGACTTGCCTGCTACCAACTGAGCTTGCCAGGCGGCTTTTAGTCCAGTGGTTTCTAAACATGGGTGCTATATTTAAGATCTAGAGGTTTCAAGTTCCAATATCACTAGGGACACTGCTTAATTCCTTATGCATGAAAGCAATTCTATAATTGCTCTACTTCACTCATGTATAAATAAACTGCATTTATATATGATGTTGATCAGTATTAATGAGGTTTTTTTTTTGCTAAGTGTGCATCTAGCTAGGTGCAGACACGTTGAGAGTGAAGAGTTAGTACTTCTGAGGGTTACCATTTAGTAGTAACTTAGTTACTTTCTTGTTAGAAAAGAAATTAGTATAGGAAAGTTTAAGCACTGGAAAGGCAGAAAAACTGTTGATATTTATCATGACTGTGTAAAAACAAAGAAAACACTCATGACTGTATTATATTCTCCCCAATGCTTAGTCAAGGTTTCTGATGTATAGTTTTTTACCAACCTTGTACCTGTAGCATTGTACTATTGTTGTACCTCATTATTATCTGAATACACATTAATGACAATAATGATATATATTATTACAGTAATATATCACGTTATAGACCCTACATTCTATTCTACCCCACAGTAAACTATTTACTGATGATGATAATATGTGATGTTGTCACATTGTTTTGTTGTCACATTGTTTACTTTTCATCGTATGTTCATACTTTCTGAATGTATAATCATCATTCTTACATTTAGACTCTAGATGCAGTAGTACATACTCGAGGTACAATGATGCTTCATTCTCAATGTACTATATGATGTTGTCATGTTTACTTCTGTTTTTATTTTACCATTCATGTATTGAGATAGGTGCTGCAAGCTTTTTTCTCTCATTAACATCAAGTGTAACTACTCAACAATTGGCTGAAGTTGTTGATATTATCAATGAATCATTATAATTATATACTGCCATTCTTAATATTATGATATCCAAAGTCAATCTACACAGTCAAGTTCTACAGACATTATGTCTTGTGGTTTTACAATTGTGCATGCCACTGATTTAGGGTTGTGGGTTTGTTTGAGCCCTGCTTCTTATCTGTAACCATCATCCCTTACTTTAAAACTTGACCCTTAATTACAAAGGTGGGACTGTAGTTCTAACGCATTCTTTGTAGTTGTCACTATAACCCAGTAGCTTTAAGCCTGGGAATAGTAAAAATTAATTTGGTCCAGTGAATTTACTGATTTAAAGTATTTGGTCTAGTTGATAATTTTGAACCCGGGTCGATAGCACAATTGGTAGTGCGCTGGGATTCCGAATCTTGTGTCCCGAGGGGGGGGTATGGGTTCGAATCCCACCTGGGGAGGTTATATCCTTCCATGAAAATTAGACAATAATGTCAATTTTCCTCCATTGATTAGATAATATGGAGAAGTTTCCGGCCTTTTGTTAGGGTAGGTGAGTACTGGTTATAGACAAAGGTCCAGGAAAGCTAGGTTAGGTGCGCTGGACGCTGTGAAATGACCTAAAATGTGTTGATACGGCGTTAAATCCAATAAATAAAATATAAGAAAATATGTTAATTATGTGTTATGATAAAATGTAATCAATTAGGCTAGTGTGTGTGAGATTGATTCATGAAGTACAATAGGTATACATAAGAACACTTGTTGGGTAAACTGCATGTTTTCAATGACTGGTTGTTGGTACAAAATGAGAACACAAACCTATGTACCAATACTGTTGATACATTTTTGTTCATTTTTTTCTCAGATAAAACTTATATATAGATCTTCATATATATGTTATTGGCGACTGTTTGCCTGATTACTGATTTATTACAATATTAAGGTTGTTCTGCTTGCTCTCTTGTCTGCTAAATCAGTGTCTCCTCTCTTAGAAATTAGAAATATAGTTAACAATTTATCTATAAGGTAGACTGCAGTCAGACGATGATTTCTTCTATTGCTATTGCTCTATCTAATTTGTTTTTATTATGTTTCTTAGTACTGATAACTAGTATCTAGAAGCACGTACAGTCAGCAAGGTTATTGTAAGAATTACGTAGTTTATCATAATCTCTGACCCTTTACTGTTTAATTTTTTTTTCATCTACCATGGAACAATGTAATTGATTGTGACTTTATTGATGTGGGGGAGGAAGGCTTTGTTGGTCTGTAATAAACAAGTGACCAATGGTTTGTTGCTGCAAGTCTAGATATAAATGCTGGAAATTTCTAATTTATTATGGCAAAGTTATTTTGACCCTAGTTAGATTATATTATGTGATTTACAACTGCTTTATTGTCATTGTCACTACTTCAAAGCTTTCTGACTTAAGTAATTGGGCTTAAACAACAGTCTACTCTAATATATAAGAGATGCAGAAAAAGGGACAGGGGTGCAGAAAAAGGGACAGAGTGTATCAGGTTTATGTAGGTTTGAAAGAACTATTAATGTACTGGAAGGAGTAAATATGGACTCAAAGAAATAAGGTTGGATGCACTGCACTTTCAGTACAAGAACATTTCCTTTACCTATTGCTGTATAAAACAAGGTTAACTAGTCTATTAAGTTCAAACCTAAACTGTTATTATTTTTGTCAGAAATCTGTTCCCAATTGTTTTTGCTGGTGTCATCATGCTCCATGGTACTTACAGAATTCCTCATAATGTAACCTATACATTATTCTGTACATATTGATGACATTATACTGAAAGGATAGAATTCCATGGAATTATTAACCTGTTTACTTTCTGCATTTTTAAGCAATGTCTAAACACATGCTATACCTTTTGTTTAGAGATATAATGTTGTACCTTTCTCTTTTTACTCTGGTAGTTAAAACATTTTGACTTTTATCCAACCATAGACATAATATGAGTGACTTATATTCATGTTGGCAGTGATTATAACCTTATGTTATTTTTGTTGCTTCATTATACTGAAATGTTCCACTATAAGGACCATCAATCAATGGTCTTGATAAATATACCTTTTTCTTCTTAAATTAAGCATATGGGGCTAAAATATTATCAAAAATCAGATGATTTTGCAGGAGCCAATGTGGTCTTTATAGTGAAATTAATTGTACTAGTGGTTGCAACTTGTTTTTTTGTGTACAAGAAAGTGACATGAAGGCAGGAAATAGAATACAGGATGCCTCTGCTGGTCTTGCACTGAAATATATGTACTATAACAGGATGGCATGTCTCACAGCTGAACCTGAGAAAAGAGCATGAGACATTGCAATTAACACATTTCAAATCAGTTGCTCTTTCCAAATTGTTTTTGTAATGAACTAGCTTTTTATTGTTCTATGCTGTATCCAAATTAATCTATGACCATTACAGTTTAACACCATTGTCTTTCCACATTGATGTTTTTATTTGACTGTAAATGTTGTTACTTTAATGATGCATCTAATGAAAATCAGTTCATGAACAAGTTCTACTTTGGAAGTGTTATGGTGTATAATTGTTTTGTTTGACAAGATGAGTTCACAGTTCACACATACAAAATACAAAGACACACAATGTATAAGAGACAGTCTAATGAAGACTATGTGAGAACAAAAATAGAACAAAATGTTTTAACTTATCTATCTAGGGAAAAGGTGTCTGTATAACTGAATGATATTGTTCTACATTAGTAATGCCATAAATTATAACAACTTATTTGTCTTGGACTGACATTGATCAGTTCACGACTTAAAAAATATATTTCTGAATAAATAGTTATTTTTTATTATTGCATTTTCTTGTAAAGGTCTTAGACTCTTACATGACAGATACTGTTGTACCATGTATATTGTGACACTGGTATGTTTGACCATCCTGGTAATTTATGACTATGACATTTTTAACAAATTTGACTGAATCACTTCGTGAAGTTTTCTATAAAGTTATTCAGTGGCTGATTCATTGTCTAAACTGGTACCCATCCAAGCACTTTCAATTTTTCAATGGTTGCATACAATATTCACTAGCAAAAATAAATGACGACCTGTAAACAGAATATTTCTGCCTTTAACTAAAACCGAAGTTTTTCTGTCCGTTTGCTTAACACGGCTGCCGATTTCTGATCATCATACTAATTGATGATTGTTAGTGGGGTCAAATCCAGCTGTTGAATCAGTGGCTCAATACTTAAGAAAGTGGACAGTTCTTTACTGAGTCCTAAAGTCTTGCATGGATGACAGTTTTGAGTATTAATACTGATTTCAGTATTTTGAGAATAAATTTACTTAATTTAATCTTTATAAAATTTGTCTATTTTGGTATTTTGAAAGTAGGTTTTTCAGTACTTTCAATACTTTCAACTTTCACCCATGGTCTTGTATGATAGTTATGTTTACAGTCTGTATTGTAAGATTCTGGCTGTTTATAATCGCCCCATACACACAGAAAAGAGTACTAATACAAGTGGTTTCACTGTAGATGTACATGATGTGATGATTAGTTTGTTGGTTTTTTTGTTCACCTGAATATTTCAACTGTCTGTTGTATATAGTGTTGTTGTCTGTTGTTGTCTCTCTTACTGGTGCTTTGTCTCACTTGGGAACATTATCATCTAGGGTTTTACATCATTCTAAGACTGCTATCTCTCTAATGTTGTCAATGACATACCCTTTGTTGTGCCACTCATTTACAAATTAATTGAACTCAATGAAATATTGTAATACAATACAGTCCATATCTAGCTTGCAAAAAATTTCAAATAATTACGGAAACAAAAAAACTGTTTGTACTGACACAAAGTTATCCATTACTTAGTTTGGACATTGTGTGATGATAGTATGGTCATGTATGGACCCTGTGTCTGAAATGTAGACCTGTATACCTCCAACTTTCATTTATATGTCATTGTAAAAAAGTCTTGTAACTGGGTCTTTCTATGTACAAACTACATACTAGGTAATTTGTTTTCGCCTTTTTTCACTCCTTTGGGAGTTATGGGGTTTTTACTACGAATTGTATTGGCAAAAATTTTGTTGATTTCATTGAATTTTCTGCTCATTTTTGCCCTAGTTTTTTAGTAATTATTGCCTGAAGTATGTCCAGTAATTTTGCATTATAATTAAGAGAATTTAGATAAATATTCTGATTGTTTGTCATAGTAGAATACTAGCAGTTACACCAAACATGGCAGACTGATGGGCAAATCCTGTAAAAAATTAGAAAGTTCATCTAGATCTGTAGGTTTACAGAACAGACTCTCTGGCAAAGAATTTGATCTCATTCACACCATTTTCAATTCATCAAAATCAGTAAAATGTCTTCGGTCTTGTAAGAATTGGTTAGGTCCTGTAAAGTTTTGATCTTCAAAGGACCAACTGTCCAGTTATAAAATGTTGAGTTTCGTGGTGACTCTATTAAAGGACAGTGTGCATTTTATTTTTGGATAGTACCTGCTGATTGTCCCATAGTTAGGGTTTTACTGTACTATATTAATTATAACTTAAACTATTCATAGTACTAGATAATGTCTATGTTTTAGTTGATATTTTGTATTGTTAAAACTTGGTAATTGATATATTATAGTTATTTTATAAATGTAATATAATTCATACTAATTGTATGCAGAGGTTTTTTTCTTCCATAGATCTGTGAATACAATATATTTGAATCATGCTGAATGCATTTTTGCAACATTTATGTATGATATTCCAAACTTGATAGTTCACCGAATTTAGTATTTTATGTTTTAAGATTAAATGGTCATTATGAATGAATTGCTGAATTAAGTCATTAATTGCTGTTCCAGGGGGGGGGGGAATAAATGTTATCTCTACCATGTCTATCATTACTAAATTCTATCAGGATGAATTTCTTGGTCAGACAGTACATGAAATAGTACATTGATTGTGACTCCAACCAACCTGTCACTAGTTTTTTTTATCATCAGTGGTTAAGTTTTATAACTGCTGGACAACTTAGTCAACACAAAATTACCCCCCCCCCAATTTTGAAACATATAAATGAAAACAATAGATTAATGTGTCATAGCCTAATTATTGGAGATCATAAGGATCAAATTTTGTGAGATTTTTATTTTCACTGACATTGATCTTGTATTGTATTTTATTCAGTCAGGTAATACTATATCTCTGTACTGTAACACCGTGGTCATCTGTATAAAACATTATCCTGGTTTTAGCAGACATGAAAAATATCTCACCAAAGGATACATGATATCCTTGTGTCTGGTGGCTAAACACAGGTGTGACTGTATTGTAACTTGATAAACTAACTAATTAGTTCTACATGATTAATCCTTTTAGAAATTAAATACTGGTCATTTAAAAATTGTAATGTATATCAAAATATAATATATTATGTATATATGGGCTGAAATTGAACGATTTTCAATGGAGGGGTTTCCAATGTATCATTTCTATAAGTGTCTACATCCAACTACAAAGTTATCATTTTGAATCCTGTTTTCAAGAGATATGCTAATTTTGGGGGTTACAGGCAGAGGGAGGGAGGGTCAGGGCCCACATTAAATACAGAATCAGTTATTTACAGGAATTAGATTTATGTTCTTGTATTAAATACATTGTTTTGATCAGTTTAGGTCAATCCTACTTTGTATTATTATTTATTAAGTTGACTTAACTTTATTTAATGTTCCATTGATCTACAATTTCAGGCCAAGCCTATTCTTATTATTGCTTGGTCAGCATTATTTATAATCTGTGAAAAGTACAAATTTTAGATGTGTGATTAAAATTTGGTTAAAAACATTATTACTTCACAAATTACTGTACATATAAGAAAATCTGCATAAACATTATTTCTGCCTGGCCTTTCAAGCCATCTAATTGTAAATATGGAACTCTCAGAGTCATCAGTAATTAAAATTTGCTGGTAATGCAAAACTTTATCTACAGGAAAAAACTGACTTAATTTTTTTGAAAAACCAGAATTTGGCCCTCACATGAATTTCAACTTGCACGGAATATTCTTTAAGTAACTTGTAAACATAAAACCACATAATAATTGACCGATCAGTTTTTATAATTTAAATATCTAAATGTTATAATGAGTTAGACTAGTGTAAGTGAGAGGATTAAAGGATACAGGTACTTTAGTGCAGAGGATTAAGATTTACCTCAAAGTTAAAAACACACAGGAACTAAAAACCTAAATTTCTTAAATTTTATTTCCTTAGATTTTAACAAAGTAAAAAGTAGTTGATTTTCATTGTAGGGTTATATAATATATCAGAGTAAAGCTTTCTGCTGTACCACTTTAAGACAATCACCATGTGTTGAAAATATTTTGAACAGTTTAGTTAATTGTAAATACCAATTTATATTAAGCTTGGTTGTGATTTAAAAGTTTATACGACTTCGATTATCACTCTCAAGTCTGCTTTCTGGTTCTCCAGCACTAAGCTAGTAAGATAAAGTTTTCGATCAAGGAAACAGCAAGAGGGGTTTGCATGTGATATAAACCAACACAGAGCTATCCTATGAACAACAGTCCAAAATTGTAACCTGACTCAGCCATGCCTGCTCCCTAACATTATGTATGTAGGTGAAACACACTCAGTGGAATGTTCCAGTCTATATCATTCCTTCAAAATATTGAAATATCTATATTCTACATTTTTGTTAAAATATTTTCAGAAAATTCAAATTCATATATATATAGTTATGATAATAATACCATTAAATATAAAAATACACGATCAAATTTCTGTGTGTATCGGTTAACATACCTCTGGGAGGATGTGTTAGAATGTAAAACTATGGCTTATTGCTTCTATACATGCATTTATTGTATACCATATACTTTGTATTAACTAGGATCAATTCTATGAGAAAATTCATATGAAAATTTTATGTCTTTAAAATTGAATAAAAAACATCCGACATTGTTATGAAAATTTTGAATATAGATATACAAATTGTTATCAATTTTCTATTATTTTCCTCTTTTAAAATTGTATCGTATGAAAAAAGAGTTTTTTTGCATTTTGTGCAAATTGATTGTTATTATATTTGCACAATATGTTTTGTGATAAAAAGTTTTAGAAAGAACAATAATTACTACAAGTTTTACCCTTTATGACAAAGTATTTATGTTATTGTATTAGATATGTAATTATTTGTTTGAAATTATTTTGAAAAGGAAAATTCCATGTCTAAATTTGCTTGCAATTGGAAGATGTGGGTGGGATTTAAATTTAAATTATTTTATAAAATTGTGGTATGGCTGTATAAAGGCAAAGATATTGTCTGATCACTTCATATAAAATATAGTAGATGATATATATACAGTGGATCTTGTGTTAAGCGACCATCAAAGGGAGAAACAAAAAGTGGTCGTTTAAGACAATGGTCTCTTAAGACAATCTTTGGATCCCGACATTGAAGCCGTCCTGACATTCTAAAATTCGTCATGTTCGTAGAACATTAATCTGTCAACGGGACGATTTTAACTGATAAGCTTTTATCTAAATTTCGTCAAATGCATACAAATAATGGGCAAATCGATTTTTCTCTTTTTTAAACATCCTAAATTCTGCTTCAAATTGCTATAATTTATTACAATTAAGTGAAACTTTGGTTTAAATAACGATTGCCAAACATTCGTTTTGTTTTCGTACATGTTAAAATCCGTAATTCCCGGACATTTTCGCGATAAAAACAACCAATAATTAGGTCATCAGAGTAAAGACAGTTACATTTAAAACTGTGAAATTTGCACAATTTGTAAGAATTAATTGTGATAATTGTCCAACACACCAGCTTATTCGTTGTTCTAACAAGCGCTGCAAACTTCAAGCGTTAAAATGTTGGCCTCGTTTGAAATTGAATGTAGAACGTGACGCTATTTTCAGAAAACGTGTTTATAATGTCCTCAATATTGACCTTTCTTTGTTTAAATATACAAATTGTTTCTGCTTACGTATTTTTAAATAAATATGACTTTACACGTTCGACGCATGGATAAAAAGTCAAATTTGCAGTCTCTTGAAATGTTTTGAAAACGATCACTCTCCACGGTACGGTAAGTACGATACGGGACTAATTGTTCAATCATTCTATAAATAGAAGGTGAAGATATCACCTCTATACTAAGACGCACAACCGTCTCAAAATTCGGCGTTTGGTACGCAACAGAATAAAGTGCGGCGCATGAAGACAAAATCGTTGGATTTTTTCATTTTTTGACAAAGTCGTTGTTGACATATAAAATAAATAATCACTCATAGCTACAGGAATATAAATCTATACATACAAAGTACTTTTAAAACCCTGTGCATAGTTAAATCGTGTAACCTAGTTTCGATTTCAAATTACTGTGTAAAGAATGACAGATGTAAACACGTTATGATGAAGGTTTAACTACTGGTATAAAAGTTTAAATTAATGAGGTTAGTTGGTTGGATAGTCAAATTTTGTTGAGTAGACACAAAAATCATACTCTTTTTGTTCAGTATACTTGAAGGGGGGAATTTGATAGAATGTAAACATTGGGCCACGTGTTTTCAGGTAAATAAACAGTTTACCCGTGATGCGCGGCGTCTCCGTACAAAGGTCAGTCAGACCGTTTGTGTACAGAATGATTGTTCAATGCGTATTATGTAATTACATTATGATTGGATCGTATAAGTGTCACTCTGTTGATTGTTCCCATTTACCCCTTTATCTTACAGTATTTATGACGGTCAATTATTGATTTTTAGAGCCCGACATACGACTTTAGGTGATAGACATTGTGACGACGTACTCCCGGTGTATATCTCTAATTACTGGGTTTTATCGATTTTCGCCAAATTCGATTTATATGATACGGTCGTTTAACACAAATAAGTCAGTCAGTTTCGGCCAAAATTAGTGGTCGCTGGTCGCGTTAGACAAAAGTCGCTTAAGGCAAAGATTTAAAGAGTTAAAATGGTCCGTGGGAACTCAGAGTGGTCGCTTAGTGCAAATGACCGCTTAGGAGACGTGGTCGCTTACGCAAGATTAACTGTATATATATTGTTTCTTGGATTGACTTGGTAATACTTTGTGTTCTTTATCTGCCCAATGACTGGTGACTTCCAGACTGAATCCCTAACCATTTGACTTTGAATTTGGCTAGTTCCGGAATGCAGCCTGGTCAGCGTTTAAGAGTTCGATATTTTTATTGTTTTTCCTACCCAGTTAGAGGTAAGCAAGTAATTAAAAAGAAATTTGTTCAGGAAAGGCAATTAGAAAAACTGTCCTCCTTAACCAAATAAGCCAGTGCTTATGAAATCAGTGAAAATTATTGTGCAGTTCTCTGAAGTCTATGACTAACTAAAAGTCTTATAGTTCCTTGTAGGGTTACAAATTAAATATTTTCAGTAAGGCCTAAACTGAAAAATACTTTGTTTGCCTACCGACCCAAAATGTTTGAGTTAGGACGGTAGGAATTTTTTTTCTTTTTCAATGATTTACACATGGAACCAGTAAAGCAGAATTACTATTGTTAAGAAACTTCCAGAAAGTGATCGATGAACAGTCATGACCAATAAAAAAACACCACATATATTTTCCGAATAAAATTTTTTGAGTCGGCGGCATTTTTTCGGGTGGGTCAGTAAAGGGCAAACGAACTTAATTTTAATTTAGGCCTAAAGTATAGATATATATATGATTGTTAAAACAATAAAATACCAATATTTAAATACCTCTAGTATATATAGGACTATATCAGGTAGTTTTAAAATGATATCATGTTCATATACTATCATTATAGTCGTCATTATTATGAATGTAATATTTCGTCTTTTGTTTGTTCTCTGTAAAATTGCTTGATCTGTGATTAGACGGTTTTGTTTAACGCTATAATGATTTAACTTAGGTTTGGCACATAAGTGTTATACAAATGTATAAGGTATTATTGCGCTGATCATGTCGGTACCAAGCTGATTATATCATTATAAATCTCAACTAAAGATACTATATACAGATTGAGTTCTTAAATTATTTAAAGGGGCTTATCTAATTACTGCAGTACTATTTAAATACATGGTCATTTAAAGTATTGATATCCTATATATGTACATGTATGTATGTATTATAAACATAATGCCATTGTTTAGTGTGTACAACTTGGGTTTATTTATAGTGTCGCTACATTGTGCATAATTTTGCTGACTGAGTTTTTCTTTACCCCACAGTGCTGACTGCCAAGGTTAAATTGTATTAAGATTCAGTGAGCCAAAATGAGTTAATGTATTGAATTGATTGTGATCTGCCTTAAGTCTATTGTTTTGTGAAATTTCTTAATGACATTTGAAATGTATCTTGCATTTCTAAGTAAAGATTTTGTAAGTTCATGATCTAGATTTATTACTCCTTGTTTGAAAAAGATTCCATTACAGAGTTATACAGATATATATATTATATATAGATAAAAAATAGAGGATATTTGTTGAGTTTGGTTTAGGAATGTTTGTTTTTTATTTCACTGAATGAGCTCAGAAAACATATCTTCAAGAGTGGCAAAGCCATAAATGAAAATATGATTATGAGTTGAAACAAATTTTAATTGTACTCCAAAATGACGATTATTCTATTTTTGAAACGTTTTCAGTGAAAATGTTAGTCATAGTTTTACACAAATATCTCACAGCACCATTTCTCTTCTAAGATGACATCTTTTATCTTGGAATGTTAAATATTAAAAATTGGATTATAAATGATGATTTTGATGACTTTACCCTTTTGGAAAATAAGAGTTAGTTCCCTTGGAAAATCATTCCTGTTCCTTTCCCTATGTAGATGCATCCTGGAAGTTTGTACATAGATATACAGAAGAAAATAAAAATTAGGTTAAAGAATGACAGGGATAAAGTATTGTAAACACTAAAACTATATAAAGTAGTGAGCTATCTCATTAGGGAGACATTAATTAGTTATTTGTGAACATTAAATGGTCATTGTTTATTGTCATTTAACAGTACAATCAATATTGACCTATACTCACTATATTGTTGGTAGAAAACTCTACTACTTGGTATAAGACACTATACAGTACCCATCAAATGTTCTCCAACAAAACCCTGTGTTAAGTATCAATCGATGCATTAACTTCATACTTACCCATAAAAGAAACAAACAAAAACACATCAGAACAAAGTCAGCTAGTCAATTATTGTCTGGAGAAATTTATGTTATACTGATTTATTTAAACTTTGTGAAACAAGTTCTTATAACTTATATATTAATCACTTTCGAGTCTGCTTCCTGGTCCTCAAGTACTGAGCTTGTAGGATAAAGTTTCTCGCTCAAGGAAACGTTAGGATAGGATTTAGATGGGATTAGAACCAGTTTGGATCTGGCTATCCAATGATTACCAGTTCAACAGTGTAAAGGCTCAGTCACTCCTGCTCTAGCAGACCAATAGAGTATGACCAAATATATCGAAACAGAGTCAAGGACAAACTAATGTAAAATAATGATAAGGGAGAGAATTCTCCAATGGTAACATCGAACTTTTAAATTGTTAAAAAATCAGCATAAATGATTTTTGTTTTACATATGGTTCTTTTTTCTTTTTGTATTGGGTTTATTTGTGTCAACACAATTTAGATCATTTTACGGGATCCAGTGCACCTGACCTAGCTTTCCTGGTCCCTTGTCTATAACCAGTACTCCCCTACCTTTCCACAAGGCCGTGAACTTCTCCAAATATCTTAATAATGGAGGAAAATTGACATTATTGTCAAATTTTCTTGGAAGGGTATAACCTCCCCTGGTGGGATTCAAACCCGTGCCCCCTTCAGGACAAACCATGTTACATGATCATACATGAAAAGCTTTGTTTACTGCAAAATTACTTGCAGTAATTGCACAATCAGTTTTTCTCAGAATTTCATTTCTCCAAGAACTTTTGAATGGTTCTGTAGATGTACTAAACATGTTGTTGTAGTTAACAATTGTTACCTTAGGATTGTTCAATGTACTTAATGTATAATGATGTGTTGATTAGAAGATAAATGGTACAATAAATAGTATTCCCGGTTGTATGGTGTTTTCTTGCCTTGTATAGTTTTACTATTGGTGTTAATTTTGTTCACTTGTGAGAGTTGGTCAGTCCTTGAAAGTCTCATTTTAGAAATGTTCCATTTACTGTTCTCTAAGATTCTTGGATCTTTAGAAAGTGTTTCTGTTGTGTCTTTAGAAGAATGTCATGACTGGGAGCCACTATAACTTTCAAAGTTTGTTGCCCAGTAGGATTTCCAAAGTTCTATAAAGTTGACTTGACTAGCGCACCAAATGGTTCTTTGTATTAAATTTGAATGTTTAAAATGTATTCTGAATGCCCAGTTAGACAACTTGGGGTGGAAATGTGTTTCCAGAACACAAAGCCAGATTAAAGTTACCGACAATTGGATGACCTTTAATGTCAAGCTCTTAGTCCTTACTTTATGAATTTATGTTAAAATAGTTGAAAAGAAACAAAATAACAATAAATCAATCAAGTAATAACCCATGATGGCTATCCTAATTCTTTAAGATATCTTAATATCAAATCTAAAACTTATGATATAAAATGTTCTCCAATGTTAAATGTTTAGACAATGATATAGTTAGTTATTTATGATATGTAGCAACTATGGTTTTATTTCAGTTCCTGATCCACGTGATCCACGTGCTGATTATCAAGAGATACCAATGAATCATCATGACCAGGATATTAAAGGTAATATAACAAAACACACACACCTGTAGGGATCTCTCATATACTCCTACAAGCAAAACATCAGCTCTCTAATACTTCCACCATTTTAATTATATGTGTGTGTGTGTGCGTGCCTGTTTAGCTTTTATATGTATCTTCTTTTTTTATTAAATTGCATCATATAATTTTATCATTTTGACAAAACTTCTCTACTTTATTTATATACTCTAGTCAAACACAAATATTATGTTCATGAACACTTGCCCCAAGTGTCTCATTCTGACAATGACTAAATGCTTGGCTTGCAATAGTCTTACATTTACTATGGTATTGGCTTTCAAAATGAAACTTTACTAAATTTTATCAGTCTTTCAACATATGTCCCCAGGTTATCATGGATTTGAAACTCAGGCCAGTCTACCTGGGGACAGCAGAGTTATGGTTCTTGAGTCCCACATTGCATTCTATCTAGTATACTGTCTTTTCTATCTAGAATACCCTTCAACACTGTATTATATAGTATTTTAACACATTAATAAACAGCATTATTTAAAAACTCATTATTTACTGCTATTTAAACTCATTACTGCCAGTGCTTGCAATAAATATTTACCACAGAATCTGCTTACCTATTAATCAGTTTTCAGTTTATTAAGTCTTTTATCATTTATGAAATACTTTTCTTTTACATTACCAGCTAAATGCTTATATCATAGCCTCTTTTAAACTGCATTTCATCTTTCATTATAATTTATTGCCATCATGTCCTTAACAAGTTCAACTTCTACTACATTTAAGTTTTTGCTTGAATAGTTATATTTGTTCGATTTGTGTGATTTTTATATTTTTGGTCAAGAATCTCTTACACTTTAATGAAGAAAGTTTGTCTCTGGATTATGTTCTATGTTAAAGTTAATCCTCCTATATTAAAAAAAAATTGTTACCTTAGAAGAACAATTGTTCAGAACATTTGTCTTGACTCTGTCTATTGACCATAAATTGAGCAAATTCAGAAAATATATTTAGATGAGTAGAAATATGCATGATATGTAGAGCTGTCATTGATTACAACTATATCGATGTATCGTTGATATTTTTTTAATAAAAAATCAAGATGCATTTTGATATATCGATAATAAAACCGATATAGGTAAATAATTGAAATTGTCAAAATTTGCAAGCTGAACCTTCTATCATGAGCGGAAATTTGTGATAGTGTTCTTTTTATTTATTTACAATCAATACAGATCTTTTTTACCAACCAATACTTTAATGCAGGAATTAACAAGGTATAACATTCTTGACAAATATGCATCTATAATGAGTTTATGACAATATAAATGGTCTGTATAGTACTGCAGTGAGGGTATCAATATATGTTGAGGTATCATCAATGTTAATTTCTCAATTTTTCGATTTGTTGATATGCTTTGAGCCCAATCAATGACAGCTCTAATGATATGTTGCCCAATTTAAGTTCTTCAGAACATGATGTTTGTCAGAGCAAGCAAGTACTGGTAAAGAAGTAAGTCCAGGAAAGCTGGTTAGTTGAGCCTGTCAGTCACTGTCAATAGTCAGTCACTGTCAATAATATGTAACTGATAAAAATGTAGTACATGGAATAAAATTTATGAATCAAAGATTCAAATTTCTATTGAACCTTACATTGTCCCCATACTTGCAAGTCAAATCTTAGTTGTTACTTATTTATTGTTTTATGAAAGCTTTCATTATATCTATAAATCTTCTAGACTTAGTACTATAAACTAATTACCAATACTCATCTTAATTAACAATATAGATATAAAAAATAATGTAACTAATTTTGGTCCCTTAATATTATATCAAGTGATAAAATTTAGTGATTATGTTAGAATGGACAAATTAAATAATCTAGTTTGTGGGTGTGTACTGTTATATATACATACATACTGTCATTAGAGTGTCGACATCCTTTTAATATATGACACATTTTTACGTCTTAAATTTAAAAAATGTCCTGGCGGGGGTCAACGTAATGTACAACAAACACTTTAATAATGTGTTCAACTTTTGTCTCCATAGATTATGACCAATGAAATTTTAGTATATAACTTGTAAGTGTATGCAAGACGAATGCTTTGTCCACGAGTTGACAGCAAATTAAGGTTTTTGAATTTATTTAAGTTCATTTAGCCGTACACTGACCATCTATGACTGGAGTACAATAGGTGAACAGCCTTACTGACCTACAAGTATGTGGCTATTTGATACATAAACCAGTAATTTGGTGTAAATTATACTAATTACTATAGACACACATACCTGTTGTAAACATCTTGGCATTTTTAACCTTTCTTATATATGTGTACATGTATTCTCACCCCATTATATGTGAACATATAATATACATGGAATGGTCTGCATAGAGTGCAGCCAAAGCTGTATTTAGGTCAAGTCTGGTAAAAGTAGGTTAATCCATGAGTATGGAGTTCAAAAGTATTTAGAATTGTTTATCGCTTGATCATATTAGGAAATAATGCAGAGGTCAGCTTGCTTGATTTTCAGACCTGTTGATTGATCAGGTCGGATTCTCAGCCACAAAAGGTCAATTACTCGTATGGTCATAGCTTGTGGTTGATCATGTAATCAGCTTTTCTGTACAGTCTTATTTTGTTCCTTCTACTAAGAGTAGATAACTTAAACCTTTTTGTAATAAAATCAAAATTATTGTTTAAAATTTATGTAAGAGTTGAGCTCCCTTGGCAGTAAATTGAACTGCAATATCTTTATTTGGAGTAAGATGCATTTCTGCACCACAGCAGTGCTTTCACCTTCAAAGTGTAACAAAATGGACAGAAGTTTGCCTGTTGTTTAACATTGCTGCAAGTGTTTTCAATTAGACAAATAACTGGACAAACTAATTTAGTATTGCAATAATAAGTATAATATCTTATAGACTTTATTTATAATATGTATGTATAATTTATTATTTCATATTTACTCAAATCTCTGACTGATCATATTTAAACCATTCATGATATTAGAGAACAAAAGTCTGTTCTGTAAGTAAAGTCTCTTCAAGTCTTACTGGTCATTTGATTGTAATAGCTTTTACAAATATCCCCAAACGATACAAACCTAATAGATTTTGATACTAGAGGATTAAAGATGTAGCACTGACCACTCTTACTAAATCTCCAATTATAGCTGAATGAAATGTCTGGCTAGAGAGGGAAAACTAGAAAACCTCCTGGATTGTATAGTTTGAGAGATTTCGGACTCTCCCAGTCTATAACGTTATCTGGACAAATATTTATAAATCTGATTTCATAAATCACATTATTTCTGGAGTTGCTGTCAAATTGTAGAGAAACAATGTCTTGTAGAGAAACATCATAGACAAATAAAGAAGTTTGTGTTATATATCAAGTAGAGTTGTGTCTCTCAAATAGTCATTTTGTCTGAAACTAGTCTAATACTATGTTTGTTATAACGACAACTTGTTGATACTTTGTTACTTTTTGTCTGCTGTTTTTAGTGTCAGAGTTTAGAATATAAGGGAGACAAAGTTTCAACTCTATTATATTTTTTTGGTGAAAGAAATGTAAATCCAATTTTCAATATTAATGTAAGACAATATAAAATTATTCTAGTTTTATCATAGAAGATAGAGGGAGTCTTGTCATAAAGGCAGTGTTTGTGTTGGGTTATTAAATTTGTTTAGCTATGTGTATTCATGCAGTCATTCTCTCAACTAGACCTATTACCATTACTGGTCCATGAGGTTTTATTTCTGTCCTGTTAATTTCTTTTCAATATTTCTTCATACTTGACTCTAGTTTTTGTATTTTTTTTCTGCTATATTTTTACTCTGATAGTTCATCAACTATTGTCAAGCAGTAATAGCAGGGCACACTAACCCTGCCCTTCTTTCTTCCCCTGGTGAAAACCCTTTTTGCTTCTCCCCTGTGCAATTAGTAAAATATTGAAACCAAGAACCTAAAACTGTGCCCCGTCACTGTTTCTGCCTTCTTGCACCTTCTCTGTTTGCTAGAAATATCATTTATATTTATATCTATACATTCACTTTAATGATTGAATCACATTATATATTTTCTCTGAAAAAATGTACATAATAATGATACTTAAACTGAAATTATTGCCTGATTTAAAAAAAATGAATAAAATTCAGTGTTTATGAAGAAAATTGAATACCGTATAAGTACCAATTAGGTTGTATGCTGTATTGAAATTCCTAATGTCTTTCTATTATTTTGTACCATGATTTAAAAGAATGTTAAAAAAATTCATAATATTAAACTTCATTCTTTTTATTCAATAGTGTGATTACAGTTTAGCAGGTCTTCACCAAGAATCATAATTATACCCCCGCTTCGAAGAAGAGGGGGGTATACTGTTTTACCCTTGTCCGTGCGTGCGTGCGTCCGTTACAAAATGTAAATGTGGTGTAAAGCGATTTCATGCTCGTTGCTCATCTACTTCCTGTTTGTCGCATATTTTTAGATTTTTGCGGGGGTATCACTAGTGAGCATTAGCTCACAGATTTACTTGTTTTTAATTTCTCTAACCAAAAATGAAACAAAGACAAAAACAAATGAAGAAAACAAAGACTTCCTCTTCAACTTGTTTGAACCTTACACCATGTCTCTATATAATGTTTTAGTTTATATGAAGAATGTAATACTATGTGAGTTTAGGTGTTCATTATATTCTAAGGTAAAACTAAAAACATATGATAATAATGTTATCTAATACTGAGAATCATTACAAACACTCATATAATAAATATAAAGCACATTTCTACATCAAGTTTTAACCTAAGGGGGAGATAAATATACAGAAATATAGTGAAACCTGCTTTAAATGACTTCCTTCTTACTCGGCAAACTCTTCTAACAACAATAGCTTCTTCTCAACAACAAACACCTCAACAACAGAAACCTTTCAACAAAACCCATCTTTCAGTTGGAAGCACCACTTTCAATGGCCACCTCTTGACAACAGTATACTGTCAAAAATCCTTGGAAACAATCAATCTCCTGCTTTGACCTTCTCTAATTAACCATCGTTTCCTCCACAGTTTCTTCTCAACAACTGTAACTTCTGAACAACAGCCTCCTAACAACATTCTACTCACAACGAAAAAGTCATCTCTCAACTACTGCCATGAAAAAAAATATTTTTTTGACAACAGCCACTCATTTAGTCATTAAATTATCTCCTGCTCTGTTTTACCATAAAAATGACTCAGTAAAAAAGACAACTCTCTAGCCAGTAGCTAATTAAGTAAGTGCCAACTAGTGACTTTCATAGAGAGGTTGCTCTGTATTTTATCATTTTTGCTCCTTTCATTTAATGAAAAGTTGTAATGAATTTTGAGTATAGGTTAAAACAAATGTACAGGTATGAAAATATCAGATGATTTGACTTTGATAATTGGTGAAATGTTTGTTTTATTGAGTGACTCCATTAAGCTTTTCTGAGAAACTTTGAATATCTTAGTTATTATGATGATGTTCTAGACTCTAAAACTCTGATAGTTGTGTTTTATCTCCTATAAGAAATAAGGAAATTTTTTATTAACACCCGTTGCCATCAGTAAAAATTAATAACCATTTAAGTCCAAAAAATAGTATTACAATTACTCATAGAAGCTCAACAATGCAGACTTTTCACAATTCTCTGTAATGTCAGCCAAAAGAAAACAAGTTGTAATGTTGTTGAGGCCATACTTGAATATTACTAGTTGTAATGTAGGTTTGATAAATATACAATTTTATTTTGCAGATAATTTAATATATTATAGTCACATGGAATCAATTTACTTACAATTGTTTGCTGATTAAAAGGTCTACATCATTGCAGCCTGGGATGCATTTCCTGCCCACCCTGAAACCATACAATTCCAGTGTTTAAGAAATGATAAGTCCAAGTTTGGCTGAGTATGAAAAGTAAAATGCACTTTTCATCATTTCCTATGCAGGTATCATGCAATGATACATAATTCATTGTTTTAAAGATAAAAACACCAACTAAATGTATGTTTTGACAGCTTATTTACTTCTCACAAGTAATTGGCACATCTGGAGGAGTTATAAAGAAAGTACATCAACTAGAACTCAGTATACATGAATGTCAAAAACCTTCTGTTGATATAATAGACCTGCCAGTTCTTGTCTAAAATATGCTCCTGTTTTTATCCATGACTCGTTGTACCATAGCTATTGTGGTGGACAAAAAATGTCTGAAACGGGTATGTGTGAGATGCAGGTGTAAGATAAAGACTGATTTCATATAACGGTGCTTTCCTCGTCCTTGAGTGAGTGTCCACATCATGTTAGCTTGCAGGATAGTGTGTTTTGTGGCAGATGTGTGTACATTTCAAGTTGGTTTTACATGTATGTGCTTACCTCATCATGAAAAGATTCTGTACCATTCCCTTGTTACAAAAAAGTCAATGTCTGTCTGTATGAAACTATGATGATGTAAATCTGACTTTTGATAAACTCCCAACAACATCTTACTTCCAACAACAATGCCTGGATCTCTCAACTACTGTACCATTGTGCTTATGTTATGTTCTGAATCATCATTAGTTGCAGTTCTAAAGAAAGCTAATGTTTAGTTTATAAGTGTGGGTGGATGTAAAGGTTTTGCAACTTCACATAATTGTAATTGCTTAGACATGCAAAAAGAAATTGCATCATTTGGTGCACATATTGTATTCAAACAATAGCTATTGCTCTACAGAATGTATATCAGAAATTACTCACTTTGGCTTTTGTTCTCTGTTACAAAACATTGACTACTGAAGACGCTTTGTCATGGTATTTGGTCTTGTGTTTTTTACTGTTCATGGTATTTGGTCTTGTGTTTTTTACTGTTCATGGTATTTGGTCTTGTGTTTTTTACTGTTCATGGTATTTGGTCTTGTGTTTTTTACTGTTCATGGTATTTGGTCTTGTGTTTTTTACTGTTCATGGTATTTGGTCTTGTGTTTTTTACTGTTCAAGCTTGGGCCAGCTCTGACACTTTAGTTGTTGTTACCTTACACATCTTTGCTGTCAATGTCAGATCTTTCCTTTGGCTTCCTCATGGAGAGTTAGCTTGTATTAAAAAAACTCACATTGTTGTCTTCACATTTCATTGTGCTGATACTATGCCTATAGTCAATGTAGACAAAGACTGCACTAAACTAGTACAACAAACAGATGCAGCATTACAAACCAGACATCAGTAGTTAAACATGTTGATTGTGAGATGTTACATTGTTTCTGATCCCAGCTAATTTATTATACAATAAAACTTTCTTATCAAATATTCTAATATGTTGATTATCACAGTGTTTTATTGGAGAATGTTAATATGTGTTTATGTTACAATATCATTGATGAAATTATTAACCAATTTTAGTTATTTTACCCCTGATACATTTAATGTTAGCATTTTGTTGAAGTTTGTATTTTAATATTATTAGATTATATTATTAAGTAACATCTGTTTGGTGAAAAGAGGATCATTGTCTGATTGTTAAACTGTTGTTAGAACCAAATAAATGTTGACCTGGGAGACCTGGGAGTTTATACACAATGTCGTTATAATGTTTGCTTGTTGGTAGGACGCTCTATCTATGATATGGTATGGCTTATAATGGCTTTTATTGCTGATTGGTCTGAATTTTAATCACTTGAGGATTTTTTTATATTTTACATTGCTTATCAGCTCTAAAGTTGTTGTTTATGTCAACAAACACTAATGTGTTCTGCCAATAAAATGTTCTGCTCTGTTCTGTGAGGTTATGTTTGGAGGCTGTTCTGTGTGTGACCTAATTGGCTTTCTATATAGTTTTCTTGTTGTTGTCCTTCATAGGAAGCTGACTCTAAAGAGTGACGATCAGTCAATATTCCATGTGGATATTAGATTTCATTGTTTGTGACGTCTTGTTGCTTTTTTTGTGTGTTTTTTTGCTGTGTACTTTCCTTTACTATGCATGTTGGCTTTCTATCTCAACTTGTTATATTGAAGACCTATTAACCCTGTCTATGCAGGGGACCCACAATTTTTCTATAGTGAAAATGTAATTACCTAGCTGTGTGCATTTTTCATTTCTAATCATTTTATAACATGTATGTTTGCCTTTGAAAGTATTTGATCATTTTATGAGGTCAATAATTTATTTGTCTGCTTTAGAAATGTTTTGATATGAAGTGATTGATTGTTGAGTTGGCAATTTTAAACTGGTTCTGGGTTGTCTGGAAGTTTCTGTATGCAAATTAGGTCAATTGACTGACTGTAAGTAAAGTGACTAATAAATTAATAGAGAACTAATAATGTTGAAGTTTTGAATTGTATTTTATTGTTGATACGAATATCATTGTATTGTTGATAAGGTTGCACAAAGTCATTAAGATGGCTGGCTCACAGTATGCAGTTAATGATTTAAATGATCAAATTTTACTTGCAGGTTGATAAATTTCACTTATTTTATATTGATAATATTTAGTTTATTATGGATACCCTTGTGTGTCTGGGTCTGATGTGTGCTGTTATAAGTTTTTAGATTTATGTTTGTAGTATAAAACAAAAGCAACATTGGGAATAATGAATTGTTGCATGTTTGCTCGAACTGTTTTATATGCACTAATAATTCTGGTTTAGTTCAATTTAGTTTAGCTAATATACGGTAGTTGAACTCTGAATTATATTAGGTGCATTAGCTAAGTTTTTTGGTGAAAGATTTCCAAACCTGCCTTGATGTTCCAGATTGTTTAGGATTTGAGAAAGTTTGGTTTTCCTTTGTAAAAGCTTCTGATATTATAAATTAAGGACTTTTCTGTTTCTGGAAACTTTGAACATTCAGTCATGTATTTAATATGGAACTCTAGTTAAATAACCTTATGACTAGACAAGTGTATTTTGATAGTACAAACATATTCATGACTTATAAATGAACTACCAAGTAAACATGAAACATACAGGTATGAAAAATGGGAGAAATGGTTTCATATGAAAGGAATATGATAGAATGTTCTATGGTAAGATAAGTTATCATGTATAATTGACCTGAAAGTCTAAGATTGTAATCATATAAACATTGTACAGAAATATCATGTTACATTTATATTATATAATCTCACATCAATCTTGTACCTTGAAGTTTTCAATAAGACAAGATAAATTATGAAGTTTTCTTCTTGCTGGTAAAAGTTAAATCTAATTATTATTGTACTAAAATTGTTAGGTCTTTGAGAAATTGTGTTACATTTAACATCAGAAATAGATTTCTGTCTGCTGTATTGTTGATATTATTTGTCTGACTTGTTGTATATGTTTATCAGGCCAGTTCATATGTTAATATGTTAGCCTTTTGAGATAATGGACAGTGATTATTATAATGTATTGACCATATGATATATTATATGGAGGGGTCAGCAAAAATCTGGTTTATAGTTTTCTCTATTATCTTGTTATTGGACAATTTTGCACTGATACATCCAAATGCTGATTATTTTATTGTATTTGTTTAAAATAAATTTCTGAACCCTACTGGCCGCTCGGCTAGCTCAGTTGGAACACAAGTCTACTGATCGAGGGGTCATGAGTTCGATTCCTGGGTGATGCATACTTTCGTGGAGCTTGGTCATGAAATTATTTCTACAGCCATTCTCCTTCCTACCAATGATTTTAATTATGTAGGACAGTTGTCAGTCACTGACGAAAGTATGCGCATAGTAGTTGGTTAACAGCTAAATCCAGAGATTAAGCATTTCCAGGAAGATGTGAGTAGGTTGACTGACCGCCATTATATGACCTATATAAGGTGTTACTTCAGCGTTAAACCCAACAAACAAAAAAACAGAACCCTCCTGTGCATCAAAAGTAGATTTTGCTTTTGCTATATTTGCCTTTGTGTATTAATTAATCACTTTTCATTATAAATTGTTCAGAAATCTTTTGTCTATTATCAGTACCTTTCTATGCTTATTTCCTTGGAAACTTGTTACAAAAAGAACTGTGAAAAATTACTCCCCTTTATTAGACAGTCTATGTCTGGTCGGAGGTGATTAATATAATTGCTTTGAAAGTATTTTACAGTGATGAGTAGGAACAGATTTTTACAGGTTTTAGATGATAAACCTGTGAAATAGTCAAATATTGTGAACGATTTTAAAGATTTCTGGTTTCACTGATATAAGGTGTTGATGATGTTAAAGTCTATATAATTTATACAAGACTGGGAACTTTGTTGTTGGTCTTCTGATTGCTCTTAAGCTGCACAGCGGGCTGCTGTGCTTTTCCACTGTTCTCCCTGTTCTTTTTCTTTCCTCCGTGCATGCCCTTTCTCTTCTTAGCCATTTTAATCATATTTCCCCTGTCCCATTTCTCTCCTATCTGCCCTTTCTCTTCCTTGCCCTTTCATCTCCTGCCAGTGCCTTTCTAGCTTAAAACTTCCGTTTTCTGTATAACATGTCCCAGATTCTGGACAACTGTTTAATTCAATGACTGGATAAAAAAAAACTTACATTAGAACCTTGCTATCACTGCCAGTGGCAGGACTGTGTCTTAATTGTCTTTTATTGAGAGGTCATTGTTGTAGGATGTAAAAATTTTGTTAGAAAATACATGTGGATGTACAATTGACTTCTGCTATGACTTTAGTTGAGAGGTGGCTGCTGGTTCTTGGAGGTGCTAATTCAGGAAGGTGTCACTATATATCTGCTTATTTTGTAAGTACATATGTATTGAAAAAACTTGTACAATGTACATTCTTATACAGATTAACCCTATTTGAGTGACCGCCTTCTTGTATGAACCATCTCTCAACAGCAATATCATCAAAAATATGCTCATACACATATTATGATCAGGGTTCATACAAACTGGAAAAATCATGGAATTCTAATATTATAGAAAATATGGAAATTCATGGAAAATTAAAAAAAAACATGCAAACATCATGTCATGGATAAACTATTAAAAACGAATAAAAAACAGATTCAAACTTAAAAACATCATGTCATGGATAAACTATTAAAAACGAATGAAAAACAGATTCAAACTTAAATCGTGATTTTAAATGTTGTGCACGCTTGGGTAAGAAATTGAGAATTTTACTACTACACCATTTCAGAAATAGAATTGTGCTCATTTTGGGTTCTGTATAATGTTTCTGTTGTTTCATAAAAAATGAAAGGAATCATAGAAAAGTCATGGATTTTTTGTATTAAAAAACCGGAATGAACCCTCTTAATGAAAACAACCCTCCATACAACATCTACCTCTGCTAGTTTTAACCTAGTGATACAACAGTTTGTTGTATAGAGGTGTGACTGTATCAAGTATGTCCTATAGGAGAGGGTTAATTACATTAAAGCATTATACAGTATTATATTATTTATTGATACAATCCATGTAATGTAGATAATTAATGGTCGTCTTCTCTTATTGATTTCTCTTGTTTTAAAACTTATATCTCATGTTTTATGTTAGTATCTTAATTTTATATTTAACAGTTACTTGGTGAACTTGTTGCCTTTCTTTGTACTTTCATCATTAGAGTCTGATGCACATTTTCTCATTTAGTATTAATAATAATAATAACGACTATATTTATTGTGAATAACTTATTTGGTGTAAACCAATTTTCAATATGGTCCACACAGATATTAACCATGTACATAGTTACATATCACAGGTTTAGTGCAAAACAGTTGTAACTTAATATAAGAAAAGAGTGAGTATAATGAACATTATGCGCCAAAGCAACCATATAGCAACAATAACAAAGAAATAAAGAAAGAAAAATTAGGTTCTATATTATACATACAAATGTACTAAAAATCATTTATTGTGACTATTCATTTACAATCTAATACACTTGAAATGTTGTTTTCAGTGGTTTACCAACACAATAGAAGAATCTGTCTTTGCAATGTCATGACGATTTCAAAAAAAATATATACTGCCAAATTTTATTGCTGATTGTAATGACTAAATGACTAACTAATGAAGTTGTTGAATTATATTAATGGTTATGTTAAAGGAGTGGTTGATTTTTATTTTATAATTGGGTTTTAATTGCCATTTAGGACCAAAAGGCCATTTTCTTCTGAAAAGAAAACAATTGACAAAATTTTGACATAATTCTTCTAATCTTGCCTTAGCCTCCATCAGCTCAGAAAAAAATGAAGGCAAGCTTTTTACCTGTAGAAATATTTTTTTGAAGATTCATGGCTAAAGAAAATAAATAAATAAAATGAGAAAAAATATGAGAAAAAAATACATAACAGATTTCTGACCTATGTTTCTATGCTTGAATTCTCAAAAACTGTAGTTTTACATCTTTTTCTAATGTGAATATTGACTTTTATTCTGATTACTTTCCTCTTATACTGATTTGATGGGTTATATAGTTTCTTCTAAGTGAAAACAACAGATATAACAAATCTTGAAGGGGGGCCATGAGGCTTCATGTTCCCTCTATGAAATGTTTTGAAATTCATACGAAAATGCTAAAAATGGGATTCATTGTAAATAATTTAGCTCTCTGTTGGAGTGAGTAACAACAAACGGATGCCATTTTGGAAAATTTCAGGTATTTTTTCTAATTTACTCTTATTTGTCCACTAATGAAAAAAACGAAAATTACCATAACACGCTACTCATTTTTCCACTTCTAATGATGTATATAACATACAGATTCAATAAGAATTTCAACAAGTTATCCCGAACATTGGAATTGTTGTGAACAAGAATTGGGTCGTATTAGACGGATGCGAACTGGTTCAAATTCATACTTTTGCCTAGTTTATCACAAAAATGCATTTATTCTCGTTAAATTTTCTATGTATAACCCACGGAACATATGTGTAGTCTTGTAGTAAAGTATCAACTCTTTCAGGAATACATTTGACATAAAAATAGAATTAGAAATTTTCCAAAATGGCGTCCGTTCGTTTACGTTTTATATGATACGAACTGGTTTTGATTCTCCTACCTGGAGTAATAGACATTGTAATAATTTTAATCTCTGCCTGAATATAAGATCCACCCCTTGTCCCTGTCTGGAAAAAGTATCTTGCACAAATCGTCTTTTCCCTCCTTAGAAGTTTATTTTGATCCATCCCTGGAAGAACGGGTAAAACTAATACCAAGGAGTAAAAATGTTAGTCAGAGTATAGGGTAATATAGAAACACACCTGGAAGAAATTTGCATGTAAAAAGTACCGGTAATGTATGCAGTGTAGAATGTGCGGTCTATTGACTTAACTATATGATAAATTATAGTATGTATGTGAAAGGTTAAACAAATATATCATTTATAATAATTAACTAACTAGATGTACATGTTTTATGTATTATAACATATACCTGTAGTCCTATACTTGTAACATTTCCTTGATACTTGTCTTGTAATCAGATCAACTTGGTGTCAAATTTCAGCTGCAAAAGTTCAAACCTTTCTATTGAAAATATTTCAAAAGATTTGATTCTTCTGTCTTAAAGCAAAGTAGGTGGCACCTTAGTGGAAGAGTAAGCAAGACTTGGTAAAAGAAAATTTTCCATGAAAGCTGAATAGTTAAGTTAAAATGTGGCTGTGCTGTACTATAAGGTAGCATGCTCTACTTAGAGGTGGTTCTGAATTTCAAGTTTGCAGCAGGTCATATCCTCTGTAAAAATTTGGCAATTTTGTTGAGTTTTCTTTTGGCAAAGGAGAATTTGGCTCCCTACAGATCATACCCTGAACATAGACTGTAATACAGTTAATAACTCTTTCTTATAGAGAGATTTGGTAGTTGGCTCCTTGGTGTGTTAAAAATAAAATTGCCTAGGAATGCCATTTTTTGTGAACATACAACAGTTTACTATAAATAATCAAATAAATAAGTGTTGATGAATGAATCCCATAAAAATGAGAGATTGAGAGAACATTTAAAAACTGTGTAATTATGAATTAATTAAGATATAATATATGATAATGCAAGTTGTTCTATGGAATCTCTGCTATATAAAACATGTTAAAACATGTTCTACTCCCCAGTATCTATCTCTCATTATACATTTCTTATAAAATTTACATAACCAGGTGTTTTAAAATACACATCTTATGTAATAATGTATCTCTGGCAATGCCCTGATTTACTGGTACAATTTTCTTCTTATAAAACCTATCTAGAGATAAGGATGACCTGGTTACATGTTGTCTGTTAGTTTTTGCACCCAAACCATTTACTATCTGCATGTGTCAATTAATATCCCATCTTTCTCTTTATTTTATCTCCTGGATTTTGATGGAATCAGGGTTTTTTTGCTTCATTTATTTGTTAGGTAATAAAAATAATGAATTGTAACTCAGTAAACAGAGATTAGTGAAAGATGTTTTTATATATTTACAATAATATTATTGCCAGTTTTTTTACTGGAAGAATAATAATTGGATATTATAATATAATAATGTTACAATTATATTTGTTACCTAGTTGCAGAAAACCTTAAAATTGTTACATGTATGTTAAATGATTGTTCTGAAGAAGAATTATGGTTTGGAGTTACAATTGCTCTTTTTCTGTCCTCATCATCTTCTTCCTGCCATTTCCTCCATATGCTGAAAATGTTACTTTGAAATCCGCTGACACTCACAGCCCCTTTTCTGTACTCCCTTTTGTTTTCTCATACTTGTAACGAAGTATCTACTCAGACCTACTGATACGCCCTCAGCTCTTTCCCTATTTGAATTATTAAACAATGTTTCAAATGTTTTTCCTGATACTTCATCCAATGTTTTTATTGTTTACTGTCATGTCTTGTTTATAAATATTCTTTAGTTTATTTGCTACAGTTTATTTTTTTTTACTGTTAAGTGCTTTGTCACATTCATGTAGTTTCTTAATTCGAATGAGTTTAATTTCTATGAAAATTTACTAACTGCTGTTTAACCCAGACAATGTACGTAATTGTTATCAGGGCTGTCCTGATAGTCAGCCTCTGGTTCAATTTATACATGTATTTAGTCACATCTCAGCTTCTTCTGAATTTCATCTGAATGACTATTTGTGTATGAGTGTGAAGTTTCACTGTTGGGAACATGAATGTTTATTATTTACTTAAAATTGATATTGCTTATATTACTGTATAGATTTTTAATATATTTGATCATTGTAAGGTCTAGGACTGGGTATATATAGTTACAATATGATAACATTATATAAAGTTGTAAAGATCTTGGTTCAATTTCACAGTTTGTTCAAACTTTGACTTGTTTTAAAGGTGACATTTCATTGATTAGTGAGAAATTGATAACAACCGTTCTTGAATCAAAACTTATATTTAGATCTATGTCATGTATATTAAAATTGTAACTTTGTATTGTTTGACATTTTTAACTTGATATTTAGCCTTTATTTCTAACAATTTCACAAGAATTATATTAGTTTTATCATCATAAGACATGCTAGGTTTTTTGGATTTAATTTACATGCTGTTATGATTCCCAGTGTTTAATATCAGCTGCTTCCATGTACTTTTTTTTTACTTATAACAAAATCTCCATTATGGGTTGTATCAAATTTAATGAGTTTTAACTGTAGCTGCGAGTCAATTTTGATGAAGAACTGTAAAATTTAGAATTGTAGTTATATTGTAATATTTTAAACAAAGGGAACTAACTCTTTATAGACTTAGTGTATATATTATTTCATTAGGCTTCATTAGCATCATATCACCTCCTGATGAAGATTACTAAACTGTAGAATTATATGGATTTATAGAACATATCAGTATGAAATCTAAATCTTCACGTCTGTCCTGAAAAGCCGCAGCCGTGGCGTAGTGATTAGCATGTCTGACTCCAAATCCGGAGATCGCGGGTTTGAGTCTGGTCATGGTAGGTTATGCCCTATACATGAGTTGTCAGCCTCGTGGTAGGGTAAGTTAGTACTGGTGATAGAAGAAGTGTCCAGGAAACCTATAGTAGGAAGAGCTAGCCGTGGTATATATGACCTGTATATATGTTGATTACGACGTTAAAAAAAAAAACACAAAAAAAAACAACAACAACATACAAATAGAATTCCAATTTTTGCCGTCTGTTGAACGTTGTTGATAAAACAGTCATGGTCACAGTATTAACTTATCCTAGATAATATCATTGCCATGTACATATTTGTTGCCTGCATTCATTAACTAAAACTAATGATATATCAGTGTGGGTTCAAACATAACAACTATGGTTATCTATTAAAATAGATTGTTTAAGTTTAGGAGTCTCATATATTTACATGGCGCTTGATGCTTTCAACAAGATGCTAGTGTTCATTTAACATAGAACAGAATTCTCTGAGTAAGAAGTCCACGAATACAACAAATTATGCTCTGATTGTAAGGTATCAGTAGTTGTGATTTTCAGTCAAGTTGAAAAGGGGAGTTTATATTATGAGACCATTTTGCTGAAATTTTCAATATATTTTTAGCATTTCTTTATATATTTCTATGTATACTAAAACTAGTGATTGTTCTAAAAATCAGAGTGCAAGGAGGCAGGAAAAGGGAGCTGGGTGCCCCTGTGGGATGTAGGGGTTTATCTAACCATTTCTGCACATAGGTTTGATTTTCCTTTGGTTCTATGAGGGAAAGGGTTAGAAAGAGAGTGATCAGTGCAAAAAGAGTTGGGGTTTAGCATCTGCTGAATTTTTAATGTGAGTAGAGAACCTTAAAGGCTGGGTGGGAAATACCTGAGCTGTTCTGATTTAGAACAATGACTATTACAACATGTATTAACTTGTTTTATAATTTCATTATTATCTCATTGCTAATCATTCATGTTTCAGTACCTGGCAATATTCATTCAGGGGTCTCGGGCAATGACAGCATTATGGCTACGGGGGTTTTTAGTGCTAGAGAATTAATGAGAGTCACAAGACGTAAGTATTGAGCATGAACATACAATCTATTATATCCATATATATCAATGTTTATATTACCTTCAGTTAATTATTTGCTTTTTTATTTAGAGCTGTATAGTAACAAACCATGATAACAGGAGCTGAAATATTCAGAGCCCCCAATGTAACATTTTGAAATACTTTTTTATTTTCACTATTATTATATTTAACCCTTTACTGGTCAATCCCGTATTTTTATGTTGACTGCATTAACTAGTCAATCTCGCATATTTAGGTTTAAACAAAATAATTATGAAAATAAAAATAAGTATTTCAAAATGTCACTTTAGGGGCTCTGTAGAAAATATTTTATAGTACTTTGCCTTTTAAGGTGTAATTAAAAATCCTGATAGAAATAAAATTTCTATGAAGTGGAGTGAACATAATATATGCTAATAGGAGTGCTTTTAGAGGTTTGCTTACATCAGGGGCTGATGATGGTTGTTACATTATAATTAGTGCTATTTATAAAAGCTCAAATGCTTCATGGCTTTGTTGATATTCCATATATTTGGCGCTGTCATCCATACTGGTTTTAACCCAGTATTTGGCAAAAATATCAGAGATGCAATATGTACTGACCACTAAGCCAAGTTATAAATAGATAGTAGCTAGTAATGCCATATGGATTAACTAAGGCACCTCAAGCATCTTGGAACTTCTTGATTGCATTAGAACTAAAAATTGTTTTGAAGTAAACTTTTTCTACAGACATAAAATTATCAATTGTCACTTAAATCATGTTATCATGGTTTAACTGTTAAATTATCCTTGATTTGTTTGAATTTGTTTTCCCTTTATGTCAAATATATTGTTGTTAAAAAAAAAGTTTGAAACAGTTTTATTGTTGTCAAAACTTACAACATATTGCCTTGTATTACCTTTTGTCCAGTTTTCATTAAAAAGAATTCAGGAAAGTTCGTTTGGATTTTTGTATTTGTAAAATCTTTGAAATGGCTGTATCTCCCATTGCATGCCTGTTTATCTAATGGGATGAAGCTTTTCTTTTCTTCAGTGACTGTTTTAAGAGTTTTTGTTGTTTTTTTTATTGTAAGATAGTGTTGCATGAAACGTAATGGTGTCAGTGCCCTATACATTGTCTTCATCTAACTTCATTCATTGTTTTCATTTTTACAGTGTTTTATTTATGTCTGGAATAATCATTTATTATTGAGGGACTTTGATGAACAAATATATAAACTAATAAATACAGTCCATTTGAAGCAAGGAATGGTCCTTTTATGGACATTTTTCTACATCAACCTCTTTGCTAATTGACAAATGAGTATTCCATAATAAGATAAAACACTGTTTTTATGTGGTTTTATATCAAAATGTTTAGTTTTTTGTTTGAGAAGCATTTTATTTTAACCTTAATGTATTGTGTCGTTAATTGTTCATTTAGTCAACCAGAAAGACTGGAAATAGTTCTCATATAGATTATGATAAATTTACATTTGCTATCTACCCGGGTCGATAGCGCAGTTGGTAGCGCACCTTGATTTGGATACTCGTGCCCAAAGGGGGTGCGGGTTCGAATCCCACCCGGGGAGGTCATACCCTTCCATGAAAATTTGACAATAATGTCGATTTTCCTCCATTGATTAGATAATATGGAGAAGTTTCCGGCCTTGTGGAAGGGTAGGTGAGTACTGGTTATAGACAATGGTCCAGGAAAGCTAGGTTAGGTGCGCTGGACGCCGTGAAATGACCTAAATTGTGTTGATACGGCGTTAACTCCAATAAATAAATAAATAAATAAATAAAATACATTTGCTATCCTAGTCGTAACTAAGCCATAGTGACTGCTCTACAATTTAGGAAAGGACTCTTGGTGATTCTAAATATGGACAGAGTACAGTTTGTGATCCAAGTTTTAATGTACACTGTTCAAAGTTTTTCAAACTTTTGTGGGGGTTGAGAGAAAATGAGTAGGGGGAGTGAAAAAAGGGAATTATAACCACCGTGGTTTTCTGCAGAACATTCACAATGAAAACAATAATTTAGAACACATTGTATGTGTATGAAGGTTCTCTAAAAGACTGAAATGTTGATCAGACTCTTTGATTTTCTAGATTATTGGTGAAAATGTTAATGTTTTAAAGTGTATATTGTATAGTCTGTATTCATGAATTGTTAATGTTTGACCAACCAATCTTAGTGTACAAATTAAACACTTCAACATTTTGTACAACCTTTTCTGGCATCTCTTATAACATACAGCTTACACTTGTTGTGTTTAGGTGATAAACGCTCTCAACATTCACCATGGAAGTGATTTTTTCTGTCAAGTTTTTTCTACCAAGTGTTATGATGTTTTTTCGTATTAAATCATTGATAGTAGACTGAGATTGTTGTGTCTCACAATATGTTCAATCATTTGATTGGTTTATCTTCTTTTTTTAAAGAAATAATAAAAGCAATTTCTATCACCTTTTTATAGGCTTACCATTGGTTTAAAGTACAAGGTTTTTGTTTAATAACATGATCAGTTTTGAGATACTTGATCTAATGACCAAATTTAGTTCTTATATTCCTGTAATATTTTGATGTTAGGCCATGGTCCTTGTTTGTCCCATATATCATTTAGTTATTGACCTGTTGGTGGTTGGGAACATTACATAAGCAGCACAAGGATTATTATGTGGGCCAGGGGCCCATATTATCAAGTGTCTTACGACCGATTTTAGTCATATATCCTTCTATATTGTATTGTTAAATTATCTTAAGATTTTTGATAATATGCTGCCCTGGTCCTTTTAAATTATTTTATTCACATACAAAAATGGTAAAAGGGAGTTATAATCAAATTTATTATTTTGCTTATACCCTTATCATAATTATCATAAAATATTCACTCAGGTCCTAAAATATTATTGATATTCATGTCAAATCAGTCATCGCTTTAAATTATCTTGAGTTCTAGCCTGATTTATTTTCTTGTGAAGCAACAAACAAAACTAGCCCGACTATATGAAGTATTTAGTTAATCACTTTTCTCAAGTCCCGGGCTTGAGATGAGTGGGTTTAGGTGATGACTGTGAGATTGAGTTGATTTCCATACAAACATAATACAGTAAAGTTCCACTGTTAGGACCATCAAAATGATTGGTCTTTGTAGCCAAACAGTTTTAATATAGGAGAAGTTTTTTCTCAAATTAAGTATTTTAGACTTAAAACATAGTCAAAATTAGGACTGTCACGATATGCCAGGAGTGTATCGTGGTATATTGTGATGCGCTAGAACCGTACTGCACGATATGTTGCTTTGCAAACTAAAGACACGGCTGCATAATACATCTGTCTTAAAGGACTTATTCATCAGTTCAGTATTGAAGTATGTTATGGTATTTTGTAGGGAAAGTGCCTGTAGCAAACTGGACTGAAAAAAACTAGGCATTTTAGAATAATGTGAACATTTCGAACGCCCCCAAATTGTTTGAACTTAAGCTTTCATCGAATGAACCATAAACAATTGACGTTTTGCTATTTCATTTGGCAAAGCGAAAAAATTTCAATGAAAAAAAAATATCGCTAAAAACCGATGCATTTAATTTGTACGAATTTTCAAATTATTGCCGCAGCTGCATATTGCAATATATGGGTATATCGTGACAGCCCTAGTCAAAATCACATGATTTGCTATAACCAATGTTGTCTTGATAGAGGAACTTAACTGTATTTCCTTCATGTTTCATTTTATCATTATATATCATAAAATCATCGTCATTTTCATTGTAGACCCATTAGATGTTGAAGCAGGCTATGAGGAAGATACTAATGGTTTGTAAATCCTGCTTTAATTTTCATTTTATATTATACTCTAGCCTCAGAAAGTTCCCTTACTCTGTTACATGTTGGTTGTGTTTTGTGTACAATATTTAGTTATCAATACCTTTACAATGTTTCTATACAGCTCATTGTCGACTGTGAAAGATATAAGGATTTATATCAAACAAACACGAAATCAGGAGTGTACAAGTCTCTTGTACAGAAATTATCATCAAATTTTTCATATGTTTTTCACTGTTTAATTACTTTTAAGATTTCTTGTTCATACTTTTAAGTCTTTGTGTGTCTTTGTACTTTAGACTGTGTACTCGCTGCATATTGTTGAGTTTCAGATTATTTCATTCATTGATCATTATAAGATTGCAAAGACAATGGACTGATAGAACACTGTATTTTATTGCATGTATGTTATAGTGCATTTAGTTACTTGTTATGATAGACTAATAAGAGATCAAAATTTTTAATCAAATGTGTTTTCCTTTTATTATCAGTAACAGTATTATCTAGTGTGTATTCAAATTCTATAAAAGTACCAATGTTCTTTGATCAGATGGTTAACAATTCCTGCTAGTCTCAATTGTTGGAGCCACTTTCTCAAAGTTTTTGTTTATAACTAAAATGGGGACCTTATAGCATGAGTTCAGTCTGTTAAAAACAGAAGGAAATTATGAGTATTGTAAATATGATAGCATATTGAATGCATGCAGTTTTCTTTATTTTGTAATTTCTCATTTATGACTGGTGTTAAATTAAAATATTTAAAGGCACATGAAAGGGAACTTTTTGAGGAAAGCAGTGTAATTTTCATGATGATGGCATTAATCGTTTCATTTTCATCATTTCAATTGGTATAATGATTGTTCTATTATATCCCTTATCGTAACTGCAGCTTTTAGATTACTATATGTTGATGTATTCAGCATTGTCCTAAAATAGTAAAGATCTATGGATGTTGGCCAGTAGTAAATGGTAAAATTTACATTATACGCTGTATGTCTATGACCTAAAATTAAATATGTTCATTTCGGTTAATTGGACATACAGTATTTAATGGTAATAAAGCATTAAAACTGACTGGATATAAGCATTAGAGTTTAATTTTTACTTTTGTTTTAGCAATATTTTTGTGCATGGTTAAGCCTTTAAGGGTTGGGGTTTTTTTTAAAAAAAATACAGTAAATGGTCCTTAACAAAATAATAATGAGCCGTCAGTTCCCATCTACATTTCAACACTCAAGCTCAATTTACCCACAATGCTCTAGTGCTACATTATAATGTTGATCTATATATTGTATATTTTCAGCCTCTATTATGATGCCACCTAATGGTACACATCCAATGTTGCCTCCACCAAAGATTGATAGTCCAAGTTATTATAACTATAGTCCACATCCTCAGGACCCACAACAACAACATATGGTTGCCATGACTACTCACCATGGTATGCCCAATGGTCAGTCCCAACTCAGCCCCTCAGGAAATCCTCACAAAAGATTGAAACGATCAACGATGAGCTCAATATCGTCGGCAGATGAAGATCAAGAATCTGTCGGGGATGATGCCGAGCAGATGTCGAGTTATTATAAATCAGGGGGAATGGCAGGCCAATCAGGTTGGCAGGACCCTAATATGGATCCAGGTAAGAATATTTTAGGGGACACACTGACCCCTTTTTTGCACTTCAATTGACCTTACGCCAGAATACCTATGCTCCGCCCACCGATACACGTGGTACATTGTCCGACATTATCAGGGATTAATCTATGTCCCTAACCATTATCTATGTTTTGAAAGTAACAGGTTAAAATGCATGCTATTTACTTACTTATCATCCGATTTCGATAAACTTAATATTTTTGAAAAGGGCATTGTCTCATCTATCAAATAATACATTATTTATGAATATCCATTCATAAATATTCAAATTAAATGTGAGTCCTTTGCTCCAACAAAAATATACGCACAAAGAATGAGCAAGTTGAAAGAATACACTTTAATTTGAACACTGGTAATAGTCGTTTGGATGTACGGATTTTAAACAGTGAAACATGCAAAAAATATAACATTACGTTAGCTATCAAATGATGTAGAGTTAATTAAAATATGTCGAGAAATAAAAAAGTTAAGGGGTGGGTATTAGGGGCTATCTAGACGGAGTTGTGTTCAAATACATGCATATCATTTATGAGATATCATATTTCCTAACGATTAATTTGTCTGAAAATGGCATTGTCATAACTTTCAAATGATTCCCTTTTTATGATAATATCCATTGATATATATTAAAAATAAAGGTAGGTTCATTTGCACTAACAAAAACATTATATGCGCAAAAATTATCAAAGAACGCATCTCACATTGAACGTTTGTAGAAATCCTTTATAAATCAGAAAACTGTTGGATATACACGAAAACAACTTTATATACATGTAATCCTTAAAATGGTGTATAGGTGATAAAATATGTTGAGAAATGAAAAGTTAAGGGGTGGGTCCATAGATCTTTGTGGTACATTTTGGGGGTAAACATGCATGAAGAATGTGATTTTCAACCTGATTTATTACATACTTGTATTTATTGTCGTCAGATTATTATGTAGTTTATACTTTTATCACAGTATTAACAGACCCCATGTGTACATATTTTGACCATTCTAATTTGTTTTATTGAGTTTATTTTGTAACTTTCACTGAGAACCCTATATAACTGTACATAGGGTCCATGCTAACACATAAGAAATTCGATGTCCGTCAAGACCAGATGTCGGACAAAATGGCGGCCGATAAACCGCTTATCTTAGATAAGCATCAGGGTATCAAATGCCGGACGCTGATTGGCTAATCGGAGCTGTCAATCAAATTCTGGCGTAAGGTCAATTTTTTTTTCAACAAAAAAGGCTGCCAATTTTGAGTATGCTATTACCACATTAAAAAGCACAGAGTTTTCTGCTTGTTTGGTTTGATTTTATGTGTGTTTTACAAGAATGGGAGAAAGTGTTATATTAAGCTATAGTTTAATATTGAAGCAAATTTGTTGAGAAAGTTTTCAGTAAATATTGACCTCCTAAATAATATTTTGTATGATATTTTATGAGTATTTGAAGTCTGGAAAGTCTTAACTTCAATCAATGTAGAGAATATTGTGATTATTACTATGAAATCTAGATGTTTAGTTTTTGTGTAGAATATTTGTGTTTGTATGATATAAGAATATAAGATTTACAACTTTATAACAAATAGTAGAAGAAACAATTGAAGATATTAGACTTTAAACAAATTGTTTAATACAAATAAATTAAGGATGCTATTTTCTGTGGTTATATGTTTTTAGCTCATCTGAGCACATAGTGCTTAATGGTGAGATGTTGTGATCTTATTTTGTCTGTTTTAATGACATTGTTGAAGAAAATTCTATCTATAAAAATCTGAAGTCATGATCCAGTGGCTTGCAATGTGTTTGAATCTTTTCAACCTGGGTCTGAGTCTTTTCTATAACATATCAAACTCTGATATGGAAGGTTGCCTGCACATTCTGTAGTAAGTGCATTGTGCGAAAGAGCAAGTTACTACAGTCTTATGGGCAACCTTCGAACTATGAAATATAACCGTTTGTTGATTTTCTGCGAAACATGTAGAATTACTTGATAAAGTAAGCAGTGCTAGTAGAAAATGTCGAGGAAAGCTGGTTAAGTAACATGGCTGACAAAATATCCAAATGAAAAGGTGTTGACAAATTTTACAGCAAAAAAATCTTAAGTACATGAGTGTTGCTCAATTTACAAAGTAAATTCCATGATATTATGAACTGTGTTATTGCCTGTGTGATACATGGTTATAGATCTAGGTCTATGTATAAGTTAGGTGAGCTATTCAGTTTAGTACCTCTCTTGTTAGATAGAATTTTTTCATTTACCTCAAGTCTTATTTTTTGTTTTTATTTGCTTCATTTTGGAATAAAGGTATTAGTTTATTCTGTAGATGATTTTCTTTTACTTTCTTTTTAAAATATAAACTTTATAATCTTGATTTATTGGTTCAGTTAATTTTTAATAGTTATTTTAAAATTATTCATATTCACTGAGAAATTATTAATTAGTATTAATTAGTGTGAGATTTAATTAATATAATAATAAGTGATTTATTTTTTGTGTGTTTTTTATATAAAAACCAAAGTTAACAATTTGTTTACTTATATAACACTAGTACACAGTGTGATATTGAAATATGGTTGATAGTTTGTATTCTGGACATGATTTGACTTTGACAATGAAGTTCACATTTGAAATTTGCTGATTTGGACTTAATGAAATTTATTTAAATAAACTTTATAATTTCATTATGAAATGTTAGATGAGTCATAAAAAATGATTAAAGATAAACAGCGAAAGGAATTAAAAATTATTTGTCTGAATCTGCCCCTTGAAATATACCTCTTTTGAGCCCTGCCTATTTGGTAAAAAATTTGAGTCATATGACTTTGTTGTAAATTTTGCTGAAATTGTTATCATCCTACTATGTGTAAAAAGAAGTGACCATATTTTGGTATCACACTATATAATTTGAATGTGATTGAAGTGTTTTATATGTTTGTTTTATTATCTGGACCTTTATGGAATGTTCTATAATTATAATCATTATTATTATATAATAATTTCTACTAGGAATTGTACATACATCTTCTGATCCACCTCATATCATACATACATTGAAAACCAAGGGCAATGATAGTATAGGATTTACACCTGTAACCCGCCATCCTGATCAACTACAGTCTGAGCATGTTGAGACTCCGCCCCGACCTCTGAGTAACCATGTAGTAGTAGGTCATCATTCATCCAAGCCAACCAATCATGATAGAGATACCCCACCTTCTCAGCATGTACATACAACAGGTGATTTTATATAATCATTTATTTCAAGTTCTTTCCCCCTGTTTTACATATATTGGAACTTTCTGAGTTCTTCTGAGTCTTTACTCTGCAATATCTTTCAATTAATTCTTGATTGATCCAAGCATTTAATAGATAAATTATCATGGATTATCTTTAACTATCATTATAACAGAACTAACTTGTCCCAGAGTCAGTCATAATTTTAATGTAAGGAGAAGAACCATAGATTAGATCCTGCATTCAACACTTTGAAAATTGTGTGTATATTAAAAAAGTCCAAAGATTATGGAGTGAACTTGAAAGATTGTTTATTCATTCAAGACTTATTGAACTAAGTTTGGTTTCCAAATAGAAGGTTTAGAGATTTTAGTTATGTTGTTGTCTTTGCCTTACACTAAGTGGAACTGTTCCAACAAATGCCTGAAATAGATAAAAGAACCCCTCCCTCCTACATCTATATAAATGTTTGTTGCAGTGCTAACCCAGCTCTGTGTGTCTTAGTTCCAAATACTAAAGATAGAACCATCATTTATCATTATTTGTGTTATAAAATCATTTATTAATAATGCACTGTATGTTTCATGTCATGTATGGTCTAAATTTATTAATCTGCTCTTATGAATGTAGTTCACAAGAATTAAACATGATAAACAACTGAATGCTTGTTCAAAACTTATTTAAAACCCACCTTAATGTTACCTTAACCTAGAAATTTATCATTCTGGTTTTAGCAATTGAGGGACCAGGAAGTGAACTTATGAGAGATATCTATAATATTTTGTAATAACTATTTCACAATAAGGGGTCTTTGGTTTGACTCTCAGGCCAGACTTTCATACCCTCTTGGAATTCAGACTTGAAATGTTTTATTTTGTCATTCAATCCCTCTTACCTCTATATCAAGGATAGTAAAGCTCATGTATACATAAGCTAGAATTTTAAGGTCATTTTTTTCATCCAAGTCCAAACTAGTTACTGGCTGGTCTACTAGTATTCATTAGGATAGGTTAATAAATTTAGACTGTACTATATTGTCATCATTATAATCATTCATTGATATTCATTTCTTCATTCATTCATGAATCATGTGACCACTACTATAGAAATATCTGACAGTGACGATGATGAAGATAAAGTCTCACCTAGAACAACCAGGGGACATACATCGGTTATCAGTGCTAGTTTTCAACCGATATTCACCACTTTAGTTGGTACGAATACAATCCGTAATCATTTTTTTATTTCATTTATTATCTCCCCTTGTTTCTATCGCTCATTGTTTCTCTCTCCCTCTCTTCGTATTCTCTCTAGTATGGTGGTTGTGGTGTATTAAAATAGTTTTTTCTAATATCTTTATATACTTTGTATATTATCATTATTACACAGTTAAATTTTTAATTTTAGAACAGAACAGAACATTTTATTAGCAGTACACATTGGTGTTTGTCGCCATTACAATAATTTGGCGGTACACCTATAACATACGTACATATTGTACAAATATTATATAGTTAGTATATAGTCTATTGCACTTCATATTGAATCACATCAAAGTTACAATTATCCAAGAAAAAATCACTTAAATTCTAGTTAAAAAACATAACATTGACCTTTCAGTACTTACAGCCTTGTAACTTAAAATTATGAGATTGTTCATTTACCCTGGTACCCTGGTCATCTAAGTGGGTAAAGGTATGTGACACTGACTTCAAATCACTGTAATTTTTAACTGGTAGAAGTTCATGGGTTTTTAGACAAGCTACATGGCATCTCTCTGTGTTAGAAAACACATTGTTTAATAGGTGCATTTAGGTACAGAATGCATCTTAGAAACAGTGGTTACGTGAATTGTTCTTTTCATATGGCTTAATCATTGACTGTTGAAAAGGCACATGAAACAAAAAGTGAAAAACAAAAATGGTTTAACTGTGTAATATTTGATATATTTTTATATATAATATGGTGAGGTGTACATTATATTAAAATTAAATGTTGTAAAATTTTGTTTATATTTTCTAACCTTGACCTTTCATGCTGCCTACTCTAGTTATTGTAACATCTCTAATACTTCACTGGCTAGTATGGTGCTTGGAGTGTGCAAGTTGTCTCATGTTAAAATGACCACGAGGGCCCCAACAAAACAATTGAATCAGTCAAATTACTACATAAGTCAATAGTCTTGTTTGGAATTGTTTTCATATTAACATTTATGATTGTAGCCAAGCCTACAAGTCTTTATTGTCACCCTTTATATCTTTAACTAACAAAGTACACATGATTATTTATAAAAGAAAATCATTATATTATGTAACATTCTGTTTCTTGCACATTCTAACTGCTGTTGCTTTCTTTAATTAATGAATTTCAAATGTTATACTAATTTATTTTAGCTCGATTGTGAAACAAGTTCTAACAACTTAAATTAATCCCTTTCAAGTCTCTTCCTGGTCCTTCAGTTCTGGGCTAGAAGGATAAAGTTTCTAATCAGGGTTGTTGCTCTTTTCATACAAAAGAACATTTTCAGGATGACAAAGACTTAGTTCTGTCATTGATTAATGAAGACTTAGTTCTGTCATTGATTAATGAAGACTTAGTTCTGTCATTGATTAATGAAGACTTAGTTCTGTCATTGATTAACGAAGACTTAGTTCTGTCATTGATTAATGAAGACTTAGTTCTGTCATTGATTAATGAAGACTTAGTTCTGTCATTGATTAATGAAGACTTAGTTCTGTCATTGATTAACGAAGACTTAGTTCTGTCATTGATTAACAAAGACTTAGTTCTGTCATTGATTAATGAAGACTTAGTTCTGTCATTGATTAATGAAGACTTAGTTCTGTCATTGATTAACGAAGACTTAGTTCTGTCATTGATTAACGAAGACTTAGTTCTGTCATTGATTAACGAAGACTTAGTTCTGTCATTGATTAATGAAGACTTAGTTCTGTCATTGATTAACGAAGACTTAGTTCTGTCATTGATTAATGAAGACTTAGTTCTGTCATTGATTAATGGAGACTTAGTTCTGTCATTGATTAATGAAGACTTAGTTCTGTCATTGATATACACTGAGTATAATATCTTAATGCAAGATAAGGGTATTATATTATCTAAAGTTCAATGTTTATTATATAAGACAATACCTTATAAAATTAGCTTGTGATCATTTTTCAAATATCTTAGAAAATGGTTTTCTGTGTGAAAAAAATACAATTTATATTTATGATTAAATATGTGGAAAAAAAACCTTTAGGAACATAAATAACCAAATATATGAGTTTACATGAATATAATTTAATTTACAAAATATAGTCTACAATATTGTTTTATATTGTTCTTAACACTTCCATCTCTCCACAAGTCAGGGATCATCTGCCTTCATCTTATGTTCATTGTTTGACTGTTGCTGACTATGGTTGCTAATGAAATCTCATAGCAATCTTGTTTATATAGTGTTTTCAATGTGTATGTTGAAATATGAAGCAATGTTTGTTTCTACAAGATTTACTATCAAATTAATAATAGAACAAATATTATATCTTTAAAATTATGATTTCAGCTATGTTTTATGTTGTTTTTTTGTGCACAATGTATTGCTTCCAAGCTTTTGTTCATTTTCAGGGTTTTCCTTGGTGTGCTTTTAAAACAATTACCTCAAGTTTGCATGTTACTCTTTTTAAGCATGACTTTTTATTACTACTAAATATTCCAACAAAATTAATAAACTAGATTTATTTATAATTTAACCTTCACTCCAGGGAGGCCATTTTTACACGATTCTTAATAATAAAAAATCAAATGTAGGTTTTTGAAATGCAAAATATTGTGGACAATTTCTGTCATGTCTATATGTTTTCTACAATGACGTATACTCGGTAAGATATTTGTTATATTGAAATGTGTATACTATATTATGATATAGTTGAGACAAAATATAATAAAACCTGATTAGACAGTAAGAAAACATTGGTTTGATAGATACAAGTAGAACTATAATAAATGACATTTACATTTCTCTCTATATAACTCAATGGTTTCACTCAGTGGACTAGTCGTTGTAAACTTATTTCATTGGTCTTTATGATTCCTGCATTTTATAATGTCAGACGTGAATTAATCTATAGTTTCTGGTCTTTGAAAACTATGGTGTCTTAATTCTGCCTCCATACTTCTTACATAAAAAGTTAAAATATTATCACAGTAATTTTGAAAAAATGTGCAAATAGTGCTTACTAGGTTTGTTTAATTCAATTATTTGTCACTCTAATGTTGGATTGGTCATGTTAAATAATGAGTTGAATTATATTGGCCCAAAAATAACTGTATTATGAATGTTTCTTACTTCTGACCAAATGTTGAACTATGTTGGCCAAAAAATAACCGAAATATGAATGTTTCTTACTTTTGATGATGATTTTTTTCGTAAGAATTTTTGTGAAAAGCACCATAGTTTCTTATTGCAACAACAAGATGGTTACCAGGATGGACATGTAATTATTTGGTTAAGTTAGTTATTTGCCATAGAAGCTTCTTTTTATCTTAAAAAAGTGGACAATTAACTACTTGATACACAAAGTCATTTTGTGATGAAAAATTACTTTACTAGTTATTTTATGGGTTAACGGGACGTTAACCACATATTAATTGTATCACAGTGATAGTATAGCCCATAAGTGATGTAAGAATGCCATGGTTTTAATAAATCTCTGTTTAGTTATTCTAGTGGCAGTTTTAAGCCACCATAGTTAAGTTAGTTTGAATATTCCTTGTCTTTATTGTAAATAGAAAATTTGATTTGACATAAGACAAAATTCTAAACTCACAAAAATAAACTGTATGTCTTATCTTATATTAAATCATACATGCAAAATATCTAGTAAGGTTATCTCTAGAATTATGTTTTATGGACCATATAAAATTCTTCTTGTTTTGTCTGGGACATATAAAGAATTAAATATTATAAATAATTGTATTCCACCAATTTTTAGGGAAGTATATTTTATATATCTTTATATACATATTGATATGCTATACTCAAATATACAAATTTTATTTTTATATCATTTTGTAAAACATGTTATTGCAGTTTTATTAAGCTTGAGTCTGTCTGATTTTCTAAGTACAATTTCTGTGAACATTTTAGGAAAACCTCCTGGTTATAGGTTAGATTTGTTAGTTTCTTTTTTTCATTCATCAGTTTGTCTTTAAGTCTCTCTGAGCTAAAATGCAAGTGGTTCAAACTACAGTTGAAAACTTGATTCCCAGCCATGGCAGATCATACTCTCCCATGAAAATTTGACATTTTTTCTGATTAGGTCTTTGTTTGACTGTTTGTTTACAATATATATATATTTATAACATAGTAAAAGTTTGTGTAAGATCTTTAAGTGATATGATTTAGTGTTTGAAAAAAGTGACTGATATTGACTTAAAAATTACCACAGTATATCCAATTACCCTTATAAGCTCACAATTTTAAACATGGAATTGAGGGATGACAGCCAAAAGGTTGTTCTCATGGACATAAGGAGTAAGTCAAAACAAATCTCAGGTAAAAATTTGTTCACAACAAAAGGTAAAAAGTATTTTCTTGGATAGATCCTCTTTGCTGGAACCATTTGGTTTTCATCCCTCAGAAATGTGAAAGCACTATCAGTGAATGATTTAAACTTTGCCAGTGCCTAAAATTTTACTCCCTTTTATATCTTGGCTCCAAACTTAATCCCTTTTCAAATTTCAAACAAAATTTCAAGAAATAGACAAAAATGACATCTTGAGCTTGTGCTGAAATTTTGAATTGAAAAGTAGTACTTTTCATGGTTATGATTTTGTAAAAAAATTGGTCAAATAAATCTGAAATTTGAGTTGAGTTTGGAGCCAAGATGCACACAGTCATATTATCTCAACCCCCCCCCCCCTGGAGTTCAACTTTCTCACATTGACTATATATAGTTATAATGTTCTATATTTCAGGTTTACAACCTATGTCATTAAACTCAAGTCACGGTCATGGTGGTATGAAGTATCCTGATCAACAAGGTCACAATGGAGGACATAATAGTGATACGTTCCAAGATTTTGTCTCTCTTGTTTGTCAAGAAGCTAATAATCCTTCACAGCAAGGACAAGTAAGTCTTTTCTTGATACATCATTTTGTTGGAGCTTTTTAAAAATGTATTATTTAAAGCCCCTTATTTTGTGATTTCAAAACATTGCTATCTTTCTCTAAGGTGTGGTAGTGGGTCCAAGCCCAGTCATTACTGACCATGTTTGGTGTTTTTTCAGGAGCTTGTTCATCTTGAGTTAATAAAAGAGCTTAATTTTAATCATTTGTACATTGGATTCATAAAGTCAGGATAAAGTTCATGTAATTTGTAGCAGTTGATTTGTATAATAAATTAATGAATTAATTATTTAATTTGATAATTAACTGTGTTCAGGATTACTTTGTATAGAATGAGTAAAGGGAGATAAATGTGACTGGTTTCAATGTTATAAATGAAGTATCATTGTGTTACTTTTATCTTTATATGTCCAAGTTTAGATTGATAGCAAATTTGACTTGGAGTATTTTACATAGTTATTGCCTCATTAGATACTGAATTAGTTTACTATTTTATACTGACTTCATTAATTGTTTGTCTTATTAAGGAAAGTTCTTGTCTCTGGCATAATTTTGTCATCATGCCTTGAAATGATGACAAAATTTGGCAGGCTTGTTGCAAGAATTGGTAATGCATTGCTCTAGAACTGAAAGCCCATTAATTTGAGTGGTTTCAGGAGTGTGGGTTCGAGTCATGCTACTGTCTATGTATTTTAATGTGAGAAAGTCACATAGTGAGAAAAGGAATCTCCAAGACAATGGTTAAAATAAACTCTCAATATCATTTGTAATAGAAAGCAGGCCTCTTAGTGAAACCTTTAAAACCTTTAAAAACCTTTAATTTCAGAGCAAACCTTTAAAACCTTTACATTTCCCCAGAAAACCTTTAAAACGCCAAAATAGCCTGTAATTCTCACTCAAAACCTTTATATTTGCTCTGACTGGTTGCCGTGCTTGCTTAAAGCAAGTAATGGATTTTGTTCTGCATTTTCCCTACACTGTAAAACAGGAGCTATGTATGATATAAATATGCAGAGAAAATAGGTATACACATTAAATAGGGTATGTATTATATTGAATAATTCAAACAGTATATAACATCAAAAAATGACTTTGGTATGACTGTGGGTTTAATAAAGAAATGAGAACTTTGACGAAAATAGCCTTTGTTTACTCTTTATTTTTTCATATTTTACACTCAAGGGCCTTAATTTTCATACATTGGAGCCTTTATAAAAACATTTATTTTTGTTTTGGCCTGCTAGGAGGCCTGAGAAAGCAAATCTACAAACCTCATGTATATGTTTTATATATTTTCAGGCATCGCCACCATCACCACAAGGAAAGAATTCTGGTAAAATGCCACATTATTATACGCCAGGGATGTTACCTCCACCCCCACCACCTCCTACACTAGCTAGACCAGTAGCTATACTGAGTACTGTTATAAGTAGTAATAGTACTACATCAATGACTAGTAAGTTTATATATATATATTGTATATACATGTAGCTATACTGAGTACTGTTATAAGTAGTAATAGTACTACATCAATGACTAGTAAGTTTATATATATATACATGTAGCTATACTGAGTACTGTTATAAGTAGTAATAGTACTACATCAATGACTAGTAAGTTTATATATATATACACATGTAGCTTTACTGAGTACTGTTATAAGTAGTAATAGTACTACATAAATGACTAGTAAGTTTATATACCGGGTATATACATGTAGCTATACTGAGTACTGTTATAAGTAGTAATAGTACTACATCAATGACTAGTAAGTTTATATATATATACATGTAGCTATACTGAGTACTGTTATAAGTAGTAATAGTACTACATCAATGACTAGTAAGTTTATATATATATACACATGTAGCTTTACTGAGTACTGTTATAAGTAGTAATAGTACTACATAAATGACTAGTAAGTTTATATACCGGGTATATACATGTAGCTATACTGAGTACTGTTATAAGTAGTAATAGTACTACATCAATGACTAGTAAGTTTATATATATATACATGTAGCTATACTGAGTACTGTTATAAGTAGTAATAGTACTACATCAATGACTAGTAAGTTTATATATATACATATAGCTATACTGAGTACTGTTATAAGTAGTAATAGTACTACATCAATGACTAGTAAGTTTATATACCGGGTATATACATGTAGCTATACTGAGTACTGTTATAAGTAGTAATAGTACTACATCAATGACTAGTAAGTTTATATATATATATACATGTAGCTATACTGAGTACTGTTATAAGTAGTAATAGTACTACATCAATGACTAGTAAGTTTATATACCGGGTATATACATATAGCTATACTGAGTACTGTTATAAGTAGTAATAGTACTACATCAATGACTAGTAAGTTTATATACCGGGTATATACATGTAGCTATACTGAGTACTGTTATAAGTAGTAATAGTACTACATCAATGACTAGTAAGTTTATATATATATACATGTAGCTATACTGAGTACTGTTATAAGTAGTAATAGTACTACATCAATGACTAGTAAGTTTATATATATATACATGTAGCTATACTGAGTACTGTTATAAGTAGTAATAGTACTACATCAATGACTAGTAAGTTTATATATATATATACATGTAGCTTTACTGAGTACTGTTATAAGTAGTAATAGTACTACATCAATGACTAGTAAGTTTATATATATATACATGTAGCTATACTGAGTACTGTTATAAGTAGTAATAGTACTACATCAATGACTAGTAAGTTTATATATATATACATGTAGCTATACTGAGTACTGTTATAAGTAGTAATAGTACTACATCAATGACTAGTAAGTTTATATATATATACATGTAGCTATACTGAGTACTGTTATAAGTAGTAATAGTACTACATCAATGACTAGTAAGTTTATATATATATATATGTAGCTATACTGAGTACTGTTATAAGTAGTAATAGTACTACATCAATGACTAGTAAGTTTATATACCGGGTATATACATGTAGCTATACTGAGTACTGTTATAAGTAGTAATAGTACTACATCAATGACTAGTAAGTTTATATACCGGGTATATACATGTAGCTATACTGAGTACTGTTATAAGTAGTAATAGTACTACATCAATGACTAGTAAGTTTATATATATATACATGTAGCTATACTGAGTACTGTTATAAGTAGTAATAGTACTACATCAATGACTAGTAAGTTTATATATATATACATGTAGCTATACTGAGTACTGTTATAAGTAGTAATAGTACTACATCAATGACTAGTAAGTTTATATATATATACATGTAGCTATACTGAGTACTGTTATAAGTAGTAATAGTACTACATCAATGACTAGTAAGTTTATATATATATATATGTAGCTATACTGAGTACTGTTATAAGTAGTAATTGTACTACATCAATGACTAGTAAGTTTATATATATATATATGTAGCTATACTGAGTACTGTTATAAGTAGTAATAGTACTACATCAATGACTAGTAAGTTTATATATATATACACATGTAGCTTTACTGAGTACTGTTATAAGTAGTAATAGTACTACATAAATGACTAGTAAGTTTATATACCGGGTATATACATGTAGCTATACTGAGTACTGTTATAAGTAGTAATAGTACTACATCAATGACTAGTAAGTTTATATATATATACATGTAGCTATACTGAGTACTGTTATAAGTAGTAATAGTACTACATCAATGACTAGTAAGTTTATATATATATACACATGTAGCTATACTGAGTACTGTTATAAGTAGTAATAGTACTACATCAATGACTAGTAAGTTTATATATATATATATGTAGCTATACTGAGTACTGTTATAAGTAGTAATAGTACTACATCAATGACTAGTAAGTTTATATATATATACATGTAGCTATACTGAGTACTGTTATAAGTAGTAATAGTACTACATCAATGACTAGTAAGTTTATATATATATATATGTAGCTATACTGAGTACTGTTATAAGTAGTAATAGTACTACATCAATGACTAGTAAGTTTATATACCGGGTATATACATGTAGCTATACTGAGTACTGTTATAAGTAGTAATAGTACTACATCAATGACTAGTAAGTTTATATATATATACATGTAGCTATACTGAGTACTGTTATAAGTAGTAATAGTACTACATCAATGACTAGTAAGTTTATATATATATACACATGTAGCTTTACTGAGTACTGTTATAAGTAGTAATAGTACTACATAAATGACTAGTAAGTTTATATACCGGGTATATACATGTAGATATACTGAGTACTGTTATAAGTAGTAATAGTACTACATCAATGACTAGTAAGTTTATATATATATACATGTAGCTATACTGAGTACTGTTATAAGTAGTAATAGTACTACATCAATGACTAGTAAGTTTATATATATATACACATGTAGCTATACTGAGTACTGTTATAAGTAGTAATAGTACTACATCAATGACTAGTAAGTTTATATATATATATATGTAGCTATACTGAGTACTGTTATAAGTAGTAATAGTACTACATCAATGACTAGTAAGTTTATATATATATACATGTAGCTATACTGAGTACTGTTATAAGTAGTAATAGTACTACATCAATGACTAGTAAGTTTATATATATATATATGTAGCTATACTGAGTACTGTTATAAGTAGTAATAGTACTACATCAATGACTAGTAAGTTTATATACCGGGTATATACATGTAGCTATACTGAGTACTGTTATAAGTAGTAATAGTACTACATCAATGACTAGTAAGTTTATATATATATACATGTAGCTATACTGAGTACTGTTATAAGTAGTAATAGTACTACATCAATGACTAGTAAGTTTATATATATATACACATGTAGCTATACTGAGTACTGTTATAAGTAGTAATAGTACTACATCAATGACTAGTAAGTTTATATATATATACATGTAGCTATACTGAGTACTGTTATAAGTAGTAATAGTACTACATCAATGACTAGTAAGTTTATATATATATATACATGTAGCTATACTGAGAACTGTTATAAGTAGTAATAGTACTACATCAATGACTAGTAAGTTTATATATATATATACATGTAGCTATACTGAGTACTGTTATAAGTAGTAATAGTACTACATCAATGACTAGTAAGTTTATATATATATACATGTAGCTATACTGAGAACTGTTATAAGTAGTAATAGTACTACATCAATGACTAGTAAGTTTATATATATATACATGTAGCTATACTGAGAACTGTTATAAGTAGTAATAGTACTACATCAATGACTAGTAAGTTTATATATATATACATGTAGCTATACTGAGAACTGTTATAAGTAGTAATAGTACTACATCAATGACTAGTAAGTTTATATATATATACATGTAGCTATACTGAGTACTGTTATAAGTAGTAATAGTACTACATCAATGACTAGTAAGTTTATATATATATACATGTAGCTATACTGAGTACTGTTATAAGTAGTAATAGTACTACATCTGAGCTATTGTAATTGCTGGATGTCCAGTGTCTGTCATCTGTTCACATTTGCCATGTGTATGCAATAGAGACTGTAATTTTCATCGGATCTTTATGAAACTATGTCAGAATGTTTGTCTTGATAAAGTCTTTTTCCATTTGATTTTCTTTATATTTGGTCAGAATGTTTTTGGTTCGAATTGTATATGGGTCATCTGAGGTCATACACTAGGTCATGGGGTCAAATTTTAAATAAACCTTTTGTGTCCAATAGAAGCCATATTTTTCATCCAATTTTCCTAATATTTGGTCCGAATGTTTGTCTTAATACAGTCAAGTTTAGGATTGTATATGGGTCATCTGGGGTCAAAAATTAGGTCACAGGGTCAAATCTTAAAAAAAACTTTGTGTGTGGAACAGAGACTTAACTTCCTGATTTCTAATGTTTCTTTGCAATGATTCTCAGGTGAGTGATATAGGGTCATATAGTGCACAATGAAAATGTATAGACTGATCATTAGCATTGTCCAGGAAAGCAGTTGATAAATGCAAAGAGTAAGTCTGACATTGAAGTCTAGAAATTTCAAGTAAAGATTTATTTTGATTTGGTACAAGAACTTTTAATCATTGAAATCATCAGGTGACTCTCACAGTACCCATTTACACCTCGGTGGAGTGAAACAACTGTATGTAATTTTCCTGCATAAGAAAATTAGCAGTACCCCTAGTGGGGTCAAACATCGGATATATTGATCCCTACGTATGTGTCCTACCACTGAACTACTGCTTCTTCTTGTATTGTATGACAGTCTTATACAATAAAACCCCTCTTAACCAGAATTGCTTAAGACAGAGAGTTTTGGGCTTAAACTCCTCAGGTTTCCAGAGTACAGGGGATCCGGAATAGAGGTTGGTTTTTTTAAATAAATAGGAAAATATTCAGGACCTGAAAAGAATTCCAGTTGGCAGAGAATTTCTGTTAAGAGGGTTTCCAGTTCAGTGAGATTTCACTGTATTATGCCACTACAACCCTATATGACTTATATATTATATATTGCAGGCTCAAGTAACAGTAGTAGTGGTGGTCAAGGTGTAAGTAATTCACCAGGTACACCTCCAGCTAACAGATCTATCATGTCTAGTCCATTCTCAGTTTTACAGAGGCCAGAACATGGCTTTGCACATATACATCCACAGGGACATCAGGTACTAGTTTTTATAACTTTATAGTGTACATCTAGAGATACTTTGTTTTCTACAGAACCATTTTTTACCAGAACAGAGGAGATGGGGTCAGAAAATTAATATTGAATAATAAAATTCACTTATTTGTTGTTCAGACCATTGCTTAATTTCGCCTTTTCCACCCTTTGTCAAATAAACTGATAATCAGATACAAATCTCTATAACAGTATTAATACATTTTATTTCACAAACCAGAAAGGGTTAACAAAATCCCTGAAAATCTTTGATCAAATGATGCTAATCAAATTACTGAGTAGTGATCCCTTACCCCATTTATTTGCAATGTTTGACTCTAATTGAGTCTTAAGAATTTTTTGATACAATAACTTATATACTAATACCTGAAATTCATCAAAATCAGTAATGAAAAGTTTAATTTATTAAACTTTGTATCAGTGAAAGTGGGTGGGATGTTGATAATATATATCATATTTTTCATCTTATTGTTAGTTATACCTTGATCTATAAGATAAATTGATTGAACAACCCTCATCAATCTATGTCAGAAATCTTAACAAAACTTTCATAAAACTTTGTATCTTTGATTTATTACTTGTTGTAGTTTTACACTAGAAATCTGTTCAAGATTTAAATTGTCTGTTCTTACAGTATAACCTGCTTACTATGGTCTCCTTTTAACAGTATCTACCCTTAGTTACTGTGTTGTTAAGGGACTTATAGAGAAAATTAGGCTTTGTCTTACCCTGTTGCCTCGACAAATTAAGTCTGAATTGGTTCTTAATTAGCCACCTGTTAACAATAGCCATCCCTCAATTACATTTACCTTTTAACCACACTTATCCCTAATAACTGTCATGACTTTGCAATAGTCTCACATAAGTCACCATTTTTATACATTTTCCACAACACGTCATTTTATGAAATATTTATATATCTAAATATAACTGTCAACTTATGATAGTCCTACACCTGGCTTTACTTTAGAGGTTTTCCAGTATTTACTGAAGATGAAACATCAAAGTAAGAACATAAGGAACAGATCTTACTGTTTATTTTAAACTATAATTTGATTTTAAAATTTCTAACACTGATTTTAACCTACCCATAGTTGATCTTAAGAGTTGGTTTTAAAGTTAAGTAGCAGTTAAGCGATCAATTTTATGCTCTGCACATGTTACATATCAATCAATGTTCATATAATACACTGACGTACTTGCAGTGAGGCACACTAAGACACAAGCCTCTGTGCAACTTTCAGAAGGTAATGAAAATATTATTGTGTAAAATAAAAGATTCACTAGATGACCAATGTTCAAGGCTCACTAAAGAATGACCTCTAGGTGTTATTTTATCTCTGGCATTGACACGGATATAAATGGTGTAAAATATACATGTAGGATAACTAGATAATATAAACTTGTAGTTATTTTCACCTAGTTTCTGTTGATATCCCATTTCTGACACACACATGTACTGATAAATGATTGATAGGTTGGAAATTACTGGTAAATATAAGTGATGTAAGATAATAGGTTTGTTCTATAAATAACTTTCTTGTATATGATAAATGATGTGTGAGACACTAGTTACCAAATTCTATTATGTCATTAGTGCAGTTCAAGTCGTGATTATTGGATGAGGATGCTCATTATTATAATGTTAGTAATTAAGTGACTTCATAATGACATTGTTATTTGGCTGAAGACAGTCATATTAGCCTGAGGCCATAAACTGAAGGTTATTATGAATGTCTTCAGCCAAACAACAAGCCCATTATGAAAATCCTAAATTATTGACATATTTCATTAATTTACTACACAATTTGTGAAAAAATACATTAGATAAAGGATATCACTATCGTCGCAGATAGGGTCCCTATCAATAACACTCAGATTGTACCAACATACACAATGGTGGCATTTTTTCTGTGGAAAGAAAAAACATGGCTTTTATGAGAAAACTCGGCCATTATGAGATTGGGAACCAGTCAAAATGCCCAAATCTAATAATAGCCGCTGTATTTCATAAAGGCAGTGTTTTCCCATTATGGTCAAGTATTTAGTTAAAAAGCTGTAGTGAACGCTATATCAGCTTTGAATTTAAAGTTCAACATTGTACTGTTAATTGATAATAATGTGTAAAGGTGTTTGCCAGGTTTGGCAATCTATTGACAACACAATATAACCTGTTTGAGTTGATGTGCTGTTAACTCGCAGCCAAGCCTAAGGCTACTGTTCTTTTAGTTTATTTTTCTGGAATTTGTTCATGCAAATTCTTGACAATGAACTAGATAAAACAATGAATTGTGACTTATGTAGAGGATATTTTTATAGTCTGTGAAATAAAAACTTTATCTTTGTATTCTATTTATATTTTCAGTTATTCTCTTATCCAAGTATAAGTCCTGTGAATGCATTCAGTGGAGTTATCAGTCCAACAACACTTAGCTTGATCTCGTCTCCCGTGGCAACACCTCGGACCACACCTAGATCAACTCCTATACCTCGTTGGACCACACCATTTGGTATTCCTCTGGATGATAATATGGACTACAATAATATGCTTGCCACAATGATGCATGTAAACCCTGATGAACCTCTTATGAATGAAGGTAGGAACATTTGTTGTTTAATTAATGTGATCAGATTCTGTCTTTCACCAATGCTGTCATGCACAGCTGGTTTTTGCTGCCATTTGAATACTGGTTCATGTTTGTCTTTTGTGAAAGGATAACTTTTTCAAAGTTGAATGTAAAATATTTTCAAGCTGTTGGAAATGTTACCAATATCTGCTTTTGTTAATATTCTAGCTTTAATTTCAAAACAAGATCATTGAACATTAATTTAAATAAATTTGATAACAAATTTACTAGCTTTTTAGTGACCAGGTTTTGGACCATCAAAACCTGTGGTATTATATGTGGAATGATCTTACCACAAGGAATTTTTTCTTCTTAAGTTAGGCATTTGGGACTTAAAAATCATCTAAATATGCAAGAGTTTGAAATAACCAAGTTAATCTTTTAAAGTGGAACTATACTATAGTACATATTAATTGTCACACCTTGACCTTATATTGGTACAACATAAGTTGTATTTAGATGACTTAAGTCAACATGGAAAATTGGATTTATCCAAATGTTTAGCCTAGTTAAATAAAGTCTATTATTATTATTTCAGATCGAATATTTCCTGTGATTCATAATTCTGATGGTATGGATCATGGAACTAATGGAAGTAATAGCAGTACTAGTAACACGGGTAACGGAGGAGGGGCACAATCTGCTGGACCCTCCCATGTACCTCCTTCACACCAGGGTCCGCCCACTCCTGGTCCTCCAACACCAAAACAACAAACACAGGGTCAAGCCCCGGGAACTTGACAATGAAGACATGTGATGTAGTTATACATTGTTTGATCTAACAGTCAAACTGTTAGTGATCTAATAGGGAGAGACTATGAAGAGAGAGAGAGAGATAAATGTATGGAGATCACTTGTCGTCCATCATGGCTTGCCTCTATAACACATCATTATATAACAATACATAGGACTACAGTAGTGTCTCACTACGTCTAGGGTCCTTTTATACAGCAAGTGTACAACAAATACTAAATATATTGTATTAAAACAAAAGAGAACCAGTTTTTTTAACATAAAATCATGTCCATCACTGTGTTTATACATTATAATATCATTGATAATCCTATCATTATATTAGAGAATCACTTGCTAGGTGTGTGACAGACAGGAAGGAGATGTACACGATTGTTTGCTATAGCAACACGAAGATAGAAGCAACATGATAAGATAAGAACACACAAGATAAACATACATTATAGATTTGATATACTGATATAACGCTTTGTGGCTTATTTGTCTTGTTTTTGTTTGTTTTTTATTTTTTAACAAAAAAGTAAAGATTGATAAAGGGAAATCTATGGTGGGTGGGGTACATTGAGATTGTGCACAGATAAAGTGCTGAGTCGCCTGTGATAGTTAAACCATTTGTTGTTATTATTTATTTTTTATTATTTTTTCCTCCCCCAATGTTAAGCTTCTAGGTCAGTTGATGAGGTGGTTTTTTTTTCATTTAATTTATGATTGTTATTTATTTGTTTGATAAAGAAGACATTAGACAGAGTATTTCATCCAACTTGTAAATTTTGTTTTCAATTTGTTTGTATCATTTTTTTTATTTAATAGAATCAAAGAAGTTTGATTACTTACTTTATGAATTAATTCAACTCATTATTGATACTTGTCATTTGTTTTGTGTTTTTTTATTACAAAGAATCATTCAAATAATATTTCAGGTTTTCCTGTTATGTTCATATTGAACTTAAAATAACTATGCAAATTTTTATTTTATATTTTTTTTTCTCTGTTAAATAAGAAACAATATTAGCTGTTTGTAATATAAAATAATTCAAAACAAAATATGTTTGTTGTTTTAGATTTTTTTCAGATTTTTATTGCATTCAGGAATTTATAAATTTTTAATATTTCTTCCCTTAGACCTCGTCAATTTTGATAATGTAATATTTGTGATTGATCTTTTCTTATGCTAACTAGTTGTCAAGTTTTTGCCCTATGCTTATAGTGGTTGTTCTTAAATATGAAACTATAATTTGTTAATTGTTTAAGACAAAAAATCAATGACTTTCATGCTATTTAGGAACTGTTTTTTTGCATTTAAACTCATCTGAGCATATTATCTGCACAAGGTATTTAAGCTTCAAGAATTGGTTCTCCATATTTAAATATTAAGACCTGTTTAGTTTTTAAATATAACTGTATAGATTTAGTGCTGTTAAACTTCACATCAGACTTAGTGGTGTTATACCACATACCAGATTTAGTGTTTTTTAACCATAAACAAGATTTAGTGGTATTTAACCATATATCAGATTTAGTTGGTTTTAACCATTGACAAGATTTAGTGGTATTTAACCATATACAATAATTCTAATGTTTGTTTTTATCATTTGCTACATTGTAATTGTTTTGAGTTGTGTGATTTTATCTACCTCAATATAATAGCTTGACTTGTTTGAACGATGATACAGTATATAAATACATAAATACATATATACATGATGATGAATAATCTGATGTTTATATTCCTTCCTTTGAATCTTTGACACAATATAACCAATATTTTAATGACTTACTGTAAAACCCAAACAAAAACAAACCTTTGTTACTTCAGCTTGAAAATATCTATTGAGTGCTTACTGTAAATGATACATGGTTTTACCAATCTGCTCTTAGAATTCAACAACTTAAACTACAAAAATTGAAGAAATTAGTGCTTTATTCAATGTAGTGACTGACTTGGTATAAAGTTATAACTGACTGATGAGTCCATATAAATTTCACTTAATTGATCTTGCATTCTTATGACTACTGAGTAAAGAAATTTTGTAAAGTAATTGTCTCCATTTATATCACTCAGTTTAGACTTAAAAAATGAATATGATTCAAATCTTTTTTAGTATAGCATTCTTCAGCTAGATGATTGTTTTAAGGTAGTTACTCATCATCAACATTGTTATATAACATAATATGTATGAATTGATAAAGACAAAATTATTAAAAATTATTAAAATAATTGATATGTGATACTGATGTATCTTGAGTCACATGGAATAATTATAAAATCATGTCCGATGTTTAACTGTTATAATCAATGTCTGCTAGTTTTTTTTTTTAATTACTCGATGAAGTGAACTATGATATAAATGTATGTACGCTATGTAGATAGTATAGTTAGTAGAGTGTAGATTTTTTTAAAACAAAAAAACAATCATCTCAGGTGTCTACAAAACTGCTGATTAATCAATTTATATTGACTTAAAACCAAGATTGTTAGCCAGTTGTTTCCCTTTAACCAATTGCCTCCCTTTGTTATGTTTGTTAACCAGCCCATACTGTAATTTAGTAAAACTACACATAGTTTATAGTTGAAGTAATGTATTTAAGGCTTTAAATATCTTGTTAAGTTTTTAGTATTTTGATTAAAGTTACTTTCTTGTAAAATGTATTGATGTATATTCAGTTAGAACTAAACAGTACTATGACTTTCTATCAGGGGAGGTGATGTTTTATTTGTATGGGTATATTTGTATTGTTCTAAGTTAAAGTTAGTATTAATATCATTGTGATTGATCTAGAAAATCAGAAACAGGGGGAAAGGATAAAAAGAGGACATGGTCCATCAGTCTGCAGGTTTCAAAGTTAGTTGGGAGGAGTATAAAAGTGACAGGGCTCTAGATCTAAGACCTTGATTGCAACTTTAGAACAACTTTGCAACTTTGTCACTTACCTGTTCTGTTATTTTAGACCGTTACAATCATTTAAATTTTATAACTCATTTTATTTAAGAAAATCTAAGAACACATTATGATAAGTTAAATAAGCTCTAAACTTCTCATTGGTAATTCTAGTTATCTCCCCTTGTTGTATCTGTTTCTATCTAGTTAATGTATAAAATACTTTTACGTATCTTACAATCAATGATATAAAACTGGTTCTTACTGTAATTTTCTGTTCTTATTTAACAGTTTTTGCTATCAATTAATGAAGTTAATCATGGAATCTATGAATACATTGATGAAGAACAAAATATGTTTATAGTTCTGTTATAAAACATTTGGTCATTAGTAGCAAGTCTTTTACTTGTAAAATATTAATGATTTGACCATATCAAATGAAGAATGTGAGTAGTTTTAGGTTAGTGGTCAGTTATATTAAGAGAATTTACACCTTTACTCAGTTTATGAAGATATTTTAGTTATTCGACTGTTTATATGTTCTTTTTTCTGTTTAAAAAAGTTATTTAGGTTCAAACTTGAGGCTTTAATAGATTTATACAAAAATTACATTGGTTAAGACATGAATGAACTTGACAAATTATTTTTGTTCTTTGTTGTCTGTGTATTTAAATATTCCATGTAAAACAATAACAATTATTGTAATAGTTTATATTTTGTTGTCATAGTAACAGAACTAGTTAAATCATGACAATAGAATCAATGTAGGATCAATGTATCTTTGTTTTCTGTCCCATCTATTTTATCATCCTTATTATTGTTACATACTGTTATGTATGAGTTTTGTTTGTTTTCATGTTTTTATATATATTATTTGTGTATATCTTATTTATTTTTGATTGTGTTGTGTGATCAAGATTTTCCGAATAGGTGCCAAATTATAGATCTAGATCTTTGTGATTGTAAATGTATGTTTAAACACAATAATCTATATGTTTAAACATAAAGTATGTGCTGAAACAATTATTTTATATGTTTAAACATGTATCATTTGTGTGTTTAAACACAATAAATTTTATGCTTTGGCAAATTAATTGTTTATGTTCAAATATAACTCATTTTGTGTTTAAACATAATTGTGCGTGTTTTGACATGGATTATTTTTGTGTTTGGGCATATCACCTCTGCATGTTTAAACATGGATTATTTATGTGTTTAAACCTATTAAATTTTGTGTGTTTGATCAAATCTCATTTTTTATGTTCCATTATTTTGTACAGTGTATATTTAAATAAGAGAAGAAAATAAAGCCTTATTTGTCCAGAAGTCCAGAATTTTGCCTTTTTCAGTAATTGAAATGATGATCATGTTTTGATATTATTTTGTCCATGAATTTATGATTTGTTAGTTTCTTTTATTAAGCATATCTTCATAGTTACTGTGATTAATATAAAACTTAATATCCAAAAAATGTACTAAATAATTAATTCAATAATTTTAACATGATAACTTGTATTCTGATTCAATTAATTAATTAATAGAAAATATTGAAATTACAACTTCCAGGAAATATTAAGTAAATTAATTTTGTGAAATATTTCAAACTGTATTGCCTGGCTGTATTAGATTAGATTAGATAGCCTGGCTTTATAAATTAAAGCCATTGCTGTCATGTTTATATCTATTTTTGTCAGACTTCAAATGTAAAACAAAACTTAATCTTGAAGAACAGAACATATAGAGATTTGATGTAAAACTTTCAAACTTGTATATAATACCTCTGTTGACCAGGGGACATGTTTTATTTAGATAGTAGAATGTAGTTAAAACTTAGTGAATATAGAATTCATACTGTACACTAAACTCACACATGTTGTATGCTTTATACATCTCTATCTGTCATCTCTCTTCCTGTCACATCTCTCTTTGTCACATCTCTCTGTCACCTCTCTTTGTCACATCTCTTTGTCACATCTCTCTGTCATGTCTCTCTGTCACGTCTCTCTGTCATTTCTGTCTGTCACATCTCTCTGTCACATCTCTCTGTCACATCTCTCTGTCACATCTATCTCTGTCACCTCTCTCTGTCATTTCTGTCTGTCATTTCTGTCTGTTAAACTGCTAGATCTTGCACAGAAATTTTGTCACAGATAAAAAGTTCATTCTTATTAATGTCATTTTTCTATGAAACAACAAACCTGTCTTAGTCTTATATTTTGTGAAATTTCTTTACTAAACATATTTCCTTGATTTAGATTTATGCCACAAAACCTCCTAAATTCAAAATTACCAACAAATGTTTGCACATTTTCATCTAATCTGTTATGGCTTTCAGTATGAACATTTCTATGAAATTTGAAATTCTATTTATTTATTTTAGATGACATTTTCACAGTCACAAAGTTCTAGTATGCTGTTAAAGATAAGAATATTTCATTTTATTTCTCGTTTACTGGAATTATACTGTTAGACATTTCTTTCTACCAACAACAGCCATAGTCTTCTATTTATTTAGGATATTGATATTTATATAATGTCCTGTGTTGATGTTGTGACCAAAACTTTATTTTGACTTATAAAAGTTTCTTTACCCATAGTTAAAGTGACTGAATAATCTAAATAAAAACTAGGACACTACTGTTAGTTATATGTCTGAATTACCTCAATCGGGGCTATAGTGTGGACCTTTGTCCACGACAAAACAAAAATCAGGGCAATACTTCCTCTGTATGCCCAAAACAACTTAATAAAAACTTGGGCAATACTTCAAAGTGTTTCAAATATAACACAATAAGGGCAATACTCTGTGTGTCCAAAATTATACAATAAAAACCAGGACAATACTTTGTGTATATGTCTAAAATAACACAATAATGATAGTTGAGCCTCATATTTATATCAAATGCTAAATTTGTAAATAGCTTTAGAAACTTGTTATTATTTGTAAATAGTGTAAATACCAAACACATTGTATACATAGTCATTAATTTATTATTGGATAATGTTTGAACAGTTTTCTGTGTTTATTAGGTAAATTTTGTTGCCATAGTGATTAAATCATTTTTGAGTTTGAACCATTATGGTAACGAAGTTTGGGGCTTTTTTTTTAGTATCAAAACTGCATCTGTGATGTAAGTAGACCAGGATATTATTTCAAACTTGATGTGTACTATACAAACATTTCATTTTTTATTATTTTTCTGTTATTTTTGTTTTTTATAGCATTAATTGATAACCCCTATGAATTTGATTTTCTCTAAAATTAGTGTGTTTTTTATTATCTCTTCTGAGTGACAGATGCCATTATTAGCAGCTATTTATTTCATTTTTTGTTTTTTATGTATTATAATATTTTACTTAAATTATCAACTTTGATTCTTTTCATGTTTCTCTCTTTTGTCTTATTACATTTTGTATAATGTCCTGACACAATGCAATTTGATAAAAATGATTTTACTACAAATGTTTCTTTGAGATTTATTTTCTGAAATGAATACACAGTATTGACCAAAATCTAGTTTTTACAGCCTGGGCTGTCAATGTTTCAAGAAATCAAACTTGTTTGTTGACAGCCCTGTAATGCCTAGATTTGTTTCGGATAAAAGTTTCGATGATGTGATGTACTATATATAAATCAGATGATTTATGACGGAATACTGTGTCAATTTGTTTCTATAAGTGTTAGATTTATGCAGTAAGCCAGAATTCACAAATCTTTCATATAATGATGATTGTTATATTATTGTTTCATGACCAATTTTACAATCACTCTTCTCATCTGATGTAATGAACCAATCTTTTCCTTAACTATTATTTCATGCTGTATTATATTCTTACACTCGAGTTTTCTATAAGTGAAGAAATTCTTCAAATTTCTGTGGAAACTCAAAATTCACTTGAGTTTAACCTCAATATTCACTGAGTATGCACTCAAATTTTAGCAAGTATGTACATGTTAGATATTATTATGGGTAGTATATACTTGCTAATGTTTTTATGATCCCTGAGTCAATGATGTACTTGATGCTTGTTTTTTATATATAATTTTCATTATTATTATAATTCATGACTTATTGTTGCCTTATTGCGAGAGAGGAGTCTTTCAATATTATGCAGTTTTCTTATATTTTAGCCAAATTTTGATGTGAGTGCATTTTTTGATGACATATTGGAAGAAGTTCTGGGTGTATATATATTTCCTCTCAAAATTTTCTATTATGTGAAAATGATTTAAATATATTCTTTGTGATTAAACCCTTGTCTACAATAACAATAATTTATTGCTTTTCCACTTTGATTTTCAAAAAAATTGCCTTGTCGAGGATACTATTCAAAGGTCCATATACACACCAGTGCTTCTTCAAATATGTGCTTGGACTTTATTATGCAACATTGTTTTGATCAGTACCAACATAATTATTATAGAAAAACGCTTGACTTTTTTGTGGATGTATTTTGTGATTATTAAAAGATAAAAAAAGTTGTTACTATGCAAATATCATCAACATAATGTATATATAACCATAACATAAACGTGTTTAATGTTTGAAATATGAAATAATATTTTTGTTTTTTTATTGTTTATATGAAATACTGTCTTAGTCACAATAATTGGACTTTCACTGAACTTAGTTTTTATAACATCCCACTAACTGAATGATGTTAGAAGGAGGTATATATTAGTGTGCTTATCTGTTGGTCAGTCCATGGGTCAGTTTACTTGTTTCCTGGTAGACTACTTGGTTTAATTTTTGATACACTTCTGTGACATCATATACTGAAGGTCAAATTCGAATCAAGTCTCGTTTCTTAAAAAGAAACACATGATTTTGGGGTTAAAGTAAGATCATAGTGTTAACAATTACATCATAGTGTTAACAATAAGATCATGGGGTTAACAATTAGATCATGGGGTTAACAATTAGATCATTGGGTTAAAAACAAGATTACCATTGTTCAGTATTTATAAAGGTATATTGTCACACTCAGTGAAAGGTCTAGTGGATTTTTGTGTGTGAAATAAACTCAACATTAATTATATTCATGTAAAAGTTTTTTTAAGAAATATTTCTTCTTTTAAATTATAATTCCCTCTCTTTAAAATACAAGCTGTTTGACTTGCTTTTCTGAAAGTCCCAAAGTTGAAACAATCTTTTGTAATATTTCCATTTTCCTTAAGAATTCAGTTAAAACAATATATATTTTGGTAATTTCAGCTTAACATTGATTATGAAGTGTTTGATGTATTGAACCTCTAATTTTCATCTTAAACGAATGTTTGATTTAATTGTTTTCGTAATGAATTATGCAGGATTAAGTTGGACTATTAAGTAATGAAAAGTAAAATTACATTTTTTGTAAAATGAAGAAGCTGTTATTAAATATTACAAAGTGATTAATTTCCTGATATTACTGGGGCTTCCATTCGTTGTTTTATCTTTATGTTTATATTAATGTATGAAAGTTAGAAGACTTGATCTCAGGTCATTGCTGACTTTCTATGTTTGAATGAATCTCAAGAAATCCACAAAACTTATACCAAAGATTCCTGAGCTTTCACCTAATGTCACAGGGAAAAAGAAAACATTTTGTGACAGCAAAATAATAGGGCTTTTATTGGGAAATATTTCAATAAACCAATCCATATATCTTCCCTTTTAATCAAGATTTTAATATATACATTGGTTTTTGTCTGTGTAATAATTTTGATTTATTTAGAATACGGTATGCAAACTTATACTATACAAATAAATTGTTCTGTGTTTTTTTGTTTTTATCAAAATATTCAATGGATATTGTTTTTTATTTTATCACTATTGTTTGGATAGATCTACAAGGTTGATATTTTATGTTTCACATCATTGTATGTTGATGTTACATATATGTTAGTGTTACATGATATCATCCTGTGTGTAGAGTGTCCTCACTGATGATGATTTGTTTTAAAACTGACTTCCAGATTTTTATGATATTAATATAAAATTGTTATATTTGGCTATAATGAATTAACTGCTTGATTATCATTTCTCCCAGCCCTCAACCTCCTTCCTTATTTCATGTCAATCTTTGGCTGATCACTTTAGTGTCTTTACAAAAAGAAATAAAAAGAAGTAGTCTTTGTCCAAGTGAAATCATAAAATAAGTCAGGTAAGCATTTAGTGTTTTTTCTTATTATTAGCTTGTAAAATATGGAATACAAAAAATGAATTAGCAAGTAATGTGTTAAAAACTTAAACGGTTAAGTGCCAGATTTTGAAAAAAATGTAAAATTACCTCCCTTGAATAGAAAAAAATATACTCAAGCAGTTAATTTATTATGACCAAATATAGAATAATGCTATGATATAATATTATTTATTTATTTGATTTGATGTTGGAGGTATAACATAACTTTACAAAGATTATTATAAACAATTGTAAAGTTTTTGTTTGTTTTAACAAAACAGATTTGTTGTAAGTGTTTTAAAAGCTTATCTCATATTCTAGTATTACTTTGTTAGAGCACTGATTATGTCTTCAAGCCAAAGTATTAACTTGCAAAACTTGAATAAAATAAAGTATGTGCAGTCAAATGTGCATTGTTTCATATCAGTGTTTTTGTCTTGTATATTTTGTCTTGTGTATGAATGGGTTGTATCAGCCATTAGTTCTATGTGTACTGATATGCTAAAATAATGCTAATGTAGGAGCAGTGGTCCAGTGGTAGGACGTGTGCTTAGGGATCGAGAGGTACTGGGTTCAAACCCCACTGAGGGCATTGCTAATTTTCTTGAGCAAGAAATTTACCTGCAGTTGTTCCACTCCACCCAGGTGAAAATGGGTACTTTGAGGGATCACCTGCCTGAAGATGATTTCAATGATCAGGGGTTATCATACAAAAATGTTAAGTCGGGTGAACTTGTATATGAAAGCAGACTTTAAACTGCACTATTACTGTAACTAAATGAATAAACTGCATTATGTCAAGTGAACAATCCATTAAGGTATTATTCATCCGATCTGCACAAAAAAGTGAGTTGAATATCAGTGACCAGGATAACTCGGGTGAGTTTGACAACTTGGTAGTCTACCTTCAAGTTGAATTGCTAGCTTGTTGACAAAATACAAATTGAAACTACATCAGTAAACTATTGTTTTCTAGAACTCTTGAAATAAGTCTGATATGCTCAAATCGTTTGATCAATTCAGAAAGTAAAATTTTGAGATCCACTGAACTCTACAATGCATAAAAGAAACTGGTAGGTATGTCATTCAACAAGGCTTGTCTATACTTATATTGATGTATTAGAGCAACAGTTGCTTCAATAGTCATACAATTAAAACAATGAAAACCAAACTAGAACCAACCTTTTCTTTGTCTCAACAGGAAAATTCAAATTAATTGTTAGATAATGCGAGAGCAAGAAATGAATACAGCTTTATGTAATTATTACTGTATTGCTAAACATATTTAAAGATTCCATCAAGAATAGGTAACAATTGTAAATATAAACATTGTGTATTCATAAATATATTTGATATAGCCATTGCTGGTGATATGTGTGGATCAAAAGAAATATTGATTTCTTTTGAATTCTATTCAATTATCAGTGGCACATACAGTAACTGCTGATTTAAATACTCTTATCTATATATCTAATTCAAGGAAAAATATGAATTGGTTATTTCTATCAGCAGGGTTAATGCTTGCACCACTTAAATAGAATCAATTTTACCAATACCTATGTCTAAAATACCAATGCATTTTTTATCATCTTCAACCATAGGTTAAAAGGAGATAATTCAAACGATAACTAGTGTAAGCAAGTTTCTGTTTTTTTATCTCCCTTTGACTGTAATTGTGAGAGATATAAACACCAACATACCGATCTGTGACTACCCACTTAATTATTCCAATCACATGCATTCAATACATTCACTGCTTGTTAGTGTTTAACAATGAAGAGATTGAAACTTAAGAATGGAAACCTGTTACATATTTTACCAATATTTTATACACACGTGAATTCGTGTATGATCTTAGTAATGTACAGACAGCTGCTTGATGTACGATTTTATCAATGCACCGAAAGCTGCCTTGGCAAACAGTCTAATTAGTGTACAGACATATGCCTTGGTGTACAGTCTGAAAAAAATACAGACAACTGCTAGAGTGTACGGTCCAATTAATGTACATACAGCTGCCTTGATGAACGGTCTAGAAAAAGTACGACAGCTGCCTTGGTAAACGTTCTGAGTGATGTAAAGAAAGCTGCCTTGGTAAACGTTCTGAATGATGTACAGACAGCTGCCTTGGTGAACGGTCTAAATAATGTACTAACAGCTGCCTTGGTAAACGTTCTGAATGATGTAAAGAAAGCTGCCTTGGTAAACGTTCTGAATAATGTACATACAGCTGCCTTGGTGAACGGTCTAAATAATGTACAAACAGCTGCCTTGGTGAACGTTCTGGATGATGTAAAGAAAGCTGCCTTGGTAAACGTTCTGAATGATGTACAGACAGCTGCCTTGGTAAACGTTCTGAATGATGTACAGACTGCTGCCTTGGTGAACGGTCTAAATAATGTACAAACAGCTGCCTTGGTGAACTTCCTGAATAATGTACAGACAGCTGCCTTGGTGAACGGTCTAAATAATGTACAAACGGCTGCCTTGGTGAACAGTCTAAATAATGTACAAACAGCTGCCTTGGTGAACGTTCTGAATAATGTACAGACACCGCCTTGGTGAACGGTCTAAATAATGTACAGACAGCTGCCTTGGTGAACGGTCTAAATAATGTACAAACGGCTGCCTTGGTGAACAGTCTAAATAATGTATAAACAACAGTACTGCCTTGGTAAACGTTCTGAATGATGTACAGAAAGCTGCCTTGATGAATGGTTTAAATGATGTACAGACAGCTACCTTGATGAATGGTTTAAATGATGTACAGACAGCTGCCTTGGTAAACGTTCTGAATGATGTACAGACAGCTGCTTTGATGACTGGTTTGAATAATGTACAGACAGCTATCTTGGTGAATGGTCTTTACTGTGTGCAGACAGCTGTCTCGCTTTACAGTCTGAATAATGTACAGACAGCTGTCTTGGTGTACGGTCCGAAGCAATCATCATTATATAAGTTATTAAACACCTTATTATTCAGGAAAAACTGATGGTTTTAGTTTGATCAATATATCTTTTAACAAACACAGGTATCAGATGTTGGAGGATAGCCTATGATTAAGTAGAGAAGGAGTTGTGAAGAGTTTGCCTAAGTCCTAGAAAATGTCCTTGTATCACGAATTTACTTTTACCCCAAATGTCCCAGATAAATGAACAAAACATTTGTAACTTTAGTTTCAATGGTTTTACTTTAAAATTAAAGGTTTCGTCTGCTCAACATCTAACTTTAATGAATTCCCACAATTTACGTACAATAAGAAAATTGAAAACTTAAATTGAAATTGTTTTGTACAAATACCTGGTATAATTGCACTGATTGAGTTAGTCAAGCATTTCTTAACGTTCAATAATTTGTTTTATATAAATTGCTTCATTGAACATACAAAATTCTGGGTTTACTTAAGATTTACTTGTTTAATTTACTTAACCTGGCTTTATTGAAATAACCTCACAAAAACAATTTAGTTATGTTTATCATATTTTCTTTAATGTTTAATAATCTTGACATGTTTTTGGGTTGTTAATGAATGATTGAGTCACTCGTATAAACAATGAGAGAGATTGTTTAAATGTCTTAACTTAGGCGAGTTTTTTTTCTCCCTTTCATTGCCTCGTATCCTTTAATTAATTTGCACGTGAAATACCAAATGAATGTTTCTTTTAAACTTTATGACAATCATTTCGACAGTTTGATTGTGTATCCAGATATATCAGTGTTTTTACAAGGTTGTGATATTTTTGTGTAGAGTTTGTATCAGTGAACAGGAGACTTTATAATGTACAAGGAGGTGTAAAGTTAGATATGTTTTCGAGATATAATTTACCTCATATTTAAAACAAACCAGGTAAATTTTTTATTTTTGATATTTTATTTGTCTCTAAATTGTGCATAATCTTTGGCTGCTAATGTCTGTTTTCAAATGTTCGCTGATTTTGTGCATTAGTTGTATTTCTGATCATGGAATGTATATTCTGTAATACTGACGTAATACTATTAATTAATTCTAATTTATTTTAGCTTGATTGTACAATAGGTTCTTGCATCTTATATGAATCACTACTGAGTCTGTTGGCATGAACACTAACGTCTATACAGGATTCCTGTAATGAGTCAAAGACCCCAATTGACTCGAGATTTCAGTTTCAGTTTACTAAGTACTGTATTGTGTGTATTTAATTATAGATTTGTTATGACTCAACGTTAAGTCAAGACTCCTAACATGTATTTTAAAACATACATTGTAACGTAGGAATGTTCTTTGATGTATCACGTGACCTTCTGATAGATTATTGTTTTATAATTTATATCGATCATTTGATTTAGAAACATGACAACGATTTAAGGCTAAAACCTAGGACATGGAATGCGTTTTGTATTGAACTCATTTCATAATTCGTAAGACGTTTAAACCAGTTTGTAATCTAGGCATGGATTGCTTTTTAAAATCTAATATTTTCTGTAAAACTTTAAAACTAGTTTGAAATCTGGATGCTACATCTCTGTAAGTTTATCTTTGTTCAGTATGTACCGGTATATGTGTACAGTGTGTGTACATGTAGTGAAGTACAAGTGAAAATGAATGATATGTGTACAAAGATTAGTCATTACAATTGATATTGAAATCTATATCCGTCTATATAACAGTGATGGATCGTGTGGGAGGGTTAAATGGTCCAGATCCCACTTCACGGAAATTTTATCAATTAATTAGAATCACACGTACGTTAGCCTCGGCTTTCAAATGGTTTTTCTAATTGGACTCCCATGGGAAGGGTCTCTTCGATTCCCATGGAAGAAATCGTGATTACTTTTTACAGCCCTAAGATTTTTATCGTAAATAGGTTTATATGCATAGATAAAATTACGACAACTATAGGTCGTACGACATTTGCTTATTCTAACCCCTCACTCCATCCCTGCATACATAATCGTCATACATAATCAACATTGACAATGAAGCATGTGGTTATAGATCTAACATAAAATCTCTATACAAAGACCATATTGCAGACATAATGGTAAATACACACGATGTCTCAGAGGACATTTTAAGTTCGTGTACTCAACCACAAACATGATCAAGTATTGCACAAACAATACATTGAAATATTTCATCTAAGAATCGATCACCTCAGTGACGATCTCTCGTCAATGACGATCCCCAGATCCTGCGGTTTTAATACGTGACAGTTAACTTTTTCACATTTTCCTGGTTGACGTTTTCTTACTTTCTTTTATGGAATGTGTTCATTCAAAGTTAGTTTACAAGTAGTGGCCAATACATGTACCTCTACGCTGTGTACATGAGAAAATTTATAACAAAATTAAGTTTATTACTTTTGATAAGTGTTAACATTATGTACAGATAAATGTTACAATAAAATCTTCATATTATATCCTCTTATAGACCATTTTAAATACATTTTATTTGTATGCTATACAAATTTATTTTACTGGGTTGTAAAACTGAAGTATTTACAATCGTGGCAAGGTTGAATCACTCAAGATTTGGTTTTGGTTTTAATAACTACTCTAGCTGTTCATTACAACAAAAAGAATAGGATTCTTTGCTCTATCAAACAATGGAACCTATAACTTAGAGACATTTGTAGCAGAGGTATAATACGGCACTTGTACTACCTTGCCTTCTAGCTAGCTTTTATGGCGACGTGGTAGAGTGTCCGCTTACGACTCGAGAGGTCGTGGGTTCGAATCTCAGATCGGACCATGGATTTTATCGGGTTACACATTTCTAGGCTTACTATGTAACCATGTGACCATTAGACCACAGTATAGTGGTCTACATATCGTCTTTTAAGCAGATCCATCATATCTATAAATGATGCCACCGGTGCCAGTTCAGATCCCTTACCCTACATTTGAAATCCATTATCCCCAGTTGAGAACGAAGACCCCTCAGCGTAGATCAAAAACCTACAGTTGAGATCCTATATTTCAGTTATTAGATCCAGGACCTTCAGTTTAGATACAATAACCACAGCAAGGATCAAATATCCTCAGTTAAGATCTAATTCCCAGCAGTTGAGATCGAATATCCCTCAGCTGAGATCGAATACCCTCAATTTAGATCTAATTTCTTCAGTTGAGATCGAATGTCCCTCAGTTAAGATCCAATACTCCTAAGTTTAAATCCAATACCTCTAAGTTGAAATCGAATACCCCATAATTTTTAGATTTAATATCCAATACCCATCAGTTAAGATCCTTACCACAGGGTTGAGATCCAATAACCAACACAAGATCAAAAACCATTCAGTCAAGATCCAAAACCCAAAGGTTAAGATCCAATACCCTCAGCTGAGATAAAAACAATACTCAGTTCATTATTATGCTTAATAGCATACCTACACAGGGGCGTATCGTGGCACGTGCTTCCCAAGGTGCAAATCGGACAGCATATTAAAATAATGCAAGGTAAAATAAAAATTTTCCTAAAGGACATGTCCCTCAGACTCCCTCTCCCTTTCTTAGAGAGATCTCATCGGTGTGACACATGACGCTATGAGACTGCTACATGTGATCACTAACTCAGGTTTGATTATATCAGGGTACAGTATATTGAGTCATCACAAATCTCAAGAATTTAAAGGCTCCGGAAGTGAGAGATAACGCAACAAGATAGATAAAAATTTTCAGAAAACGACATTTTTATCGTTATACCTTTTACTGTATGTCACTTGTTTATTTGATCAGCTGTATAAGGTCAAATATAGCTAGATTTTATGTGTAGTATATCTTATTATGAGATATGATGTATAGTTACATATCGATAGGTCAGTACGAAACTAGTCTAAAATATTATTTATTTAGATGTATTTAGATTAGTCTTGCTCTGATCCATCGTTATGTTTACATATGTATACAGGCATGCAATTGTGTATACGTGTAATAGTGCAATCAGAGATTTCAATACCAGTGTCCTTTTATAGTTAACGTACGGTGTTGTGATTTTTTCTAACAGATAGAACTTATAGTCCACAAAGAAAAGATTGATGGATGCTTACAAACAAAATCCCTGTTATAAAGCAATATTTAAGATAAAACCGAGCATCTTAACCACTTGACCATATTGAATACGGTTAAATGTCGAATCAAACAAGCCACCTTAAAACCTACTCTTTCAGTAACATGCTTTGATTATGATAATCAGTCACTTTATTGTCCTTGGTCTGTATGTTCTTTCATTAACGTTTGAGTTAGTTTTGTAGGTTAATGATTGTACATATAAATTTCATTTAGGCCTATATGTATATTTGACATTTTGAAGTGGGATATGTATTTTAGGAAATATGTATTTATTCAGTGAAAACATTATTTGGGCCAAGTAAACTTTTATGAATCAATATATAGTTTAGTATAAGACTGGTACAGTATAGTACATGTACATTTTGTTCCATAGAAAAGACATAGACCTACTGACCGTGGTCATCATACAATACAGGAAGTTATACTACTGGTCAAGGCATATACAATATCCCCAAACAGTGTTAGGGCAGTGTAGATAAGGCTCAAAATGTTGACTGTTGAAGGGGAATCGAACTTGCATCCGAGTTTAATCCATGGTGACTACTGAAAGCCCCAGAGGCCTATAACGGAACAATTAGCCTTTGAGTTGGCAATTAATTTTGTATCCGTGATGATAACTAGCTCAGACTCGTGTAAAATTTGATGTTCAAATGCTTCAGTTCGACGAATTTACCGTCATACGTACTGTACTCGACCGCTGCAATTGAGCTCGTTTAGCTCAAGTGTAAATCAGCTCACATCCAACAAAATAAGCTGACCAAAAAAACGTTCGACTTTGACTTCAGTAGGCCCTACGTTTTACAGTCTCCATCATGGCATTTATATTCACCTCTGCTAAATCTATCTCGAGCCGCATCTGAGATTCAGAAAACAAATTGTCTCAATTTTCTAATTTTCCGAATTGCATCTAAGTAAATAACATTATTATAATCAAATAGTTTAATTTCTCCAATTAGACGGAGTCATCAAATTTCTGCGCTAAAATGTTGCATTCACTAGTTATTTGACATTAAATTCAATGCAACACGTGTGTGTCACCTGGCTGCTGAAACAGAGTTGTAGAGAATTAACCAATCAGCTCATCTCCCATGTCACGGTCGATTACATGCGCCCTTCAATATGAAAGTAGGCTTTTGAATCAATTGGCGATCTAATGACTTTACCAATAAACTGCTAGTTATTTCCTTCAGTACGACAAATATCGAATTATTTTGTCAAGAAGTACTCACTATCAATTAAACATGCATCACGAGCTTATGTAAAACCAATAACATGAACTATGCGGTTATTGATCTCATGTATTCGAGTACTACACGGCATGATGTCATCGATGGAACAGCCATAGTGTGTGTACTTAGAATATGTTGGATGTGAGAAATAGTAGAGAATTCCAGACTTCGGTTAGTGTGTATATTTTCGTGTAAATATTTGGCTACTGTTTTGGTGTTTATATGAACGAATGGTAAGACATTTGAAGTGTTTATTGTTATTTTCCTAACTGCCAGATTTATTTATTAATATTTTACTTGTTTAACGAAGACTGAGTCATTTAATACTGTTAGTTGGTTATTCATTGACAGCCTAGAAGCGTATTTGATTTAACGAAAGCACATGTTGTAATTGATTATTTTCTGATTTATTATGAAGTAATCGGGATTTCTCAATTTAACTCTTTAGTTTCGATTTTAATGTCATCTTGACCTGTCATAGACATTTGTCTACGATTTAGACCTGTCATTGATTTATTATCCGAGATGACATGCACGATATTCTCGTGTTAGATTTGTTACTATTTATAGTAACGTTTATGACCTCGAACTATGACTGAATTTACGTATTATGTGTATTGATGATGTATAATATACAATTAGTGATGAGCCAAACAGTTTGTAAACAAACCTCGTAACATGCATCTTCAGATAATTGTAATTTTATTTCATAGGGTGGATCCTGATAAAAAATTCAGGGGTTTGATCATGCAGATTTTCCCGTTCCAGTTTCCAGTTTTCACCAGTTTATTCATTTTGAATAGCACTATGATAATTTCTGCAAATATTTTTACAATTTAGGGGGTGGTTCTGACCCCTACCCCACCACCCTTCCTGCTGTCATGCTTGCATCTGTAATATTGTTCATCTGTATATTTTCTCTACATTCAACTGTCACTGATAGTTGCTATGTCAAGTAATGTGAAAAGAAGTTCAATGGGGGTGGGGGTACTTAGACCCCTAACCTCCCAGCCTACTGGTGCTAGCATCTTAAGTGTAGTTTGTATCATAATGATTATAATGTAGTATGCTGTATTGGTGTATATACATTTTATAATTAGTGATAAGATATGTATATATAATTGGTTTGTTGTATCTTATTAACGTTTAGCTTTGGGGAAGTTTATTACTGTCACATATAAATGACAGGACAGTTTGATGTTGTTTATAATGTTGTTTTATGTGTCCATTTCAACAGCTATGGTCATAAACAACACCTCCCTGAAGAGAGATAGATTATTGGAGACAGTGAACCAGTACAGAATAACTGGACATTTTATATCTCTGATATTCTCTTGTATATTTGTGTTTGTTGACATCGACCTGGTTTAATAAGAACATGTATCTAGTCTCATAGCCAGAGGTAAAAACCCATTGTGGCAATCCACTTGAAGCAATTTTTAGGAGGTTGGGGTTGCCCATAAGTGCAATGCATTAAGAAGCAAGTTACTACAGTCTTGCGGGAAACCCTAAAACTGTATTTTCAACCCACATTATTTCATTTGCTTTCAAACATACACTGGTGCTTATGTTTGAAGTGTTGAAAATCAATAAAATGTACCTAACAGACTTCTTACAGTCACTTTTCAGAACTTTATAAGTTTACTGTGTGACTTTAAGATGTATCCCCTGATGTGATACCTGCATAATTGTTTTACTACCAATCACTACAAGCTCTGATAGAAGGTGTAGGGTTTGAGCCCAGCTACTGATAAATTGATAATGGCTCTTTATTTAAGAAAGAAGGATTTTGCTTTCAATGAATTAGGAGTCTGGTACTTGTTCATCATAGGAACAGTGGGGAGGTGAATTGTCCACTTCATGATTTTTGGTGAACTAAATCATAACCAAAACAAACTTGTACAAAAACCCTGACTCTTTGAAGATCATGGTCAGTTTCATACTTTTGTTATCAACTTAGTATGGTCAATTAGATTAAAAGTGATGGTTGATTTATTCAAATCTTTCAAATGACTAATTACTGGGGTTGCCTTGTACTTGTAGAATGTAGTGACTGTATAGTGAGGTTTGTAGATAGATTATTTGAAGTACAGTGACACTTCTTCTACAGCCCCGTGTTCAGTAACTACTGTTAGGTAACGTTAGGGATACGGGAGAACTCAACCCGAAGACAACTCAACCCGTGCAATACTCGACTCAAAATTGGGACAATTCAATCCGTTAGGAGATTGAGTTGTCTGGGGTTGAGTTGTCTCTGGGTAGAGTTGTTTCGACACTTCTGTTACGGAACGTTTTGGAACGTTCAAGGTAAATGAACACGCTGCTGTAAAGTCACTGGTAACTTGCTGGCTTGCTTGCTTGCTGAAGAACTGTTGTTAAGTTAACTGACTGTTAAAAGAAGTGATCATTGTAGCATGGGTCATTTTCTTTGGGTGAATACATGTTTAGTATATGATTGTTGATGGTTGATTGTTTAACATGGTGTTACTGTATAAAAGTGAATTTTATTTAGGGGTGTGTCTTAGATCTTCTTTAATTTATGAATTTCAGCAAGGGATCAGTTTTTTAGCTGGATTTTTCAAAGAAAAAAATTCAGCTTATAGTTTGGCGAATCATGGGCGAGCACGTGGGCGGTTGGGCAGTCGGGCGGGCGGGCATTTGGGCGTCCGGTGTCGTTAACATTTGTGTTATAGTTTTTCTTTACCATATATTTCTGCCATTTATTGTCAGATCTTTATGAAAGTTCATACAATGATAACATACCATGTGATGAACAGAATTAGAAAGTAACCACAACTCTACATGGCTTTATTATGGATTATTTCCCTTTGTAATTTTTGTGTTTTAAGTTTTTAAATCTGGCTTTAATGTGGTTTCCACATTACATATCTTGTTTTATTTTTCATGGTGGCCTAGTATATACCAGAGAATATTTTTTACTCAAAACTGTTTCGTAGTTATATTTCAAGGGAATTTCATGGGGCCAGATTCTCTAATATCTGTCAGTTATCTATTGTTTTTTCAGTGGAAGGTTTTTTGAATGCCAGAATCTTTGTATCCCCAAGTGTTACAAAATGCATTTAATCTTGACATTCCAGATGTCTCATACAGAAGGTTTGTGTAAAATTTAATCGGTTGTTTCATGTTGCTGCAATGTTAAATCATACAGATTACATTTCATATAGTATTATCAAATTGAACATTACTTCAATATCTTAGACCTGAGATTGTTACATCCTGTATGTTTTATAGAATATATTTGTTGCTATGTAACAACATACTTGATTATAGGGGCTAGCCAGATGTAATTATTAACCTAAACAGATGCTAAAAATTTAAATTGTCTGGAGAATTTGGCTGCTGTTATTACAAGTGTGGAGCCAGGGATATAGATGGTTTAGAAAGTTTGTACATTCTTGGAGATCCCAAGTTACATAATGTACAAAATGTGAACACTGTGGTTGGCTTGCTCAACTTTGAACATCATAATCGATGTGCGATTCCCTGTCCTTGCATGAAATGAGACAAAAAATTCTATCATTTGATATGAAGTTGTCTTTAAGCTCCTTAACAAAAGGGCGAGCAAGAACTGGTACAAAACATGGCCGGAGAGTAAGTCATAATAAGATTTAGCCTGGTTCTTTTAAAAAGCTGACCCAATAATGGGCTTAAATTTCAGATTTGAGTTCTAATTCTCTATGATTCTTTGTCCAGATCCCCATGGAAACTATTCAAGGTCTACCCCTGTGTTTAATTTGAAAACTGCTATTCCTTGGTAGAAAATAAGTTTCAGAAGATAAATCTTAATAAAGGATGAAATAATAATTGCACAAAAATTATATAATCCTATATAATGGTAATATATGTCTGATATAGAGATGAGAGGTTATCTTTGTTTAGTTAAATCTTTGTTACCTGTAGATGATGGAGGAATTTATCTAATCAAATATGTTTATATAATGAATCTAAGTCTCCAATATTCCTCAGCAATTTTAATTAACTCTTACTGATTACATAGATTTATTTTCATTTATTAAATCTTTACTAGGTGTGCATTCTGACATGTTTATATGAGAGCTGCTGTCACCTGGTGCATGTAGTGGTTGTTAGTGTATTAATCTTTGACTTCAGTGGTCCAGGTCAGATTCAAGGCACAGTCTGCTGTACCCTTTAATGGAAATTTGAGACAGCAGCATCAATTACAAACATATCTCAGTTATAGACCAGGGTTAGACTATGACTTTTGTAGTAGACTGTCCAGTTGGATGACCAGCTATCAATTGTACTTGCCTGACCGAACCAAATGTTTACTTGCTGGAACAAAATTGTATTTTAGATAAAATTTGAAAGTTATAAATATATTCTGGTTGTCCCATCAGACAATTTGTGGCAACAACTTGTTGCTCAAAGCAAAGTTAGGTCCTCATAGGCTATCGGCAAACCATAAATTTTGAGCTGTGTGGACTAATGCTGGAATTTGATTATTTGAGACAATTTGAAATGTTATAAAACGTACTTCATGCAGCCTTACAACATGGATGTAGGACTTGGTGCAAATTTAGCATTGACAAAATGTGTTAAGTTTTTCATTCCTTTATTCTAGAGTTGGAGATCTCCCCTTTTTGCTGCAAAATCCACCCCTGGCTCAATAATCCTGTATAAGACTTAACATGCATTTAGATTTACAGAATAGATTTGATATATTTTTGTTAGAATTAATCATATAATGTATCAATGATATCTATATGGTACAATCAGTACATTCTGATTATAGCTTGTATATATACGGTACTCTCCAAAAGTTCTTGGACAAAATTTTGGTCCTAGGATTAACTAATTAACATTTACCCATGTAAAAAGCCAACAAAGGGTAATCTGAGCAAACTTCAAAATTAATATAACTTATTGTGATTTTTTTTTCAACTGTTAGTGGGCATACATTATCCCTGCTGATTTAAATACTTCATATTTGTTTGATTAAAAAGCAGTGTACATAAATATCTATATTATTAAAAGTTTATCAACATATGATTCTAACTATGTTACATGAACAAACTTTAATTATAGTTAAATTATTTGTGGAACCATTGAATTACTTGCAGAATACATGATAAGTTTTCTCCAATCTCAGTGTAAACAGATATCCTGTAGAGCATTGTCGTACAGGATCTCTACTATCTCAATGGAGGGTCAGTCGAGATTACCTTTATGTTGACTTATCAATGCATAGCTTTCATCTAGACGAAACACTGTTAATAACATTTTGATTTCGTAATTTCTATTTTTAAACCAAGGTTTGCAAGCTAATTTAACAGCGATATTATTCATAGTGTGTGATCGGAGGGCTCATCTCAAATTGCGTGACGTAGACGATGTAAACAAGTTATGTATCATAACAATTTCGTCATTAATATTATGATGAGAAAAGGTCACATGGTCTTGACCCTCGTTTGAAAAAGACCAAATCTAAATTAGCGAGTAGGTGAGTGATAAATTATAGATCGGGTTTTAATCAGATTGAGTTTTTCTCAAAATTACCATTGTCCAAGAACTTTAGAAGGGCCCTATATAAGATATGTTTGTATATTATAATCATGATGATTGTTAGAATTCTAAATATTGGTTCTTTGGTTTGTTGCCAAAGTCATTTTGTATAATTGATTAAATCCCCCAGACTGTTCTAACACGTTACATGGCCTTTAATTTGTCATCTTGCACATTTGTTAACCTTGTTGTATGGTCATGTATTGATAGCTGGCAACTTCTCAGGTGCCATTCTGATGTTTGTGCCTTCAGTATAGAAAGATAAAACTGTTATTACTTGTTTTTTAATTGCATGGGGCAGATACACAAAATATTCTAAAGGGAGACTTGAGTATATAGCTTTTTGTAGGGGTGGATATTTAAGTTAAGACCAACATTGATATATATTGTTTTCAATCCCTTATTTAAGATTGATGGCATGTGGATTGGTTTGTTGTAGAAGAGGTATATTCCACACTTGTACTCCCTTGCCTTCATGCTAGCTTTTATGGGACATGGTAGTGTGTCCACTTACAACTCGAGAGGTTATGGGTTTGAATCTCAGTCTACACCAATGGATTTTTATCTGGTTACATAGTGCAAAACTAGTCTACATGTTTTATTTACAAGCACATAGATTAATTTTGCTCTGACCCATCAGTCTGTACTGAAAACATCTTTAGTACAAATAGGTTTTCCAAGCTGGATAGTGGCTGATCTGTATTCTATATGTCTTGAAGTAGTTATAATTGTTAGCAGCTGTTATGGTTATTTTTACAAGGGGAGGTAAATCTGGTCAGTTTAAGATCAATTATAGCTGTTTTTCAACATATACATTGGCAACATCATTTAACAGTTGAAATTACTAATAGTTGGGCCTGTTGATAAAAATTTGCCCTTTATATTATAACATAGAAAATTTAACTTGTCCTAGAGAAAAATTGAGGAGATGACTGTTAATGGGGTATTAAACCTTAGCCTTGGTGTCAAATCCAATCTGATTAAAACCCGATCTAAAATTTTACCGCTCACATACTCGCTAATTTAGATCTGGCCTTTTCCAAATGAAGGTCACGTTCAGGTGACCTTTTTTCATCATAATATTCATGACGATATTGTTATGATACGTAACTTGTTTACATCGTCTACGTCACGCAATTTGAAATGAGCAACCCAATCGCAGACTGTGAATGATACCGCTGATAAATTTGCATGCGAACCTTGGTCTAAAAATAGAAATTACGAAATCATAATGTGATTAATAGTGTTTTTGTCTAGATGACACAAAGTTCATCTTGACGTGACCTTGCATTGACTAAGTAGAGATCCAGTACGACAACGTGAGTAGAACAGGATCTCTGTTTACGGAGATTGTGTCAAATCTTGATACCCTGTTTTGGAGTTCTGTGTACAAACCAACGGATTATGACCACCAGACCATGACTTTGTGGTAGCGGAATATCAGAGTCTTGAACAATTTGGTTGAAAAAGGTTAAGAGAAGGGTTTCACCAGCTGTCATTATAAAAACTTAGTTATTCTTCCAACTTGTTAGGTTTAATCATGGAAGGTTTTTTATGTTTTTTATGATGTTAACAGAAGTGTTAGTGTTTTCTCTCTCATGAATAATACAATGTGTAAATGTTGTAACATTATATAGGGTTAAAGTAGCCTTACATCTTAGAACATTTGTTAGAAAGAGAAAATAATTTGAAAATAAGTTCCACTGGAAATATCCTCTTAATATACTCCGTGTATGATGTAATGGCTGCAGAGTAAGTTGAGGTACTACTGTTTATTGTTAATTCCTTGTTCACACTGTCCCAGGGTAGAGCCCTGTTTTAATACCAGGTTTGACACTTGGATAACTACCATAGGGATGCCATGTTGAATCAGCGACCACATGGGAGTGGTGCCAGTGGAGTTTAAAAATCAAATAAATCTGGCATGATGACAGTCTCTTTCATTAATACCTCCTTGTGAAACCCTTGGAAACCTACATACCCTGTGTCCATGGTGGAGATATGGTGACTCCCAGTTTGGGTTTTCTTCACAAAAAATATTCCCAGTTCTTCCCTGTTCACCAGCTGCAAATTTCCAGGATGTCCTGGGACAGTGGGAACTAATGTCATTAACAGAATAACAAGGCTTTGCACCTGAGTTCTCATGACTAACTTTCACTTAGTGCTGGACATACTGCCCAGCAATATGGAATGTTTTACTGGACTTGATGAAAGTTTACTGGACTGAAAACTCTTGGTATTATATAATGCACTGATAGAATAAAGAATAAAGAATAACAATGAGATGTAATATACAATTATGTTAATTTCCAGACTATGATATACTGAAAACAAATATGAGACTATTCCATAGATTTTCATGGATTGAAATCGCTCAACAATAAAATTGTATTAACGCTTAAGTATTGTGTAGGAAGGGCTGAAATACAAGAAACTTTATCATTATAAAACCTACACAACATAGTGATTACTGTTTGTTAATAGTTGTTGTCATTTTATTGGATATTCTAGAAACAAACTCTAAAAACAAACACATGGCTTTATTCTATAATAGTTTTTGTATGCCTGGTTTTTAGAGTCATCCATATGGCATTGCATTATTAATCTATGAACTTTAAAAAAAACAACAAGATGTAAATTGACTAATTTATTCATTGATCGTATAGGTCGTAAGGCTATGGTAGTAATTTGGTCTGTGCTTGTATTGCCAGGCAATGGGTCATGTGCTTTTATAAGCATTTTATGGTATATTGTGGTATATTTTGGTTAATGAGGACAAAAATTGTTTAATGATAATTTTGATAATAAAGACTTTATTTATGGAGGCAACACAGATAGGTAAAGCCCAATCTTTATCATTATTATTTATTATTATTCAGCTGTCCAAGATATGTATACAGTACCTACCATAAGTTTGGAGACATTTTCACTTTTTAGGCCAACTGAATAGTGTTCATCTAAAATTTGATAACTGTTCATTTTGAAATGCTTTTTTAAGTTTTGCTTTAATTTTTGGTTATCATTATAATTATAACTGAGACTACAAAAATAGCACAAAAGCTAAGTTATGGGAAAAAATTACAATGAGCACGATTTTGGTGGCTTTAGGATGTCAGATGCTAAATTTTCTAGATGCTGAATTTTCTTATGTGTTGCATTCATGAACTTTTTTTCATTTTATCACAAACCATACTTGAATATATTAAAAGTAATTATTCTACAAAAATAATCATCAAAATTCAAGAATTGTATTGAATTTCTTTTTTGTCTCCAAACTTTTGGTGGGTACTGTATATGAATATATGAATATTCATTGTGTACAGCTTGGCATACACTCCTGGTTTCTGATGTCTTTAATCAAATATTAATATTTCAGATCTGCAATGTCTGTCATGAGGATAGGTTTGTAGAGTTTCACAACCAGGCCATTGAACATAATTAAGACTTATGTTACTTTAACTGTTTTATCTGCATGGCTTTTGTGACTTATTGAAGCCTTGTATTTATTGTTCTATATTTTCTGGAGACAGTGTGTGGTATATACAATATAATATATTGTATGTAGAAGTATATGATGGCATTTGATGTTTATGATTTACTGGCCCCGAGAGGTGGTCCCTTATTTCTTAGAAATTACTATTCAAATATGTTTGAATATATTGTCAGGAGCCAGTGAATATTGTATATAGTATAGTGTATATAAAAGATGGCATTTGATCTTTATGATGAACAGGCCCCTAGAGATGGCCCCTTATTTCAGTTATAAGTTATCATATTATGACTATATATTTTCAGGAGGCAGTGTGTAGTATATTGTACATAGTATAGTGTATATAGAAGATGGCATTTGATCCAGATTATTACTTCAAGGAATATGGCTTACCTCAATCAGAATTATCTATATCTATGTTACAATTGGATCCAGCTGATAGAGCAGTTCATAGAATAGCAGGTAATAATCCACGCTTTATTAAGGCTTTTAATTACAATTTTACAGGGTCATTGCCTTATGTACTATCCAAAAGCACAGTGCTTGTTAAAATTGGTTCAGGATAGTAGAACTTTCTTATTTCATATATTTTGGGAGTTGATAATCTTGCCCTTACAATATAACAAGAAAAATGGGGCCAGTGGTTGAGAAATTTAGTGGAGATGACTACCATTACTTGATCAAGTGGTTAAGTATAATTTAAGAAGGAAATGTTTACGATTTGATGTTGGGGGTTGAACCTATGGCAACTTGCTTGGTGTGTCAGATGCTTCCTAATTGAACTTTGTTTGCAAAGCTTATATAAAAGCCACCACTCTGACTGTTCCACAAGATGTCTTTCAAACATGTTTGATGGTTTGTGTTGATTTACAGGGACTTGAGTTTGAATCATATTTTAAAGACTGCTGGTAAAGTATTAGGGTATGTTGGGAGTTGAACCAGTGACCTCTAGTGTGATCGCAAATGTGTTTGCCATTACATAACTGAGTATACCCTTTCATGTCATTACACAATATTGGGAAGGGTGTAGGCTCCTTGTGGAAAGCTTAACAATATACTAGTGAATAAAGAGAGTTCTGGAGGACTGGAAAGGTGAGCAGGGCATCATGATATAATGTTGATATATTAGGTAAAATCTGAACTACTTTTACAAACAAATCAGATGCATGATGAGGTACTCCTACTGATACCCTCATATTTCTACTCTACACTTTACATTTTGACATTTCCAGGGTTAAGCGCAAAATGGTTGTAACTCACTCTTTTCTTATATTGAGTTATGACCATTTTCCTCTAAACCAGCAATTTTAACCGTTGTACATGTTATAATTTCTACCATAAACAGCAAGACATAGAGTTTGAGACTCAAACAAGACCAGTGACTGCTTAATACAAGTTTTAATTGAGGACAAAAATTAACTTTTGAGACATGTTTTTTTTGGGGGGGGGGGCTAATTAAGTCAGAGTATTGTATAATCAATGTGACAACTAGCCAGGTTTTATTGTAATATTGTTTTTTGTGTTTCATCATTTAATTAGATAGTTAATAACTAGAGTTAATTTTGACATTTTATCATAAATAATTCAACAATGTACCACCCTGATACTTGTCAATATCTCATTGCTTATTGACATACTGTGTATTTGTATAATTTTTATGTACAGTCACATCAGAATTTGTGGTCACAAAAAGTCCTGACAAACACTGAGACAAAGTATCTTATTCTGCCTGGCTAGCTCAGTCAATAGCACACAAGTCTACATGTCAAGGGGTCAAAGGTTTGAATCCGGGGCAAGGCATACTTATCGTAAAATAATTTATTTGGCCATTCTTCTGTCCACCATTGATTGTTAATCATGTTGGGCAGTTGTCAGTCACTGACAGAAGTAAGCACCTAGTAACTAGTTAACAGCTAAGTCTAGATATTTAACTTTTCCAGGAATGGTAAGTAGGTTGACTGATATGACCTTGATACAATGTGTTGCTATGGCATTAAAGCCCCGCTTCCCCCATATAAAGTATCTCCAGACTTAAATTTTGTCCTGATTTCTATCAGACCTGTGTGTTGACCTGTCTTTCTGTGTGCTGTAACGTTGTCTAGTTGCTTGACATTAGTTTTACTGATTCAAGAAACTTTCAACAACTGACCGCCTTCAACAACTGACCACCTTCAACAACTGACACTCTTTACATCAGTGAATAAATGCTGGTTCTACTAGTGGGTTGCTATATCAAGGTTTTACTGTATATCTATTTAGTAATGTGTTGTTTTGTTGACACTGATGTAATTTATTGATAAAATTGTTGTCAATGTATATTGTGTGACATATTCTCGCCTCAAAGCTACATTCTAGATTTGATAACGGTGTGGTTTTAGTTTATGATATATGGCATTGTCCTGATCTACATTGTCCGGATCTAGAAGGTTCTGAGTTTGATTCCTTCTGAGACTTTCTCTTGGTTGAACTTACATTGTTTTCCTGGTAAAAAGGCGATCATCATTAAAAGTCGACATTGACATAAATTGTTAAACTAAATGAGACTTCAGATCTGAAGCTCAAACATTTTAAATGAAGGTTTAAAACATTTGCTATAGGACGCATAATAATGTGTGGCACAACTTACAATAGATCTTCTGTGGCATAGCTTTCAATGTCATATTTTGGTGTTAATATTGTCTATTCTGCTCTTCCTCAGTATTGCCATGGTAAAAGGAATTTTGGTCTGATATGTTTTTGAAAGGCAATTACCCAGGGAATTATTTGGCACAGTCTGTTTCTGTCATGTTAAAGGTGCTCATTCACACATTTCAACTTAAATGTCAACTCTTTCTAAAACTATCAAAATCGTATGGAAATATTTTTGCAGGAAAGTAGTGTTCTGATAATGACAATTTTAGTGCAAATTGACATTCAACTACAAATGTTGGTGTTTCATGTAGTAACCCCATATGTTACGGTATAGACACTTTTAGTGCATTTTTGTGACTTTCATTGTATATTCCTTGCTGCTTGCAACATGTAGGTCAGTTTGTCTTAAAATGATAAGAATTATTTTTTTGACACAATTACAGACACTGAATGGTATTTTTAAATTATAGGATAAAAACCAAATCAGTGAACTAGTACCTTTAATAGTGATGATCTAAGGACATTCTTAAACTGTTAAAAGCTTTAAGACATTTTTCCACTTAGTCAAAATTGTTAAACGGTTAAGTTGAACCTCATGAAGTAATTCAGGCTCTGCCTCCCTGTTCAGTTTCTGAGATAATCTATCAGATATTAAGATGTTGACAACAGATTGTTATGTAATCCTAGTTTAGTTACAGAGATATATTTTAAGATCTAAGATAAAACAAAATATAGACCAAATATCTGTAAGAGATTTTTAATGTCAACATTGAAGTATTTCTTCTTGTTTATATTTTCTTTGATATATAAGTGTACCAAAATCAATATCTATATGTACTATGATTGATGATGGCTTGGGAGGTAGGGGTGGGTTAGAGGGGTTTCACCCCCTTGAAATTCAAAATACTTCCACAAAATTTGGGTTCAAAATGACATTTCATGTGTTCAGTGTTTTTCTTTTGTCCATTTTTTGGACCGGAGTTTGGCCCCATTACTCTCCCAGAACATAATACATTTTCCCTTTCGCTGTTAAAAAATTATCTTTCTTTATAATTGTGTATTTATGAATGCAATAATGCTGTTTCTATAGTATCATGAAAATTCATCCGAAGTAGATATTGCTTCAATAGTGAAATTTTTTAAACAAAACGACAGAAATATTCCATTGACATAACTACTCTTTTAGTATATGTTATCAAACTTATATAAAATAAGTTACCCTGTTGTTTAATATTTGTCACTATTTTGCCTTAAAATGGACCCTGCCACCTTTCCCCTTCGAGTGAAACTAAACAATGATTCAGACCCTCCCTTACCCCTTGTGGTAAAATATTGATGTATACACCCCTGAAGGATAATACAAATATGATTCATACATTGATACATTGTTACATGAAAGTTTTCATTGATTTCCACTTTGTTTCCTATTTTTGTGGTTTTCATATCGGCAATATTCTCTCTCTCAAATTTCACCATTTTTGGAGGTTACCATACTATGGACATAATGGTTCTCATATATAGTTCTCATGTGTTCATGTATTTATTATACATGTGTTTATACTAAGCATTGTAATTCATACTATCATGGATTTTATAAATGTATGAATTATTTTGGATTTTATTGTGAACATTTCCTTATATAGTCATGTTTGGTAACCCTGTATGTCTTAACTGGACTAAATATATCAGAGTTAACTCCCTTAGGTGTTTATATTAAAGCTACAACCTAGAATTTATTAGTGCATTTTATAGGACATGCTAATTACTAGCTTATGCAGCCAATTTGTAAATACATCTGTTCATTATCAAATTTATGATTATTAAAATTCTTTTTACGGGTGGAGTTGGCCCTGATTAGATAAAAATTGAACAGGTGTTTTCTTCTGCAGTAAATTAAATGACACAGGGTGATTTCTTGTTACTATAAATAGCTACTTGTCCTACAGTCAATGTTCATATAAGTGTGACCAATAATTCATTCATTTACATATGTCGTTTTTCAACACCATGTTTGTGAAGAAATGCTTTAAAAGGATATTTATTAACGTTTAAAATTTACACATGGATTTTAAAAGTTAAATTTAAAGCGGAATATTTTTACCTGTGTAAATTTTGAAGGACATATTAGAAAGTTAAAACCTAAAATAAACATTAGATAAATAGCTGAGTTTATTATTTGTTCAGTGTATATAGTCTTTGATGTGTTGAGACATCTTAGAGGTGACAGGGAAAACGTTGTGTTCATGTGTTGGTTTCATTTAATGTGATAGCTTCATATTTGTGGATCAGACTCAATAAATGTTGTGATTTGGATTAAAATTTATTTTCTCACATATAAAGTAAAAGTGAAACTTTTGGAAACCAAAAATGACAGGGTCAGAGTTGTGATTTCTAGCCAGGTGTGATTTTAAAGGATTAATTAAAATAAAAGAAGATGGATTTTTCAGGGAGTTATTATGACCCCTCTGAAACCCCTCCTACCCCTAAAGCCTTCGTACAGTATGAAGAAAATCGTAGGAAAGAAACAGGTGCTTTGATTTAATTTGATTTTAATTAATTATGTTCAATGAGCTTTGTTTTTACTTTATATTTATTTATTATTGGCACTGTATATATAGTGGTTATTTTTTAACTTATATGAAAGTGGATGTTGATATGCCTCCCACTTGACATAACGATCTTGCTTGATTGAATTCATTACTAGAAGAAAGAAAGTAATTATAAGTACTTTTTGAAAGTTTATCACTTGATGATAATTGTTTCTTTTAATGATTTGGGAGTGTTACATTGCTGTTTAACAGTATACATGTATGTACATTTTTGGATGTACGTCAGCCCTCAGCCCCATTAGCTCAATTAGTAAAGATTCTAACTCAACTCAAGATGTTAATCTCATCTATTACTATCTTGTCACATTATAATCCTTACACACCCACATACAGATGTTTGTATCACCCCCACACAAACCACACACCCATACCCATTTCTAAAGCTGACTTTTTTGAGTCAGGAGTAATCTGTTATCAGTTTGTTTTTCCTGGTTTAATCAATGTCACATATGTTTGACCATTTATTATCAGAAACTTAAAGACAAAAGTTTTCAGTAAGAGTTAGGTTTAGAGTTAGGTATTTGAGTATCAATAGAATTAACTGTTGCACAATATGAGACTTGAACCCACAGATGTTGACCTATAAACCATAGGATCTTACTGAGGAAATTTTGACTAGTACTGTGATATCATTGAAATCCTCTAACTTGCAAAACCACTGCCACTTATAACTATGGGTGCGTTCCATTCTACCATTCCGGACACGTTCTTCATGTTCTGTCCAGGATGTGTGATTGGAATGAAATGGAACACGAAACTGTCCGGGACGTTTGAATGGAATGAAACAGAATGCGTAACACAAACAAAATGGCTTATTTCCTTGCTGGCGTATGCAGAATCGCCTCTTCTAAGTTCTAACAGAAATAAAGCCTATTTATACTCATGTCCACTTATTACAACTTATAACGCGAAAACTAGTAAGAAATTTTACTTCACCTATCGTCCAATGCTTTGTCAGCCATCTTGGATTCCACGATGCACCTACTCGACTGCGGGGACGGTCGGAACATGTTCTGAACGTTGTGCTGATTTGTTCCATTGTAATTCTGTATGTTCTGGACGTTACAGACAGTGAATGGAACGCGCCCCATAATGTAATTTTCATATTCATATAACCTTTCTTTCACAAGTTTTGATAATCACATTCTGTATACTGTATTTTTCATTAAGATGTAATTTTTCTTGTGAAACAAGTAAAGATGAGTAAATTGTTATAATTAAGGTGTTAGATGTAAGATATATGACCAGGTGTGGGATTGTCTCTGTCTCTGTGTCTCGCTATGTATTATATATGTTATAAGTTAGACATATTTTGTAGTGAGATATTTTGTTAATATAAAATAGTTCATGGATGACTGAATTATTTAGATATACTATGATAATGTCACTGTCTGTTCTATACTTTACTTAATATATAGATACTGTTATATCTTTCTTAATGGCCACCTTGCATTACACCTGACATCTCTCAACATTATCAGCAACCTATCATCATCAGTAAACTTTCTATAATAGCCAGTTTGTACTTGTTATTCCTCCTTCAATGAAAATAAGCTTTTCTACAACAGTCACCTCTTGATGAAAGCCCGACTAGCGTAGTTCTGATACTGGGTGTTGTAGAGAGGAGTAACTGTATCTTGTATGTAAGGTTTAGGTTAATGGCCTGGCTGACCTTATATTTGTTATTCAGTTGTGGACATCTTTAGTTTATCTATGACTCTAGATTGTAATTTGGCATTTCTTCAGATCTAGCTGTTTGTCAGTATAGTAAACATGTTATGTAGCCAAAGAGTTCTTTTTTGACATTGTCAAGCCTTATTTTATACACCAATTAATATATTTTAATCATGGCAAGTTGGAATCTGTTTGAAATAAATAGACCTGGCTGTTGCTGTATTAATGTGTGTTTTGGTTCACATTCTTGCTCAAATATAGGACGTTTCGAATAACTTGAGACAAATTTAAAAATATTATTTGTAAACATTGTTTGTTTTTGTTGTTGTTGTTTTTTAAGTCGTATTAAACACATATATAGGTCATATATACGACGGACAGCTCTTCTTACTATAGGTTTCCTGGACACTTTTCTATCACCAGTACTAACTTACACTACCACGAGACCGACTACTCATGTATAGGGTATGACCTACCACGACCAGGCTTGAACCTGCGATCTCCGGATTTGTAGACAGACATGCTAACCACTATGGTGCTGCTTAAAACAATGTCTGGTGTTATTCTAAACAAGCTACACTGTTTATAGTAAAATGCATTTAAGTTCTTAACTGAGAAGCAACCTAACTACAAACTGCATAATATAGTGCAATCAGTGCATTCAAACATGCATACCTGGTACTATAATTGTAATGTTTATGCTATATTATCTGCTTAGCTTTAACCAAGTAATATATTTCCTGATCAATGTTCTGTTCTAAGTATATGATTATATAATATATACTTCCTGTTTTGGGTGTGGCAGTTTGTTGATAATTGAAGAAAAAGGTTTGGACACTTGATGGACACTTATACCAAGTCTGTATAACATATGTTTGTACTTTGATATCATTTTGATTGGAGTCTTTAAAGTAAGGGTTTGGATAGCGGTTGTTGAGAGAGCGCTTTTAACCGCCTTTAATTGTTTTACTTCTATATAATGTTTTGTAGTCCAAATTGTTTGTTTATTGCCAGAACCAAAAAGCGATGTATCTTGGACAGCTGCTTATTTTAGACTGCACTTGAAATCTTTAGCTGTAAAAATGTATCTGAGTTCTGTGTTACAGCTTAAATTGTCACCATCTTTAATAAGGCTAGATTGATCATTTGTAACCACTCTGAGACTGAATTAATGATATTGCTCAAAACTTGTTACAACTCTCATCTTTGAGTCAGCTCATCTTGGAGTCAGCTCATCTTGGGAGTCAGCTCATTGCAATAGAAAAGTGACTTGTCTCTTTATCACTTAAAACTCAAGTCTCTTTTATACATTTAAGGAGAGCCTTTTATCCTAGTAACTTGTTGAATGTTGTTCACTCTTGATACTCAATTGTTCATGTTCTTCAAGAAAAGTTGTCTCTGACTTTTTACATTTTACATGACCTTGTTTCACCTCAACAGATAAAAACCATCTTTTAAACATAATTAGATTTAAATTTCTTCTATTTATAAAGTTCATTATAACTTGTAATACAGTAAAGCTTGATGTATTTGACAGGGATATGTATATGAATGACTTATTTGTAAAGTTAATGTATATTGCTATACAATGTTTTTAGAGTCATTCAAGCTTTTCAACTTGATATATTCACTGGGATGGATTATAAAGAATCTCAAGGTTCGGGGAAGGCCGAATGATTTTTATTTTGGAGTAGAAGTCTTCAGCCCTATATTTTCACTAGCACTAGCTCAATTTATTACATATTGGAGTAATTTTCTTAATTAACTTGATAAATAATCAACTAGCTTGACTATATAAAATAAGTTATTTCCACTAGCCAAAATAAATTTTCACTGACTCAAGGCTTTGGAGGTTAAGTTGAAGATTGGGGTAATCATAACTCTTAAACATTTTATTTTTCAAGTCATATGAAAATTCTATGAGCCATCATAACATATAAAAGTTTATGGCTACACATACTTTACTTGATGTTTTCATGGAATGTAAATCACTAGCTAGCGTAAATAAAACATTTATATACTATCTCATACTATCTCCCACGGATGTTACAAACTGGTTTTATTATAGCGTTGTGGCATTTATGCAAATTGTTGTCACATTGAAAATTTTATCATCGTTTTTACTTGCAGTTTTATTGCGCTCTGTTGGCTCTACAATTATTTTCATAAAAGTTTTGCTGAGTTTCGATGATGAATTGTGGTCGTTAAAATAACTTGTTTAAAACTATGTTGTATTTAAACTGTTCTGAGTAGATCTAGTGTTGTTAAGGTGTATTCAGGGGGCTGATCATCCTGATACTTTTTACGCAGGTCAAAATCTGAGTTTTTTTTTGCTTTAATCCAATCCTAGATATTTTTCTCAAGATTCCATCCTTAGAGTTTTCAAGGGTCCAATCTAAGACTTCCATGAAAGTTTAATCTAAGACTTTTCTTGAAGATGTCCGCAAAAAACCCAGTGTACTTTCATAATATAGCTGATGGCACCCCTTGCACCACTTTCAAAGATCTGCTGTTGAAGGTGATTAAATTTTCTCCCATATTTTATTTATGCTGATTTTCAAATCTCGTCTCAGTAGATTTTTTAAGTCCAATCCTCGTTAATGGTATAATAAAGGTGTTACAACGTAAATAAATGTATTCAGAAGTTTGTTAATCCTTCCAAATATTTATATAAAGTGGTTTAAGGTTGTATCAATGTCCTAAACTATTTTACTTCAGTTTATTCCTTGAGTAGGCTAATCTATAATAGTTAATATTGGGTGTAGGAGAAATAATTTGATTGCCACAGAGCATGTGGCTATGTGGTTACACTATGTTGGACTGGTAATTATTGGGTATCCAGCTCTGCATCAGTTCAAATAACATGTAATAATGTACAAAATGCACCTCATTGTTTATTTAAGTGCAAGAAACTTTATCCTTTAAGCTCAGTACTGGGGGACCAGAAAGCGAACTAAAATCAAGCAAGATTAGTATAAGTTGTTAGCACTTGTTTCATGATCAAGATAAAATGAATTAGAATGTATTTGAGGTCTGCAACATGGTCCCTGATGTATTTATGATATAAGAACTAAGCTTGTTGATCCATCCATTATCAGCAGCTGTTGACGGTCCTTGCAAGCCCTGTTGAGAAATGATTAGGGCATTTATTGCTATTGAAGTACCCAAAAGAAGAAGACGATTTTCTTAATACATGACATTGTCACTACAAGACACTTATGTTATGGCCAAGTTCATGCCAGGGTCTGCACTTAATATATCCTTGGATGGACCCTGGTGTACAACTAAACCTCTAACCCAACATCCATCTATGATATATATATAACTATGTTGTTGTTTATTATTTTAGATCAAAGAGATGCTGTACAGAAGAAGACATTTACAAAATGGGTCAACAAACATTTATTAAAGGTAAATATAACATATATGTAAATATAACCAGCTTGTCTCTCTTCTAAATGACCGCTTGACCACTTGATTTATATACCAGGAGTCAAAGATATTTTACACCAGTACATAAACAAAATATAAGATTGACAAAATACTGACATGTTGTTTATATGGTTTTACATGTCCAAGGGAAACCAGGGGTCAGTTAAAGGGATAAACTCTTGGTCTCTTTCTTTATGTGTTTAAAAGCAGCTCATATTTCTCTAATTTTAAATGTTAAAATATTTGGTCAGATTACTTTACCAAGGTGACTTGACCTTGTCCATTATAGGTGCATATTTTAACAATAGGGGTTTATTGAAGGGCCCTGCTGGGTCTGGGTTATAAGAGGGTTAAATCTTGTCTGGGTTCATTTAATTTTTCATTGAAAGATTTGAATGTGTTTGAACTAAGTTAAAAGTTTCAATAAAAGATCAAGTTTGTATGAAGTTAACGAGAAAGTTTGACTTTTGTCGTTAAGAACATATTATTGTAATTTTCATTTGAATTTTAAATCAGATCAAACCATATTTTCACTGTCCCTGGACTGAACCATTGTAATGTGATCAGATAATTTTTATCACCTTTTAGTTAAAAATACAAGAAAATGGCGAAAATTGCAAAAAAGTAGCGGAAACGAGCCACAGGGGGTTTGTTTGATATCTACAAAATTTTGTCAAGTACTTTAGCCACTGGATAAATACTGTTTATACAAATCATGATTTCGAAAAGGTGATAACAAAAAATAAATGATAACAACCATTGCACCTAGGATATCTTTCTGAGGATATGATCTAAAATTTTACAATAAATGTCAGAGAGGCGTAATTTATAAGGTTTACATTAATTAAAGGTGTTAATTAACGACTTGATGTAGTGTTGAAGACATATTGTTGACATGTTAGACTAAATATCTGTCAATTATAATACATGTATAATTAATTGAAACATTAATTATTGTATGCTATTGATCAGTTATAGATCAGTTCTTGTTTGGTTAAGATTTAACACAATATACATAACTCTTAGTTTACTTATTTGTTAAGTTAGGACTATTTTGTGCCGAATGTTGAAATATCAGATCATTTTGTTATTAAATGCAGTATGCATGTAACTCATTGTAATGTAAATTGATATATGAAGTAAGGACAGTTTTGTACTGGTTATTTAACTATAGGTTTTATTTTGATTTAATGCAGTATTCATGTAACTCACTTATTATGTGAAGTTATGATTGTTTTACGCTAACCCTTTAAATTATTCATACATAATTAATATTTTTATTGATAAAGATATCACCTCTAACATAGTATTATAGTTGTCATATTATGAAGGGTAGGATAGAATAGCAGATAGATTCTTATATAAGATATGATAGTTATATGACAGGATTCATTAATATTAACCTGACCTCAGGTATTATACTGTCCCCTCACAGGATCGTTATAGCGGGTAGTAAACAAAAGACAAGAGATTATTATATAATATCATTCACTTTGATGTATGAATAATTAGTGTCTATCAGTATGAATATATTTGTTTTGTCATGTACAGCTTGAAAATAAATTGTGGTCTTTGTTATTTTGTCATATTTAACAACTTTAATTGTAATATAAGAGGAGCAAAAATAATGATGATAATGATGATTTTAGTAATGGTGATTATGATGTTGATGATGATAGTCTAGAAGTTATAAATTAAGTTGAATAAATAATGGTCTTTATAGAAATGATGTAATAAAAATTTATACTCATATTAATGATAATAATGATGAAAGAATAATGGTGTAATAATGATGATGATGATGGTGGGTATGATGATAATGAAAGAATAATGATATATTGGTGATGATGATGATAATGATGGTGATGATGATGATATTGATGATGATGATGGTGTTGATAATAAAATTGATGATAGTGATTTTATAATCACATAGTTTTGTTTAATATGAATAACATAAAATTATTTAATATAAACAAAGTTTAGTGTTTCATTTTTAACTACAATAAACTTTGTTAACATCTGTCACTGTTTTGCATACTAGATAAATTCTGGTTTACTTGGAAAATTTGCTCAACAAGCATTAAACCACAAGTGTTGATATTTTGTGGGTTTGAAATTAATGTATTAATGGAAAAACGATTTACTTCGAATGAGTTTTACATTGATGAATTGTTGAATAAATTTAAAATGGTATTCAATTTACCAACCATGCATGAATCAATATTTAAACTCACTTGCTTCAATATTTAAACTTTAACTGTTCATATAAAATCTTCCATTTCAAATTTAATGTCAATAAAATCAATAGCTTGTGTCTCTGAATGTAGGAATAAATGAATTTAAAATAGAATTAAAAAGTAAAAACTTTTATTTACAAGTTTCAAGAAGAGACTTAACTCTACCTGTATATCTATTTGGTTTAAAAATTAAGTTTTGATTGAAACATTTACTTTGTGTATTTGCTTTAAGTGGGTAAAGAAATGATATAACTCTATATGGCTTATCTGGTTACATCACAATCAATGCCTTCAATACTAGTGTGGCTGTGATGCAATAGAATACAATCAACTTTGTGTCCTGGGAGCCACTTTGTTTCTTAGTTGTGTTTGGTCCTGCTTATTCATTAAGATTTGACAAGAATATTTTTCCATGAGGAGAAATTGTTAACTTCTTGTGGAAAAGTAAGCCAGTACTGGTTATAGGAAGTTTTCCTGAAAAATGGGACTGTAACAACAGAAGGCTAAGAATGAGATCTCAAAAACTTCTCTTTAGTAACCCAATTATCTCAACAGACTCATGATCATGATATACTTTCCATGTGGACTCCAATTGTTTATGGTACATTATCCTTTATACAAACTACATTAAAGATCATTTTTCAAAAATCAGATCGATTTTCAAAATCTTCATCAATTTTCGAAAGGTAGTTCATTTCTCGAAAACAAGATCAATTTCTTGAAAATGCGATCATTTATCATTCTTTAGATTTTTCCTTATTCATACAGTACTGTATTTGATACACTCCTGTGATATTTTTAACAAAATTACAAACATCTTCCCATAATTCCCATACCCTCTCTCTCCCACACAAAGTTTACAAGTTAAATATTTCATATATAAAACCATGATTCATTCAAATAAATCAATATTATACAATATTGATTTGATACATACCCAAGTACATAAATGGATGTATACGGTCCATTTACACGTATTTCTGCATGTTTTTCTCTCGTTTTTCTCATGTCATCAAAATTTACAAAGTGTCAAGTTTTCGATACATTATAATGTTTTAGTAAATTGCGATTCTTGCATTGTTTATCACCTTATTGCTAAGCTAGTCAAATATTTTGGTCATAAATTCATGATAAAAACAACATTTGAAACTTTTTGATAAAAACATTTGAAACTTTATACATCTTGATAAAATCTATTAACAAGGTTTTTTAAATGAAATAAAGGAAGATAATGATATCTAACTAGTATAATATCAACAAAAATGTCTAAATTTATTATAAGGATGAAAAATAAAAAAAACTGATGAGTCATTGGACATTTTTTCAAAATGGCCGACATTTTGGGAAGGTAGCCATTTTGAGATTACATTTTTTGTTTGGCATGGAAAATGCATCAATTATATAACAAAGTGAAGAATTCAAAATTATTTTATTTGGATAAAAGGTGGATGAAATCATATTTTGAGTTGTTTAGATCTGTCAATTTGCTATAACTGGATGCAGTCTTGACACTAATAGTGAAACTGATGTTGAGAAGCTAAATGATCACAATAAAACATTGACATTTGAAAGTTATGATCATATATTACTTGTATAAAAGGGAAAATTGCAATAATTCTGTGTTTTTATGCTATTTTGTCATCAAACTCAAAATCAAATGCCAAAATAAACATTTTTGTAATCTATACTGTTATTAAAGTTACAAAAAGTAAGAGTTTTTACTCTAAACTCCTTAACCATCTTTGTGGTTTCTTTTTTTGTTGTTCTCAATTTCAACCTTACACTCGTGAGTACATGGGTATTCCAAGTTATGCCACTGCAAGGTGTTCATGTACACAGGTGACACTGTATTCTCTATGTACAAGATGTTTTAAAATGTTTAACAAAGTAAATAATTTAAACTTTGTTGAACCTTGTTAAAGTATCCAGAATTGGATATCATCATATGATCCAGTTACATCTTACAATTATTTCTTAAATTATACTGTATTAATTTCAATTACTATAATATAAGTAAGTCCTGGGTACCAGTAATATGTTTTATATAGATTTGGTACCCAACTATGCAGGACTGAGTCCTGGGTACCAGTAATGTTTTATATAGAGTTGGTACCCAACTATGCATGGATATATGTCATGTAACTTACGTTTGTATATTTTTAAATTTTGAATGGACATGAGGATTGATGGTTTTGATAATAAAACATTGGCCTAGGTACTTTTAGACTGTAAAACTTGAGTATAATAGGGGTGATCAGAGCAGAGGATTTTTGGAACTTGATGTACTTGACATAATGATTATCACACTAATACAAATAAACTGAAACATTCTACAAAGTCAATGTTGCCTGCATTCTTAAAAAGTGAATTGTATGCACCTGTATTATCAGTGCATGTTTATCATTTTATGATAAAACAGCATTATTCATGTTGATAAGGAATATTTCTAACAATTATTTAAGTTTTAAATTTCTTAACCTTGTATCATATTTTAAACTACATTTTAAATCTAGTCAAATATATTACATTCAAATCATTGTTGCCTTGGTTATAAATTTTGAGTCACACGCTGAGCTTGTCCCATGACTTAAGGTAGAACTCCCATGATAAAATTTACTTGACATTATTATACATCATCGCAAAGCTCAGAATTTGCAACACCATGTGTCTTAGTAAATCAAAATCAACCTTAGTTATCAGAAATCTGCTGAATTCTATATTTGTTTTAATGAAAGTCATATAACTATTAATTTTAGATGATGCAACCAAAAACTCCATCGTCGGCAACCACAGTACTTTCTTCCATTACACTCCATATGTACCATGGGCAATTTGACTGGCAAAATCTCGTTTTCATGAATATGCATGAGGCAGGGGAGACCAATCTTTTTCCAATGAAATTGCGTGTTACAATCAAATACTCTTCAATAACAATGATGTCATACTGTTTTTTTCTTACTTAAAATAGAAACCAACTCACGATTTTATTTTCAAAAAATGTTTGTGTAATTTCACTGACTAGTTTTCTGCAGTGGTTTCCTTTCGGATTACGAGATTTTTCTTACCAAATGGCTCATGGTACATAACGCAGCATAGCTGAGTAATATATCGTGGGATAACCGATACCAAAAACTCATTAGGGGAAGCTTACCTTAAAATTATCATATTAAGTTAGATTATCATTTCTGTAGAAATGTAAATTGATAAATTATAATGTATATTTATACAGCATGCACAGTGTGTTATATATTACATTTTATAGTTGAAGTCAACTCTAAATTATGCTGTAATTTTATGACATATGTTGTCTTATTATGACAATATTTTAGACGTTATTCATGCTCTGATGAGGGAATATTATCTTTTCTGTGTATATATTTGTTATTATAGGGAGATGTATAAGAAAATTTATAAATTCAGGATATGATCTTGTTGTTTGTAACTTGGGACACTGGACTTCCAGTCTGATAATCAGGGTTAGATTACTTGTTACTCCAGGTCATACCTTTCCATGTAGGCCAACAAATTCCAGCCCCATTTATTACATCTACAGAAATTTGCGAAATATTCAACTAGCACAACTAAGTAAATTTCATTCCCCTGAATCAACTTTCACTAGCATGACTTCAGTTTATTGAGTAAAAGCCATGACTGGGATTGGTAAACTACTATCAGTAAATAAAATCTGGTTAGCTGAAATGGCCTAGCAGCTCACCTTATAATACCCTCCATTGTTTCATTAGCAAAAGTTATGATCCTAATGGGCCTGTCCATGACTTTAACTATTAGCATAATTTATTTAACAAAGTAGCATAGTTGGTAGCGTGCCTGGATTTAGAATATAGTGTCCCGAAGGGGCTATGGGTTCGAAGAGCATATCATTATGGTTATGTTTGCTGGCAAATGTTTTGATATTAAAATAAAAATGTATCATTTGGACTGGTCATTTGCTTTAAAACTGTTGACCAGGAAGCAGGCAATCTAAGATTTAGGAACTTCACTATTGAGCTGAAATAAATGTGTACAAACTGAACATAAAGTAAATATAAACAATCCATGTTAGACATAGGACTCCTATAAACAGAGAATATGAAGATATTTATGATCCCTCTCTTATGTATCAAGTGGTTTAGTTATATACATTGACAATATTTTGTTAGCTAATCATAAATAAATAACACTTTATATTTGTATTGGTCAGTTTTCTGACCTTATATTTGTGTTATTTTGTTTTCTGACCATCCTGGTATGTCACCTGCAAAGAATAGATGGTGATCTTTAAATTCCTTAAATTGTAGGTCAAATAAATCTAAAGTTATCAAATACTATAGTATGAGTGTCTCCCAGAGTCAGTGTATAAAACATGGGTACATGTGCTTGAGTAGATTGACATTGTTATTTAGTTTAAGCAGACCGGTCTTGGCCTTAACCCACTAGCCTGAAGCCCAGGGCTGGAGAAAACTGATTTGGGCTGGTGAAAGTAACATTATTTGTATTATCAGGCTTAGAAAGTTAATTATTTTGATTTACATTGAAATGTATGAAGTTGGGCTAGCACTTGTGAAAATTTTAAGGCCAAGTTTGTTATCCTATTTGTTCAAACTAACATAATGCTGAAAATGGGTGAAATGATTGATGGAACTTCTAGACTATTGTATTGTTATGAATTTTAAGTGGAAAAAACTCCTGAAATTTCTGTATACATTTGTACTTTATATTGCTTAATTCCAAAGTGATGTTCTGATTTAATATTCAAGGATACTCTAAGGTCATAGGTCACTAATAGGTCACGTGACACTCTCTCAGGTCATGTGACACTATCAGGTCATGTGACACTATCAGGTCATGGTATTTCCTTGACATAATATTAGTATTAAAATAGAATGATTTGACCTTATGATACAATCATGTGGATATATAAATGTAGACATGTTTGAAATCATTTAGGAAGAAAATTTGTATTCTAAACAGATAAGGAAAAGCAAGCTAATACTCTCCTGGATTTTATAACGGGTTAAATGAAGTGAAACAGTTTAAACCTATAAGGTCATAGAGCCCCTTTTGTCATGTTTAAGCCAGATTAACTAAACTGAGAGATATTTTTCAACTGGTAATATTTCTGTAATATTATTATTCTCTTGAAGGTATTATATTTATATTTTGATATTGATAGTTTATGTAATACAGCGGAAACAAAATGTTATAAAATGTCACGTCATTGTAACAAAAATGGCTTAATATATGGACTTAATGTGTTAAACTAACCTGGTATATCGTTGTTGCCTAGTCAATACCTCATAACTTCCATTCAAAAAAGGTAAATTTACTAGGTTTTGATTAGACAACAGCGATATGTCAGATTGTTCTGACTACCAGAACTTGTTCTTGTATTTAGTTATCCTTCAGAAAAAAGCTTTTCTTAGTTGTTTTGTAAAAAGTCTGCTTTCATATACATGTGATGCTTTAGTCAACCTGACAACATTTAATGATAACTAATGACCATTAAAGTAAAGCAGGTTATCCTCACTGCTCCCATTTATATCAGATCTAGTACTAAAGTAGGTAAATTTCTTGCTCAAGGAAATAAGCAGTGTTCCTCTTGGAGTTCTAAGCTTGGACCTTTGTAGATTAAGCTTATGTCAAAGTCCCTGCACTGCTATTCCTAGTTCAGATTCTAAAATTTCTCTAGTCTCTCTTTAAAGCATACTTCTAATAACAGTATTTATATAATGACATATTTATATTGTAATATGATGTTATATTTCAGTTATAATTTAATCATTAACCATTATAGATCAATATTGCTATACTCTTGTCTTATACAAGCTTGTATTGAACCTATCATGTCCTATATTAAACTATTAATGGACTAATATCATGTATTAATAGACAAATACACTCTTCAACTATTCCTTTATTTAGTCAAATTATTTTTAGCTCACCTGGTTAACTTTCCATAAGTATGATCCATGTTATATTATTTGAGAGCCTGGGTCGGTAGTGTAGTTGGTAGTGGCCTGGATTTTGAATCTTAGTGCCCCAAAGGGAGTACAGATTGGAACTCCTTCTGGGGAGGTTATACCCTTCCATGAAAATTTGAATTATTGTCAATTTTCCTCCATTGATTAGATAATATGGAGAAGTTTCTGGCTTTGTGGAAGGGTAGATGAGTACTGGTTATAGACAAGGGTCCTGGAAAGCTAGGTTAGGTGCGCAATAAAATAACTTAAAAATGTGTTGACACGGCATTAAAACCAGTATAATTATGCATCACTTGTGATTCTTAGGAAAATATTTTCTCTTACATTAGAGTAATACCTACAAGAGCTGTCTTCTTTATCATCTAGCATAACTAAGTGCTCTGATTATTTTCCTCAGGGTCAATATTAATTGGCAAAATGGTCCCAAATATAGTACAAAATTGTTATGAAAAGGTTTGAACCTATAGTTAATTGCTTAATAGCAATTGCTAGTGATATAATTTTACAATATGGTACTTAAAATTAGGGCCCTTCAGGGGTCAATGTTTATGTTGCCTCTGTGGTCATCCAGTTGAAGACAGAATTGTTGACATAATATCTGTATAAAACTATGTGTCTAGGTATCAGGGGAGCAAACAAACATCTTCAAGTTCTCTTGTTGTTTAAAGTCAGATATAGATTATTCATGAGTGACATTGTTTAAATGTTGGCTTTTAAATTAATAGATCATAATGTTGGAACATTAACTGAGGAAATTTGAGTAGGTCATGTCAGAGAATTTACCTCAGATTTTTTCAGTATTGGACATATGGTTGTATATTCTAAATGGTACTATATCAATAACATATCCCTGGGGGATAGACCTGGACACCCTGGTAGAAGTTTTCAAAATAGTAATTATTAAGTTTTACTTGAAATGGCTGTATTGACATTTGGACCAGTCTTTGATAATAATCGTAGGATGGGATGGCTCTCTGTGGAGACAAATACTTTTACAGTCATTCATTCAATTGGTCTGACAAACAAGTTTACATTATCATCTATGAGGTTATTAATAGTCATTCTATGTCTCATGATTCCTTAGGTAATAGAATTTGTAAAGTTGAAATGAGTGAAAAGTCTATTTTATCACATCTCTAAGTTAAAAGATGACCATTTCATTAACCTACAATATAGATATGGTCATTTCAATCCCTTGTACTATGTAAATATTTACTGTGACCATTTTATATATAGATAAATATTTGATATTCCATGACTTTCATTACCTTGTTGTGTAGGCTGTAATATAATAGAACAGAATAGAACATATCTTATGATGTCATGGTAGGACTTTTTATCATATCAAATTTTACTTCAAGGTTTGGAAGGTTTGTTCAAGTTTATTTCCAAGTGACTCAGATGTAGGACTGATTGAGCCTAGAAACTGAGTGCACTTGGCAGGTTGAAAATAATTCTGAATGCTTCTCTTAGTCTGTGATGATATTATTGTATTGTGCCTGTCCAGAATTGCTATTTTATATTTGTTAACCTAAGAGTTTACCTTAAGGATCCTGTTTAAAGTCACTGATTTGCATAATTTATAATGTTTGACCACGGGGTCAGAATTAAAATTGTTTGAATAGAAGACCTAAGGTGTTCTGGATAATATGTGAAGTCAAATATTGCATTTCAATGATTCCTGCAGCACTAAACTTAAAACTAGCTAGATTTGTCCCTGAGTGTATAGCTTTTAACTTGAAAATTTTCTTTAAAGAACTTTTATTTAGATGGTTAATGATTACTGACGTATGAGTATTAAACCAGTGAAAACTATGTTTTTATGCATATTTACTTGTTTTGGTTAGTGTTTGTTAGTGTGTTCTGGAATACCACAGCAATATTGTCAAATTTTATTCAACTCTCGTAAAATAATCCCACTGGTTTAGATACTCCGTATTTGTTTAATAATCCTTGTACAAAGACATATTAAAATATTATAAATCAATAGTGAGTACTGAAGTTCTGTAGTGAGTATAATTTACATCAGAGGGGTTAATGTATGCACCACTGACAGTTAAGTAAAATTGAACAATAATAGTGAAGTGCTCATAATAATCAGTCACTCCATCGTCTGTGGTCTATAAAATGCTCATCTTCATAACATGAAAATATATTTAGATGATTCAACATTACATAGACTACACCTCTTGGTATATGATTGTATGATTGTTATGTTTATACATATAGGAGTAGTTTAGCTGTAAGGTATCTATATAACAATATACCTCTAACCAATCTTCTAATTGTTATGATATATCTATATATGACAATATAATGTCATTTAACATTTAAATGTATAATATACAGTAATACATGGATTGTCTGGACTACATTATGTGATGTTGTAGGTTAATGATTGGCCGATACAGTAGGGTTTATCTGGAATTTTGATAAAATGAAATAAAATGATTCATATGATTTTTTGTGTTTGGACTTCTGAGGACCCTTAAAATTATTTCCAAAGTAAACTAACCCCTTTTTTGAAAAAATGGATATTTGGGTACCTTGGTTAATTGGGCTTCACAGTAATATTGGTGTTTGATTATGTTGACAAGTGCAGCTGTGTGTAAATCTGCCAGTCTGATTGGTCTTAAGCTTAAAGCTCAATATTTAAAACGTCATTGGTTCTCTTGGTACCATAGTAACCAGGGTTTACTGTATATTTAGATATTTGGTTACCATGTAGACTAGACTAGACATTCTATCATTTTTTCAACACTTTGATTTATGTTTTTGTCATATATACATATGTTTTTACTTTGTCTTGTTTGTTAAAGTGTTGGTATTTAAAATAAAATGACAAATTGTTTTTTTTATGAATTCACTGTTTTCTATTCAAGCTTGTTAGGGTTTTTAGCTCATCTGTGTAACATGTACTGAAGGTTGTTGTAATCAACTATCTTGTTTATGTTTGTTAGTGTCATTGTGGACGATATGGGTTTGATTCCTGTATGGAGTGTGTTTAACCAAGTAAAATAAAAATAAACAATAATGCTGTTTTTCTCCATATTTGGAAAACATTGATTGCTTCAGTAAGGTGACCTGAGTACTTTAAGTTTATAAATAGAAGTCTGAAAGCTAAGGATCATAGCTATGGTAATAAAAATGTTGATAAAATTTGTAATGGCATAAAATCTACATTAGTAAACAAACTCTCAAAACAAAAATAAAACTTGTGTTGTTATACAGAATGTTCCATCTTATGATAGTCATTGATTCATATGATAAAACGTCTCACAATAAAACGCTTTGTAAACTAACCAAAAACAGAAAATATTCATTTCATGTTTAATACTTATTCCTATCATTTTCAAGTTTGCATTGACCATTCAGAATGTTGTATGCCTTTTGAACATCAGGGCAGCATATTATCAAAAATCTTACAATGATTCAACTGTACAAAGTAAAAGAATTTATTACTAAAATTGGTCGTAAGACACTTGATAATATGGACCCCAGATCATATGTTTTCTATTTTGATAGTTTGATTCTTGTGTAAAAAATTAATGAAAAGTGTTAGATGTTTTTTATTTAATCCTAAGTTTGAGTATATTTCATGTTTACAGTTTTACAATGTAAGTTTTAGCCTTCAGGGAGATGGCTGCTTTATCATACTGTCAAATACATTGTAATCATTAATTCTTCCTCACATATCACTCTCTCCACCCTCTAGAAGAATGTTTTACCTCTAGTTATGTTGTTCTATCATTTATCAAACTTTTATATCCTAACATTTCATGTAATACTATTGTATGGTATGTTTTAGATTAATACTAGTTAATGTTATATTGTAGCTTGTCCTTAAAAGATCTCCAATGATCTGAGTAGTAAAGTGCATCATTAGTGAAACATTTTAGTTGACTGGTCCAAAATCAAGCGGTCTGGGCTGGACTTTTGGTCTTGATAGGTCATATCATTCCATGAAAATTAATGAAATTGGGACATATTGTTGCTTTAACTTAATAAAGTGAGAAGTTGTAGGCTTCTACTGAAAGTGTTGGGTAGTGATGGTTATATGAAGTTGTCCAAGAGAGCTTGTATGGCAAGCTGGACATGGTAGGGGAATGATCTGAAACCTGATGTTGATTAGCTGGGTATAATCCAAGATAAACAAGATATGTAACATATCTGCATACCAGTGTTTGTACCAAGATGATCCTCATAGAAAAATTCTGAAATCTGCTGTTACAAAATTAATCGTAAAATCTTCAGTTGGGATTAATTAAGAGTGGTATAAGTGAATTTCTTATTTAAGTTGATGCAGATGTTAAATGATGCTGTAGTTAATACTGGTTGTAAGAGGTTACAATATCTTGGTATAGGTCTCAGGCATTGGTTAGTCTAGGATCTCTGATGTATATAACATATGATCTAGGGACAAAGGATTTAGGGAACATCACTTGCCAGGAACTTTAGATAATGAAGAGCAGTCTGTGGGGAAACATAATAGCAACAACAGTTTGAAAATTGTAAGGGTGCTTACAGTTTATAGGGAAGATAAAGGAACATGAATATGAAAGCTGTGAGGGCTGACTGAAGCTGTCTGTTAGTTGTCTGTATTAACAGTAAAAACAGATGTGATAACTAGAAAAAAAACAACATCATTATTTGATACCATCTGACTTTTGTAACAACTGAATAAATTTGTGAAGTATTCAGATTTGGCCTTTATTACATAACAGTACTTAACGTCAGATCCAGGGGATGCTTTTGGAGGGGGGAGAGCTTAGTTAAAGCCACTATATGAAGATATTTTCATTAACAGTAGACTTGAAAACTGTTTTACAACCATGAAGTTATCAAAATATAACATGCATTAAAGACACAATAAACTGTTCAAACCATTATGCTTTCTAAATTTGAGTCTGACAATGTGTCCAATTCTTAAAAAGTGGGATACTTTTATAAGAGCACATTATATTCATTTATACGCTGATGTTTAATATACCTGATCCAAAATAGTTTATAAGCTTAATTATGTAATTCGGAGTAAGATTTTTTCTGTAATAAGACTTCATCTTTAAAATACTCTGATCAAAACTATTGTTTAAAGTATTGAAAACCATATTCTACTTTCGGTTTCGATCTACTTTCACTTTGAGATAAATAAATAACATGAACATATCTAAGCAATATTTGCATATATTTAAAAAAATCTTGTTCATTAGAGGTGATTGAAATAGATTAATGTCTATTTTCTTTGCAGTAAAAAAAACCAGAATTATGTTTGATATAGGGGCTTTAATGGTCCCTTATGAAATTTTTAATTTGTGTAAATAATTTCAAATCAATTTTATACTTTTTCGATTTTTGAACACTACCACCCCACCCCATGAAAACAATTAGGCTCTTTCCTTGTATATGCTGTACCTTGACATTATTGTAGGATTGTCTATATAATAAATGGAACATATATTTTAACAGTGTTTACTGTTGCCTCTGGTTACAAACAGTTGTAAAATATTACATTTCTGTAGATTATCCATGTGTCTCTAATTTCTACTGCATTATGTGGATATTGCAAATGTAGAGGACGTTTCTTCTTTTGAGTTTTCAAAATACACCCTGGATAGCATCATTGGTTATCCCATGATACTTTACCCCCATACACTACTTCGTATGGAGTGTAATGGAAGAAAGTACTGTGGTTGCTAACGATGCCTGCATAGATGTACCTGGTCAATTGTTCATTGTGTCAGTGTCTGTTAACCTACTCTGAACTGAAGACTTAAGTATATTCAGACAATTAAATAAGACTATTATAATTAAAGTTGTAAATTTTCTATCATTCCTGATGTAACCTGGGTGTTAAGATTGTAACCTGGTGGTTGTTACATTTTAATGATAACACTTTCTTATCTCCATTAGAGAGAGTGAGTTAAGTATTTAAGGGTTCTAGAGACAAGAATGTTTGTACATTTTAAGTGTACTATGATACAGGCCCTACATACAGACATTTGTTTGGGTTTTAAATACTTTCCATATTTGTAGGCTGCAGTGAGGTTTGTGGTAGTATTGTGACATAATATGATATTTTGACTGAGTTTACCCTTTCAAAGCCAGCAGTTGGTGTTTGTTTTTATTCCTGATGCAGCAGGGATTAAGTCCCCTGCATCCATGAAAATTAAACAATAATGTTGATTTTTGTTTGTACATGGAAAAATGTTGTGTTTATTTTAAAGGGGAGCAAATACTTGTAAAGAAAATATCCCAGAAAACTTATATGAGTCACAGCTCATGCGCTGTGTGAAATCCCAACAAACAAACAAAATATGTATTGTATTGAAAAAATACCTGAGTTAAATACCTGCTGGGTAAACATTGAATGATTGTTAAGTGGTTGCTTAAGTTAATTTAAAATTAATTGCTGAATAATTACCTTTATTGTGTAGTAACATGCAGTATGCACATGCATTTCTTTTATGTTAGATATTATATAACATATGGCATTCACGTTTGTGGGTTAGGTTCAGTAATAAAGTATGGAATGTATAATTGTGTTTAGTAGTTGTTGTTTCTATGAATGAATTCTCTGTACTAAGTATCAGTATACTATATACATTGAACACTGATCATCTTATAACTATTGTAGATTGATGGCATATTAATATCATGGGTTTAGCGCGAAACTGACATAACTCAATATAAGAAAAGAGTGAGTTACGACCGTTTTGCACTAAACCTGCAATATTCTGTCATAATATTATGCTCTGTCAGTCTTTGAACTTTACATGTACTGTTAATAGTCGTTCTTAGTGGACACAGTGATTGCATTGTAACTTGGGGATCAAACTTAAAATTGCATCTACAAATGGCTAGAGGACTGCGATTGAATTAATCTTATAAAACAGAAGACAGTTGGTTTAACAGACAGTCTGCTGTTGTGCCTCTTTGGTTACACACAATTTTTTGTTGTTAAGAAAAATTGTAAATTGTAATGCTGTTCTAGAATTTCCTGCACAATACAGCGTTAAGAGTTGTCATTCTATGATAAATCTGGTTTTGGAGTTAGTGGTTAAAATAGATACTTGGTTTTGTATAAGGTGAAGGGTTTATGTATGTTTGACTTCAGAGTTGATGTATTTTATATTCTGGACTTTTCTATGGCTTAATAAATGACTTTGTTTAGACTAATCAATCATTTTGACCAATACAGTATTATTTTACTGATATCCCTTAATAGCCATGATTATAACATTAAACATTGGACTTAAATAAACTCTGATCTGCCTCATAATTCATTTTAAAACTTCAAACTACAGTAAAACCTGAGTTAGAAGTCACCTGAAGTCAGCTATACCCTCAACTTTAACACAAAAGTATAAAAATCTCAAAACATGATTTTAGTTCTGTTTAACACCTATGGTAAGCAGCCACCTGTCTTTAGACATTGTTTTTTGTACTTGTCTTTTATGGCTGTCATACCCTGGTTTGAGCATATTTGATTGTTTTGAAAGTTTAGATAGATGAAGTGTTTTAAAATTGCTATTTAAGGTAATAAAACTGTCAAGATTTGACTGTCTGGAAAAACAAACCATGTTTTGTTCTATATAGAATGATTAATGCTCACTGTAATGTCCTACACGGCTCACCGTATTCTTACTGTACTATGTTTACTATATAAGGTTTGGTTGTCATGGTGATTAATGAATGATTAATGAATGATTAACATAATCTTGTATACATAATAGTGTAGTTTAAAATAAATTGTTTTAACCTGCAAGATGCATTTAGTATTGTGTAAGTGTGCAAGCTTAACTTGCCTCATATTTCATACAAACTCTGCATTCATTCAAGCTTAGCATGAGCTAATTTTGCATAATTTTGAATGAAAGTTACAAATTTTGCACATATTTGAAAGAACAGTTTGTGTCATTTATTTTAAAAGTTGATACAAAATTTCATATTTTTATACAAGATTTATGATGAAATATTCTTCATGGTGTTTAAGTTTTGAAGCATCTTATTTCATTGCTTACTCAGCAAAAATTTTGTTGTGATCAGTGAAACATGAAGTTTGTTTTTTGCCCTAGTATTTAATCTGTTTATAAAATGTATAAACTTATTTAGTCCTGATACATTTTATTTAAGGTTTTGCTAGGGTTGCTGTATTTTTTTGTGGTAAAGCATTTTGAGTCTAGTTAATGTATTGGGTGGGACCAAGTAGTAGATCTGCCTTGATATTCCCTCTGGTTAGTTTGGTTGGTTGTGTTAGTCTACTAATCAGGGAGAAGACCTACATACCATGGTGAAGTTTGGTTATGAAACATTTTCTACTGACATTATCTGACCTACCTCTGTATCAAAGAGTACAATTGTCAGTCACTGGCCAAGTGTACATGTCCTAAGTTTTAGATGAAAAGCCTGGGTCCTGAGTTATAGACCCACCTAGAGACCATGAGTAGGACTGGCTACTGCAATATGACTGACATAATGTTGAAAAAAAAGGTGTAAAACATCAACCATTACAATTTTTTGTGCTATACTGATACAAATTTTATCACTACTATTTTGTTGTTTCTTTGCTCCTTCTATAGTCACTCTTAAATGATTTGAACATGTCTCTGATCAATCATAAAATACCAGTAGATCATCCTGTGATGGGTAGGCATAAAACCCTCTAATTACATTCCTATGTAAGCATATTGCTGCTATGTTCACTCTATATACTTGCTAGTTAAAATACTTGGCTAATATTGTTATAGAGTAGTTGATAACTTATGGAGCTCTTTTTAAGTTCTGGTCTATTTAAATTGAATGTACATAGTATTATGTTGAAAATTCCTTTGGTGTTCTGAGTGGTTTGTTATCAATTAATAAGCAATTCTGACCTGAATTGAACCACTTTTAAAATTTTCTGAAAGAAAAGTCTTACTCTGGTGAATTAATGTACAACTGAAGTTCAACCATGTTTTAATAACACTTTAAAATGTGTTGAATATAGATTTCATTTAGAAAAGTAAACATTTGAAAAAGAGTGAATTATTTAAATGGAATTGAAATGAAATGTAAAAGTCACTTATCTTTTAGTGCTGTTGATAAAATTTATCATGTATTTACCCTCTATTGGGGAGAGGGGGGGGGTACTATTTTTAACGCTTTTGAAGTATTCAATGTTAAATAGTTTTATAATCTAATTAAAATGGTATACAAAGATATAATATAATGATAAAATATAAAAGTTTAATGATCTGTCAATGTCCTTATATACATGTTTACATAAAAGAATTATCTAGGAGTACTTAGAAAGGTTCATTTAGTATTTTAAATCTTGTATAAAATCACCGTATCTGGTCTGATGACCTCAGAAGATTATAGTTGATGATGTAGCCAGATATTACCTTTGACCTTTTAGCCATTGGCCATCTATGAGTGTGGTTTAAAGTCTGCTTCCATATATATGTTTAGTCGACTTTACAATTTTGTACAATAACTCCTGATCATTGATATCACCTACAAGCAGGTGACCCTCACAGTACCCATTTAGACATTGGTGGAGTGGAACAACTATAGGTTGATCTATCACTCAAGGAAATGAGCAGTGCGCCAGATGGGGTGTGATCCACAAGTGTGCATCCTCTCTCTGGACCACTGCTCCTCTTACTCCTGCTGATTATGTTTTCTTTTCTCTTTTTAAATGAGGGTTTTTAAAGCAAAATACTTATACACTGCAGTGCTGATTATTTACATAACATTTAGCCAGCATTACCAATTTAAACTTGGATTATCAACGTATCCTGGATTATCTGGATATACTTTATGATCTACAGACTGAAGTTGTTTTTTCAGGATCAACTATGTTGATTTTTTTAATGAAATCATTATTTCTGCATCACTTGATGGTTCAGTGTTTAATGTTTTGTGCTCTGTGAAGTGTTAAGTTCATCTACTCATCTTCACTTAGAATTTATCAAAAATCTTCCTTGAAGTAAAAACATAAAAATACATGAAAACAAAAACTATAAAATGATAAAAGAGATAACAATCCAGTAAAGTATAGATTCTTACATTGGGTGAAAGTTTTACTGCAATTTTTATCTTTTATAAAAAATGAACAGACAGGTGTACAAGACAGATGTATAATCTTTTACCTTAACTTTCTGCCGCCTGCTGCATCTGTCGGATTGTATACTGGCTTGGATCCTTAGGGAAGGTTAGGGGTTTCCATCTCCCCCTTTAAAATATCTTACTCTTATATTTTCTGACGTTCACTAATGCTGCTTTCTTTACTCTGTCACCTGTCTGAAATACAAGCTTGAATTCTTAGAGACTGTAAAGAGTCCTAACTCTCCTTTGAATTATCTTACTGAATGTTTTCTAAAGTCTTCTGCTGTATCTTCTGCTCTGTGTCTGCTACAACCAGTTGCTTTTAATATTCAGCTTGGACCCTTAAGAGATATTGTTGTTGCTGACATTTTTTGGAATTTTCTTGCTTACCATTTCTGACTTCTAGACTAGTAATTTCTGCTCTGCCGTCTGCTGCAGCCGACTGCTTGTGTGAATAATAATGATAATATATATGTTTGAGTGTTTGTAGTATTGAAATATGATAATGATGAGTAAGTTATTTACTCAGAGCTCAGATCCTTTGGAATTTCTCAAAGTAAACAACACAGAATAACAGCAGAAGGAGTTTTCAAAGTAAACAAAACCACAGCTGTGATGAAGTGGAAGAGCATTTGACAAAGTATCCTGAATTCTGAGCAGTTTGAGGTGCAGATCTGAGATTTCCCTACTGACACAGATCATACTCTTCTATGTAACAATTATGTTGATATTTCTCTATGTTGAGAGAAGTTTGCCTGGCTCCTTCAGTCGTTGCCTTAACTCACTAGCTGGAAGCTTAGGGATGGTGAATATTAATTCTTGCCTGTGAAAATTACAGATTTTAAGTATACAGTTTGACTGTTTAATTATTTGGTCCATTACTATGAAACTGACTGATTTGAGCTTACACTATTGATTGTTAAAAGGTAGCAAGAACTGGTTTCTAAAAATGTTCCAGAAAACTTGTTAAGGTTGAAGTAAAAAAATTTAAATATTAAAAATGTTTACATGAACATAGTGTATATGCACTGGTGTATTAAACTATAAATTAAACTATGTAATAAATAATGGTGGTAAATGAACTGTATATAAACTGTATGTAATGATTTAAAGTTAATATTTTATATATACAGTAGAGTCTCACCTAACGACCGGTCCGATAATAAGACCAACTACATAATACGGGCAGTTTTTGAAAGACCGGAATTATTTTCTATATATTTCAATAGTCGTGAGGTCCGATAATAAGACCGGTCCGCTATTCCGTAATACGACCGCTTTTTTAGACCCAACCAGTCTAATTGCACTAATTTGGGGTCCAATAATACGACCAGTCTACAGCAGTCGTTGACACGTTGTGTAACAACTTTTTATCGAGTATATACAACTTTATTGATTTTTGACATGTATACAATTACGTAATAGGTATGACAAGATACCCATAGTAACCACAAAATAAGTGATAAAGCAGCGTCAACATTGATCAATAACAAAAGAATTGTTTGTAAATGTAATTGTCAATGATTGCAAATGTTTGATGAAGTGAAACGGCGATTAGTCCCTCAATTCAACTAAACTTCGTTGCGAATTAATTTTTGATAATTTAAGATTAATTAAAAAGAAAGTTATAAACAGACGGACTGCGATAATTTATGATTTTTGTTTGATATATCAAACTTAAATTAGTTAAGAATGCGTTTCGTCTGCTTACGTAAGCGTTCTTACAGAGCGTTCTAAACAAAGAAAACGAAAGTAGAATTTCCTTTACAACTATGTGAAAAGTCGTCTGTCTCATTAATTTGCGTACGGTTTTGAGCAAATATGTTCCAGTTATCTGATTATTTTGCGTACAAATCTAATTTTAATTTGTTAAAATTAAAATAACTGCCAAAATTAAAATTAAACATAGCATCGTGTCGGAAAGGTATAAACTCCAGTATACGGAACAGCACGATGGGTACAAAGTCCTGGGACGGTACGGACTTGGTGAATTTTGCGGTGACGAAATTAAATTGTCAGTCAGTTTCTTGGTTAGATTATTAATTAACAAAATATCATTAAAAGCATAGGCAGATCTAGCGGGGGGGGGTCAGGGGGGTCTGGATCATCCCCAAGAATTTCCTAAATAGACTAGTCCATAAGTATTTACTGACTTTTAAGTCATGAAACAGTTTTTCTCAATGCTTCAAATAGATTTAATGGTTATGTAGTTTTTATTACTTAAGAGCTGCATTATTCTGCAGAAAGTGTATAATGTGGTTGTGGTTCGACCCCCAAGAAAAAGTTAAGAACCTCCCCCCTTAGAAAAAATTCTGGATCTGCCCCTGAAAGGACTGTAATTTAAACAGTGTCTGAAATTAATAAGTTAAATGCAGATGTTTGGAAGAAATAGCATGAGTATTCTTACTTTCTATTTGTACATTGTAACCATTAACAAGACATTTTAACTATATGAATAGTCACTGGAAACGTTAATAATTTTTGATACCTAACTGTTATACTCAATATATAAATAGGTGGGTTCGCTATTAAGACCGACTCGCTATTAAGACCACTTTCTGTAAGACCGCCAGGTGGTCTTATTAGCGGAACTCTACTGTACTGAAGTAGAATTTATTATTTTACAGATTTTATAACATTAAATAAATAGTTCTGATACTAGTCTGTCATGTACAGTACCCACCAAAAGTTTGGAGTCAAAAGAAATTACTACAATTCTTGAATTTTGATGATTTTTCTTGTTAAATCTTAGTTTTAAATGTATTTAAGTATGGCTTGCGATAAAATGAAAACAAATTTCCGGAATGCAACATATTTATGAACTTCAGCATCTGATATCCTAAAGCCTCCAAATCCATGATTATTGTAATTATTTTCATAACATATCTTTAATGCTATTTTTGTAGTAATGTTTATATATTTACTCCAAATATATAGATGTTGTTGGCTCCATATAAGATGTGTTTGTTAGTACTGTATTGGTTAGAAAATCATTAGATGGTCATTTTCTTTGCCATGATATTTACAAGTGACTCCAGAGAAGCATAAGTGGTAGACTTAAAGTTTAACTTTAAATCACTAAGTACTTTCCTGTTGTCAAGTTGAAATGAATTGTAGATAACTATATTTGAATTCAAGGTAGAAGAGAGCATGATGCTGTACTTCATTTTAAACCAAACAGTCCTGGACTGCTTCAGGTCATATCATTCTGCAAAACTTATAAAGTATTGAAAGATTTCCTGAAGTTGTTTCAGTGAGTCAGTTGCTGTAAATTATCTTATCGTGATTATAGAGAAATATTGTTGATTAATTATAAATGTAAAATTAAAAAAAATGTGAGTTTAAGACTGTAAACTTATACTTTAGCTATGTTCATGTTTTCAAGGTCTTATAAGTCTTATTTGTTACAAATATAGTTGATATCATATTCAACCTTAAATGTATCATGAAAATATCAAATTTACAAATTTTAGTTACTTTACAAAAAATACCAGTGTCGGTTTACAATGGACCTGTAAAGAACTTAACATTTTGTTGGTATAATATTTACAATGTTGAAATATAATATCATTATAATATTTAACTTACACATAATTTATGAGAGAGAGAGTTATTAATATTTAACGTTATGTCTTTGTATAGTTTATGAATATTATAATATAGATATCATTAATTATGATGACTTCCTATGGTTGTTATATGGTCTAGTGAATATCTTGGACTTATGTTAAATATGACATTAATATAAACATGAGTTACTGCCCTGGGTAAAAAATTATAATAATAAAAGTGGGTTTAAAGCTGTTATGATATGAATCTATATAACTTCCTTTATATTCATTAATTGTGGAAACTTCTCTGAAAATGTCCATAGGGTTGTAGGTCAAATACCAAGTTCCTTCAACCTAGTATGAACTATTGACTAAAATTGATCTAAAAATCATGGTTTGGGGTGTGCAAGTTAATTACATAAAATCAAGATATGAAAAAATCTCTTGCCTATGTAATAGGCTAGCAAAACCAGATTGTTTTTAGCTCACCTGAGCACAAAGTGCTCAAGGTGAGCTTTTGTGGGGAGTCTGACTAAAGCGCGTTAGTGCCTGTGGGTGTGTGCTGGGGGCATTCATGCGTGTCCCCTACATCTAGTTCTCAGGTGAGGGGTCCAGGGTCCTGAAGACCCTCTTGTTATTTATATCAAGCACCATGAATGATCAAGTCAAGTGTGTTTTAATTGGCAATTACTGTACGTGGGATATCATTACAATAAAACTACAACATTTTACCATATATACATTATATATATACTATATTCGTTTTATCTCTAGTGGTCTCCATTACCTGTTGATTACATGCAGCATTGGAAATTCAAGAAGGTTTGTTTTGTTGCATGGAAATATTTGATTATCTCCCCTTTGTTTTACATCATGGATTGATTGTATGAATGCTTTTATGTTGTACTTGTATATTACATGGGTATTGTATTGTTGGTCTATAGTTGATGTTGTTGTTTTACTTTGATTTTTTATTTGCAAGAATTTTGTAATGTCATTGCAGTAATTTTTATTTTATTGTTATTGTATTTTATTGTTTGCTTTGAATTATTATTTTGTTTGTTTATTTTTGTATATGTTTGTTTGTTGGTTTGTGTGTCCAGTGTCCTGCCTTGTGCATGGTCATATAAAACCAATTTAGTATAATTTGAAATTAGTCATTGCAAAGGTTAGTTCTACCTTATGTGCAAGTATGATATTGATGTTAATGGATGCTTTAGATTTGTAAATCCATTTATTTATTTGTTATGGTTTGATACCTGCCACACCCGGGCTGATGTTTATTGTATTGTATCATTTTATCATTGTTACAACAATATTTATTTAAGCTTGTTGTATGTTTGTTGTTTATATGAATAAACACTACATATGTGACATTATATAAATAATATTTTATGCATGTTGCATTCAGTTTTATAATGGTAGTCATTATAATATTACAGTCAAGCTGTTGATTGGTTGAACAAGCCACAGGCTAGGTTTGATTCCTTAGGTAGTGGAAAGACTTACACGACCAATGCAATTTCAACAATAATGTTAATTTTCTTTAAAAGAAATTGTTGGCTTCTTTGTAAGTAATAGGTCAGTATTGATATAAGAAAAATGTCCAGCAATGTTGGTTAAGCAAGCTTGCCACTGTAAATAACTGAACATGTATTGATAGAGAGCATTAGTTTTATCAAACAAATGATTATAATATGCTCAAAAATAATGCACATAAGCTAAGCAATTTGTTTACAATACAAATATGTCTCGCGTTTCCTTGTTTAAATGTTTTGTACACATATTATATGGATTTATGTCTGGATATAGCAATGACTCAACAATGTTATACATGTAATATAATATAATGATAGATAACTCTTGCAAACCTTTTATAATAAGATAATATGTATTATCTCCCTTTGTATATAAAAACATATGGGTCTTGGAAAAATGAATACAGATTTTGTAATAATATTTTAAAATTGTATAATAATTGTGTTTGTAATATTTATGTCATAATTTGATCATAATATTTTCATAAATCCATGGTTGAAAGGTTTCTCGGCAGTCTTTGAAGTTCAGGATATTTAGATTTATGACTAAGATTTTTTCTTATGTAAAAACTGCTGAAATCATGAATATCAAGAATTTTAGATTCTAAACTTTTATCCTTGTATATACGATATGAATACAGTAAAACACATCTCTACAACAGTCAGTTACTTGACTGTGCTAAATTGATTGTTGTTGAGAGGTGACTCTTACAAAGAAGGTCTTATTGGAAATTGTTACGCAAGTAGAAATTTTAGATGGTTGCTATAGAACAGTGTTTTATAGAAATGGTTGTTAAAAATGGTTAAACAGTATAAACATATTATTATATTATATGCTCTTGTAATTTCAGGCTGGAAGACGTATAGTTGATTTATTTGAAGGTTTTAAAGATGGACATAATTTATTGTCATTACTTGAAGTTTTATCTGGAGAGACATTGGTAAATATACAAATATTTTAAATATTTGATATCTAGATTTATAGTATAACATATGTTTGACTGACCAGTCATGTAGAAGTGCTCTGAGAGACATCAGTTGATATCCAGGGCACCCCCCCCTATTTTCAATATATAATATATTAAATGAGATTCAAAGTGATTCTTTAGTGTTCAGATGTCACTGGAAAAAAAATCTGGTTCTCACCCTAGCTAATGACTATTTTGTCTGTGATGCTCGATTATGATTATATAGTATCTCGGTGCTGCGTGTTTGAACTGGGCTCAAAATAAGGGAGATAAATCAGTCTAGCTTGTCACTATGTGTTGATGGGTATTAATTAGAAGAAAATTCCAGAATTTCGTTACTTTCATTTCTGGAGTTTTTATCATTTCTTAAATCTGTTATCTTTTAATGAAGCCATGATGAACTACTGGTACTTAGAATCATCCTGACCTTGTTGAAATATTTGTTGAGGTCAGCTCACATTTTAGACCTGAAGTACTGCACCATAGACTAGATACAGCAGGACTTCTCACTTGTAGAAATGTTGATAAATTAGTCATGTTTACTGTCAGTATTATCATGTTCTGATATATCACTGGTTCTAACAATTATAATAATTATAAATTTTACTTCTAATATTGTACATACATTGAAGGAAATATTTGATCAATGTGTAGGATCTACATATAGTCATTTATCATAGTCTGAACTAGTGAGGTTAGGAGGAGTTAATGATTAAAAAAAATTCAAAATATTAGTGCTTTAGAACTATACCTTTTATAAAAAACAGTTTAAGAAATTCTGACTTTTTAGTCTATGATCAAAATGATAGCAAATCATGGTATTTGGGTCAATTAATTATCCCATAGAGGAAGAAGAGTAAATTAAAAGGTCCAAATCTCTTAAATGTTCAAAGAGGTGCATAAATGCTAAACAGACACAGGGAGGTATCAATATGACCGTTAAGTGTCCAGCCCCTTACATGAAAAAAAGTTCTAGATCTGCCCATGAATCATGGAACTATTTGACTATATTGACCTTAAACTGACCCTGTACATTAATACTGGTGTTATTTTGTTGGTGGTCTACTTCTAGAAATAGTTGTCAAGTGTGATATATTTTATTCCAGGTTTTTTATCAGGATATATTTCAATATCATTAATACAAAACTCGAGTATTATCTTCTATCTGCACTGATAGTTCTATAAATCTTGATTCTAGCTCTTTGATGAATCAAGAATATCATACTAATTTGAAACTCCCAATTTATGGGGTTTTCCAACTATGCACTGGCAGTACAAAGTTTTTTTACACATTATTGCTGAAAAGCATGAAACACATATTAAATCCTATTTTCTTTGTGCACATATATTTAGTAAAAGTTTGTTTGAATAGGAGAGAGAAAATTACAAGTATTTGAATTTCACATGAAGTCTATATAAAACTGAGAACTCATTTTGTTTAATATCGCTTCTCATTTCTATGGCTTGTATATTTGTAAACTATTGGTGTGGTAGCCATATTGTCTAAAATTACATTATCAAAGCATACCAGTTGCATCTGTCAACATTCATCTGTTATGTGCAAGTGAAAAATTACATCCATGTTAAAAGACAGCCTGATTAACTAAAACATTGTGAAATTGTTAAATTAATATAAATGAGGGATTTTTCGTAATTTGACAGTATTATAGACTCACTGGTACATTCAGCATATCTTTGTATGATATTGTCTTTAAGCTGTAGTGTAGGTGCAGGCTAGGCAAACTCAATTTCAAACTTATTGTTCCAGGTTGGACTTCTAATTGTGACGGGTCATACCCTTCTATAAAAAATACAATAAAAATAGTTAAATTAACTTGATAGAGAGAAAAGTTTAATTTCTTTTGGAAGGGTTATGTCACTGTCAAAAATAAAAGTATCCATGTTGGACAGATTTTTAGATTAGCCGGGCACTGCACATAACCTAGTAAAAAGTGTTGAAAAAACAGCATAAAATTCAATTAATAAAATATGATATAATCACATTTCTATATTTCAGCCAAGGGAAAGAGGACGTATGAAATTTCATCAAATACAAAATGTACAGATTGCTCTGGAATTCTTGAGAAGAAAAGGGGTTAGTTACATTAATTATCATTAGACTTATCTCTGGGCCCCTTTGAAAGGTGTCAACATTCCGTGCATGTTTCATATGGCTCCTCTGTCTTATCTTTGATCTAGGTAGATAGATAGAGGAGTTCTGTAGGAGTTTATTCCTGTAAGCTAAAGTATACTTGAATAAGCTGAAGTATAGTTGATACATGTTGATTATATTCAAAATTTGTTTCAATCTGTATAGATCTCTATCTGAAGATGGATGATGTATAACTTGATGATATAATTATTTGTATGATGATATGAATCATTCGAACAGACTTTAATCCAAACAAAAAAAAAAAAAGTATTTAATATACACCGAGAACTTTGAATTTTCAACAAAAAATTATTATGTATTATGTATGGTGCAATGATACGCTTAACACATGATCAGATATGTATTTTGATTCTTGAGACATGATACAATATGCATTGTGATAGATACTTTCGTAAAGGAGCTAGGTCTTGTGTATTGTGAATCAATATCCTAGTACTAGAATTAACCATTCCATGATATATCCTTGCACTCTTAGTGTACAGATATTCCAGGAGACTGTAATAGTCTTAAGTAAGTATTTCTCTGCCTGAGATTTATTCTGATACCATTGTCAACTGTGTGTATTAAATAAAAAATATAGATTTTAGGCCTTTCAGTTTTGCAAGGGTCCTGAAGATTCAAAACTGAACAAGTTTTAATACATTTTGAAATTAATAGAAGCAGTTAGGCTTGACTTTTCGATAAATTAGCTAATATTATGCCTTTTATTCTATTATAACTTTTATTATGTATAAATTTATTCATCTCTTTGTGTATATTTTGTAGATACGTCTTGTAAACATAAGATCAGATGAAATAGTTGATGGTAATCCTAAATTAACATTAGGTCTTGTATGGACGATTATTCTACACTTTCAGGTTAGATTTTGTATCATTGTTTTACATGTTTGTGTGATGATATCTGTAATAGTCCAATTGTACAATTGTCAGTTGTATGCAATTGCCCCTAGACTCAGTTTGAAGTATATAACTCCCACTTTGGAAGTACATAATTTTCAAAGATTGATGTCTAGTATAATCCCTGCAGATGATTGGATTCCTGTCTGCTCTAGGTCATAGGCCATGAAAATATCAACAATACTGTTGTTTTTCTTCCATATTATGGAGAAGATGTTCTATTTGTTCACCTCAAACATAATATTATACAATTTGCAAATATAATCTCATAATATATACACATATGTAGTTAGTATATTGTTTGTATTGTAGTATGTATGTTATATTGAATCAATACCTTTTATTGTATAGATTGTTTTATACTTGTTGAAATTTTAGAACCTATATTCATAACGGGAGACAACTCTATTTTGATGTGTTATTTATGGGAGACAACTCTATTTTGATGTGTTATATATGGGAGACAACTCTATTTTGATGTGTTATATATGGGAGACAACTCTATTTTGATGTGTTATATATGGGAGACAACTCTATTTTGTTGTGTTTATTTACTTACCCTGTTTTATGGTGATATTTGAGACAATTGATGTGAATTTCTTTGAACTGAAGTTTTTCACATTTGATTTCATTGGTTGCTTGATAAACTCTTTTTCTTGGTTGAATGTGTTACTGTTGAGTTAATGTTCCATATGGTTGTGTTGAAGTATTCTAAATGAATATTATTCTTACACTATTTGTGAATTTTGTTGTAATTACATAATGTGCTCTCTGGTTATTTGCTCGAGTCTAATTGACTACCAGACATTTACAGTACTTTTAACACATTCCGTATTATTGTGGCATGTATTCTTCTAATGACTGACTGCTCTTCTACTCTTTGAACTGAATTTGTTTTCTTACAACAGTATTTTTTCCTCTGATTGAGAATTCTGAAATATTCATGATAAAATTCATGTGATGAAATTTCATTATGAGGAAAAAAAAGTGCACAACCATCAAAAACCAACAAAATAATTCCATGAATTTTACTCAGTCACCCTCAGCGACGCCATATATCTTTTCTAATGTTGTTTTCTTGTTGATGAACAAATCTGTATTTTTTGTTTGTAAAGATATCGTATCTTAAAGATGTTATCCTGATGTTTTCAACATTTAATTGATCATTAGAATGCATTCATTCTGTTTTTTGTTTATATTTTAACATATAAAATTCTCATTACATGTAAACTAAGGACAACATTTTTCAAGAACTGTACAGTAATAATTGCTTTGTTGTTTATTTTCAATGTCATAAAACCTCTGAGAATTTTCAGGATTTTTGTGTGTTATAGTTTTTTATGTTCTGTGAATCTGGCTTGTTGAAGAAAGCAAGATGTGTATGTAAGTTCTGTTGTGGTTTTATTTGTTGTTTGTCTGCCTGATGAGACATGACTAATGTTAACATGTTGAAGAATTTTTAAGTTTAGAATATTTATACCCCCGCTTCGAAGAAGAGGGGGGTATACTGTTTTACCCTTGTCCGTGCGTGCGTGCGTCCGTCCGTGCGTCCGTTACAAAATTTCCGTCGCAGTTTTCTCAGCAACTATATCATGCAGCAGCCTAATACTTTGCATATTGCTTCATCCCATAGTCCCATATGGTGTAAAGCGATTTCATGCTCCTTGCTCATCTACTTCCTGTTTGTCGCATATTTTTAGATTTTGGCGGGGGTATCACTAGTGAGCATTAGCTCACAGATTTACTTGTTTGGAATCTTTTCCGGATGGTCATTGTTAGGTCTAAATATCTCAACAGTTTTCTTCAATAGGTGCTGTTCACAAGTTGAAGAATTTTAGCTGGATTTTTCAATGAAAAAGTTTGGCTATAAGTTTGGTGAAACACTGTGGGTGGGCGGGCATTCAGGCATCCAGTGTCGTTAACAATTGCGTTAAAGTTTTTCTTTTTCATATATTTCTGCCATTTATTGTCAGATCTTTATGAAACTTCATACAATGATAAATACCATGCGATGAACAGAATTAGTCAGTAATCACAACTCTACCTGGCTTTATTATGGATTATTTCCCTTTTGTATTTTTTGCGTTAAAGATTTTAAATCATGCTTTAATGTGGTTTCCACATTACATTTCTTGTTAGTTATAGAATATTTTGGAATCTTTTCTGGATGGTCATTGTTAGGTCTTAATGCTTTACCAGTGTTACTGTATACGTATAGCTGAGGGATTTGTTTGACTTGTAATCTTAAAATATCCTGTTCAGTGTTGATTTAAATTCCATTCACAACATGTACACTTGTTGCACTCAGTATGAAACTTGATCCAAAGTGATATGTTCTGAAAGACAAGTCAGATTAACTTGTAAGAACTTGATTCACAGAAGGGCTATTATATTTTGAATCTTTTGTGATGGTCATGGTAATGGTCACTGAAGAGGCAATCACAGCAAGTTACAATCTTTTGAGACCGCATTATGATTTGCTTGAAATTGTATTTTAAAGTAATAAACCAAGCTCTGTTAAAATGCTTAGTACCGGTGAACATGAAAACACTCTCTAAAATGATTGCAGTTGTATATTGTTTAATAGTTTATCTCTCTAAATAAATCTATCCATTTTGAATATAGATAGTAAAGAAGCTTAGGCAAACATGCTCTAATGGTTGTTAATTGGCGCCTAATATACAAAAGTTAATGTACTGATGTAACCATGTCAACGATTCTCCTATAGTAAAGTCTATGTCAGTATAACATTATATTCTCTACAAAATATGATAGATATTTGGTCTGCTAGTCATTCAGGACATTCCTTACTAAGTATACCCAGATATACAGATCTTTCAACAAAATACACACCAACTGTTCTGTTGTTGTTTTACCATTCATTAGTCTGCTTTCCCCTTCTAAATGCTGTTTTCTTGACAAACAACTTCCTATAATGGCAGATTCAATTTTTGGACTAGAAAAGGGGTTTAGTTTCAACACCTGCTTATATATTAAAAATACATACCAACATTTCAATAATTTTGAATGAAAAATTTCTAATATTATTTTGTTTCTATCTGCAGTCTACACCCCATCCCATGAAAAAAAATGATTCAAAGATCAAACCATCTTTGATATAAAATATTGTTTGCTCGCACCTTTAAAACCATGTCTGATCTAGCCTGTTCCATCTAGAACAGTAACATACTGTTGTTTATCTAAGTAATGATGGTACGGTCTAAAAAACTAACTTTATTCTGATGATATATCATCATGGTAATGAAGTCAGCCTCAGTTGAAGTCAGTTCTCTGTTACGTAGAAATCTATATATATCTGTTATAAGAATGGAAAACATTAATTTCTCACAGACTTATATTAATTAATTCTTGTTTTTGTTGTTGTTTTACATCACCATATGCTAGAAGTTATGTTAGTTTTTACTCTCATCTTTCACACTTCCTGTACTGGTACCTTGCATTCATTCCAGATGCCACAAGTCAAAACACTTTTCCATTGTGCAGCGAAGTTTTGTTTAAGAATTTGTGGTTTTTTGTATAGTTTATTGTTTACAATGGAATGCTAGGACAGGTGCCTTTACTCTTAATTATACGAGCATCCAAATTTATGACTTGGTGTTTTTATTTACTGGTGTTTTTTTAGACAGAATTATGTTCTTGCTCATTGTCTGACTTAAATATTTAAACCTGCTTGGGGAGGAGCCAAACTTTTTAAGGGGACGGGTCATATCCATGATTTTATCCTAGTGGAAACTGGAGCCAAATTATTTTAAGGGATCAAGGCAAACCTATGGCTTTTATTAAGACTTGGATCCAAACAAGAAAATTACATTTTTGAATTCGATTTTCAACATTATTTGTATTTTTAAACAATAATCAGGGGTAGGTTTTGAGACCCTTCCAATCCCCTCACAGCATCTGTTGAATGTAAATCTGCAGGAACTTTATTTTATGATCAATATGAAACAACAGTCAAGTTTATAGTCTGTCTGCATGAAAACTAATTATTGCGCAATAAACAACAAAGTTAGGAAAACACAAGTAATTGCTTAATTTATTACTGAAATATGTGATATTGTATAATTTGTTAGTTTTAGGTGTTTCCTTGATTGCTTGATGTCTGGTCTAGGTATGTTTGTCATTGCTCATGAATTTATTGGTTTAACACTATAGGAAACTTTGGAAATACTTTCTGCCAGTCTGAGAGACTCATGCACACATACATGTGTTGTATAGATTTACATTTATAAAGGGGCTTGTAAGATTTACCTTTTGTCTGGCATTCATTTGTTTGGCTTTCTTTCACAATCTGGAAACTATACAATTTTCAGTTCATCTTTATACTGAGGTGCTTGCTTACACCTTTCTAGAATATGTAAAGAACATCGACCCCTTTGAGTCTACTGTATAGACATTTTAATGCTTAGACAGAAAGTTCAAAAACTTGGCTCTTAGAAATCAAAACCCATTTCCATTTTGGACAGCTACTGTTGTTAATTTGTTATTCATAAAATTGATATTTATGTTATTCTAAAAAATGCATGTTTTACATTTCCTGATATGATTATGTTGTTTTTGGGGTTTTGCCATTCACTTTTTCAGTTTTACGTTCCATCAACTTTCAAACTTGATGTAAAATTGAGTAATTGATAAAATACTTGTTTAAACTTACTGATTATAAATGAAAATGAAGGCCAGTTAAATGTTAACAGATGAAATATCACTGATAATTATATAAATTGTTTAAGTCACTGAATGAAGAGCTTCCAGACTGTTTATCGGTTTTAATGAAATGATTACAAGATTGAATCATATAGAAGTTAATGTTGTTGTGTTAATGATGTGTTAGATTGTAAGGTTAGATTATTTCAATGTCTAAAATGTCTCAACAATTATGATAGTACCTGTTGTAAATGTCTATGATTTATCTGAGGTGTCAGGAATTGTTTCAATTATTATAACATTAACTTAATTAAGAGAACATTCAATTTGTTGATGAACAAAACTGGTATTGTATTGTCAATATAAATAGGATATGAAGAGATAGGAATATTTATAGCTTGTCTGAGCATGCACCCATAGAACAGCAATTAAGTTAAAAGTACAGATCATCTGAACTGCCAAAAAGCAAAGAGAGAGAGAGATGTTTTTTTAGTTTTTTTTTTAGATTATATTGAGGGCTGAAAGAAACACTATTGTAACTGCCTTTAATTTCAATGGAATTGTGTTTTGTTCAGCCCTTGATAGGATCTGTGTACAAAATTTAGAATTTCATAATTAATGTGCACAAGAAAAGATGTTGTATCATGTAGTTAGTCTGTGCATGTTTTTGACCATTGTCTCTCTTTTGTGAACGTGTGTGGGGTTGCAGTTTTGGTCAACAGATTCTGTGTTTGGGTGATTATACCCCCGCAAACGAAGTTTTCGGGGGTATACTGGAATCACCCTGGTGGTTGGTTGGTTGGTTGGTTGGTTGGTTGGTTGGTTGGTTTGTTGGTTGGTTGGTTTGTTGGTTGGTTGGTTGGATATGTGGTCTGTCCCAAAAAATTAATACATTTGTAGTATGTTTATTTCTTAATGTATTTATATAGAAGCTGTTATATACCATGATTTAATGGTGTATACAAAACTCATGTAACTATGGAAACATATCTCACTTGTTTAAAATATTTAATTGCGTTATATATTTTAATTCTAATTAGATAACTGTATAGTTTGCTTTTTTTCTCAATATATTTTTTCTTATCTTATTTTATAGAATTTGCACAGGCGTTTACAGTTGATGTTTATATGCATGTTATATCAATTCCAATTCAAAATGGCCGACTTGCGGCCATCTTGAATTCTTTTTAATTTAGTTTAATTACTGTATGCTTATTTCTCAATAGATTTTTTCTTAACTAATTTAGATAAAATTTTGCACAGGCGTTCACAGTTGATGTGTACATACACTTTAATTCAATTCCAATTCAAAATGGCGGACTGGCTGTCATCCTTTTTTCAAAATTAATACAGTCTTATATTGACTTATTACCATACATATTTTGAAAAGAAATTGCATACAAGGTCTCACTAATACAGTTGATCAGTATGACTATTCTTCATCAATTTATATTCAATATGGCTGACTGGCAGCCATCTTGAATTTTTATTTAAATTACTGTATAGTACATGTATGTGGGTTTTTTTTACTCAATTTTAGCCTAATTTCGCTCCAAAGTCTTTATTGATGTAGTTGACTCGTACATGGATTTACTCTGGATACAAATTCATTATGGCAGACTGGCAGCCATTTTGACTTTGTTTTACAGCGCACCAACTCAAAAAGGTCATATCGCGCCGAAAGCAATCAATGATACTATTTATTAAAACGATATTAATAATGTAAAGCTCTATATCTTGTTATATACATTTATTTCCTTCAAAAAGTTAAGTATGGCATATGATGGTACAGACTCAAAAAGTTCTTTAAGTGAGTTAACTTTAAAATGTTTGTCACGGATGTCTTTAAGATCCTGACAGTCAAGGAGAACGTGTTTGACATAGAAATGCTCGTCACAGGGTATACATTTAGGTGCTTCCTCTTTTTTGAGAAGGTATGAATGTGTTAAATTGGTATGACCAATTCTACATTGCGAAATCACTATTTGATCTCGGCGATTAGAAAATATGATGGTACAGACTCAATGAGTTCTTTAAGTGAGTTAACTTTCAAATGTTTGTCACAGATGTATTTAAGATCCTGGCAGTCAAGGAGAACGTATTTGACATTGAAATGCTCGTCACATGGTATACATTTAGGAGCTTTCTTTCTTTTGAGAAGGTATGAATGTGTTAATATAGTATGACCAATTCTACATCTCGTAGTAACTATTTATCTCATTGATTAGCAAATATTATTGACGAAGATGAATCAAGGGTTTATGGCTTTATGTCATGTAACTTATTAAATATAGCATTATTCCACATTGTTTGCCATTTTGAGTTGCTGAAGTCTATTATGTACTGCTACTTTTATCAAATTCTTATTTTTGAACTTTTTTTTGATGTATTGATATTTTATCAAATTCATAATGGCTGATTGGCAGCCATTCTGAGTTTTTCTTTTTAAAAAGCAAATGATTTGATGATTTTTGTACAGACTTTGAGAAAGTAAGCACTTGTTTAAGTTGATGTGCTTGGCATTTTCTTAAGTGGAATTCAAAATGGCTGACTGGCAGCCATGTTGAATTTTCTAATATCTTGTACAGCAAACTTCTTTTTTTTCTCACCTTATTTTGATAAAATTGTGCTGACAAATTCTTGTTGATGAAATTTTTATATGTATTTATTTTTTTATGTATTTCAATGGACCAACTCTTGATTTTTTCTGTCATGTTGAGAAGAAAACATCTTATTTCGTTATAGCTACATGAGATTTTAGATATTATTTTAACTTTACTACTGTGAAAATAATGATCGGTAATTTAAGCTTTCTTATGGGGTATATGTGAAATTCTTGATACAAGATATTGTAAATACTAATTGTTTGATTTATATTGTGTTCATTGCTGACTACCATTTTTACAATTGCCTTATTTTTTACTTATTTATAAAAAAATTACAAACACATTCTACATTTTGCTCATCTGGTTACAACATACTCATGATGAGTTTAAATGTGTTCACTCTTTGTTTGTTGTTCCACTTTACATTCATAATGACCAAATGGTGTTCATTTTCATGTAAAAAATCATTTGAAATATGACAACTCTGTTCATTTTGCTTTTTCATAAATCTATAGTGAATTACACTGTAATTTGCTGTTAATTTCCAATTAGATATTTGCATCCTATTCTTTTTATGGTTTTTATGCTTCTTACAACATTTACCCTTTTGGACTTCCACAATGTTGACTTGCTTTTATCTTGAAATGTCGCTGTTGCGGGGGTATTTTCGCCACTGGTGGCAGTTCTAGTTGCATCAGTATTCATCAACAGATTCCTAAAATTATCTCTTTCTTTGAATCCTTTAAACAAGAGTTTATCCTTATTTGGTATGAAGCATCGCCTGGAACATCTACTAAAATTGCTGCTCAAATTATATCATAAGGAGTATTAAAAGACTTCACATCTGAATTCTACCTGATCACAGGTGAGTGATCTAAGACCTTAATGTGTTTTCTTGTTGAGTAAGTAGGTGAAAAAATCTGTAAAATCTGTTGAAAAGTGATTTTGTTAATGAACACCTAATCTTCTGATGGGAAAGGAATGACACAGTTACTGTGAACATCTGTTTTTATCTTACAATATTTTTATATAAAAATATACAGGAGTGGATATAGTAAGTTCCTCTTGGGGTCATATCAGTAATCTAGGGGTCATAACAGAATTTTGAATATTTTTCCAAGAGGATCTCTACAATCAAATCAACATTTTGAGTTCAATTTTAATGCTGTGCAAGTACTTTAAAAGTTGAAGGTATTTGGTTGGATGGTCCCAATCATCTCCTTCCCTTCTGCAGGTTGGCTTCTGTGTCTGTTCCGTTGATCTGTAAGATATTATAAGATAGAAAGTTTTGTAATAAAATGATTGATTAGAATTTCTCAGGTGATGATATCATGTTTACATCTTGAGGTGATTTCATGTTTCTTATCTTAATATCTTTCTTATATAACATTTTAACATACATTCATCATGAAGAACTTACAAGTGTATGTATTTATTTATTATAACAGATTAGTGAACTAAATTTATATAATTAATATTAATCTTTACGTTTTGAGTCAAGCTTCCTGGTGTTTCTGTCTTGTGTGATAGATGTTGAGTTTGCTGTTTATAAATATCACTTGGTAGATGTTGGGTATAGCTGTGATTAGCTCAGGATAGATTGAACTCAAGTAGGAGCAGTGTCCCAGTGGTAGGACACATGCTTAGGGATAAAAAAAGTCTCAGGTTCGAACCCCACTTGGGGCACTGCTTATTTCCTTGAGCAAGAAATTTACCTACAACTGTTCCACTACACCCAGGTGTAAATTGTTTCTGTGAGGAATCACCTGCCTGAAGGTGATTTCAATGATCAGGAGTTATTGTACAAAATTGTAAAGTCGGCTGAATATGTGTTTAAAAGCAGACTTTTAACCACACTCTTAACTTTTAACTAATGTTAAAGTCATTGTTTTAAGCATGGAGATCTCTTATCTCTGCTACTTATTCTAGTTCTGTATCTTGTAAGGCATTGTAGTGCTGTATTACCCAAGATGTTGTAGAACTTGTGAATATGATAGATTATGATTGATATAAGTGCTGGTTATAAGATTGCAATGATGGCAATGTTTTGTCATTCTTTAAATATCTTGTCTTCTTCTCTATGAATGTTATGTCAGTCTGACCAAGGCTGTTAAAATCCCGGCTATTACATTAGTTCGGATTTCTTCTCTGAAAGATAGCTCTGTTTAATCCAAGCTGTTGAAAGACCAAACTATTTCAGCTATTGCTCTTGTTCCAATCCTGTTTAGATCATTAAAAACTCACATGCATATTTCAATCATTGCACCAAGAACTCGATCTCTGAGATGTTTTATCATATAAAGTAATCAAGTTCTGTTATATCTATGTTGTTGATGGTTTGTTAAATATTCAACATTATAAACTTTCTATGTTTTTTTCAGTTTAAGTGTTTATTCTAGATATTATCATATTGACCTACCATCACCTCAACATGTAGATATTTGATATAACTTATCCTTCCATAGATCTATTCTAGATTCTACATTAAACTGGAGATGATGTTTTCTAAAATATTCACTAAGTGAAACCTCCTCTCTCTCTCACTATCTCTCCCATCTAGACATTATAAATGTTGTTTTCCAAGAAAATATTGTAATAATATACATGTACAATGTAAGAATACACCTCTACCTGGTTATTTATTATTGAACAATGTTAAAAGTTCAATGTCACTATTTGGAAAACGTTCTGCTACTTTTGTTAGTCCTTGGTCCTGTTCCTTACACATCATTGCAGTCAGATGTATTTGGTCATTTTATTCATAGTCAGTGCTTTGATTTTATATTAATTTTAGGTTGTTTTTATATTAATTTTAGGTTGTTTTTTTCATTAATTTTAGGTTGTTTTATAACATGTTTGGGTTTTTTGGTGGCAGATCTGCCTAATCTGCAACTTTTGGTGGATTTGGTTTATTTAGTAGTTCTTGCATAACCCCCTTTCAATAAGTTAAATAATAAAATCTCCAAATGAAGAGGAACTTTCACATATAATTTTCTGAAAGGATTTAAATTGCTGTGAAGAACAAACCTAATATTTCAAAGCTCTAAGATAGATGGGTGCTGCCCCCTTTTTTTCTCACAAGTTTTTGCATATTTTGTAGATGATATCGTGAAATAAAGACCTTGAGCTTACTGTGGGATTTAGAGGTTTAATTTATTGCTGAAGTGCATTAAAGTTAGGTTTGTAATTATAGAAATGAATTTGTTTTATTGTTTAGAAATATAATCTTGAGTTAAGAGTAGATCTTATAATTTATTATCAAAATAATCTGGATTTATGTGAAAATTATTATATTACTACAAATGTTGATAGAAAATTGAAAGGCTGCAGTCCTTGAAATTAATATAGTGATTGTTAATTGTTTAAAAATATTTATATTAATGAAGAGCGAACATTCCTGTTATAAGAATGGCAACTGGGGTAATTGTCAATATGGTTTGCTACAAATGCTGAGCTTCTGTTTTCGCTGTTAGCCATTATTGGTAGCAACCATTAGAAATCTGAATGAAGATAGCATAAGTGTACAGAATCTTGATAGCAAAGGTAGGAGTGAAGGTAAAAAAAGTTTCGAATAAAATCATCTTGGTATCAGCTAAAACTGTGCTGCCGAGTTTCTATGGATGCTGAGTGTTAGCTTCCAGTAACACTATCATGGTTCGCACAGGTCTTGAAAAGCCCTAAACCCTTGAAAATGACATTTAGCCTTAAAAACCCTAAAACACCCTTAAAAATAAAGTCTTTGGGTTATAAATGGCCCTTGAATTCAAAATGACCCTCTATGACCCTCGCATTGAAATCTTATATAAAAAAATCAGCAAAAATAGTCCATTGTTTAATTGAATGAAGGTAGTATCTTCTTGAAACTGTAAGAATGGTATAATGTTGTAGACTTTGATTCTATTATATAAAACTATAATTGTATCAGACATTTAGGATATTCCAATTAGTTTATTTGTTTATGGACTTCTTGGAGTTTGAAATTCTGACATAATATTTTATAAGAATATTGACTGTAAAATTTATTTTTATTCTTAGATCAAACAGAGCAGGTTTTATATGTGAGACTTGATACTGTTGCTTAATTATTTTTGACATTCCATTTTTTTTAAAATATTATTTTATTATGGTAAAACTAAATTCTGATCATTCCTGTGGCTACATATTGAAAGGTAATATGTTTGATGGTGTTTCTTTAAACTTTGACATGCTCTACTGGTACTTGTCAGAAGTAGAAACCATAAATAATGAAAATATGTAGCATGAATGCAATCAATTTCTCAAAGTTGTTTCAGGAATTAGTTCCTGCATGATGTAGTTTTTGAGTACAACTGTATGTTGTAAGATTTCTGATGCAAATGGTGAAAATGGACATGCTTGAATGACTAAAGGACATGCCTGAATGACTCAATTTTCATGATTTGCCTGCTGATGCTTACAAGACTGAAATAATTTTGTCTGGCCTCCACCTGTGTGGTAGAACTGGACAGGATGATTGATTTAGACTGTATTATGTATGATAACAACACAATAGATTTAATTAAGGAGTTTTGTTGTTCTCTATTGCTGATTGAGGCAGGGGTTAGTGGGGTCTGGACCCTTCATAATAATTTCAAAATACTTGCAAAACATTTAGAAAAAACACTTTTAAGAATGATTTAATTTGGCAGTAAATTGTTCAGAAATCCCATTCCATGGAAAAATAATTGCTAGTCCATCCTTCCTACTCTGGAAACAACATAAATTCCTGATCCACCCTGGCATGTGATTCTTATGAAAATAATGATGTGAAAGTAAAACTATGTTGTTTTTATGTTAAGATATATAATGTATAGTGCCAAGTATTAACTTTTGTGTTGTTTTGATTGATACTGTGAGATAGCAATGTTGTTAGTATAACTTTACTGTTGTTTCTGCTTCCTATTGTATTAGCATTATAATGGTGTTTTCTATGGTGTTTCTATGGTGCCAGCATCTCTATTATTGATGAACAAGTGAATTGTTGTTACAAAGATTTAATAGGAGGAAATGTGATTGGAAAAGTTATTAGAAGTATGTAATGGTGTTTTCAATGTTATTTTCTACAGTGAAACTTGTTTTAATATGCCAAAGAAAAGAAAGCACAAAACAAAATGTTTAATATGACTTCTTGAGACTCATGGCTGATTACTGTTAATACAGGTTCTAAATGGTACAAAACTCAAGAAGGACAAATATATTTATGGTTACACAAGTTGGGTCATTGCTTGCTTAATACAGGTAATTAAGTAAGAACTAATCACAAGTCAGTAGATGTTTAAGTAAGAACTAATCACAAGTCAGTAGATGTTTAAGTAAGAACTAATCACAAGTCAGTAGATGTTTCACTTTGTTGTTTATGTCAGGTTATGACATGTTACAAGTGACTGGCCACTAACACAGGTTTGTCTGTATATTGTTGTTAGTGTATGATTTTCTTGGACTATCTTGATAGAACATGTGAAAATTGAAATCTATAGATTGTACAGGATAAATGTGAGATTTGAATGTTAATGGTCTGTGAGTTCTTGAAAAAATATATGTGAACATAGGTAAAAGTGAGTGTTTGAGTTGATAGTGAACGTGACTGGTATGTCTAAGGGGAAAGTTCTAGATTAGTTACCACTGTTAGTTTGTTGATGTTTAATGTTGTTTTATATACTATAGTATAGTGCACCAGGGATTGAGTGAGAGACTCTATATACCTGAGAGTATAGTTAGAATAGTGAATACTAAACTGTACATGTGATTAGACTGGAAATATTTTATTGTGATTTCAAGTACTTGGAAATTGTTCAAACACTTGATTATCTTATTAAATAAAAGTATTTTTAATATAAAAAATGATACTTATATATTTTCATGAAATTTTTAAGGGGTATTAGGAATAAATCTGTGCTTTTAATTGTATTGTGTTGCAAAATATATGCTAATTTAAGGGCTGTTTTGTTTCATTGATGATCTAAGCTTGGAGTTACCTTTAGATGTGGTATGGTTAAGTCTGCAATTGTCTTCAAATTGTGTTGTTTTGATTAAACTTGGTATGTGGCCACAAACAACAGCATGTAAATATTTGATGTAAAACAACATCATTGAATGTTGTTGTTTGATTAAAGTTTAAATCAATAAATAAAGTGGTGTTTTCTGGAATGAAATCTATTCTATGAAACTAATTGATAATTAACAGAGTTTTGAAGTGTGCGGTGTGTTTACAGAATGTACTAGATGTATGGAAACATATGATAAATTAATACTAAGTACCTGTGGAGTGTTTTAATTGGATTTAAACCAGAAAATAATGATATTATTATAATTTAAAACTTGTGTTTTTGGTGTTTGGAAGCCTGATTGGCAGGTTTTATTAAGATAGTTGTACAGACCTGGGTGTCGTAGTAACAAGAGAATGCCTAGTAGACGTCAAGTTATTAAATTTAATTATCAACATAGATTCTGTAGACTTAAAAGAAGAAAGGTAAGGTTTAATTTATGTTTTATTGTTTGATTTAAAGGTCAAGGTCATTGTTTTTATTATATATGTTGTTTTGATGCATGCTGTGTCTTATGTATTTGTTCAATAGATAATGATTATGTTTAACGTTTAGTCAGACTATTTGTTTGTGAAATTTTTAGGTTAACTATATATATTTGGGTCATCTTGTTGACCTTTGATGACTATTAGGGGCTATTTCTGGGGTCAAATTTAGGTAATTTGATGACATGTTTGGAAATTACCTGAAATTTGGTCTAGATGATTATATCAAATTTGTCATAAAGTAAATGTTTGTTAATGATTTATACTGTGACCTCCTGACCTACTTAAATGAATTTGAAGTTTTTTGTATTGACTTTCTGTACATTATGCATATAGTTGCTAATTTTTTATCATTGACCCTTATCAAGACTTATTTGACCTAGTTTTATGTTTCTGTCTGCAGTTTTGTTCCATTCTCTCATTAAACTTTGAACTTTGACCTACATATGTATATAAAATAACAGCTGTAGGTCCGAAGCCATAGAAACCATTTCATTGATGAACTCTTTGTTATTATAGTTTGATTCAACTGACCCTTAGCTACTTAGTTTCAGGCAAGGAGAGTATGGTCTGTTTTACAAACATGTTGTTAGATGTTGACCTATTTATCTAAATATTTGAGTCCTGAGACAAAATAGTGTGAGATATAGCATTAAACATTTACATTATTGTTCAATTCAGTTGAAAATCTGGTATTATTCTAATCTCTATGGCATCAATGATTGTATTGTGGTTACCTTTGATGACTAATATCTCTCTGAGTCTATTGTACTCTGTGATGGTTCCAAGGTTTTAAATAGAACTGTCAGTCTTGAAGATACTCTAGTATTAGTAAGTAACAAGGTATTGTTGTAAGTAAGTATAACAGGTGAATGAGTGATTACAATGAAAGTATAAGGGTTAGTATAGAAGACATGTGATTATTATTAACTTACCGATCTCTTGTCTTAGTAATCACAGCTCTTATCTCACTAATTATTTATGGTTGAGTTAGTTTTCTGTGTCTATACTAATTTATAATACATTGTTCTTTTATACTTCCTGTATCAATTATTAATTGAGGTAAGAGACCATGTAATTAATTAATTTACTTAATTACCTTCCATTCTTGTTTTTAGATCTGAAGGCATTAAGTACTTTTAAAGCACTTATAGTTTCTAAGGTAATGGCTGAACCTCTTTAACATCCAAGTCAATGGTTGAGCCACTTTTAGCACCCAAAGTTACGGGTTATTGAAATTGTTTTCGGGTCTTTCTGTGTTGTTAGTATAAATGGCCTGTGTGTAGGTTGGCTTGTTTATTTCCAAAATAGTTTAAATGGCCTGGGAAACATAAAAATATTTTATAGGATGTTTTCCAAGGAATGAAAATATTGCTGAGTCATATTTGTTGTTGTTGTTATGTCTGTATGATTGCTATAATGTCATTCAGAATTTTCTAAGTTTACTCCAAAGAGATGTTAGAATTAGCTAGGATGGCCGGATAAATAGCTGCATGGACAGTAAATTGGTTAAGTTGTATGTTTTTGGCAGATGTGAAGTTGTTACAATATTATGTTTCAACTCTGATCCAGGCTGTAGAAAATGTTTGTGTTGCTAGTACTGTAATTCTCTCCCAACAGTCAAGCCATGTGTCAGAGAAAAATGAAAATTGTACTGACATGTTACACTAGGTTTTGTTCTATAATGACTAAAGACAATATCTTAAACATGTTGCTACATGTATAGTTTCTATACAGAATCAGAACATCTGTTCAAAAATGTAATTAAATAAAACTGTAGTAAAAGAACATTTTTGGCCTATCTCTACTCCCTCCTGTGTATGACATCAAACTTTCTCCTTGTGTGTTAGTGATATACTTTATGACCAATCTTGTTGATAGGTTCCAGTTAAAAAACAAGAGATAATAATAAATGAAACAATAAACAGCTGTGTTGTCAGATAATTCTGTGAAATCATTGATAATATTGTAAATAACAGATTGAATCATACTTGACAACTATACAAAAACTATGGTGTAAAAAAACTTGAAGCATTATAATGGCCTTAGCACCTTTGCAGTAAAAAACACCCTGAAAAGTGAAAATGGATTTAAAAGTATAATAAGATGTCTTGCACACAGCCATATTTGGCCCCCCTTTTTTGAAATGACTTCGGTTGAATCTCCCTGCAAAAACAAAACATTTTTCAGTTGAACCCAGTGGAAAGTATATATTGCAGTCAAGTCTTTACCCATTATCCTGAAGCACATGATGAGTGAAAATTGATTTGGGCTTGTGTAAATGACTTATTTATATAGTTGAGCTAGTAATATCTGTAAGTCATAGAGAAATTGATCTAGTTATGAAAATTATGTGTCATGATCTGAGCTGTTGAAAAAAACAATTCTGGGTCATCTCCAGTCCCTGATATAAAAACTTTATATACCAAGTTTGTAATGTCAAAGTTAAGACAGGTGTATCAGACATATTGTACAGAAGACAATTCATCATCGTCATGACAGATTATCTAGTATAGAAGTAGCTGAGATGTTTGGTGGAGAGAAGGTTGGTAGATGATATTGATGATATATATCTGTCTAGTTGTCTAGATGGATCTTGTTAATGATGATTGTTTATCTCTATTTTATATCATTGACTCAGACTTTGAACTTATTGAGGTTTCAAGGCTTGGTCTATACTCTCTCATTATTTTAGGTCCATTTTGGTTTGGTTTTATGTCCATAACTATGGCCTTAAGTTCAATCAAGTATTATGAAACATTCAGACATGTATATATTAGCTGGCTGTAGCAGCTGACTGCTTCCACAACTGCTTGCTTTTTAGTTTTTATGTACACTTCCAATAATGGTCACAACAAATTGTTTACTTTCATTAGCAATGGTAGGAAACTGTTATGTAAAGAAAACATTTTGATCTGGTTGTTATATCATGCTCTGGTTGATTGTCAATGTGCTTGGAAATAGTTTGCTTTAAAGAAAGAAAATGATGACTACAGAGTAGAGTTTGGAATAAACTCTTCTTTTACCCCATTTCTTTGAGTTTCCATACATTATTCTTCTTCTTGAAACTGGAAGCACTGCTACCATATTGGCTAATACCATTTTCTTCACAAACACTGAGCTACCAGTTGGTACTGCTATGTCTAATTAAATGAAAGGTATATATGTTGTTGTATGCAAACATCAGTCAATGTATGGTAGTGTTAATGTCTTGTTATCAATGATATCTACATAAATGTCAGTTAATCTAAAGTGTTAATGGTATTATAAGATATATTTTATTGTTGATTTTGTTTGGTTTATCACATCATTAAAGGTCATTTCAACAGTTATAGTCTAATAAAACTAATACCACCTCGGAGAATGGATAAACGAATGATAATGCATCAGGGACCATATGAGTTAGATATGTGGTTAAGGTTGCTGTTTTGATATCACTGTAAGAGTCACTCTGATAGAGGGTTGTAGGTTCCAATCAATCTACTGATAAGCCTTGTTACCATGCAATCATTAGCTTAAACCCTGGGACTAGTTAAAATAGATTCTTTAGTGCTCATTGAGTCAGTAGTGCTTATTGATAATTTTGCTCTTTATCATATAATGTAATTGATTTGGGCAAGTGCTTTAAAACATACAACACAATGGTTTGGTTTTGTATGTGAATAAGATTTGGCACAATTTATGTAGGCTGAGAGTCTTGTACTGGTGTATCCTTGGACGGTTGGTTTGGTGAACTGTTAGATACATTGATATAATCTTCCTGAACAAGTTCAACTAATGTTACCTTATCTTTGTGTTATACAATATAGAGTGAGTTGAATAATGTTTTGTCATAATAAATTCTTGTATTGTAAACATTCAGAGATATTATAATAATATCTAGATATTACAGGTATGTAAAATGTGAGTCAATAACTTTTGTATGAAACAATCTATTATTATTATTATTATCTGATAAGATTATTATATTTACTGTTTCTAGCTTTTACTGTAATATTCTTTACTGGGTTTTTGTACAGAATTCACCCCATTTAAGCATTTCTAATATTGTTTTGTCTTTCCAATGGCATTGCTGTGAGCCAAGCTTTGTTCTGATGGAGTTCTTTATGCATTTTAGATAATTTTGTAGCTATTTTGTATGATATCTTGGTGTATTTGATGATATTTTGTTGGAGCAGATTGCTCTGCTGGCAATTTGTTATTGTAATCAGTATGACTGGAGTTAGTTATGTGCTGAGTTGTTAATAGTTTTCTTGAGTAAATAATGGAAGATGCAGATTGTGTATTGTTGGGTGTACAATAGTGAAACCTTTCTACAACAGCCAGTATAGGGCACTCTTTTACAGAATGCTGCTTCTATTGCTAGAAGACTGTTATAGTTAAGTGACTGCTGCTATACAAATAGCCATAGTTTGTGTTGCCTGAATGGATGAAGTAAAAATGATATGCTTTGGTGATGTTGGCAGTATCTGCTTTGTCTTACTTGAACAGTTTGGTCGTATTTTCTAGTTTTTTTGTCAAATGAGTTCAAGTTATGCTCATATGTTCAGTGCAGTGACCCAGCCTGCAGGAATTGCGAGTCCATTTTGAGCAGTTTTAAAGTATTCCTTTAGCCATTAATCTGGTTGCACATGCCATTCAGTAAGCTTCTTGGTGTAATCTTGAATGAGAATCGGTGTCATGAGGAAGAATTTGTAATATCTGATGTTGAAACATGTATCTGTTGTTGATACTTGTGAATATTGTTAAGCTGAAGCAGTTGTAATATCATAGGTGACTATTTAGAGAGGTATGACTGTATATTACTCCAGTAAGTCATTGTATATTGAGAGTCTAGGTAACAGAATGGTTAATCAATTAATTCTTGTTTTAATTCAATATCATTACTGAGACAAACTCAGGAAATAGACAGGTAACAGCTGTGACTGACTCCTGCAGGAGTTGACAGGTTTTTTACATAATTTACTCTTACTGTATACATGTTGTATATGAAATATGTAAGTGTTTCTTTCTGTGCTGTCTTGATTTGGATACCGATATTATAGACTGAAGTGGTGTTGCCAATTTCACATTCAGACCAATGGATCAGCATAAACTGGTATATTACCTTCCTTATTTACATGCTGTTGAGCTGCGCCCGTGGCCTTAGTGATTAGCATGTCTGACTTCGAATCTGGAGATCTCGAGTTCGAGCCTGGTCGAGGTAGGTCATACCCTATACATGAGTTGTCTGCCTCATGGTAGGGTTAGTTAGTACTGGTGATAGAAAAATGTTCAGGAAACCTATAAGTAGGAAGAGCTGGCCGTTGTATATATGACATACATATGTGTTGAATATGATGTAAAAACCCAATTAAAAATAATAATTTTATATGCTTTTAGGCTTGTTTTGCATACTGAACATCAGAACTAAATATGTCCCTATTTTTATCAGTGGCCAGTACATCTGTTCAGTGGTGCACCTATAGTTGGTACAATGATTTCTATCATTTGTAAAATATTGTAGTTGGCAAGTTGGTCAATGTAGAAAGTTTGTATTTTAAAGAGCTTTCGAAGTGTTTCAATATGTTAGACATATTCATAACAATAAATTATTGAAATAGATTTTAGATATATTTATTATGAAAGTTTATGTTGGTTCTAGAGTGCAGTAATATAACATGACATGTAAAGTAATAAAATGAATTATATCTGTACATTAAATATATGTGTTCAATATATGTAAACATATAAATTATGCCAAGAGGATATTAAAATATATTGGTTGAGAAACTGTTTTAGATTTGTGAACTAGCAGAGTACCTGTAAGTTTGATATATTTATATAGATAACCTCTGAAGTACAGAAATGGCTCTAAATCAATTCTTCTGGGGGTTGGAGCATGAGTATAAGGTTGTTTTTTAGGGGAGGGTATAGGTTATTTTTGGGGTATGGGTACATGGGTAATCTGAGAGGATGGTTGAGTTATGGGGAGGAGAGCATTGATTATTTGGGTTCAAGAAGAGAGCATGTGAAATGATATTATTTCTATGAAATGGTAAACTCTCTCGGTCTGTTTATGAGTGTTGATGATTCATTGACTCAGAGTAAGTATATACTAGCTATATAAAACTGATACCATGTTCATATATCAGACATTGATCAATGATATGATAAGATAAAATATACATTATGAAATGTACAACTATAATATAGGACTGTATGCATCATGTATGTCTGTCACTACATTTGCTGTGATATATACCAATGACTTTCTGCTTCTAAAAACTTGCTCATGGGCAGAACAAAACATTTCCAATGATGAAAACCTTATGATAAATTTCCTGTAAAAAAAAGTAGGTTTCTGGACATCTTTACATTGACACTATTCTGTTTCTCAATTTTAGTTTGATTTGGATTCATATTTTGTTATTAAGGTGAAGGGCCAATACAGATACCTGGACACAAGATTGACCACTTGGAATGCAATTATTAACTTGTATTGCAATAGATTTTAAGATTGGAATAGATCAAGACTTAAAATGTGACCATTTGAAAAAACAAATTGCAAGTATCTTGAAAGGTCCATTCTAGAAACCCTCCCATACCCCTCCATAGGATCTGCTGTGTTTTATGATGACTACTTACACTATGTATACTTATCTTGTATACAAGATGCATGTTAATGTCACAGTTATCTTAGACTACATCATATCTAAAGTTATCTCCTCTTACACATCATACATATCTATCTTCTATCTACCAATTTTGTGGTTACCATCATTTTATTTGATAACTCATGCAATCACAGACTCCTTAGTGAGTTAAAATGGGACTTAGTTATAACACTATCACACTGAGTGTTGAATGGGTTTTATTTTCACTATCAGTTATGTTGTCACATAGATCTGTGGAGTTTGTTTTCTCCTTTGGAGGAGGATCCATGTTTTGCTTTGAGGAAGCTTTCACTATCTCTGGTAATATGTCCCGCTGGGTGAGAAACTAGCTAACCCTCTCTATCAGAGATGTCATGCTGTGTGTGGAGTATGTTGAGTTAACTTTGTTCATGTTGTAAGAAATCATGCTGAGGTTGTGATGATGATTGAGGAAGTGTTGAGTTAACTCTCTCTCTCTCCAAAGTTGTTAAATAACTCATAGATCAATCAATGATATAAACATTACAACATTTCATAGATTTACTAAAATGACTCATATGTAATGACATATAACATATGTATGATATAAAATAATAAATACTGGTGCCAGATGCCAGAACTGTTTGTCTCTCAGACTCTCTCAGACTCTCTCTTAATACTCTAAACTTTAATTGAGATCTCTGATAAATCCTGAAGGTTTAATCTTGTATAGACTATATTATGTAATTCTGAATTGATCATTATGGATTAGAGATTATCAGACAGTGCTTAGATGAGTTCAAACTTACCATTTAGTTTTATGGAGAATAGAATTGAACAAAACATTATGTTTGAAGTCAAGACATTTTCTCTCTACTGTTAAAAATCAAATGTTTTAAAAAAACTTTTGTAGGTGTATGTCCTGTGCAAATGAGTAATCAATTCTGATTGTTGGACACTAAGTAAAGTGTACTAATCACTGAAATGTATATTGTTTTGTTTTGACTATTCATGAATGGAAGCCACATTCTGTGTCATCACCAAAACCATTGTCAAAAGGATAACAATTGTCAACATCAATACCACTGTCAATAATTATACCATTGGCAATATCAATGCCCTTGTCAAAGCAATTCCATTGTCAACAGCAGTACCATTGTCAATAAATATACCATTGGCTATATCAATGCCATTGGAAATATCAATGCCCTAGTCAAAACAATTCCATTGTCAACAGCAATGCCATTGTCAACAGCAATGTCATTGTCAACAGCAGTAACATTGTCAACATCAATGCCATTGTCAATATTAATGCCACTTTCAACATCAATACAATTGTCAACAGTAGTACCTTTGTCAATAGTTATACCATTGTCATCAGCAATACAATTGTCAAAAGCAATATCAATTGTCAATAGTAGTACCATTGTCAACAGTTAATAAATGTCTATAGTTGTATCATGGTCTGCACCTAAGCCATTTACTGTTTTGTCTACTGTTACTCTCTATTAGTCTTTATCTTTCTAATTTAGTGTTGATATTTCACTGTAATTTTAACCTGATAATGAACCTTGTCCATCATACTGACAACAGTTTACTAAACATTCACAGAAGATGATGATGTGTCAGAATTGTGTGTCTGACATTCTTCAAGATGATTGAATATTACCTGTATAACTATGATGTGATTATAGTTGATTGTTATCATTTATCTAATTAAGCCACACTTAATTATCATAATAGATATAATTAAACTTGTTATTCATCATAAAATCTTGTTTTAGATTGATGTTTCTCTTAGGGCTTGAATTATCTGGTAGCATGATTCTGTAAACTTCAATAACCTGGTTTCATGAGAATTGAATACTTGAAAATCATTTCCTTGATTCTTAGCTTAGTATCATTAAAAACAAATCTTACTTATAGATAAAAACTATGTTAATGTTAATATGTATTAATCTCATGTCTGGCTTTAGTTAAAGAGGCAGGGACCTAGAATTAAGTTCTTCTTCTGCATGTTTAATGATTATGGATGAATCAGTGCAAAAGTAGTCTTACTGCTCGTTTTAAGAATAATGTAGACTAGTTTTGCATTGACCTCATTATGACTTTGCTTCTTTTTAGCTCTTAGGAATATTTGATAAATTAACTTCCAGAACTTGATTGAATATAAAATGTCATAACCTGCAGTCATGTGAATTGTTTCCCTGTTATTATGTCATGCTTCAATGTTACACTATTTTGCTGAGGCTATTTAAAATGAGACATTCACAGCATGATTGAATTCATGACTTCATAAAAACCTGTTTTCTACTTGTTAAACTTGTGACATTATTTCTTCAATGTTTCAATGTTGCCTTCAGCAGTTGTATTCACATTTAGCATCTTGGAATATTTACAGAAATGATGTCTAAGGGCAAAGTAATGATTAATAATGCATCTGGTTTCATTTTAATGAGACTAAATTAATGATAGGAATTATTATTAATGAGTTTTTAATGGGATTGTTTATTGCATTTTCTCATGTAGCCGTAACATTTAGCTGGGAAGGTACAATGTAATATAGTAATAATATTAGTTATAATGATAGAATATTGTAGTGTTGAGATCATTCTTTGACTACTGTATAACAATAAATATTTCTTATTTATTACTTGGTTAATGATTTTATTTGATTCATGATGTAAGTTCAGTGCTGTCTGCCTGGATTAGTTAACAAAGTTACTTAACTGTTAGACAATATTTTTGATGTTTCCACATTATTATAATATTGTTGCATTGTTTTTGCTTCCTGAGTAATCATTTCTAATAATTTGTATTACTTGCGGCTTTGAAATAAATTTTAAAAAATCTGATTTTTTCAATTGTTGGTATTGCTGATAGTGCACTTGTCTATAACTTTGTGTATTGTCAGAGATAGCATTTGATCTTGGTATTAGTGATTCAGATTATTTTAACAAGTTTGAAGTTGGATAAATCTCTCTGCTCTTTGATAAGATTTAAGAAATCTTTTCTTACTCATCCCATAAATTATTCTTTCTCACTCTCAGTCTCTATCAATGGGTTTGTCTCTGATTGACAATGATGTAAGTGAATGAAGTTTTAAATGAGAGATTAAATGTAAACATTTTTTTATATAATACAAGTCCCATATTGTATTAGTTAGTATTACTCATCGTGTGCTAGCATGGGTATAGCAAGGCAGTCTGATGGGCTTTGCATCCCCCTTTCTCATAGTTTCCAAATACTTTCAAAAAAGTTTGAAAATGGCAGAGCCATAGCAATAATCTTAACCAACCAGCCAGAAGCCTTAGCACTAGTGACATTTGATTCAGAGTGGTGAAAATTAACTCATTTCCTAAGGTCAGGCTTGTTGATAATTTAGCTTATAACTATATATGGGCTAGTGCACAAGAAAATGTAATGCAATGACTGTTACATTCAAGATGATAACCATCAGACTGTGTAATACTTTTCCCCATAGAAGAATTCTTACATTAAACAAGCCCCTCCCCTGCCTCATACCTTGATTGGCTATCTATCTCTAGCCCTGGTGCATGTTTCACATGCTGTTACCTGTCTCCTAGTGTAGATAAAGACAGATGTTCAAACATTTAGTGAAATGTTAGTAATACCTTCTGTTTTATAAGTGAGGTTAGTCTCTACTTAATATAAACAAATTATAACATTACTACAAGAGTAATTTGAGAATGTTTAGTTTGTTAAAATCTTCTATCAGCAATTTGTCTGCCCCATTAGTTTGTTACCATGCATTTGGAGGGACCCTTTTGTTAACATGCATTTGGTTGGACTTGTTGTTTGCAATCATGCATTTGGTAGGGTCTTTTTGTTACTATGAGGTTGGTTGGGCCCTTTTGTTACCATGCAGTTAGTGGGGTCCCATTACATGGGCTTAACGCAAAACGGTCTTAACTCACTCTTATTTTAAATTGAGTTATAACTGTTAAGCTCTAAGCAAGCGAATTGTTACCATGAATTTTTTGGGCTTTTTTGTTACCATTCACATGCATTTTGTGGGGCCTTGGTGTTTCAGAATTTCTTGTCATCACTTTTTGTGCCCCTTTTGTTGTGTATGAATTTCAAATTATTTGCTCACATGAACATATTATTTGCTTAATTGAGCATAAAGTACATTAGGATGAACTCTGGAGATTTCATGTATTAAAGGTTATTGTCTACACAGGTTACTTGTTAATTATAGTTATAGTATTGTAACTATTGTTCATTGAGTTTTAAACATGTTCAGTCATCATGTAATCTATGAAGTAAAGGTTTGATAAATCTATTGAATATTTAGTATAGATCTTGTCGACACTTGGTCTTAGCTGAGCAGTCAGGGCTTGAGTTGTCTTGATGAATGGGTCTGGTAAAAAGTAATTAGCATTCATTAACCTTGTACTTATTATTGAAACTAGATTTTTTGAATTTTTTTCTTTATTTCTAAGTTTTTACAGAATTATGTGAGCTTTATAAAAACATATTTATTTACTATGACAAACTCTGTGTGGCTTACTATGATATAAAATCTTATCAAGAAAGATAACAATGTCAACCTTATCTAACCTTATTACTGATAGTCTATACATAATTATCTCCCTTTAATTAATTCTAGAATTTTTCTCTTATTTTTCTCTCCACTCCTTCCTCTTGTCTGTCACTTTTATTCCTCATCTACCAACTTATCTTTCTATCTTCTAGTCTATGTAAACATATGTTCCATACTTTATGTAGATTCTATTGATTTGAGAGCAAGTTTTCTCAATATAACATGGAACCTAGGATGCCATTGTGGGTGCAAGTATTTTCAATGTTATATGGAACCATGCAGATTTTAGTGCAAGTATTCACCTGTACGTTTGGTAACATGGTAGCTATCAGCTATCTTATAAAGACATATGTTTATTATATAAGTCATTATTTATCTATCTTATATAATATCATGATTATAATACATAGTTTTATATTGTTTATTGTCGACTTCATGCTGTATATATTATATTTTAACTATCATTATACTTTTTTTTCTTGATGAGAAATAGTATTTTATATACGGCATTACTCTGGGGGAGATCTTAAACTATTTTTTTGTGGTGGGAGTACAAGTCCAAGACCAAAAGTAGAATTTTTTATAAAATTTTGTTGCAACCTTTTTGTGCATGTATTTAGAAATTCCAGAAGTTAATTTGTAAACAGCAATTATTTCTTAGTCAGTGAAAGGAGATCTGCAGCGAGTTTATTAACGACTGTTAGCAAACGTTACAGGTTCGAGACAACTCAACCCGAAGAGAACTCAACTCGTTGATAACTCTACCCAAAGTTGGACAACTCAACCCGTTAGTAGGGGATTGAGTTGTCTCGGGTTGAGTTGTCTTTCGGTTGAGTTGTTCTGACCCTAATGTTACGGAACATTTTGGAACATTCCGGGTAATTGAACAGGCTACGGGCAGAATGAATTTCAACAATAGTCATGTGATCAATGGTTTATGTATATTAGTTGTAGTTTTTGTCAATGACATGTGGCAGTTTTGTTTATCATTCTTGCAGAACTATTCCTGAAGTATTACTCTACGACCATTTATTGGAAAACACCATATTTTTTATTCACTACTGAAATTTATGGAAGAAGAGCCTACCCCTCTTGAACACCCATCTAGATCTCCATTACTTCAGTTCTTGATAATAATATATAATGGTTGTCATAATGTGTAAATTGTTTCAACAATCATCAGCTGTGAAAATAATAATGTATTTGATAAAAATTATGATAAGTAGTGATAGTATAAGAATATTGTTTGTGTTTTCAGTCTCTGACTCCAACACCTGGCTTACTGTTCAGTATCCTGTCTCTTTGTTTAGTTTGGCTGATTGTTGACTGATCAGCATGTTTGTGGGTGTTTCTCATGGTTTGATACTGTTGGACATACAACAGATCTTTGTTTTCTTTTTTTCTGGTAGCTAGGTGTAAGATTGTATCTTGGCATTTTTATACCCCTGTTTGAAAAATGTGACGTATTATTATATCTAGCTCTGTAAGTCAGATTGTTGAAATCCCATTTGTACAATTTTTGTCAGAGTATTGTTCTTTTGTTTTCAAGATTTAAATGGTATTTCCTTTAATGATTTTAGAAGAAGAAAGGGTACATCATGTGACATTGTTAGAATCCAACATTGATATATTGATGGGCTTGGATAAGGTTGATTTTCTTAACTGGACATGACATTATTAGCACAGAGTCTTTAAATCTAGATTTCATTGGACATAGATGAATCTAACTTTATGATGTATTATATGGAGACATCAATATTATCATTGAATTTTAACAGATTTTGGATTAACTTGATTTTCTTTTCGAAACTGGGCTTGAATGTATTGAAGCAAAGAGTCTTAAAGTTCACCTGTTGTCAGACTTTCGGTCAACCTCACATAAAGTTTTCTCTCTAAATGTGTTATAATGTCAATACATCATCATTAATTCCATTAAAATTCAGCTCAGAGTTTTCCATTGTTGCATGCCATTGAATGATCTTACATCAAGCATATTAGAGGAATTCTATCCTAAAGTCCATGATTGAGTCATAACATCTAATATCATAACTATATTGATTTGGTGAGAAGATGGAAATGAAAATTTATAATGATTCGTTATTAAAGAACTTTGAAGTCTTTCCATACATCGAATGTTTGTATTTTATGATAATTTGATATTTTATAATACTTTCTCATGTATTTTATGACAGTCTGATATATTTTATTTTATAAGTACTTGAGTTACATACTTAACAAATAATATACTTGAGTTAAGCATCTTTTAAGAGTTCATCAAAATTTGAGTATTGGTGAATTTTTGTGTTGTAAATTTTAATCGTTGAATGAGTAAGCGCGCTGTCTAGTTCTTTTGGATACATGGTACATCTTTCAACTTACAATGATTGCCTTTACCTACTGAAGCCAGAAAGCCCAGTATTAGTGAAAATTGATTCAGACTGGTGAAAGTTTTTTTTATACACATGTACACGTCTAATTGATAACTTTGCTATTACTAATAAGTAATACCATACAACCTCTCTTGAACAACACCCATTGAGAGGCACAAAAATGTGTCGCTGTTTAGGGGTTGTTGCTGTTCAGAGGTTGTATTCAATTAAAACAACTCCTAAGGGAAATATCAAAAACTGATTTTGTGCAGAGTGTTTGTTTCGCTTCTCGGCCTTTTGGCTAAGAACAAAGTGTAGAATCTGTATCTGTTCTGTAGAGGGTCACTCTGCAAAGGTTATACTGTATAATAGATTGTGCTATTGCTGGAAAATATTATAAATGATGAAAGATATCACATGGTCAGGGTTATGATAAGTTACCAGAGATCAGTAAAGAATATAAGTTGTTGTTGTTGTGGCTGATTATCTCCCTTGTTATTTTGTAAGAAAGTGTTCATTGATAATGTTATAAATGTTAATGTATTCAAGTCTAGACTAGACATGTCTATATTTATTGTGTTCAGTTGAAAATAGTGTCTTGTTTTAAAACAACCTGTAATTACATTGTATGCTGTGTGCTTGTATTTGTTATGTTCAACATGAGAAAATTGTGGTTAAATTTTGTAGTTAAATTTGCTGCACAAGGTTATATGGTGTGTGTAGTTTAGTTCAATTTTGATTTAATTGATTGGCCATCCCTCTGGGCATTAACATCTTCCAGCTCTGTGTCTGTTTTAGCTATGATTCATGATGGTTTAATTTTATGAAATTTTTGTGATTTCTATACTAGAGTTTGAACTTTTCATTAAAATGTGATTTGGAATTGGCTATCTAAAATAACAAACCTAATTAATGAGATTTGTATTGCCAACAATTATAACAAAAACAATCACCATTAATTATCCCTAGAGGCTATGATGAACCAACGTCAGATTTGTGTCTAATAATTCTAAAAACAAATTTTGGTGATATTGATTGAGAGACAGTATTGTACAGAAATTGTTGTACAATAGATGACATTACTAGATCTAAGTCGATTCTTGATTCAAACAATACCCATTGGAATGTGTATCCATCGTATGTCCTTCAGATCAACCTTGGCACCAAATCAGCCAGTCTATGAGAGTTCCTACAATGAGAAGACTTCATCTTGGTAAAAGCAACAGTACTTTTATTCATTGCCTAATAGAATTATTGATTTAACCAACACAATATTTGTTTCTCTTCACCAAATTGTCATGACAAAACAGTTTTCAAATCAATATGGCTGATAGCTTCCATGATAAACATCTTATAGTTTATTTATTCATACATTATGTGTGCTACATGTGACATGCTTGGTGATATATGTTACAGTGCTACGTTTGATTGACAAGTGTTTTATCTTATTATAACCCGAGTGTCATCTTGACTATATGTTTTAATTATCGGAATCATTTTCTGGAGAATTATGGGTAAAAAGAGAGAACTTGTCGTAAGAGAACATAATGTGGTTAAATGGATATTTATACATTGTTGTATTGTATCTGGATTGTGAAATATTGTTTAATTTATTAAACTTGTTGTGAAACATCTAATGGAATGTTGTGATAAATTGATAAACTATTATAATGCAAAGCAATTTAGTCATATAAGAAACAATGTATAGTATTACTGTTATTCTGAAATCGTGTTTACTGTATATGGAAATGTTTGTGACATTAAATGTCTCTAGATTTTATCATAATATTGAAGCTTGTACATATTGACCCAAGACAAGGAAAAAATCAATATCATTTACATACAATAAATCAGTTAGTCACAGTGTAATTACTACAGTATGTTATGTATTATCTCATAAACAGGAATCAGCCATATTGACACAACTAGTCTACATCCTTCTTTATTTACATGTAGTTAGTCTAGTTGTGTCCCAACCCATCTGTATGATTTTAGGAACTTTAATAAGGTAGTTCTAGATCATTAGTAAATCATGATTCTACATTCACCACTGGCTAGTTTGTGATAGGTCATAATGTTCCTAGACAATTTCTCTAAATATTTTATATATCATGATATTCATCAAATATTCTGGTAGGCTATATAATTTCAGCAAGATATGGTTATGATTGATTTCCCTTTAATTGCTTGAAAATACAACTTGACCTTGAGCCAAATGATATCATCAAGGTCAGGCTAATGTCAAGGACATAACATGTCAAAGTTAATATGGACTGATCTTGTAAAATCTCATGTAATTTTAAGGGGTAATTTTATAAACAAACTTTTAACTGTCTTCTTACATTAGAATGTGATGGGCAATAATTGATATTAAAGGATGAGTTTAGAGTATGGCCCATGATGTTCTAGAAAAATGCCAATCATATGATAAGAGTTAAATGCTGAGTGTTGAGTGTAAGGAATAAAGGGAAGTAACTGATGTAATGCTTAGATTGACAATATTTCCCTTGCAAGACAGAATTGATGTCCTGTCCACTTAGAGAGTTGATAGTGTTTATTGACAATATCTTACAGTTTAGACAAACATGTCACGGTCCTATTACACAATACAGAATATCTTGTTATTATTTTATGATTATTTTATATCTCTCTCATTAGTGTCAATGAACTGTTTTCATATGATGTGTATCTTTTGTATGAACTGCAAACTTGTTGATTTATTTCTTTCCACCAATCTTCATGCATGACAAATTATCACACATTATTCATGTATTCAAACATGCATTAAATCTTGTATTATAACTTGTATAATGTCATGCATTACTGTCAAGTGAAGAGACAAGTTTTGAAAATTGAATTTATAAATTTATAATAGGATTGATATACGAGTTAGTGGATAGAGGATATTGATACAATAGATTAAAGTACTTATACAGAGACCTTCAAAAGCCTTTGGACTAAGTTCTGTATTTGGGATTAACTGTTTAATTTTTACCTATGAAAAAAAGGCATTTGAGCAAATTCTAAAATGAGTATTCTCTTAGTTTATCATTGTATGATTTCAATGGTCTTTCTCAAATAGGCTGTAACTGTAATTAAGTTATTGGAGGTGAGAATGATCAGCTTTTCTCAAAATTTTATTTCTACAAAAACTTTTGGAGGGCACTGTAAATGTACATGAATTTGTTATTTTCATTGGAAGTGAAACTTGTCCTGCATGTGAAACACTGGAAGTTTTGAAATGTTCAATTTTGGAAGAAAATAGCATTGAGGATGATTTATTGTCTCACTGTAATAGAGAGGAGGATGTATATATAGACAAGTGATATATTTATAGACATAAGTTGAAGGAAGTTTAGAAAACTATAGGAACAAGTGCTTATACTTGAAAGTGGGTGTTTTTTTGTATGTGAATATCTACATGTGGTTTGTTATGTTCATGTATAACATAGTGGATGTGGTCAAGTGAAGTAGGAATTAGTGTCTGTGATTAAAATTGGGCGTAACCTTGGATGGAGATAAATTGGTGTTCTTTTAAGTGTAACTATTTAAGTTTTTGATTGCATCCATGTTTTTAAGTGTTCATGTGCATTAGTGTTCTATGATTACATGTGTTCTGGACCTATCATGTTTAAGTTACTAGATAATGTGAAACTTAAGTAGACAAAACTGCTATGAATTGGTCAGGAAAATATGTACTTGTATATAAAACATAGATATGTATAAACATTTATGTATGGTGTTTGATTGGCTTTAATTGCTAATTTATTATTTACCAGTGAATCAGTTTGTATATAAGGTATATAATGTATAGTTACACCTCTCAACAACAGTCAGGCATTAGTGTCTGTATGAGGGTATCTGTTATAAAGAGGTGGCTGATGATTTTAGGTTGTTGTTTTTTTTAAATTGCAGGCTAAGCGCAAGACGGTCGTTACTCACTCATTTTAAATTGAGTTACTGCTGTTTTGCGCTAAGCCCGCGAAATGCATAAGAGAGGTGTTATTGCTTGCTATTGAGAAGTTATTATTTGGTGATGGGTGTTGTTGAAAGGTGATTGTTGTTAGTAGGTGACTGTTATTATGAGGGGACTGTTATTGAGAAATAATTGTTGTTGACAGGTGGCTGTTGTTGAGAGGTGTTTGTATAAGCAAGTTATACTGTATATTAAACACATATGGCCATCAGCTATATGTAATTTGATGTATAAGGTGTAGTAATAGAAATATTTGTATTTATACTTCAGTCAATACTATCTGAACTTGTGTAAAAAGTTCAAGTTTAGTTTTCATGTTGTATATATAGATTTATCATTCGTCAAGAATACATGTGACACTTAACTTGTGGTTTTGGCGCTAGTTTGTTGAAATTATAAATATACATTGACTTTTTGTTTTTTAAATGATAATTTAAGTTTGTTTAATAATGATTTTAATTCTTCTAATATGAATCAACAATGAAGTGTCACTTATAGACAGTGGTATTGATTTGCTTGTTTACAAGTGACAATTTACTTTATTAATGGTTTTGTTTCTTGATAGTGATTTTCATTTTGTATCAATTTACATGATTATTTTGTCACCTATAGTGTTGTGTTGAAAGTATATATTGATTTAAACATAAGTGTCTAGCTATCATTATTGGTATTATTCATTCTTGGATTTATTATACAGTGATTGTTCTAGTGTCCTGTGTATGCATTGTTTCATGCCCACAATATGTGGAATGGAATCAGATACTGTGGGTATCTGATGCTGCTTGCTATACTAAATCACAATATTCAATATAGTGCTGGCTTAGCACAAAACAGTTGTAACTCACTCTTTTTTGAATTGATTTACAACTGTTTTGCACTAAGACCGTGATATTTTTTTTATATTTTCATATATATATTGATGGGTCAATACAAAACTGATCTACACCATTCATTGTCATGTAGTTAGACTAGTTTTGCACTGAATCATACAAATTTATGATATCATGAATGATTTCTGTATCAACATATGTAACATGTATGTTCACAGGAAAAATGCCAAAATTTGTGATTTTTCTTCTATGTTGATGAAAACTGTTATTATAATTAAATGTAAAGATAGTGTAAAGTGTGTGCTAGGAGGAGAGATACTGACAGTGATGTGGGTGTGATATATTGGTTACATAAATAGATCTCATTATAATTATCATTCATCAATGTTCTAGAAATCTTTATTAAAGGAGGGGGTACGCCAATCTAACTGAAGGGGGGGGGGTGCGCTAACCTTGCTGGAAGGGTGGGGGGCATCAATGTTGAGGGGGGATCATCATTATGTAAGAATTGAGGGGATGTGTCAATCTTGGTGGAAGGGTGGGGGCATCAATGTTGAGGGAGGGGGACCATCATTATGTAAAAAATTAGTATGTGAGGGGCAGAGTTTAGTACTTCAGACCTTGCCATAATTATGCAACCTTGTCTTGCATATAATTTATTATTTTCTTAAGACTCTTATTTCCAAAATAAATAGGAATGTTGGCATTTATTTTATTATAGCATTGTGTTTTGTTGCCTGCTGAACATATCTTGCATTAAAACTATTTTATAATGATTTTGGCTTTTTGTGTAAAAGGAAGTTATCTTTTATGAGGATTATTCATGTTCTACAGAAAATTTCTAGTTGATGTTTTGTTTTATATTTGTGCTTGGGAAATAGATAACTGCGTCTTACGTAATACATTATTTTTTATTGAAATATCAGACGATGTTTACGCGTATCGTAACTGAAATATTGGTATAGGAAGAACTTTGTTTATGTAGATCATAATTTTATGTCAGTTTTTATTGAAATATTTTATCATAGAAATCTGTCGAACATGTGTATAGATGGGAGGCTACGTATACAGCAAACATTGATGCACAACTGACATAGCCGCGTCTATAGTACATATTGTTGGTAAAATACTCAGGTTTTTATCTCTAGAAAACATGTAGATGTATTTACTGTTTTTCATTGTATTGATGATTGAAGTATGAGATTTTTGTAGCTCTGCATCTGCCAAATATACGAACCATTAGATCAATGAATGCTTTCATCTCCCTGAAGAGGAAGTCTTTCGTTCCATCGGGAATTTTACGTAACTAAATATATACACAAATATATCTTTACATGTTATATGTCTAATTAGAGGAAATTAAGTGATATATATCGGGGATTAATGTGATTTGGGACGAGGAAACTTGACATTGATGTGATGACAATAAAGCTATCTGTGATTCGGACATACTATTCCTGGAAATAAGGCGGGACAGGGCATTTTTTTCGGCATCAAGGTGCACAGTGATTTTTCGACATTTTGTGTGTAATAGAATCTTCAATATTGTTTTAAATATTTAAGATATTTTTTTCAGTACATTAATTGGAAACAAGGTTTTAAGTGCTTATTTACTAATTGGATGTATTTTTGTAAGATATTTTTGTGAATTGATTGCCTTGTTTAAATGGCTTGGATAAACTTAGTTTAATTAGGTTAATGATTTTTTGTTGGAAATTTTTCAAAATGTAAGAACTTTTTATTATTATTTTATAATTTACTAATGAATTTTGTATGTTTTTTTTAACATGTGAATTATTTACACCATTTAATTTATACAAAGGCCATGTTATGTAAATTTCATTATTTTTGGAAATTTTACGCCATATTTGATAATTTATGAATATTTATGTATTACAGTATTGTTCATCGTCATGGTTATTTTTGGATAATGTCTGAAATTCTGAAAATATTCATTATGTATCATTGTCTACACTTGATATGTTAGAACAGACCAGACTTAAGTCCAGACTCCCTGGGGAGGATAATTTAAGTGTCAATTTATTTTCTACAATTCTCTCAATTTTCCTTTCAATATATAATAATATGTTATTTAACTACATTTGTGCACAATTTAACATGTACAGACATTGACAACAAAATTCAATACTTAAATTTAATCTTAAGAAGAAAACTCATGTGATATGCAACAATAATCAACATATATGTTAAATAACATGATTTCGAGTTGCATCATAAACAGCAAAGTGAGATCATAAACATGATAATAATATATCAGAATAACTGAACAATATTGACCAAGTAATGACTCACCTTTATGTCAATATGTCTAATAGAAAGTCATCAAATATACAAAAATATACAACAAAAATATACAACCAGTAAACAAATAATAATAATATAATGCAATAGTATAAAACATCTTGGTTGGATTATTTATAGTCACATTACAAACTTAAGGTGAAATAATAATATCCAAGAATAACTTTTTACCAATCTACTAATGTCATTGTCATTAGTGGATCTAGGGAATACAGGAGTTGAGGAGGATGGACCCTTGACTCAGAGCTTTCAATATTAACAAAAATGTTGAAACAAGGTTCAAAATGGGAATTTTGAATCTGTACATCCATAGAACAAGTCAAATGTGGAAACTCCTCCCCCTCTTGTGAAAAGTTGCCTGTTTTCTACCCTAAGATCAGAATAACTTGTCCCAGTAATCTTGTATTGTCATACTATATAAATGATTATAATGAACTGTAGAGGAGGTCAATATAAGGTTATATTATCATATAATATCATGTTGTTGTATTATATTATAGTCAATGTATGACATCATTTATATTGTATGGTATCTGTTGAGTCACAAAGTCAATGTTAAAACATTGGTCAATATCTGATCAGTTGACCACTACAAAAACTTTAGTCACTCTGATCTGATCTTACCACTGACCACTACAAAAACATTGGTCAACCTGATCTGATCTGACCACTACAAAAATTTTGGTCACCCTGATCTTACCACTGACCACTACAAAAACATTAGTCACCCTGATCTCACTACTGACCACTACAAAAACCTTGGTCACCCTGATCTTACCACTGACCACTACAAAAACCTTGGTCACCCTGATCTCACTACTGACCACTACAAAAACATTGGTCACCCTGATCTCACTACTGACCACTACAAAAATTTTGGTCACCCTGATCTTACCACTGACCACTACAAAAAACATTGGTCCCCCTGATCTCACTACTGACCACTACATAAACATTGGTCACCCTGATCTCACTACTGACCACTACAAAAACTCTAGTCACCCTGATCTCACTACTGACCACTACAAAACATTGGTCAACCTGATCTCACTACTGACCATTACAAAAACATTGGTCACCCTGATCTCACTACTGACCACTACATAAACATTGGTCACCCTGATCTCACTACTGACCATTACAAAAACATTGGTCACCCAGATCTCACTACTGACCACTACAAAAACTCTGGTCACCATGATCTGACTACTGACCATTACAAAAACATTGGTCAACCTGATCTCACTACTGACCACTACAAAAACATTGGTCTCCATGATCTCACTACTGACCACTACCAAAACTTTGGTCACCCTGATCTGACTACTGACCATTACAAAAACATTGGTCAACTGGATCTTACTACTGACCACTACAAAAACATTGGTCACCCTGATCTCACTACTGACCTCTACAAAACAATGTCCCCAAATCATGATCTCTGAGGTTACTTCTTCTAAATTACACCAAAATTGTGTCTATTTGCCGCCAAAATGTTAACTATTTGGTTTGATTTATTTTAGTCAACATTTTATATAATGATATGAATCATTGAATAAATCTATCATTAATTTTAGTTTATTTCATCAGTTTAAGGATTTCTTGATTTGCATGATTTATGAGGAGTAGAAAAGTCTTCTTGACTTTAAATGAAGGTTGTAATTTAAATATGCACACTTTGATGCTCTCAAGTTTAAAGATCTAGATCTGTGATGTTCTCAAGTTTAAAGATCTAGATCTGTTATGTTTGTTTTTATTAGAATTTTTATTTGTTAAAATATTACCAGAAGTTCAAACATTTTGTCTCTTGACACTAAGAATGTTGGATTTATTGAAATAAGTCTGTAGAAATATGGCTAGCAAATTATTGAATTATAATATATGAGTGAATCCTTGGACGTATAGTTGGGTTAACTCCTTAGATAGTTTGTCTCTGATTGCGATAAAAAGGGCATAAAACAAAAACCCATCAAACCTAACTACATCATACTATAGTTCACAGTCTGTCTGAAGGTAACATATCAAGTATTGACTTCACATCATCATAAAACATTACACAACAGACCATTGTTGATGATAATATATTCTAGAATAGATAACTACATGTATATAATGTATATAACATATTTTTCTTGGAAAACAGTTGTTTTGTCTCAAATATATAATATATGTATACAATAAAATCTATATACAACAGCCTGTAACAGTTTTATACCAGTGGTGTGTTATAGAGATGTTACTGTTTGTGATTGTTGAAGAGGGGCTCATTTCCATTAAAATAAGAATAGGAAAGGACAAATTCAAGGTCACTGTTATTTAGAGTGTGGTATTGCATTGTAGAGTGTTATATTAGGTGGCTGATGTTTAGAGATTACCCTTTATGTAGAGGTGACTTTATTGAGAGGGTTATCTTCATTGATAAATACAAGTAAAAGGCAAGGAAACTATCCTAATAAGGTCGATTTTGCATTGAAGAAAAAGGGTAGGGGTAGAATAAGGGTGTCTGTTATTGAGAGAGGACCTGTAATGAGAGTTGACTCATGTTTTAAGGGCTTTTCATTGATAGGAAAGACATAAGGTCAAAAGTTTTTATCTACAGGAGAAAGTTGCTCCTTAGGGAGTATAATTAAGTGGAATGGTGTTGAGAGGTGTCTGTTGTGCAGAGGTGGCTATAATTGTGGTGAATTTTGTTTCGAGGTGACTGATATTTTGAGGTGGCTGTAAACGAAGGTTTTACTGTATATACAATATTTCATCAGCTGTTTATCCATCATAAATAACCTTTGAGTCATAATGTTATACTGTTCTCAGAATATTTGGTTATATCATTTCATCTCATTGATCTATGACTTCTCCCAAAATATTTACAAAATTTTCCAAGGTTAATATACAGTCTGATCTTTGTTAACAGCATACTCCAAATTAGAGCCATTTTGATAACAACCAAGTCAAAATGACAGTTATCTCTCTCAACAACAGCCACTTCAAACTGTTCCCTCTCTGATTTTTGAAAAAAGATGCACCCTTGATACACCAGTCACCTCGCTATAAGGACCACTGTAATATTAGTTCTATCACAGGCTGTTATATAGAGGTTATACTGTATTACACAATGTCTGTTTAGATGTTTAAATAAATGTCTGAAACATTGAGACATGTGATTGATAGGTTCGCTATTATTGACTTCTGTTTTAGTTCTTGCTAGAAACTTATTTGGAAATAGTGAACGTCTACCCCCCACCAACAGTCTCTGCCATTATCAATTAATTCTAATAGGTTTTTTGTATGATTATCCTGGCGTTCTGAATTCTATGACTTTAGTGCAGTTTTATCAAACTTGCTTACTGTCTGAGAAAATAGTAAATGTCCAAATGTCTAGGACAATTGTTTTCCAGTTCTGACTACCACAAATTTGACTTGCACTTCCAAGATATATCATATTAAAGCAAAAATGACTCTAATGACTGATTTAGGCAACTTGAATGACTTTTCGAACATTTTACTCATAGACTGAGCTTAATAGCTAGCTTTTGAAGGACTTTCAAGTTTACCATATTATGTCAATGACTTGCAGTGCACAAATAGTATTCTGTTACAGACATACTGGATTCTTTCAAACAATTGATCAGGCTAGTAATATATCCTCCAATTATCACTTGACCACCCACTTTTAAAAAAAGTTGCAAAGAAAGTAAATAAAAAAATTACATAAAATCATTTTTATTTTGGAAATCTACAAACTATTAATACATAATACATAAATGCATTGATGTATTTTCATGTTTTTTATTAGTTGTAACATATGTACAGATGATATAGGACTTTAATTACAAACATTATTAATGCTATAATGTATTATCTTAGGTTCTATGCCAAACACATCTATTTATTTTATCATTTTTATATGATTACACTTTTTTTTGCTCCGAGGCCATGACATTGTGTGTTTAATAATGATTTTTTCTGGAGGCTTCTTTGCCATATTTGATTAAATCATTAATTTTTTATGTTATCTATCTAGACTATGTGAGATGTTTTATTACATAATGAATATTTAAAAGGGGCTGTGAGGGATCTATGTTTAATAATTAATATCATATGTAACTATGGTAACTTATTACTACAATCATTGTTGTTCCCCAAGTTACAAATGAAATAGGTAAATACTGTATTTTTACAAGTAAAACACACACACGTGTATAACACGCATTAAAAAAATCAAACAAAATCTGAAGAAAAAAACTTTTAGGCGATTTTTTGTTGTTTTCTAGTAAAACACGCACTGAAAAATGAAGTCAGATTTGGAGGTAAAAAAGTGCATGTTATACCCGTAAAAATACAGTACAATGTTGATCTGGTAGTTAAATGTATTCCATGATTATTTTGTATTTCGTTGAAATATTTAGAAAAACGTCTACATGGTTAAATCTTCAATCCATTCTTTACCATGACTGTTTTATAGGGACCTACTTGATTGTATACTCAAATCAAAGTTAACATAATGTCATTTCAGTCTGCCTAAAATGTCACTAGAATAAGCCCAATTTAATAAATTTTATACAAAATGCTGTAATTCAGCTGATTTATAAATAGCCCCAAATTTCACAATGCACAATTACAATGCTTTAGGCTAATGGGTAAGGCAAATACAGTAATTATGTGTTCTCAGTTTTTAGAGAATTTAATTTAATTTTAATTGATTTCAAATTCTAAATTTTATGGATGAAAACGAAAGAAAATTAAGTAATTTTGACCAGGGGGCAGAAACATTTTAGATAATTTTAACAAAATAGAGATATGTTTGTATTATATCGTTTTGACTTGTGACATCTTATAATGATGGTGATTTGAACCCTGATTTCACATTGCTATATAATGTACATTATCTTACAATTTGTTTAATTGTTCTCTTATCTTTGTTCCTTTTAAGGTTTAGTTGAACATTTTTAATGTATTATCTATAAATAGACTTTCATTACAAGTTTGATTACATGATTCATTTTTTATAGGAATTTTTTATCTTACATGTTTTAATGATATGTCAGTTTGTCCAGATGTTATAATGATGTAACTTGAGTGTTAGAAGTGTTGTGATTATGTGTATGGTAATAATTGTGTACCATAACTTTCAACTTGCCAAGATTTTGTTAACATTTTGTCTTGTTTTTCATGAGTGTAGTTAGTTTGCTAATAAGGACATTTTTTCATCAAGGCAAGTTGAAAGCTGTGGCACTGCAGCTCTTATGTTCTATTGTTATATTGTTAGTTTTTGAGTTTACTCGGCAGAAAGACAATTGATTTCGTTTTCTCTATGTTTTAAAGAAAATATACTCTAGTAGGAACGGTGATATTGATCAAATAGAGAAAGTTGCATCGGAGTTCTGCATTGATGCACCATTACAACAACAACAACAACAACATTGCTAGTTAATTAAAAAATCACTGACTATATTTCTAGAGAACTCTTGCTTTCTTGTGATCACTCAGTGTTTTCTATAGAAAGTTATAGAGTCTTATCAGACAGTGGTACTGTATAACTGTCATTTAGCATCAACCAGATTTTGTCAAGATTTCGAAATCGTGATTTTCAACAACAAGATTTTAGTTTAAAGATTTTTGACTATATCTGTAGGTTTTTGAGACTGTCTATATTTTGTGTACAGTAAACACAGACTGTTGTCTGTATTGGACATATATTGGATATTACAAGAGTGAAGGGAAAGTTAGGAATTCTACACAAATCTATAATTTAGTACATAACATCTTACAATGTTGGACTTCTTAGTAGTAGTATGGTTAACATTAAAATGGATGCAAATTTTATGGCGTGTTATTTCTCAATGGTATAATAACCCGAGAAAAATCTATAAAAAAACTCTGAGCTCCTGTGTATTGGATGGCAAACGTTCCAATGATCCGTCCGAAAACAGGGAAAAGACATGTGGCGAATTTAGTCATAATAATAATAAGAAAGTTGGCATAGTGTGTGAAAATTTGCTGACTGGAGAAGGAATTATATCGGTTAAGTCAACGGAGAGTATTAACGCTCCAGTTTGTCACAAACGTGAAAATAATATTGGATATAGTGTGAACTTAACAAGAAAATATGATCTTGAAAATTCGACACTCTGTGAAAACGATCAATTAAATGTTAATCGCAAGGATTCAAAATCTAATAACAAGACTCATGGATCTTCAATAAGTGATATTAAACAGGATACTAGTTCTCTAGTGAAGAAACAAAAATCAAAGTTACAAAAATCTGAGGAAACTTCTGAACCACGGACTACCAAAGGTAAACTTGTTAAATCAAAAACTATTTATGATGATGTTACTGAGATTTCTAATGTTGTTGATAAAAATATAAATAATGTTGCCATAGAAACTGATACTAAAATAAGGACTGTTATGTCACCTAATATTTTAGAATTTTCTTCTGCTGACACAAAAGATGTATTTGATTGTTCGATCGAAATTCCTGTTGGAAAAACTCTTCAATGTTTACATGAAACAGAATGGAATGAACGCACTCTAGAACATTCTTATTTAAATACTGTTGAGATAAATAGAAGTACCAGGAAAAGTTTGTTAGATAGAAGTGCTAACCGGTACTATCGCACAGGAAGTTATCAAACTGAGCTTGACTCTGATTTTTACGATAAAGTTTCTAGATCTGTCCGAGCTAAACGACCAAGCAGATTAAAGTTAAGAGCTGTGTCCGTTGATCGTTGTATAAAAGAAGTTGATGAATCAGATGTTGACAATGTGCGGTTGATTAAAACTGAACCAGCCTATACAAGATCTAGAGATAGACGAAGTTGGGGGACAATGTCTGGACGTAGAAGTGTTAGTGCCGACTCTAGTCCCTTTAGAACGCCTCATGTTCCGTCCTATGAGAGAATACGAGTGTATGAGAGATACTTGGAAAATGAAACTAAGGATCTTATATCTAAAGTTAATGAAAGACGAAAATCTTTTGAAACTCACAGTCCAAGTTACTATTCCCGCCAATCCTCTGATGATGAATATGTCAGTTCCGAGAGACAGCCACCGGGTCCGGTTATCATCACTAAATCTACACGTTCTAAACTGTCTCAACATATGACACGTAGCTATGAAATGTTAGAAAGTAAAACACAGTTTGTTGATACTGGAACTGATCTACTTAAATCTTATGCAAGAGACTATTCTAAATACGGTAGTAGCTCTCGACAAAATCTTAGCGAAGGAATGATTCGAACAAAAATACGTAGTCACATGTCAAATATTATTGGTAAGCAACTGTACGGTGAAGAGGAAACAGAATATACCTATAGTTGTCTGAATCCAATGTATCTAAGTGACAGTACGGAAAGTGATAGAAAATGCTCAGATACTGATAAAGATAGTACGATTCCTAGTGAGATTGATATAACTAGTGATACCACTGGTCAGATTGATGATGATAGTGATGACTATCAGGCTGATGAGGAAGATAGTCTTACATCATCGGCTGCTGCTGCAGCTAGGAAACAAGTAATAAATGAAGCTGATAACGCTGTAGGTTATGAAAGTTATGATAAAATGGAGGAATATTATTCTTGTACAGAAATTACCCCAGTCTGTGATAACATTGTTAGACCTGGTGATAGAATAGTTGGGAAATCTCTGGTTGATGACACTGATCAGGTATATGTTGATGCTTCTGAGATTGAACATGTAACTAGTGATGTTGAAAGTAGGATTGTTAAACCATCTGATGTTGATACTGGTCAGGTATTTGTTGATGCTTCTGAAACTGGACAATTGATCAAATCAGGTGTCTGTGATAAGAGTTTAATTAAAGTACCTGCTCAAGATACTGTGATAGCTAAACCTCTGGATGCATTAGAACATAAAACATTTCAGTATAATTTGTCCTTAGTAGATTATGACTTTACACAATGTTTTCGGACTGATTTAGACTCACCAAGGAAGAGTTCTTCTGTTGAAGATATGTTGCCTTCATTCTCTGTGATAGAAATACCTACATTTCAGGTAAGTCAATGTAAAAAAGGGGCTGTCATAGTCCCTTGTTAAAAAGGGGCTGTCATAGCCCCTAATGAAATTGGTTGATATTGCGTTTGATATTGCATTAATGTTATGAAAGTGATTTCTTACACTATTGATTTGTGTTGCACATTTTCAGCCATTAATTATCATATTTTCCCACTTATTAGGGGCTACAGAGCCCCTTATAAAGTTTGTTCAAATTTTCTGGAGGTTTCATTTAGGGGCACATACTGTACTGAGAATGTTTTTGTTGTTTCTCTTAAATATTCTGTTGTTTCCATGATTAGGGGTTTTCACTAGAGTTTTTATTCAAAACTATATTTAAATTTTGATGATTTAGCAGATATTGTTACAGAGGTATATGATAATATATAATCAATTATAACCAACAAGTATGTGGTATATAACTTATGATGATGTATAATATTGTATTACATTTTAGTCTAGTGTTATATTGATCTTTTATTGCTATAAGCTTTCCTTACATGATATTCCTAGTTTATAAGACTTCCTACTTTCTATACTGTATCTATTGGGGGGGGGGAGAGTTTGTTATGTTAAATATCAATGAAATCACTAAAGTCAAACCTCTGTACAACAGCCATTAGTTGAACTATGATTGATAGGCTGTCATAGAGGTGACCGTTTTAGAAAAGGGGTAATATCTTTTAAAAAATATGATATTGGTGCTGTTAAGGTTAATGGTAATTGAAAAGTGGCTGCTGGGAAAGCTAAGGGGTCTCTATATAGAGTCCATAGAGATGTCCATATTTTTGGCTCAGAAAGCTCAGAAGGCTTTATGTCCAGACCCTTTTGTAAAAAAGGTCATATTCTTTAGAAGAGCATAATATTAATGCCGTTTGAGGTGGCTGTTATGGAGAGTTGTTTGTTATTAGGAGGTGACTGTCAAAAACAGTGTCTAGAGAGGGTAATATTCTTCAGAAAAAACGTCATGATACTGGTGGTGTTTTTGCAAATTGTTGTTGTTATTTAGAGGTGGTTGTTATTTAGAGGTGGTTGTTATTGAGAGATGGTTGTTATTTAGAGGTGGTTGTTATTGAGAGATGGTTGTTATTTAGAGGTGGTTGTTATCAAGAGATGGGTGTTGGTGCGCTATAAAACCAAAACAAACAAACAAATATCAAGAGATGGTTGTTACTTAGAGGTGGTTGTTATTGAGAGATGGTTATTACTTAGAGGTGGTTGTTATCAAGAGATGGTTGTTATTTAGAGATGGTTGTTATTTAGAGGTGGTTGTTATTGAGAGATGGTTGTTATCAAGAAATGGTTGTTATTTAGAGATGGTTGTTATTTAGAGGTGGTTGTTATTGAGAGATGGTTGTTATCAAGAGATGGTTGTTATTTAGAGGTAGTTGTTATTTAGAGGTGGTTGTTATTTAGAGGTGGTTGTTATTTAGAGGTGGTTGTTATTGAGAGGTGGTTGTTATTTAGAGATGGTTGTTATTTAGAGGTGGTTGCTATTGAGAGGTGGTTGTTATTGAGAGGTGGTTGTTATTGAGAGGTGGCTGTTATTGAGAGGTGGTTGTTATTGAGAGGTGGTTGTTATTGAGAGATGGTTGTGATTAAGAGGTTGTCTATAAAGAAGATGTCTCAGTACTTCCTTATATTTCTACAGTCTGGTTGTCTTATATTAAATGAGACAATAAGTATTTATCTACATTGTAATTTAATCAGACATAGACAATTCTATATAGTAATACTGTGTGTTAGAATTGTGTAGATAATTATTATTCACTATCTGGTTGAAATCACTCACTGTTTATTAGAGGTTATTTATGTTAGGTTATTTGGTTATTCAGTTATTTGTTAAGCTACAATCTGTTACATTATATATAATATATATGTTGTATGGTCTTAGACCTTCTGAGTGTTTTGTATTTTATTATCAAAATTACTGCGAAACATTGCTGGGGCAGCTTCAGAACTTTTTCTTGGAGAGGATACTCAACACAATAATGCTTTTCTAAGGATATCTGAACACCAAAAATATCATTATGAATCCTATTTTCAATGCTTTTTAGCTCGACTTTACGTAGTAATGTAGAGCTCTCCTACTCGCCCCAGCGTCGGCGTCGGCGTCCGCGTCCGCGTCCACCTTTCTGATTAAAGTTTTTGTGCAGTAAAATACTTTCTTCTATATCTTTGTTATTTCTTAAGATATTAACTTCAAACTTTAAATATATGTTCCTTACTATCAACCACATCTCATGTGACAAGGTATATAACTCCAAACACATTTCTTTCAGAATTATCTCCCCTTGAACTGATTAAAGTTTTTGTGCACAGATTAAAGTTTTTGTGCAGTAAAATACTTTCTCCTATATCTTTGTTATTTCTTAAGATATTAACTTCAAACTTTAAATATATGCTTCTTATTATCAACCACATCTCATGTGACAAGGTTCATAACTCTAAATATATTTTTTTCAGAATTATCTCCCCTTGAACTTAGAGTTTTCTTTCAAAAATGTTTGTTTTTACTGCAACTGTTTTATTCCTTTAGGTATTGACTTCAAACTTTAAATGTACATTCATTATTATCAACCACATCTCATGTGACAAGGTGTATAACTCTAAATATATTTTTTCAGAATTATCTCCCCTTGAACTTAGAGTTTTCTTTAAAAAGTGTTTGTTTTTACTGCAACTGTTTTATTTCTATAGGTATTGACTTTAAACTTTAAATGTACATTCCTTATTATCAACCACATCTCATGTGACAAGGTGTATAACTCCAAATATATTTTTTTCAGAATTATCTCCCCTTGAAATTTAAAAAATGTTTGTTTTTACTGCAACTGTTTTATTTCTTAAGGTATTGACTTCAAACTTTAAATATATGTTTCTTATTATCAACCACATCCCATGTGACTAGGTTTATAACTCCTTATACATATTTTTTACTCCTGTGACAAACACTAACTAAGTCGAGCATGCTGTCTCCTCTGACAGCTCTTGTTGCTCATATTGTGAGACTCCTGCAGGAAGGTCTAGAACTTCTGGAATTCCCAATGGGTTTGCACCATAGCTGTGTTTATGTTGTAAATAATACTTGCTAAGTGAATGTAGCACAAGTCTGTCAGTGATATTATTCAAACTTTGACAGACTCTACTATTGCAGGGAACCATAGGTGGTCAGTTCAGTGAAATATATGTACACAATGTATATGTTAAGTATTGATGTTGGTTTGTGTGCCAAGTTTTTAGTCTGAATAATTGATAGTGTTGATGATATAGCATCAGTATAGATACAGAATGCATGTAGCAGCCATGTTTTAATATCAATTGATAAAATACTTGATGCCAACCTCTACTTGTATAGGTTTGTCTTTTTGGGGTTTTTGTTAATAGTTTAACTTTATTAAGAGGTCACATTTGGTAGTAAGGGGTCTCAAATTGAGGGATATTTGCAATAGTAGTCATTAACGAGGTATCAGCCCCTCGGGCTTAATTCCATATGTTTAATACTATTTTTGGACATCATCTGTATATGAAGGAGTTACCTAGCTAAATTTTAGATGATCAATCTGGTTAACCTTAATTAGATAAAAATGTAGGGTTATTATAATATGGCTATCGCTTATTGTCTTTTATCATGAATGTAAATGTTTGTATATAAACAGGTGACAAGCTATCATTATTGGTATATAAAACCTGTCTGTATTTTTATCATCTAAAACACAACATTGTGATACTTGTAAATAAGGTAATAATTGACATGTTGACATTATGGATGGTGATGATGATTATTATGATGCCAATGATGACTATAGTTCAACAAAGAGCATAGTGTCTGTACTTTATAACTTGGTATGATCTATTTAGAAAGGATGTAACTACAAATAAATTTTGTGAGATCTTGGTCTGCTATAGCTATATATATTAAGGATTATGATTATCGTTATAATGATGCTAATGATGGCTATGTTGTCTAGACTATCTTGTATCTTATGATTTCTATGAGTTTTGAAGTTCAAGGTCATGATTTATTTGATAATTTATAGATGGAAAAAAGGTTCAAGAATCAAGTCACAGTAATGACCTTGACCTTTTATTTAACAATGTACAATTTATCTCGGAAATCATATAAAAGTGATAATATATATCTGATATTTTATGGTCAGGAATATAATGGTGTTTTATTTCTTAGTTATTGATTTGTGATTGTTGTACATGTTTAGTAATCAGACAGACTGTAGCAGACGTAACAGACAGTTTCAATTTGATGGTTTCAAATTCTGCAACAAAAACGCAGCAGACGTCATCAGAGAGGGAGTGTCCTACTGTATATAGCTTCAATTTATTGTCAAGATATTTAGCAGACGTTGACCAATTGACATTGACTTTTATATATATGTAGTATTATTTAGACCCAATAACCATAAAACCTGCCTTGATTTACATGTGTTGATAATTTGTTTGGGTTTATTTCTATATTTGCTTGGTTGGATTGTATATATTCATTAGGGCAAGTTAAAATAATTGACTATGTTTACGTTGTGTATAATTTGGCTTCATGGTCAATTGTTGTGTATTCACTGTTTGTTAGGACAATTGTGTAACATTCATTAGGACAAGTTTAGAATACGACTTTTGTCAATTAACAGACAATGTTTTGACTGATGTTGATAAACAAAAATCAATGATAAAACATGGATTAGTATGAACACGTGACTTTTAGACTATGTAGTTTAATATATAAGAACATGGATAAACACCAAACAAAACTAATAACTATAAAGTGCTATTAAATTTACTTAGTTTATTAGTAATGATCTTGTTTTGATTATGTTAATCTGTCAATTCATCAACTGTGGACAAGCTATAAATATTGTACATATTTTATATGTTTATATGAGACATTATTTGTCTATATTTGTTTTGGTTTATGTAGGTGTACTTTAATGGCTGATTACACGTCTGCTCTGTCCTCGCTGTAATTTGGTAACATGTACTTAATACTAGAAATGTCATTTTCTTTAATTGAACTTTAATTGTAGTGGATGTAACGACCACTTAGTGTTGTAATGTGTATATACTGCAGCCATGGGCTAAAATTAAGCTAAACAAATATTACATAGTGCCTTATCAGTATTTAAACATCAGTGTATGGTGTTTTGTTAAATCTGAGATAAAAGTGTGTATAATTTAGTGTTATTGACAAAGTTTTGTGTTTTTGTTTTGATGTTTACAAGTTGATATGTTTGTGGATAAATAATAAATAGTTTTATTAATTGATATTGGATTATGATGGCTGTTTGGTCTAAAAAACTTGTGACTGGACTTTCTGTACCACTGTTAATACTTCATGCACGAAGAAAAAAGGTATGTATGAATGTATGTAAGTAAGGGGAGTAACTCTTATGGTACTGTTGAGTTTACTTTAAATGATTTGTAAGTATCATTACCTCCCTTGATGGTTAACTTTGTGACAAATCATTAAGATTTTTGTGATGTTGACTGATAGTGTTTTTCTTAGTTTGATGTTATTTATGTAGTATTTTATTATCTGCTTATGCAGTTTATTTATATAATTGTGATTTGTTGCTAAAATCTTTTTACCTGAAAATTTATTGCAAGTAAATGACTTGTTAGCACTATGAAATCTCAAGTATGAATTCAAGAAATTCTTTCAATTCATGTTTGCATTAATTCATTTATAACCCAGAATCTAACTTGTACCTTGTTTAACTAATAAACTAGTATTCATCTTGGTCATTGACATTGTAACACATTTAGTAGAGCGACTCTGGCCACTGATTAGTTATCTCGTATATTTGTTATTCCCCTAATGAATTCTGGAAGGAAATTGAAAACTCTATGATCAATTGTTGCTAGGTTTATATAGATAGTATCACACTTAGTCTAGTGTTAGATTGTCTGCCTTATATAATCATGTTGTGTTCATGTACTATACTAGTTGTTATAACCTACAGGTCATATTCTAGGTCATGCATGTTGTTGTATTTTAAACAGTGGACTTGTCCGCTAATTAGGCTAAACAGCTGACGCATGAACAACATTTGGACGACCTGTATTAGTTTATACTTGTTTTATAAGTTCTACTACAAGTATTTGACTGTAGGTGGGATAGTTCTTTTAGTACAAGTCCTGAATGATAACTGAAAGATAAAGCTCCTAGAGCCATTATTTTTCATTAGCCCTCGGCTCTCGTAAGTCTAATTTGCATGTTATTCTAACGTCTTTACGCTTCATTACGTTCTTTATCCAAAAGAAAAACCCGGACCGGTACGGTACTACCGGATATGGGTATATAGCCTTAACTAATCATAGTTATTCCAACGCTTGAGCGCGAAGCACGCTTCTTACAGCACTGCTGGTAATTTGTCGATTTTTATCGATTTTTCGTTGTTCAAACTGACTTTATTATATTTAATATCCAGTTTTTGTGGATGTATGTACCGTGTTACGGTCTATTTAGTTATATACTGTGTTACAGTTGTTGAAATTATTGTGTAATTGGCGTGTTACGCTCGACACATTTTTCGACTGCGTGTTACGCTACATTGTTTTGATATTTATATGAATATGAGTGACGTTGGTAGTCTCTCATTAGACGACGATTGTCAGTCTTCATTTTCCGGGTTTTCTGAGCCGGAGTTAGAAAATATCTCCCCCAAAATTCCTGAGGTTGGGGCCAATGTTACCATTTCTAGTAATGAGAAGCCTTCTAAGTCAAAGGCCAATAAGACAAATAAAGAGAAACAAAAGATTAAAAGTGTGGTTGTCAAACCTAAATGTAGTAAAAAGACAAAAAAGACTAAAAAGTCAAAGTCTTTAATTGATAACTTATCTCAAGAAGATTTACAGGCCTTAAAAGAAAAGTTGGGCATGTTTAATATCCCTACTGAGGACAAGGTTGATATTAATTCTGACTCCTCGTCTGAAGAGGAACAACCTGAAATAAACAAACCTCAGTCACTTAATAAGAATTTAATTGATGCATTTTTTGAAAGTGAGGTTTCCTCTAATGATGATCAGGAGGAATGGGGCATGCCAAAACTCAAATGTTTAGAAAAAGACAGCCCGATTGTTCAATCATTGGCAACATTGATAAATACAGCATGTACGTCACAATGTGACACAGAAAACTTTGAGAAAACTCATAAGGTGCCTGAAAATTGTGATATGTTGGTGCCACCAACTATCAACAGTGAAATTTACAAGATTTTAGACAAAAAGGCTAGAAGCCAAGATAAATATATTGTTGATATACAAAATTTAGTTGCCATGGGAATGGTTCCTTTGATAAAATTAGTTAATATGCTTAAACCAACCTTATCCAAAATGCCAGAGGCAAAAACACTCTTTAGTGACGCTATTACTTTATTTAGTCAAGTCCAATTCAACCTTTCCCTCAGGAGGAGATATTTAATCAGACCTAATTTAAAGAAAAGGTATAGAAATCTGTGTAATTATAACACTCCTGTTTCTACATTACTTTTTGGTAATGACATATCAAAAGAGGTAAAGAATCTGGATTTAGGGGTAAATTTAGGGAGAGAAAAGTATGATAATAAACCATATCGTGGTAGAGGCTCTTATAGGTCTAATTATAAGAGAGGTCAACAAAATAGGTTTCAACCTTATTACACTTCTCAAGGCCATAATTCAACCTATGGAAGTTATAGGGGGAGATATACCTCTAACAATGCTAGTGTTACTGGCAGAAGACAGAAGTCACAGAAATCAGCTACAGTTACGGCTTCCCCAAACGAATAAATTTTAACAAGGTGGGTAAAATTAGATACCATTTAGAATTTTGGAAGAATTTTACATGTGACCCATGGATTCTTGAAACAGTTCAAGGCTATAAAATAGAGTTTGAGTCCTTGCCTTTTCAGAATAATATTCCAAAACAGATTCAGTTTAATGTTTCTGAGAAAAAGGTGGTTGACTCTGAAATAGATAGTCTTCTACAGAAAGGTGCTGTGGTTAAATCACAGCATGAGACTGGAGAATTTATCTCCAATATTTTTGTTGTTCCTAAGCCTGGTAATAAATACCGGCCTATAATTAATTTAAAGCATTTGAACCATTTTGTTAAATATGAACATTTCAAACAAGAACACTTTAGTGTGGTATTAGATATTATTCAAAAATTTGATTATTTTACTTCAATTGATTTGAAAGATGCTTACTTTAGTGTGTCTTTGAACAAAGAATATCAAAAATATGTCAAATTCTTCTGGGATGAGCAAATTTATTCATTTACTTGTTTGGCTTTTGGTCTGAGCTCTGCGCCAAGAGTTTTTACTAAAATTCTCAAACCTATTTATGCTTGGTTTAGACAACAATGTATTAGATGTTGTTATTATATAGACGATTCATTAAATATGCATGAAAACTTTGACATCTGTTTGAAAAATACCCATACTATTTATGATACTCTAGAATCCTTGGGTTTTACAGTCAATAATGAAAAATCAGTTCTTGTACCTACACAGAGAATAGTGTTTTTTGGTTTTATAGTAGACTCCATAGAATTCAAAGTTTTTCTGACAGAAGAAAAAGTTGATAAGATTATTAGTCTTGCAGTAAAGTTATTGGAAAAATCAAATATATTGGTCAGAGATTTAGCTTCTTTCATAGGTCTTATTATCAATTCCTTTTATGCAGTATTGGAAGCTCCGCTTCATTATAGATGGCTGGAAAGAAATAAAATTGAATATCTAGGACAAAATTTGGATTATGATAACCAAGTTTCTTTAACTCATAAAAGTAAGCAAGAGCTGTTGTGGTGGATTCATAATGTTAAAACAAAAAATGGAAAGCTTATAAGACCACCACCAGTTAGTTATACTATGCGATCTGACTCATCCTTGCAAGGCTGGGGTTGTTATGAAGTTGACACTGGTAAACATGCAAGTGGTAGGTGGTATGAATCAGAATGTTTTTTCCACATAAATTATCTGGAATTATTAGCAATATTTCATGGATTACAATCTTTTTACTGTAGTAAGAAAAATACCCATATTTTTGTCCAATCTGATAATGTTACAGCTGTAACTTATGTTAACAATATGGGTGGAATGACTTCGGTTGATATGGATTCTTTAGCTTATAAAATTTGGTCATGGTGTATTGAAAGGAATATATATATTTCTGCCGCCTTTTTGCCTGGAATTGAGAATATCGAGGCGGATTACCATAGTAGAAATTTTTATGATTCATCTGAATGGATGTTAAAAAAGGATATTTTTAATAGATTGTGTAAACATCTTTTAGTGCCAAACATTGATTTGTTTGCTTCAAGAATAAACAAACAAATTGATCCTTTTGTTACATGGTTTCCAGAGCCTGGAGCTCATTTTATTGATGCCTTTTCTTTTTCTTGGAAGGAATGGATTCCATATATGTTTCCTCCTTTTAATTTGATTGGTAAAGTCATGAATAAAGTGGTATCAGATGAAGTTGATATGGCACTTTTAGTTTTCCCTTATTGGAGAACACAATCTTGGTTTCCTTTAATATTATCTAATCTTGCTTCTTTTCCGGTTAGAATTCCAAGACACAAGGACCTTCTTACATTGGCACACAACAACCATCCTCATCCAATGAAGAAATTGCAGATGTGCGCAGTTATTGTGTCAGGAAAAGCCTGCAGAAACAGGGATTTAATGAAGAAAGCTGTAGAATTATACTGTCATCATGGAGTAAGGGTACCAGAAAACAATATGGACTTGCATGGAAATCATGGCATATTTGGTGTTTGCAGAGATGTTTCAATCCCTTTCATTCGTCTGAAGCAATAGTCGTACAATATTTGGACTTTCTGAGAACCAACAATAAATCTTATTCTGTGCTTAACACACATAAATCTATGTTATTACAAACTTTACCTTTGATTAATACTAATAATAGTTGGTGTTACAATTGTCTGATAATTCCTAGATATATGAAAGGAATTTTTATTAATAGTCCACCTAAGCCAAGATATAGTTTTACATGGGATGTAACCATTGTCTTAAAATATTTAAAATCTTTGCATCCTCTAGAGTCTTTACCTTTGAAAATGTTAACTTTTAAAGTTACAGCTTTAATTGCATTAGCTGCAGCACCTAGAGCACAGACTTTAGTATCTCTTCATTTAGACCAGATGAAAGTTAATGATAATTCAGTTTGTTTTGTTTTTCCAAATGTGTTAAGACATACCGTGTTGGAAGTGCTAATTCTTTTAAATTGCAACTACAACATTATAAGGATGAGTTATTGTGTCCTATGCACTGTTTGTTATTTTATATTAAGTCTACTGAAAGTGTTCGCAAATCGCAACAGGTGTTAATTTCGTACAAAACCTATGATAAGGTTACCACTAGCACTGTTGCTAGATGGTTGAAAAATGTTTTAAATTTGTCTGGCGTTGACACGTCTGTTTTTAAGGCCCATAGTTTTAGGTCAGCAGCTGTCTCGGCAGCTTATGCTAAGGGATGTTCAATTAAAGATATTTTGAAGACAGCAGATTGGACTTCTGATAAAAACTTTTACAAGTTTTATTTTAAACCTATTAAATCAGGAAGAAAAGACTTCACTGAGTCGGTGTTCACAGTGTGATCTATTAATACTCACTAAGTGTATTATCTATTGAATATTGATATTTTTTGTGTTATATTTGATTTTTGTTAAACCATAAGTGGGTTTACCTTTTGTTTAACAATCTTATATTGTGTTTTGTGAATTATCACAATGATCTCATTAAATGTTGTTTATTATTATCTTGTTACAAACAAATATATATATTTATATATATATAAAGAGACAGATTTTATGTGGGTGTTTATATACAAATAGTTATGTACATTTATATGAAGTTACATATAATATGGAATAAATTTTTTCCTGGTGTAATTGTTGTGTAGTTTTGTTGCTTTCTTTAAAGATGCAAATTAGACTTACGAGAGCCGAGGGCTAATGAAAAATAATAGCCCCTCATCCAAGCTTTAGTGAAGGATGATGGGCATTATTTGAATACAGCCTGAGGCTGAGTAAGTATATACCCTCCCTTATTTCTTGATGATATTAAGTCTTTGACTAATGAGATTACCCACCCATGTTGAATTATAGCAACAAAACATCTTTTAAAGTATGATTAGTTAAGGCTATATACCCATATCCGGTAGTACCGTACCGGTCCGGGTTTTTCTTTTGGATAAAGAACGTAATGAAGCGTAAAGACGTTAGAATAACATGCAAATTAGACTTACTCAGCCTCAGGCTGTATTCAAATAATGCCCATCATCCTTCACTAAAGCTTGGATGAGGGGCTATTCTCCTTCCTACCACTATATCAAGTAGGAGAGTAGTCAGTGGCTGGCTGGGGTATATGTCTAGAACTTGATTGAAAGCTTGAATATAGTGATCTATGCCTATCCAAGACTGTATGACAAATGACTTGCAATGTCTGTGAAAAATGTTTGAAATATGATGTGTAGCACAAACCATTACATTAATTGTTTTACTGCATCACTGTTCATAATCATATATGGCTAACCTATCAGGATGTGCTGTTGTGTACTTGTTAGAACTATATTCACAACATTTAAAATAATCTTTAATTCTATTAATGTATTGTTAGATATGTACATTTTGTTATTATACTTGTTTCAAAGTACCTCCCTATATTTTATCTTACTGGTTCAAGTGTCTCTTGTATCCATTAAATGTCACATTAACTGTCTTCTTGTCTCTCACTATGTCTGTTATAATGTTCTCTCCTACTTTGGTTCAGCTTGTGTCACTGATAGCGGAACACACCCTTCTAAAAGTTTATTCTCAGGAACTCTGGTCAATTTGTATCATATATCAATTGGTCAGTGCAAAACTAGTCTATATTCTTCTTTACCCACATTAAGTTAGACTAGTGTTCTGCTGACCCATTAATATTCCATGAATCTTTGATTATAAAAATGAGTTTTAGGTGCAAGCACAGTGGGTTTTTTCATGCCAATTTGGGTGCCGAAATTGGGCCCCATTCCCCTTAAAAAGTATATATTTTTTCCCTTTCCAGGTAAAAATCCCCCTGTCAGACTGTCTTAAAACTTTTGTACTTTTTATAGCATTTTTGCCCATTCCTCAAGCATTATAGAGAAACTATAGATGAATATATAGGTTCAATAGTTGAAATTTATATAAGTAGACAGAAATGTTACTCTGTTAGAGGATCCATGTTATCTCAAGTGTTGAACATTTTTTCCCCTAATTTCATTTTTTCGATTCCCCTTAAAAAAAGGGCCACACTACCTTTTCCCTATGAGGGAAAATAAACACTTAAGCAAGTGCTAGTCATAGCATACATTATATATTCCATCTGTAACAAAACAATAGTGTTTGTATATTCATTGAACACTATATAGTCAATGCACAGTCATGTTTTTGCCTGGCATTGTATACTTACCTGACTCAATGCCTTGATGTTACATATTATTTTTGATGACAAAGTTGTTTGATTTTTGCTGACATAATAATTTTATATTACATTGTTTGTTTGTTACTGTATATTCATGTATAATTTCAATTATATCAATAATTTAGCTCGCCTGAACAAGAGCTTGTTTACACTCTGACTTTTAATGTAGGTTTTATTTTTTTCGTTTGTTGTTTGATTGAAGTTGGACTTTTGGGTGATTTAAAAGAATTAGGTCAACTTTGTTGACATTCGAGAGAGATTTTAGTTCAAAATTAAATAAAATTTGAAAGTGTGTCTGTTTTATATTTTTAAAGTGGTACACTTGGGTACATTGTCATATTTATTTAACCTTTTAATCAGAAGAGCAATGTAGTTCCATAGTAGGTTTCTTGTTTTGTTTTTAGTTTACATTTGGCGCTAAGTGCACTCTGGCCTATTTGATAAGATATGTCCATAATGTTTTATTGCTCGGAGACGATGGAATGTCAATTATAATGTTCACCAATATAGAATGATATTGCTCCTATATACGCTATGTGAATTGACATTAAATTGTAGGGTGCACATAGTTACTATCATGATAATGATTTAAATGCGGAGAGAGGTTGAAGGGGGTAAAAAACTCCCAGAATTAAAAAAAAATAATTTGATTCATGATGACACAGATTTTCATTTAATACTGGTTTCTGTTGATGATGTGAAATGTTTGAACCCCACGACCCTTCAAAAATAATCTGAAATCTCCCGAAAATAGTGGAACCACCCTTAATTGACCCTAAAATTATGGGTGTTTATATAATCATAAGGTTTAAAGTGGGTTAATGTAATTAGTACTAGAGATAAGTTTAAGTAAACTTGATGTAATATTACATACATAGGACTGTTAGGTCTTGGTTCTACTATCATTATTATGGTTATTAAATAATTATTTTTAAATGCTGTTATCAGTTATAAGTGACTTAACAGACCTTATTTATGAAGAGTCTTATATTGATGATAATTTATGTAAGCTTAATTGAGCTACGACAGTCCATTCTGTGATAGTTTAACTATACTATGATGTTGAGAGAGTGGCTGGGATCTGGGCCCAAATTTGGAATTGTTTCATTGTAAGACTTAAAGTAATGAATGCCATTCTCTCGATATTATTGGTGTTGGAACATAATCTCATTTACGAAAAAATAGGTCAATGTGAAATGGCTATATTTGCCATTTGTCATGTAGCACATGAATAACCCATATTTTAAATATAAAACATATATTTTCCTTGTGTGTTAAAGCCTTCGTGGAATTGAATTGAAATATTTCATCTTAAAATGTCTTTATATATATATAAACTGTATATTTAGCATTTGTTATGATATTTTGTTGAAATGGCGTATATTTGATAATCTGCCAAAATATTCGTATTCTTGTATATTACCTTCAAACATTGACTGTGGTAAACTAAATACTGAAATGAGAGCAAGTTAGTACATAATTATGTTAGAAGAGACTCTGGTAATGTTTGGGTAGTCATCTTTAGTTTTGTTCCAATCTAATTTAGGACCCAATATTGAACTAATTCGGAACCCAAGTTCTGTTCCATCTTAATTAAATCACTCTTAAATCTGCTTCCTTGTCACCCAGTATTTTGTAAAAGGGATTAGGATAAACAGAATTTGAATGAGAGTTTCTGTTTTGAAAAGTTGGGTGAGTTTCTGATGAGATTCAAGTCTGGATTCCTTGGCTGGTCCAGTGATAATGAACTCAGTCTAGTAGCCACTTTTGTCATGTCCACCTCTTATGGAGCAGTTAGTTGATTTTTGAAGTTGAAATATATCAAATAAATATAAGTGTTAACATGAAGTATGCCACTTGAAATATTGTTTTATCAGGTGAGATGAGTTAAAAGTTAGTTTATATTTGACATAGTTGAGGACAGTTTAATATTAACATATATAAGATATGGTAGAGACTTTTTTATATACGATTTATTTATCCTCTACCTTACTGTCAGTATGAGAAGAGATACTACATTAGACTGGTTTACAGGTTTTACTATTGTAATACATCAAGGCTAGTTTGTGGTATACTGTATGTTAGTTGACACTCCAATAGTCGGGGAGAGAGAGATAGATCTTTAACGCTTGAAATGGCTTAAAAAAACAGTGGGGCTTGTAATTTTAAGGATTAAGTGCAATAAACCTTTGAAATTAGGGAGAAGATTTTAAAGTGATTAGAAAATTCATTAAAGTGTTAAGATAATGATGATGTGATATTAGTGTTTAATACAATATTTGGAGATATTTGTGCAGTTTAAAATACAGGTGTTTATACATCGCTGACTTTCCGAGGATATTTTTTATATAGCGTATCTTTAACTATTTGTAGTATATCATTTTATTTAGGTTTTTTTTCATGGGTTGGGGTGTTTTTGATTTATTAGCCTATGAAATTTTTTTGATAGAGTCCGTTGACTTTATATTTAGGTTTATAAACACTGTTTTTACGAGCGATTGAGTTTTTAGGAGCAATAGAGCAATGAATGACTTCAATGTAATCTAACGACCTTTTCTATCGTTGGCTTTTAACATTTGATACGTAATCATAATATAAATATAAAAACATGTACTTTTTAATTTGAAAATATTATCTTATCGTATTTTAATGTTTAAATGTTAATTTGATGTATTTCTCGCCTAACGCAATATTATTACTGTTGAATATTTATACCATGTATTAAATTTGACATTTGACCTGCGCTCTGTTTAAATAATAATTTTTTGGTGTTCTAAATTTGATATTGATTTTCAAATATTTATTTAAGAAATGCACATATATTTACTCTGGACTCTAGGGTCACTGACTAATCAATATGGACCGCAATATTATTGTGGTATAAAGTTATACAGGTGATAATTTATGATCGTCTGTATTCAATTGATAGGTCTCGGTAATAATATTGACCTTTCATAGATGTAGCATAAAAATTGATGACCTGTTTAGTGCTTTAAACGAATCAGCATTTTAGTGCTTTAAATGGTTGGGATAAGTACTTTGAATTGTGGGGAAAAGTGCTTTAAATGGTTTGGAATAGTTGCTTTAAATAGTTGGGGAAAAATGCTTTAAATGGTTGGGGAAAAGTGCTTTAAATGGTTGGAAAAAGTGCTTTAATTGGTTGAGAATAATTGTTTAAAATGATTGGAAAAAAAGTGCTTTAAATGGTTGGGAATAAATGCTTTAAATGGTTGCTTTAAATGGTTGGGATTAAGTGCTTTAAATGGTTAGGAATAAATGTGTTAAATGGTTGGGAAAAGTGATTTAAATGGTTTAAGAATTGATATCTAAAGATGGTCAAGCATTATTAACTTTAACACTTTCTAAGTATGTAATGATTGAAAGGTTCCTTGTTTAGTGAAATGAAGACTTAAGTATTACTTAACATTAAATGTAGCTGGTCAGTCTGATGCTTGGGAAGGTTTCATACTGAGTACTTTAAAAGTTTACCAAATCTGATATAGATAAAGTGTCACTCTGTAAAGGGGCCTACTACCTGTAATCACCAAAGGCAACTGAGACAGGCACAGACCCCAACCTCATACCCTTATAATTATAAGAGTCTTCTTCAGTGCTTTGATACAGTTCTGGTCACCTAAACTGTTAATTATATGATATTCTCATCCTAGCTGACAGTATTATATATCGCGGGTTTGGCACAAAATAGTTGTAACTCACTCTTTTCTTATTTTGAGTTATGACCGTTTCGGCTGAACCCGCTCTATACAAGAATGTCATAAAATGATATTTATATGTTACATACCACTGATCTAATGTGTCATTGTTTTTTTCTCAATATAACAGATCATTATGATTCAATATCTCCTCATACCTCTTATAAATGTATATTTTTATCATATAGATTGTACATACAGTACCCACCAAAAGTTTGGAGACATTTTCAGATTGTAGGCCTGTTGAATAGCTTTTAGCTATCATTTGATAACTGTTTATTTTGAAATGCATTGCAGTTCGGCATTATTTTTTTGGTGATCATTATTATTATAACAGAGACAACAAAAATAGCATAAAAACTTTGTTCTGGAAAATTATTACAATAATCATGGTTTTGGAGGCTTTATGATGTCAGATGCTGAATCTTATAAAGAGTTGAATTCATGAAATTTGTTTTCATTTTATAACAAAACATAGTTTTAAATATATTAAAAATATTGTTTCTACAAAAAGAATTGTCAAAATTCAAGAACTGTAGTAAATTTCTTTTGTCTCCAAACTTTTGGTGGGTACTGTATATGCTCTTGGCATATCTCCTGGTAAAGATAGATCTATCTATGTCACAGTTATTCAGTAAACAATTTACCTTTTTTAAACAATTTTATATTGATATGTTAGTTGTAAAGGTAGATTTTTTGTCAAATTCATGGAGTGGTTTGGGAATGCATTTAATCTTAAACTAGTGCACTAGAGTTTTCTTTACAAAAATATGTCATCCACTTCACTGCTAGGTCTGGTGCTGTGCATATAATAGCAGAAATCTTTGGAAATAGACCAAGTTTTATAGAAGTGTTATACTGAGGTAAAATTAAAATATAAATTGTCTCTGTGATCAAGTGATCTTCAAAATCAATGTTACTTTTCACTGATACTTGAGAGCTATGGGTTCCAGCTCAGGTCAGATTATGGATATAATTTTATAGATGAAATGATGGGTCACTGTTGCCTATACAACACTGGCCAAATAAATAAATAAAACAAAAATTAAAATAAAACCCTTTCTTCTAAGTTGCTTTGTAAGAACAAAATTTTTAATGTTGTTGCAATAGAATTGTTATACTAAAAATTAACAACAATTTGAGGGTTGCCTGCTAGACTGTAGTAACTAGGTAACTCGCTCTTTAACATTATTGCACTTACTGCTATCTTGTAAGCAACCCTCAAATTGTAAATGAGCATACCAAATAAGTAGATACAACTATTAGCTTGCAAGTAATGTAAAAGTGTAAGATATCCTGTATTAGGAGACAAGGTGATATAACTAAAAGAGCTAATAAAGAGATAGGATATTCTGTCATCTTCACTGACCGAGGATTTTAACTTGTATCTTATCTTGTCAATTTAACGTGTAATTAATTATTAATTACAAAACTATTTTAATCTTTAAATATACAGTCTTACAAGAGTAAGGTTGTCATGTTATGACATTGTATTATAACATGTTATGTTTAAGTCTTGATATTAGAACATTCCTGCGTGGGCTCGATAAAAACCTATATTCAGGTCACGAAATCATTTTTGTTGGTTAACAAATTATCATAGGATGCGAAAATATCTCAATGATAAAAAATTATGATAAAAATATTTACCTTAAAATTTTTTACTTACGTTCAAAAAACTTTACTTGGTAAATGTTAAAACTTTATTTTTATGTTTAATTAATGATTTAAGTTATGTCACTCAGGTGACCTAATTTCATATTTTTGTTAAATCATTTTTTTCTTCTAATAAAATAGCAACAGTTACATCAACATGGAATGTTGATAAAGTAAATTGTGTGATGTCGTACTATCATTTTATGTTTAATCCCAGCATGGTATGTCCTTTATAACAATCTATGTGAGAAATGACCCCGGTTTTAAATGATAAAACTTCTTTGCTACAAAACCAAGCTGTTTTATGGTAGGGTTAAAATTTATTTCCATTCAGGTGACTGCAATTTGTACAAGTTGAGATAATTAGATGTTCTGTAGTGTGTTACATATCTGTCTCTCTATTACCTGTGGTCATCTGGTTAGTGATGACCACTATGACTTTTTGGGCCTCCTTTTACTTGTGGTCTCTTGAATACTTTGGCCAAAATGACTCGATGACCATCCTAATTTAAAGTGTGTCAGCTATATTTATGTGACTCAAATTTATTTAAGATAATTGAGAGAAAGTAACTCCCTCTATGTCTGATTTTTTTCATATAAAAAGAATGTGAAAAACCTAATATTGTTAACTTTTTTTAAACTGTGCATACATTTACTCTGCTGATTTAAATACTTGATATTTGTTTGATAATCCCTCATTCATAAATACAGGATATCTATTTTTATAGAGCATGAGTACAAAAGTACTGCTGTGAATATTTAAATCAGCAAATTTAATGTGTGTGTGACTAACAGTTGAATAGAATTTATCAATCATTTGTGGTCAATGTCACTTTTGAAAACTTTATGACAAAATATACAAAATACAATTATAATACAATACAATTAGTTCTTTCTTTATAGTTTTCCAAGAAATTATTTAAATGCTATTTTGTATTTTAATTAACAAAGTAACATTTCAATGTCCATCATAAGGATATTAAATTATAAATTTGTTAGAAATTACCCACTGACAGCTTAACCTGTCACTAACGTGTTCAATAACACGACAATAGAGACTGTTGTTTTTTGCACAAATCATTTTACTGATAGTTTCACCTGTGTGACAGACACAATGGTGGCTGTACTATGATGGTTACTGCTTGTTACTGATACCTTGCTGGGGTTAATATAGTATCAATACATCGAGTATTGGTTTCTTTCGGCTTGTTTATTTTTGTACTGTGGGGTGGTGATCAATTCATTGTTCTATTATAGTACTTGATAAACTTAAATATCTTTGTGTACTCTTCAACTGTTGAGGAATAAAAATACTCTTCAAGACGAAGGAATAAAAATATATAAAAGACTAAAATAATCCAAAATGTGGTTTTAATGGAGAGGATAAAGTTTGATTGGACATTTTAATACGTTTGTTTAGGGTCATATCTTGGTTTTGTTTATTTGGAGTTAAAATATACCTGTACATAAAGATGGGTCGGGTATCTTGTTAATCTTAAAGCAACTTGAAGTAGGGGGGAAGATTTTGATCCAATATTTAGAAGGAAATGTCATAACTCAAGGATGTTTAAAATTTATATTGGATTTAAAAGTTTAAGAGTCAGAAATGAAGTTTTAAGATTGATTGAAGTCATTCATGCTTAAATTGGATTAACATATTTTACATATAATAATATTGGATTATGTTAAAGGGTTTATTGTTTGAGTGTTAATTATGCGTGATTAAATCACCAACCTTAATAGTAATATTACCATAAGATTTTTGACTTTGTAATTGGGTCATATTATTGTAAAATGGGGGAAAATAATGCAAGAAAAAATTGTTTATGAAAATAAGATTTTGATGAGTTTAATTCAAAAGTGTGTCTTTAAATTCAATTGTGATAAATGTTTTTATATTGTATTTTTTATGATCTAGTGTTTTAAAGAATGTCATGAAAACGGATTATTTAAATTTTCTCACCAAGTGAAACCAGGTCTGATAAAATATTGCTGTGATGAGGTAAATGAAAATTGGAGTAATTTAGAGATATAAGTTTCCAGGTACTAACAATTAATTGTTAAACATGTTCAGTTGTTTTAAAAAGAAAAAGAAGAAGAAAATTAGGGGTCAGCCCCCTATTGATCGTCGTCTTCTTGATAAAGAAGGAGCTCAGGCAAATAATGTACATCAGGTAATATCTTGTTTTATAAAAAAGTTATATTTTACACTGAGAGGTCTCATTATATCTGAGTGTTGGGTAGTTCCATTGGTTTCGGAGATGATAATGAGGGGTGTTAAGTTGTGATTATCTGTCAGTTGATGTACAAATAGATGCTAACAGGATTGTTTGAGATGAGAGAGAACTAAATAAATAACTTATTACCATAAGTTTGACTTTAAGGCATGTTCTAAACTTCAAGATGTTCCAGGGAAGAGAGGAGTTCTGGACATTATCTAGACTCCCATCTCTATTCATCTATGTATATATTTACTGCTGGATATTGTGTCTCAGTTACTTGGTTACTGCTGGATATTGTCTTATTCATATGATTACAAGTTATATGTTGGGCGGATACATTTAGTAAAGTCACCTATAATAATGTTAGATGTCATATATATACATGTATATATCACTATATATGTGATCGGTGCCAAGTTTGTATCAACAAGTTTTCTGATGTGACTCTACCATGTATACATTGATTCTATAGCAATCATCATTTGTTTGTATAGATCTACCTCTTATAAGTTCCATAACATTCAACTTGCCTTAATGAATCAAATGTCTCATATAAACCATCATTTATCATACATTCTAGTCAAGTTTTATGTTGCTATGTTACTATGCCATCATGGTACCATTATAACTATAGACTAAAGTATGGTGCTAAAACACCACTGTAATACAATCATTCAGCAGATCACTTAACTTTTCATGTAATATTCATACAAACTCTTATTAAACATTATCGAAGGTTAAATTATGGTATTAACCAGGCTATGGTTTAAGTAACTAATTCCTCTTCTTGGACAACTGTGATTTTACTAAGAAATTATATGACAGAATATTTGGAAGGTTGTTTGTTTGGGCACCATTCTCTTTATGATGATGTCATAGGGTGTTGTGAATATGGAACTTCTGGGATTGCAATTATTTGTCGTCAAAGGTCTCACTTTATGACCTGACTCTCTCTCATTTCTTAATAAGTTTCAGAACTTGTCCTATTTTTCTATTACCTATTTTTATAATGTTTGTACTCACTAAATATTGGCTGTGTGTTATTTTATCAGTTCAATACAAACAATGATATTGCTGATTATAAAGGTCAGGGTCATTTATTTGATATAATAGTTCCAGTTGTTCTGAAATGTTTTTTTTGTTGTTACTCTAGGAATATGCTCAGTCTGTTCCATATTGAAGGTTTAAGCTTCCAACTGCTGTGTGGTTGCTTTATTAGTCATTTCATCTCTTGAATGCTCACCTTTGATGTCAAGTGGTAGCATGCTTATTTTAGAATCTAGCCATCTTGGTCGGAGCTGGTTTGGTGAGCTGACCATTGTAAATAACAATGATAAAAGTTTTTATAAATGGCATAAATTCCATAAAAGGAATCATTTTCATCTCTTGGTATGTTTACCTATAAAATTTTAAATGGACAAAGAAATGACTAACTACCCTCCCTCCCAGTAATTAATTAGCTGACTATTATGTTGGTTTAAGTATAGAAATCTACTCTAATACTCCCCCATGCCATGTTGGTCTATTATCTATTTAAATGGTATTATATATCCACAATAAATGGTTTAAGATATCATATTTAAGGTTAAAATATCTTTTAAAGGATATCTGACAAACCTATTAAATTGAACTAAACGATCTATTAGTGTTATAATTGAATAGATCTGAATATAATATATATTAAATATCAACCAGTTCATTCATGCTACTTAGTGAAATTTGATATGCTCATTGCTTGAAAAACAACCATTGTTTTGATTTTTGTATGTCGGGATTTGGAATCTCGTGTCCCAAAGGGGATATGGGTTCGAATCCCACTTGGGGAGGTTATAGTTTCCTTCCATGAAAATTAGACTATTATGTCAATTTTCCCTCATTGATTAGATAATATGGAGAAGTTTCCGGCCTTGTGGAAGGGTTGGTGAGTACTGGTTATAGACAAGGGTCCAGGTAAGCTAGGTTAGGTGCGCTGGACTCTGTAAAATGACCTAAAATGTGTTGAAACGGCATTAAATCCAATTAAATAAGATTTTTGTATACTGTCTATCAAAACTTTGGGGACTCCACATTAGGTAACTGATTTTAGAAATGAAGCGCTATTCTAGTCAGCTGAGTATTTAAATCAGTGGGAATAATGTATGTGGATATTATATATGGAGAGCTACTGTTGTTGGCGGAGTACTGGTGTCCACATCACTCTATGTAATATATCTTGTTAACTTCTTGTGAATGATTTGTTGTCTGGTCAGTATCAAGTCTTGCTGAGAGTTCTCAACATTCTGGTGATGTATATGTGAAAAGATAATATATATTGTAGTAGTGATAGTGAACATACTGGGTTGTAAAAAGGGATCATTGGTTTGCTTCTTTGTTCACCTTTTTACTTTACTGACAGTCTTATGAATGAGGTTTGGAATGGAGACTAGGATCTGTAAGTGGATGCTACACATTAAACAAGAATAACAGTTAGAGATTCTTTTAAAACCATGGTGTCCTCTATATTTTTGTTCAAAATCCAAGCCCTCATTTGGTCCTTACATGTACTTTTAAAGGCAACACTTTCACTGGCAGCAGCCATGACATTACATGGGATAAAGTTATTATACTGTCAAATCCTTACTATTTAAATGTATGAAAGTATTTTAGTAACATGATATAGGAGTATTATATGTGCAACTTGAAGTATAAAGTTTGTTTATAAAAGTTTTAGCAAACATTCGTGAGAACCATAGATCATATTACCATCCTGTCAGTAGTCAGTACACCAAGATGGAGGGTGGGGAGTACATGTGATATAGCGTCCCCAGGGTGGGTGGGGTACTTGTGATATAGCTTCTCCAGGGGGGTGGGTGGGGTACATGTGATATTGATTCTCCAGGAGGGTGGGTGGGGTACTTGTGATATGGCTTCTGGTTTGTATACATAGTGTACAGTGGAATTTAACAAGTCGACATCTTGAACAAACCTCTTGACTGATTTCAATGTACTTGATACCAGATAGAAAAGATTGTAGAATTTATGACAAATATGTTGACCTTCAGTTTGTAGTCTGATAATATAAAATATAGTCTTATAATATCTAACACAATCATGTCAGATATAACCCACCCTCCCTGTATTCTGTATGCTGTAAACATTGAAAGTACTAAATTACTGAAACTTGAAGCTAAACTATTACATTATAATATGATAAAATTTAAATTTGAAAACACATATATGATAGCATATGACTTTGAATATGATATTGATGGGTCTCAGCCAAAGTAGCCTACATACTTCTTTATTTAAATGTTGTTAAATTCCTTTCGTACTGACTGATAAATACAGTAAACATGGTTTTTAAAGAGATTTTATTTGGAAAGTTTTTTTTTCAGCTATGTCAAAATTATTACTGCAATAACAAAATGTTTTATTAGATATTCTGCATCCACTTGCACTACATTTTAAATTCAATGAAAATCTACAATTCCACCAAATATCAGTTTTAATAATGTTACTGGGCCGCAGATTTTGTGTTGTTGACTTAACTTCGTTGTACAGCAATGTAGGTGTTCAAACTGTCAACTGAACATGTTCTTCAATTCTTAGTCATGTAGTTCCAATTTATTGAAATAACTAGATGGAATTTGACTTTCTTTAATTATTATACCCCGCTTCAAAGAAGAGGGGGGTATACTGTTTTACCCTTGTCCGTGCGTCCGTTTGTCCGTGCATCCGTCCGTTACAAAATTTCCGTCGCAGTTTTCTCAGCAACTATAACATGCAGCAGCCTAATACTTTGCATATTGCTTCATCCCATAGTCCCATGTGGTGTTAAGGAGTTGGAAGTAAGTTGACAGATGATGTTGACAGGTAGTTCCAGCATTGGTTATTAACACCTGTAATTGTTTTCTATGGTTTATTAAGTCTTAGATAGTCTGGATATATTCTTTGCAATGATTAGAACAGAACAGTGTTTTTCTCTGTTTTGTTCTGTAACAATAAGATAGATAAGAACTTTTTTGTCTGTTGTTATATTTCTAGTTCTTTTAGACTGACATTGTTGTTGTTGTTATTGTTGTTGTTACTAAGGTATTGTAGAATACTCTCTCTGATGTCAGGTAGACACACAATACTACACAGGTAGTTAATTAGTAATCACTTTATAGTACGGTATTGATTGACTAAGTCTGTGAGTATTGTTACATCAATAATGATGTCTGCAGCATCAGGTGCATGTTGCTTGTATGACTGGTTTCGCGTCTGCTGTAAGATGTGCAGCTTGCATGTATGACACAGGCTTTTAGTTGACTGGTATAGTGACTTCACTGCGATGCAGGTTGCGTGTTGACTCACCAAGTATTTAGTTACTGATATAATTGACTGGTTTGTTTTACAAAACATGTACAACAGTGAATGTTACAATATTTTGAATAGATTATAGATAGTGGCTGCACCAGATTGCATGTTGTTGGATAATTATCCAATTCTTGATTCTATAAGTATGAATATTACATGTCTAAGTTGTGGATAGGAAGGTATTTTAAAGCAGAATGATAGTCAATTTACATTGATCACCTTTAATTATACAACTAAACTGTCCTTTGAAGTCTTTAACAAATGTTGATATTTCCTCAACATATGGAGCTAATACAAGCTCATTTTGAATGATTAAATAGTTCTGCTTGATTGGTTATGGTGAACTGAAGTTATTAATGAAAACGGAACAAACAACAAAGATACTTAGAGGATGCCATGTATGGAAGCGGGAGTGTTTTTTGGATTTCAATACAAAATTATATGCAAGAATCACATGTGTCTGAATTAAAGTCCTTGGATGAGCCCCTTCCTATCTCTGTACAGGTTTCCATGAAGTATTTTCTATAATTTATCAACAACAAGGTTTTGACATTCATTATATTGAATTAAATGTTTAAGATATGATTGTAATTAATTAATCAATTAATCTTACCCTGACTAGTGGAAACATTTTATACCATATACGATTCAGATGAGTGGACATTGTTGTACTTAATGCAGAGGCAGATCATGGTTTTTTTTCCCCATTGGTCGATCATCTTATTTTTGCTTTGAGGTTGGGCGAGGTTAGCAAACATATAACTTGAACATCATTTTCAACATCATTTTGTAAGTATTTTGGAAACAATTTCTAGGGTCTATTGCCTCTCTTTCACTACTTGATCCGCCATTTTTATACGACTTTGGTGATTGTACAATAGTATGTTTGTATTCTAGATTTAGATTATTTGGTTACATGATCTGTATTATAAGGACATTGTCTTGTATCAAATGTTTTAAATGATTTGTAGTACTACATTGTACAATTGGTGACACGGTTTATATTATAAATTACAACGTGTTTAGTGACCTAATTCTGACTTGTAACTGAATTTTATTTGACTTAAATATAAAACTAAATGAACCAAGTTAATGATTTTTGCCTTGTTAGTTGAACTGGATAAAAATATGAAGTCGTACATTAATTGACATTGGCCCAAAATATGAAAAGAACAAGCGCACTAGTTTGATTGTACCATTTAGATACTGCTCACTGAATGGGGTATTTTACTTATGACAAAATTTAAAAATAAAGAATTTTGTATTTTGTCTCAATGCATGTGTTCTAAACTTAGTTATGAGTTATGAAATGCTCAGAGATTTTAGGTATTGTCAAGTCTGTGTTAAGCACTACTGCTGACTAAATTCTAAATTAAGCATTTACCGGTTGATACATTTTTAAAAACTTTTTTTTATCAATTTTACCTGCACATTTGTGCCTCACACACTTAGCACAGTCTAACCAAGTGCTTTGATGCCCCAGAACGCTCTGTGATGGCTGTTAAGCGAGGATATTGCTTTATACATATGACTGCTAACTCGACAGGTGTTTTGAGGATATTCTGTGATAGTAGATTTGGTTTGGTTAGAAACCCTGGAATGTGTTTCTTTAACCTTGAAAAAATATTAAGTTAACTTAGAATAAGGTTTTATAAAAAATCTGTTGTTTGTTTGATCGAGGTAATGACCTGAGGGTTTAGGTGGGTTTACTATATAATGTCACATTATAAACTAACAGTTTTATCACAAAGTATACCCCACCTACCCCTCGAGGTTATAGCCTAGACTTGACAACTAGAATGTGTGAAGATGGGATAGGTGCATTACATCTCGTACTTAGTAAAGTGGTATTATTTATCACATTGTCTTGTCAAATAGTGACATTGCTCTATAAATCTTGTGGCTCTAATCTGACCACTCTTTTGTATAGCTTGACTAAAATTGTACAAATATGTTGTTGGGTGGAGACCTGTAATTATGATGTAACATACCATTTAGTTTTGTTGTTAAAACTTGTTGCTATGTAAACTATAGAATGTTACTATGGTGTCAGTGAAGTTTTGAATGTAAAAGAATGTTAGATTTAAAGGGGTTGTATAACATAAGGTATCAATAATGTTAGGGTCAATATAGGGTTAGTGATACCTAATTACATGATGTAATATAACTAGATTATATGTCTGTAGCATCTTTTACCTGTCTCATGGAGATCTCTCAATGACCTTACCTGTACATTAGGGGCTGAGGTAGTTAAGTTTATTCTAATTCATTTTAGCTCAATTGTGAGACAAGTTTTTATAACTTAAATTAACCACTCTCAAGTCCAACTCTCTGTCCCTCAGTACTAAACTATAAGATTAAAGTTTTTTGCTCTAGGAAACACTAAAGGCTCTAGGAAACTAAAAGGTTGGTTTTGGCTTGTATTTAAACCAACTTGAAACTGGCTGTTGAATGATTACCAGGCCAACGTGGTATCCTCTTGACCACAAGGTTCTTGAGGTGCTTCATTGATTTTTAGTCTCAGAAGTGTCATAATTCAAAGCTGCCTCAACTCTTAATCTGTTCTATAGTTTAGTTTTGTTTTTGTTCAGTTTTGATATTTTTATGTCCTTGACTTACCTACTGTGATTGCTTTTCATTTTATTGAATGATTTAAAAAATTCATACATTAAATGGTTGAATGAGGTATAGTAGACTTTATTTTAAATAATTTATGAAGTATGTAGATATTGACTGTATGTTTGTATATAGAGATAGTTAAATGTTATATGAATGAATTGTGCCGAGTTGGCAAAATATTTTGTGTTCACTTGTGTTTGTTTACATGAATAATAAGTATTATTTTTTGTAGTAAATAATTTATCAAGTAAAAGATTCATGAAATATTTTCTAAGGGTGTTTCAACTATTTACTTTGATCTTCTTGCTCCACAAACAAGTTTAACTGTCTTTGAATATTTTTACTATTAAGTTTTTTTAGCAAATGGTTGAACAAACTTGAATGAAAGTAGGAAAAGTTTGACTAACAGTTAATGTATTAAAATTTCTTGAGTTGTTTTGACTTGTTTTAAGTTTAATGTTGTCTACCAAGTGAAGCAATAATTATCTTCCCTTGGTATGACTGATACTAAACATGACTTTACCAAGATTACCACTTTGTTGTATTCAGCCGTACAATATTTTCTATAGACATTCTCTTGCCCAACACTGTATCAAGGATGACAATTGTCAATGGAATGCAGTAAAAATGCCATATACAAAAATAGTCAGAGGTAAAAATGCCATTACAAAAAAGAGTAAAAAAAACCTTGTTCCTGAATTCTAGGACTGTTCAGGGACCATAAGAAGGACAACTGACTCCTGATTTATGGAAGTGGGGCCTAAAGTACCATAGATTTCATTACATATACCGGGTATTTAAGATTGATAGAGAAAACATCACTATTGTTAATAAGATTTTATAGTAATTTGAGTATTAAATTTTTCATTGATATATTTAGAATATTAATTTCATTTACCTTATTTTAGTTGAATTATTGATTCCAATTTAAACTCTATCCATCCATAAAAATCAAATAAATAAATCAATATTTTACCTGAATAAATTGATTTCCAATAATAAGGCAATTTGATACCTTTGTATTAGATGTCTGTGATAATTTGGTGTTTAGAATTCTTTGTTGTCTTTGTTCATAGTGTTTTATATTTGATTTATTGATACCCACCTTTGATTGGTCTCTGATTTATGATTTCATCTGTGATGTTCTGTATTCTTGAAATGACTTTAGTTGGAATTGACCTTTTTTTACTCAAGGAAACTCTGAATGTCTGAATGGCTGTCATTTGATATAGAATTGCCGATTGACAATAAAATGTACTGGGTTCTAGAATAGTTTCAACATAAATTCATTTATTAGTGTTATATGGTGCAGTTACAATGCTGCAGCAATCATTTTCTTTTTAATATTGTAATTTGTGTTGTTTGATACACAATGGTTCTAATGTTTTTTGTTGGCTTGTTCTTTGGTGTTCTCGATACAACTTGTACACTGATCTTGGTCAATATATGATCTTGGTTTATTCTGGTATTTGTACCACTGTATAGATTTCTGTGTACTCAATATTTATCATTTTGTACCATAGAACTTATTTGTATATTATATAAGGTCATGTTGGCTTTTCAAAGTGACCCTCGTCTGTTTATTTGGTCAATTTGTGACCTTATGATTGATTGGTTGATTGGTTATGATACATGTATTATAATAATGACTTGCATATTTTAATCTCCACAAAGTCTCCAATGCTCCAAGTTTGACGTTAAAATACACCGTGTTGTGTGTAGGTTTCATTATTATATTTGTTATAAACAAATAACTAAGAGTTTATTAATATCCTGTTATAGTTTTGAGCTTACAAAGTGCTGAAAATTGTCTTTTAAAATTGCAATTTATACAATCGTAACTCTTTTTTTAAAACTTGAGTTACAATGTTTTTGCGCTAAGCCTAAGATTTAATATTGATGCATACAGAGGATACAAGTCTAGTCCGGTGTAGTACAGTAAAGTTCCACCAAAAAGATCACCATGGTTATTGCTAAATCATGTGACTTTTTATGATTTATAAGTCCAAAAGACTTAATTTGAGAAGAAAAAGGTCCTTATAACAAAGCCATCAGTTTTGATGGTCCTGATAGTGGAACTTTACTGTACATTCCTAGAACTATCTGTAAATGAATTGTAATCCTCATATACCTCTTACTGTTGAAAAATGTCTTACAACAAGAATCAAAGGGAAGCTATTGAAATCAGTGTACCTATCAAATTAAAATTAATACTAACCCTGATCGGTAGCGCAGTTGGTAGCGCCCCTGGATTTAGAATTTAGTGTCCTGAAGGGGGTACGGGTTCGAATCCCACATGGGAGGTTATACCCTTCCGTGAAAATTTGACAATAATGTCAATTTTCCTCCATTAATAAGATATATGGAGAGGTTCCAAGCTTTGTGGAAGGGTAGGTGAGTACTGGTTATAGACAAGAGTCCAGGAAAGCTAGGTTAGGTATGCTGAAAAACTGTTGTGTTAGCTTGGCAGTAAATCTAGTACAACATTAATATTAAACCTATGTAACTATTCTGTATTCCAGATTTCGGATGTAGTTGTACCTGGTCAACCAGAAGATATAACAGCTAAAGAAGCTCTCTTGTTGTGGAGTAGAAGAACTACTGATGGATATCCTGGTGTTCAAGTTAGAGACTTTGATCAAAGTTGGAGAGATGGCAAAGCTTTTCTCTCAATTATACATAGGAATAGGTGAGTTATCTCCACTTGTTGTATCTTGGTTGATAGGTTACTTACAAACAAACCCTTTTGGTTGATATATGTAGTGCTCTCTAGTGGTTTTCTCAAAGTGCTACAATGCAACATCCTCACTAAACAGGCTTTTGGCACTAAATTCTCTGATAAATTGAATGATGGAGCAGCAATCCTAAGGGTTACAGGATTTTAAATAAAGCTGCTAATTTAGAATATTTTTGGATGGTTTTTGTTATACGCCCGTTTTGAAAAAACGGTTGTATTATGTTATGCTGTTGTCCGTCTGTCCGTCTGTCCGTCTGTCCGTCTGTCCGTCTGTCCGTCCGTGGACAATTGCTTGTCCGGATGATAACTTAAGAAAGGATATACCTAGGTTCCTCAAATTTTATGTGTGGATAGCCCTTGGGTGGAGGAGGTTCCCTATTGATTTTGAGACCCCAGGGTTAAAGGTCAAGGTCACTGGGACTTAAAATAGGTAAAACTTGTCCGGACAATAACTGAACCACCAATGTACCTAGGTTCACCAAATTTAATGTAAAAGTAGCCCATGTGTCAAAGATGTTCCCTATTGGTTTTGGGGCCCCTGGGTCAAAGGTCATGGTCACAGTGGCATCATATGGGAAAAAAACTTGTCCTGACAATAACTTAACCACCAATGTATCTAGGTTCACCAAATTTTATGTGAGAGTAGCCCATGTGTCAAGGATGTCCCCGATCGGATTTGGGGCCCCTGGGTCAAAGGTCAAGGTCACAGGGACATCATATTGAAAAGCCTTGTCCGGACCATAACTCAACAACGACTGTACCTAGGTTCACCAAATTTTATGTGAAGGTAGCCCATGTGTCAAGGATGTGCCCTATAGGTTTATGGGGCCCCAGGTTCAAAGGTCAAGGTCACAGTGGCATAATATGGAAAAACTTTGTCCGGGCAATAACTGAACCACCAATGTACCTAGGTTCACCAAATTTTATCTGAGAGTAGCCCATGTGTCAAGGATATGCCCTATTGATTTTGGGGCCCCTGGGTCAAAGGTCAAGGTCACAGTGGCATCATATTGAAAAACATTGTCCGGGTAATAACTCAACAATGAGTGTACCTAAGTTCACCAAATTTCATGTGAGAGTAGCCCATGTGTCAGGGATATACCTTATCAGTTTTGAGGAAACAGGTTGAGTTTAAACCTTCAACCAGAAGATATCAAATTACCAAGCTGTGACTTCAAATGTTCAATCAATATGTTGATAAAGTCAAAATGGCAAACAATGAAACACTTGTCCAGGCAATAACTGAACCACCAATGTACCTAGGTTCACCAAATTTTATGTGAGGGTAGCCCTTGTGTTAAGGGTATGCCCTATTGGTTTTGGGGCTCCTAGGTCAAAGGTCAAGGTCACAGGGGCATCATATTGAAAAACCTTGTTCGGACAATGACTCATCAACGACTGTACCTAGGTTCACCAATTTTCATGTGAAGGTAGCCCATGTGTCAAGGATGTGCCCTATAGGTTTATGGGGCCCCAGGTTCAAAGGTCAAGGTCACAGTGGCATAATATGGAAAAACTTTGTCTGGACAATAACTGAACCACCAATGTACCTAGGTTCACCAAATTTTATCTGAGAGTAGCCCATGTGTCAAGGATATGCCCTATTGATTTTGGGGCCCCTGGGTCAAAGGTCAAGGTCACAGTGGCATCATATTGAAAAACATTGTCCGGGTAATAACTCAACAATGAGTGTACCTAGGTTCACCAAATTTCATGTGAGAGTAGCCCATGTGTCAAGGATATACCTTATCAGTTTTGAGGAAACAGGTCAAGTTTAAACCTTCAACCAGAAGATATCAAATTACCAAGCTGTGACTTCAAATGTTCAATCAATATGTTAATAAAGTCAAAATGGCAAACAATGAAACACTTGTCCAGGAAATAACTGAACCACCAATGTACCTAGGTTCACCAAATTTTATGTGAGGGTAGCCCTTGTGTTAAGGATATGCCCTATTGGTTTTGGGGCTCCTAGGTCAAAGGTCAAGGTCACAGGGGCATCATATTGAAAAACCTTGTTCGGACAATAACTCATCAACGACTGTACCTAGGTTCACAAAATTTTATGTGAATGTAGCCCTTGTGTCAAGGATGTTCCCAATAGGTTTTGGTGCACCAGGCCCAAAGGTCAAGGTCACAGAGGCATCATATCGAAAAACCTAGTCCAGACAATAACTGAACCACCAATGTACCTAGGTTCACAAATTTTTATGTGAGAGTAGCCCAAGTGTCAAGGTTATCTCCTATAGGTTTTGGGGCCCCTGGGTCAAAGGTCAAGGTCACAGGGGCATCATATTGAAAAACATTGTCCGTGTAGTAACTCAACAATGACTGCGCCTAGGTTCACCAAATTTCATGTGAGAGTAGCCCATGGGTCAAGGATGTTCCCTATTGGTTTTGGGGCCCCTGGGTCAAGTTTAAACCATCATCCAGAAGATATCAAATTACCAAGCAGTGACTTCAAATGTTCAATAAATATGTTAATAAAGTCAAAATGGCAAACAATGGAAATAATGCTATATTTAATAAGTAACATGAATTTAGTTCACCAAATTTTATGTGAGGGTAGCCCATGTGTCAAGGATGTTCCCAATTGGTTTTGGGTCAAAACTGGGTCAAAGGTCAAGGTCACAGGGGCATCATATGGAAAACCCTTGTCCGAGCAATAACTAAACAATGATTGTACCTAGGTTAACCAAATTTTATGTGAATCAGCCCATTTGTCAAGATGTAATGTGTTGATAGCCCTTTGGTATTTTTGGTTCTGAGGCCCCAGGGTCAAGGTCACTGGAAGTTTGTATGGGAAAACTTTGTGTCGGTGATAACTCAAGCATGGCTGTACCTAGGTTTCAAAATCTTTGCTTTGGATAGCCTTCCAGTTAAGGATGGGACCTATTCTGAGATCCCGGGGTCATTGGTCAAGGTCACAGGGACTTCATATGAGATAGAACACAGCATGGACTGCACACGGGCGTATAATGCCCCGCCCAGCGGAGCTCTTGTTGTCTTTATTCTTGAGCTTTGTCCCACACCAGATTTACCTTGTCAAGTTTTCCCTTATGGTATCATATTAGATGAATATCAGTTCTGCCTATAAATTACAAATATAGATTTAAATTCCAAAACATTCAATAGTCTAAAATTCTTTTCAAGAATACAAATGTTTACATAAAACGGTCCTATAGCCCTTAAATGAGATGGATCTGCTACATTCTGCAACCTAGTCAGTTTATACTCATATGTACATGGACTATTTACTTGTCTAACTTCTGTGTAACTAGACCATTATTATCCAATTTATATTTTATATAACAATTTTATATGTATTTTATTTACAGACCAGCGTTGATAGATTTTCGCCGGGTTCAGACACAAACAAATCGTCAGAACTTGGAGTTAGCTTTCTCTACAGCTGAGAGAGAGTTTGGTGTAACAAGATTGTTAGATCCTGAAGGTAGGATATGTTTATATTGTTGTTTTGTTTGTATCTGATTTATTAGTCCCTGCATGCAGGTTGCCAGTTGCAGTCTTAAACTTTGTCAGCAGAATTTTCATGGACTCTTAGCATTGTTCAATGTTCCCCACCATTTAACAGTGAAACTCTATTGTGTTCAGAAAATCTCAGTAAGAAGTAAGTGAGTAAGGCATGAATCAGGTCTATGTCCTATGTTATCAGGGTGTCATTCCAGGGGGGGGGGGCAGAGATAGAATCTTAGATATTGATTGAACCCCAGAATAGCCTCTACTATTTCTTATGTATGGCCAGGTTGGCATTAGATGTCTATTGATTTTATGATGAAAGAAAAACAAAATAAAACAACATAAACTGGTGATAGAATTAACTGCCTCTTTAAGATTGTTGTTCATATTATCAGTTGACATTGATTTATGTATTATATAATAAATTATTCACTTAAATATAGAGAATATGACTGAGTTGATTGAATATAACATTATCCTTCATGGTGTCAAATATTACATTGTGTATGAACTGACCTAGTGAGGGTGGCTAGAGGGGTAAGGACCTCCATTTTAACATTTCAAAACATTTGCAATACAACATTGAAAATTGAACTTAAAATGTTTCCTACTTGCATGTCTTTAGGATATTTCATCGAATCAATTTCCCTTTGAAAAACATTTTGCATTAGTCTGAGAGGTAATAGCATCAAAATAAAAATACATGGCTTTAAGTTAGTAATAAAATTTACTATAATTATAAATGAACTTAGTGTTATCTTGTAGGAGTATTTAATATTGTTACCTGTGATCCACCTATGTAGCATTACTTTGTTATGACAAATATATGTAATTATTCATGATATATGAATATAATTACAATTTGTTAGTCTACCTTATTAATATTCATTAACAATAAAATGTCTGTAATACGTGATATATTCTAGCTGTGATGTATTGAATTATGAGTAGTCATGTTTATAAGTGCTGCATTTAACTAATTTCCAGTTAATGAAATTCATCCACTTCTTACCCATGTCAAGTAGAAATTTACCTTCAAATTTATGACGTTTGAATAGTATACATTTTGGTTCAGATTTTGTATCAAAAATAAAATTTTGAATGCTGTCACCAAATAGTTTTGCTTGTATAATGAAAATTTTATGGGGATTCCGAGTCAGCAACCCATTTCTGCCACTTACACCAGATTTTCCAAGACTCAATGATACCAATGACTGTTTACATAATTGTTCAAAATTTGAGACAATTTCTTGAATGTTCAAAACCCGGGTCAATAGCGCAATTGGTAGCGCTCCGGGATTTAGAATCTCGTGCCAGAGGGCCCCGGTGCGGGTTCCAATCCCACTCAGGGAGGTTACACCCTTCCATGAAAATTTGACAATAGTGTCAATTTTCCTCCATTGATTACATAACATGGAGAAGTTTCCAGCCTTGTGGAAGGGTAGGTGAGTACTGGTTATAGACAATGGTCCAGGAAAGCTAGGTTAGGTGTGCTGGACACCGTAAAATGACCTAAATTGTGTTGGCACAGTGTTAACTCCAATGAATAAATAAATTGAATGTTCAAAAATATGTTATCAAATTTTGTATGCACAATAAAAAACCCACATACTTCAGTATATAATGATTATAATGAGGTACAGGGTTTTACAAGGTTAATTGTTTTATATTATATTTCTGTTATATAATATTCTAATGTGTGATAATATCTGTATTTCTTTAGTTAATTGATTGACAGGTACTTGTCAGTACATTATAATAGCTTTAACTTGCATGATACCATTTTAATTGGTTTTAAAACTGATAATATTTAGAACTGTGAATGGAGTAATATGCTGTACTGAATAGGAATTAATTTCAATTTGCATATTTTAACTTCGGCACTTCTATGATAGAACCTTCCTATGAGAGTCACTCTAGCCATACTTTCAGATTTCAATGAAAGGCCAAATTCACTGTTAAACATAGTGTTTGACCAACTGGAACTATCAGTTTGATATGGTTGCAATAATTATGCACATTCAAAATCTCTGCATGGGCTACCTGAGTAATTTTCATAGTCAGCTTTTAGAGAATATATTAGTGAAAGATTTGCTATTTAGTTATGTATTGACACTGATGGTCAAATACCAAGTTCCTTAACTCAGTAAAATTTTGACTGAATTATGCCCCTTTTAAACTAAGAAATGTTATAGTTGGGGTTTTGCATTCATATTTATCACTGCAATCACAGAAGGGACTCATTTGATACTTCATTATTTACCTTAGGTTCCTTTAGACATCTCTTGTAAACTGTCAGAAAACTCAACTTTAGCCATGGATGGGCTGAGTGCTTGTTTTCAAGTTGTTTAGCATTTAAATGTTGTATCCAGCAGACTTCAATACATTTTATTGTTATATGTTCCTCATATTACATGAGTTTATTAGTCATTTAATTTAAATAATAATATGTTAATTATACAGTTTAGGGTTAATGACATACAAAATATACATTAGTATTTGTACTAGTATGTATACGACCGAAATACCTTCATTAGGGTTTGTTATCCTTCAATGATTTAATACAGGCCTTTATTTTGAGTCCAGTAAAAATTATGTCAGTTGACACTATTAATTTTAAGTGTTGTTTTTTTCACTCAAATATGTAAATAATTTGATTTAGTTTTTATATATCACAAAATGGGTGCCACTTTGTCCATTAAAATGTTTCAAGTGTAAGCTAGTCTCAGGTTTCTCCTATAACAGACTTAGAAAATATACTCTCCTGGGGGATGCAGGACTGAGGTGCTAGATCATAAACTAAAGGACGAGACCCTTGTACATAGGAAGGTGAAACAAACTTAAATTCTTTGGGTTGAAGTGTCACATCCTGTGGTCTAGTCGAAATTCATCCTTAAGGACCCTCACCAAAATCAAACCAAGATAAAATATTTAAAAGGCATCAACATTGGTGCTGTCGTTTGCCAGCTTTACTTATCTTGCAATCTAGGTTCAAACCTTTCTTCATGATTCTTACATGTCATACATTGTCTCAAAAACTCAACAATTATGTAAATATTCCTACATTTATTGAGAAATATTGTAAATAGTTAGTAGACATTGTAAATTGTAAATATAAACAGAAAACCAACAATGTATGTTAATTTAACCTCGTATGTATGATTTAAGATTAACCACACTATAAATGATATATTACTGTATTTATGTCATTATTTTTTTGTAAAGTTTGTTCACTGACTTTCATTCAGTAAAATTATGTTACCATGACAACAGAGTATGTTTGATGAATCTTATAATTTATAGTGTTATGTTGTTTATGTCTAATGGTAGAGTTGGTTTAAATTATGATGACTGGATGTTTGCAATGGAAAACAAAACAGTACGGCTGAATCATCACATTGTTTGACTTAAATCTCCACTTAATTGAAACTGTACACTCAATAAGCATAAAAATGGAACATCTGAGCATATGAAAGCAGTAGTATTAAGTGGTATTTACTTTGTTTAAGTACTATGGAGTTCTGCATGGGTTTTAATCCCATCATAGACACTTAATTTTCAAGCATCAAATGTGTGATATTGGCTTCAGTTTAGCAATGTGTTAATAGAAACTGAGAGGCTTGCTAGCTTCAATAAGTAGGGTTCAGTGTACACATTAATAAAGTTACCAAGACATAAACATAAAGTAAGAATTGAAACCTAACTTAGACTATTTTAATGTAATCCATGTTTTAACCTATATAAAATATTTTCTATATTGTAGATGTTGATGTACCAAAACCAGATGAGAAATCTATTATAACTTATGTATCATCTTTATATGATGTGTTCCCTGACGTCCCCTCTGTGGAACAATCACTTAAAGATAATGTGAGTATATCTAGAACAATATTAGACCCCTTAGACTGTCCCCTTGTAAATATGTCTGTATCTGTCCCTGATATCCATCTGTGGAGCATTCTCTTATTTTCTCTGTATCATTGGTCACCTGTGTAACTTGTGCTAAGTCTTTATGTCCACTGAGCATGTACATATATCATGATTCACTTAGTAACAATTTTGACCGCTTACAAAACAAATGTGAGTCAGACTCAGTCATTGAGCAGTAATGTGTCAATTGTTAACTAGTTACAAAACAGGCAAATGTAATGTGTTACATAAACACATTAATGTTTTTACATTGTGGACAATATATTAGTACATAACAATGTTAGTGTTAAGGATTTAGACACTTATAACTTACAAAATGTCAGTAATTCTTTCATTTCTATAAACATTATGTTTACTTCCTTAAGTCCTCTTCTTAAATTCTGTCTATTTTATTGTTATACATGAATATACATGTTTAATACTAGTACCTATTACTAACCAAACTTGACCAGTGGTGCAGTAACTGTTGTTTACATGGCTAATTTAGAACCTCCTTGGATAATCCTGGTTAGATTCTGGGCAGATGCAAGGTCTACACTTTTATTCAAATTGTTAATGACTTATTTAAAATTGTAGCCGCGACTGTGGCGTAGTGGTAAGCATGTCTGACTTCGTATCCAGAGATCGCGGGTTCGAGCTCGGTTGCGGCAGGTCATACCCTTTACATGAGTTGTTGGCCTCGTGGTGGGGTAAGTTAGTACTGGTGATAGAAAAGTGTCCTGGAAACCTATAGTAGGAAGAGCTGGCCGTCGTATTTATGACCTAAAGAAGTGTTGAATACGACGTTAAAAAAAAAAAAATGTACATGTATATATAGATGTAATATACATTAACCTATTATATCTACATGTATAAATATATGACATTTTTGCTTGATAAGATATAGAAAATAGTTGATAAAGTGATAAAATGTCCACCCATTCATATCAACATACTTGATTTACATAATCAATGTTAGATCAATCTTTTATGGGAAACAAATGATTTTATGTCTGTTTGATTTGACTGACATTTGGCTACTGTAAGTTTTTATATATTGGTCATAAACGAACCCTTTGTTCAGTAGAACATTAGGATTTGAGTTTAATGGCCGTTCAAACTATTATCAATGACATTTTAAGTGATTGAATCGCTATAATAGTGAGAGTTGGTCCATTTTGTGATGTTATGATGAAACCTGAGCAAGGGGTTACATTTATTGAACTACATTCTAACTCAAGTTGCTTAGTAAACCTATCTCAAAATGTTAAGTTAGATTTTTACAGATTTCTGTATTTGGCAGCAATAAGTCTTAAAACAGCCATGATATGTTAGCTTCCATTGACTGGCTGCTTACCACAGGTTACACTGTATATAAAACATGGCCCATTTAACTCTCCTGTAAAAATATGAAATATAAGTAATTGATAGTGTGAATTGTTTAAATTGATTTGTGACAAAAAAGTAGTTCTCACAAAAAGTAGTTCTCATATCTGTTACATGAGTGTATGAATCTTGTATTATATAAAAAGTTTACAAAATGTGAATTATTTGAAATATTGTGAGAAAGGTCAATGAATCAATGTTTAAAAACAACATTGTTGTTTTTGCTTTAATACACTCAGAATGTAACAAATTATATACATGACTGACTCTGATATCCTGAAGTCCATGACCTAAAAATTAATGTTTGGGAATTGAAAGGTTAAAGTCTGTTACTTTTTAATTCTGAGAAGTCAATGTGCAAATATTCAGACTGTGCTCCAATTTAAATAGGGGGGTCATCTAACATCATTGTTTATCTTATAATTAGGTCATAGAATATATAATATATAATCATATAAATGTTATATCAATTTTTTTTTGGGGGGGGGGTATTTCGTCAAAAACATTCACTAGCTATTCTCTTTTGATAAGTTTGATGTAGGTCAAATTAGTTAGAATCTAGGTCACTAGGTCAAATGTTTCATCTATGATCATGTTAGTTGCCTGAGCATATCATTGACTAGCGCTTCATCCCCTGGTACCCTCAATGTCATTTCACATACATGTACATACTCCTGTTGGAAAAGGAATGGCCATGGTACCAGGGGGACAAAGGATTAGGTAGCAATACTAGAAACCTGGTTACTGGTGAAGATGTTGTGTTATATGTTTGATATTGTATAATTGTAGGAACGTCAGTTAAAGATAGATGAATATAAAGAATTAACTGTTCCCTTGGTTACCTGGTTACAAGATGTTATAATGATGTTATCTCAGAGAAATTTCCCCACAACTCTTATAGAAATGAAGGTTGGTTCAAATACATTATTAATAATTACTATATTGAATTTATTATAGTTTGTGAATTAAGTTTTTACGAATTTAATAAAGCTGAATCTGTGGTGCCATGGTTAGCAATGCTTGATTCTGGGAACTGGGTTCAGTTCCTGGACACTGTAGTTTATACCTTTCTTGAAAAATTAAAGAATTGTGTCAACTTTTTTTGTTTTGGGAAGACATAAATGGCTATTTGTAGATGGTTAGAAGAGTGCTGATAAAAAAATGTCCAAGAAAGATGGTTGTGTTAGCCAGTTGTTGTATATAAACAAATAATAAAAGGTTCATAAGCAACATTCAATCACTTATTACACTTCTTGCTTCATGTTAGACATTTGAGAAGAACTTCTATTGATGCATAGTTATATAACCTGAAAGTAATAATGTGTTAATTGTTTCTGTTTTTATTTCAGTCTTTATTGTCTGATATTACTAGATTTAAAATTGAGGATGTCCCACCTCGACTTGAAATGAGAAAAAGAGCTCTTAGACTTTTCGATGACATTCAGGTAAAGTTATGTCTTCTATTTCATCTTATATCAATTTTAAATAAAATGTATTTTGATCTGTGACCTTGGTTTTATGGAGAGATGCAGTGGACTAGTTAGATCTTTTACAATATGGAAACATACCTATTGCAGGGAATTAGTACAGAACCAAAACCCAAACTATCTTTTTGATTTCAGTTTTAAATCATTTGGTAGTATCTGGTGAAACTCCTGCTCATCTTATATATAATTGGTATATAATTGGGCTTTGGAATGTTGTAAATAATTGTAAATGACACTTAATGTAAAACTGCTTTTAGCACTCCTTTTACTGTAGATGGCCCAGTAATGTATGTTTAAATATATGTAATATATCAAAAGTTTATACATAAATTGAACTGCTGCAAAAAATGTTGTACAAAGTATATTTAAGTATAGAAGATCTACCATGTATTGTCAAACAGAACATTTATCATTTAAAATGATCTACAATGTATTTAAATAGTCATTTATCTACGTCTATATCATATGAAAATATTTATCTTCTGAGATGATGTACACATTGAATATTTTATTATATAGACAAAATAGATCTCGATTAAATTAGTTCTTGATATAATAGGTCCCTGTCCATTGATAGAAACTTATAATGAAATGCCTGTCTACTTCATATACTTCATAAACTAGTTATAAGATGTCGACCTATTTTATATAAAATATTTACATGTATATATATAAATGTAGTATTACATTTTAAATAGTACTGGTTAAATAACCGTGTCAATATATGGTTTTTGATTGATACTGATAACTTTTGTTAATGTAAATGTTGAATATAATCTTAGGCTAATGTAGAAATATTATAAGATTATGATTCCCTTACACCTAGACTCAACATTTATCCTTTGACTCCAAGGTATTTTTTCTTTAATGGGAAAGATGATATATCATTGATCTTATTTATTCATTGTGTATAAAATTTAATTGATTTCGGTTTGAATTCTAAATTAAATGGTTTGAAATGTGTATGAAATTGTTTGTTGTTGAAAATAATGTGGCATACACTTTTTTAGAAGTACTAGAATGAGAAACATTTCCTAGTTTTATTATTGCCTTATATGATAAGTTGAAGTAAATAAACTATTAGAATTGATTGACTATGAGTTAATGAGTTTTAAATGAATATTTGAATTAATGTACTGCTAAGTGAAGAATTGATCTCACATCTTTGTACTTTTAAACATAGGGCACGTTCCGCAAGGAAATCGCTAGCTAGCGATTCGTCCTCTGGTACCTTTCTTGCACCAAAAGTATTTACCATAAGACACCAAATCGAGGGTACCAGGAGACGAATCGCTAGCTAGCGATTTCCTTGCGGAACGTGCCCTAAATACCGGTGTGTAGTACTATTAAAAGGTTATTAACCTGTGTATCTGTTGATTGAAATAAACATATTTCATTTTGTTGTCTTATAATATTGGTTTCATTTAAAAGATGTAGAATATAAAGATACTATTTATGAGTTGTACCATATATTTGGTAATATTGTCTTCTAAAAAATATTTTCTCTCAATTACTAGTTAAGTTAATACGTTTTTTCTATATAATCCCCTTGTAGTTGTTAGATTGAAAATGTGTAGTATGTGAAGCTAATATTAATAAGTTGTAGACATACAATATGTTTGGTTAGATAGTCTACTAAGGGAGATAAATCAATTTTATGATTATCTTAGTCAATATCTTATTAATGAATCTAAAGAGAAATTAGAGTGTAAGAATATTCATTGTGTAAAATACTGTTAATTGTGGTTCATTCACTAAGTAGACCATAAAAAAGATTTTTTATAACCCCTAAAACTCTGTTGTGACTCTGTCTGAGTCAGTTTGTTGGTCAATCAGTTGGCTTGTTGGTCAGCCTGTAGCTTTTTCTTGTCCCTTCAGTTTCTCAGCACCTATTTTACAGATTTCATTCAAACTTCATTCATATACCAGATTTCAGGCAGACATGTGCATATCCATTCCATTTTGGTTATGGTCCATTGATTTTTGCCTAGTTATAACCCTTTGATGAAAATTCTTGTCTGCTCATTGGGGGTATTTTATCACATTCTATGATAGGTCTAGTTTCTTAGATCATAAACGTCTAATAATTTATCATCAGTATCATATATTATATATTTACAGAGTACTGGTTCAGCTCATCTAGGACATGATGATGAACTCTATCCAGATAATATAAATAGATTATGGCATAAATTTGAACATACACAACAAGAGAGAGAAATGGCTGTACAACAAGAAATTATCAGGTATAGTATAAAAACAATAATTTGAAAGATATTCAATATAGAGTATATAATTTCCGAGGATTACTTGTTATTTTATTGTTTAACTCTATTACATCTGTGTCATCTCTATTATTAAACTCTAAAAGAAGACATTTTCTATAAGGTTTCCTGATTCTTTTTCTGAAGCTTCAAGAAGCTGCATTCCCATACATGTATAATTATTAACTAAAGTTCAGAGTCAATTCTTAACGATTCTTGTGATCAGAGAGAATTCATCTTGATATTTTTAGGATGCTCATTCCATTAAGCCTATTCAGAATATGTCAAAAACTGTTATATTTTGCTTTCATTTCCTAACACAAGCTACTTATCAGATTAAAACTGATATTTTCACTGAATATAACCAATGCAATTCATGCTACATTGTTTCTATCCATGTTAGATTAATGTGTTTTCCTTAAATTTTAGATTGGAGAGATTACAAAGATTAGCTGAGAAGTTACACAGAGAAACTAAACATGGTGAAGACAGTTTAAATGATTTAGAACGTAGAATACTAGAAGAAGAAAGACGTATTGAAAACTTACATCCATTTGAAGCTAAACGTAATTGTGATTCCTTAGAAAGATCATTAAAAAATATAGAAGAAAATGTGACATCTTTACTAAGAGATGCTCAGGCGTTACAAGATGGTCATTATACTAACTCTGAAAATATCTATAAAAGGTAAGCATCATACTTCAGTTCTTATTATTTGTCTTAATAAAGCTCTTGATCTCCTGATAGATAGATTTGTTCAAATTTCAATTGTTACATTTGAATCCTACCCGGGAGGTTATACCCTTCAATGAAAATTTGACAATTGAGTCAATTTTCTTCCATTGATAAGATATATAGAGAAGTTTCTTGCCTTTTGGAAGGATAGGTGTGTACTAGTTATAGACAAGGGTCCAGGAAATCTAGGTTTGGTGCTCTAAACACTTAAAAATAACCTAAAAATTGTGTTGACATGGCGTTATTCCCAGTGTAAATAAATAGATTTGAGATTTCAGAAAACACTATTAGGCTAGTGGACATCTCATTTAAACAGACAATTGACAAAAACCATATGGAGTTCAAAATATATACAGACTTTATTCCTGATGTTATATTTAAAAATAACCTCTTTCATCACTTTTATTAATGTGAAAACATAGTGCCGATAGGTAAGGGAAAATAATTTAAAAAGTTAATAGAGCTTAGGCACTGTACAATATCAATAGGACGGGATTTCTATTAAGTCTGCCCTTTAGAAAAACTTAACAATCTAGATTGCCCTTTTTACATTGTATTATAATAAATAAGCATACATTACTTTGAATTGAAATAAATAACATGTTCTATCAAGACTACTTTTTTGTTACATAATTATGTATAAATGATATTTTGTCTAGTTAACTTGTCTTTAAACCGACATAAGTATGTTTTCTGTATTACAGAGTATCTACATTAAGATTACGGGTATCTCAACTTAGAACAGAACTTTATAATAATGTTATACAAAAACATATCTCTAAATCGTACGTAGAGGAAGGTATTACTACAACAAGACGTCGTGAAGTCCTCACTGAGGTCAGACTTGTAGAAAATAATCCAGCATTCCGACATGTACAACAGTGTCTACATTGGATTGAAGCTAAACAAAATGTTTTCGACCTTCCTGTAGACTTTGGTTCAGATTTTCCTACTGTACAAATGAATTATAAACAATATCAAGATGAGCACGCAGAGATTGCTGGATTTAAAAAAGAAATAGACAAGTGTATTAACGATAGGGTATGTATGGTGTGATTGATTCCTTGATTTATCTAAGATTTCATGTTTCAATACATTTTGAGTTCTCCTTGTGGCATTATTGGATGAAATTAGAAAAATGTGTTAATGCCTGTATGAGGTTTAACTAACAGAATGGTTGAAACAAGTTTGCCAGGTCAATATTGTCAATTTTACTACTTCTAGATATTTGGCAGCAGTATACAAAATACTTCTGGCAGTTAGGAATTCCATCATTCCATAGAAAAATTGGTATTTTTTCCTTATAAAATGGTGTTAAACATATCTTGTACATTTGATTCCGGTCATTTTTATATGACTCACAAAGAAGACCGTTAGACGGGACTTGCCTTACTGAGTTGTCTCAATAAAGTTATTATCATTATTACTATTCACTATCACCATACATAATGATGTTATATTTTATATTTTTATAGAGAAATCTAGCTCCTGATGAACAAGACTTATATACAGAATGGTTATCTAAAGTTGAAGTTAATTATTCTTTATTAAATGTAAGTACATTGTATAGTCTATGCATTGTTTTACAACCATTTCTTATATCTTGAGACCTTGTGAGTCATGTTGGTAAATTTTGTTCAATTGTTAGTGGTGCATACATTAACACTGCTTATTTAAATACTCAATATTTCGCAGGTAAGAGCAAAACTGTTGTAACTCAATTAGAAAAAGAGTGAGTTATGACCCTTATGTGCTTAGCCCACAATTTGTTCAGTAATATCCATACATAAATACAGATATTTATATTTAATGACAGTGACTACAGAAGTATTGTAGTGTTTATGTTCATTATTTTAACATTGAATCAAAACTATTTTATTGTATGATAATTGTTGGAATATTCAGTTTAAATATCTTGCTATTTTATCTCATTAGTGATTTAATTGTATTGCAAAATGTTGATAATTAATATGTTTCATTTTCAAGCAATTAAGAACATTGGCATTTAAAATAATTGATATTTAGTACATGATACTTCATGTTTTTGTACAGTAACTGTTATATGATATTATTTTGTATTTGTAGAACAATTCTAATCGTAGAATGAAGAGTCTAGAGTCCCTAATAGATTTCCTTCAAGCTGCGACACAAGAATTAATTTGGTTAAATGAGAAAGAGGAAGTAGAAGTTACACGTGATTGGAGCTCAAGTAGATTGAATGTCCCCACTATTGATGAGTTCTATAAGGTATGTAGGGATCTGATTAGGGGTCTAAGGGGTCAATCTGGTTTTTAGAAACAGCTTGTGGTGATGAAAAGTCATTTGAAGTCATTTTAGTTGTCTTCAACATATTCTTTGTATATTAGTAACTCTTTGCTTGTCCAAGCTACTGCTTAGTTTGTATTCTGCTAATGTTGGATCAATTTAACAGTTAAAGAGGACCAAGATTTCATCTGTTAGACTAGATTTCTTTCAAAATCGAAGAAAAACTATTGCAAGTTGGATTATATGTACAATTTTCCCCCTTTCTTTAGAAAAAGCTATTATTTTTGGACACTTCACCAGTCCAATATTATTGTTCAATTCTTTGATTCTGTACTGAAAGTTCTTTATCTATGTGGTAAAAATCAGATTGTGTCCAAATTAATTTATGTTATTTATTTATTACAGAGTTTATTACAAGAAATGAAATCAAGAGAAGCACAATTTAATTCTGTACAAGATCGTGGTAATTCTATGGTATTGGATGGTCATCCAGCTTCTAGTACTATAGAGGTAATATTCTTTTGATAATGATTGTAAATTAATTGATAAAATTTACATGGCTCTTGATACTGTGGTAAAGGTGACTGATTAAAGCTTTTGATCATTTTATTGGATGATCTGAATTCTGTTTAATATTGTATCAATAGATTACAGTTTAAAATATGATATAAACATCAGCAATTCGGAGATAATCTTTTTAGGGGCATTTAATTTGATTTTCAAAACATTGACATTAATAGTCATATTTAAAATTTAAAGGCAAGGCAATTTATTCAGAGGGATATCAGACAATGGTTTCTTGTTAACTCTGTTACAGCTTTTTTGAATCAAACTTACCAAGAGTCAAATCTTAGATATTTGTAAAGGAATATAATTTGTATTTACATATATTGTATATTTACGATGTTTTGACTTCTCTAGTGCTATATTTATCATATTTTTTACAGGCCTACATGTCAGAGATGCAATCACAATGGTCATGGTTATTACAATTATCTGTTTGTCTTGAAGCTCATGTTAAAAATGCTTCTGCTTATTATCAGGTAACACATTCATTGTTTTTCATACTTTAATTTTAGTTGTAAAATAAAGTATATATAATGCTCAAGTAGCAATGTTATGATTTAACAGGTTGTTAAGACAATTATTAAAGATAAAAATTGTACATGTGTATTTGTAGAATTTTTGCTTAAAGGAAGTGAACTTGCAGCTGTATTACTTGTTATACGCCCATTAAACCATATTATGTTAACGGTCATAGTGGTCCACTTGCTGGTACGGAATCAGGGCATCAACTTTAAAACATAGTTTTTTTAGCTTTGCTTCTGGAAGTTAACATTTTTAGAGTATTTGTCAAGAAGATAAGCTTGGTTTCATTCAAATGCATATTAATCTAATGGGCACCAGATAAATGTCTCTTGAAGTAACTTGCGGGATTTACATTATTTGTTAAATTTTGACACATTATTTTTTCTATATGTTCCAGTTTTTCGAGGAAGCATCAGAATGTGAGCAATGGATGTCTCGACAGACTGATTCTATAAGTATAAGATATAGTGATGAGAACCAGTCTGTAGAAGTATTACAATCTTTATTACGAGAATTACAAGAACTCTCCGATATTGTAGCTGAATATGATAGACGTGTTACATCACTAGCACAAAGAAGTCGTGATATCATTCCATTAAAACAGAGGGGACAACCTGTCTTCTCAGAACTTAGATGTAGATGTTTATGTATTTATAAACAACCCCCTGTAAGTACTCATGGATTTTGTTTTCTTTGTTTTTGTTCTCAAACCAAATTTTGTATCCTATCCAGATGGAGTTTGTTTATACATAAGTAATATGTTCAATGTTCATTATTGAATAATTTGGTGATATTGCTTTGAGTTTACAAAAAATGTTTGAAATCTCTTACTGTTAAAAGTTGTGTGCATTGCGGCAAAATCTAGAAATTACTAAATCAAAGTTTGGGTACCTGTGATATTATGATACATTTACTATGTAAATATTTTTGTTTCAATGAAAAAGTATAGTTTAAAAGTATTTTTACATGCATTCTTAAGTTCTTAACATTTGAGCAGTCTTTTTGATTGGACTTCAGTATTGTTAATTACTGTAATATACGGTACTCATTATTGTAAATTTTGTTTATAGTGAAATGTGTTCATCTACAAGTCATATATTTGAGTCGATAAGTTATAAAATGTTCTATATATTTTTGTAGATGGTGCTGAACAAAGGAGAAGAGGTAACATTATTAGATAATAGTCAGAAGATACGTTGGAGAGTTAGTAATTCTAGAGGAGATGAAGACTTGGTACCTTCTGTTTGTATACAAATACCTCCACCAAATTATGAAGCTATACAATTTACTGACAGGTAACACAAACTTCCAACTTTTGTGTCTTCCATTGAGATTAAAAAGAAGTCTTGATTCCTACTACAAATATAGCTTAGATTTAAATTTCAAATAACAAGATTTTGGGTGAAGTTCATATAATGTATTCAGAATCTCAACTTTCGGTGATTCATGTTCATCATTTTCAATGTTGAAGATACTAGCCAGGTTTTCAATTCCACACACCCTCAGGGTAGCTAGATTCGAAATCCCTGCCTGCTACAAACTGCAATACAATTTGGTGTTAGTTAGTACTGGTACAAGTATAATCTAGAAAAACTTTTTATGAGAGATAATTTAGTTTAGAAATTGGCATCCTGATCTAGAAAGAGCTTTCATTCATTACAACATGGTGAATTAGACAACAGTCATGATTATATACACCTCATTGTAGGTGAGTTATATCTGTAGCAATTAAGTAATATCAAATTTTCTGTATTTCCAGGTTGAAAATTCAACTTGATCATCTACAAAGTTTATTAAAGATGCGTAAGAGAAAGTTGAGTCAGAATATGGTGCTGGGAACCATCAGTTTGATCAAAGGTTGGGACCTGGCTCAGTTTCAAGCTCTTGATCCTGTACGCAGAGAAGCTCTATTACGTGCGTTAAATGATGATGCTACTAAGTTGATCGGAGAAGTCGGTGAAGGTGATAGAGATATGAGACAACTTAGAGATAGACTAAATGATTGTAATCAACATTATCATAATCTTACTGCTGCTCTCACTGAAGAAGGTAAATATCTCATTGTTGATTTTAGTTCTCTTTCTGATGGTAAGTACTTGTCTGTGCTTAGCTAAATGAAAAATTAAATTAGAAAAAAAGCTTCAAATCTCAATGAGTTAGTAAAGTATCCAAATTTATAGTGATAATTTCGCTTACAGTCTATAAAATTTGGTTTAATATAAAAAAATGGTTGTCCAAACAGGTCAATATAGCAGCAAGCACTATTTCTAGTTTGTAGATTTTTGGTTGCCCGATCAAAAAAGTGGTTGTTCCAGACAACTGGACACCCCATAATGTCATGGACTTATATATCATGTTTTGATGCGCTGTTTGAACATTAGGTCATTGACAGGTTTTAGTAAACATTTAAAGAAGCTAATATCTGAGGGTTTGAAAACTGCAGTTAGACCAGTTAACCACATGGACAGCTTGCACACGTACTAAAGTAAATTGGGGATTAAAAACCAGACTGCCAGGACTGGGGATCGAACCTGGTTCTCCCGGGTGGTAGGCGAGACACTCAACCGCGTCGCTAAAGGGTTAACCCAACAGCAAGGCTGTTGGAAGTGACTATATCACCTACGACCACCACAGTACATACAAATTAGGTGTACTTATTACATAGATTGCAGTATCTGAAATGTAATTTGAATATACTTGATGCTTACTTTTTAGCTAATTGATCTCTGTTTCATGAATGTTATCTGTTTTCTCTATTATAGAGTTAAGACGTTCCCGAGGTCCAGATAAAGAATTTATACATAAATTAGATTCTGTGAGTTATCAACTCAGTTCACTAGATCAAGATTTACAAGTTAGAGTACAACAACTATTACCACATGATAAATCTACCATGGAATATGCTAAACAACAACAACAAGTATGTAGTACCTTTGTTTTATGTGTCTGAAGTGTTGTTTACCTTTTGAGGCCCCGTACATATCGAGGGTTGCCCGCAAGACTGTAGTAACTCGCTCTTTAATGCAATGATTTTACTACAGTCTTGCGGGCATCCCTCGATATTAAAGATACTATATCAATGAGCTAAGACTACGGCCAAACTTGATTTATAAAACAGTTTATTTAGATTGCATTATTTGAGCTTTAATTGGCAATCAGATTTGTTTACTGTTAGCATAACCTATAGAAATGATGTACAATAAATTCAATTTTTGATTGTATATGAATTTAACATAATATATTTTGTCATTTTAATATTTTTGATAAAAAAGGTTGCACACTGTAGATTAAATATTTTAAATATGGTTGATTGAATCTGCCTTAGAATTATCTGCTTCATGATTTTCCTATAAAATATGGCTTTGCAATCAAAGCAGAATTTGAAGTTTGTCTGAAGGAAGAACTTATCTCTTCTCATGAAAGCAAGGTAATTGAGAATCTTGATCTGAAATAAATAATTTTCTGTGTATAACTGAATATATAACTTCATAGTGTATCTGTAAATGTTATAGGTTAAGATAATGTATATTCTATATTTATCTAGGATTGGGAGAGAGCATTACAAGTACAAGAAGGTCCAGTGGAACAACTTAAACTATCTTATAGATCATTAGATACAAGTAGTCCTCAAGCTGATTCTAAAATACAATATATTGAAGAAAAATGGGACCAAATGATTGTATTAGGAAACAACTATGCAGATAGGTAAATAGTTCCTGTACTTTATATACTTTCACTGTGGCTATGATGCTAGGGTTAGCTTGCTCAACTTCTAATTTTAGGTCAAGCAGGTACATTCCCTACTAGGAAAATTGACAAAAGTGTAGATGTTCTAGGTATAGGGAGAAGTTTTTAGCCCATTGTAAAAGAGTATTTGCTGTAGAAAAATGTCAACAAAAACTTTGTTATACCAGCTAAGTGCTCTAAATTACCAAATGAAAAATGATATAAAATCTAGAGCTGTGATTGATTGGGCTCAAAGCCTATCGATGATATCGAGAAATAAATATCAAGGACACACCGATATTTATAGATACCTTTACTGCAGTTCTATACAGCAATGATACAGCGTTATCGTTGGAATCCATGACTGCTTTAATAAAATTCATCTTTAAAAATGTTTAATATTTGTTTTATAATAGAAGATATCAATATCAGACTTTAGTTACAATATTTTGTTTTTATTTTCAGATTACAATTACTTTCCTCATGTTTAAATAAACTTGATAATTTATCAAGTTTTATTGCTGATCAAGAAGTGACCTTGGGATCACAAGAGGCCATGACCTCTGACCCAGATTTGGTGAAAGGTCAACGTGATCAGTTAGAGAGTATACAATCCCAGATGGAACAGAGACAGTCTATATTGGCCTCACTACATGAAGATCTAGTAACATTACATAGAGCTGTAGAACAAAGTCGTCCTGGTACGACAAGACAACATGATGTGGAGGAATTAGAAAAGAAAGCTAATGATTTATCAACTAGATGGGCTAATGTTAAAGAACAAGTTGATGATAGGTTAGATTTTATACTTGTTGTAGTTACATTATGGGTTCATTGTTGTAAGCTGCTGGCTGAAGTTGTTTGTCTCAGGGTGAAATGTTTGTCTATTTACTGGTACTGTTAATAACGAAAACGAGTTTTATTTAAGTTTTATAGTTAATCTATTTATATCTGAGGTCTGCTTTTGTTCTGTGTGCTCAGTTTTATTTACTGAAAAATTACTATTGTATAAGCTGCAAAAGAAATATTTTGTATCAGTATCAATCAAGCTTGATTCTTATTGTTTAATTATAAGCTAAATAATATGACCTAGATTAAAAGCGAAAAGAACAAATTTTCATATTTGTGTTCTAGTTTCCATGACCTATATCTCATGACCTGGCCTAATTTTCTCCAATATTTTGTCTAGATTAAAGAGTATGAATGAGAGTGTTGATTCACTAACACAATATACAAATGGTTTTAAAGAAGAAGAACAATTTGTTAGTGAAACACAAAGTAAGATAAACTCACAACCACCTGTAACCTCGGATGTAGAAGATGCTAAGAGACAGCTACAACCTGCAATGGTAGAGTAGTTTATTATATAATAATAATAATAAAGACTTTATTTAAAGAGGCTACACATTTGGATAAATCCAATCTTCCATGTGGGCCTCTATCAAACATATTACACAGTATATACAATATTTACATAATGCTGAATGCATATAAGTGATTATCATTCTATTGTGACATATACTTGTGTTGCTTGAATAGGTGATATGATAGTATTAAATGGAATGTCTGCTTCACATTGTCTGTGCCATGACAGTTTGTTTCTGTAATGTTTTATAATAAGTCCAGATTTGATATGTGTGTGTTTCTTGCAATGCCCATAGTCAAGAACACAAGACCTCAATCTATGGAATTACCTTTAACTTTGTATCAAAACATTTTTTGCTAGTATTGAATTTATTCCATTTAACAATAGGTGTTTAATATCTTAATTGAGCAGTTTTGAACTATTTTCTTAAGGAATATTGTTTGCTAAGGAAAATACTAACTTCAATTGATTATTTACTACTTCAACTTTACCTCTTATGACTCAAAACTTGGCATACATAGAAGCGAAGTGCTCAAATTCATTTATACTTTTTGTGCACATTTGGGATTAATTCCCTTTGAATGGTTTTTTTGCAACAAATCTACCTCACATATTTATTGTTTATTTCAGGGTATATATAATTCATTAAGAGAACATCAGCATCCTATAGAATCAGTAAATCGTCATGGTGGACAATTTATACGTGAAGCCAAGGTATGTATTATATATCTGAGATAGAGTGAGACAAGAATGATGTTAACTGAAATGTTGGTATATTATGTCGCAAGTTTATTGCATGGTCTAATCTAATCTCTCTCTATATATCCAGCTTTATATAGTTGAATCACAAGCAAAAACATTGAATTTGTGTAATTTTAGAATATGTGTAAAATTGATATAGAAAATGAGGATAACTTTATTAAATTTAAGAATTTGACTACCTCAATTAGTAAATATACAAATCTTTATCTAGACATCAAATTAATGTCTTGGGCTTAGTCTGACACAAACAATAGCAACTATGAAATGTTGTAGAAAAAAATCTGAAGTTCAACATGGAGCTACTGTTAAGTTTTGCGGGATTGCATTTTACATCTGTCGATTTATAGCAGATTTTGATAAAATTTGTTAATAGTGATTTAAGTGTATATAGCTGAAATGGGATATTTGAGAGAGATAAGGTTAGCAGACAATCTAGTTTATAGCAAATGTTGTATTTTATATGATATTGTTTGATATGATTATTGTATGCAATTGATCAGCCATTACTTGGAATGATGTTTTATGTATTATGTATGTATATATATGCTAGAGAAATCATTCATTTCTACTGAGGCTCAAGATAAATCAAACTTTTGAATCTCGACTGAAAACTCATCTATACATTCAGATTTGTTCTTAACAAAATGTTGAACTTAAGTGTGCGTAAGATTTTAATTTTTGAATCCGTAAGAAATGAAATATACAATAGATATATTTGATATAGAATTGAAATTTGTTTGCTTTTGTCTAAAATTTTGTTATTTTTAAAACTGAGATCTGGTCTGAGTTTTGTGCTGAGAAAGAAAAAAAGTTTACATTATCTTGGGACTTGGTTCTTGTTTTCTTTCAGAGTTATAGTGTTTCAATATTTTCACCACTGTTACAATTTTCATTAGTTGATCTTTTATCAAAATTGTTCTGTATCCAAAATCTTAGTTACTTTGTTTTTGCTGCTTTTGTGAACTTTTCTTAGAATTTTAAATTTGGTTTGGTGCTTTTTGAGCTTATTTGAATTTTGCTTATGAAGAATTCTACTGGCTTTTTTAAACAAAAATGGCCAGTTGCTTTTGCTAGTGGATAAAATTTTAAATCTTGTGTTTTCTTTTTTATTTGAAATTTTGATAAAAGGTTGATTGTTGAAAATTCTGTATAAAATAAGCATGTCACCTTGTACAGTGAAAATATTCTGTCTAATTTGTTACTTTTTCCCATAACTTTTAATTCATAACAAAAGTTTGAAGTTTTCAGAGGTGATTTAATGATATAATGATATGAATGTGAGGTTTAGACAATGCAGTTAGTTTTTAAATGTCATCAAGAATTTTACAGAGGGCATACATTTTTTTTATTTTGGGAGTGGTGTAACTAAAACCATATGATTTGTATTTTGTATTTTAATGTTATTATTTGCATTTTTCTGCAAAATAGGATCTATGTCTTTTAAATGCTAAATTGATTTAGTATTTTACTTATTCTAAATGCATACCATTAAAGCCTGCAAGGGGTCAATCAAGAATTTTTTCTGGAAATGTTAATTAAAAACATGACGCCTTGATCTTTTTCCAATGCTTTCCTCCCCTCAACGTAAAAACAAGTATTTCAGTTAGATTTAGTTTTCCATTCTAACCTTAGTTTTACCTTAAACTGAAATATTTGTTTTTATTACCCCACCTACCTCTACTCTACATAGCTCCTATTTTATCAACCATCTTAGTATGACAGTTTTTACCAAATGCTTGCTTTATTTATACGCAGGTCTAGTACAAGACCCAGTGTTAATTTTTCTTTCAGCACTTTTTTAATCATGCATTTTTTTTACACCACCTTATAAGGCTCTGCGAAAACAATCTGACTTTCTGACAAATTTTTTATTCGCACCAACAGCACCTTGGCTCTGACAACACTTACCAAAGTGTCAGATTATATGTTCGGCAATGTTTGCATCAGTTTCGCATGGTCTATTGTGTTGTCTGCCTATTGTGTCAATGTTGTATAAACATTACCGTAACAGCATTCTAGTTTCTATGACAACGCTTGTTGTACTTTTGTCTGTCGGATGTTTTTTATTTCGGTTTTATTTGAGAAGAGAAACTACGTTCACATGTTAAGCATGAACCTGTTGAATGTTCCTCACACAATGAATGCACCATATTTGCTGAGACTCTGCTTTACCCTTTGTTGACTCCACCCACCACCTTGTTAACCCACTAATTGCGTGCCGCCTCGTATAAGAAGTCTAGATGTCGTTGAATAGACCCACCTACCTACCCACATGTAGCTTGCTTGAAAGGTGGGATATAATATAACACAGTAAGTAAATACTACATGTACATTCCTATATTAAAGAAAAATCATTAATGTTTAATTTTCAAAAAACGATTTTGATTCTGTATAATTCGTTTTAAAATTATATTAAATAGCAATTGTAATAATATTTTTTAATTGAAGTTTTTATCTTATGATTTTGAATATTTTAAGCATTTTGCAACCATTTCAAATTTTTCATTTTGGAATACATAATAATATTAATGGTGTTCTTATTGCTGAAAGTGAACATTATTATACAATTAACTGTTGTTGTTTCTAACAATGTCGTCAAGGAATGGTTCTTTGTTGCTATGTTAATGGTTCTGTTGCTATGTAAACAATTATGTTGCTATGTATACAATTCTGTTGCTAAGTCAATGGTTCTGTTGCTATGTAAACAAATATGTTGCTATGATGTTGATATTTGTAGTATGTATACTAAAACCTTATATCCTGCTTGTAGATTTTGTTATGTTGCTCGTCAATGTTGCATTTTGCATTAATTGTCTATAGAGTATTTATAATAGCATGAACTTAAAAGAAGCATGTCACATATAGTCTAATTGATGTTAATAAATTGTAAAAGAAAATAATCAAAATTTCAGTCATTCTTCTTTTGTAATTTGAGGTTGACCTTTCAAGGTCAAGGTTATCATAATGTCAAGGGCATTTGAAACTGAAATTGACTTTTTTGTCTTTATAGAATGATAGATTATGATGATTTATTATCATAATACAAGTGACAATTCTTTAGAAAAAGTTCTTCATTATTGACCCATTTTTTGTCTCACGATCAAACTTCAATGTCTAACACCAAGGTCAGATATGAGGACCATCCTACTAGAAAAGCTTTAACCATGATAACTCTTTTAAAATGGTCACTATTGGAGAGTAAGGGCCTCTGGGTGGTACAATAGAAAGAAATGATTTTTTATATCATTTTTATACAGAAGATTTAAAAAAATGAAGCTTTGTTCTTAACAAAGATTTTAATGGCCGAAATTTAGTAGTATGTATATAAATAGGTTGTACAATTATCAGATTTCCATGGTGACATGCTTCTTCATTTTAGATCATTTTAATATTAAACATTCATAACCATCCATTGCTTATTGCTAATATCCTATCATTTAACTGTCTTAATTAAGATAATCCCTTATTAATCTTGGACTAATTGTCTTAAATAAACTAATATTTTAACTACTAATTTTATAACTGAGAAGATGCTATAATAAAAAGTGCATTGTCCAAACCCACATTTTGTCTGTCATGAAATCATTGAAATGTATCTAAACTGAAACCAAATGTATTTCTCTATATTTTGTCTTTCTGAATGCTTGGGTATTTTTGCTTAGTGAAAATTGCAGATTTGTTTGAATTGATATAACCAACTGTTTTTAAATTTACTCTTTAAATGATTTTACAATAATTATGGTCATTAACATTTTGAAATAAACTTTGTTGTCTTTTAATTTTGATGGTTAGCTGTTTAATCAAATCAGGGTTAGGAGGTAGAGGAGATAATAGGCCTAGTTTAGTTTTGTAGTTAAATGTTGCTACATTTCTTGGGTTTATTTCAATGTTAGTTGGTTAAATTTATGAACTTGCCAGTATGAATACATTATTTGTTGACTGATGAATATAATTATTTAAGTATTTGACCATTCATGATGCTAACATTTCTGTAAAAAAAACTGATGTAATTTAACTGCGCTACCCATGTTATGGTTGGCAACAAGTCATACCATGCCAGTTGTACCCTACATTTGATACTGAATTTACTCTATTAGGAGAAATTTCCTGTTCCTTATAGAAGGATGTCCTTGTATTGATAAAATGAAACATGCTCAGGAAAGATGTTTTCGTGTACTGCTTACCATGAATGACTTAATTAAGTGTTGATGAATAGGGTACAATCTAAACCCTGAATGATCGGAGTTCTTACAATGTATAATGTGTTAACAGATGATGGTTAAACTTGTAGATTTTACATGTTTAATGTACCAGGAATGAAGATATATCTTTGATAATATTGTTGTAATATTTCCTTTAGATTGATATAAAATTATAATAGATTAACTAATGTTCTCATTGGTACATGGATTATATTTTAGTATTTGTATTTTTATTATTTATACATTTTAACATTAAATGTTAATGCCCTGACATTTTTTCCATTGATAAGTTTTTCTTACTCATACTTTGTGTCATAATGAGCTTTAGAATCATTTTTTTGTCTGAATTTAGTCAGTTTGCTGAAAGAATGAGGTAAAATTTAATGTTTGACCTGCTTTACAAATGATTAGGTCACTAGGTCGCTGTGAGGTCATATATGAATCATATAAACTTGAACCATGTGTGTAAATACAAGTTAAAGACTCAGTAAATGGTTTAATATTCAGGAAACTAGGTCAATGTGTTTTTTTATAAAACTTGGTCAGTGTTTTTTTTTTATATAAAACTAGGTTAGTGTTTTTCTATTACAGAACAAACTAGGCCAGTTGTAAAACTAGGTTAACAGAGCTAAACTAAGGTCAATTACCCAATTGATGTAAAAACTTACAATTATAAGTGTTATGTTGCAACTTATTTGCCTGTCTTACTGCCTGTTGACTTATTGGATTTAAAATCCATTTACTGGTTTGTCGGTTAAGTTGCCCAACTTCATTTTTCTGCATGATGCCAATGATAGAGGGTCCTGGATTGGATTTAAAAAAAGAAGTTGTGAGTTAGGTGAATTGTTGACTTCAAATGGAATAGAATGTTATTTTATAATGAGTTTTGTTAAGATTTGTTTAATCTAGTTAAATTGTTCTTGATATATGTGATGTATTTATGAATGCACCATGCATGTCTGGTTAAATAAAAGGGTTGATATTTTTGTCTAGTTTATGTGAAGAATAGAAATATTGCATAGAAAGCTGTGAGATATGTTAGGGGTTTATGTTAGGGGTTTTAGATAAAGGGTTGATGTGAGTGCTAGAATGTTTTTATGTTTTATTTTGTATGAAGTTAGTTATTATTAATGTTTTGGTATTTGTGCATATATATATTTATTGTTATATGGTATCACATGTTTACCATTGTGTGTGGTCAGAATGTAGCATGAATGGCTATAATATATAATGAATGGGAAAAATGTTTATTGGCACATAGGTTAAATTGTAAGAATTGTGATTTAAAACTACAACAAAAAATTAGCTGTTTATTTAAAAATACTCAAATTATCTGTTTGGTAGAAATAAACAACTTTTCATTACCTTAGGTACCTGATAATATGATCAATAAAAATATGGTCCAATTTGGTTCTTACATTGTTGTTTGTGAATTTTATTATTCTTGGCTCTATCTAGCTACATATTTGACTAGTTAAGGTCAATTGGTTTCTTAAGTGGTCTTGTTGCATGTTTATAATAATTGTTTTTTATTAGATGGATATAACATAACTATATCTAGATTGGATACTAAGATAACTATCTTAATTATAATGATAATCATATTTTGGCATGAATTTATTTATACAAGTACCAAAATAACATATTTTTATGCATTTGTTTTTTACATGTTTTACATTGATTTTAATGAAGTGAATGTTTTTAAATGTTATTTGAACACATGATCAAAGTCAAGATATCATATTTAGCTGTTTTTATTTATATACTGACTTCAGTCAGTACTTCCCACCCCCCAAAAAATGATATTATTTTCTTAATTCTTCATACAGGGGAGGTAACTGTCTGCTCCTTGTTGAAGTGTTAAGTTATTCTGGTTATAGCAAATTGTCCATGGGAGCTGGTTATGGTAGCAATCCACTTGCAATAACCAGTACTTCCGTCAATAAAAGGTTTCAAATCCTACAAAAGTCCCAATTAAAATAAAAGAAATGCAACTAAATGTTTTCATAATTGTTTGACTTTTTAAAATCCAGAGTTTCCTTAAATTATACAAATCAACAAGCAGTGAAACACATTTTTCTATTCTTTTTTACACACATATTTATATTTTTATAATAGTTTTCTTTATACTTGTATCAGTGTGTTATGTATTTTTTTTAATTAGATTTTTGGTGCATGGTTTTTGCTAAATTATTTTTATACTGACAATTTTTTTCTTGTTATTCATCAGAGTGTGACATTTTATTCATGCCATGTGCTGCTTAGATATCTGTGTGTTTTGTCTACAATTAGCATTGCTATTAACATTATACTGTTGATGTCTGTTTTGTGTGTGATCTTTGAGGAGATTGACTGGATCGTCTATTGTAACATTGATATTAGGATTTATCTTGTCATAATTACTTTATATGTTGAGATATTTTATACATTGGATGATCATTATTATGATTATTTGTGATGTGACATGTTTTTGATCATACTATGTTAGTATTACTTTCTATATTTTAAATGTAAAAGATCAAGAATATTTTCTTAATTTTTCATAGGATGTCTTTCTTAGGCAACACTTTTCTATTAGGGTCAAATTTTGTAATTATTTGTCAACTATTTTTCTAAACTGAAGGCATGTTTAGCAATTTCTACATAAATTATGTTGTCAAAAACATTATTTTAAGACTCTAGTTTGTTTGTTTTGGTTTTACGGCACACCAACACAGAAAGGTCATATCGCGCCGATTTAAGACTCTAGAAGGTCATCATTATTCTAGGGTAATGCTTTTTAATACACCCACAAACTAGGTCACAAGTGTTACTAGCATGTATGATCATAAACAGAAACTCTGTATGGACCTTTCTTTCCCTTATACCTCTTGTCTATATCAAACATTTGTTGGTTATTTCAGATATTTGATAAGAAGTTACAGCAATATCAAAGTAGTCTACGTAGTTTAGATCCTGCATTGTCTGATGGTGTACGTAAACGTCCAGGAAAGACTGCAGGTGCTGAGAGTGTAAAGAATAATCTAGATAAATTAAATAGAACCTATATTGATCAAGTTTTATGGGCAAACAGAAGATTACAAGATATTAAAAATGTCTTTACTGAAAACAACATTGATGTACAGGTTTGTTGAAAATTTATGTTCCCTAATAATACAATATTTGTTGAGTAAAACCAGAAGAGAACCCGGGTCGATAGCGCAGGTGGTAGCGCGCCGGGATTTGGAATCTCGTGTCCCAAAGGGGGTATGGGTTCAAATCCTACCCGGGAAGTTATACCCTTCCATGAAAATTTGACAATAATGTCAATTTTCCTCCATTGTTTAGATAATTTGGAGAAGTTTCCAGCCTTGTGAAAGGGTAGGAGGAGAGTACTGGTTATAGACAAGGGTCCAGGAAAGCTAGGGTAGGTGTGCTGGACGACGTAAAATGACCTAAATTGTGTTGACACGGTGTTAAACCCAGTTAAAAAATGAAAAAAAAGAAGACAAACTGATTTGACATAAAGAATTCCATTTTGATGTGCTAACAATGTATTTAAGTAATTAAATTGGCACTTCACTGTATTTACCCTTTCCTTCTATAATTGGGCACAGTCGGCACATTATGAGAAAATTAGTTGTTGTGCATGTTATACCAAACATATATCAAAGTTTTAAAATATGTTACAGTTGATTTCCAAAATTTTGTTTACTCTGTGCAACTGTTGGTATGAGATCAGGATAAAAGTTTACAATTTGTTGGCCATGAGATGTAGATTTATTGTGTTAAATAAATCTAAATTCATTAAAATTGTTTTAACGAATGTTGTTTTTTTCCGTTAGTAGTTTGTTGTTTTTCTTGAAAGGAAGTTCAAGTTTTCATTGTTATGATAATGTTGTTTTTTTTATCTGGCCATATTTCATACATATTTTTCTTTCACACTCTTTAGTACAGCCGTGGCCGTGACGTAGTGGTAAGCACGTCTGACTTCGATCGCGGGTTGGAGCCCGGTCGCGGTAGGTCTTACCATATACATGAGTTGTCGGCCTCGTGGTTGGGTAAGTTAGTACTGATGATAGAAAAGGAAACCAGGAAACCTTTAATAGGAAGAGCTGGCCGTCGTATATATGACCTAAATATGTGTTGAATACGATGTAAAACATAATAAAAAACACACTCTTTAGTAACCTGTACTTAATTTCTATTAACACTGACATTCTTATATTTGTCTTTAAAGACTTAATGAGATTGATCTGTCAAGTTTAATGCTTTATAATACTTTATTATCTGTATATTTCAGTTCCCAATGTTGGTGACAGACAAAGTTCCACTTCTTAGAACATTCCGTGCTGAACTCACTAAGAGATCTTCTATGCTTGTTGATGAAGACATGCATGAATATTTTGAACAGTTAGCTGACTTTGAAGGCTACGGAGGTCTACAAGCTATGGAGAAGACCGGACAGATGTTTGGTAGTCAAACATCTATAAATGTTTCTAGACATCAAGATCTTACACCTACTAGAAACGTCACAGTTGTTGCTCAGTCACCTGTAAAATGGCGCATGAAAACGCCACCTATATCTTCTGACAGATGGTCAAGCAAGGTGGCTAGTATTTCCAGCTTGTCTGAGACTGATCTGTCTTCTCTTGAGCCATCTGGACAAACTTTGATAACTGTACAACAAGATTGCCTTGCTCCTAAAGGCACATGTTTGAATGTTGCCTCTATTCTAAATCCTAAAACTGGACGTAAAGTTACACTTGCTGAAGCTGTGAAAGCAGGAGTATTTGATCCAAAGAGTGGTACTGTTACTGATTCTAGGATTAATAAGAAAATGAATCTAACACAAGCTACTGCAAATAAATATGTATCTGAAGAATTACATAGTCAATTAACTGCTACATGTGGCATCATTGATCCTTTCTCTGGCAATGAATGCACTCTTCTTGAAGCCATGAGAAAAGACTTGTATCACCCTGTGAAAAACAAAATACAAGACCCAAGCTCTGGTAAATATATTTCAATACAAGAAGCTGTTGCTCGGAAACTGTTGTCAAGTACGGCAGCGGAGAATCTTGTAGGAGAAGGTGTTACTGTAACTCTTATTACTCAATCACAAGCTGTGTTCACAAATGATGACCTCGCATCAACCACTATGAGACTTGGACTTAGTGAGGTGATCGAAACTGGATTATACATTCCTAAATCTGGCATGATCATCGATCCTACTACAGGGACTGAATATACTGTCTTAGGAGCAGTAGAACATGGACTTCTTAATCCTACAAAAAGAGAAATCAAAGATGCTAAGTCTGGTAAAATAATGTCACTATCCGAGGCAGTGTCTGGGGGCGTGATTGACCCAGAATCTGGTTCTTACATAAATAGATCAAATGGACAAAAAATGAAACTAGATGATGCATATCAAAGAAAATATATCAATAAGCCATCAATGTTGTCTACTGCATTAAAAGAGGGTGCCGTACTTGAGAATGGTAAAGTAATAGATTTACAAACTGGTCGTGTTGTTTCATTCAAAGATGCTGTTGATCATGGTTTAATTGATGGGGATTCTAAAGCTATTGTGTTCACTAAGGCAGGCACTGTCTTATCTGTAAATGAAGCCATAGAAAATGGGTTATTTGACCAACAAGGTCGTGTTCATCCTCACCAATCTGAATTAAGTGAATCAATATCTGAGGCAGTAGATAAAGGACATATTAAATTTGTACAAGAAGATTTAACTGTTAGTAAACCATGTATAATTGACACTAGATCAGGAAAATCTGTACCTGTGCCATTAGCTCTGAAACAAGGAATCATTACTAGCAATGGTGATTTCATTGACACATCATCTGGAAGGAGAATACTTCTAAAGGCTGCAGCTGGACAAGGTTTTATTGACAAAGATGTTGCAGACGCTTTGTTGAAAGATATATCAATGAAAGATGGTAGTGGAAGAAATGTATCTCTTCTCAAAGCTATTCAGATAGGACTTATTAGCCCTGAAAATGCTGAGATAAGAGATCCAAGATCTAGAAAGACAGTGAGTTTACAGCAAGCTGCCCAAGAAGGTATTATATCTACAGATGATGCCATTTCTGTCCTTGAGTTGTTAAGTCCAGTAATTGCTCATACCACTGTTACCACACGTCTACAACCAGGACAGAAAGAAGCTGGAATCCGTTCAATTTCAGTTTCTGATGCAATTGCAAGAGGTTTACTTAAAGAAGAAAATAATACATTCCGTGACCCTAACACAGGTGCTATCATGTCTGTTCAAGAAGCCATTGAACAAGGCTTGCTCAAACTAACATCTGAGTGGCCATCAGATTCCTTTGCCTCTGTTGATCAGCCAGATGGTAAGAATGATTATGCCAAATGGATGAAAACAGTTGAAAATGATCCTGAAATTAGTCAACAACTTAAGACTGCTGGTAAAGCTACCGTTGAATCAAAGATTGAAAAGAAATCTGGAGATAAAAACTATTCTTTTACTCAGACTGTCATAACAAAACCTAAAGTTACTGAAAACGTTGTGTCTGAAACTAAACATTTTAAGGTAAAATCTGTGGTTGATCCTAGAACTAAGACTGAAATAGGAGTAAATGAAGCTATTCATAGAGGCTTACTTGATATGACGAAGGGACTGTTTGTTCACCCCATTACCGATGAGACAATGACGATTGAGGCAGCTCTTTCAAGAGGTTTTGTCCGTGGCGTTGAAACATCTGAACCTGTAGCTGGTGCAGTGAAAGAAACTAAATCATTTTCTCTCACTGGTGTTATACATCCTCAAACTGGAAAGCAGATTTCAATAAGTCAGGCTGCTAAATTAGGAATTTTAGACCTAGAAAAAGGTATATACAGAGGTGTTGATAGCAAAGGTAAATCAACAGTTTTGAAAATCAGTGAAGCTATTGAAAAGGGTTATGTCATTGCTGAAAGTGATTATGCAACATCAGGTCCCGGACAATTCCTTCATGAAACTAAAACATACCAATTGAAAAGTGTTCTTAATCCAATTACTGGACAGAAACTCGAAGTTTCTGAAGCCATTAAGTATGGACTGTTGGATGAACACAATGGTTTATATATCCATCCCAGAACTGGTGAGAAACTTACTATACCTGAGGCAATTGAAAGAAAATTAATTGATGCTGAGCTAATGTCAGTTGTATCAAATGCTGAAGGGGAAGGTAGTAAAATTATAACTACTAAAATGACAACACTGATGGTAAAATGTGTGATAGATCCAAGAACTGGTGAAACCATTTCTGTTGCTAAAGCTGTTGAAGAAGGTATTCTAGATGGTGCTCTTGAAAATTACACTAATCCTTTAACTGGTGAAACCTTTTCATTGAATGAAGCTATTGACAATAAACTTGTTATAGCACAAGCAGCCGCTATTGAAGGTTCAATATCAAGTTCAACTGAAAGTATACATATAGACGCTGAAGAAGAGGTGGTTGAATCAAATCTACATGAAGAAATATCATCAGAAACTGTTACATTTAGTATCAATAGTGTTATAGATCCTAGAACTATGGAGATGATGTCCTATGATGAAGCTGTAAAATATGGTGTTTTAGATGTCTCCAGAGGCTTATATAGAAACCCTATGACAGGAGAGACAACTCCAATCAACATCGCTCTAGAAAAGGGTCTTATCCATGGTGAGGTAACATCTAAAGTACGTGAAGATGATTTGATGCATAGTTCGGTTGATGCCAGTCATTTATCTTTCCCATTGAAGAAAATAACTTCTGTCATAGATCAGAGAGATGGTCATGAAATCTCATTGGACAAAGCTGTTAAAGATGGTATTATTGATACTGACAATGGAACTTATTTTGATGTGAACACCATTCAAAACATTCCTTTAGAAGTAGCATTAAAGAGAGGGTACATTAAGTTGTCAAAAACAACTGATGATGCTGACATTGAAAGGATGCGTTTAGAGTCTGCAAGAAAGGAATCAGAACGTGAGAAGAGACATTTATCAGCAGAAAATGGAATAGATCCTCAAGTTGATATGAAAATGGAGAAATTTGCTGTCTCTGGTGATAAACAGAAAAGTCCATTCGCAGATGAAGTATTTAATTACAGAACTGATAGAGAACAAGACTCCTATGTTGATGGCAAAGATCCATTAGAAGTTCATCAGCAAGAAGGTGTACGAACATGGAGACAACAAGAAATGGCTGTTGTTGGTACTGGAACTGAATCAGAAGAAAGTCTAAGATCTGAATCACCAACTGATGAAGTACAAGACATTGATTTAACTGATGGTTTGTCATTTAAGTCAGCATTGAAACTTGGTCTCATTGATGTGAAAACTGGGAAAGTTAGAGATCCTAAAACTGGACAACTTATTTCCATGAAAGATGCCATTGATAGAGATATACTAGATGTCAACAAACCTGCTATGAAAGATATTCTAACTGGTCAAGATTTAACTTTGAAACAATGTATTGGTAAAGGTATTGTAGATGCAAAGACAGGTAGAATAAATGAACAGAAAGCAAAGGGTGAGAAAGTTGCTGTACAACGTCCCATAGATGTGAAACAAACTCGAGGAAAACCTTTGAACTTAATTGATAGTGTTGCAATTGGATTGTATGATCCGGATACTGGTATGTTCACAGATCCAGAAACACAGAGAAGTTATACCCTTAGAGATGCTGTTGCTAAAAATTTAATTGATGGTAATTTAGTGTCTGTTATAGATAGACAAACTGGTGAGAGAGTGCCTTTAGCATCTGCCTTAAGACAAGGCCTTGTTGATGGCGTATCGGGTGATGTTGTTGTATCAGATCATGATGATAAAATACCTCTGATGGAAGCCATTCAGCAAGGCTTGGTTGAAAATATGTTTGATAAAGACACTGGGTCATTCTATGATCCACTTACTGGAAGCGTAGTTCCTCTTGATAAAGCTCTCACTGAAGGACAAATTCGTTCTGAAGCCAAAGTTTATGACTCTAGCACTGGTGAAGTTGTATCGATTGACACTGCTATGAGAAAGGGCATTGTTGACGTAAGAACTGGTGCTGTTACTGACAAGGCTACTGGTAGGAAAATGTCACCTCAAGAAGCATTAAAACTTGGACTGCTTGCTGTTGTTGGGTCTCCGGTGTTAGCAGGTAAAGCTGTTTATGATGCTATCAAGGAAAAGACTGACTCAATGGAAGCTAAGAAGCCTGTGTCTCCTATGATGAAAGCTACATCTAGTAGTCCACTAAGTCAACGTGAACCAAGTAGTCCACTGAATCAACGTGAACAGAGACAAATGAATGGTTTCTCACCTCAGAATGGTCATCTACCTGCAACTGAAAGATTCCAAGAACACATTTCTCAACCTAAAACAACTATTGTGTATGCCAAGCCAGGTGACCAGATAACGCCATCACCACCTACTAAGCTGTTTGCTGAGACATCATCTATTAGTGCTGATGAATACCACACTGATGGCAGATTCTCTGAGGTAAGTTTGTTTATTTATTGCTTTTATTGTCTTTATTCTAACTCCAATCACTTCTTCTCTGCAGGGTTTGAGAAATCATGGATATTTTAAGCATTGCATATTTATTTATTCTGCAGCCATCGACTATTTCTTCTGGGAGTATAATACTAACTGGAATTTGTATTCTTATAAATTTGTCAAATATAAATATCACAAGTGTGAAACAAATTTGAATATGTTTTGATTGAAATATCCATGGAAATATTCCGCTAGTTATTAGAAAATTAATACATAATCTGAGTAGTTGGTTTACACTTTGGTGTGACAGTGTGTTGTGTGGAAGAGTGTGTGTGATACTTATTTCAGGGTCAGGGTATCATCAGGAATGACATGCAATGTATATAGATCATTTATCTTATTACCTTCATTAAAACATTATCTTTTGACAGCTGACTAACAGAGATGGTAGACCAGGTGAACCACTTGAATCTACTACCATTATTAAAGAAAAGTATGAAGAAACTATTACTGTGCCTTCTCCAATGTCAAAGCCTAAGGACATCATTATTGATTGGTCCGCTGGTAAAGTTATACGAACCACGACTGGTGAGGTTATGTCTGTTGCTGAAGCCGTCCAAAAAGGAATTCTTGACTCAGACTCTGTTGAGAAACTAGCAGAGGCTGGTTTACAAGAAAGACCAGACATAGATATAGACTGGGACCATGGAACTATTCAAGATAAAGAGACAAAAGTAACCATGACGATTGATGAAGCTCATAGAAAAGAATACATTGATAAACAAACTGCTGATGTTTTGAAGATGATCTGTGGTGAATTTAAAGAAAGTGAAGTTTCCCCTAGTAAAGGAGGTGGTATGATTATCACTAAGAAGTTCCATGATTCTCGTAAAGAAGATGAGGAATTTGAAACCACAACAAAGACTAAACATGTGCCTGGTATTCCAGTCAAAGCAAGTACTCCTAAACAAGTAAAATCTCTTAATGAATATGTACGATCTGAGACTTTTAATGAATCTCAATTTATGGAACTTATAAAAGCAGGCTCAATTAATACTGATGAATCATATATTGTAAATCCACAAGATGGTGAAGTAATCACTTTGACTGATGCAATAGAAAGAAATATATTTGACTTGAGCAGTGGAAGAGTTTTCCATGTTGAAACAGGCAAATCACTCAGTCTTCAAGAAGCATACACTGATGGTTTTATTCCTGCCCCTGGGCAGACTATAACTCGTACAATGCAATCAGGGTTTGTAACTGACCACTTTCAGTACCTTGATGATGAATCTGATAGACAAATACATACATCTATTCAAGCCAATTTGAAAACAAGCCTAACTGAACCATTGACGGCACCAAAAGGTATGACATTTAGGCAAGCGATGCAAGAAGGGTTGGTTGATGAACAGGCTGGTACATTTATGAATCCCCATACTGGTGACATAATGTCTGTTGCCACTGCAATAGAATATGGCTGGATATCAGAGTCTGGTGAAACTGTTAAAATTGAACCTGACCGACAGTATGAGAAAACCATCATTGTAAACCAGAAAGCACCATCTGATGAAATGAAAAGATTGTCATTTAGCCAGGCCTTAGATCAAGGTTTTATAGACCTTGGAAGAAATCAGTACACAGAACCTCAGAGTGGCACTAAAATGTCCATCCTTGAAGCAATCAAAGGTCAACATATTGATAATACTATCTCAGAAGAAGTTGTCACTTCTGAAAACATGACATTGAATGCTGCTTTAGAATCAGGTGCTTTTGATGATGAGACGGGTTTGTTTATGGATTGTTCTACTGGTCAGCGTTTAACTCTTGCTGAAGCCATTTCTAGAGGTAAAATTGATGGTAACTCAGCTATGTATGATGTTGAATCTGGAAAAGTTTATACATTGAACGAAGCTATTGTTAAGGGCAAAATTGATGCTAAAACTGGTCAATATATTGAAAAATCTAATAAGAAGTCATCTTTTAAATCTGCTGCAAAGATGGGATTCATTGCCTTAATTGGAGCACCGTATCTTGCTATTAAAGGAGCAAATACAATTAAAGATATGCCTGAGTATGCTGTAGATATGAGTACTCTTGGTAGAAACAGAGGCATGAAGACTGATGTAAGCCCTACTATTCTATCTCCTTCTGAAGATGAACCCATTACTATTCAAGCAACTAAATTTAGTGTATTAGGTCCAACAACTCTTGAAGTGACACAAGTTAGAGAACTTACATCAGTGACGGCTAAAGATTCAGAATCAATGAATTTTATGGAAGCTATTTCTAGTGGTTACTTCAATCCTGAAACTGGTATGTTTGTTAACCCAGACTCTGGAATGTATATGAATTTACAAAAGGCTATACAATCAGGCCATATTCATCCAGACTCTGTGAAAATTCAGACTGACTCAGGCAGATGTATCAATCTTACTGAAGCTTTAGAATCTAAAGTGATTGACAACACTGGTCATATGATACAAGATGGTGGTACAGTGTCATTAGATGACTTAATGAAAGAAGGTAGAATACAAGAAACTATACCAGATGTCCATGCTGCTTCAAGTCTTGTTATGAAAACTACAGATAAAGTAAATGTTGACTCTGTATTAGATCCACGTAATGACTCATTGTGTAGTCTAAGTATGGCTTTAGATACTGGTTTAATTAACCCTCATGATGGTACATACACTAATCCTAGAACTGGTGAAGTTGTCAGTATATTAGATGCTGTGAACTTTGGTTATATCCAAGGTCAGGTAATTGATAGTATAATAATGAAAGAAGGATTATCTAAAGAAGGGTTTAAAGCAGAAGTTACATTCTCTGAGAAGAAAAATGTTAAGGTAGCTTCAGTCTTAGATACACAAACTGGCGAGAAGTTGTCTCTACATGAGGCAATTAAGAAAGGCATTATAGATGAATCTGAGGGTCATTATTATGATTTTAAAACTGGTAGAAGTTTACCACTGCTTGAAGCTATGGATCAACAATATGTTACAGCTAGTGAGGTCGATGCTAACATGTCATCATCAGAAAAATATCAGAAGTCGTCTGGTAACATTGTATCACAGATGAAATCACTTGATGTATCTACTGTTATTGATCCTTATACCAATGAAGAGTTGTCTATACCTGTTGCTGTAGAACGTGGAGTTCTTAATTTACAAGCTGGTATTGTCAGAAACACGCAAACTGGATCAGAGATGACTGTAGCTGAAGCTATTAAACATGGATACATGAAAGGTTCACAAACTTCCAGAAAAAGTGGAATATTCATGGATTCAATGCCTAAACGTTATGTACATGAAAAAGATGCAGTGCATTTAAAATCTGCCTATGACCCTGATCAAGGTCGATTTATTCCAGTAAAACAAGCCATACAGAAAGGTATAATAGATGAGAGACAAGGTGTATATGTATCCGATGATGGAAGTAAAATGCCTATCAGTAGAGCTATTGAGGAGAATTTGATTCAGACTGGAACATCTGGTCCTACTGAAGAGTCTGAAATGATACAAGAAAAAAGATCATACACTATAAGAACAGTACTTGATCCTCATTCAGGTCGTAGGATTGGTGCTTCTCAAGCTATTGACAAAGGTTTGTTAGATCTAAAATCTGGTATATATCAAAACCCACTTACTGGAGAGAGAATGAATATTCCAGATGCAGTTGACAGAGGTTATGTTGAAGCTGAAACTACACTTCAACAGTCACCAGTATCACCAACACTGAAACCTACCATTGTTCAAGTTGATATGGACAGAAAAGCATTTACTGTTAAATCAGTGTTAGATCCTAGAACTAGAGAAGAGATATCAGTCACAGAAGCTGTGTCTAGAGGAATACTAGATGAGACTATGTGTAAATATCTAGATAAAAGAACTGGCCAGACTCTACCATTAAGAGATGCAGTCAAGAAAGGAATGTTGGTAGTAGAAGAATCAGTAAATATTCCAATGAAAACTGAAGTAAGAAGAGAGAGCGTGATGGTCAAAGCTATCATTGACCCACTATCAGGAAAAGAGTATCCACTACACAAGGCTATTGATAAGGGATTGTTTGACCCTGATAGAGAATTAATTCACAATAGATTAACAGACAAGATGATTCCACTTGATGATGCAGTAAAACTAGGCCTTGCTAAAGTTGAACACAAGTCTGGACTGTCAGATGAAGAAATTGTACAGGGCATTCTTGTGGAGACAGTAAAAGACCCTATGACCGGACAAGATTTAAATGTTGTTGAAGCGAAAAGGAGAGGTATTCTTGATTCAGATTCTGGTCATTATGTTGACCATAAAACTCACACCAGAATATCTGTGGAAGAAGCCTTGAAGACTGACTTGATTAAAGGTAGAAGAGTATCTGGTGCTGATAACAGCTTCTCTGAATTAAGAGATCAGCGTGTTGTAACTATATCTCAAGCACTTGATACAAGAACTGGTACAGCTGTCAGCGTCAATGAGGCTGTACAATTGGGACTTCTAGATAAAGATCTTAGATCATTTACTGATCCAACTACTGGTAAAAGTTATCCAATAGAGGAAGCTATGAAGGAAGGTCTGGTATCTGGTAGTACTGCCACTGTTTCTACGACTAAAAGTAAATCTACTTCTCCTACATCAACAACTACTTACAATATCACCAAGGTTACTGATACCTCAACTGGTCGCAAGCTGAATGTTTCAGAAGCCTTAAAACAAGGTATACTAGCACCCTCTGGTATGTTTGTTGACAAGAAAACTGGTAATGTTCTTCCTGTATCTGAAGCTATCAAAGCTGGTCTAGTTGACACTGAAATACAAGATAATAAGAAGATGCCTAAATATGAAAAGTTCTACAAAATTGGTGAACCTGGCTCGGAATTACATGTCATTACATTTACTCAAGCACTGAAGAATAATTTTATTAATGCTTTTGATGGTACCTTTGATAATCCTTTTGATGGTAAAATTATAAGTGTAGATGAAGCTATACTGACAGAAGTATTGGTATCCGATACTGGGAAACCATTTAAATACAAGGCTCCAAGAAAGGATAGACTTACATACAGCTTTCAGCAAGCCTTTAAAAGTGGGTTGATTGATATGCAGACTGGTATGTTCTGGGATGTTAAAAAAGGGAAATCTTATGACATTGATGAAGCTTTGAAGAAAGGTTATCTCTCTCCTTTGAGTGTCAGTAGTTCTGAAGTTCCTAGTGGTACATCAGTTGTGATTGTCAAAGGAAGTCAAGAGAAGCAGCCATCTTTAACTCACTATGTTATTGATCATGAACCATCTTTGTCTCCTGTAATTAAACCCTTTGTAAATGAAGTAGATGCGCCATATAGTAAATCAAATGTCCCAGAATCTCTCCAAGAATCAGTTGATAGTTACCATGGAGATGTAATGTTTAGTAAACCAGAAGTCACAGCTGTACATGTAATGAAACAAAGCTTTGATTCAGACATAAAGTCTGATGATGACCTTATTGATGGAGATCATTTTGAAGAATCACCTATTACATTATCTGAGGCCATTAAAGCCGGTCTTGTTGATTCTAACAGTGGGCGGTACATACCCGGTCCAGGAGAATCCATTTCAGTTGATGAAGCTGTTATTTGTGGATTTCTAAAAATGGATGAATCTGAAGAGAAGTATAACTATGATGTTGGAAGAAATCTTACATCTCCTATAACTATAACAGAGGCATTAGCTACTGGTAAAATTGACAGTGAAAGTTGTAAGTTTACTTGTCCAGATGGTTCTCAGATACCATTCCAAGCTGCCTTACATCTAGGTTATGTTCAAGCTAAACTATCTAGTGATGATGAAACTGATGTCAATGAGGATACTGATCTTGAACTAAGTGGAGTTGAAATCAAAGTAAGATCTGCACCAAAGGATATGTATGTTACCATTTGTCCTTCTTCACCATTCTCACCTAAACAAGAAATGGTGTTCAAGAACGATGTCCTGGTTTCCAAGACAGCCACAGAAGTCATTGTATCACAAGGATCTACTACTTATATCACACAACCAGGATATTTTGTTGATTCAACTGGTAAAGTTGTGAACTCCGTATCTGGTGAGAGAATATCTATACAGGAAGGAATGTTACGAGGGATAGTTGATATAGAAGCAGCTGAGGGGACAGGTGAAGCTAAGATATATGGAGCTAGTATTGTACCTCCTATATTAGATAAAGATCATCAACAATGCATGGTGAGAATAGCCAGTTAATTTTGTTGTTTGAGAATGTTTGGTTAATGTTTTTATCATGTTGAAATGAAATCAGAAATATTTTGTACTGTATAAAAAAAGATTGAGATGTCTGTTGAGAGCTTAAACCTAATATATAAGTGGGACTATTTGGGTTTAGGATTTTGATATACAATTATAGTTTGTATTTGGAAAATCATTACCAATGGGGACATGGTGTTTAAATCATTTTTAGTTTGTTTTTCGAAAAAAAAACAGAATGATTTTACAAATACATTTATGTAAGAACTTACTATCAGATTTTCTTCCTACATATATTTTTGATTTCATGATATCCCCAAATGTTGCATGCACATTATATATATATATTGAATATTTCTTTCTTGTTATTGGTGTTGTGTTGTAGCTTTATTGCTGATTTTAAGATATTATGATATTTTATCTTTTGTTGTTGTAAAAATATGAAATTGTTGATTTATGATTTTTTACAGATATTTAATTCTGTATTTACATGACAGTTATGACTTGATGTTGCTTATCATTGGCAATAACCATAGGCCAATAACCATAGAAACAAAGAACTTTTTGTAAGGAGAAGGAATCTCACTGTAAAATTTGAGTTTCATTTCTGTCTTTTTTGGATCATTTATGCTTTATTTAAATGTATTTGTATTGCATTTGTTTTATTGCTGCAGCAATGAATATCATGACTTTTTGTAACTTTGGTTTAACTACAAAGTAAGAGTTGTGTTATTGTTATGATAAAGATAATGTTTATTAAGTCAGAACTGTCTACCAACATCAGTTTGTGTTTGTTGCAGCATTTCATTCTTCATATTTGTATTAAGGTGCTTTATAACAGAAAATGTTGTGATTTTGAGCATTTTCAGTGAATTTTGTTATGAATCTACATTGTATTTTTGCTTTGTATGGCCATATTTTATATATATCTACATATTCAGCTTTTATTTTATATGTTGTTAAAATACATGTTCTACTTATATTTCCCACCATCATTACTGTATAAATATTTTATGATACCTTTCCTTAATTTTGTGGAAAACATTTTTCATTATGATTATTTTTTCTTAGTATGAGCTTTTTTATGTTGTAAATTTAGTTTGGGAGTAAATGTATGAGATCTTATGGTGAGAATAAGCGAAATTCTTTTTGTTTTGAGATGTTTTCTATTATTTTTGATATGTTTTATTTTGGAGAGTCTGTTATCTTTCTATGTGGAGAGTGTTTAGTTTTATTTGGAAAGTGTGTGTTTCTTTTATTTTGGGTAGGGGTGGTTCTTTTTGGTTTAGTGAGTGTGTTTCTATCGTTTTGGGAGTATGTGAATTAGATAAAATGATTTTGACTATGAAACTAACTTTGAGAATGATTCATTTGTTTTGATTATTTCAGCTGGTCACTTGAATATGTTATTATTTATGTGGTTTGCCTTCAATGCATGGTAATTTAAATTATTGTCACTAAGTTAATGTATTTTATTATAAATTTATCCACTGCTTTTTTCAGATTGTTTCCCAGTCTGTTTCTATGGCAATCTCAGAAGTCCATGACCCATTATCCTTCTCTGGCCATAATCATATAAATGATAATGGTTTACTTGAGGCTGGTGATGGCACTGTCCTTAAATCAAACAATATTTCATTAGATCAAAGTTTCGATTCTTGTGATGATCTTAAATCTACTAATGCAAACTCAACTCTTGATAATAGCTTTACAGACTCTGTGTCTTCTATGCCTGTTGTGAAAAATAAATTATTAAAAACCAAAGATTGTGAAATCAATCTAGGAAAATATTTACTGCCCGGTAACAATGACTCTGATTCTGATGATGAAAAGAAAGCCAATATATCTAAAACAGAGGTAGTTTGTTACACTGAAAGTCTTATAGAAGAGTTTTGGGACAGTTCGATAGAAAAATGGGTTCATCCTCGTACTGGTAGACATTTACATATGCAGGAAGCAATAGACTCTGGTATCCTATGTCCAGAGATTGTACGTGTTAAACAAGCTAATAATCAAACCATTAATCTACAAAAAGCTATAAACTGTGGTCAAATTAATGTACATACTGGGAAAACTATTAATTTAAAAACTGCTCTGACATGGCCATTCCATGTAGCTCTAGCTAAAGGTCTGGTGAAAATTAACGACAATGAGCCAATTGAAAAATGTGATATGTACACTGAACTAGGTCCTGGTGTGGTTTCACTTATTGCTAAGAAAGAGATAGTCAGAGATACTAAACTTCTTGATAAGAGACTTGACCAGTGGCTTGATATTCCACGCTGTGTGGAGGGTTTTATCTTTGATACTGAATGGGGAAAAGTTAAAGATAATATGACTGGAAAATGGTATTCATGGGATGAAGCAAAAGATGCTGGACTTATACTTGATCCAAGAATTGGTGAACAAAGTTCAATGTCTGAAGAGGAGATATTAAAACTAGATGAAGTTGATAATCATATTGTTAATTTGAAACATGTGATAGATGAGAAAGGTACCAAGGAGTATGGTGGGCATATTTTATTCAATCAAAATCCTGCCAAACAGGCTGCAGGACGTAGAATGTCTGTTGACCACTCTGATAAGCCACCTCCCACTTTAACTCAAAGAAGAGCTAGTTTGGCAGCTTCAGATAATAAATCTAAAATTACAGTATTCCCTATAATGCTTGATGAAGCTATTAAACAAGAACTATACAACCCTGTTACAAATAAGTTTAAAATACCTTACGATAATACTGAAATTCCATTAGAATTGGCTTTACAAAGGAATCTAATCAATAAGGAATCTTTGGTACGTGATCCAGTCAGTAGAGACATACTATCTCTTCAGGAAGCAATTGATAATAGAATAATTGACCCAGAATCTGGTAAAATGATTGATGCTAATGGACAAGCAATAGCTTTGAATTTCGCTTTCAATTTAGGTCTTGTTATGAGATCGCAATCTCCTCTGAAGCTCTCAATGTCTGAAATTTTAGATGAAGGTCTTTTTGATGAAGAATTAGGTACTTTCTTAAACCCAGATGATAATCATGAAATTAGTTTCCGGGAAGCTATAGAAACAGGTTTGATTGATAAAGATTTGGTTAGAGTAAGAAATGCTGAGACTGGTAAAGTAATGAAGCTTGATGAAGCAATTGAACAAGGCATAGTTTGTGCTGAATCTGGAGTATGTGTTGATATGGCAAGTAAAGAGAAATTACTCATACCAGACAGCTTAGAGAGAAGTGTACTGATTGATGTAGCGAATCAACCAAAAATGTCCTTGCAAAGTGCCATAGAAGAAGAAGTGTTCAATTTCGCTACTGGAACATTTCGTGACAGTGATTTGGGTATAGAAGTTTGTCTTGGTGATGCTTTGGAAAGTGGACTTATTGATGCTGACTCTGTTCTAGTCCGTGACCCTAAGACTTTAACAATTCTAACAGTGGATGCTGCCATAGTTGAGAACATTATAGACCCAGACAGTGGACAATATTCAAACAATGATATATCATTAAGTTTTGGTGATGCTATCGATAAAGGATTAGTTCTTTTTAATTCTTCCCATGGTGTCTTACCTTGCAGTGTTCTGGAAGCTGTAAGATTTAACATTTATGATAGCAAATCACAGAAATTTATTGACCCAAAGTCTGGCAATGTTTTATCATTGGAAAAGGCAGTTGAGGCAAACCTTATTGATCCGAGGAAGACCATGGTAAAAGATACATCTACTGGTAGATTTCTCTCATTGACAAACGCTGAGTATCTTGGTGTGGTTAATACCAAGAAGTCTGAAATAACAGATTTAAAAAATCATGCCCCATGTGAATTTAAAACTGCTAAAGAAAAAGGCATACTGCGCCGATCTGCTAGTGATGAATGTCTGACTTTGAAATCTTCACTTTCGAGAGGTCTTGTTGAAGATGGCAAAGTTTATGATATTTTATCAGGAAGAAAATTAACTCTTTCTGATGCTATTGAAATAAGAATAATTGACGATACACCTACTCTTGTCAAAGACATAAAGGGTGGAAAATTTGTACCACTGTGTGATGCTATAAACAGAGATTTAATTGATGTTGAAGAAGGTGTTTTTATTGACACTGAGTCTGAAAGAGCTTCAAGTCTGGCAGAAGCTTTTGAATCATGTAACATAATTGAGATCCCTGTGAATGGATTGACACTGGCTGAGATTGTTGAACTTGGTCTATACAAACCAGAGACCAACAGTTTCCTTGATGTTAGAACTGGTAAAATGGTTTCATTACTTGATGGTATTGAACAGAGATTAATTGATAATTCAAGACCACAGGTGGTTGTTCCTGGTTCAGGTCTCTTCTCCCTGAAAGAGGCTCTGGAGTGCGAATACATTGATAAAGATACTGGTAACTATGTCATTGGAGGTAAAGAGATTAAATTAATTGAAGCAGTAGATAAATTCTATGTTGTAACTGTTGGTAGCAAAAGAAGAAATAAATCCGTGACAGACTCATATTGTGAAGACCTGGATGATGGTAAAACATGGAATGATTTACTTGTGAAGAAACCACATGAAAGAATGTTTATATCAATGGAAGAAGCTGTAGAATGTGGTGTTATTGATATCCAGACTGAGTCTTACTGTGATCCTTTGACTGGTTGTGTGAAACCATTGAATGAAGCCATTGCAACAGGAGAAGTTGTTGAATCAGATAATCCAAAGTTTTGTTTAGCTGGTGCCTTTGATCTTAAGATATTTGACAGAGTAAACAATACAGTTCTGGATCCAAGAACTAATGAATATATAAGTCTGCAGGATGCACTGAAATCAGGTCTTATTGATACAACTAGATCTAGAGTGAAAGATTTAGAAACAGGTCAATTTATCTCTCTGAAGCAAGCACTAAAGAAGGGTATAGTTAGTAGCACAACTGGTTCCCTGTTGGAGAAAACTCAGAAAAGAACATTCCCTATTGATGCAGCTGTAAAAGAAGGTCTGATTGTTGACTTTACTAAATCTAACTTTACTGTACCTGAAGGTATAGCCATGGGATTAATAACTCATGATGGTTTAATGGTAGAAGATCTGACTTCTGGCAATCTGATGTGCTTAGAAGATGCTGTATCCAGAGGCATTGTAGATACATATAATACCTCTGTGAAACCACATGATAATGACCCTGAGATGACATTGGCTGAAGCAATTCAGCTGAATGTGGTTGACGAGAACACTGGTGTTATGAAACTTAAAACTGGTAGACGTATTTCCCTTGCTGAAGCTGTATCAAAAAGTTATATAGTTGAAAAGAAAGATATGGATATTTTTGCTAGCTGTAATGATATGGTTGCAAGTATAGAAGTCCCATTGTCTGATGAATCCAACGGTATAGAAAGTTTCCTGCCAAGGATATTAAGTTCTCCATTGTTTAAAACTGATTCTATAAGCAGTTTAAGTGGCAGAAGTGACTCTGTTAGTAGTCCTATTAGATTTGATGAGGCTTTGAAATTTGGTTTTCTTGACCTTGAAACTGGAGATTTCAATGATTTTCTTTCCGATTCTAAAATTACCATTGAACAAGCTGCTCTTGAAGGAAAACTTAGTATCAGAAAAGTTTCCTATTATGATGAAGAAAATAAGTTGAGCATTCCTTTAAAATTTGCATTAGAGAAGAACTTGATATTCCAAGCTTCTAAAACTGGTAACCATGACAATGAAGCTATTGGTGGGCCTTTGAAGAAAGGTCTTACATTCCAAGAAGCTATCAACAAAGGACTTCTTACCATACAAACTGATTTATCTGACAGTATCGATGGTGATAGACTTAGTGTAAAGAGTGACACTTTCTCTGAAATGATTGTAAAAAACAAACATTTAGACTGGTTATCATCCACTAAGGCAGTTTCTTCATCTTTGGACTCATTGATACAAAATGTCAAAGAAGACCAGTCTGGGTTTAGAGTTGGTACCTTGTATGATGCTATTGAAAAAGGTTTATACAATGAGACAGATGGCATGTTGAAAGATACATTTACCAGAAAATGGGTTAGAATAAAAGAAGCAATGAAATCTGGCCTAATTAGTCCAAAGGCACCAGAAATTGTGGACCCATCAACTGGGGATTTCATTTCTCTTGATGAAGCTGTGAAGAGACAATTAATTGACTCTGAAAGTGGAATGTTTATCAATCCAATATCAAAGAAGAAAATGACTCTGGCAGAAGCTAAAGAGGATGGTCACATTGTTAAAACAAAAACATCTTTGCAGTCCAAGAGTTCTGTTGAAATCTATGTGGAAGAGATACTCACTAATGAAAGATCTATGGGCAAAAATAAACTCCAGGAAGCTTTCTCTACAGGTGTACTTAATAGATCTAAGTCTCATGTTATAGATCCTGATACGGTTAAACCTATAACAATACGTAGAGCAGGCAGTCTTGGTATGATAGATGCTAAAACTGGAGAATTTAAGAATCCACAGACTGGGGAATCTTGTTCCATAGCTGATGCTGTAAACAAAGGATTTATACTTAGTCCTAAAGGTCTAAGTTTGTATAGTGCTGTGAACCAAGGTTTATATAATGAGAAAACTGGACTTTTCAAAGACCCTGAGTCTGAGACTGAGTCATGTTTGAAGTCTTTGATTGAGCGTGATGTAATTACTGACAGTTGTACGGAAATACGAGATGTTTCGCGTGATGGCTCTCTTATAAAGATGAGAGAGGCTATTAAAAGAGGAGTAATAGATGGTGAAAAAGGAATGTATATTTCTGAAAATTTGGAATTGAATTTCAAAGAAGCCATTTCTGCTGGCTTAATTATTAGTAATATACCTAGAGAAGGATTAAGAGAAAGTAGTAATAATGTTCAAACCATTGTTGGAGATAAACCAAACCAAATATGGAAATCTAAAGTACCTAGTAAGGAAACACTGAAAGATGGACCTAGTATTTACTTTAATGATAAAGATTGTAAGAAACTTGATGATTCCAAGGTTACAAGTTCTACTTCTAGTATGGAAACAAATTCATCAGGTTATGAAACCAATGCCTCTCAGAATCAAACTAATGTTGACGATGATGTCAGATTTGCTGTTGAAATTGATCAATTGAAATCTAAACAAGTTTTCCTTAATGTTAATGATGATGGTCAAATTGGTCAAAATGAAAAAGTAAAAGAAAATGAAAACAAATTGAAGAAGTTTAAAAAGAGTGAACAATTATCTGATACTGGCAATATTACTGTGATAAATGGATTTAAACCTGAATCTAATATAGATATTGATATCGGTGACTTAAAACCTGTTGTTAAATCAGACAATGACGGCAGTGGCTCAAAACAACTGATTAAATCTGACAATGAAAGCAATGGGTTAAAACCATTACCTAACTCCAACAATGAAGGCAGAAGAGTGAAACCTAAGTTGAAACCGAAACCGAAAGCAAATACTGAGAGCCAAGATATTAACCAACAACCTCAAAGTGTCAATGTTGGAAGTAACATTCAATCTCAATCTCAATTAAACAATGAGGGTCAAGACTTAAAATCACCACCAAAAGCAAACAATGCTGACCAAAGCATAAAATCACAATCAAAAGGCAACAAAGCTGAGCAAAGTAAAACATTGCCATCAAAAGCAAACAATGCTAATCCAAGCATAACATCACAATCAAAAGCAAACAATGCTGAGCCAAGCATAACATCACAATCAAAAGCAGGCAGTGCTGAACCAAGCATAACATCACAATCAAAAGCAAACAATGCTGAGCCAAGCATAAAATCAAAATCTAAACCAAGCAATGATGACTCAAGCATAAAATCAAAATCTAAACCAAGCAATGATGACTCAAGCATAACATCAAAATCTAAACCAAGCAATGATGACTCAAGCATAAAATCAAAATCTAAACCAAGCAGTGATGATCCAAGCATAAAATCAAAATCTAAACCAAGCAATGATGACTCAAGCATAAAATCAAAATCTAAACCAAGCAATGATGACTCAAGCATAAAATCAAAATCTAAACCAAGCAGTGATGACTCAAGCATAAAATCAAAATCTAAACCAAAATTTGATGACCCAAGCATAAAATCAAAATCTAAACCAAGCAGTGATGACCCAAGCATAAAATCAAAATCTAAACCAAGCAGTGATGACTCAAGCATAACATCAAAATCTAAACCAAGCAATGATGACTCAAGCATAACATCAAAATCTAAACCAAGCAATGATGACTCAAGCATAAAATCAAAATCTAAACCAAGCAGTGATAACCCAAGCATAAAATCACAATCTAAACCAAGCAGTGATGACTCAAGCATAAAATCAAAATCTAAACCAAGCAGTGATGACTCAAGCATAAAATCACAGTATAAAGCTGACACTGAGGGGCTAGACTCTAAACAACAGTCACAAACTGACAATGTAGACAGTCACTCTAAATCTGGAAAAGACAGTGAGAGTTGTGATGTTAGACCTCAATCAAAATCAGACAATGTTAGTCTAGGTGAATCAAATAAATTGTCTCCTAATATTGTAATTAAGCAAGATAAAGAAGTATTGAAAAATGAAGGTAAAATAAAAGACAGTGATGCAAATACTAAAAAGGTTATTAAAGATAATACTACACCCAGTGCTGATTTTGTAAATGAAAATGATTCTGTTCTGAAGCCTAACACCAAAAATGCTGACATAAATTCACAATCTGATTCTAACAAAGAAGTTGTCGCTACTAAAACTCTTAAAGACAAAACTCCTATGTCAGATAATCTTGACAACAGGACAGGAAGTAGTAACAAAGCTAATGATGAACAAAAAGATACTAAAGGTGAAAATAAGTCAACTTCTTCACTACCCATTAATGAGAAAGAGAATAATATATCTAAAAAGTCTACCACAGATTCAACAAAGGTTTCCAATATCAAAAATGCTGACAGTATCTTACAATCTGGTACAAACACTGAAGTTGCCTTTTCTAAAAACTTGAAAGATAAAACTCAAATATCAGATTATCTTGACAATAAGACTGGAGGTAGTGCTGAGAAAGTTTCTACTGAAATTGAAGAACACAGAGCTAAAATTGATGAAAATAAGTCACAAAAACAATTACCTATTAATGAAAAAGACAGTGATTTGTCTCAACAGGCAGCAATTGATTCATCAAAGGTTTCCCAATCAACAGATAATGTTGGAGATCAAGCTAAGAAAGAAGTAAAGCAAAATAAACTAATTGAAAAGCTTAAGATTGTTCACAATGAACCTAATGAAAGTTTAGATCAGGACTTAAATGTGCCATCACCTCTCTTGGGTCATAGGTCTCTGGTATCACCTGGTGTAAGAGGGAAGGAGTTTACATTTCATGCTGGTGTACCTCATTCAATCATAGAGGAACGTCAGGTATAATAAATGGAATGATTTGATTGCTTGGAGCATTTTCTGATTTTAGTTTTTACTCCCTCCACCTTACTGACTTAAAACATTCTCTGTAGTTAACTTGTAGGTTTTATTTATGAATGACCTCGACCTTGGGTCTTTGACCTTTGTATGAATGACCTTGAGACTTTGACCTTCTGCTGATGAGGCTTGTTCTTTCTGATGATCTTGTTTCTGAGAACTGTTGAATGTATTAACTGTTAGTAACAAACTTTGAGTATGGCCTGAGTATGTTAGAATAACAAGTTTGAATGAAGGAGTGTGATATGTTATGGCATGATTTGATGAAAAGTTCAATGAAAGCATGATTGTTGGCATGATTTGTGTTCTTTTTTAAATCTTTTGTTTTATTGCATTAATGATTTTGTCTAGATAAGTTTATGTTTTCTTTCTATCTAGAATGGACTACATTTGAAGAAATTCTATTTCTTTGTGCTTGGTCTTCTTGTCTTATTTATTTTGGATAAAGTTGTCTAAGGAAAGTAGTTGTTCACATATTCAAGAGATTTTTGTTTAATTTGTGTCTTTGATGCTTTTTAGATTTTATTTTTACTGGTGGACTATTAAACTAGACACTACAAGTGAGAGAAATGTGTATGAAATATTGAGAATGATTTATGCACACTAGAGTTATTTTTTTGTTTTCTTTTTACTATGATTACTGAGATATTGAACAAATAATTTGAATGTAATCACTGCTTCTGTTGCTAGGGTTACAAATGTTTGTTAAATTGACAAATGCTTCTCAATTATGATGATTTTGATTGAAATAATAAATATAACCACCAATGTTGAAACTATTATTATATTTTCTGTTTATAATTGAACTGCATGTCATTTCTGCAATGATTCCCCCATAGAATAATGAAACTGCATGGTTGCTAGGTAACAAACTAACAATAGTAGTGTTTTAATGATTCTTCTTTACACTTTGTAGATTATTGTAGAAACTTGGTTTCTATACTTTTCTGAATTAACACAGCTCTTCTTTCTGACTCATAGACATTCGATTTTTAATGAATGATTTCTCTTAGTTGAACTTTTTTGTAGAAAAATATTTAAAACTAATAACAATGTTTTTCTGTCTGTCATATATGAGTTCATAATGATTGAGAAAAAATATATATCTTCTTTGATTGAATATTAAATATTAACATGAAAAGAATGCCTATTTTATTGGCCATCAATTTGTTTTGTACTGATAATATATTTATTTTCTAATTACTTTATATTCAATGATATTGATATACATTTGTATGTTTGATGAAGCACCATGCACTTTCACTATTCTTTGGATGATTACTACTGATGTGTTTTGTTTTTACTATTAACAACAACAACTACAACAATGTGTGTGTGTGTGATGTGAGAGTGCGAAACTTTAATATAGTAGATTTTACCAAATATTTTACAAATGTATTAATTACTCTATATCTCTGTCACTGGTTTAAAGCCTAGATCACATGTTCATGGAACACCCAGCTTGCACAATGTGAACAGGGCTTGAATCTGTCTTAGTTGGTTGGCCTTAATATTTAATCATAAAAGAAGTGATTTATGATAAAAACAGTGAAACCTCCTTTTAAGGCCATGTATAAAAAACATCCACCTCTGGATAATTGAAAGATAAAATTTACTATTGTCATGATGTTTCTTTTGAAAATGGCCCTCCCAACAACAGCCACTTGCAATAACAGCCAAAAAGAACAAATTTCTTCCACTGACTGTTGATGAGAGGTTTCACTGTCAGCTTTTGAGCTAATGTTATTGTAAGCCATATATATATATTATGTGTTTAGTACATGGTAAGAATCCTTTAGATATGTATCCTCATATAATCAAACTTTTATATAATATTATACGATAAATTGGCAACTGCTTTACCATTTATGTTTGTAAAATATTGTGTTATTGCTTTGTAAAATTCAATTATATCATTTGCATATTGACTTGAAATTAATAATTGATTATTGATCAGAGCAGTATTATAAATTTGTAATTTACTTGAAATCTGACTTTCATAGTAAGGTACATAATATTTAATAAATAAGATAGGTACATTGTAAACACATCTGAGTTTCTCTGTTCATATTGAAACTTCTGCAAGGCCAACTATTGCTCTTTCCCATAAATGAAGAGAACAAATGTAACAGCTTCTGGACAGTTCCTGCAGAATTATCTTCTTATACATTAATTAAATTTGACCTATATTCTACCTAGCTAATTATAATAAATATAAAACAATAGGTATCAAAGGTAATTCTTGTAATGATAGCAAACAGGAACATATTATAATGAGTGACAAGTTTATTTGACAGGGTCAACCTACAATGGTATGGAGTTCAATACATAAATATATTTTTATGTTAGATATTTAGATATTTGCTAGTTTTCTCCTTGTATTCTATACATTAATATTCTTTGTGTTGGTGTTCTATTTTGTGACATTGATATATACTTCTAAAACCTTTCTTAGTTTTTGTGGTAAAATATTACTCAATAAGGCATGTTGATTTTTGTTTTTCCCATTTTTCCATCCCTTTTGGCCAACAACTAATCTTTCCCAGAGAGCCTGAAAGATTTGTAGGCAGTTTGTTTAAATTTTGAAGGTATTTTGCTATGATAATAACCTTTGACTTTCCACTACAAATTGGCCATAAGGTCAAATTTAAGGTCACTTCTTCAATTTTATAGAATGACTTTGTTGAAGAAGTTCTTTATGATATAGGGTCAATAATTGTAATATATTAGTTAATGAATCTTCATGAGGGAACTTCATGCCGATTGTCATCAATACCTAAGGTCACATTGAAATATTAATCTGGGTCCTAGCCATAAGTTCTTCTCTCCTAATACAGTGTGGGACTCTTGGGTCAAAAATCCCTTATACCTTGCATGACCAATACACTTTAAAATTAGGCTGTATAATGTTTCACATTGTCTAAGATCTTCACCATCAGGGCATGATTCTAGTTCAAACCACACCCTTTGTTTTGTTACTCTTTGTGATATGTATTTCCCATTCAGTTCTAAGTAAGTTTTGATATGTCTCTATACTCTTGTATACTTTTGTGGTTTCTACCTAACATGTCGGCATGAATGTTTGTGTTCTCTTTTTTAAATGATTTCCCTGAGTCTCTTGTTTTTATGCTAAATTTATTTGACACAAACTATATTATTTGACTTATTATAATATAACTCCATTGTTTTATTTTATAACTATATTTGTTTAACACTATTTTTATTTAAAAAACAAATTTACATCCACACAAAATCATTTGATATTTTATGAGTCTTTTTTGAATGTCTGTCTGAGAGCTCTGTGTGTGTAGTTTCTAAGGTTTATTGAAGTTGAACATCTTAATCAACATTATAGAAGTGGGTTTTTATTAAATTTATAAAAAAAATCGTGGTTTTACTACTGTCCCATATTGTTACCAATTCAAAATTAATTTTAACGTCTTCCTTCCACCTGGTATTACCCTTGACTGTTGAAAAGGGACTTATAACTAAACTCTTTACTGAAAACTATCTGGCTATTGTTTTATCTCATGTATATGGACAATATTTTGTATTTAAACATCTATATATTACATTTCATTTTATGATTTATGCTATTTATTAATTTAAAAAAAAGGTAAAACAATATTACTTAATGTAAATTATTCTAATATATACATGTATTACAAATATTAAGAACTTACGTAAAGAAAAATATATTTTATATTTAAATAGATAATTACAATTATTTATTTTATACATGTATTAATCAGATAGTATTTTATTTTATATTGCTTAGAAAATTATATGAATTATAATAAGTGATTTATCTCCCCTGTTGAGTATTGCTACATAATGTATATTATACAAAATGCTAGTAAACAATTATAAATGTATATTACTTGTTATTTAGTTATATTTTAAGACTATATAAAGCTAGGAAATATTTTGTATTGATTTATAAACTGATACATTAAGAAAATAAAAGTGTATATTATTTTTGGTTTTCTGTTTGATTCTTTTCTTTATTTGTACTAAGTTACTAACTTATTTGAATTTTCCCAATGGGTTCTTTAGAGGGGCAGGAGAGCATGTATGGCTGATTAAGGACCACTTATGTAATATAAGGTCCATAAGATGACATAGATTTTTTGTTTACAATGTCTAAATGTTTATGAACCAGTTTATGAAAAAAATATGAAGATCAAGTTGAATATGGTCCTATTAGGTTTTTTCTGAACATGGAACCTTAGCTGCTTATAACTAATGCTGACAAATATCAAGGAATATAAGGGAATGTCAGCAAAGGACCATATCAATTGAGTAATTAAAATCTCTCACTCAGTACGGTTTGTTAAAATATAAATTGTTGGTTATGATTAAGTTTAAACATTGTGCCAGAATGTAGAAATGATGCGATACAATTAGATTGAGACAATTCCAACACTGTCATTCTTGTAAAGGTACCACTATGGTGTATAATTGCAAATGAAGAATACACTGAGTAAGAAAAAAACACAAAAATCTCTCAAGTAAATTTGTAGAGTTAGTATGTAATGTAAATGTATAAAGTTATTGTTATATTTTGGTCTTAATATTGTATGGAATGATATAATACTAGAACAGTAGTATATATGTATGTTTGTATGTGATGTCGAGTTCTGTGGTTATATTTAAAGCATGACAATAGTAATATTAAATAGTTTGTTGTTGTTAAGTCCACAGGTGACAGACCCAAATTTTCCTTATTATGTCACATGTGGTTAAGTCAGCTTTTGTTCTAAATCTGTTGAAGTTATATTTATTGAAAGAAATGAAACCCTGGTTAAATTAAATCCTTCATCATTTGATAAATGATGATTGAATTTTTGAATACTGTTTATGGAACTTCATCCAACTTGTATGGGTAATTTTGAAATTCCATTATACAGATTTGTTTTTCAGTTGGCTCATATCTTATGTGTTATGGACAGAAAGTGTCTATCTCACTTGCCAAAATACAAATACTCATTTAAATAATATTCAGTTTACAGTTACTTAGAAGAGATTTTTTTTTCTTAGAAGAGATTAAATTTCTATTGGATCCTAACATGCATTATATATAATATATATTAATAATTTACTTGAATCTTTCAGCATGCAGATATTTCATGCATTTTGTTTGCATTTTGTTTCCTATATGACTTGTGTATATATTCATGTATGTAATGATTTGTGGAGTGTTTTATTGTGAATATTAGTCAAAGTTTTATTATTATACTTTTTAAAAAACCTAATGGTTGCCATGGAAACATTAATTTGTGAAACAAATCATTACTTAAATTAAATCGTAGGTTCAATACTGCAGGTGACTCTGTATTTTTGCTGTATTCTGGATTGTTGAGAACTTCTGAAATTAATAAGAAATTAACAAAAAACTATTTAGCTTTAATCTGGAACATATTGTTACCATGGCAACTTAAGGGTTTATTGTATTTCTTATTTGTCTGAATATGGTACATAATAAATTATATATTTTACTTTATGAAAATCTAAATATTAATGTTTTTATTTTTTGCAAATTAGGAGCAGGTTCAGAAATTTTTGTAAGAAGGGTTCAGTTTCTAATGGGGGTGTCACTATAAAAACAATTCGCAGGATCAGTTCTTACTTTATTTGGTTAATTATTGCTGAAAATGAAACATTTATGGGGGGAAGCAGTTCAGACACCATGATTTTTCTGGATCTACCTCTAAATATACATTTATTTTTTAGCTGTACTACTGAAGGAACAGAAAACTATTTAGTATATGGTTTAATATTATTTTAATTATTATTTCATAATATGTTTATTTTATATATAGATTTTGGTAGTATATATAATATTAAATGTAAGAACATCATTTTATGGCTGATTGATTGCACTGTTTAAATGCTTTATGATATTTCTTGTAGAAATAAAATAATCAGAAGTTAACCAGGGGAAATAATTCTGTAAACTTCATCAGGATAAATTCTATCAATATTGTCCAAAAATTGAATGTTTGAAATTTGACTCTTGAAATATATATATGTATATGTCAGTAACCACGGCTAATACATTTTTTGGAGATTCTTTCCATAAAAAAATATTCAAACACTAATGATTTTTAGGGTGAAAGTTTCCTTTTTTCATTATTTATTTGATAAAAAAAACTTATGCCAATTCACTTTTAGTTATGCTTTCAACTTTGTTTCATAAGTGAGTAGGTTGACTGACCGCCGTTATATGACGTTATATGTGTTGCTACGGCGTTAAACCAACAAAACAATCATAATATGCATTTAGGCTTAATTTTGTGAGTTTACAGAAATGCTTCACTCTGTTCTAATATTTTTATATTTCAAAGTTTATAATGTTTTATATTTCTGGTAAGAAAACCACAAAGTGCTTATATTAATATAAACATGGAGGCACGCCATGTATGATATGTTATGTTGTGTTGTTATCGATATATAACACTGGAAGTGGGTATATGGTTTATATTGCATGTGTCTTGTTTTGTATAATTTATTTAGCAACTTGCTGATTCCTATGAGAAGTTAGTACAAGATTTGCATAATGAATTTAATTGGATATCTGATGTTGAACAATTACTAAAAGATGATCAGCCTGTCAGTGATGAAGCTTATAAAGCTCAAAGTCAGAGAGAAGCTCTTAAGGTAAACTTGTCTTCTTTGATTAAACTTGATTAAGAGTTTAACTTGCAAGTCGCGCCCCGGGTCGGTGGCGCAGTTGGTTGCGCGCTGGGATTTGGAATCTTGTGTCCTGAAGGGGGTGCGGGTTCGAATCCCACCCTGGGAGGTTATACCCTACCATGAAAAATTGACAAAAATGTCAATTTTCCTCCATTAATAAGATATATGTAGAAGTTTCCGGCCTTGTGAAAGGGTAGGTGAGTACTGGTTATAGACAATGGTCCAGGAAAGCTAGGTTAGGTGCGCTGGACGCCGTAAAATTGTGTTGACACGGCGTTAAACCAAGTAAAAAAACAAAACTTGCAAGTCAAATATATTTTCTTATATCTTTGTTCGTTGTTAGCTGACTAGATAATTATCTTTTGTTTTAATGTAAAATACAGCTCTCTCTAATATTTTGTTTTAATCTTATTTATAAAACTTATACCCGGTATTTTGGATACATTTGTATGTTGTGTACACAGTTGTTTGATGATGTCAACAAATTTAAACTCCTTTGAGCTCTTATAAAAACTTCTGATAACCCCAGTCAAGTTGCAATTAATTGCACTCTTTACATGGAATCCAGCAATTCAGTTTTAATCTATTACTGTTGCAGATCATAATTTTATGAAAATAATGTAATTCTTCGCTTAAGAAGGATTCAGCTCCTTGTAGTAGGTTCAGTAAAGACTGTTAGAAAAGAAGTTAGTTAGGTGATTATTTTGCCATAAATGACCTACTCTAAGAACTTATAAATGGTGTAAAATCCAAGTAAGAGAATGTTTATTGTTTTACCCCTCATATGTTTATTCATATATACAAGTACATGTTATATTCTTGTAGGCTCTACATGAAGATGTATTAAAACACCAACAACCAATCAGATCACTGGTATATCAATCCGAACAATTAGTTGAACATCATCAAGAAGAATTAACACCGGAACAAGTTACTGAATTACAAAATCTTGAATCACAAATTAAAACTTCATTTGCCAAGGTAATGTACACACATTGTATTTTTTCTCTTAATTTTCGGTTACCATTTCAGATAAATGAAACTTTGTAAGACTTAAAGTTGACCTGGTCTTTCAAATAATGTGCTTTGTTTTGTTATATATCAGTAAGAATTGATTGGATGGTCATATTTGAATAATATCAAATTTTAAACATGCCTTGTTACCTTAATACAAATTGTGTCATAACCACCAAACCCTCTAGCTTAAAGGTGAAGATATTTTTCAGTATTAGCCTAAGTACTTCTCTTATTAAACAATGCTTTATGCTCCTTGGTTGCCAGTTCTGAATATCACATTGTTATTGAGCTATGATTAGTAATAAGAAACCCATGAAATGATATTTTACTTATTCTTTATGATTACAGGTACAAAAGACATGTGATTCTCGTGTTAAACATTTATCTGCAGCAACTGAAGAGTTAACTAAATTTGAAGCTGAATTATCTAAGTTTAATAAATGGTTAGATATAACAGAGAAAGAATTAGACAGACAAACTGAAGCTGTACAAGAATTTGATAGTGTCAATAGAGTTAAAGATTTACATAAGGTATTTACTGACACTGTTTGCATATTTCTAAATGTTTTACCTATGACTAAGGTGCCTTGGTAAGCATGTTTTATCTTCAAATCAGAAGATAATGATTCAATTTTTTGTCATCATCCATATTTTCTTATCAGTGAGAATTTTTGGTTCCTTTTTTAAAGGAAAGCTACAACTGGTTAAATAAAGTTTTCCTGGTAAACTGGCAAACTTAGTTAACCAACATTAATAACCAATTAGATAAGTGCAAGATTGACATGATTAAAATGAAGTCTTAGATACTTTTCAGTTCCTTTAACCATCAGAAATATGACTGCTGATTATGACTTATTTATTTAATGTGGCAACCCAGTTTGGCAAGCCCAGTCTTCCCAAAGAGCCTCCAATGTCCTTGTTGTATATATCAAATCTTTTGAGTTAATTATTTCTGGTTGAGTGATAAATGTATGTTCACTCTTCGAGTACGCATATTTGTAATATTTTTTCCTCTATTAATTTTAGGACATGCAAACAGAGATTGTTTCACGTGCTGCAGATTTACGTTACTTGTCATATCCTGTAAAGAATTACATGGAAGAAGCCAAGGTTTGTCTTGTTGTCATTATTAAAAACACATTTTCATTGACTATTGATCTATCATTGTGGCTGTGAATAAAATGATTTCAAAATCTTCATTATAAATAGTTATGTACTAAATTATATATAAGTTTGCATACACATAAGTTTTTAAGTTGGTATGGAAAATTTCTTTTTTCAACCTCTAAGTTTGCTGAATAATTCTTATTTAGGTATTTCATTGGTAAAGTTAATGTTGTCTCCCAATCATTAAAAAAGAAAGTAAATTTCATGTACATTACTATTGCACTAGGAATCAACAGTGATATAGATGACTATCAAACTAACGTCTTTACTGGCAATCATATATTTTAAGTCCAATGCTTAAACTACTTGGTCACACCTAATTTTTTCTGCATGTAATACATATGACATGCACATATATTTTCCTATATTTTTACAGGCTCACAAATTAGAACTTGATGCATACAAAGCTGACAGACAAAAACCAAGTAGATTAAGTAGAACAAGTTGGATTGCCATGGATAATAAAGAAGTCGAAGTTGTACAAGAGAAACAAAAAGAAGCTGAGAAACGTTACCATGACCTTAAAGTAGAATGTAATAAGTTTGGAGATAAATTATCTACCTTGATGGGTAAACAGAAAGCATTCAATGATTCTACCTGGGCTATGTTGTCATGGTTAACTGATACAGAAGAAAAACTAAGTCTTACAAGACAGGAAGCCTCTGCTCCAGAACCTGAAGCACTTAGAGATCATCTAGAAAAGATGAAAGTCCTTGGTACTGACGCAATTGCTCATAAAAATCAAATGGCTGAACTTGAGAAGTGTGGTAGAGAGGTGATTGCACAAATGGGAGAATTAGGTATCAGAGGTGAACAGGTTGGTAAAATACAAGAGATTATTGCTGATATTGCTGGACGTCATGATATTGTCTCTGACGAAATCAGTGAAAGAGCCAATGATTTACAAACTGCTGTAACTAAGTCACAAGGTGTTCAAGATGCTGTAGAACAAATATTAACATGGTTAAAGGACACTGATCGTAAACTAGAATTACAGAAACCTGTCAGTTTAAATCAAGACAAGCTTAATGAACAAGCACAACAACTTAGCATCATTGAAAGTGATATTGACAGTCATAAACATAGTGTTGACTCTGTTAAACAAGCTGCTAGTGAACTTATTAAAACATGTGATCTAGATATGGCTAAAGCATTGGAAGCTAAGATTAGTGATATTAGTGGTAAATTTTTAGCTGCGCAGAAGAAATGCCGTGGTACATCCAGAGAAGTCAAAGATATTGCTGAAAAATTAGACAGATTTAATGATAATTTAGATTTATTGAAAACTTGGGTACAAATGAATTCAGACTCATTAGAGTCCTCAGATTTGAACAAAAAGCCTATAGATCAATTAAAACTAACTGTTGACAGTGTTAAAATGGAAAAAGAACGTCAACTTCAATCTTTAGAACAATTACAAGCTCTCGGACATGAACTTGTGGAAGATCCAAGAACTGGTGACCCTGCTGCTATCAAGATGGCTCTGGCTAGTATGGATAAAGCTTGGGCTAGATTTGAAGACTGTTTATCCGAGAGAGATTCTGAAGCTAGTCTTAAAGAAAGTAGAGAAAGTGATTATGAGAAGATAAAACAAGATGTTGTAAGATGGCTATCAAATATGGAGAATGATATTGATACATTCGAACCAGTCGCTGTTGACATGGATGTAGTTGCTAAACAAATTGAGGAACTACAGGTTAGTGTTTGAGATGTTTGTTTTCATACACTTTGAACTTACTTCTTTGATTTTGTTCTGATGACTTTTTTGCTGAGTATATCTTTGCATTAACATAATAAGTTGTCTGTTTAAAGGAAGAGAAATAATTCTTGTTTAAAGGTCTAGCTTCCAAACAAGCATGGTTTTTGTCAATTGGACCATATTCATGCAAAATGGTCAAAATTTATCTTCTGACTTTAAAGTTGTGAATTGAATATTTAAATTCTTTGAATATAGATTAACCAATATTAATATATATCAGGTTCTGTTAATTTAAATTGCTTCTACTTATCTATGCTTAACTAATGAAACTTTAACCCCATTGTCGGTCAATCAAATGTTTGATATTATGTAATTTTCAGCCAATGATACAAGAGTATTATGAGTTCTCACCAAAAATGGATGAACTCAATGAAGTAGGTCAAGCCTATGATGCTCTTCAGAGTGGAGATTCAAGTAGACCTAAAAGTCCAATGAGATTCAGTAAGTTGTAGAATGTCTGCAGGAGTTACAAAATGTAGATTGAAATACTGGGATAGTAGAAATTTCTGTGGGATCAAACTTCTGCGTTTCATAAAATGAAGGGATGCTGTGTAGTATTGAGGGTTTGAGAATAATGAAGTAACAATTTCTTATAGTCTGTAGTTATACCATCTGTGGCTGTACTGATGATTGTAAAATGATAAGAAAGAAGTTCCTTCAGAAATTTCTACTTTTTCAGAATTATACATGACAATGTTGATCTGTTTCTCCTGACCTGTGTTATATAATGTTATATAATTTATGCTTGCTTTGATTTCCATTCAAACAAGTTTGGAAGTAAATATGCAAACATAAGCTGACATTAATATTGTAATTTAAAAAGGTTAAAGGTCAGAATGTAGATCACTATTGTTATGTTATTGTGATGCAGTGATAGTGTTTAGCTCACCTGATGTATTTGATATTATTGCACAATATTGTTTCTGTTATTTTGGTATTCTGTGACTAATGCTATTGTCCCATGATAATATTCTTGGTCATTGCAAGTGCCTTAGAAAGAGAAGGTTATTACTGGTTAAAACTAGTCCAGGAAAACTGCAAAGGTGAACCAGCCATTGTGATGTAATTGTTGAGTGAGGCTTAAATCTCTTAATAAATTGGTTCATGGTAGACACTTGCCAGCAATTTTAAATCAGCACTTGATCTCAGGTGAGCTATTTAGGGCATTTGATTTTTAACCCACAGTTTTGATGATGGTTGTTTTGAATGCTTTTTCTCACGCTTGGGTGAATGGTAAGCATGCTTTAAACTGACATGTATGATTGACCTTGCTTGACCCTTATAGTCTGTCTGTCTACTTGACCTATATAGTTACTGATATGCAATTTGTTATACCCCTACAATCAAAGAATTAAGCAGAAGAGTTCAGAAGTTAGCTTGTCTGTCTGTTAGCCCATTGGTCAGTGTATTGGTTTCTATATTATAATTCACCCACACGGCAGTGGGTTGAAATAGTGTTTGATTCCTTGAAATTCTCTTATGAAATACTGGTAAAGTTGAATGTAAGTAACATGACTATATCAAAGTGGTTGCCATGGTGATGTATATGTGGAGGTATATTTATCACATTCAGTGATAACTCTCTAGTGCTGCATGTAACAATTTACTCCCGCCTTGTTTAGGAACACGTAGAAGTATGATGTCACCAAGATTACGGAGTGTGTCACCAACAATGAGTACATTTACATTTGGTAACGAGATGAACAGTCCGATGTCTGCGTCCAGTGATTCCAGTGGTGTTGGTAGCAGAAAGAGCAGTTCTGATTTCCTACATTTAGATGGTGCGGGTTCCTTCTTTTACCTTTTTGTTTGTTTTACCCTTTCCTCTGGTACATTTTTACTTAGTAGAATGACAATTGTAGATAATGTTACAGGCTGTAAGGTTATGCCCTTATGTTCTGAATGATTTTAAGTTTTTTGTGATAAAGTATGATGGCCTTTGAAATGACTTTTTGCATAGTTTGAAGCCCATTGCATATGATGCATTATTATAAGAAAGGCACTACATAGCACTATAGGTTTTAAACATGTTCTGTACAACAGTTTGCTTCAAGGTAGAAAAGCCACTATTGATATCTTTAGAAGTATCAGATTGTTCAGCTTGCAAAGATGATGTTATCTAATACTACGTTGTAGTTAACTGTTGTATTAAAAGTACTGTGAGTACTGGTTGTAGACAAGGGTCGAAGAAAGCTAGGTTAGGTGCGTTGGACATCTTAAACTGACCTAAATTGTGTTGACACGGCATTAAACCCAGTAAAATAAATAAGTAAACTTACTTAACTGGCTCTTGGCTGCATACTAAAAGCTTTGCATATTTGCACTTTATGCTATAACTGAACAAAAGTATTTGTATCTAACTTTTTTGACTAATCACTCTAACCTTGAATAAATGTTTGTCTGAATCAATTGTCAATCTACTAGTGTAAATTTTTCCATATCTAACATTCTCTGCATTTTACATTGACTTTTGTGTTTGATGATAACTTAGCTTGACTCTTCAATGATATGCATGGTTCTTAACAACAGAACTTTGCCTGCCTCGTTTAGTTAAATGATAACATAGTTGTTATACTAGTTTAGTTGTTTTAGAAAACATCTTAGAAATTTAACAATGAATAACTTTTCTACACTTCATGGATTGACGTAACAAATTAAATGAGTATGTTATTGCTTGAAGTTTAATATTTGTGATTGTTAACTCGACTTCTACATTATTAAGATCAGTAGTCTCATACTGGTATATGTAGGTGTGGCTATGAGTACTACCAGTATCTTAATTTTATATTTGTACATTAGTCATTAATTATTGTGTTATTGTATTGTATGACAAACTTAAAATATTAAAGTGCTTCATAACTTATATTTATATTGTTTAAATTAGTTCATTGAATTTAAGTTTCTCTAGACTAATTATTTCAATATCTCTTAATTGACTGTTGAAGCTTTCCTTGTGCAACGTATGTAAGCACTCTCAACTTGAATGTGGCAATCAGGGTTTGATACCAAACCATGGCAGGTCAAAACCTTTCAAGTACATGAAAATTCTAAGTATATTTAGCAATGAAATTATAATTTATGGTATATTAATTGTATGTAATTACTATTTAATCAAGCAGATTTATCCGAGACCCAACAAGATCTAGTTGATATGAATCATAGATACGAGATATTAGAAGAACGTCTGCTTGATAGACAACAAGAATTACAGGGAATGCTGGGTAGCGTTAAATCATTCCTACAAGATCTAGCTGATATTCTCAGTTGGTTAGATGTCAAAGAGAAAGATTTAGATGGATCTGTTGCCATAGCAACCAGTGAAAAAGAGGCAAAGAGAAGATTGAAGGACCATGAGGTAATTATATTTTTAGAGTTTGGAACTTGTGTCATTTACCAATTTCAACATAAAAAGTGTTGACTTGTCTATTTAATTATTTCACTATGTTGCCTAAAGATTGCTTGGAAATGATCAACTGCTACTACTGGAAACTCTGCAGGATTGATTCTCAGAACAATTAGTTGCAGATTTAGTGTGAGCTCTGTCTTGCATGCAGCCAGTCAGCCTCTTAGAAGAGAGACCAACTGTTTGTTACTCCTTCAAAACATTGATAATAATGGTGATGTTAAAATGACGACAGGTCATTGTTGTAGTTGCCATTGAAATTTCACATATGTTGAGATACACACCACTGCAATGCTTATAGTGCACAGTTCAAATGTTTGCCATGATTCATGTTCATGTACATTTATAATTGTCATATTTTCAGAGAGGTCATGCCGAAGTGTTAGGTAAAGAAACCATGGTTGATGATATCAGACGTAAAGGACAAGATTTAATAAAGAGAAAACATGGAGTACCTGGTATAGATCTAGTACAGGAACAACTTACTGATTTAGGTTTGTTTATATCTTATCTATATGGGTGGGTGGGGTTATAACAAGTAAAGGTCAAGATTTAATAAAGAGAAAACATGGTGTACCTGGTATAGATCTAGTACAAGAACAACTTACTGATTTAGGTTTGTTTATATCTTATCTATATGGGTGGGTTGAGGATGGTGGGTGGGGTAATATCATGACAAAGGACAAGATTTAATACAGAGATCTTGGGATGCTTGCTTAAGTTATCTTTGGTATTACTTAACCTTTATAACTCATGTAAATTAAAGCCTAAAAAAACCCTAAATTAAAATTAAAGTGATAAATCTATTGTTTAAGGTTTTGACTAGCAAATATTGAGCACCTTTGACATACCATCTCGGATAGCTTTGGTTTGTTTGACTGGTGCTCAATATTATTTACATGTGTTTCATGAATATCAGGATGTTTTATATCTATGATTATTTTCTTATAGATGATAAATGGCTTGGTGTAAAAGTAGCATCAGAACAACAAAGAAAGTTACTAGAAGATATAGTTACAGATTTAAGAACATATAAAGATGCTGGAGTACATTTACAGAAATGGATAGCACAGAAAGAGAAACTTGTAGCTGTTCTTGGACCAGTGGCTACTGAACCTTCTATGATTAAAAACCAATTAGAACAAGTCAAGGTAGGGGCTATATATAGATGCTTTTATAGTTTATTTTATTTAATGTAGAAAATTACTCAGATGAGTTTGTGTTAAATGATGTGACAATGGTTGAACTCTGATTGTTCAAATATATGGATTGCAGACCCTGGTTTCATGTATTGTGAACTAGTTGCAGTCACATATTTATGATGAATTCAGGTTATTTTAATTGTTCTTATCTGTTCTTTATTTAACTGAGATCACTTAAGATGAACATAGAAATAGTTCATGACATATCAGGGCTTTGTACTAATTTTCAAACAAGGTTGCCTGAATAGACAACCAGCTTTTAATTTTAACTTGCCCAAACCAAATCTTTAATAGCAGTAAAAGGTTGCTTGAACCCAAATATAGGTCGTTAGGGGCTATAGGGTAGCCTTTAATATCAAGCCCTGCATATATTAATAACTGAATGTTTCTGTGATAAGTAAGATTTATTAATGCTCATTAAACTTCAAAGTTGTAATCATATTCTGAAGATTGAAAGCCTAAATCTGATCTAGAATGGCCAACAATATTATCCTTGAAGATTAAAACATCCGAATAGAAACATAATTTGTAAAACAAATGTTTTAGTTTCACATTGTATGTTATATTTGGCAGGTTCTACAAGAAGAATTACGTGGTCAAGAACCATTATATGATAAATTTATACAATCTGGTAATGCTGTACATGATAAATGTATACCTGAATCTAAAGATGCTACACATATCTCAGAGAAGATGACAATAATTAGTAAGATGTGGGAGAGATTAGGTGACAAACTACAGGAACGAGAGAAAAGTTTAAGTTCTGTTGAAGGTTTAAGTCAAGAGTTCAGTGATAATCTACAAGAATTAAACAACTGGGTGTCAGATTATATGACTACACTTGATAATTTAAATCCTGTCACTACTACACCTGAAAAACATCAAGAACATCTTAAAGAAATACAGGTTGGTTACCTTGGTTACATTGTGTATGTTTCTCATAATTTGTCTGTTGATTATTAGACAGCCTATGACTTGTTGTTTTCTATTTCTTAATGTGGAAATATAGTGATAATTGTTCAATTCCCTGACAGGTTGTACCTTTCCATGAAAAGTTTACAAAAATGTTCAGTTACTCATTAAGAGAAGCTGTGGGTCTCTAATATTAAAGTTAGCTGGTACTGGTTAAGTAGTAGCCTGGGAAAAATTGGCCGGTTAAGCTAATCTCTTAAAATATTGTAATAAGAAAGCCAAGATAAAAAAATGTAAAGCTCTAATAAAAAAGTTTTAAATATTTACTGAAAAAAAGCTGTCATATGTTCTTATGAGATAGGGCCTTAATTTATATAATCATGTAAAGCTGACCAGTTTGATTATTGTTGCCTCATATTTTTATGTAGTATGATATACAAAATGTATTCTGTTCATAATATGTATGAACGTTTATAAACTGTTGTACCGATTTTTTGTTACAGGAGCTACAATCAGAAAGACAAAAGAAGATTCCATTGTTAGAGAGAGCAAAAGATTTAGCCAAGAAACTGTCTGATAATACTAAAGATACAAATGCTAAATTTGAAATCAAAAACAAAATAAGTGCTATTGAGAAACCAATGGCTGAAGCAGAAAGGAAGTTGATTGCTAGAGGTAATGAGGTATCTAAGATGAGTGAACAAGGAGACAAACTTAGAGCTTCATGTCAAGATTTGTTAGGTTTATTAGATACATTGAAAGCTAAACAAATGGCAGCAGAACCTCTCTCTGGTGATGTTAATGTTCTAAAACATCAAGCACAACAAAACAAGGTGAGTTATTCTGGTATTCTTTATAGAATTTGTCTTGACCATTGTTGTGTCCTGTTGGGGGCATCTTTTCTTTTGTCTTGTACAATATGATGTTTTATCATCTTTTTCTATCAATGTCATAAAACTAAATAGGCATGCTTCCTGCTATGACTTTAAGTGCAATAAAGCGTCATTTTGTGTGATTTTTAGAATAATGTCTTTTGATTGGTACTTAACAGACTTTGTTGAAGGATTTCCAAATTTTATATATCTTAGAAAGAAGTATATATCTTTTGCTACAACTAGTCCAAATGTTTGAAGATACAGGTCATATTAAGGTTTTTTTACTTGTTTATTTTCAGGAGCTGCTCAAAGACTTAAACAACTTGGCTCCAGAAATCAAAGAACTGGCTGACAAAGCTAAACAATTTGATTCAAGCTCTCCGTCTGCTTCTGTGAAAGCTTTAGTTGATACAATTAAAGCGATACAAGACCAGTGGGAGGAGCTTAAAGATTCAGCCAATGAGAGAGAAGAACAATTGGAGGCGGGTAACAGACACGCCCAGAACTTCCAAGCCCAACTAGACAAAATGAATCTCTGGATACAGCTAACTGAAGACAAAATGGATGGTCTGACACCAGAGAGCATGGACCAGGAATCTGTTAGTAGGAAACTGAAGGAAGCACAGGCGTTGAGAAGTGATGTATTAAAGTTATCTAATGATCAAGAATTACTAAATCGTGAAGGTCAATCACTTATGGATACTGTTAATAGTGACAAAGGTTTAGTTAAAGTACGTCTTGAAGATGTCAACCAAAGATGGGATAACTTGAATGAAGGTAAAATATATGATAATGTTTCAATATTATTTCATTAACTTTCAATATTTATATTGTACATGTACCACCTAAAACATTGTGAAGGCCTTTTAAATAAGCTGGGTTTATGCTCCTGCAGCAGTCATTTTTTACTAGAAAAACTAGACCAGTGCCCATATTTCATTTACAAATTCATTAACTCTTTCTTTCAAATTAAACGGAAAATGTCACCTTCGTAAACAATTTTTTTATGTAATCTTATTATTGGAAATGATTGGTTAGATAGCTAAACTATTGAAATATAAGTTACCATGAGGAAACAGCTACTTGTAAAGATTGGGAACACTTGCTTACTAACACCTATAAAAATGATGTCCTTAACAGTGAACCTGAAGTCTTTCATATACAATTCAGTATTATATATCCATGTTTAATGTCATTGTAATATTATCTCCCTGCAGGTCTTGGTGAAAGAATACAAAGTTTAGAAGATTTATCTGGTAAACTAACTGAATTTGATGATTGCACAAGAGATGTTAATGCTTCATTGAAGAGATTTGAAGATAAACTAGAAGCTCATAAGAAGATTGGATCTTCTGCTAAAGATCCTAAATACCAAGATAAAATTAGAGTAAGTTTCTTTACTGTTCATATTGTTGATAGTTTCAGAGTTCAAAGTCTGTCATTATATCTGCAGTCTGTGGTCCTCATGTTTGAACATCCTATTTAATTTGTTGGCCGTTGTGGTCCTCATGTATACATGTTATTGTATAATAAATGTACTGAAATTCATCTTGAAATCTATGAAAATGCATCAAGTTTGCTATTGTTCTTCCATTCTGCACATTTGTTCCTGAATTTGTGTACCATGTTTTTCAAGTGTAAGATGTTCTCAAAACAGTATTCACATGCTAGCTTCTTTCCTTGACATAAAATTTGTCTATTACTCATTCTGTTGGTATGTTGAAGAAATTTGTTTCATCATATTCTTTATTCAACACTGTTATGATATCATGATATATAATTTATTACAGAGTATACAAGAAGATGTGCAAGGTTTAAATTCCCAGTTAGATTATGTTGATGGTATAATACAGACATTAGATGATGGTGATAATGGGGCACCTGTTGATAAGATTAGAGAATTAGAGAAGTTAAAACAAAGACAAGATGGTTTAAACCATCAATTAGAGGAATTGTTACATGATATGGAAGCTGGTACTGAGATTGCTGATCAATTCCAGGTACGTTGTCATATACATGTATTGCGATATATTTCGCTGAACTCGGTTATAAGATATCTTTATCTTCTCGGCTAATGTTATACCTGACCTAGAAATTGGTGGAGTGATGCTGTAAAAAGTTGCACAACTTCTTTACACATTATATGAAATAGTTCCATTTTGTTAACAAATGAATTGCACTTAGATAATATTATGTATTTCTCCATTTGAAAAGATATGCTGGTGAATAATGAAACTGCAATTAATGTATTAGAATATCTTAACCTCATGTCCATACTAGTGGCAACTTAGTGTTTTCTGGTTGCGTTAGCATTGTATTTATATGTCTATGAGATATTTTACATTTTTTGTAAACATAGCAAATATAACAATGAAACTTTTCTCACATTATATCAGGGTTCTATCAAGACAGCAGCATCCCATTTATCTAAATTAGAATCAGAATTATTAGATATGAGTCCAGTAGCTAGAGATGAGAATACATTGAAGAGACAAGAAGGTGAAATTGAGGTAATTTTATAATTTTATGTCATTTTTCTTTCTTTCTTACTGACTTTCTTTATTTCTTGTGATATATAAGTCTGTTAGTCTTGTATATTGCTTGAAACTTCTTTAATACTTGAATTTGTAAAGCTTGATTTAAAAAAAACGTGAAATCTTGAAGTGACTACACTGTGGCTAACTAATTATATGAATGTAAATGATATTTTATTTGTATTTTCTCTGGTTAATATGAATAAGCTATTTATATTCTTGTTTCAAAATGGTTCAAGTTACGTAGTATTATATCTATATGTAACAATAATAGCCCTCTTTTCATCTATGAGTTGTATTTCATGATGTTTTGTATCAACATATATGTATGTCTTTGTCTAATTCTATGTATTAAACTATTATTTCTAGGACTTTGTATCTCGTGTAAATGACATTGACAACATGTTAGATGATCTAGAGAAACAATATGAAAGTCTTAAAGCTGATGGTTATGTTACAGCTACTGATGGACTTAAAGCTCAGGTTAATATTTTAACTTTGATTCTGCCATTAATTCTTTTATCTTCAACTCTGTCATACTTATATTTATAATTCTAACATAGGCATGTGCGTTTTCACTCTTTATTTAATATGACGTCATCTATGCTTTATTATTCAACAAAATATAGCTCGTGACGGCTGTTGAAATTTTACTCCCCACGTTAAATGCGCAAATCCGAAAATGGCGCCCGAGTTTATAAGGGTTGACTTTTACAATTTGGTTTCTATTCTATAATTAAGATTTTAATATTTTTTGTTCAGAATAAGAAACACCTATCTGAGAGAATTGTGTAAATAAATGCTATTTTCGGCCTTTGCACTGGGGTGGATTTCAACAGCATGACGTTTCTGACAGTTAAAAATAGTTCTATAAATATATCTTTTATACGGATGTATTTTACGATGTTAGAATCGAAATAACTTACAGTTGTCTATATTTTGTTGTCTAATAAAATATAGGCACTCGTTTGATGCGCTTATTAAATCACTCGTGCTAAAGCACTCGTGATTTAATCATACGCGCATCACAACTCGTGCCTATATTTTATTAGACAACAAAATATAGACAACTGTAAGTTATTTCTTAAATGCATAATGCTTATAAATACTCTCTACAGTTCTTCCCTACTCAGGATCAATGAAAATAGTTATCTGTATCTACATACACATACAATCATGTATTTAAATCAGCTGGGTTAATGTATTCACCTTTTACTGTTGAATACTTGCTGAAAAGTCTTCTAATGGTATTTTGAATGATCTTTGACGTGCAAGTGTACAAGCATTGTACCATTATTTTTCTGTTTTTGTATGAATGTTGGCACATGTATAAATCAATTTTCAAAACATGGCATGTTATTTTCATTCTAATTTTGGATTTGTCCGTTTATGGGGGCAATACATTAGTTTGAGCTTTGTGTAGCAGTTTCAAAGTATTAATTCTTGTAAAAACAAAATTTATTCAGTATGAGTGTAGATTTTACTCAATTGTTTTATATAGAAAATGAAAAAAATATATTCATCCATCCCTATTTTTGACCATTAGAATATATTTTTATTAAATGGACGCGTCAAGTTAAAAAATTCACTTAAATTCACATCTTTTTTTTCAATATTTACAGTTGGACATGTTACGTAATCAACAAGAACATTTACATGAAGTGGCTAATGAACGTAAGAATGATATACAAACAGTAACTAACAACATGGAAGGTGTCATAGATAATCTACGTCGTATGAGAACATCCATTGACCGAGCTTCTGCTGAACTTGAGATGCATGAACCTATTGGTAGTGATGTTAATGCTATTAAAAGATTACAAGATGAATTAAAGGTTAGTTATTGTAGATAGAATCTAGATTTGTAATATTTCTATATTTATTATATTATTTCTTTAATCATTTATTTATTGATGCATGGGTGGGTTTATATATAGGTCGTTTAATCTTTTTATTCACAACAATTTTTATACCCCCGCTTCGAAGAAGAGGGGGGTATACTGTTTTACCCTTGTCAGTGCGTCCGTGTGTCCGTGCGTCCGTCCGTTACAAAATTTCCGTTGCAGTTTTCTCAGCAACTATAACATGCAGCAGCCTAATACTTTGCATATTGCTTCATCCTATAGTCCCATGTGGTGTAAAGCGATTTCATGCTCCTTGCTCATCTACTTCCTGTTTGTCGCGTATTTTTAGATTTTGAGGGGGGTATCACTAGTGAGCATTAGCTCACAGATTTACTTGTTATACCACCTCACAAACAAAGTTTAAGGGTTGGTAACTTGGTATATCAGAGTTAGTTTGTTAATTGGTCAGTTGATCCTTCCACCTGCTGGTTTAACAATGGCTTCTAAGTGATTACTTGCAATTTAAGAAATGGACTTCAGAAACCTTTTTTGATAGAATGATGTAGCATAAAATACAGGTCAAGCTTTGAGGGACATATTTGGGGTCAAAAATTTGAAGTCAGTCTCAGGGCCAAATACCATGTTGCTACAAAGCCATGTTTATGAGGGTATAAAGTCATCTTTAATAAAAGGTTTAGTTTAATTAGTTATCCTTAGCTTTCTTTAACATCTTTATTGTCTATATGAGTTCTATAGTCATAGATGTCATATCCCATATTCTTTGAGGATCCAGGACTGTTCTTGGAAAGAGAGGTCTTTATAGATGTCATTTCTGAGGGAGGGATGCCCTGTCCAAAACTTTAGAATCTTTCTTTTTTACTTTAATAATTGTGTAGTTCTAACTTTCTAAGCCTTAGTTTAAAATGCCTATGATGTCCTGGATCCACAATAGAAAGTGAGCCAATCAGTAAAATATTCAGTTCCAAGTCTGATGTTCTTCATAATTCTGTTCTTTACTTTATTGTTCATCCTTTAAGTATTGGAGTGTTAAACATATGATTTTATTCAAGTAAAAACTTCTGTTATAGTTATTGTATTCAGTCTTAAGTTAACAATTATATAGTTTAACTATTTGTACTTTTACATATTCTTTTGTTTGTAAACCATAACTTATAAATATGTTTGTCGAGAGATTAATGAGTCCTCATAGTTGATAATTAGATATGTCAATAGAATTTTTTATCACATTTTGTTTGAACCAAGTTTGACAATGTTATTACTCTATAATACTGAAATTGCTAATATGTCGGCTGATACAATACAGCTTATTCTATATCAGCTATTATATAGTTGAAATTAGCCATAACCCGGGTAGTGCAGTTGGTAGCACGGCGGGGTTTGGAATCTCGTGCCCGAGGGGGTGCTGGTTCAAATCCTACCAGGGGAGGTTATACCCTTCCATGAAAATTTGACAATAATGTCGATTTTCCTCCATTGATTAGATAATATGGGGAAGTTTCCGGCCTTGTGATATGGTAGGTGAGTACTGGTTATAGACAATGGTCCAGGAAAGCTAGGTTAGGTGCGCTGGACGCCATAAAATGACCTAAATTGTGTTGACACGGCATTAAGTCTGGTGAAAAAAAAAACTAGCCATGTTTAGAAGTGATAAATGAGCAAATATTACATGAGTTCTGCTGAGTCTTCTGTCTGGTTAAGTTGAAATGAAAATAAAAACCAGTCATGATCTTAGACATTTACTCACATAATCTCAGACAAACATATTTGTTATAGTTTATCATTTGTAGAATATTATTGTATTATTTCATTATATACATTATATACTGCATGAATTGAAATATCTGCAGAGTGGGTGCAAATTGTGCCATCTTACAAAACTATGTGACATATTTATTTCTCCATGCACAATTTTGGCTGACTGCAAATTTTGCAATGATGTTTTTACTTCTGGTATTTGCCCGGACATCATTTCTGTGGCAAAATGAACAAATACAGAAATGAAATTTCATGCAGATATTACTTCATATACAGTATTAGTTTAGTTTTGCTATATTATATACTTATTGTATTATTTGTGTGTTACTATTTCTCTCTACAGAGAATGAAGGTAATATAGTCTTTAGTGGTTTTTGTGACAGGGGTGGATCCAGATATTGTTTGGGGTGGAGGGTAGGCAGGTTGGGAGGGAGGAGTCTAAACTATATTTTTTGAAGGTGTCCAACACAGATGCCATGATTTGAAATTAGATTTTTTTTCAATTTTTTTTAGGAGGGATATTGACCCCTAAACCCTCACTGGATCCCCCATTGTGTGTCATTTAGTTTCACTGACCCCTTTTACTTTACATTTAGCTATTATGTGTCATAATTTAATGCTAGGGTCTTGGCTTTAATTTGATTCCTCTATGAAAACTTAGCCTTCTTAAATCCTCGCAGCAGCTATACCCTTCCTTTCAAACATAAACTGTTCATTTTGATTTTGTTTTCCTTATTTTTCACTGTTGTGCATTTTTTGTTTTAACTATATAAGTATATAGCACCGTCTCCCTTCTATCATTTATTAAATTACTTCTTTTTATTTTGATTTTGCTGATTCCTTTTTGTTTACAAATTGACAATGGTTCCTTTCTTCTTACCAATATAACTCCTGGTGAGATACAATGGTTCACACTCTGGCTTCAAATTCAGCAATCAGGATTAAACTTCCATTCTAGAAGCACTGTACCCTCCCCAATTGAAAATACACCATTTTTTATTCTCTGTGTATGGAGAACATCCTGGCTCTTTGTGGAATGCTTAGTTAGTACTGATAAAATCATTTTCCAGGAAAGCTGTTTAGGTGATGCGATAACCATAAATTACCCAATAATAAAGTTATGAATAACAATATAAAATGTTACTAAAAGACACTCTATCAATTTTGAGGCCTGTCTGTTTTATTCATGCCTATCATGGTGTATACCTAGGGCTAGTAGTGAGCTGGTTGGAAATAAATATTTTAGCTGACCTGAGCATATAGTGCTCAAGATTATGTATTATAATTGTTGTAAGACTGTTGTCTATCTGGTAGTGGTGACCTGAATTTAAAGTGATAATTTGTTAAGATGATCACAATATTTCCAATTACCTCTGCAACATTACTATTTAGCTCAGGTGAGCTAGTCATGACTGTACAAGGCCTGTTGTTGGTTTGGGGTGAGGGACAAGGGAACATTTATGTCCTCTTGTACCACTGTAAGCTTTTAGATTGAGTGAAAAAGGAGTGAAAATATATGTCTTAGTTAGATGAGCATGTTTTAGGAGCTAAACTTGTTAAATGATGTCTGGATAGACACTGTGAAACTGGTAAACTAAGTTTTGTGCAACCATTGATCAACCGTAAATCATTTTTGACTGCAAAGCAAGATATGTTAATCATTACCGTAGGAAAGTCTAAAACATGCTAAACATCAGGTTTGGCAATTTTGAAAATTGTTGGCAGAGGAGACGTAAATTTGCTAGACATTTCCAAGTGTATAGATGAAAAATATTGAACTGGTACTAATTTCCATTTGAAATTGTAAAAAGTTCATATTGGTATTAAAATTCACACCATGTATGAATTGAGTTTTGTTCTGAATTTAGATACATTCACTTCTGATTATGCATTTATTGCCAGTTCAATATTTTTAGACCATAGTTTTCACAGTGTCTGTCTACATCAGTGTGATTAAATCAATGAAACAATCAAAGCTTTGTCACTGTTTTCTCTGCTGTTGTAAATCATATACCTCTGTCTATTGACTACTTTGTTACATGTTTTAAATTCTTCTATTGCTTTTATTTAAAAGAAATTTTATAGATCTGACCCCTGAAAAATGTAATTGGTCTGGACATTCAAGTCCTGGCAGTCTCAGTTGTACTTTTTGAGATTTTTTTAACAGAGTTTTGCTTTATTTTTTTTTCATTAGTGGATTTTCAATTAATAATTTTGGCTGTACTAGACCACAAAAAGGAATTTAAAGTTACTAGTTGCCTATTCCTAAATTAGAGATGTTGGTATATTAATACCAAATTTACATATAACTAAAACTTCCACTCTAACTTAAAGCAGACATCTTCAACTAAGGTACTTTAACTGTTAATTGTTGTGATCAATTAACTAATAAGTATGGATGATGGTGGTTTTTGCTTTACTAGAAATGAGCCAGTTTTGCTGATTGGCTCGATGCATTTGAGCTAATTAGCTTGATACATTGGGCTTATTGGCTTGGTTCTTTGGGCTAGTTGGCTTGAGGTGTTTGGGCTAATTGGCTTGATCCTTTTGGGCTAATTGGCTAGAGACTTTGGACTAATTGGCTTGATACTTTTGGCTAATTGATTTAATACTTTTGGTTTATTGGCTAGAGACTTTGGGCTAATTGGCTAGAGGCTTTGGGCTAATTAGCTTGAAACTTAGTGCCAATTGGCTTGGTACCTTGTGCTAAATTGCTTGATATGTAAGGTTGCTGCTTCAATTCTGCAGCTTTGGTGCCAGACTGTTAAAATTTAAAAAAGGTGTCCAAAATGTGTTCTATGTAATAATTTGTCACTTAATGTAGATTTGGTGTACTGACTTGGTTTTTTTTATTAACTTTATAATGAATCTGTTATTTGTATAAATAGTTTCTTTTATTTTGATATTAAGTATGCTCATTTATTGTGTGTTAGATCAGATGATGCTAAATTTATATTAATTAAGATACATGTATGTGACTATACGTCCTTGTTATATCAATATAAAGTCATTACTTATCCAGAAATGTTAATATATTCTTGGACCTAGCATTCATATTTAATGTTGACATTAAATTGTTTTTTTTTCAATTAGAACTGTAATTTCTTCCACATTGTTAGATCTTTATTTTTATCAGTAACCTAAGCTGTGAGCAACCCAAAGTAAGATACATGTATCCAGTAGGAATTACGGCATGATTTACCACAATTTTCAATTATTCTACTTTGACCAGTTATTATAAGTAATGTAATGTTATATTTTGTAGCAATTTCAACATGGTGTCTTAGATAATCTGAGTCGTCGTGTACAAGGTGTAACCATGGAATCACAACAATTAATACAATCTGCTGCACCAGGTGTTGATACGTCAAGTCTAGAAGCTGATCAAGAAAGTTTGATGGATAAATGGAATAGTCTTAATGCTAAGGTAAAAAATTGGTAGATTTATTATATAAATTGCGCAGCTGTGGCGAAGTGGTTAGCATGTCTGACTTCGAATCTGGAGATCACGGGTTCGAGCCCAGTCACAGTAGGTCATACCCTGTACATGAGTTGTCGGCCTCGTGGTAGGATAAGTTAGTTCTGGTGATAGAAAAGTGTTCAGGAAACCTATAGTAGGAAGAACTGGTCGTTGTATGTATGACCTAAAAATGTGTTGAATACGACATTAAACCAAATTTAAAAAAAACATATATAAACTGTCCCCTCCACCGCACCCTGGGTAAAAAATTTCCTCATGAAAATATCGCTTTTTCTCATAAATGTAAATTGAATTCCAATATGGATTGAATACAACACAATTTTCTGGTCTTTGTACAGTTCAACTTGATACTGTATGTAGATTTTTAAGCTGGAGAGATGTGTGTTTGTCTTGCATTCAGTTAAAATAATATTTCCAACTCTGTAGATGTAAAACTCTTGTTTAATTGATTGTCAATTTTTGAAGAGGTTTCCCTTACAGTACTATTAGCTTCATAAACTGTTAGCCTATCATATCAAATAGTGAGACAAACCATTCAATTCTATTATCTTACCTAGACCAGTCTGATGAGCTCAGATAGTAAAGCATCTCATTAGCAGATGGCCATGCGTTCACTTTATGTTATGCTGAAAGATTTCTTTATATTAAACATCTTTGTTTTTGTAATATAAAGATTATAAAATGGCTAAATCTCAATTACAAGAACAAAAAGTATGTGTGGACAGTTGTTAATTAACTTTATAATAATTCAGAAATCTTTTCCCCTTTATATTACACTGAAACTTTTCCTCTTAACATTACACTGTAGAATCTTGTTCTATTTTCATTAATTTCATTCAAGTGATTACACCTTTGTTTTATATTATACCAGGTATCAGAGAGAGATCGTAGTTTAGACAGTGCTATATTACAATCAGGTAAATTTAATGATGCTTTAAAGAATCTTATTGATTGGATGAAAGAAACAGAAGAATTAGTAGCTGAACAAAAATCACCATCACCTGATTACAAAGTAGCTAAATCACAATTACAAGAACAAAAAGTAAGTGTGATTAACAGTTCACATGTTTTATTTTAATTTATTAATAATGACAATAATACTTACTTTTACTAAACAAGGTGACTCATTTGAATATATCCAATCTTCCATGTAGGTCTCAAATAGTGATAGTAAATCAAAGTTGCTAAACATTTTGTCATAACTTTTGAGCCTAATCAGTTTTTCAATATTAAGTAAAATAAAAAAAAGATTAATAGCTATAAAAATGGTTTCTGCTTTTTTTGTGTTTTATATTTATACATTTTTTTAAGAATTGAAACTCTTACTGTTTACTTTCAAAAAAAAATGTCGACTGTCCCAACAGTTCCTAAAATCATGACGTATCCTTTTATAATAGTGGTTTAATGTTTATCTTACAGTTCCTTCTGAAAATGTTAGATGCTAGAGCACCAAGTGTTAAATCTGTGAAGGATTCAGGTGAAACATTACAACAAAATCTAGAATCTAGGGAACGTCAGGCTATACATAGTCAGATAGGACTTCTAGATAAACGTTGGGATGAGTTGAACTACCGTGCTGGACAGAGAGCTAAAGTACTAGAAGATATTGTTGGTATTGCTCAAGAGTTCCAAGAAGTCCGGGAACCATTGATTGCTTGGTTAGATTCTGCTGAGAAGAAGTTTGCAAGCCTGGAACCAACTGCTATGGATTCTGATAGTATTGAGAATATAATAAAAAGTCTTGAAGATATGGAGAAAGAAGTACAACAGAAAGAAGATTTAACAAAGAAACTGGCAGCTGTTGGTAAAGAATTACAGAATCATTGTAAAGGTAAGGATATTATTATAGATGTTTTTGGTGTTTTGAAGGGTAATGTTGTGATTGAAGAAGTTTTGGAGCTATTATTTGATTACGTCAAATTTGTGAGAACATGTTTTTGACTATGTAAGTCATGCATACTTGTAATCAAGCAAACCATTGAGTTAGCATGATGCAGTGAAAAATAAATGGCAAAATTGAATTAGATCATCCATTCCATCAATGGCTCAAGTAAATAAAAAAACTGCTTGTGAATAATGTCTTTTAAAAAATTCCCTCTTAATCAAAAGTGGGCATTATCAATCTATGTTAGCAATTCTATATTTTAAATTTATCAAAAGTGATTTTTTTGTCTTTTAAAAAAAAAGTTTTCTGCTTCTTTTAGAAGGGTGAAGGGTCGAAGTATAAAGAATTTGGGATAAGTTAAAACCTTAGCTAAGAACTTACTAATTATATTAACTTGACATTGGCAGGTGATGATGTAAAGAATGTACAAAGAAAGATAGATGATGTCCAATCAAGATTTGGTGAATTAAGTGATAAACTATCTGATACATTAGAACAAATGGAAGAAGCTTTACCATTAGCTAAGAGTTTTAATGATGCACATGCTAAGTTTATTGATTGGTTAGTTAAAATGGAACCTAAAGCTAGACAGAAAGATTCTACTGAACCTGAGGAACAAGTTATGGTAAGAGTTTTATAGAATAGTTAGAGTTTTATCATTGTTTCATCTTAACTGTTGAATATATAGCACTTTTATTGGTTCAAAACCTGTTTAAAACCTTAGAGACAGGGACTTAATTCTAGCTCTTATGTCTAGAATGACTAGAATGTCAATCAAAGTTATGATAACTTTTATCGCTCTGTTAAAATTAAAAATTTTACTGTCTGACTGAATTGACCATATCCAGATCAATACACACAAATCAAAACGCACATCAAGACATTGATGATTGAAGGATGCAAAATCATAGATGAAATAGTGTATTTATATAATTATGTATTTTATGGAATATTACTCAATTAACATTGGATGATGATAATAGCTTGTTTTTACATGTACTACCATGAAGAAATGTAGAGTATACTGTAACCTGAGAAAAATCAATGGTCCAAACTGAGATTCAAACCCATGACCTCTTGAGTCCTAAATACACTCTACCACGTCACCATAAAAGCTAGCTTGAAGGCAAAGGAGTACAAGTGCTCTATTATACCTCTGCTACTACATTTATTTAGTAAAACTTGCCATGCTATGTCTATAAACTAGAATATTTTATGATTAACTTATGTTACAGGTATTATTAGATGAGATACGTGAGATAGAACCAATACTTGAAGTAATGAACAATGATGGTAATCAATTAGCTGAACTAGCACCTGGTGATGCTGGTTTTAAAGTTGAAGATACATTAGCTAAAGATCTTAAAAGATTTGAAGCTATCAATGAAGCTATACAAAACAAAGCTGATAAATATAGAGCTTCTAAACTGAAAAATGCTGAGGTACTTATTATTACATATTTTACTCTTATAAATCAGGTTATTTTCAAATGTCTGATTGACTTAATTTTGTATCTGAAATAGATATATCAACAAGGAGCAGTGGTCCAGTGGTAGGACCTATGCTTAGGGATCAAGAGGTCCTAGGTTCGATCCCCACTAAGGGCACTGCTAATTTCCTTGAGCAAGAAATTAACCTACAATTGTTCCACTCCACCCAGGTGTAAATGGGTACTGTGAGGGATCTCCTGCCTGAGGGTGATTTCAGTGATCAGGAGCTATTGTACAAAATTGTAAAGTCGGCTGAACATGTATATGGAAGCAGACTTTTAACTGCACTTTTTAAGGCTGATCAATATGGAGCTTGAAAGAACAAAAAAGGGATGTGCCAAAAGACCATAAAATTATTGTATAGTCAATCTTCTTATTATGGTTTACTGTATTAGGCAACCAATAGGAGTTTAACCTTGTCCCTTTGATTTATTACAACCTGTTTAGAAAATAAAACTGAGTGGTGTGTATGTTATAAAAGGATTCTTAAATTCTAATGATGTATTCTATACAATGTAGGTTATGTGTACAGTTGAAGATTTACTAGAATGGTTTGATGATGAAGAAAAAGTTCTAGAATCGTGTGAACCAATTAGTGTTGAACCTGGTAAATTACAGAAACAATTAGCTGATCAGAAGGTAGGTGACATTATGAACTTTAAATGATGAACATCCGGTATCCCCGAGACGTTTTTAGATAGTTTATATTGTTTAATTGTTATGTTATATTGAAAGATACTTGTATAATTTGAAAGCTTTAGGTCAAAATAGAGAAGTTAGATGTTTCTGAATTTCTTTAAGTAGAAGCCTGTAAATGTTTGCTCTCATTTTGTCTTTTAGACTTAGATTTATGGCAATAAATTGATAATTATAAGTGCCATCTTGGAATCGATGGAAATTACATTTAAAAACATTATTTTAACATTCTTTATGCAGTAAATGCAACTAGTGTTAAGAAATTATTATTTTCATGTGAATAGAACACTAGCTTGTTTGAATATTCTATGTTCTTCATTAATCTATTTTATCATACTATATTTACAGACAATGAATGATGATATTAATGCACAGAAGATGAAAGCTAGAGATACCATAGCAACCGCTAAAAGATTATTACGAGAAGGATCGATGGATGATGAAGGATCCTTCCATAATAAAATGGATACATTAAAACAGAAATGTGATGTTGTAGCTAAACTAAGTAGTGATAGATTAGTACAGTTAGAACAAGCTCTGCCATTAACTAAAACATTTGAAGATGTACATCAAGATTTGTTGAAATGGTTTGATGAAGTAGAACCTGCTATTGCTGAACTAGAAATTATGTCTATCAATCAAGATACTGTGAAAAAACAACAAGATAGAGTTAAGGTTAGTAATACTGATAAAACTCTTCATATAAGATTACTATTATCAAAATATTTTCAATAGAGTAAAGGTTAATGGTAAAACAAATGTTCAATTTCTTATTTTGTTATTCCCTCCCCTTACATAACTCTTTATATAGTATAACCTCTGCAGACTGGCCCTCTTCAACAGTTTTCGACATTTTCCTTGGAAGTAATTTTATTTGTATCTAACTTTTGCAGAGCAACAACCTCTTAACTGCAACATATTTTAGTCTCTCTCAATGGGTGTTGTTCACAAAAGGCTGCAGGTGGTACATGAAATTGTATAATAATGTATTTTTTGCTAAAAAAACAACAGAAAGTATTAATTTCCTTGGAAGGGTAAGTAGGTACTCATGGAAGGGCCAGACAATGTGGTAAGTAGAACCATGACAGATGCTGCAAATATCAGTTAAAATATTGATGATAAATGGCATTAAATAAAGAAATAATGATGACATCTTTTACAACTTTACTTTGTTAACATATTTTGATTTTTTCTCTTACTTTAGATATTAAAACAAGATATTCAACATAACAAGCCATTAATTGACAAATTGAACAAAACTGGATTAGCATTGACCAAGATGTCCTTGAAACCTACTGACCTTGAAGAAGTGACCTTTAAAATGGAAGATGATAATAGAAGAGTAGAAGAGATACGTCATGCTGTTAGAGAACGTTCTATGTCTATAGACGAAGCATTACAACATTCTGCTGAGGTATGATATACTGGAAATATTTGATGATTGTTTAAGGGTTGGGCTAAAATTAAAGTACATTTTAATAAAATGGTCAAGCAAACTACTTACAGCTTTCAACTCTGTGTAATTTGTAATATTGTTTATACATATCATAGGAAAACAACATTTGAATGTTGTGTTACACAAAAACTAATATCTTTCTGATCTTTATTAAGACATATGTTTAGGCTTCATGTCATGGGTTTCCATGAAAGCTAGTTTTGACTTTTGTCAGCTACATGGATAAAGGATCGAGTGTTTGAAAATCTACTGTACTTGCCTGGTGTAAAGATCGGAAGGGTATATCTCATTATTACAACATGTATTTTATAATATTTGAATAATTGGACAATAAAAAATTGAAGCCATTTTAAAACCCCTATTTTTGCTATCTTTTTAATCTCTGTGTGTACTTTAAAATTTATGTTTTGTCATGAAACAAATGTTTGTTTTCTTTTACTTGTTTCTCTTTATTTATGAAAGTTTAATTTTGTATTTTTACAGTTTACTGACAAGTTAGAGAATATGTTAGAAAGTTTAACAACAACAGAGGAAATGGTAACTAATGCTACACCTGTATCAGCTCATCCTGATAAACTAAGAGAACAAATGGGAGAAAATGCTGTAAGTATACAAATACGAGGGGTGATTGGAAAGTTCGCGGAATATATTTATTGATGTTATATGGAACATAATACAAGAAAACAAAATACATCATTCTATACGTTTACTCAAGACTAATTAAAATCCTGAATATATTCTCGATACACTAAAAAATAAAGTTTACATAGAACATTATACAACACAACTATACTCCACTTGAAGCACGTCGACGTCAACGTTGAATTTCGTTGACGTTACGTAATTAATTAAAGTTCAGTTCTCTATTAACTTTCTCCACGTAATTACCACCTGTGGCAATACACTTCCTATGTCTATGTATCCATTGGTTAAATGTTAGCTTGAAGTAGTCCTCATTGAATGAAGATATTATTTCTCTTGCTTTGTTCCGCAATTCCAATGAATTTTCAAATCGATGGCCTCTAAGTTGCTTCTTTAAGTCTGGGAACAGACGAAAGTCTAACGGGGCTAAATCAGGGCTGTAAGGGGGGTGGGGCAGGAGAGTAAACCCAAGTAGGCTAATGTCTAACTCGGTTGTATGAGCACGATGTGCCGGAGCATTGTCATGATGAAGAATAACATCATCAAGCTCAAGATTTGGTCTTTTTCGATGCAGGGCCTGTACTAAATCCCGTCTCAAAACCTGAAAGTAGTCAAACAGTAAAGCACATAAACATTGGTTCAAATTTGTGTTTTATCTGAAAGAAAAGAAATTAGGCTGCTTCATTAATTATTAACATGTATATACAATATGCACAAACATACATAAATGACTATTTGTAATACATAATGAAATATAACATACCTTCGAATAATATTCAGCATTCACGGTGCAGCCTTCTCGCACCTTGTGTTGAAGCAAGAGTCCTTGTCTATCCATAAAGAAAATGTACATTTCTTTCTTTCCACTACGTTGTACTCTGGCCTTCTTTGGTGGAGGTGTGTCTGGTGATTTCCAAATTGATGATTGTTGCTTTGATTCAGGATCGTAATGATGTAGCCAGGTTTCGTCAGTTGTTACAATTTTGTCTAAAAACATTTCACCCTGCTTTTCGTAACGATTAAGAAACTGTCTGGAACATTCAACTCGCCTCTGTTTATCATAGTCCGAAAGAAGGCGAGGAACCCAACGTGCAGCAACTTTTGACATATTAAGTTCGTCCGTAAGAATACGTTGCACTGTATAATAGGATAGCGAAAGTTCTTGCGCAATACCACGCACTGTAAGACGTCTATCCTTGTCTAAAAGTTCCTTCACCAACGCTGCATTTCCCACGGTGACTCTAGATGTCGGTCGACCGGGTCTTTTTTCATCATTTATAGAAATTCTACCATCCCTAAACCGCTGGTGCCATTTGTAGACAAATGTTTTTCCACATGTCGGCAATGTCTCGGCAGTTTTAATTTGTTGAAAAGTATCTGCCGGTGACAAATTGAGTCCAACACAAAATTTTACAACCGCGCGCAACTCAATATCGTCTGTTGACGTCATTCGCCGTTTCGAAGCCATGACTCTAAAAACTATGCTACGCGGTAACCATTCAAAACAATTTCTTCAAATTTTCAGGAAATGACGTCAAGACGTCACGCTAGCGTGACGGATATTGGCGCTATATTTGTTAAAAAACTGACTGTGTACTATCATGTATAATTGTTTCAAAATTTTTAAAAAATAGCGTGCTTCAAGTCGCCTTACAGTGGTTGCTATGGATACCAATTATTCTTCCTACATATCACTAATCTGTTCACCAATTTGATTGTTGAAATGCAAAAAGGTTGTTTAACAATTACATGAGTTTTAATGTTATTTGACCAAAAGATATATTTTTTAGAAACAAATTCCGCGAATTTATCAATCACCTCTCGTAGTTGATGTAAGCAGGCGGTAGGGATTGATTTGTAGTTTACTATTCTTATGGCAACATGGATTTAAAACTAATATCTATTTTATTGTCAACTCTTTAAATTGAACTCTAAAGTAGTTCATAAAAAACATTGTCAAGTGGTTACATTGATGACATCAGATCACTGTATTGACTTGCTGATAGAGGGTCATGGGGTCAAGCCCTATTTTGATCAAAACTACATTTGAAAGTTTGGTTGTTACTTGCAGAGGATTAAGTCAAGTACTGCTGAGTTAAAGGAAAGATGGTTTTGTCCACCAAACAGGACTCTGACTGATGGAACTGAGCATAAAAATGATAACCAACCTAAATTTAAACAAACCAAGTTAAATTTTGTAATATTTTCTGTTTCTAGGCAATAATGGAAGATATGCAGATGAGAATGTCAGCATTAGAATCTGTACAGAATGCAGCAGAAGAATTAATAAAACAAGCAAGTGATACAGAGGATGATGCTGTTAGAGGTTAGATATTGTGCTCTTGAATTGATTTATTGATAGGTTTTATAAATTTTGGTATTTCTTCCTTGTGTTTCTACAATTTTATTCATACTTGTGGTTTTAATTGCATCACTTTTATCAAGACTTTGTTCATTATCATCATCAACTATTGCATCAAACAGATAAAATACTCAATTCAATTATTCCTAGGACACTTTAACTCTCTTATATTGTGGTTCATCTGCTGTATAGTATATCTATGTACTGCCAGCATAATTACAATCTTTAAAAACTCAACTTGATTCTGGATTTGTGAAGGTTTTCATACAAGTTTTGTAATTCTATTTTGCATGTATCATTTCATTGTCTTTCTGGCATAGATTTTGCAATTGAACCATCATCAATGATCAAACTTTGTACAATGTTATTGTTCTACTTGTAGATGTAAAAGACAAGTTATTAGATCTTGTTACATTATATGAGAAGATCAATGAAGGTGTTAACACTCGTAATGTACAATTAGAAGATACACATGAAGTAGCTGAGAAATTCTGGGATGAATTAAACTCTTTATCTAAAACATTGAAAGATTTATCTGATACATTAAAGAATCAAGAACAACCTGCGCTGGAACCTTCTATCATTAGGGAACAACAAGATACGTTAGAGGTAGGATATAGTTCAGTATAATTTTGATATAAAGACCACCTTGCCCACCCTGCTAGCTCAGTTGGTAGAGCACTAGTCTACTGATCGAGGGCTCGTAGGTTCGATTTCCAGGTAGCGCATACTTTCATGGAGCTTGGTCATGAAATATTTTTCTATGGCTATTCTCCCTCCTATCACTGATTCTAAGCCATGTAGGAAAGTAGTCGGTCACTGACTGAAGTATGCGCCTAGTAGTTGGTTAATAGATAAGTCCAGAGATTTAGCCTTTCCAGGTTCAGTGAGTAGGTGAACTAACCCCTGTGATATATCCTATACAATTTGTTGCTATGGCGTTAAACCCAACAACAAAAATAAAGACCACCCTGGTTATTGCAAAAGCATGCCACTTTTGTAGATTTTTAAGTTCCTTTTGCTGAATTTGAGATATAAGAGTTTCTATATTGATACTGTTCTTCTAATAAGATCATTGATTTTGATGGTCCAAATAGTTGAACTTTACCATAGTTTTATATACTAGGCGTCAATGAAAACTTACCACTTGCATGAACCTATTTTTTTTTAAATGAAAACACTTACAAATATGAAAATCATACTTGATTTGAATTATTATATTAGAAAATAGGATTTTTCTTTGCAAGTACGGAATCTAAGCATAAACGGACAAACTCCGCAAACCAAGACGACTACCTCGAAAATGAAAGTAACGGACCTCAGTAGAGGGTTGGTAGGGTGGTAAGTTTTCATTGACGCCGAGTATATTTATATATTATAAGACTATATTATAAAATACTTCATGCAAGATATGTAAAGTTGATCCAGTCATCAACAGGCTTGAATTTTATTTTTTATTTCGGTAACAATGACATGACGAATGAATTCAAATCTAGGTTCCACTCCTGTACAAGGCAGGTCATACTTATTCATGGAAATTCAAAATGTTGATTTCTATACATATAGGAAGTTATATCAGATCTTTGTTGAAGCAGATATTGATGAAAGAAAATTTTCTATTGATGGTATGTGATCCAGCCTCTGTGAAAAACTTTTGTTAAATGGTGTAAAACTAATTCAAAACTGTAGTGATATTCTCTAGTATATTTAGACTAAGTTTATTTGTTTCTTGCAGGCATTGCGAGATGATATTGAAGCTAGCCAGTTTGATCTGGATGAAGTACATGAGACCGGGGACCAATTGATGAAGTTATGTGGGGAACCAGAGAGACCTGAAGTACAGAAGAATATTGATGACCTTGATAATAACATGCTTTCTATTACTGGAGAGTTTGATAAAAGGTCAAGGTCACTGGAAGAAGCTCTAGAACGTTCCATGCACTTCCAGAATGAATTAATGGTGAGTTTAAGTCTCAGTCAGGTGTACAAACTGATATCAGACGTTTTTACTCTTGTTTGCCTGGTAACTGTTTGGTAAAAACATTTAAAGTTTAATGAAACAGAACAAACCTTTATTTTCTCAAATCATGAAACATGATATATGAGCAATAATATAAACAGAAATACAAGTACAAAAAAGAGATCAAAATTACATGTGTATATTGTCCTCAAGCTCCAATCCCTTTTTTAATCACCAATAACTACTTGGTGCCTTGATTTCATGTTTACATATGTGGTGAAAGTTACTATTTATTGCAATTACAGTGTAATGAAAGTTTTATTTCATGGTTATGTTTGAACACTGAGCTGAATGGCATTGGAATGCAATCTCTTAAATTTGATGAGCAATTTAATGACAGCATCAGTCTACGAAATTAGGACATGAAAGTGGTTGTCCGAACAGATCATTTAAGTTGCCCAAACAAAAAAGTGATTGTCCCAACCAACTGGACACCCACTAATTTTGTAGACAGCACCAAAATAAAGTTGTTGAACAAGATTGTTTCAGTTCTACTGTTCTAACAGATCAAAGTTTTTTGTTCGATTGACTGAATTAATAAAGCTAAGCCATGAGACAAGTAGTTTATACATTCAATGTTATATATATTTATTTTACAGAAAACATTAGTATGGTTACAGAAGAGAGAAGATAGATTAAAAGATTTAGGTCCTGTATCTGGTGACTTTACTAAAATCAAAGAACAATGGAATGATGTCAAGGTATAATAGTCTATTGAATGCAATAATCTATGTACTCCACTATATTTTCACTACTTGTGAAGTTCTTGCTATATTTAGTGGACATAAAAGCTCTTGAGAATTTGTGACCCAAGAAAAATATGTGTGAGATTTAAATAAAAGTTTGATGGTAAATGAGATAGTATAGATTTCTTTTTGGAGCTGTGATCCTGTGGTATGGATCTAGAGGTCAGGGCTGGAATCTAACCAGAAGCTCCGCATATTTTATGAGCAAAAAATTTACTTGCTATTTGTAATCTTCACCTAGCTGTAATTGGATACAGAGAGGGCGTCAATCAAACTTTAAACCAAGCGTTGTCTATCAATAAGCTGAAGAATAAAAAATGTTAAGAATTGTAAATGGTAGACGTTTGTGGTAATTATACTATTCAATGCAGCTTTGATAGATGATTTTATGGAATTGCTTCTATTGTATTCACAGTTTACTTTAGCACAAATATTAATCATAATAATGAAACATTTATAATCAAATATTTCAGGCATTCAAACTAGAAGTTGATCCTAAACATGCAGATATAGAATCATTAAATCAGAAAGCTACAGAACTAGTTAAAGATGCAAGTCCTGATCAAACTGTATATGTTAGTGATCCAGTATTAACTGTGAATAAAAGATGGGATGGTTTATTGTCTGGTATTAGTGACAGGTAACTGAGGGTTTTTTTATTTCATGAAAGTATTCACTATTCAGTCTTGTCTATTGTAATTTCTTGTTTTTAGCTCGACTTTACGAAGTAATGTAGAGCTCTCCTACTCGCCCCGGCGTCCGCGTCCGCGTCCACACTTCTGATTAAAGTTTTTGTGCAGTAAAATACTTTCTTCTATATCTTTGTTATTTCTTAAGATATTAACTTCAAACTTTAAATATATGTTCCTTACTATCAACCACATCTCATGTGACAAGGTCCATAACTCCAAACACATTTTTTCAAGAATTATCTCCCCTTGAACTGATTGAAGTTTTTGTGCACAGATTAAAGTTTTTGTGCAGTAAAATACTTTCTTCTGTATCTTTGTTATTTCTTAAGATATTAACTTCAAACTTTAAATATATGTTCCTTTCTATCAACCACATCTCATGTGACATGGTCCATAACTCCGAATGCATTTTTTTCAGAATTATCTCCCCTTGAACTTAGAGTTTTCTTTAAAAAATGTTTGTTTTTACTGCAACTGTTTTATTTCTTTAGGTATTGATTTCAAACTTTAAATATATGTTCCTTATTATCAACCACATCTCATGTGACAAGGTTCATAACTCTGTATACATTATTTTCAAAGTTATCCCCCTTGAACTTACAGTTTTCTTTAATAAATATTTGTTTTTACTGCAACTGTTTTATTTCTTTAGGTATTGACTTTAAATATATGTTCCTTATTATCAACCACATCTCATGTGACAAGGTTCATAACTCCAAATATATTTTTTTCAGAATTATCTCCCCTTGAAATTAGAGTTTTCTTTAAAAAATGTTTGTTTTTACTGCAACTGTTTTATTTCTTCAGGTATTGACTTCAAACTTTAGATATATGTTCCTTATTATCAACCACATCTCATGTGACAAGATTCATAACTCCTTATACATTTTTTCAGAGTTATCCCCCTTGAACTTATAGTTTTCTATTTATTTCTTTTTTTTTCTTTGAATTTGTTAAGGTTATATTTTCAAATTTTAAAATATGTATGTTCCTTGTCATCAACCACATCTCCTGTGACAAACACTTACTAAGTCGAGCATGCTGTCTCCTCTGACAGCTCTTGTTTAGATAAGTTAATACCCAGGTCGGTAGCGCAGTTAGTAGCGCGCCGGTATTTAGAATCTCATGTCCCGAAGGGTGTACTGGTTTGAGTCCACCCGGGAATGCTATACCCTTCCATGAAAATTTGACAATAATGTCAATTTTCCTCCATTAATAAAGCATGTGGAGATGTTTCTGGCCTTGTGGAAGGGTAAGTGAGCACAAGCTAGGTTAGGTGCCCTGGACGTCGTAAAATTACCAAAATGTGCTGACACAGCATTAAACCCAGTAAAATAAATAAATAAGTAAGATAAGTTAAGGATTAACTTGAATATATGAACTTGTTAATTGACAAATTATTCTTTATATAAATTAAGTTATATAAATACAAAGCGGTCTGAGACTTTAGAGAACTAATTTGTTGGAATTTGGGCTAAACCCAGTCTGGGCAGGCTAAATTTATCCATATGACAATAGGAGAACCCCTTTACCAAAATTACAAATTTAAAATTGTTACAGCTCAGATTATGACATTTATTCTTAACATTTTGTAACATTTTTATTTCAGACAACGTGATTTACAACTAGCTATGTTAAATGTTGGACAATTAGATCATGCTATGACAGAACTGTTAGCTTGGTTAGATAGAACAGATCAGACATTAGATGAAAATAAACCTGTATATGGTGATAGAAAACTGGTGGAAATAGAGATAGCTAAACATAGGGTAAATATAATACTTTGTTACCATAATTTTAGTCCTATGTTATCACATGGATTTGTGATTTAGATTTTTAGTTAGTGGAATATTTTCTGGTTTGCCTGCAAGACTGAAGGGACCCGCTCTTTAATGCCACGCACTTTAGTAACTACAGTCTTGTAGGCTACTCTCGAAGTGTTCAATGATACATTTTCTTGATTGGTTTTTGTTATTGCTCAAATTGCAGTCTAATTACTTAAGCAGTTTAGTTTCAGGTCAATATTCTTGTTGTGAAAAATGTGAACTTGGCATTTGGAGGCATGAACTAATAAAAAATCACCTTTCGGAACTCCTCGGCCATTCTCTACTAATAACCTGAGACATATTCGGGTGCCATTTTGAAACTACCGTTGTTGAAGTACATGATCGCTTAGGCAATTAGTGATTTTAATTTTTTCATTTTTAGTCCATAAATTTGAAATAACACAGTTCAATGATATTGCTGAACAATATTTTGTTCAATATATAACATAGAAATATGTTTTGACATAAATCTGTGTGTAAACTACTAGAACTATTTTGCATAACCATTACGTGCTTCGCCTCACATAGGTATTAAAATCCTAAACTGCCAGGGTAGACCCCCTATGAATCTTTTCGAGATTATTCATTCATGAAAGGTTGAGGTGTTCCGAATTAAAAAAATCATATGAAACAACAATCTTTTGTATTAATTTTGATACAAGGCATGAATACTAATTGTGAGAATTAGAACAAATCAGAATTCTTGACCTTCTCTAGTTAAATTACTGGCTTGTTTGAAGACAGCAGTTTCACTAAATTTGATCACTGACACTTTAAATGTATAATGTTTTCTATTTTCTTTGTTCAATTATTATGCTCTTGTTGGGACATTTATTGAAGTGTATGGTAAATTGATATTTTTACTTATTTACTCTTTTTTAGGTTTTACAAAATGATATTCATGCACATGAACAAAGTGTTAAATCATTGAAGGAAGCTGTTCTTAAATCACTCGGTTCAGATAGGTCATCTACTGGACGTCGTAAAGTTGATGATTTAAATCGTTTATGGAATACAGTGCAAGAGAAAAGTGCTAGTAGACAACAAGAACTAAATGAAGCCCTTAAAGAGGTATGATATACTTTATGATTGGACATTGGTAGTCCCCTCTCAGTCAATCAGATTGCTTAAAAAGTGTTTGATAAATTTCACATCGCACCATAAAGTGTTGGATATATGGAGATCGTTTTCCACTGCTCTAAACTTGAGAAAACCAGCGCATATAAACACATGATTAAATACTTGCCATCTAAGTCGGATAGAATACTTGTAGTAGTTTGATATGAAATATCAACAAGCAAAGCCAGTTGATTGGAAATTGGACTGCTACTTATGCCTTATCCTGTACTTGTTACTGGCAGAACATTGAATTGTTGGAACTGTATTTGCTGTGGTTGTCTGTCATGATTCAGAAATTATATCCTTAGAAATGTATCATCAATTAATAGCCGGAGTTTTCAACGAAAAAATTCGGCTTATAGTATTTTGCGTGAAAGATTTTAAATCCGACTTTACTGTGATTTCCACATTACATTTCTTTTCATAATTTGTTGTGACTGAAAAAATAAAAACGTCGCCGAATTTAGATATTCAGTCTTTACTGTAACTTAGATGAAAATTTATTATCAAGAAATTAAGATTATTTTGTACTAAATTAATTGATATTTACCAAATTTTGTGAATATTTTTATTTAATTGTATACTTGTATCAAATTTCCAGGCTAAAGATTTCTCTGAGCAGATGGAGAAAGTATTGGTACGTTTAGGTCAAATAGAAGGAATGTTGATTACCTCACGACCAATAGGTGGCCTACCTGACACAGCCAAGGATCAACTTGAACGATTTATGGTAAGGGGAGACTACTCTTGATTACTGCTTGTATAACAATATTATATTCATTTGCATATTGCCATTATATCATTGAAAGAAATGCTTGATAATTATGCTTTATTAAAGTAAACATTATACAGTGCCATCCATAATTACCTTTACACTTTTGTAAATGTATGATTTGTATTTAAATTTTTACCAATACTTGATAGATAAAAACATATATTCAGATACATTAACGTGTATAACAATTACAGTTGTATATACATGTAGTATCATTACTCTTCTTTCAAATGTTATGATCTGTTAACACTTTACCAATGCATAAATACATATAAAATAAGATTTAATTGTGTTAATGAAAAACTAGGTTGTTTAAAAGTGTAAAGGTAATTTTGGATGGCACTGTAGATTGCTACTAAACTGGGCTATATATAGAAGAATCAGTTTCCTCCTAAAGTCCTTGGACAAAATCCTGTTGTGTAAGCCAATTGATATTTACCCATGAAAAAAAGAAACCGAGAGCCTTCTGAGCAAATTCCAAAATCAGTATTTATTAGTTTATCAACATATGATTTAATATGTTACATAAATAAACTGTTATTGTAAAATTACTTGCTGTTTGCATCATCAGTTTTTTTCAAAGTTTCATTTGTCCAAGAATCTTTGGGGGGCACTGTATATCAGATTTGCAATCAATGATGAGTTTATTAAATCTTTTAGATTATAATTAAAAATGCAGTTTTATTCTTTTTGATAGGTTGTAAATAAGTTTAGTAAATATGTAAAACTTGATTTGTAAGTTTGAGTTTTTCCAAAAAAATAATGAGAGCTTATAAACTGTGCATAAAAACTCGCAGCCCGCTTATCTGTCTCTATTTCCAAGAGTTTTGGCATTACTGTGTCATTTTGTCATAAAATGATAAAGAAACTTTGCAGAAAGCTCTATAGCTTTATTTTTCTTATAGAAAATCCTTTAGTTGACCATTTCTAGGTGTTTTTGTGCTTTTCTGTAGATTTTTATTTCTTTGTGGCATTTCTTTTTTCTTGGTTCCATCTTTTTGCTTTAAATTTTTGTCTCATATAATTATATATGCTTGTTTTTATGGTTTGAATTTTGTAATGTGCTTGTTTTAGTCCCTTAAAAGTTGAAGTTTTGAAAACCCATTAGAAATATGCATTGCTATTCATAACATTATTCCTTACTAAAACAACTCAATATCATGATAGTTTTATTTTTATAACCATCTATAATCTATATGCCAGTATAATGTATAATTAATTGTAATATATGTATCTATTATATTATGTATTATATTTAAGCTTATTTATCAATTTAATAGACTGTAAGGTTTTAAATATTTTGACCACCTTTGATGTTTGGAGCAGTTGTTCAGATCGAGGATTGAACGATACACTATTAGTAACTCCATTTGAAAAAAAAGGGAGTTTTACAATAGGGTTTCATTCAGCCCTTGATATTAAAAATTCTTTGACAGAGCCAAAGTGGGAATCAAGTCATCAATGTACATTGAATGTAGTTGAAAAGTTCAAATCACACTTGGAATTTCCATAACATTTGCCTATAATTCAAGAACTCAAAACTTAATTCTAAATTGTATGTTTGGTGTTCCAAGCACAGGGAAAATTATGAAGCTGCCTCTGATAATTTTTGTAAGATTATCCATTAAAGTGCAATACGTTAATACCATATGTGTGAAGCATTTTTTTGCTTTCTAAGAATGAACATGTATCACTCTGCATGATAAACTGGTAAGGCATTTTCTCTGTTGTTAAAAATCAGTTATACCTAGGTGGTCATAATATTAAAACTTTATTATGGATGGTTTGGATATTTTATATCATATATAATTCAATATATGCATGATGCTGTGTACCCGTTTGTATTATTTTTATTCAGAATGATAAACGAGGGGTATGAATTTAGTTATTTTTGCCTGTTTTATTTGTTAAAAATTATTTGAGATTTGGTTACTATGGTAACAAACTCAGAAATGAGACAGAAATTGTCTTTGGTTCACTTTAGTAGTCAGAAAGTTCATATCTTCAATAATAATTGCGTAGGATCCTAAATTTACTTATTTCTCTCAACAATGACGAAACCTATGAGGTATAATAAGTAGAGAAAGTCAAACTTTTACAGAACTGTTAGAAATAGTACCTGTTTCATTATTTTACTTTAAAAGTGTTGGGCTTTTTCTGTTGAATTCTAACATAAAAATGGAAACTATTCTTTAGTTTTTGCTATAATGTAGTTTCCAACTGTTATCATTTCTTGTGGTTATGTTGGACTAGTGTTATTTATTATTGAAGATATGAGTTTTCTCCCTTTAACCCCATCCCCTTTCTATTATTTTATATTAAGGTAGAATTTCCCTAATGCTAATTTACAATTAATTAAAAGCATAATGAATGATTGCAAAACATTGTTATTATTATTTATTAAGTTATTTTGCTTAGATTATATCTATAAATCAACATTCTGTTGTGATAGTATGAAACAAATTTTTTATGAAAGCAAGTTATTATCTCCCTTTGCTATGAAAATATAATAATTGTAAATTGGATCATATAAATCTGACATGGTCAAAAACATTAGAAAGACAAGGTAAAATTAGGGACTTTAGTCAGTTATCTTTCCCTGATAAAATCTGAAGCAATCCAATTAGTAAGTAGATCCCTACAGTTGGAATCATCGGATTTTATCATTGAATTCTTTTGTAAGGATAACTAAAGATTTCATCTAATATCTTTCTTGTTAATGAAGTTATTAACAGAATTGATGAAATTTAGATAGTTCTTTACCCTAAAAATACTTAGCTTGAATATTAAACAAATTAAATGATTTACAAAAAGTTATTTAAGATTAATTTTTGCAAATTGACATTGAAAAGTAAGGGTAAAATCCAAGTAATCCAACTAATTGGACCTACCTATTCGAAGAGTACACAAGGGGAAATAACTGACTAAAGTCCCTTATAAGATAACAATTTTCTTAGAAATTTTCTGCGGTCATAAACATAAATTAATGTTAGGGGAATACTACCTTAATATATCTATGTAGATATTTTTACTACTCAACCACACTGTACCAATATTTCAGCATGTACAAGGTTCTGACCTAGATATTACTAATTTATCAAGAGAATATCAACTTGTAGGCCGTCCCATATCTTATAGTGCATCCTGGGTAGATTGGCTGGTAAGCTTTCCCTCCTCCGTCTGCTTCAAAGTTTTCACCTAACTTTTACTCACCTCGAGGTTGAATGTGATTTTAGTAATACATGTACCCCACCCACTTGATCTGTAATGGTTTCTTTTATCAACTAAATGTACTTTCTTTGTTAATTTTGAGTGTTTTCTATTTTAACTTTTTTCACAATTATGTAGTTAGTTTTTCTCAACTGTCAAAACATGAATAATTTCATGGTGACTTGTGCTTTTTGTCTAACACTCCCGATATTGTGATAGTGTGTAATCAATCACTGTGAAATTATTCAAACTTTGACTGTTGAGAAAAAATAGACTATACCCATTGGCATCTTGTCTTAGTGCTTTAACAAGAAGTTTAAATCATTAAATGAATTGAGAGATAAAACTACATGTCTAGGGCTGAATGAAACACCATTGTAACTCCCTTTCTTTTCAAATTGAGTTACAATAGTGTTTCATATAGCCCTTGGCCTTACTTTGAGACATATACCTGTATATATCACTTTGGTCAGACGCAGTGTCAGGACATTTAGCTCCTCGGAGGTATCACTTGGTTACCTTTACTTCAGATAACTGTCATCTTGGTATACATGTCCCTTGCAATGACTCTAAGTACACAAGAATTGTAAACCCATTTGATGTGTTTTTATTTCACCATATAGAATCTTAACTGTTAACAATTATGTCAATGTAGTTTCTGGTTTTAATATATAGAACATTTTCAACTACTAAATCATATCGTTCAATCAGTATTTTAGAACTAACTAACTATAATATCACTCTATACAACAATTCCTGTCTCAATGTTCCATCTGGCAATCTCTCATATTAGTTAGATTTGGTGTTTTATATGTATATAACAAATTTAACATGACTTAGTATATACTTGTTATTATACCCCCGCTTCGAAGAAGAGGAGGGTATACTATTTTACCCTTGTCCGTGCGTCCGTCCATCCGTTACAAAATTTCCGTCGCAGTTTTCTCAGCAACTATAATATGCAGCAGCCTAATACTTTGCATATTGCTTCATCCCATAGTCCCATGTGGTGTAAAGCGATTTCATGCTCCTTGCTCATCTACTTCCTGTTTGTCGCATATTTTTAGATTTTTGCGGGGGTATCACTAGTGAGCATTAGCTCACAGATTTACTTGTTTCTAATGATTTAAATATTTAATCAAGGTTTAGCCAATAATTAAAAGTGAAATTCAGTGTATCAGTACTTAAACTTCTGCTCTGTGTCTGTTTTTGTAATACTTCTTTGCTCTGCTTGGTAAACTGTTGAGGTATCAAAATAGGGCCTTGCCCTCCTCCATCTTGGAGAAGTAAAAAAATCTTTTTAGTAGGACTCCTCTCCCTCTTGCGCATTTGTGTATTATACACTTGATTCTTATGTTAAAAAACAACCTCGACCCATGTAGTTTGGAAAGGAAAAATCCCTTCTCATCCCATACACCCTATGCTTTTAATCCTTGCTCTGTTGCTCATTCTCTGTCATATACCAAAATTTAATACAAGAAATTTTACACATCATTAACACTGCAATGGGTATGTTAGCATAATGTTGCACTCCAAGAAGTCTTGCAAAAAGAATGTCTATAATTGAATAACTAGGTGGATCCCCAACCATCTGTTTTGGTTCACATAACACTGGTCTATTGAGTTCTACAGAGATAAGACACATTGGTCTTTTATGTATATATTAACATTGCTATTGTTGTGTTTAATATGTCTATCAAATATTGTGCTTTCAAAAGTTTGAGTTTGAATCAAACAATGTTGAAAATTCAGGTATGAAGATTTCATTAAATGAAAATTATATTTACCATACTGATGTTCATGTTGAAACTACTTGCTTTACAGTTTGTTCTCAGGAACATTTCTATGGTAAAATTACTTTTAAGATTTGTTTAATCTCATTTATTACTGATTGTCTGTGAAATAATCTGTTGACAATCTTTGGACTTTAAAATCAGTTAAAAATTCTGCTTGGTCAATCAAATTTGTGCAAAGAAAACATTGAGTATATAAAACATAGTTCCAAACAGCCTTTTTTGGATCTGAATTTCAGTGATTCTGGTCATGAACTCCAACATCTTGTCAAGTACATTCATTTCCCAATCCTTATTAAGTTATGTGAACATTTTGAACATAATTTGAATGATCTCTGATTTGGATGACTATTTCTGTACTGTGTACTTGTACAATTTTAGTTGTTAACATGATTTCTGTTAAAATGGTGAATGTTAAGTTTTAACAGTAAGGTGGTGGTTTATAGTGATGTTGATGATTTACTTATGGTATGGTTGAGGTTTTTAATTCTTATATTATCAATCCATACCAACCAGTATTTAATTGTTGGTAGAAACATTTGCTGTAATACATTCATAGATTCTATAAATCATGCTAATTGGATATCCAAAATAGTTTACCTGCAAAATTTTAATCATACTACACCTGTACTACATTTACAAATGGTGTACCCAAGGTTATGTTAAATATTCAATTCCAGTCTTTCATTTTCATTTATATGTTACTGTGCTTGTATTCTTATTTTATTAACTCTACTGCTTGAAAATGTTTCTTGTGAAGTTGTCATCATACTGAATGTATTGTTTCCATAGCAACTGTTGATAGTTAAGAAAATCCAAAATTTTCTTCTTGTATTAATTTTACGATGTTTTCATAATTTCAGGAAGTACACAATGAACTACAAGATTTAGAGCCTGTTGTTTCCCAGCTTCAATCTGATGGTTCTCAGTTAATGCGTAAATGCCAGGATCCAGCCAGTTCAAATATAAAACAAAATATGCAACTACTACAACAAACGTGGGAACATGTGAAGACAAGATCTGCTGATAGAAAGGTAACTTAGTTTTACTCCAACTTTCTTTTATTTATATATTGACTAAACAATGTGTTTAAATGTGTTTTCTGGTAGAGATACCATTAAGTGACTTCAATGAACTGGAAGTACATTGTTTGTCATGCCTGCCCATGACTGTGCCTGGAAAAAGATGATTGGTGAATTTCAAAGACATTAGATATCAAACATTAAATAAAGCTCCACTACGAGATTAACAATGACTTTTTGTCTAGTATACAGATGCAACAATTTATGATATATTGGGACCTTCTCATTGGCAGCACAATACTTGATAGGCAACTAGATCACATGACCCAGTCAAATTTATTTGTGATTTTTCTTTCATATGTCAAGCCTTCTTTTAATCCCAAGACTTGGTGTGTTTTTCTGACATCTGTCATTTTTGTGGTGTTTGTATAATAGTTATAATGATAATATTTTTTGTATTTTCAGAACAAATTAGAACAAGCAGTAAATCAAGCTAACACTTTCCATAGTGATTTAAATACATTTATAGAATGGTTAACTGATACAGAACAAATATTAAATCATATGAAACCAGTTAGTAGAGTTATAGCGCATGTATCAGAACAAATTAAAGATCAAAAGGTAAGACTCATATTTCTAATTGGTAACAAAAGGGTTGGAAATAACTTGTAAGATTGGAGGAAAGAGGGTATACTGGATTTGACATAGCTGTCTCTGAAAAAGATACAACTTTTTCAGCAAAAACCTATAACACAGTTCTGAAAGCATACCGATTGTGATAAGCATATTAGTTTTCTTACCTGAAAAAGTTTGGCTTGTAAAAACATTAATGACCTAAAGCTACTGACAGTTACACTTTAAGTGTCAAAGATAAAATTGTTGCTTATAATAGATGGGTTTCAGACTCATGTTTTTCATTACATTTTTCAAAATTTTCAAAAGTCATGCGTTTCTAATTTTTGTCAGTGGAAGATCACTAGATTAAAAATTGAGAATTTGAGTCTTAAGTAAGGAGCTGAATGATATTTATTTATTATTAGATGATTCAATACGAATATTATACCAAGATTCGATTATTTTCTATTCTCAGGTCTTACAGAAGGATATAGCCATACATCGTGAGAACATGATCAAACTAGACAAAACTGGTACACATCTAAAATACTTCAGTCAGAAACAAGATGTTATATTGATCAAGAATTTATTATCTAGTGTACAACAACGATGGGAGAAGATTGTTTCACGTAGTGCTGAAAGAACTAGACATCTAGAACGTGGTTATAAGGAGGCTGAACAGGTAGGGGCGGGGATTGTTACTATTGATTTTAGCTTGATTGTTAACAAACTTTCATATTTAAGGTTTATAAATATAGTATTTTGGTTTAATCAGTATAGCATTGATTTTACTAGTAATACCATGACAGTATAACCTCTGTAGAGCAGCCCTCTACAGAACAAAACCTCTGCACAACAACAGCTTTTGGTTTTTCCCTTAGGCATAATTCTTATTGAATTAACCTCTGCAGAGTAACAACCTCTGAACAGCAATACAATATAGTCCCTCCCAGTGGGTGTTGTTAGGTTGTAATGTACAAACAAATTTAATGCGTTATTGCACGTTTTTATCACTCTCAAGATTATATTTTTTGTCCCACATGTTAAGAAATAATGATATAAATCTTCCTCAAGATAACAATAAGTTCAGGTTTTCAAAGCTTTCAAACACTGTCCTGATTCATGTAAAAAACTGTTGATTAACAAAAAACACTAATAGTGTACATATGAAAATAACCAACTGCAAAAAAAAATGTTATCATTGTAAAAAACATATGTAAATTCTGGATTTCTCTGAGAAGCATTATCTATCTTGTAATTATTTTATTTATGAAATGTACTTAGTACTTTTCGGAATAAATTTCTGTTCTGTTTTATATAATTTAATTTATGTCTCTTTCTCTGTTTTCAGTTTAATGAAATATTAAAAGATTTAATGGCCTGGTTAAATGAAGCGGACACAAATCTAAGTTCTGCTCATACAGTTGGTAATGATCCAATCAAAATAAAGGGACAAATTGCTAAACATAAGGTAGGTTCTCTTTTGTAAGCACTTAAAGAATTATAGTTCTCTTTATTTGTAGAAGTTTTGTTTAGGTAAAACTAACCTGACATTTTACTTAGTACTTACCATTAGGCTCTTTTAATTATGATTATTCTCTGGATGAATTTCGATAAAAAATTTTAGTCAAATTTCTCTTTAGTGTACTTGGCCACAAGCCACTCCAAATGTTACTGTAACGTCTTAGAAGGTTATTGTTTGAATAGCACTGCAAAACTACTGTGACAGACAAGGGTCGGTCAAAGGATTCCTTGCCATTCTTTTTTTAATTCCATCTGAATACTTCAGAATGAGTCACATTAATCTTGAAGTGCAGGTTCTAATGTTTCTAACTTGGTTCTATTTATACAGGAGTTTCAGAAGAGTCTTGGTGCTAAGCAACCAATCTATGATAATGTTAACCGTGCTGGACGTACATTAAAAGAAAGATCACCAGATGAAGATATACCTGTACTTAATGAAATGTTACATCAATTAAAACAAAAATGGAATGCTGTTTGTGGAAAATCTGTTGACAGGTATGTTATTGTTTTTATTTCTTGAGATTTTGGGTGATAAAGTCTAAAGTTACTGTATATTAGTTTTTAACTTTAACTTGAAAATTCCTTGGTAACGAGCTCAGTTAGGTGACTATATCATTCTCATTTGATGACCAGTTTTATTTAAAAATCACTTGCAGGTTGTCATCACATAAGCCTATAAATAGGCAATTAGGTATCACCTTCTGCAGGTGCACAAATGATGAAACACAATTGACCATGAAATTTAGAAAAGGTGATCTATTGTCAGTAGGAATGAAATAATACAGAATTGGTTATAATTCTTGAAACATAGACTATGTGTTACTGATGTAATGAACAATGTGTATTTTATATTTTTTCAGACAAAGAGTTTTGGAAGAAGCATTATTATTTTCTGGTGAATTTAACGATGCATTACAAGCGTTATTAGATTGGTTAGCTAAAGTAGAACCTGGTTTAGGTGAAGATCAGATGGTACATGGTGATATTGATACTGTCAATAATCTGGTAGAAGAACATAAGGTAATATAGGATTTGTATTTGTGTAAGAGTGATCTCCCTTGATCTAATATATGATGAGTTTTTCATTGTGAACCTCTCAGCCATTCGCTACAAATAACTTCGGACATATTTAGATGCCATTTTGGAACTACCTTTTATATTGTTAAATCATAGCAATTAGAAATCTTCCCATTTCCTCTTTTTGCACAAAAAACTGATTTGTGTCTATAATAAAGAAGCATGCAAACCATGCAAGCAGACGATAGTATGGTCCTATACACCTTTTATTATTGATCAGACCTTAAGAGAGGAAAATGAAAATTTCTTACAATATAGAATTCGAGGTACTTTGAAGTTTCGATATATTTATATTGTTACTACATTATTTCAGGCCTTCCAACAAGAACTAGGAGCTCGATCCAACAATGTTACATTTGTACGTAAACGTGCTCGTGAATTATTAGAAAAATCAGAAGAGGATACGTCACAACAACAAGCTCAACTTATAGAATTAACAACAATGTGGGATCGTGTTTGTAAACTTAGTGTTAATAAACAAGATAGATTAAAACAAGCACATTTACTGGTAAATATACAATTTTCTGATTACTTTTTTATATGGGTTCAACAGTGAAGGTTTTCTTTGTTGTGTTTTCTTTTGTTTGTATACCAAGGCTGGCTTCTATGGGTTTGGTTATTTGATATTATGATTCAAGTTCTGTGATTTTAGCTGTGATTTTGGGGTGCTTGTGTCCTTTAATAGTCGAGAAGACTGTTACTAATTAAATTATAGAGTGTTGATGAAATGATTAAAGAAGAATTTCTTTTATAAGATGTTGAGTTCTATGCCATATTATGGCAGCCATTCCCTATGAAATTGCTTTAATGCGTGTAATTTGATATTTTGGACGTAATTAAAAATTAGTCAATAATGGTCAACAAGTGACACTATCTTGTTCTTTCAGTAAATTTTGAGAAATCTTATATTTAATTTTCAGGCTGATGACTTCCACAAGAAAGCTCAAGGTTTGATAACCTGGTTAGCCTCAGCTGAGAGACAGTTAAGATATAAGGGAGCTTTACCTGATGATGAAACAGAAATGATTAAACAGATAGAAGATCATAAAGTGTTTGAAGAAGAATTCCTAAGACAGGAAGGTATACTTAGAGAGACTTTGAATATAGGACAAGATATAATGAAGAGATGTCATCCTGATGCTGTATCTACATTAAAACATTGGTTATCTGTACTGAAAGCTAGATGGGAGGAGGTAAGATAATATTTCAGTATATTTTAAACATCATTTAACCCGGGTGGATAGCGTGGTTATACCCTTCCCTGAAAATTTGACAAAAATGTCAATTTTCCTCCATTAATAAGATATATGGAGAAGTTTCGGGCCTTGTGGAAGGGTAGGTGAGTATTGGTTATAGACTAGGGTTAGATGTGCTGATTCCGTAAAATGACCTAAATTGTGTTGACACGGCATTAAACCTAGTAATTCCTTTATCATTATAAGTTGTCATACATAAATCAAGATTCTATTGTACATGTGTTTGCTCCCTATTGTTTTCTCTGAATGACATAAATTTGGTTGCATGTGTATGATGCAACCAATTTTCTTCTTAATAAATAAATGAAGTCAGTGTTATTTGCTAAATTAGATTTTTTTCTATTTACATGTAATTTTTGCATAATTAACACAATATTTTCTGTATTATCTAGGTCAGTAACTGGAGTCGATCAAGAGGTAACAGATTACGTGAAGGTTTAGCTACATTACGACGTAACAATGAATTACTAGAAGATCTTATAGCTTGGTTAAATGGTGCAGAAACTAAATTATTTAATGATAATGCTGAACCAATACCTGATGATGTAGAGATGATTAATCAACTCATAAGAGAACATCTTGTATGTTGACATTTTATATTCTCTTTGTTTTGATTTTATAAAACTGTCTCAGTTGTGTAACTGTTTACTAAATAGTATCTCCTGAGTAGATAAGCTGCATATGGAATCAGTGTCATTGTTTTCTAGTTGCTAACTTCTTATGACATGCTTTTTGCTAAAAAACATACCAAATTATACCTAAGGGTTAGCGTTTTTAAAAATACTCATTAAATGTTTCACTGAAAGAAGCATTTTTATACCCCCGCTTCGAAGAAGAGGGGGGTATACTGTTTTACCCTTGTCCGTGCGTCCGTCCGTTACAAAATTTCCGTCACAGTTTTCTCAGCAACTATATCATGCAGCATCCTAATACTTTGCATATTGCTTCATCCCATAGTCCCATGTGGTGTAAAGCGATATCATGCTCCTTGCTCATCTACTTCCTGTTTGTCGCATATTTTTAGATTTCGTTAAATGAAAGTTACATTATGATAGTCATATTTCTCACTGCGGGGGTATCATTAGTGAGCATTAGCTCACAGATTTACTTGTTTTTGTTCGCCTACTGTTATATGTTAAACCTGAACAAGCTAATTGTATGAGCATATGAGAACTACAGGGAAGTCGACTTATTATATTTATATATAAGTGTACTGTGTTAAATTGATTAGAGTGGGATACTTTAGTTAAGCTACATACATTAGAATACATTTCTTTATTTAATTATCATTATTTGTGTGTTGTTTTTGTAGGATTTCCAAAATCACATGTCAGCTAAACAACCAGAGATAGATCAATTAACTAAAGGTGATCGTAGACGTACCTCATCGATGGCTGGTGAACATGTATCACAAATACCAATGTATAAAGGTTTATCTGGTAGGAGGACTCCTACACCAGTAAAATATGGAATGTCTAGGTAGGTTATTTTCTTTCATGCTTTACAATAAAATCTTTTGTTATTTTCTTGTATTGTTTGTTGGTGGTTATGCATATTGAAATTTGAAGCAAGGCCGCAATAAAAAGTCCTTTGTTGTTTTTGTTTACAAACATGATAGAAGTTTGATATTTGTACTTATACTAAATGTATTTCTACATGTTTTATATTATTGTTATATTACAGACGAGGTAGAGATGATGATGGAAGAAAGACACCAGAACCATTCTTTAAGAATCCACGTGTTGGTGCACTATATAACAAATGGAGACAAGTTTGGTTGTCATTGATGGAAAGACAAAGAAGGTTACAGGAAGCTTTAGATTATCTCAATGAGGTATGATATGTCTAGTATATTGTAACATGAAGGTCATAGATACAAAACCTATACCATACCTTGTACATCAAATAATGTGTAACCTTTCTTTAGTGAGGTATCTCGGTATAACTTCAGTTCATGGTTGTTTGCTTTTTGTCTATGTTCAGCTCATAGTTATTTCCCTTTGTTTGTATGTAAATAGACCTAATCCGGAATTCAAATTTATGGGTTTTTCCGTCCATGCACAAGCGGTACAAACAAAGTTTTCTACACATTATTGCTAAATAGCACATGTGTTTTTTTTATTGTGACAGTGAAAGTTTGTTTGTACCGGAGGGGAAAACCCAAATATTTGAATTCCGGATATAGTCTATTTAAGCAACTGCTCTAGGCTTTGGTTATACATCGTAGGTAAAAATGGGATTGTTTTTTATTTTACGTCTGAATATTTTCAACAACAATAAAGTTTTTAATTGTTATAGTACTTCTAATATTTATTTTAATTGTTTTAGTACTTCTAATATTTATAAGTCATTTTGCTCTCATGTAGCACCTAGATGTGCTTATGTATGTATTTTTGTTTATAATTTTGTTATTGTGCCTCTTGTATAAAAGTGTTATTGTCTTATGTTACAGCTTGAAAGAATGAAGAATTTCAAGTTTGATGATTGGAGAAAACGTTATTTAACTTGGATGCATCATAATAAATCTCGTATCATGGATTTCTTCCGGCGACAAGACAGAGATAGAGATGGTAAAGTTACAAGAGATGAATTTATACATGGAATTATGGCTTCTAGTAAGTAGTCCTAGTTACTTGGTGAAAGTTTTAATTTTTGGTACTGCGACCATAGCATAGTGGTTAGCAATCCGACTTCGTATCCGGAGATCGGGGGTTCGAGCCAGGTCGCAGTAGGTTATACCCTATACATGAGTTGTCGACCTTGTGGTAGGGTAAGTTAGTACTGGTGATAGAAAAAGTGTCCAGGAAAACTATAGTAGGAAGAGCTGGCCATCGATCATGTGGCAATAAGTATCACACAGGTTACCTGGGTATCTTCTGAGAGTCTGCTTGAAATCCACCTTATGTTCACTTTGTCTTTAGAAAACTCAGTATGTTTAAGTAGTAATCTAAAACGTCTTTAATTCTGTTTAACCTCAAAAGTCTACAAATATGGAAGTAAAACAAAACAATTCTGATTCTATGAATGTATAGAAGTATTAGATAGAAATCTTTGATACATATGGTTGGAACTATGCCTCTTGTCTTGGATTAAATCTTGATTGAGATTTAATATGTTTTATTTCATTTTTCAGAGTTCAACACAACACCTATGGAGATGGAAGCTGTAGCTAACATATTTGATCGTGATGGCGATGGTTTTATAGATTATCATGAATTTGTCTCAGCTTTACGACCAAATAGAGACGTAAGTACATGTGCACTTATGTGCCGATTTAAGTTTTCATATTTTCTTTATTTTACATGTATTGACGTGTTGTAATTTTGCATCCTGATGTATGCTTTTTATATTCAACCATTTTGAATGCTCAGTTACAGATTGTGTTAGTACACATGCACTCATGAGCTGATTAATATTTTATCATTTATTTTTATTTGCTTTTGATAATGAACTTATTATTTTGATGCCACAATACAAGATTATTCTATCTCTGTCATTATTTTTAAACATGCATAAGTTGACTATTGTGCAGTGAGGCATTTTATACATGCATATAATTAATGTATCAAACCCATGTTCTTGTAGCATTCTGTATTAACAAAAAAATCCTAAAATCCTATTTAAAAGTAACTATAATTTCCTGTGAATGTTTGTTCCTTTGTAATGTATGAAGTTTTTGTTACCAAAACTTATATTGTTTTTGTGAGAAAATAAACATATAGTTTAACATTGTTACTAAAATGTTTTATATAATCTTTTGTGTAGATTGTTTTTGTTCTATTCTATACTTTAACATTAAAAAATACAACTTTTTACTACATTAGTTACTTTGAATTTGGTCTTACCCATTCTTTTAGGTTTCATTGCAAACACGTTTTTGTCTTATTGGTTGCTGTTTAATATTATGTTGAAATTGTTTCTTTACTTTTTAAAATTCTTTGAATTATTTGCAAAGAAATCGTAGTTAGCTCATTACAATTTTTAGAACTTCTTTTTATGGTAAAGTTTGTCCTCTCATGGTATGAAAATAGTTCCACTAGGTGTAGGAATACTCTACTTTGTTAAATAGGACATTATATAATGAATAGGCTTCATATAATTGATGGATATACTCGTAGGAAGTTATAATTATATAAATCTCTGTGAATTTACTAAACATACATTTTACTATACTTACTTATTATCTTTTACATTAGAAAAACACTATTGTAGAACTCTGTTTGAATCTACTTAACACATTTTGATCTTTCACAAGTCTAGAATGCCATGGTCTGCCTATATTACTATTATTCAATTTTAACAACCATTTTCATCCACATTTTTTTGTTAATTTTAATATTTCTATTTTCCATCGAGAAATTGCACAGTTTTAATTATTTTAATTGGATGTATTTCTTGTGAAGATTGAACATGTTTAAGTTAAAATTTTTCATAATGTTGTAAAATTGTTCCTAGTTTTTATTCACTTTACCAAGATACATGAATATTTACTTTAGAAGTTGACAGTTGTTTTAATGTTGATAAAATAGGGTTTAAAATATTTGAGTTTTGCAGTTATTACCTACCAAGCTAGATATATATTTGTGTTACAGAGTAGGCAGTTAGGGTTATTGTTCGCTATAGGCATCAATGTGATGAAATGCACCTAGCTTATTTAGTTTGTTTTTTATTTTGCCCCAAATCCATGCTATTTTTCTGTGATCCTGTCCATTTTGAAACCTCTTTTATTTTGTATGAGAATGAAACATCATTTTAAAATGGCTAAGACAAATTTCTTAACATATACAAATGTATAATACTGTAACTTTGCTGTCAGGATGTTACTTTGTATTATCATACCTGGTTACTGGTGATATGATATGCTTAGACTTAATTGTTTAGTATAAATAAACTGTTCTACTGTGAGGATTTCATAAAGGAAGAAATGTATGGATTATTCCATGTATTACAAGTTATAACTATAAATTATCTGATCTTTGTTCACAGAAGACTGTTAAATCAACTCACAAGAAGGTAATAGTTTCACTGTTAACCAAATACTTTCAGGTTTCCTGATAAAAATGTTCCATATCTTCAAATTTATACATTTTTCAATCTTTTTTACATTCTGATAATAAGCTTTTTTCATGTTATGTTAGTCGGTATCTTTTATCAAAAAGTCAAAAATGGCTTTTTAAGCTGACCTGAGCACAAAGTGCTTAAGGTGAGATTTTGTGATCACCTGATGTCTGTTGTTAATTTGCCGTCTGCTTTTCAAATTATTCTTAATGCAATATTTTTTTACAGTTATATACTCAGATGAGCGTTATTTGGCCAACATGGCCCTCACATATTTGACTATATCTCTTTATTTCATGCATGTTAGCAATTATCTTTGCATGTCAAATCAGAATTTCTACCCACTCAGTAGGTTCTTCTAATGAATGCATGTTTCAATGGCAGCTTAATTATTTCACAGTTAAATTCATGTCATTCATATAAACAGTTTTGGGTTCACAAAATTAAAGAATTTGAGATGTAAATTTATATCTTTTTAATTTCAAAATGATGAAATTAGGTTTTGAATGCTGAAATGGCTACAAAAATGCCAATTTCTGATGATTTCCTAATAAGGAAATTTTTAACTTTTAATTTAAATTATGTAAACTTCAGTAATGATATTGGTAAAAAAATTCTAGTGTCAGTTGTATAAACATTAACCCAGCTGATTTGAATACTCACTACAGTGTATCTGTACACACTTTCAACAAGAATATGTATCTCAAGTATTTAAATCAGTAGGGTTAATGTAATGTAAAAAATTTTATAAATTATAACAATTTCAGTTAATGAGGCTACACATTTAGATAAATCCAATCTTTCATGTAATAATAGATCTACCCTGTGTTCTATATGTTGTACAATCACTGTTATAAATTATGATTTGTCTCCCCTATTATGACCCTGTCTTTTATTATAGTCACTGTTTGATTCTTCATTCTTCCAATATCTTCCTACAATCACCATAGTCACTGTTCTTCTATCAAATCATATTGTTTTATGTCTCCATTATAATCCTATCTACATAGATTCTGCTAAATGCTTTCAATTTGAAGCTTGAGCTTATTTTTTATCAAATTCCTTACCTGCAAAAGTATACTTGGGTTGTTAAAACATGTTTTGGTTTTTGTCCAAATATAGTTGACTGAAAATGGATAATTGCACTGGTCATACAATTGTTGGCAATGTGGGTTCAAAATCCAACTGCAGCTGGACAAATCCTGCCATTGTAATTGTACAAAAAATGATATTTTGTTATTTTTATATTTTGTGAAGTGTCCTAACTCTATGCAGTATGGCAAGTACTGGTAACAAACTGTCCATGAAAGCTGGTTTGTGTTAGCTAGCTGCTGTAAATAACCAAATAATGTTGATATAAAACAAAACAATATCTTTTTGTGTGAATTTTGTGCATACATCATGACCATCTCTCTAATCATTGTGGTGTTTTAGATTGTAGTTATCTAATAATGTTTGTTTTAAAATTCACTTATCTATATTAATAATAGTGTTTATTTTAGTGTTTATTATTAATTTCACAATTTAACACACTTAGAATTAATTACAACTAATTATATGAATGTATTGTAGCATTTTGATGTTATGTTTGATATTGATTTAACATTGTAGATTCAACTTAACATAATGAATTTCTGGGCCATAGAAATCAAAGGGGGTTTTGGTGTTGGCTTTGAACCACTTGTGATGTGTCTTTACCATTACCAATTGGCTTTTATGGTACTATGTAAATCCCCCATCCTAAAAAAGGATTATCTATGAGTTGGCCACCCACTGTCTGAAATTGTTTTCTTGGTTTTCTGGATAACATGATATTTGTAGATTTAAACAATGAATGTTGTTTTGGGTAGTTTAGATTTCTATTTTATATATCTTTATAAAATTTTGTTGTTTATTGTCTTTATCATTTATTACCTACATTCTAATGATAATCATTTCATTTTGTTATTTATATAAGGTAGAATTCCTGTAATGTATTTCCCCCTAATATCACCTGACATGATCTCTAACAGCCTTTGAAATTTTGCAAATTTGATTTACCATACTTTGAACTACTTTAATGAATGTCGTGACAAACCTATCTAGTCTGCCTATGTTGATATAGTTTTCTGATCTTTCATGACACTTGAGGAGATCTCATCTAGAGCATTGACACTTGAGGAGATCTCATCTAGAGCATTGACACTTGAGGAGATCTCATCTAGAGCATTGACACTTGAGGAGATCTCATCTAGAGCATTGACACTTGAGGAGATCTCATCTAGAGCATTGACACTTGAGGAGATCTCATCTAGAGCATTGACACTTGAGGAGATCTCATCTAGAGCATTATGGGAATTCTACCTTCGCTGTACATTAAATTAAAATAATTGACTATCAATTATTACATGAATGTTACTTATTATTATTATTATTTTGCCTCCTAACTTAGACAGTTTCCCAATTACCTTACCTTAAGCATGAAGACATTTCCAGCAAATGGTGTTATAAGGAATTTATTATTTTATGTAAAAGGTACCAACCCTGTGTGTTGCATCCCTTAATTTATCCTAAAAATTGAATATTTGTGACATTGTGTTCTATATGTGAGTTTAATTTACATAACAATGTCATGTAATGTATTCGTTTACAAGTATTATCCATGTGTGTGTTACAGTATATATAAACTGTACATAGCCCTTAGTTACTGTCAGTTTTATCAGGTGTTATCCACTTATTGTAGCTAAAATCTTAAACAATGTTGTTATTTATTAAACTTACCTTGTTTTCTGGTTGCCATAGTAACACTGTATACACGGGTAAGAACCAGAAAATAGTCTCTAGCATGATAAGGTTTCTTGACCAACTAGGCAACTAAATGTCGACTTTTATTTGACATACTATTTAAGCCTAAACAACTATTTATAGATTATAGCTAGTTCATATTTACCTGAGACAAAAATACATTTTCCATATCATTTACACGTGAATCTCAGGTGAATATGGACAAGCTAGATGAAATTTCTATTATGTAAGATTGAATAGTCATGGATCATAAGCCCATGCGGAATGGTGATTTCATCTGATTTAATGAAACAATGTTTTAATATTTTGTTCATATATTTTGTTATTTCAGGCTGAACCTGTAAATGAATCAGAACTCATTCAAGATGAAGTTAAAAGACAAGTGCATAAATGTACCTGTGTTAAACAGTATCGTATACATAAAATTGGTGAAGGAAAATATAGGGTACGTTTTTATTTTGTTTGTCATTGACTGGAAGTAAATATACATTTGTTTCCCATTGCCTTTAGTACGGTAGTTGCAAGCTAACTGCAGTGCAAGATCATGTTTACAGAGCCTGTTTAATAAATCTGTTGTTGAAATTAGATTTCTTGTGACTCTGAAAAGAGTGTTTGTTCATCCCATCAATTTATGTGTCAAACATTCTTCTGTTTATGTGTCATATGTTTTGTAGTTTAAAAAAGAGTATCTAAACATGCCGGGAGATTGTGTGGTAAAGAAATCTTTCAGTCAGACATATTGCGGGTTTATCGCAAAATTAACATAACTTGCTCTTTTCTTATATTGATTCACGACTGTTTTTGCGCTAAACCCACGATATGTATTATTTCTTCCATGGCCCTCCATGATTTAATAACATTAATAATTGAACAGTAACTTGAAACTAGATGTATTTTATTTAAACATTTTTTTAAAACACACAAAAAATAAATTAGCTGAAAGTTTCAATCTTTAACATTGATATGGTTTTTTTTCTGCAGTTTGGTGATTCACAAAAGTTACGTTTAGTTCGTATATTACGTAGTACAGTTATGGTACGTGTTGGAGGAGGATGGATGGCTTTAGATGAATTCTTAGTCAAGAATGATCCATGTCGAGGTAGGTGTCAATTTATACATATATTTATTTCTGTGTTAGTGTGAGACTGAGGGTTTTTTATACACTTCTTTACAGGGACAATATAATCAGTCTTGCTGTGATGATATAATTGAACACTGATGTATATATGTCAATTTATATTTGCACTGTTTTTTCCTTACTACAGAAGTTTAGTTAGGGCTTTAACTAATTTATATATAATGTGTAAGTTCACTTGCGTAATATTGAATTATTGAATCAAATCCATTTATCTTTGTATTTGTTTGTGACTTTCTGTGCTTGTAAAAGGACACTATCAGTGTCTGTAAACAGATATATTTGTATAGACTGCTGTCCGTAGCGAGCAGGCAAGCTGAGAATTTTAAATCAGGTTTTAGTCAAATGATAAGTTCATGGTTACAGGTTTAAATCTGTTTAGATTTTCAGTGCTGAATTAAGAGCTTGAAATTGTTAAACTTGCATTTGTCTAATGTCCAGCTAGCAAAATATTTAAAACTCAACCTTCTTGTACATGTTCAATTTCTACGCCAGCAAAATGTTCGATGCTCAACCAACTGTCTGTAATGTTTCACCTGTGTTATATAAATGTTAACAATCCATGTTTTATTTGTTACTACCTAATAAATTATGTGTCCATATTTTCTATGTATGTTTTTTTATAGCAAGAGAATTAGGTATGCCTCCAAGATTAACAATATGTGTACTTGTGGTGTCCAGTCTTTACGCCAACATGTAACATTATGTGTGCAATATGTGTTTATGCTAAAAATACATTCACGCTTTGACGCTGTATTAGATCTTTAATCTATCCTATACCATTGAACAGTTCTTACTTTGTTACATTATAAAATATTTGATGTTACTTCTTTGTGGAGTTTACATAAAGTCAGGTTGCCTGTCAAGGTTAGGTAAGGGATCCAGTTGGTGTTTTGAGGGTTCCTGACCCTTAAAAGTCTCTGTTTGTTTGAATGTGTTTAAACAAAATGTCAAGTCTTCCTACCTTTAAAAAATTAGATAAGTTAAGGATGACTTTTTATGAAGCCCATGTGAGACATATTAGAAGTGTTTGCAGTACTGATCTATGTGTGCTTTTATTAACAAGCACCATGTCTTCTTTTTAATTTGCATTGTGACTCAACATGAAATATTTTATAATATAACAGTGTATGAACTGTGTTCCATCATTAATCATGAAGTTACAAATTACTCTATTTATTTCTGTATCAATTATAATAATTTCATTATATTTTTAATATTTATATATACATAATATTACTATAATTATGAAAAAATTGACCAAGTGCAATGTCTTAACTAATGTTTGATCAGCCTGTGATACTTTTGTCATTTACATTGTCAATAGAAAACTTAAATAAAGTGAGAATAGTTATTAAATTAAAGAAAAAGTAACAAAGTTAATGTAAAATTAAAGCTATTCATTCTCTACTGTGTTTTAATGCTTTGCTTCTCTGCTCTACATATTTCGGTATAAAGCCATGTGTTCAAGCAGCTCTTGTCTTGTCATTGCACATTTTATAATACTTGTAAACAGACAATATAGACCATAATTGATATAATCTGTCTTTAAACTTGCCATACTATACATTTGGTTATTAATTATTACCTCTCTTTAATCGACATCCATGATTATCTCCCTTACATTTGATTCCATATTTGATTCCTTGAAATAAGCCCCTTATACTTGAGTCCTTGAATATTATCCCTTAATTGATCCTCTTATTGACTTCCTGTTTTGACTTCCTTAATTAATTTCCTGATAGAGTCCTTTAATTGTGACCCTTGATTGAATCCCTAAACAAATAGTCCTTTTATTAGAGTAATTTCATTGAATCCTTATATTGTGTAGTTAGTTGGTTGGAAAAAATAATTCATTTGAATCTAATGAACAATATATCTTTACATATACTTACATAATTGAAATATACATACATAATTATACCCCCGCTTCGAAGAAGAGGGGGGTATACTGTTTTACCCCCGTCCGTCTGTCCGTTACAAAATTTCCGTCGCAGTTTTCTCAGCAACTATAACATGCAGCAGCCTAATACTTTGCATATGGCTTTATCCCATAGTCCCATGTGGTGTAAAGCGATTTCATGCTCCTTGCTCATCTACTTCCTGTTTTTTGCTTATTTTTAGATTTTTGCGGGGGTATCACTAGTGAGCATTAGCTCACAGATTTACTTGTTATACATGTATGATAATAGTTTATTCTATGTCCAAATATAGTTATATACCAATGTATTCTTAATGTCCAAATATAGTTATATACCAATGTATTCTTAATGTAACGATTTTACAAACATCTTAAAAAATAAAGACATATATCATATGAACATATCTCATAACATTCTCTGGATTCTTGATATTTCTGATCTATGTAGCCAGATATCATCTATCAAGGTGATTGTTTATTTGTGATGATGAAGTTGTATGGGTTTACATGTATAATAGTTATAATGGTAGATCCAGACTCTACTGGGAATAGTAAATACCCTTGCAAACAAAACATTTGTTTGTTTGTTTGTTTGTTGGGTTTAATGCCATAGCAACACATTGTATAGGTCATATAACAGCGGTCAGTCAACCTACTCACTGCTCCTGGAAAGGATTAATCTCTGGATTTAGCTGTTAACCAACTACTAAGCGCATACTTTCGTCAGTGACTGACAACTGCCCTACATAATTAAAAATCATTGGTAGGAGGGAGAATAGTCGTAGAAATAATTTCATGACCAACAATGCTCTGCCAACAAAACATTTAGAATGGCAAATAAAATTATGTTTTTGAAAAAAACTTTGTGGAAAATACTTGAAAGTAAACACTCACTCTTCCCCATGGTATACATCTGGATCTACCGCTTAGAAATTTGGTTAGACTTAAATGTTTAGAATATTTAATAGTATTTTGTTGAAAATCATTAAATAAATCATTAAATATAAATGTCACTATCAACAGATTGGCCTATACTACAAATATTGTTGGATGCAGGTATTTAATTAAACTTAAATTATCAAACATTGAATGTTATGGTTACATGGATCCTATCCCCAGATGATCCCTACCATTGCTTTGAAAAGAAGCAATATTTGGCCCTTTGGGACCCTTGTCATGGATACCTGCTTGAATATTAAGATGTATATTATGTTTATACTGGTAGTTGTGAGGGGTTAACGTTTTTGGGATGCATTATATGTTACATTTTGATTTGCTTTATTTTTAGCTCACCTGGGCGCTATAAGTGGCTAAATTTGTTGTATTATTTGTTGAACTCTTCTTTGAAGAAGTTATTAATTGTGTTCTTGAATAAATATCATTTAATAAAGGCAATTGTTAAGGAAATGTTATTTTAAGAATAATTATCATTAAGTTGATTAATAATTAAGTAGTGATAAGAATGGTTTAAATTTCAGTACAGATTAAATACAGATTTTCAAGTTGTCATTTTTACATTGACCAAATGGTTATTGATAGAATATTATGTAATGTAATAATGTCTGCAATTTTTCATATGTTTTGTTTTAGCCTGTCATTAAACATGAATTAGACTTGGATTAAATACTGATTTTTTTCATGATTCAGAAAGTTTCTAAACTTTAAGACTTTCACTATTTACCTGCCTGACTGACTTTGGCGTCATTTTAATTCAATGTATTGTTATGCATTTGGTATGTCTAAAATTTAAATCTTGGTAATTTTGGCCAATTGTTTGAAAGAATGCAGACATATCATTAGTTATTTTAGTTTATCAGTCATGTGAGAGTCATGCTTCACTCATTGACCTGATTTTACCACTTTACCTTGACCTAGTTTTATTATTTTACCTAATTTTGTCACATACATGTATATATTTGAAACCTGGTGTCTTTAAAACAGAACAAAAACGACCATTATTTTTTTATTTTTTTATCCCGGTCGTAAAATGACCATTCACTCATGTTTTAGTTCTATATATTCTACATTTATTTATATATATATTTCTGCTAACCTAATAGACCATGGAAAATTGTTCCTGACTCACTTTAGAACTTGTTATGAGTTTTGTAAGTATATGTATCCATGCAAACATGTAAACATGTCATGTTATATAGATATACTAGAATACATGCTGGTTCCATACTTCCTTTTTTCAAGTATATTCTTTTTGGGGGGTCAAAAATTCATTTTTTAGCTGGTGAATTTCGGTTTAGGTCTATTGTCATCCTATAACTACATTTTCTTATCGAATTTTTAACTTTAAAGCTACTTTAGTCTAGCATGCATATTGACTTTGGATAAGATATCAATCTCAAAATGTTCAAGTTATTTGATCTTAAAACCAAAATCACATTTAGTGCTCATCAAGGTTGCCTTATTTTATAGTCATTTTTAACGTTGACAGAAAATTTAGGACATATATTATGGTATTTTGAGACAATATGGAACATCAAACATAATTCTAGTATTTCTGCAATGTTTCATTTTGTCATTATTTCATTGTTTTCTTTATTTCTTTATCTATTGTATAATGTGCAAAGTATCCATTTGTATAAATGTATGATGGTGTCAATGATGGTTGAATGTATGTTTATGTATATGTTAGGGTGGCTGTGCTGGAAAGTCAGTCTGGCACTACACCCTAACTGTACATTGTATGACTTTGTCCTAAGTCAGTGCTCTATCCAAGACCTTAAATATTTTTGTGTTTTGGGCAACAACCTTACTAATGAAAGATGTTGTAGGTTGAAGGTTGTATGATCCTTCCACATCATTTGTAGATTTGCCTTGAAACACTGTAACATCAAATCACCAAGCACCTTCATGACACAGTTGATGTTTTCAGGAATATTTCCTTTGAAAAGTAACACTATCGAAATCACAGGCTATGATTGAAGTTACACTTCATTGAAAAATCAAACTGCAATGGAACGTTCTCGTCATAGAAAGTAAAAGTCACATGTTGCCTGAAACACAAGAATGTTTCTGGTCTGTTCTATACACAGCATGATTTTATCATTTCTATTGTTGTTCTTCATTGTTGTTTACTGTTTGCAATGTGTACCTATATTACAAGAATAAACAAATAGTTCAATCATTTGTAGGACACAGATCAGAGAGCAGACGTCATGGATGTTTCTAGAACATTTGTAGCAGATGACTTGTCATTGATTGTTCTAAAGCTTTTTGTTCTGACATATTATGATTAATTTAAAGTGAATATGTTTAGATTTCTATTTTTTGTATTTTGGCAATTTTATTTATGAGATAAATTTAACAATAAATGTTTATTTCTCCACCTCTAGCATGTCATTCAAACTCTAGGCATGGATGGTGCATTTCTGACAATTCTTTACATTAGCCTGCTATGTCCAGACTATAATTTCTCTGACTGAAAATATTTAAGAAAACAATTTCATTGTTAATAAGTAAAAATTGATTCATGATATATCAGACCTAATAGCTATGGACAATCAAAACTTTATATTTAATGTCAGTGATTTTATTACATGCTCATGTGTGCTCTTCTTTTTTTGCACAGTTGGAGTTTGGCGGAGGAATCGATTTCGATTCAAGTACCGTACAACGTTATTGCAGGGTTGTAAAAATATTTTAATTTAGGAATGCGTGTTGTGCATATTTAGTTCCCTGTATCACTGATAATTATTTTTTATGCAATTTTGTAAAACTGTGATGAATATAATAGTCTAATTCTAGAACTCATATTTATCGCTTTTTTTTCAACCAGTACAATCCAAGTAATTATAGACTTACATTGTAACATAAAACAGGGGCAGATCCAGGATTTCTTTCTAGGGGGGGGTCCAATTTTTTTTTGAGGGGGGGGTCCAAACTTTCTAACGGCAGCCACATTGTTCAATGTTTGCAGAATAACGCTACATATTAATGATAAAAATATGTTACCATTAGATCTATGTTAAACACAAAAGCTAGTACAGAAAAATTGCCTCTTGTTACTTAAAAATGGCATGCATATAAAAAATATACTCATGGTTGGGTAAATTTTGGAAATTTCAGGGGTCCAGACCCCTCTCACCCCCTGTTGGATCTGCCTATGATAAAATTCAACCTTTTGTTCACAGTGCATACATTATCATTGATTAGGTATAAGTCTAATAGTTTTTGGAAAGACTACAAATTATTATAGTATTGTTTGCACTGGGTGAGCAGTAATAAATTTGAGTTCCAGATGTAGTCTATTGCTATATTTATTTTATTTTATATTCCTGTATTATGTTGGACTGCTGTGTTCTATATTGTAATGTTTTTGCTAGATATTGTGTTTTATGGCTTGTTGTTAAATTGATGTTATGTTTTACCTCTGTGAAGAAAATTGGAATAATTTACTATTTTGTTTGCTAATTGTTTGGCACCCTGGTAATGATGTGTACAGATTGTTATATGAATGTTTTGATACCACCTTGAATTTCACCTAGTACTCTAACAATGATGTACGATGGGCTCTAAGTCTCTCTCTAACTGACCTAGCATGGATTACTGGGCTTTCTGGAATTCATTGCACGCTTTTGTCCTATCTGCCATGTTACAGTTTAGTACAAAAAAGAGTGTTGCTCAAAACAGAATGGTTCAGAACATAGGGTACCACATTACCTAGTTTAAGTTTAGTGCTGTGAATCATACATTTAGTTATACATGTTCATGTACTAAGTGAGTGTGTTTAAATCAGACAACCCAGGAGATACTAATGGCTCAATATATTTGTAATTACACTCTTAGTTTCCAGTGTTTTGGATGGGTTTTAAACTTTGCTCTTGTACTTTTTTACATCACCATTTACATAATCATTACATTATAATGTTTTAGTTTCAGCACATTTTTCTAGTCTGTGTGTTTTAGGTTACATTATAGAAATATTTTATATCTTCATTGTTTGCTTCTTACAGTTTTTACACCCTTCAGTAATTTATTTGAAGAACTGTATAAGATATAAGTGTGTATATGATCCACATTTAGTCACATACATTAATTTTAATACAAGAAAATAGCATGTGAATCTAACTTCCATCATTGTTTGAACACTAATGATTACTGACCCCATTTTGCGATTAGTTGGGCTCTTGTATACAACTTTAAACTTATTTATGCCATCCAAATTAAAAAACAATATTTTTATTCTTATAACACCCTATGGTTCGGATAACCTTATGATTCAAAAGCTGTTAATTTAGAGTCTGGTTTTAATGACATGTTGAATTAATTGACCCTTATTAAGTTATAATATGTATCAACATACTAATCATTGTTGTCTTTTTTTAAATAAAGATTTATGTTAATCCAACCCCACCATGGCTTATTAATGTTACATCATTGTCTGTATGGTTTAATGTAAAACTTGTCTAGGTAGGATGTAACTTAGTCTATATTTTGTATAAGATTATAGGTTACATGTATCTAGAACTAGTTTTGTTTGAGTCTTTGATGTGTTGTAAATATCTGAACGGAACAGCACAGAACATATATTTATACCCCCGCTTCGAAGAAGAGGGGGGTATACTGTTTTACCCTTGTCCGTGTGTGCGTCCGTCCGTTACAAAATTTCCGTCGCAGTTTTCTCAGCAACTATAACATGCAGCAGCCTAATACTTTGCATATTGCTTCATCCGATAGTCCCATGTGGTGTAAAGCGATTTCATGCTCCTTGCTCATCTACTTCCTGTTTGTCGCATATTTTTACATTTTTGCGGGGGTATCACTAGTGAGCATTAGCTCACAGATTTACTTGTTTATTTATGATTTGTACATAGTACATCATCAGTTTACAGTTTAAGCAATACAAATAACAATGTACTATGTATAAATCATAAATAAAATGTATGTTCTGTTCTGTTGTAAATATCATTAAACATGCATATTGATGAAATAGTGCATTAGAAATGTTTTGCCGTGTACAGTATAAAGTATATTTTAAGCTACATTGTACACTTAACACTTATAGTGTTTGTTAAACACATAATCACATAGATGATCATGTTTTATTTGAATACATTTACCATTACATAATGTCAACAGTTTTAGTATGATTAATGTTAGCTGTAGTAAGGGTGTGAGAGCTTGACAACTGTTTCTGAGACCCAAACCTTAGAGTCTCGCACCTAGACTCCACCCAGTACATGTACAACTAATGGCTGTAATATTGTTAATTTAAATCAAGAATGACCAAATTTATAATCATGTTGATATGTAAGTCTGAACAAATTTTGACTTAGATACTTCAGATGTTTTTATTTCAAAAGACAACAGTGATTTAATTTTGTCCTTAAAAGGTTAGGATGATAGAAGTAGTTTTAAAATACATGTATAAGCTGATTTTTTACATAAGATATTGTGCCATATTGCTATAAATTACTGGTAGCAAATGACTGAAATAATACTAAATTTCAAAATTATGAGATGTCTTGTTACTGATATAATGTACATGTATGCATTTTCTATAGAAATTTTATTTCACATACTTACCTTTAAATGATCCCTGTAGTTAATATATATATTATTATTATTCTTTCAGCAAAAGGACGTACGAACACAGAATTACGTGAGAAGTTTACTCTAGCTAAAGGTGTAAGTCAATCAATGTCAGGATTTGTATCCAAGAGTCCAAGTGGTAGTTCCTACTCTGGTAGTTCTACATACTCTGGTGCTACCTCACCATGGAGTGCTAGATCACCTAGTACTGCTAGTGGACCAATCACCAAGGTAACTATACAAGCTCAGGGAGCAGTTGGTTTATACATGTCATCAGATTTAATGGCAGACCTAGGGATCAGCTATTTTATAAATTTTGGATAGTCTGTTCAGTTATTGAAAAATTAATGTCTGTTTATTCTATCGCTGATAAACAAGAATTAGATATATTTTAAATTTATGTAATCATATCTTTGAATTAGTCATGACATAATAGACCTTATCCGGAATTCAAATTTATGTGTTTTTCCGTCTGTGCACAGCCGGTACAATCAAAGTTTTCTACACATTACTGCTAAATAGAATGAACTATGAGTTAAATCCTATTGTTCTTTGTACATGTGTTTTTATTGTAACGGTGAAAGTTTGTTTGTATCGGACGGGAAAACCCAAATATTTGAATTCCGGAAATTGTTAACCAAATTGAAGATCTTTAAGTCCATGTTTGGTTAAAAATCATCATAGACACAAATATAATTTACCTAATATTAAATTGTTTGCTCATTATTATTTTACTGCTGCTTAGAAAAGGAAATCTAGACCTCAAACTTTAACAACTACATGTACTTCTCATCAACCTAAAACATACTGGGTAAGATTTGTTATTGTTGTCATAATTATTATTGTACAACTTTACATGATGTCATCAATTTTTGTGTAGATTTACTTACACTGATGATGTCATCATTTTGTGTGTAGTATCATTATATATTGATGATGTCATCATTGTATCTAACTGATGATGTCATCATTTTATTTGTTTTAGCGAAGCTATGGTGATGATTTTATCATTTAAAGTGTAGCATTAAGATCATGGGTGATAACAAATCACAGTGTTGTATTAGAGTAATCTATTGTACCTAAATTTTTCTCAATTATAAAAGCGCTGTTTCTATAGCTTGAATAATTTTTCCAAAGAGTTTTTGAATGAAACCTTGGTTTGAGATTATGAAAACCTGAAAATAAACTCACATGAATTTTATGATCAAATCATATTTTTATACTGTTGTGATTACATTGTGAATAAGAAACAGTTTTTAACAGCAGTGTTCCTTAATGCTTCATTTTTTATATGAATTGGTTCATGTTTTAAGTGTTTTGTTCTCTAGTTTTATTATTGCTTGCTCTGTTCATTGTATTATAAAATATGTTAGGTATTATAATGGTATGATTGTTTCTATTTGTAGGTGAGAGAGAAGACACCATACAATGCACCATGGAGAACTAACATGGCTAAATATGGTCCAGATAGTGAAGTACATAATATCATGTCTGGTACACCAGATAATAAAAGATTGGGAGCTAGAATCACTAGGGAAAGAGAAAGTTTATTTAGTCCTAGACATTTACAAAGTCCTGGTAAGTTTTAAACTCTATCTCCCTGTCACACACTGTCTGATCTACTGTTGTTATGATAGTACATGTAATATTGGTAGAAGCAGCAAGTCTGGTTGCAGATAACATCACTAGAGATCAAGAGATTTGAAGTTTGAAACCAGCCAGAAGAACTGATTATTTCCTTGAGTAAGAGATTGACCTTCACTCCACCAAGATGTAAAAGGGCAGTTTGGGGTTCACCTGCTTGAAGGCGATTTCGAAGATCAGGAGTTCTAGTACATGTACATAATTGTAAAACTGTTATAAACATGTTTATATAATAAAGACAGACTTTAAAATGAACTTTATTTTAAAAAAAAGAATTTTATTTGTGTTGCGTTTGAAATTATTAATGTAATTTCTTTTTACTATTCTTTTTACAGCTACACCAGTAAGCAGAAGTTCCAGTCGTGCCAGTACAGGAAGTCGTCCATTTAGTCCGACAGGAAGTGAGACGTCAGAAATTAGTGAACCAGAAGTATTTACCACGGTTCAAAGTGAAACGAGGAACGTTGGAGGGAGAAATGAAACTACACGCACTTATCAAACACACATTGTTCAAAACAGAAACATTTCCACACCTAACAGATCTAGTACTAGCACACCTACACGAATTTCTAAAATACCAAAATTGACTCCAAAAAAGCGATGAAAATTTGAAATATAAATAAAGTTACCCTGTCTTTCATGTTGACAATGTGGTGTTTATTTTGTTCCGACATGATATCACTTGATATCGTTATATTTGGATGTTTTATTTTTCCTGGAGCCTTTTTTACTATCAATGAAGAAACCTAGTTTAGTGTTTCAAGGGAGAAGTTATTTTTTGTGTTGTGATGAATAAACATTCTAGAAGCTCTCTACTTAAGAAGGAAGAAACTGTAGCAGGAGATATGGAGAGATTTTCTTTAGAAGCTGCTACATATATGAAGTTAATGTATTTGTTGAGAATTCTGTGTTTCTAATTTCAACAAAATATTTACAATATGAGAAATTTTAACTTTGTTCTAATATTTGACCTTCTTACTATTTCTTGTTGATAGGGTTTTCAATTCTTTGTAATTTATATTTTAAAAAAATCAGAATTCTATATGTTTTGAATGAAGGTTTCATTAACATTCCTATTTATTGTGTAAGATTTTTCCATCCTGCCATTGGCACTTTTTCTCTTTGTTCTTTCACAGAATTTTAATATAATTTCTATATAATATGTAATAATTTCTGCTGAGGTTGAATTCTATTTTTCTCTAGATAGAATATCTGTGGCTTGACTTAACGACCACAGAAATAAAAGTTTCCTGCAGTAACTATTATTATGTACCATGTACTGTGATGAATATACAATGTGGAAAATAGGATCTGTGCTCTACACTTTTTGTTTTCGATGTGAAATAAGAAAATTTGGGACCATTGAACTAATTAAGTATGCTTTCTAATCTTTGTAATATGTTTTCTGATAGCAGCTTAACTCTGTATTCTACAGCAAAACAGCTTTGAACGTTATGTGGTTAAGTGTTAGACATTGTTAAAATTATGAGATTCTTTAAGCTTGGAACTCTTCATTTGTGAGAATTAATTTAGTGGATAAGGTTTTCAGTTTAAAAAATTCATCTCTCTGATTGGTCAGATAGTTTGGAGGTGTGACATAGCTCAGCCAATCAAATTTATTACAGTTTAATTTGACTGATTGGTTGAAAATTGACCTAGAAAACCATTGTATCACCACCTAAGATTCACGTTTTGTTTTGTCACATAATCTTATTCTATGCATGTTTTTTGCAAGCTTGTCATGTCATGTTTTGAACACTATTATTTGATGGAAGTATGAAGCTCGTCTGTTCATGTGTACTGTTGTTATGTTCGATGTTAGCATGCCATATAAGTGATTTTCTTACGCTATGCAGCAAATTATTGATGTGAAAATTATTGTGTCACGTTTAAAGATTTCATTTCTTGTAATCAAGATATTTCTAGATTTAGTTTGGGGACCTAAGTCTGTTTAAAGTAGTATTCATTAATTCATAGGAAGTTACCATGTTGTTTTACATGTAAAAGGGTTCTTACAAATAGGGGACAATTTGTTTTAATCCTTTTACGTAGATGAACTGCTCGTATATGCTACATTCATTGTGAAAATATTCAAAAAAGGGAGTGGGGACAACCTTTTTGAAAATATTTTCATAATTTTGTACATACATACTTATATATTAAAAAGTGTAACTTGCTATTGTAGGTTATCTTAGCATTACATATTTAGTTTTGGCATCTCATTATCTGTATGTGCTTAGCATTATAATTATGTTTGCATTTAATTTACAAACTAATATTTATTATTTGAACTTTTTGTGTCTTTTTTGGCTATATGTTAAATGATATTCTAGGCAATAAGGCAAAGAATTTAAAGATTTGATGAATGTAGTTATTTATATACACATGTGATTTCAAGTTGGTCACATGATATTTTTATCATGTGATCTCTCTATGGTCACATGACTGAGGTTGTGTTTGATAGGCAGATATATAAATATTGTTTATGTGAAAATATTAATTATATTTTATTTGTAATTATTGATGTATTCTTGTTATGTAATATGGTTGGGTCAATTAAAAGTGTGTGTTATGTTGCAATGTTAACTGTTATTTGAAAGAAAAAAATGACATTTTTGTAATCTATACTTATGCTTAAAGCATCGACATAGTTAAAATATTGTACCAACTTATAAATATTATATATATGTATATGGGGAAATGTTGTTAATAATTTTGTATACTGTATTTATAATTATTACTTTTGTTACTATGTTTAGTAATGTGTTTCTATTTTTAGTAATCTGTTGCTATTTATAGAAGCATGTTACTATTTTTAGTAACTTGTTACTATTAATAGTAACATTGATATGTTAAACCATGCAGACTGATTGTGAACCTTATTTCTTTACTTAGAATAGAAAGTTAACTTCTGACTTACATAAGAACATGTCAAATGTTCTTTGTAGTTATTAAGTTATCATTATTATAAAAAAGGGTTGTAAAAATTATTATCATTTAGTTTTTTTCGTTTTTTTACTTGAAATAATTAATGATGATCAAGTCTGTTGGTTTCACATGAAATGTTTGATGACATTGATATTTTGCTTGTCTTTATTAAACGCCAGAGTATAAACATTTTTATGAAGCATATAAAGAATCTCTAAGCATACTACTTTGTCTTTGTTTTATTATTCACCATAGCAACTGTCACTTTATATACATGAATGAGTGCTATTGGAAACAACTCCAATTTAGCCAACCAATATTAGATAACACATGGCTGGCATCCTAACTCTTAGAGTCTCTGAATTGTCAAGTGTGTAAAGCATTAACTCCAAATGAGAATGTTTATAAGCAGCCATTTTACTGGGATTTCATACATGAATTGACATTAGGGTCAACCAAATAATGTAATGTGTCAGTCAAGTTGCAGTGATTGGTTATCATAGTTACTGATGTTTTGAGTGATTTGCTGAGTTGTTATCACATTTGATTGGTAATATATATGGCCAGAATAGCCAGCCAAATATTCTTATCTACATCTAGACGTCAAGGTGTCAGATAGTTGACAATACATTGATGGAGCGCAAGATAAAAAGTACGAAGAGAAAAATATAGAAAAAGAAAGAAAACGGTCAAGATATTAAAAGCTTATAAGAGAAATAAAGTAAGAAGAATTCACCCAGTTTTTTCACCCCATCATTTGGAGCTACTGAATAACTGGGAAAGTATCCCCTTAAAAGGTTAGGTCTCTGAGCCCACTTAAATGATGCCAAAGAGTGGGTCTCAGCCAACGAGGCTGGTAGATTATTCAAAGTTGGTACACAACTAGGGCAGAAGCCGTTACAGTAAAAGTCTGTCCTACAAGAGAAGGGTAGATATCTAGTATTATGATGTCATGGCTTAGGTTTGGATTCTTGTAGATAGATGGTGTGGTCAATGTCAACTAGGTGATGTATAATCTTGAAAAATATGATGAGCTGAGATTTCTGTCTAAGTGATTCAAGAGATTCCCATTTAAGGTCATGGAGCATTTTATAAACCAATAGAAGTGCAAATAGTTTTCTTGAACAAGAATCGTTGTTGATTTTGTCATAGTATATAGTCATGTGATCTTCAGAATGTGTACAAACTATTGTTTTTACATCAAATACATTGTACTTGCAGCTGCTAGATAACTGAATTTATGTAGAATCAAATAGTGCATGAAATAACAATTGCATGTCTATGTCAGAAAATATCGATGTTAACATGTGCAGGAACACAGCGACATCACGTATACTTACCACTGGACCATGGTCCCTACACTATTTCAAGTGATATAGATTTTTGGAAATGGATACAACAAATTCTGTGATGTCGATGCTATAGATACATGGCACAAAAAAACGAGGAAACCACTGGAGTAACCAAAATTTATAAGCAAAATTTAAATCTCACTTAGGCCACAACAAGTTGATCATATGTTCTACGGAACTTTCTGAAAAAAATGGGGCGAGCGAGCGAAGACAAAAAAAAAGTCTTTATTCACTTAATTTTTATGAGCGAGCGAGGAAATAAAAACTTTTTTTTGTAAAAACTGTCAAAATTAAGGTGCGAGCGAATCCATAGAACATATGATCAATTTCTTGTGGCCTTAAGCCTTGTATCTCCCTGAAGACTCCCTTATTAAACAACAGATTTTAATAATTCTACCATGCACGTTCTAATAATCTTAATTGCCAATATATATGTTACAATTTTCATTCACAAAATATGTGCAAAACAACCTGACTAGAAGCCATTTACTTTTAAAGCCCCTATAATAAATTGAATGCTGATATTTTTTAAGTGTCATGCTTTTGCTTAAAACTTATGCAAACGTTAAAACAATGTATATAACGCATCCCAGGTACAAAAAGTACAAGTATGTTCCCCATGATTTGCACTTATTCTGTTTTGAATTTAGCGGTTAAAACCGAAAGTAAGGTTTCTACGGAAAATTACGGAACTCAACGGACGAGATCGGAGATTTCCGTCGAGGCTAAAAATAGCCACAAATTCAAACCGGATGTAAACAAATTTTCTGCTTTGATAAATCGCAAGTTTTGTGTAAAGAACTATTTAAGTTGAAATTGAGTTGTTTTAAGATGTCATCGGTAAGTATTTTATGAAGTATTATGTCATTAACGATTTTATTGATCTAAAGTTATACTTAATTGTGAGTGGAGAATTGATTTAGAACATAATACTTGATGTGTATAGACGAAGAATGTAGGGTTCGACAGAACATTTCTTTTCGCTGAAGAATGTGTTTTTCCCGTTGTATAAGTTTCATTTTACTTATTTTCGATTTTGTCCTGTCGCATTATATATTTATGTTATCATCTTTTACGAGGGTTGGTCACCTCAGAGACAGGGATCGTGTCCATCTTCATCTAGGCCATGATTCGGATTTTAAAAGAGCATCACGTCCCTGGCATAGACCTTGTTTTATTCTGCGGTGTTAGTTACTTGGGAACAATAATTTCATGACCAAGCTCCATGAAAGTATGCCCGGCCTGGAAATCAAACCCACTAACTCTCAGTAGACTTGTGTGCTACCATCTGAGGTAGCTGGACGCTTTTAACAGTATGATGTGCTTCTTGGACTGATGCATATTTCATTACAGTACATATCGGTTATATGAAAATTATTCTTACAGAAAGTCACTTTAAATAAATCCAGTTCTTATTTTACTTGTTCACCCAATGCGTCATTGATTATATAATTAATGATTATGAATTAATTATGGTATTAATGTGACTTTGTCAGAACTCATACGAGCCACTGAACACGATTTAGGTTCTTGTTAGGAGAATAGTATTAAATATTATGTTGTTTTTTTTCTAGGATAAAATTAAAAGTATGACAAAAGAACAATTAGAAGATCTTTGCCTGAAAATGGTATCATCCCATCCGGGACTTATTTTTAATATTCTGAAGCCGGCTGAAAGTGTGCCAGAAGGGTTTCATCCTCCTTCAGGTTCCAGTACCCCTGAATGGTGTGTCTGTGGTCAGTGCAGACAAATGCCCAAAGCCGGGGAAAAAGTGTGCTGTGGGTACAGAGATTGTATCTCTTTGTTACCAGTGAGTACTTTTATTAAAAAGCTTGCTAACATGTATTTCAAACATTTGCCAGTACTCTGAACTTAGAATCTGGCAATCCAGTTAGAGTTTTGAGGCTGCAGGTCATATATCCTTCTAATGTTATAACATTTTTAAATCATCTTGATTTAGGGATATTAGCATCTAGGTATAGATGAGTACTCATTGAATGTTCCTTGGATGCTGCTCTACTGTTTGTTGCTAGTTCATTGACACAGTCTTTGAAAAATTTCATTTTTGTAAGAGACTTTTCACCATTTTTTTTACTATCTGGAGCATACTTTTTGTATGAAAGTAAATAGTAAACACACACTGTAGTTTAGTGGCTAAAGCCATTACATGCTAAGGCCAAGTCAAGCAACAGAATTTGGTGTTTCATGTAAAAATGTAGGTAGTTGCTTACCATGAATAGCTCTTAGATACTGACTTATCTAAAGAATAATTATTCAGTCAACACTATATGCCTATTGAAAGAGGCACAAAATAACATCTATATTTGTTTAGTCATGTTTCTATATTATCAAATGTAAAATTTACTGAAATTGATGTATATTTTGGGAAACTATTGACTAGCAATATATTCTATGCCTCAGTGAGGTTATAGTGTTATAAAAGCAGAAACCTCATTTTACATTTTACAAAATCATCTTCTTTACACGCTGAACCATTTTTGTCTTTCAGTCGCCATTCAATGCATCTACAATGCAAACGTACTTTGCCTTTATATCAAAGAATATTGACGCAACTATGAAACACAAAACTGCGTATTAAAGAATGTCATGAACACATGAATTAAATTGTACTGAATATTTTATTTCAGAATTTTCGTATGTTAATATTGGACCAAGAAGTGCTAGCCTTTGGTCGTACAGTCCGCAGAGATGTGCTTGTATATGAAGACCAAAGTGATGAAAATAAAGCATATAGACATCAAGCATATAGACAATATATCATGTGGGAGTTTGGAAAGTTGGGTGCTGGTGTGAGGATGGTCATTCCATCATGTGCAGTCTGGGCCATACGGGACAGATACCCAGATGCATTTGGACAGTACACTGGTTTTACTGCATCAAGATTTATGTAATAATAGTTTTCCTTATGATGTAAGCAGGCTGTCAACCAGTTACTATATTTCTTCATTTTTTTATTTCTAATTTTTCATTCTTATATTTTCAAAAAAGACTTATTCCTTACATTTATACTTAATTTTGTTCATCATTCCAATTTTTTTACTCTGTTCTAATTTGAACATGTCAAGTATGTTGAATTGTATTTTAAGCACATATTATTTTGAGTATTATGTATCTGTTTCCTCGTTTGCTGCATATTAGTTGAATAATTTATGTGTCTATGATGAGTTTGTGTTAGTGCCAGTTTTTTCTATATTCCCAATTAATTTGTTTAATAAACTGCTAAAATAGGAGAAATGTTCCTTGATCAGATTTTCAAAGTGTTGTATACATCCTAATTGTATTTTGATGTGTCACTTATTTAATACCAGCAAAGGCTCATTAGCTCTTGTGATGAATGGTAGATTTCTGTTAGTATCAGATCAAATGATGAAAGACTTATTTTTGTTATTTAAGGTCCTTATACCAAAATATACTCATTTGCTGCAGATAAAAAAGCTGTCTTTAAAAAATAAATTTGTAAACAAATTTGAATAGGAAACGCAATAAAATTGTCGAACAGTTTTCTTTTACGTATAGTTATTTCTGTCTTGTAAGAACTGAGTGCAATTATTTTTAAGCAAAACATTCAAATGCATCAACTCTAAAATAGTTTGTAGATCATAATTATTTTATTTAGAGATACATGTAGATTGGTCTATGATGCATTGTTTTGTTTTGATAATAATGAATCTGTATCTGGATCATCAATGCATAATTATGTATATATCAATACATGCACTTATTTTGGAGTCTTAGATGGTCTTCATGTTTTGAAATACCACTCAAAAGTCCTGTATAATATTTCTTCTTGGTTTCTTCCAAATGTTTCTATTTTTTGTAAATACAATTCCTACAAAATTTCTAATCCTTATTTAAGTAGTTTGTTGACAGCCTGTGTATGACATTAAAACCCTATTCTCAAAAGTAACAGTGAAAAGGTCATTTTAATACTTCGAAAGGGAATAGGATTTTTGGAATAATCATCACTTATTTTGATGTTTTATTTTTCTTTGCAGTCCCAAGACATCTTAAATTTGGGACCCCCACCACCTAGTTCCTATGTAACCTAAAACTTATCTGTAAATGCACATATCTTCATTAAATTTATAAATATTGAGAACTTGTTTGTTATCAAGTTATGTTGAAAAAAACTAGACAAAAATAGAAAATTTATTATAGCATGATTAATTATTTGTAATTACATGATGTACAGAAACTTAGTTTTAAAACATGGACAATTAGAGTACTTTACTATATCATGTGGCAAAATATATTTGTGATGCATTTTGTCCACACAGTTTATGGATTTAAAGACATATTCCATTAGACAAATATCTTACCTGTACAAGTTACAAAAAACCTCACTAAGTGTGTAAAATATGATGAGTTTTCAACATAAATCCATGCATAAATCATTTTCTTTGAGTTGTCAATACCAATTTAATCTCAGTGGTCATTAGGGGTGTAACAATACGGTAAAAACCGTATTGCAATATATTGCTATACATATTATTCTTTGCGCATACATGCATCGCATGAATTAATGCACGTGCATCGCCTTAATTTGATCAACATTGTACATAGATATTTGTGTTTTCAAATGATATACCGAATTACGCAAATGTTTCAATAAGTTAGAAAAAAGGTTTTGAATGCACTTTCAAAGATTATTCTCTAATTTACCAAACATAATTCAAGTTTCCGAACGCATTTACACATTTATTCAAAAACCTTAATTTCAGACTGTGATATAACGGATCAGTATGGAACATAACTACATAGAAAAACCGGTTCAGAGAAAAACGAACCGGTTAAAAACCGTCGGAAGTCGTATTGCAATATAAACCGGTATATCGGTTAACCGTTACACCCCTAGTGGTCATAGCTTTAAGGAGCTATCAATTATTTGAAATGAGCGATCATAGCTCAGTATAAATGAGTGATAGCCATTCAGTTTAAATGAGCAATGATCACTCATTGTGAATTAGCTTTGCCCATTTAAACTGAGTGGCTTTCACTTATTTTAACTGAGCAATGACCACTCATTTAAACTGAGTGGTCATGGTTCACTTACACTGGGGGGGTCATCACTCATTTAAACAGAGTGGTCATTGCTCATTTACACCAAGTGGTCACTGCTCATTTAAAAAGAGTGGACATAGCTTAGTAAACTGAGTGGCCATCGCTCATTTAAACAGAGTGATCATTGCTCATTAAACTGAGTGGACATAGCTAATTTACACCAAGTGGTCATTGCTCATTAAACTGAGTGGCCATCACTCTTTTACACCAAGTGGACATAGCTCAGTTACACCAAGTGGTCATAGCTTTGAACTGAGTGGCTATAGCTCATTTACGCTGTGTGGTCATTGCTCATTAAACTGAGTGGTCATGGCTCATTTACATTAAGTGGTCATAGCTCATTTGAAAAGTCATTGTTATTGTTACATAGTACTACAAAATTACTCAAACACTATTTCTGTTACTTGAAGGAAAAATTAACCACTTTATTTCTGTATTTAGTTTTATTAAAACACAAAACTATACTGTAGGATTAATAATATCCTTCAATTTTGTTAACAGGTAATGTCATCCAAATATTTTTCTGAGCACTCCCGGTGAAGTACATGTAGTTATTTTTATTTTCATCAACTCTGATAGATAACATTTCACTCTTGATTCATGATAAATGGGCAATTTTGAATCGGCAATTTTTTAGTTGAAATCCAAACTGATTTCACAGAAAAACAAATTTTGCCTTCACAAGTGAAACATATCCTGCATATCATAAAAACAACTCAGCCTTGTGTTGCTACCAAAATGAATAAATTAAATTTTAAATAATGCAGTTTATTAGAATTTCTTGCAAAAAGTGACAAAAATGCAAAAAGGACTACATCAAAATAAAAATATTATGTGTTCATATACTTAGTAAAACAACTCCTACTTAAAATTTTCAGATTCAAAAAGCCTTCATCAAACACTGGAAATAAAAAGGTAAAAACCTGACATCATGTAAGAATTTTTCAAAAAGTGACCATACTATAATTATTTCATTCTTTAGCATTAAATGTGGTGCTATTTAATGAGTATACATGGGCGAAAGTTGAAAGTTTTGAAGATACTGAAAACCTATTATCAAAATACTGAAATAGACAGATTTCATATAAATAACATAGTTATTCATTTTCAAAATACTGAAATCAGTATTTATACTGAAAACTTTCACCCATGAGTATATACCATGAAAATATTCAGTTCACGTTTTCATTGTAGTGAATATATAATCGTATATTTTCATCATCAAATGATGTTGTGTTATATTTTTGTAAAATACATCGAGCAAAACTCAGATCTAGGCATGTAAAAAACAACAGAATATATTCATAAAATTTGGTGTAAGGTCATTTTGTTTCAACTAGCTCACTCAGGAAATGACATTTTTTAATCGTGGCTTTAGCTAATGTGAAATCATGTTTTAAGAGCTGATGAAGTGAAATTAAAATGGATATAAACAAATGAAAAATATCACAAACATCTTGTATGAGATTTTTACCAAGACATTTTCTTCAATAAGACATCTACCATAAGAGGTAAACTATGAAAGACTTTCAAGCAATTGAATTAAAAAAACAAACAATCCATGCATTCATATTTGAATGTAGATATATCATAAATTGTGTATGTTTTTAAAACCATGTATATGAGTTGGAAATGTTCTTTTTCACATAAAAGAATGTACATGTAGCAATTTAACACAGGAAGATCTCTGATCCTGTAAAATAGTTAGTGTTTAGTACAGTACATGTATGTATGATACAGCAGTCAATCAAACAGAAAATCTTGATTTATGCTGCTCAACCAACTGTTGTGTTGGAGGAGGTTCAATTGGTGCTATAGTTCTACTGATCATCCTGGGATCTGATGGTGATAAAGTAATCCTTCTATACATTCCCTTATTGTCTGTTATTCTTCTGTATAGCGCATTTGTAAATATGTCATCCACATACAGGTATGACTTCTTCTCCTTATAAGGGTACACTGACCATCTCCCAGACTTTTTATTATAATGTCTGTGATATCTGAAAAAATAAAGTCAGTTGTACAGGAAGATGCAAATTGTTAACACAGACGACATTTTTCACAGTGTAATTTGTTCTTTTTATAAAGGTTAATATTAAACTTCAAATTTAAACGTGGAAATCCCAAAAGCTGTTTATCACTTGAATACACTCGGTTTATGAATATCATATAATTTTAATATACAGCATATCCTTGATGCATCACCTTTCTATCTTGTCATTTAATTCTTGCGTTTCCAGGTCAATATTAAAGTAAGGAAGTTATACAATGGTCAGCTCGCCTAAACAAGATTTTCTTGCCCCCCTACCAGTACTCTTCTACCTTCCCATTTGAGCAGAAGCTTCTCCATATAACTAATAGGAGACAAATAAATATCATGTTCAAATTTTAATGAAAGGATATAACAACCTATGTGATATAAGAATCAGCAATCCCTCTTCAGAAACAAGTTTTTAAATCTAGTGTGTACAGACAGGGTCGCACGTCCAGTCAGTTTGATAAAAATGAAACAAGAACCAAAGATGTAAATCTGACCTAGTTGAACCATCTTTGTTTTTCAAGATACCTCTCCCAGCATTGTTGTTGTGGTCTAGTGCTGCTAGTAAATTTCTAGCCCTGTAAACAGGAGGTGTATATGCATATCTCTTGGCACAGTACATAAGAATATGTTGATGAAAAACTTCTAAATCTGCTGTACTTCTGCAAATAGAAATGTGAACAGCAAGTTTTTTAACGAGTTCAGTCAGCACACAATCATAGGAAAAGTTATGCAAAAAAATTAAAATAAGATCATTTACACATTTACACATTCATACAGATCTGTTACTTGTCTTTTTAAAAATGGGGGCATTTAATGAAAGTTGCCCTCCTGAGTGATTCATTCTGCAATACAGTCAAACCTGTGACCTTCACTCGGAGTTAGCCAAAAAAGTCACATTAGACAGAGGGTCACAATATGCAGGGTACAAATACAACTCAAGTTTTGTGTACACTATTTACTTGACAAGCTATTCAGAAGTACAATGTTTCCAACACAAAAGTTAATGTTAAAAATGTTGAAAATCTATAAAATGTATAAAATCTGTAAAACCTATAAAATCTATAAAATACATGTTGCCCTAAGAAAACAAGTCTTTATCAAGTTTTTGTGGCATTTGAGGTCCTGCTTGAGAAAAAGTCATTAATTTGTGTCTGTTTGCTTTTCACTAACGACAGTCCTACTATTTTGTCACTCATAATGGCGGCTTAATCCATTAGTTCAACATTTGCCGTATGTTGGGAATATAATTTAAGTTTGGATGCTAAGTCTATTGTTTCCGATGTTGTTGGAACAGGAATTTGGCTATCTCCTCTCCCTTGACTCGGTCCTATTACACAGAGTCAGATGCATTTTCAGCCTCAATTTTATAGGTCGCTTGTCACATTAGACAGAGGATTGTAATATACAGGTTTAATATATAGGAAAATGTCACGGGAGACATCAAATTAGGTCGCAATTGACAGATAGTCACATTATACAGAGGGTCGCTAAGGCAGGTTTGTATTTGGCAAAAATATTTTTCTGCGCAAAAAGTAGGTCACTTTTATAAATGTGTAGGTGTCGCTTCAAGTGAAATTACCGAAAAGTGAAAATAAAACGGTACCCGATTTAACATGGAAATAGATGCAACGAGTATGAATGATGATATCTGCATGACAAAAATCTTTTAATGAAAGGTTTCCATAACCCTTAAAATAGTTTTTATGGCAAAAAATACTGGAAATTTTGTTAAAACTCTCATCCTTATAAATACAAAAAAGCATTACTTTAAAACAGTAGCTTACCTGAAGTTTAAGAAATAGTCTACTTTCTTCAAGAGTCTCTTATCTAGCACAACTTCTGCTAGATCCTTCAAAATGTGATGATGTTTAGAAGGATCAAGCCATTGTTTATCCCTTTCACTGTCTATAGCACCATGGAAACATTTATTCACGCCTCCTCCAGAAAATCCAACCCATTCATGCTGGTTTGTTATATGGTGCAGGACACTTCGCCATATACCCTACAACAATTTTAGCAAATTAAACAAGTTGGTGAATAGTGAATTGACTTTTGAATTTGGTAAATCCTTATAACTCATACACAGGCATTAATTACAAACTCGCAATCATCTAATATTATCAAGCGTGAGTCCAACCTGATTATTTCTTATTAATACAATCAAATACAGAATATACCTTAATTTTAACCATAGAGACTGTAAATTTGGTCAATTAAGGAACAGCTGTATTGAATGAACTCCAAGTGACCTTTGACACCAGATACTCAGAATCAATATGGCACAACGGCTATTCATACAATGAATATTGTGAACTTAGGAACAGGTCTTCTTGCTTAGCAATGTCCACAGACTTCTTTATCAAATTAAATTAGTAAGAAGATTCATTAAAATATTTGCACAGTACATATTTTTTTAAAAATGGATAAGATAAATTGTCTGTTCAGAAACTTGGATTGATAAAAAAAACAATAAAAAATGCTTACAATGAATTCTGAATAATTCTCTGCTTTCTGACAAGAAAACCAAAAATGGTTTATAATATCTCTGTTCCAATTGATCAGTATGGAGTTCTGTTTCTTCTGAGATATCTAAAAGAAATAAGTTTGCAGTAAAACATATTTCAAACAAATGAGTGCACCTTTCTTTCTTTAATGTTTTCATGTAGTTCTATGAGTAACCCCAATATTTTTTTGTAAAAGTCCCATAACAAAAGTACTTAGATAGCACAATTTGTTGTGGACACTGAAGACTTATTTCTAACAGATATTTCAGCAGATTTTTTTCACTAAATGAAAGGCAGACATACTGATGAGTCATGTTTTGAATATTTTTTTTCACTTCATCTGAATAAACAGTGTTCACAATACATTGTTCTTTGTGTTAAAGCCAACATCTAGGCTCACATCTTCTGTTAACAACTGTATACTAATTGACATAAAAACTATATATGTAGCTAATTTTGAGCTTACAACCCTCCGTAAGAGAATTATTAACATGATTTGAAGTAAGCAACTATTGTCAATCTAAGTAAAAAAGTCCATAAATTGATAATTACAATTAGTAACCTTTGTCTGCCATAAAATGTATCATTCATATTGAAAGCTAAAGAACATCACCAAGCAACAAAGCAATGCATTAAAGTTAACAAATCATAAATTCATAACAAAAACATTTGTCTTTCAACACTGCTGGGGGCTAAAATATATAAGTTTCAGCCGATTGGTGGATAGCAACATGGATACTTACTTTCACTAATTTCTTTCCTAAATTCTTAGCCACATGCCATATATCATACGAGTGTTTGATGTCTTGGTAATCTTTTTCTAAAATTACAAATTCAACAAAATAGCAATGAAAGCATGTTGCTAAAGCTGTATTAAAATGAAACAAATCTGCACTTAAAAAGGATAAGATAAATGTGTGACTATAACAGTTTCTTCAATAAAATAACATGTTGAGCATACTAAACATTTTGGATGTATCAAAGATTCTGATTGCATTTATTATTGGTAAAAGCATAAAAAAGGTTCATTCAATGCCATGATAAGATGCATAGATACATTTCATATTTTAATCTGTATCCAAATTTACCACATGCATTCTAAGGTGCCCTTGAATTTGGAGTGATTTCTATGAAGACAAGGAAAGTAAAATGCAGATGCTGCCTTCATACATGTACTTTCAACATAACTTTTCATGTATGGCGGGCATAATTACAAAATAATTAATCTTCACAATCAATTATTCTGATACATAAAGATGCCATCATTCATTCATGCATCAGTATCAGTATTGAAGAATATTGATTTTGAAAACAAATTCATTACAAATAAACATACTCATTACAGCAGTAATTCCAGTGTGAGCATCAGTCACAACCTCTCTTACTCTAAGTCCATCATCAATAGCAGAAGTAATGGCAGACACAAATCCTTGTTTTTCCATGTTAACTGATTTGCGTCCAGTTTGTCTCTTGTCAATGGTTTTCAGGGAAACGATTTTCTTAGTATTTGAGTCCATTAGAGTATATGAACAATACTGGGCACAATATCCAGGACTGTCATTTCTTCCATCACCTGAAATTATTGCAAAGAATTACAAATTGATTTACAAAGTAAGAAATGATACACTTAAGTGAAGTAATTTTTAAATCAAATATAAATCATTACAATCCATTCGACACACATCAAACATCAATTCATAGTATGCGTAAGCTTACATTTTTGCTGAACGCAATCTACAGGAGTAAAATGAAGTAAAAAAAGTAATTGCATTTTATAGCCTGAGTTTCAAAAAAGTGCGGTTTAAAGTCTGCTTCCATCTAGATGTTCAGCCGAGTTTCATGCTTACACAGGTTCATCAACTTTACAGCTATAACACCTTGTCAACGGGCATTGGGTATCTATCAATCATTCTCCCAGGAGTGTCTTTTAACACAGCGTAGTGCAGCCAACACTTCAGCGCAACAGAAGAATACCGTCTTTGCAGGTACCCATTTACACCTGGTAGGAGTGATGCAATCACAGGTACATTTCTTGCTCAAGAAAATTAGTTCCCGATATGAGGCTCAAACCCGGGACCTCTTAATCCTTAAGTGTGCGTTACGAGGCAACCTAACTGATGAAAATGTGTCTGGAAGTTCCCAACAAGTAAGTAACACATTGTTTTTCCGTTACATGATACACATGTGTTACATGATACACATGGACATATTCAGACAGCAAAAAGAAGATACTCATTAAAATTGTTAGGATAATGAAATATAATTTATCATCATAACTAACCTAACAAAACAATATCTTGGTCTCTCAAACTTTCAATAACATCCTTTACGTTGTTGTTCCATGCCTCATCAATAGCAGGCAGAACATATTCCCTTTGAATGCTGTGAAACCTTTGGGCTGATGGAAACTTCAGTTTAAGCTGATTCGCCCAAAAAACCAGCTTACTAAAGTTGTTCCCTGAAGTCAAAATGCTTGAACAGATAAGGAAATCACCACTGTGAACTTTCCTATTCAACAATGGTTGGGAGCACCATTTCTTCACAATATGTTTCTGAACACATGTCTGAAAAATACAAATACGTGCCTGAACTCATGATGCTTATTAAAATTTTCAATGTCCTATATTTTCAAAACAAGAGGTACATACAATTATATGCAACCCTTAAAAATGTCCATTTACAAATTCATATTTCACATGTTTGATAGTTAGCACTTTCTTCAGTCCAATATAGTAAGAATTAGACTAACATATATCTTGAATCATAACCTGAACAGAGTGTCAAACAATTACAAGGACAGTGCCTGTTTGATGTAAAATATATTTTTTATGGAACTATTTCAAAATCACTGAACACCTTTACTATTGCTAAGATTAAGAGAACCATGACCTTTGACAAAAATTGATAGGAGTCTTCAACAGGTCAAGGCAAGCTTCTGTGCTTGGTTCAAACCTGATAGCCGAGTCCGTAGCAGGCAAGACTACTGATTGAGCAATTGTAGGTTTGATTCCTGCTTGGGGCATACTTTCATGGAGTTAGGTCATAGAATTATTTTTACGCCCATACTCATACCTTTCTACCAATGATTTATAATTATGTCAGGCAGTTGTCGGTCACTGACGAATATATGCACTTAGTAGGTGGTATAGTTAAATCCAGAAATTTAACATTTTCTGAAGTGAATAGGTAGACTGACAGCTGTTAATTAACCTATACAGTGTGTTGGTACAGGGTCAAACCAAGCATAGCTAACAATGTGAAGTGTTCCAACAGTAAGGGGGATAGGCTGTCCTTAACATCAAAGTCCATGACACATGACTAAATATGCTCCTTCGATTCAAGTCAAGAGAAAGCAAAGAGGAATTTAGAATGATGGTATGCAATATACTACAAAACGATTTTTACTGTAATGTTACACTCTTAGTGTTAATATATCATATGCTAATAAAAGACAATGTAAAACACAACTCTTGTATAACTAAACCATCTTACCCATTCAATATGTATAGCTGATCCAATAAATTTATGAGCCATAGACACAGGAGATGTGCATGAAGAGCAAATAAAGGTTCCATATGCAGCTAGAGATAACAATTGTCTGACAAAAACAATACATTTCTCTGCCTTTGTCAGTTGTACACATTCTTCTTTTGTATCAATGGTTACTAATCCCTCTTCATATACATCACTTTCATCTGTTTCTTCTTCATTCTCTAACTCTTCTTCTAAATTGAACTCCATTTCTTCAAAAGAAACTTCTGAAGCTGCATTATTTACTTCCTCTGGCCTGTAAATATTCATGTAAAAAGGACAGTTCATTAACAAATCTTGGCAAGTAATAAACATTGAATATAATATACATCAACAGGGGATCATATCAAAATTGAAGTGAAATGTGAACTTTGTGAAAAATATTTCCCCCTTCATGCATTTTATAATGATTTCAGTTTAGTTGTAACAATCTTTATCTCAGTCAGTCACATTTATCACACGCAGCATTCAATCCTCCAAAAATGCCAAGATACATTCCTCATTGAGTACTTGTCAAGACATTTTTTTCCATATGAAGTCCCTGTGACCTTGACCTTTGACACCGGGGGTCTCAGAACCTACAGGAAATACTCTTTTCTGCAGGGCTATCCTCACTTAAAAATTTGATAAACCAATGTATATCCATTGTAGAGTCATCATTCCAACATGAAATTCAAGTTACACGGTGATACAACTGTTTAGGTGAAATCTTAACAAATTCATTATCAACAACAACCAGAATTTTAAACAGAACAAAATAAGTCAATGATAAGCATAATTTATCCATTGCAACATATTGACATTCTATTTTAAAGTTTTAATATCATAGCTTGAATAGATTATCAGTTTAGCGTTATTACAAGCTTTTTGATAAAATATTAACTATTTCTATATCCATTGCAACTAGACTTTAAACCCGAGAAAGAAAATGCAACTAAGTGTATAATCTACTAATTCAAACATATTCAAGAAACAAGTTCAATTGAAATAGTTTGGAAAGAGTATGCATTACATCAGGATACAATCTTTCTGATCAAATTTTGACTATTTCCATATCCATAGCAACCAAAATCTTAGTAAGAAAAAGAAAGACAATGGTGTGCATATATTCTACCAGTTGCAATGTATTCACATACCAAGGTTCAGCAAAATAATTTGGATTGTTTTTCAATATTGACGGATCCAGATTAAAGCGGACATGACAACAGACGGATGGAGTATTCACCTATAGTCCCCTACGGTGTAAACATCGGTATGGGGACTAATAAGTCATATCCTTGCCACATGAACTGTACATAAATCTAGGCAGAACAATTGTTGAGCTTTTTTCTGGACAATCTTTTTCAATATGAAATCTTGATTACTTTGACCTATGACCTTAGGGCCTCAAACTCAATAGGGCCTTGACACAATAGTTTACGGTACAATGAATGCTCCAACCTCTTATTTCAATCTTTAAAGCATCAGCTCAAATGAGCATTCATCTACATATATGCAGATAGAATCTGACTAATTGTTTGAATAGACCTTTTATTAGAGTGGCAAGGCATAAGACAAAGCAATTTTGAACATATATTCAATATGAAAAGAGAGCTATACAAATGTTACAATGTTATACAAATATAATATCAATAATGACAATAAAAAGGTAAATCAGATAAATTTAAATATAAATCTTACAGCACTGCAGTTAATAAAATACTTGGTTCATAGTCAGATTCAGAACTATCCTCATCACTTTCATCATTCTCATCTGACAGTTCAATAGACAAACTAAAAAGATAAATAAAATATGTACAGTGAAAATACTCTACATCAACAGAAATATAAAATGAAATAGATTCAACAGTGTTATACATCACCTTTCCCACTACTAAGTTTTGAGAAAAAAGAAATTTAAATCATTTCTTGAGTTCTGATGACAACTTTTGTATTTTTTCTTTCAAGTATTGTATTTGAAGAAAAATATATAAAAAATCATGAATACAACAAAGTGATAATGTCTCCACTCTCCAACCCCATGGTGAGTACTGTAGTATATATCTTAAACACATGCATGTATTACAAATTGAATGTTTTACAAAAATAATCATAGAATAACTGATACTGATACATAAATAAACTAGTATGAAAACCAGTGAAAAAGTTTTATGATTTATTTACTTTTATTCACTAGAGTCTTAAGATTATCAGGAATTTATATTGAACATTATACACAAACACAGGTGACAGACTCAATTTTTCCTTATTATAGTATATATACACTATTATAAGGAAAAATTGAGTCTGTCACCTGTGTACACAAAATGACAATATTTATGACATCATTTTCTAATATGCTCATACTGCAAGGTTAACTCAAAGTATTTACACAGAAAGTCACAAAATTCAGTAGTAAATAGTGAAATTGTACAACATTGGACTGTTGTTGAATTGTGAATTACTGAAACTGCTTGGTTACCAAGTAACTGAAACACTATCTAATCCAGCATGTATTCAAATATCAAAATAACACGGCTAGCAAAATTTTAAGTAATCATATCTTGATAGTCTCTTCTTTTGTTCATAACACACTTGAGACTTAATGTCTTAATTTACAAAACTATTTAACTATTTAAAACAAGTGCTTATTGAAATATTTTTTGTAGATGTACAGGGAGCCATAAAAATAAAGGGACATACAGATAGGACCAATAAAACATGTAAGATATTTACTTGAAAGGATCAACAAAGGAATCTGTAAATGGCTTGTTAATAACCTGTCTCCCTGTTGAAGTACGCTTGACCTCAGGTTCAGGAATATTCCTAAAAATTAAACAGAACAATCCATTAATATAAACAATTGTGAGGACTTTAAGAGTGAAATACATAAAATCATAAATGGGTGCAAGAAATGCTGAATTGTCTGTCTTGAGGAGTGTACATAATGTTGATACAAGGGCAACCATTGAAACAATTTATGAATTCAAGTCTCCATATTGTAACCAATGTAGTATTAAGGAATACTTCTGTGAAATGTTTCATTGTGTACACACAAGAAACATCACAAAGTGTTAATCATATTTAGGTGGAATAATTTGTTAGTATATAGAGATCACAATGTTATACATTGCATGCTTGTGTCAAGTTTCAAATTCAAATGTACTAAAGTGACAACCATACACATGACTCAGAATGAACCACAACTGATGATAGCATATCCATTATATATGGCAACTCATAAAAATTCTCAAATAAAATAGTTTATAATGGCCATGTAATTCCGGGAAGTAATTCCATAGATCACATGAATTGTAATAATTGAATTAATGGCCGGTCAAATTGGAATCAAACAAAGAAATGCAGGACAATAATATGAATCAGTCATTTACCTAGTATTACTTAGAATTGTACATTTAAGGATTGCATACAACAATACAGAAAAATAAGTACATTTGTACTCACCTTATTGTTATAGGGTCTTCTATCAATTCCTCAGAACTAGAAGGAATTTCTTCCACACCAGACATTTTTTGTTCTCTGAAACAGCATTTTTGATAAGTTATCACTGGGATCAATTATTCACTTATATTATTTTCTACATGGAAAACAAATACAACATACACATTCATACACAATGACTAATTGCACTGATATTCATGTCTACACTAATGCAGTTTCAGTCTGTTAAAAAGATTGGCCATCAAATTAAATAAAACAAAATATACCAAAAATCAACAGTACATGTCAGTAGTAGACCACCTCTGTCATTTATTTGAGATAAAGGGCAAAGTATAAACTGAATGAGGGTGACAAAATGTGTCTCATAAAAGTTCATAACTTTACTTACCTCTCAGATTCTGCTTCCGATATTTCAGAGACAGATGGTGTTGTTTCAGTCACCTGAAAAGTCATGCTTCTTGGCGTAGAAAATCTGTGTTTTTTAGCCTTTGAGTAATAGCTACAAAAAATAATCAAATTAATTCACAAGAGCAGTCCCAAAAGAGCTCAAATGACCTATGAGAGTTCAAGAAAAGTTTTATCTATTTTCAAAGGCCAATGTAAAGTTCTCAAATTGCTACACAATTTGTAAAATAAATCACCGAGTAAAATGTCACAATTTTGAATAATACTAAGTATGCATGATCATTTTTTGGAGATCAAAGAGTGTCCATCTTATCAATTAATTGGAACTTAATTCCTGACGAATTGGGGCGAACCGAATCGAGGACGAACGTACCTGTGATCGCTCAGTTCTCGCTTCGAAAAATAAACGATCAACTAGTAATTTTGCACTGTAAAGCGAGCAAAAATTAATTCATTCAAATACAAAATGTTGACAAATTAAAATCGTCTCGTAAGTTTACAAAGGCAGCATAGATTGTTGAAAGAAATTCAAACTTACTGGTCCATAAGAAACTTGGCTGTTGCGACGTCGGTTCGCAAGCCAGCATCTTGCTTCAACTGCTTCCATCTATCCGCCTCTTTTCCTAAATAGACTCGGCTCTTTTGTAGAGCTTGTTGTCTGTTTAATAGCCTTTTTTTCTTTTCCGACGACGTAAGAATATTCTTTCTGTTGCGTTTTCTTTTAGCGGGAGGCTCTGAGTCGGCCATGTTGTATAATACAAATTCAGTCATTCGCGCGTCACGTGATTACAGAACTAGTCACGTGAGCATGACGACAGCGATTCGTCGATTTTACGGAGTTAGCCGAGCTCTTAGAAAAGTACCCTACTTTTGTAAGAAACTGATATTTGGACGAACTTGGTCTATTCGAGGAAAACAGCTGGAGAGCGCTATCATGTCACTAGGGCAATTATATTTTATTGTCTTTTTGATAGAATAACTGGTTTTTAGATTAAGGTTGAAGATTTTGTCTTCGTTTAGTGGCTTTAATATTCATAAGATATTAGCTCGTGTTCGCAATGTTACATCTTGAACACTGGTATAATCTATAACAACTTATATTAGGCTACAAAATAATTTAAAAATATAAAAAATAAGTGTTTTACCTATGCTAGGTTTTGAACCAGCAAACCTTTTGTCCGTTTCCCTTTAACTACTCATTTTCAACCCTTCCACTTACCCTACTGTGCCATTCTGGGTCCCGAAGGACATGTTATGTAAGAACAGTTAAATAATGCAATATCGACTTAACTCCAGAAAGGGTGACTTAGGCTGACACTTTCTTGCTTTAGTAAATTTAAATGAATTAATAAATGATTAATATAAAAAAATATGAAAATAAAAAATAGCATTAGTATAAAACATAAGTATTTTCATTATAAAATTTAAATTAACCAATTGCACAAATGGATTTATTTGACATGCTAATAAATTGAGTAAACCCAAATGCTAGTTATTTATATTTCGTATGATATAATATAATTTATAATAGTATACTACACTAGGTAAAAAAAGTTCAGCAACTAAGCCTTAAATTGAAGTTGATTTTATTGAGCATAGTTACATAATGCAGATAATCAGTTGATGATTTTGTAAAAGTATGCAATTATTAAAAATGCCCGTTGTAATAGAGAACCGTTGTAAAAGATAACGACTAATCTCTGAATAATGCGTAACACTAATAAACGTCAACGACAGGTAAGAGTCACATTCTAAAAGTCACTCAATCTTCAATATCGTGTATGGTAGCCGTTTTTAGTTGTTCGGGATGTCAGGGCAAATATATCTACCGTATTTCAGACCCTTTCCCACTTTGAAAATTTACCGAATCCAGAAGTAGTCCCTCTGTATATAGGTATAGAGCAATTCAAAATGATCGTCTGCTATGACAGGTGCAATACTTCCTGAAATACACTTGTTAGTCGGTTTATACTGAAGCGCATGTATTATAGCTTATGAGTTAAGCATCTCAGTTGAGCTCTGGCCTCAGACCACAGTTATTTTCACTCTATGTTCTATATAAACACCATCACATGTGGAACATTGACTCAATCTCTAAGCAACTTGAGATCACCTGTAATTATAGAAAAATCCAAGAGAAATAATTCCGGCTACATGAAACTAGGTGTCAATCAGCATTCTTTTCCGGCATTTCAGTTCAGAGAACACATGTTTACATTAGAATGACACTTGGCAGTAATTAGCCGGAAACATGTGCATTTTGTCTTTTAGAAAATCACTCAAAATATAAAAATTCACACTAAAACTTCATCAAAGTTTGTATTTGTCAGTTCATTCATATAAATTCTGTCAGAAAATGCCCTTTTTTCCATCTCTTTCATTTCATTCACCCTTCATATATGGTATTTTACACAGGCACTATTTTATGCGGATTCACTTCCTTATTGTGGTCAACCAAGGGCGGATAACTGTGTTCTGATTCCCTCTGTACTATGTATTATGTAATAGAATGGTATCAACTATTCAGTCACGACCCATCGTTTGTGCCAATTGTCAGTAGAGATGTTACATCATCTTATGTAATAGAATGGTTTCATAGGAAAAGTTTAATGATCGTAGTTGGTGACTTTGGATGATGTCTAATTAGTGGACTTTATTTATTTAAACATACAGATGCAGTAGAATAAATGTGCATAAGGCCACAATAAGTTGATCATATGTTCTATGAATTTTTCTGGGGGGGGGGGGGAAATGGGGCGAGCGAAGAAATAAAACTAAAAAAAACGAATTTAGTTGCTTTATATAGCAGATTAACCAAATTTTTATGAGCGAGCGAGAAAATAAAAAGAAATTGTTTTAAAAATTGTCAAAATTAAGGTGTGAGCGAATCCGTAGAACATATGATCAACTTGTTGAGGCCTAAAAGATAACTTTAATTGTGATTGTGCGAAAACAAATCAAAAGTGTTTTCGCCTGTCCAGTTAACCTGCTATATCCTTAGGTCGATAGTTTGAAGTGTTTTTAACCGGAACAATGATGTTGTACCTATCAAATTAATATCACTGAACTGTTCTTTGTGTACAAACATTGTTGGAGACGGAAATCTCATTTTACTTTCTAAACCCGAACAAATTCAGTGCCTTCAGCACTTTGATTGTCTATCACAGCGGTACAAAGTTTTGTCATGCTATTGATCAATTTGTTGATCGATACTACTGGAATGTTTGCCTATTCTTCTAACAATGCAGCCTTAAGTTGCTGAACGTTGTTGGCGTCATTTCGGGCGTAAATGCGCCTTCATAGAATGTTCCACACGTGTTCAATGGATGAAATCGGGAAATCAAGATGACCATTCAAGTGTCGCGATGTGGTCTTCTGCAATAATTTGACGTGTGAAATTTGCCGAGTGTGGCCGAGGGTTGACCTGCTGGTAAATCATGGCGTCAATGGTTTGAAAGAAAGGCACAACATATGGAAGAACTAAGTGCTCACAGTACTAAAGAGCTATTAATGTCCCTCGTACAGATAAAAGCTCTTTTCTACCATTTTTGTGGATCCCTTCCCAAACCATAACCATTCAAAGCGTGTGTTCTTTTCGTAAAATAACACAAGCTATATTGAATGATAAAACTGGGTGTATGACATGCACCTACTTATTAATGGTGTTTATAATAATAAAATGTGGCAACAACTTCAAGAAAACTTAGGGACTTTAGTCAGTTATCTTTCCCTGATAAAATCTGAAGCAAACCAAGTGGTAAGTAGGTCCTTACAGTTGGAATCCTTGGATTTTATCATTGAAGTCCTATGTGAGGATAATAAAATATTTCATCCAATATCTTTCTTGTTAATGACGTTATTAACAGAAGTGATGAAATTTAGATAGTTCTTTACCTTAAAAATACTAAGCTTGAATTTCAAACAATTTAAATGAATTACAAAAAAAGTTATAAAAAAGATTAATTTTGGCAAATTTACATTGAAAAGTAAGGGTAAAATCCGAGTAATCCAACTAATTGGACCTACCTATTTGAAGAATATACAAGGGGGAAATAACTGACTAAAGTCCCTTAATTTAGAATTTGTTGTTCCCATGTACTTATCTTCCGTAATTTATTGGTGAAAAGGCAATAGAAACAAGAGTGACATTTCAATAATAAGGGTAAATGAAATTCCTTGTAGAGAAAAGCTTTCAGTTATGTTTATAGATGTAACTTGTTTTATCCAGCTTATAAAAAGGGAGACAAACATGATCCAATTAATTACAGACCAATTTCATTAACTTGTATATGCTGCAAAATTCTAGAACACATAGTCTCCAGTAATATCATGAATCACATCTTATATGATCTTCAACATGGATTTAGGTCTGCTCGCTCATGTGAAACACAACTTATCTCATTTCTACAAGATTTAACACAATCAAACAACAACAATCTACAAACTGATGTAATTATAATGGATTTTGCCAAGGCGTTCGATAAGCGTTTGACACCGTTTGGAGAAATGGCCTGTGGCAAAAATTATTACATTACGATATTAATGGCAAATGTTTGAATGTTATTAAAAGTATATACCAAAATATTAAGTCATGTGTATCCGTTAACTCCGAACTCTCAAACTTTTTTCATTCAAACATAGGGGTCAGACAAGGCGAAAACCTGTCCCCATTGTTATTCTCATTATATCTAAACGATTTAGAAGAGTTCTTCAATCAACATAACTTTACCGATACAATAAACATACCAGACCACAGATACGATACCGAATTAACTAACTATCTTAAATTATTTATTTTACTATATGCAGACGATACAGTGATTTTATCAGACTCGGAGTCGGGTCTCCAGTCTGCGTTAGATATATACTCAAAATACTGTGATAGATGGAAGCTAACCGTCAATGTTTCAAAATCGAAAATAGTTATCTTTTCCAAAGCCAGATTTAATAATTGTCGATTCATTTTCAACCACGAATACTTAGATATTGTGAGCGAATACAAATATTTAGGCATTTACTTTAGCAAAAATGGTTCCTTCACCTTTTGTAAAAAACAAATTGCAAATCAAGCTACTAGAGCTATGTACAGTTTATTACGTAATGCAAATCGATTGGGATTACCAGTAGATTTACAGATCGATTTGTTTAACAAAACAGTAAAACCTATACTTCTATATGGAGCTGAAATCTGGGGATTCAGTAACAACAAGGTAATTGAAACTATCCACTTAAAGTTTTTAAAATATGTATTAAAATTAAAGAGATCTACTCCTAATTGTATTGTTTATGGAGAAACTGGTGAAACCCCTTTGGGATTGGACATTGAAGTAAAATTTATCTCTTTTTGGACTAAATTGATATCAAATCAAAATTCTGTTCCTTCAAAGTTATCCTCCATTATTTATAGTATTATGCATAAATCATTCCTTAATTTAAATGTATCTACACAAAAAAGGAATTTTCCTTGGATTTACAAGGTAAAAGCCATCATCAATAAATGTGGTTTTCCAGACATATGGAATACCCAGTCTGTGACTAACGACAAATGGTTAAAACTAGCTATAAAACAAAAACTGAGGGATTTGTTTATAAATGAATGGTTTTCAAGTATTGAAAACTCTAATAGTTGCCAGTTTTACAAAGTAATTAAAAGATCTTTTGGTTATGAAAAATATCTGAACAAAATACCCAAAACTCTTCTACCTTACATCATCAAATTTAGAACACGCAACCATAAACTACCCATTGAAACAGGCAGTTGGCATGGTTTGCCTTATAACCAACGTTTATGTAGTACCTGCAGTATACTTGGTGATGAATATCACTATCTCTTTGAGTGTAGTTTATTTGTAAACGATAGAAAACTACTTCTGAAACCGTATTTCATAAGACGTCCAAATACGTACAAATTATATCAATTATTCAATAATTCATCAACCCAACAGTTTAACAACGTGTGTAAACTCCTTAAGATAATTTTATCATCTTTATGATAAAGAACTGCTTATATGTATAACATTCTTAGTTTTAGCTAATAATATTTACTAATTGTATAACATAATTTCAATGTACCATTATATCATATCCAACTATTTGTCCTTTCGTAACTTACTGATTTTACTTCTCGATAAAATCGATAATTTATCAGAGCCTCCGTCGTTGCACTCGGTATTGTTCGGAAATTTCCGATATGACACCCTGCTGTGATCATAGATTGATAAAACTGATCAACCCCATCAATATATCACGTGATTGACACTGCATGACGTCTATTACCAACATTTGATATCTGTTATATTTTGGTATAAACTTATAAATAACAAGCCCTGCAGTGCGCGGTAAGAATAAAAATATATTTCAAGGAGTTTGATTTACGTTTCCTTTAATGAAAAGAATTAAAATATATAAACTATGTATCATACACATAATTTTCATTACACCTTGTGTATATTTACATTTGCAACAGCATAAGTAAATGTACATACTAATACTTATAATAAACATAAATAATTATTTCAATGACAATTAAAAAAGCAATCAATAGGCATATAAATTGTACTAAAATACTGAATATATTTAATATAATTTCATATAAAGACAAACATTTGGAAAATCAATTAATATCAATAGATGCTTTATCCTTTAAAAGTATTAACACCGGCTATTTTTTTAAACTTCAGCGCCAAAAACAGGCAGACAGCATTTCAAAGATTTATTGTTTAAAAAATAAAATCTAGATATCATCCTCGCTACCCTGTGTGTGTTTTACGACCTCGGTGGTATAATAATGATAGTAGTATCCTGTCATAAAACAAGGACCCTGCTTATATAGGGTCCTTGTATAAAATGACACCCGCTTGGATGTAGATAAACGGACCAACAGGGGTCCAATAAGGAGTGTAATAAAGTTAATCAATGCATATTAGGTCGTATCTGAAAGAATAAAGAATTATAGAAAATGCAAACTAACAAGTCCAATTAGTACATGTACATTGAAAAACAATACTGTGACGAAAAGACAAATGTTATAAGTTGAAAAAGCATTAAACTGTATGAGTAGGCAAATAAAACGAGAAAATACATGTACAGTTTTTCTTTTGTTGTTTTTCTCACCAATGCGTAAATTATTTATCTTTTATATGTTTTATGAGCTAAAATTCATTTGATTTTTATTACTTATTTTATGAATTCTCTAGTAATGGAAACCTTGTAAATGTGAAGTTCTTCAATTAATCATTTAAACAGCATCGTTTATAAAACCAAATGATGTATTTTCCTCTTCTTAAATAATTAGTTTACACGAAACAAATAACGAATTATACAATGCCATACGATTTTCAACTTTTGTAACTAGTAAACTCGAAATTAAAAAAAAAATACGTTTTAATCTTGTCACATAGATTTATTTTCATAGAGTAAAAAATCTTGTATCTGTAAAGCTCCATTATCAAAAGTAACAGTATTTTTACTGCAAAGAAAATAGACATTTATCATTACAAGCTTTTTAGACATATAAATGAACATATAGCGTGGTCTTATAATTTTAAGTATCCCACTTTTTAAAAGAAAAGCAGAATGGTTTGAGCAGTTTATTTCGTTTCTTAAATGCATGTTATATTTTAATAATTTCATGTCTGTAAAGCAGTTAGTGTTCAACTTGACTGTTGATAAATATATCTTCATATTATGGCTTTGATTAGAATGTATATCAAAATCCCCTTGATCATAATCCCCTTGGTTGAAAAATGACATAGTGATCGAAATCCCCTCAACAGAAATGACCGGGTGTTCATAATCCCCTTGATGGATAGTCAAAATCCCCTTGGCAAAAATGATGGGGTGGTCAAAATCCCCTCAACTTGTGAAAAACAACCCCCTTTACTCAATATTCTTTTTCCTTTGATCTTTTGTCACTCCAGCTAAACTATTGTGTTACATAAAGAAATGTTGCAAACAGCAGTTACATTGAGTAGAGGAAAGAGTATGGAGTATACTTTAGCAATATAATACAGGTTATTTTTAAATACTCCAATGTTGTCATTTTCATCATATTATATACCCAACAAAATAACAGTTTGCAGTTAAGTAAAACAAAGATGAAGTAATTTTAGATAGCAAACTGCAATTAATAGCCTCATTTTAAGTTATTATCTGGAAAGATCTAAAGCTAGTGTGCAACAAATTTGCCTTTAAAGGTGTTTATCATTGCAAAGATTAATTGATTGTTTGTTACATATAACTATAATTGCAATGATTAATTATAATCAACTATCATTTATTTGTTTGTATTTTACAATTTTCTCAGCAATAATAACATCAATAAAGGGTGTCATTATTAACTGGCTGTGACAAACATACACCTTTTAATTGTTTGTATGCTTTTCTCTTTTTTTTCAGCAATTCTTGAAGCAGTTGGTTCTTAAATTCATTGAACTAAAAAGAAAAATAAGAAAAGAAATTTCCCAACCATTTCACATTATTTGAGGGGATTTTGACTACCCACTGAGGGGATTATGACCACCCCTTTATTTTTGCCAAGGGGATTATGATAACCCTGTCATTTCTGTTGAGGGGATTTCGATCACTATGTCGTTTATCAACCAAGGGGATTATGATCAAGGGGATTTTGAGCGTCTCCCCTTTGATTATAATGCTCGATATCATATAATATATTTGACCGTTGATAAGATCGGTAGCGATAAAGCGTCATATTCTATCGGTCGTTCGGCTATCTTCGCCAGTTTCCGTATAGCGATACGGAATCTCCCGAAAGAAAGAAAAAAACAATACTTACTAAACTAATTCGCTATTTCCCCCTACTAAATATTCTTCAAAAATTATAAAACCTATACCATTTATTAAAGAAAAGATCGTAGTAATTGAATCCGATTGGGATAGAAAAGATTTTTAAATAATAAAACAGAAATTGGGCAAAACGTTGCCAATGTTGAGGTAAAAAAAATCATTTTTGTATTGAAATGCATAGGAAATAGGGTTAACATTTTTAACTCAAAATTCCCCCAACTATTTATTTTTAAATTTTTATAAGATATATACCATAAGAAAGAGGATGAATTGAATTTTATGAAACTGAATGGGATGGAATAATAAATACTTTTAAATCCGAGTTATATTAGATTAAGTACCAATGTCCTTCTTATTTCTATATAGCGCGCACTAGCCTATTAGGCTTATCGATAAAGGACAAATAGTTGGATATGTATTATGACTCTCCGGTGCCCTTAAGAGGACACCAATACATATATATAAATACATAACTTATTAAATTAGTTCCTGATTGCTACCCTAATATTCTCGTACCCCGAGGTTGTCAAGATTCTCGATCTAGTATCGAGAGTCTTGATAGTCTCTGGGAACGAGAATGGTACCCTATTTGGTTTCATTTATTTATACTTTATAATTATGTAACATTGTTGATTTATTCCTGTACTTCTATCCTTACCATGTGCCTCGTAAAAATATTTATATCTATTTATGTACCTCATTTATTCATGTCTATGTGAAATGAGAGAATAAAAGAATTTGTATTGTATTGTATTGTATTGATAAGGTGCCACATCGCCATCTACGTTATAAACTCAAATATTATGGTATTACAGGCAACACCATTGACTGGATAGAGGACTTTTTGTCAAATAGAACCCAGACAGTTGCCCTTGAATGATTAGAATCAGATAAAGTACCTGTTTTGTCTGGCGTTCCACAGGGCACTGTCTTGGGTCCTATTCTTTTTCTCATATATATAAATGACCTCCCGGAATATCTTAAACATAGTAAACTTAGACTCTTTGCCGATGATATATAGTATAATCTATAACACCATTAATAACATGGAAGATGCATAAAAAACCTAAAACTCGACTTGGATGCAGACTGTAAATGGGAGTCTGATTGGTTAATGCACTTTCACCCTAATAAATGTAATGTTATTAGCATCACACAAAAGCGCAAACCAGGCCCGGATTTACCGGGGGGGCACAGGGGGCACGTGCCCCCCACCTGGCCCCACAGATATTGACTCTCATACAAAGAAAAGGGCAAAAAATCGGCACCATCAAAGCAATATCAACTCGACTTTTAGATTAATTTTAATATGAAATCATTCATCCGAGCTATTAAAAAAGATAATGATCTAAATTGATACATTCAAGCATCTCAGGGTACCCAGATCGGGCCTTATCAATAGTTCAAATCAGATACCAATTGCTACGTTTATTGTCTATATTACGCATACCTCAACAGTATATTTAAGACCGTCACCAGTGAAATTACCATGGTAACTAGCTTACGAGGCCTAAATTTGGTTATTGTGCACTCTTTAATCTTATTTACTAGTGGAAATCATCGGCGTTTTCATAGCAAGTTAGACAGAGACAAGACGAGGACAGCTAGTAAAGTGCATTTTATACGTCACTATACTATGACACTCGAACTTAGTTAATTTCGAAAACATGCACGATTGTCTGATGATTTTTTTATGGTATAAAAAATCCGAATAACTTTTAAAAAGTGACTGAGCCTAAACATAAATTAAGTATTTATGGAGGACATCGGTGTATTTCATATCAAGTAATAGACTGAGAAAAGTCGAGTATAGTCGAATGAATGTTGTCATTAAAATGAGTTAATTAAAAGTTAGTTAAAATCGGGGAAAGGGAGCGTTTTATGTTGTTTTTTTTTTTAGAAAGTGTAGGTAAATGCATTAAACTTTCAAGTAACGTTTCAAGAGTGACCTACCCTACAACAAGTTTTCTTACGAAAAACAAGACAAAAATTAATCAGTGGTTAAACATTTTTTTCATCCAGTCATAAATTAATAGGCTTGTGTTTCGTTAATTTTTAAATCGTTGCTTTTATTTTATATCATTTTACGTGTTTAAAATGCTTGTATTCCTAATAATTTTTCCAAAGGCATCGAAAAATGTGATTCTTCGGCGGATTTCCACGTTTTGGATCGTCCCAACAACCATTCTTGTAAATCCACTGAAAAACTCTGAAAAACTCACAACAACGCTGAATTTCAACACAATAAACTAAGCCTCTTATTTAAAAAAAAAAAACGTATCATAAACCGGCTTTTTTGGATGTTAAATCTGAGAATTTTTTCATTGCATTCGGTGATTTTATACAAGTTACCAAGTGTATTTTTTTATAAATTCTCGGCATTTACATGATGAAATTGCTGATTTTTTGTAAATCAGGATTTTATCCATTCTCGTTCCATGAAAACCTCGGGGTACGAGAATGGGATTTAATAAGCCAACTACTTAAATCTAAACGAACAAACCGGGCACATGCATGAAGGATACCTCAATTATAGCGCTCAATATGTCCTTGGTAGTGCCCAAAAGTGCTTAAAATGTAATGATAATTTACCAAATTTTAGGTTCATTTTATCCTTTTTAAAGTGTGTTCAAAAGTGCTCAGATTTACACCTTTGACATGCAAAAATTCAAAATTTTTCCACATCTTCGGGAGGGGATACCCCTCCCGTACCCACCCCAACTGTACTTCCCACTAACGACCCCTCTGTATCAGGCCCTGTGATCTAACTAACATGAACGCATTTTTCTTTATTTATGAATATCTATTAAAAGCTAATCAATCACATGAATCTGAATTGTTACGCAGTGCATCGCTTTTTAACAGAAAAAGATGATAATTAACTTAGTTTTAGCTTCATTCAATTTGTTTAAAAAGCATTTTAAAGTGCTCAGATTTCCACCTTTGACATGCGAAAACTCAAAAAATTCTATATCGTCTATATCTATAAATTCTATAACTCACCCCATGTGCCCCCCCACTTACGACCCTTCTGGATCCGGCCCTGCAAACCCTTAAAATTTACATAATAAACTACGTAATCATCCTCTTACCAAAGTTAACAATGCTAAATACTTAGGTGTAACTATTCAAGATAACTTAAAATGGGACAAACATATAAATGGTATCACAAATAAGGCTAACCAGTCCTTGGGCTTCCTAAGACACAATCTCCACATTAAATCCAGTAAAGTAAAAGACCATGCCTATAAGGCACTTGTTAGGCCCAAATTAGAATATGCGTCCATAGCCGGATCCAGGCGGGGGCGGACCCGGCGTACGCCCCCCCCCCCCCCTAGAATTGCCCTAGCAAAGTTTTTTTTCTATCATGAAATATGATATTTATAAGAAATATATATATATACATGTCAACATTTTTTCGCACGCTATGCGTGCAACATAGCATACATCATAAAGCAATTCCTTTCGTTATTGTAAAGAAATTTTACATGATTCAGCGGCTTTTAGAAAATTTACATGAAATAATTCTCCAGATGCTTTATATTTTATACTCTAAAAAAAGATAGTTGAGGCTCTGAAAATGTGCCCCAATCCTTTAGAAATAACCAAAATTAAGGAATTTCCGGGGCCGCCGGTCGCCTGGTTTTCTGGTCAGGGTTTTGCCCTGGACCATTCGAGGCCATTACGGCCCCTTGGAACTTCATTCTGCTTATTCATTTTACGCCCCTCTAACCAGAAATCCTGGATCCGCCTATGTATATCCAATGTTTAAAGTAGAAACTTCTAATTATTCTAAATTAACATATCAAGATGAACGTAGACCTAACCCCTCCTACAACACAATTTCCAACGACGTCACTATTAATTGTGCACATGTTTTACAGATGAAGACGGCAATGCTCCTGGAACTAAAAGTTTGATGTACGTAAACCTTGACACTATAACAGTTTCAAGATGTCGTTCCCTGATGGGCTGGAACAGTATTTATAATACAAACTTTATGTGCTGGTGCGATACAAGGAGGTGGTAAAGACACGTGTCAGGTAAGTGGCCAGCTTTGACACGTGTTAAGTAGGTGGCCATCTTTGGTACGTGTTAGGTAAGTGACTATCTTTGTCACGTGTTAGGTAGGTGGCCATATTTGGTACGTGTTAGGTAAGTGGCCATCTTTGACACGTGTTAGGTAGGTGGCCATCTTTGGTACATGTTAGGTAAGTGACTATCTTTGGTACGTGTTAGGTATGTGACTATCTTTGGTACGTGTTAGGTAAGTGACTATCTTTGGTACGTGTTAGGTAAGTGACCATCTTTGACACGTGTTAGGTAAGTGACCATCTTTGATACGAGTCAGGTAGGTGGCCATCTTTGACACGTGTAAGGTAGGTGACAATCTTTGATACGTGCCAGGTAGGTGACAATCTTTGATACGAGGCAGGTAGGTGACAATCTTTGATACGAGGCAGGTAAGAGGCCATCTTTGACACATGTTAGGTGAGTGACCATTTATGACACGTGTCAGGTAGGTGACAATCTTTGATACGAGCCAGGTAGGTGACAATCTTTGATATGAGTCAGGTAGGTGACCGTATTTGCCACGACACGTGTCAGGTAGGTGACAATCTTTGATACGAGCCAGGTAGGAGACAATCTTTGATACGTGTCAGGTAGGTGACCATCTTTGATACGTGTCAGGTAGGTGACCATCTTTGATACGTGTCAGGTAGGTGGCCATCTTTGATACGAGTCAGGTAGGTGACAATCTTTGACACGTGTCAGGTAAGTGGCCATCTTTGACACGTGTCAGGTAGGTGACCATCCTTAACACGTGTCAGATAGGTGACAATACTAGAGTGGAAATAATAATTTAACATGTAGTGACATTACTTAATCTTGAGCCTTCATTTTTTTCATATTTTCCTCATTTTTTCTATTGACGTTTTGAATCTCTTGACGATAAATTTGAACCGATAAGTTTTTGTTTCTTCTACAACGTTTGTTTACCTCGACAATACCAAGGTATCATTTAAGTAAATACGGATGATCGATTGTTAATACAATGAATTTTAAACAAAATGGCTCAAAATAAACTGAATGCAATGTTTATAGCATTTACTCCCCATTGCATCCATGCTGTACGGTTAGATGCGGTGTTATTGTATAATATATATGATCATTATCTCAGAAATAAATTACGTCAAATTATAAGTTATATAAAGTACCAACAAAACACAGCACACAGGATGAAAGAAACAAAATATTTGAGAACTTTTTTTAACTCCGAAATCAACATTTTCATTCATAGCTCTTGAACATTTGCTTCCTTAGCTTACAGTATACAATAAATATTAAAGGTACCCATTCACTGAATTCAACTTAAATATCAATATTTTCTAAAACTATTAAAATTGTATGGATTTTTTATTTGAAAGCAGAAAATAAGTGTTCTGATAATGACAATTTTAGTGCAAATTGGCATGCAACTACAAATGATGGTGTTTCATGTAATAAATATCTACCCCGTATGTCACGGTATAGAAAATGTCAGTGCATTTTTGTGATTTTTATTGTATATTTCTACTACTAGCTACATATAGGTCAGTTTGTCTTGAAATAATAAAAATTATTTTTTTGGACACAAAATGGTATTTTGAAATAATAGAAAAAATAATCCCAATCTGTGAACTAGTATCTTTAACGATACGCTCCCATCGCAGCTCAGTGAATACATTACATTCACCCGCTGCCTTACTCTCCAATTCATCGGTTCGAAAGATTCACTCGCTCACTTTCTACCTCTGCTAAAATACTACGTACAAACTGATATTTCTATTTTTAGACAGAGACACATAAACATTTAAATCGCATGTCTGTCACGTGATTTTTTAAAAATAGATGCTGATCTTTTAACTGTAAACATAGAGCAACTTATTGAACTTAAATACAAATTGTAGCCTCGCTATATATGACGTCATACGAGGTTGCATTTGTCTCTAGTATGATTATACCATATAAGGTAATGTATACCCGTTCAACCAATGAAAATGCGTATAAAGTTTTTTAGCTAAATTGGAATTTGGTAAACCCAAATAGAGACACAAACCACAGTGCTCAACACTACAAAAGTGATAAATTGGGTGCCAATAGTGATATTATATCAAAAAGAACACTTTCAGTAGTGCCACTAACGTAATGAACAATTGTATTAGTTAAGGAGTGCTCAACACACCTACCTCGGTGTCATATTTTACAGACACTATAGTGCTAAAATCAGACTTAACAACACCGAGGGAAGATCATAAAATCAGTGCCTCTAATTTTCATAAGATATATACCATAGTGTTTCAATAAAATGTGCTCTAAAAATATGTGTTATTCCTCATTCTCATGGATAATATAGTGCTAGGATAAATGTGCTTGTAATATAATATGTGCTCCCGCTGATTTGTGTACTCCTTTATCTTACTACCCTATCTTGTCATTACAAATAAAATATCACTCATTATGAAACCTTATTGTTAACATTTAATGTATGTCCTTATTATATGCAGGTGAAGGGTTAAAAATTATAAAAATACTAACACGGAGATCCCTCTCCAACAAAAAAATCACTAACCATATGTAAATCATATATCAGTAGTCTAATGTTTTGTCACCTCATGTCTCTCGTTATCTCTCTCTTACTGCTTCCTAAAAAGCAACCATGTATTAACTAAAGCTATATATATAGTCCGGTATATAAACTACAAAAATCGACTGAACCGTGCATGGGATGATGTAGAAAATGTTTTTGCATTTTCTTGAAGCTAAGACATTGTAGTTTACGAAACTGGATGATGCCACTTCGGCACTCTTGGGCAACTCCCAAAATTCAAGATGGCGGACAAAATGGCGGATGAAAGCTGATTAATGTATAATAAATACATCTTTACCACAGTCTGATCATTTAAATAGCTAAAATTAGTCTAACATTATCCGCAATTTTATTTTTTTGCAATTTTGGTACCCCTCATTTGTTATCCAATCCAAGATGGCGGACAAAATGGCGGATAAAGCTACATTTGTCGGGAATATCTACCCCAATGAGCAGAATCGTACATAGAGGCATTTCAAAAAAGTTTTAATGCATTTTTGAAGTAATAACTCTTGAGTTTAGTTTATAAAACTGGTTGATGCCGCACTGGCATCATTGGTCAATTTCCAAAATCCAAGATGGCGGCTATAATGCCGTAAATAACTAGCTGGCGGGTATATATTTGTCCTGTATATAAACTACACAAATCAATTAAACCGTGCATGGAAGGATGTAAAAATATTTTTGCATTTTCTTGAAGCTAAGACATTGTAGTTTACGAATCTGGATGATGTCACTTCGGCACTCTTAGGCAACTCCCAAAATTTAAGATGGCGGACAAAATGGCGGATGAAAGCTGATTAATGTATAATAAATCTATCCTTATCACTGCCTAATTTTAAATAGCTGAAATAAGTCAAACATTATCTGCAATTCTATTTTTTTGCAATTTTGGTACCCCTCGTTTATTATCCTATCCAAGATGGCGGACAAAATGGCGGATAAAAACTACACTTGTCGGGTATATCAACCACAATGAGCAGAATCGTACATAGAGGCATTTCAAAAAAGTTTTAATGCATTTTTGTAGGAATTACTCTTAAGTTTAGTTCATAAAACTTGTTGATGCCACACTGGCATCATTGGTCAATTTCCAAAATCCAAGATTGCGACTATAATGGCGTAAATAACTAGCTGTTGGGTATATATCAACCACAATGAGCTAAGTCATAGACTGGGGGTATACCAATTAATTTTAATGCATTTTATTTCGTGGATAATCCTTTTTTGTTTATGTAACCGATTGATGCCATATTGGTATTATTGGATAACTTCAAGAATTCAGGATGGTGGTCAAAATGAATGATTAGAGTTTGAAAATTAATTTCAATGCACATAAAAGACATAACTCCTAACTAATGGGTATACAGCATTATGTTTAGGTTTTTATATCTCTTGGTCTTGCGAATATTAAATCGTTGATACTTGTTAGCTTGTCAGTTGACTCTGGAAGCAAATTGTATCTAAGATGGCAATTTAGAGACACTATTCTGATAATATTTAATTTATTGAACAACATATGTTGTGATATCCTTAGAATAGCGACCACTTTCCCAATATGTTTGCCACTTCAATAATAATCAATATGTATTTAAAGGAGGTTATGGAAAAAAAATGATATTGTAAGTATTGTGTGCATGTTCTATTATCTTTCAAGAGTATATTTATGCCAAAAGCAATTGATAGAAATTCTGTTGACATTGTAACACATTTTGATAGTAAATAAGAGAAATTGCAATAGGATCATTTCAAGTCCGATCTTGGCATCAGATATCACAACTGAATCATGAAGGTTCTTTATTTCTTTGTAAATGACTCTGGCCATTGATAAAAAAATGGAGAAATAACAAAAGCACATTTCCATCTAATGTGTGTAGTAGAGTTTGGTTTTATTTACAAGGATAGAGAGAAATTACGTGGCGTAGATGCCAATTCTTATTATAAGCGTATACACTGCTATTTGAACCCAGTGTCTAGCTCATGATTTAGCAAACAGTGTTACCCTGTGCAAGATGGTGGTTTTAAGGGATTCATTAATTACAAAACATGGCCATGTAGAAAATTTAAATATTTATTGTTTCACTTAAGACTAAATATCTTGAAAGTACACATAACAGATCTGATGCATCAGTGCCAAAAGTTTAAACATGTCTGATTACTAAACACATTTGGAGTATATTCACTATCAACTCAAAGAAGGATGGTGCGCTGAGACAACATGCCGATAAATCTGTTCCACTCCAAACATTGTATAGACGATGCATTGCAAGAAATGGTGATTCTTCATTTTTTCGGTAACATTACATATATGTTTAATCGCATAAACCTTAAAGACTTGGTACGAGAAGCACAGACAACAAAATTGTTCAACAAATGATCACTTTTGCTGCACTTTGCTGAGCACAAAAAACAAATGACGACATTGGTGTGCTGATACTTTTTTGAGATATCTATCTAGGAGTGACACTATAACAATGCGGTCAACTGACATTCGTCCAAAATGTAATGTTACAAGTCAGTCAGTTTTTGACAATGTAAAGAAGGTACACTATTAGCATGAGTGTAAAATATGTTCTTAAAGCTAGTTCACATATTCTACATCAAAAGTGAAGACATTTATTATATCTTTTGGCCATAAGCTAGTACCCGCTTGGATGCTTTCTAAAGATAATAATCATTAATATGTTTAGTTTACCATTGCATATGCTTAGAGTGTTGAGTTCAAAATACACTGTCAACAATAATTTGTGTCGTCACTTGAACATGTTATCAACATACAAAACGACCAGAGAAATTGTGCTATCGTCATGTAATATTATTAGACAGAAGCAAACTTAAACATTTAAGCACATATTCTAATTGAGTCAGGTTTAGTCAAGTCAGACTGTATCATTGTTTGTGTAATGATATTGATAGAGCTCAGTCAATTAGTTTCTTCCTCATTTTTTGGCACATGCTTATTTTGCTATTGACATGTTTCAGTTTATTTTCACGGCATCGAAATATTTCAACTAAAAGGATTATAAGCTTTTCAAATATCCACACATATTGCAATCTTAAACACAATGATAGCACTTGAAATAATCCTAAATTAAATTGTCTACCGTAAATTGTATATTAACCAAATTTTATTTTCTCGTTTTTCTTTATTTAAATGGCTTACATTTTGGAAATTAAATTAGTTTGTCCATCACAATTCGAGGATTGCCAGCAAGACTGTAATAAGTACATTGCGTTGAAGAGCGAGTATCTTGCGGGCAACCCTCGAATTATTTATCAAATTTTCATTTCATTTAAACCTCGGCTTTTATGAGATTCGGGCATTTTGATTGCTTCCGAATCTCATAGTGACCGAGTTTTCTCATGAAGGCCATGTTTTTTTCTTCCACAAAAAATGCCGCCATTTTGAATGTTGGTACAATCTGAGCGTTTTTTATTGGGACCCTATCAGCGACAATGGTGAATTAAGTGTTTTCATAACGGTCTGTATTTGGCTGTAGACAGTCAGTATAACCCTAGGCCACAGGCGAAGGCTAATTTGACTGTTTCCATCTTGAATCTTGAGTTGGTAATAGATGATCAGGTGGGATTAACTAGTTTTACAAACTTTAGAGTTTATGAAAATTCAAAAAATCATATAACAAACATTGAAACTTAAACCCAAATGTGTTTGTTTCCGTCCATGTATGTATTCGTATATTATATCCTGAACTATTAGATCTTATCGGCCATTTTAGCCGCCATTTTGGATTTATAACTGTTAATTATAAATTATAACTTAGTGAAATCAATCGGTTTCTTTAATGACATAAACTATTCTACTCCACTCAGTCTGTTTCTGCCAGTTTGTTCTCTAGATACTGGGAAAATAGCCTTTACCCGCCATTTTGACCGCCATTTTGGATTTTAAAGTTTGTATAAGAATAACAAAATTTAACCAACTCGATCTGTAAATACTGAAATCACTTTTGTCCTCCATTTTATGACCATAATGTGTACAAATACATTTTGCATGTATAATTTTGCCTCTAACCGCCATCTTGGTCGCCATCTTGGATTCTGGGAGTTGCCCAAGGATGACAAAGTGGCATCAATCGGATTTGGAATCAGTAAGACTATGTCTACCAATAAATTGAATAACATTTTCTACATCATTTCGTGCAAGGTCATCCTTGGTGTTGGCCGGACTAATATAATCATAACTCATTTTACCCTAGTTTTGGTTAGGTACCGTTTAAAAATCATATATATCATGTATGAATATGTAACTATGTATATCTATATGTTATGTACCTATGTATTGAATCTCCAAATAAAGCGACTTGTAATGTAGATGAGTAGCATTCCCGGGATAGGGGCGGGTGTCTTCTCTTGGTTTCAACAAAAAATTAAGACTAAATATTTGGCAATTAATATGAGATAACCCGTGATTATCATTTCAAAATTATTAATACTAAAAAAAAGGCTAATGAATAAATAAGAACAGCCACGCGAAACCAAGAGGGGGGCCTTCTGCTCTTCGGACTGTCCGTATGAACTGTTCTGGGACGAACAAGAACATTTTGATTTGCCTGAAGAAACATTGTCCTAAATTTATAAATGGAAACAACTGAGGAAAACGGGACCGTTTAATTCGTCCACGAAATTTCGTACCAAAATCAAAGTGCGAAAATTTGGGGCCAAATCAGAAAATTTCTAAAAGGCCCACGATATTATATGGTGCCAATTAAATAAGTGGACGAATAAACCTGCACGACGACCCAGGAAATATTGAAACAAAATTAAGGTTAAAAAATAGAGGACGAATAATAGCATTTCGATACGTCCCAGGAATTTTCGAAAAAAATTTGGGTTAAATCAAGGAATTTTCGAAAAATTCGGGGTCAAATCAAGTCAAAATCTGATTTTTTTAATCGACCAAGTAAATTTCGAACTTAAGTTATGGTACGATTGGTTTTGAGACAAGTAAGGCATTTCAATTTGTCACAGAAACAGTGAATTAAATGTACGATACCAAATCGAAACATTTCGAATGGTCCAAGGTTGTTTGTTTCAAAGTTTATGTAAGCCAAGTTCTTGGACGACCAGGAACATTTGGCTTCGCCCTAAGAAATTTCGTGCCAAATTAAGGGTACGAGAAGTTCTGGGATGGATGGGAACGTTTCCATTCGTAGCTCAAATTTACGTACAAAATTAGGGTGCAAAAAGTTCGTGGACAATTCAATAAATTATGATTTGACCCTAATCATTTCTTGCTAAAAGGTGCGATATTATTAAGAAAATTTAGATGCGAGAAAATTCGACGACTAATAAAACATCGATTCGTCCCAGGAAATTTGTCCCAAAAAATGGTAAGAACGGTCCTGGGATAGACACATTTCCATTTGTCTAGGAACTTTCGTACTATAACGATGGCACGACAAGTTCTGTGATGAATAGAACTTCGATTCGTCCACAAAAAATTAATACCAAAATAAAGGTACACATATATATATATGGAATAATAAAAACGTTTAGATTCGTCCCAGAAAATTTCGTACCAAAATTAATGTGTGAGAAAAATAAAGGGACGAATAAGAACATATCTATTCGTCCCAGGAAATTTAGTACAAATTAAGGTAAGAGGTTCTGGGACAAAAAGAAACATTACGATTCGTCTGAGGAACTTTCGTACCAAAATTATGGTACAAGTTCTCTGATGAATAGGAACATTACGATTCGTCATATAAAATTTTGTTCCAATTGAAGGTGCGAAAAATTCGAGGACGAATTAAAACTATTATATTTGTCCCAATAAATTTTGTACCAAATTAAATGCGAAAAAAATCAAGGACAAAAACCCATCGATCAGTCCCAGGAAATGTACCAAATTTAGATAAGAAAGTTTTTAAGATAGACACATTTCGATTTGTCTCAAGGAAATTTATACCAAACTGATGGTACGAAAAGTTCTTTGATGAATAGGAACACAACGATTCTTCTACAGAAAATTCGTACCAAAATGAAGGTGCGAAAAATTCGAGGACGAAAACAACAATTAGATTCGCCTAAGGAAATTACGTACCAAAATTAGGGTAAGAAAGTTCTGGGAGAAATAGAAACTTTCGTACTAAAATGATAGTACAAGTTACGTGATGAATAGAAACATAAAATTTCGCCCACAAAAATTTCGTACCAAAATAAAGGAGCAAACAGCTCGTAAAAAAATAAACGTTCAGATTTGTCCCATGAAATTTCGCACCAAAATTAATGTGTGAAAGTTAGAGGGCGATTAAACATATATCGATTAGTCCTGAGAATTTTGTACCATACGAAATTTTGTACCTAATTAAAGGTAAGAAAGGTTCTGGGACAAAAGACACATTTCGATTCGTTAGTTTGTTTTTATGCCGTAGCAACACATTTAAAGATCAACGGCGGTCAGTCAGTCTACTCACTCCTGAAAAGGCTAAATCTCTGGATTGAGCTGTTAACCAACTTCTAAGCGCATACTTTCGTAAGTGACTGACAACTGCCCTACATAATTAAAAATCATTGGTAGGAAGTATGCCCATGAAAGTTTGCCCCGCTCGGGAATCGAATCCACGTCCCCTCAATCAGAAATGATTCGTTTCAGAAACTTTCGTACCAAAATGACAGTACAAGTTCTTTGGTGAATAGGAACATTACTATTCATCTTAGAAAATTCATACCAAAATGAAGTGCGAGAAAATTCGAGGACGAATAAAAAAGTTCGATTCATCCGAGAATATTACGTACCAAAATTAAGGTAAGATAGTTTCTGGGAGAAATAGACACATTTCGATTTGTCCAGGAACTTTCGTACTAAAATGATGGTACAAGTTCCGTGATGATTAGAAACATTACGATTCGAACACTAACACGTGCAAAAAGTTTGTAGAAGTATAATGTTTCGTATTCCCGAGACGAATCAATGTTTTCGTTCTCGATTTTCTCGCACCTTCATTTTGGTACGAATTTTCTGTGGAAGAATCGTTGTGATGCAACTATTTGTACCATCATTTTGTGTATGAAGTCCTAAAGACGAATCGGAATGTACTATCATAGAACCTTCTGTCTTCGAATTGTCTCACATCTTAATTTTGGTACGAAATGTACTTAGACGAATATATATAATTTTTAATTCGACCTCGATTTTTTCGCACCATCATTTGGTACGAAATTTACCAAGATGAATCGCGATGTTCCTTTTCACCATAACTTTGATACGAAAGTTCCCGCAATGTTTGAAAGATTCTGGGAGAAATAGGAACTTTCGTACTAAAATGATGGTGTACAGGTTCCGTGATGAATAGAAACATTGCAATTCGTCCACAAAAATTTCGAACCAAAATGTTCGTGGAAGAATAAAAGCGTTTAGTTGTCTCAAAAAATATTTCGTACCAAAATTAATGTGATAAAGTTAAAGAAGGAATAAATCTATTCGCCAAGCAATTTTGTACCGAAGTAGGGCAAGAAAGGATCCGAGACAAAAAGACATTTCGTTTCGACTCAACTTCCTTGAATGAATAGAATGTCTATTTCTCCCAGAATCTTTTTAACCTATAGTACCAAATTAAAGGTGCATAGTTGGTAGAAGTTTTGATTCGTCCCAGAAATTTTCGTACCAATATTACATTCCTGGGACGACATTCCTGGGACGAATGTGTCGTTTTTGTCTTCGCACCTTCGGATTTTTCACAGGACGAATATGATTTTTAATTCGTCCTAAAAGTTTTCGCACTTTAATTTGGTACGAAAATTACTTAAACGAACCGTGATGCAATCGATGTTCTTATAAATTTTGAAAGATTCTGGGAGAAATTTTAGTAGTTCTGTGATGAATAGAAACATTGCGATTAGTCCACAAAAAATTCGTACCAAAAAGTTTGAGCGAGAATAAAGACGGTTATATATGTCCAAGAAAATTTCGTACCACGAGAGAGGACGAATAAAAGCTTATAGATTCGTCCAGGAATCTTGTACCAAAGTTGGGTAAGAAATGGATCTGGGACAGATTTCTTTACGTCCAAGGAACTTTCGTACCAAAATGCTGGTAAAAGTTCTGTGATAAATAGGAACTTACATTACGATTCGTCATAAAATGTTATGAACCAAAATTCGAGGACGAATATAAAAGTTCGATTTGTCCCCTATTTCGAATCGTCCAAGTAACTTTCGTATTAAAATAATAGTACAAGTTCCGTGATGAGTATAACGATCCGTCCATAAAAATTTCGTACCAAATTAAAGGCGCGAAGTTAGTGGAAGAATAAAACTCGATTTGTCCCAAAAATTATCGTACCAAAATTATTTGGTACGTTTATTCCTGGGACTAATGTTTTCGTCTTCGAAATTTTTCGCACTTTCATTTCGGTACGAATTTTCTGTGGAAGAATCGTTGTGCTTCTATTCACCACAGAACTTTTCCTACCATCATTTAATTGTGTACAAGTCCTCGAATCGAAATGGGTCTCTACCAGGTCCTTTCTTACCAGAGTTAATAAGATTGTTTTTATCCTCGAAATTTTCGCACCTTATTTGGTAGAAAATTTTACGAAGACAAATCGTAATGTTCCTTTTTACCATAATTTTTGAAAGATTCTGGGAGAAATAGGAACTTCGTTCGTTTGGGTTTCACGGCGTACCAATACAGAAAGGTCATACCACGCCGAAAACAATGATACTATTAATTCAATCGATATTAATAGCCAGAAAATTTCGTACCAAAATTATTGTACGAGAAAATTAGATGACGAACAAGAACATCAATTCGCCCCAAGAAATTTTGTGTAAATTCTGCGACAAATTGACACATTTCGATTCATCTCTGGAAATTTTCTACCAAATTCAGGTAATAGTTAAAGGTTCCGAGATACATTTCGATTCGTTTCAGGGACATTCATGGTACAAAAAGTTCCGTGAAGAATATGAATATTACGATCCGCCCAAAGAAAATTCGTTCCAAAATGGTGCGAAATTCGAGGACGAATAAAAACATTTCGATTGGTCCCAGAAAATCTCGAACCACAAATAAAGGTGTGGAAATTTAGTAATAGAAAAAATTCGATTCTTCCCAGGAAATTTCGTACCATGATCAAGGTAAGACAACAAAAACCCCATTTCAAACCATTTTTAAGTTCATGGATGAATCGTAACATTATCATTTGTCACGGAATTTCGTACCAAAATTAAGGTTCACACCGATTAGAGTAAAACTGTCTGGGAGGTACAGTAGGAATTGTTGATTTTAAAAATCTTCATGACATTCTGATTCACACCCAGAAATGTTGCAGTTTTATTTGGGTCGGTACATAGTAACAAATAAATCCTGTTCGGATTTGGCTCTTGTCGTACCCAGTTTGATAGAAAAGTAACACATTTTTTAAAACATGTAATTGGGCAACAAACATCTCAAGGACAAAATGTCCGAGACGACTTGTTAAATACGAGCAGGCCAGAATTATATAATCTACAAGAAATAGACATCACACACATTGCTGATCTCACACGGTTTCCAAATAGCCTGAAAAACACATCAAAAACAAATAATGAATTAAAACTTTGTAAAATGAATCAAAGACTTGCATTCATGATTGCTCTCAGACTCGAGCAACCAAGGAACATGATTTTGAAATTTTCTTGAAAGGTCTGGACAAGGCTCAAACCAGTATCTCTTTCAGGACCTAAAATTGACCAATCAAATGATCCAGTCTAAATAACGAGACGACTTACTTGTAACATAAATATTGATAACTGTCATTACAAGATGTATAAACTGTAATAACGAGATTTATAACTTTATTTATAACTGTAATAACTAGATATAAAACTGTAATAACAAGATGTATAACTGTAATAACAAGATATATAACTAATAACAAGATATATAACTGTAATAACTAGATATAAAACTGTAATAACAAGATGTATAACTGTAATAACAAGATATATAACTAATAACAAGATATATAACTGTAATAACTAGATATAAAACTGTAATAACAAGATGTATAACTGTAATAACAAGATATATAACTAATAACAAGATATATAACTGTAATAACTAGATATATAACTGTAATAACAATATGTATAACTGTAATAACTAAATATATAACTGTAATAACAAGATATATAACTGTAATAACTAGATGCATAACTGTAATAACAATATGTATAACTGTAATAACAATATGTATAACTGTAATAACAAGATATATAACTGTAATAACTAGAAACTGTATAACAAGATATATAACTGTAATAACAAGATATATATAACTGTAATAACAAGATGCATAACTGTAATAACAATATGTATAACTGTTATAACAAGATATATAACTGTAATAACTAGAAACTGTAATAACTAGATATATAACTGTAATAACTAGATTTAAAACAGTAATAACAAGATGTATAGCTGTAATAACAAGATGTACAACTGTAATAACAAGATATATAACTGTAACAACTAGAAACTGTAATAACTAGATATATAACGGTAATAACTAGATTTTAAACAGTAATAACAAGATGTATAAATGTAATAACAATATGTATAACTGAAATAACAATATGTATAACTGTAATAACTAGATTTAGATATAAAACAGTAATAACAAGACGTATAACTGTAATAACAAAATGTATAACTGTTATAACAAGAAACTGTAATAACAAGATGTATAACTGTAATAACAAAATATATATCTGTAATAACTAGATATATAACTGTAATAACAACATATATAACTGTAATAACTAGATATATTACTGTAATAATTAGATATATAACTGTAATAACAAGATGTATAACTGTAATAACTAGATATATAACTGTAATAACAACTTATATAACTGTAATAACCAGATATATAACTGTAGTAACAATATGTATAACTGTAATTACAACATATATAACTGTAATAACTAGATATATAACTGTAATAACTAGATATATAACTGTAATAACAAGATGTATAACTGTAATAACAACATATATAACTGTAAGAACTAGATATATAACTGTAATAACTAGATATATATCTGTTATAACAACATATATAACTGTAATAACTAGATATATAACTGTAATAACGAGATTTATAACTCTGTCATGAGATTTATAGCTAAGACACTGACAACGCCACCTCCAACCTATCATGTCTCCTGACTATGTAAGGTGGCACACTATAAAGTATGTTGAAGAGCAGAGTAAAGTACCATACATTTCACTACTTTCTGTGGTTTAAATCACACCTGTATAGGTGCAACATAATATATACTATCAAAGATTAAAACTTATATTTTATGCAAGAATGTTTAACTTTGTTTATCTCATTATAACAATTTAATCATCTACATTTTTTATGAGACACTGTTGTCCTTTCATACATATATCAAGGGTTGCCTGCAAGACTGTAGTAACTTGCTCTTTAAGGCAATGCAATTATTGCAGTCTTGCGGGCAACCCTTGATATGATGATCTGAATGTAAACAAACATATTTGTCAAATTCTTGCAGCAGTCTAAACATAAGAAACATTCATTATTTTATAGAAAATAAGATTTCTTCGTCTTACTCTGAATCTTCTGCACAAATTAGTTTTGCACATGACCTACTCCAGCTGACCAGCTAGCTCAGTTGGTAGCACCAAGGAGTTGACTGGTCCAGGGATCATGGGTTGGTTTCCTAGGCCCGGCACACTTTAGCGGAGCTTGGTCATGAAATAATTTCTATGGTCAATTTCCCTCCTACCAATGATTCTTAATCATGTAGGGCAGTCGTCAGTCACTCACATATAATAATATATACATATATAATATGTGCCTACTAAGTGGACAACATCTTATTCGGAAAACAGCCTTTCCAGAAACAGTGAGAAGGTTGACTGACCACCGTGATATGACCTATACAAAGTATTGCTATATAGTGTTAACCAAAACAAAAAAAACATGACTTACTTTACCCATTGATTCAATTGTTAAGCAGAGGATTTGGAGGTTACTTTATTTATTTTAATTATTTATTGGAGTTAACGCCGTGTCAACACAATTTTGGCCATTTCACGGCGTCCAGCGCACCTAACCTAGCTTTCCTGGACCATTGTCTATAACCAGTACTCACCTACTCTTCCACAAGACCGGAAACTTCTCCATATATTTTATCAATGGAGGAAAATCAACATTATTGTCAAATTTTCATGGAAGGGTATAACCTCCTCGTGTGGGATTTGAACCCGCACCCCCTCGGACACGAGATTCCAAATCGCGGTGCGCTACCAACTGCACTATCGACCCGGGCTATGGAGGTTACTATTTAAACTTCCAGGATATTCATAAAAAGAAGTAGTTATTTTAATGCGCTACTTGATGTCATTCAGTTAATTGTCTGAAAAGAGACTTGTCAAAAAACAAACATCTGTTTACCTTTTAAGTAGTTCTAATATGTAAATAAACATTTATTTATAGTATGTTACTACCCAAAACATTGTAGTTTGAAACAAAGTTCAGAAAATTATATCCATGTTGTTTGGTTTAACGATGTAGCAACACATAGTATAGGTCATAAAACTGCGGTATTGTCCTTTTTTTCTCAACTGTCAAAGCTTGAATAATTTCACGGTGACTGAATGCATTGTTTTTGTACTGTCGGCCTTATTGTTTTTAAAAATATCTTGACTAAAACATATCATACAGCATAAGAAGCTATACTCAATCATAATACACACTTTCAGAAACTCATGGATGTATTAAGACAATAATTTTAACAAGCGCATTCACCGTGAAAGTATTCATGTTTTGACATTTGAGAAAAAACGAACAATATTTAAAAATGCAGATTAATATAATAATGTATACTCACCTAGATTAGAAGACAAACATCAACGAAGCTCAACATCTCATATAAACATCTACATCATATCTCAATGGTAATTCTTACATGGTTTCCTGTAGTTCAGTGAAATTATAACATCATATCTAGATATTTAAATAGAAAGAAAATTCTCAATTATAATTAAGAAGATTCAAGATCAACAAGGAATAAATAGAAATATTTTCATAACCTCCACATTATCAACAACAGTAACTGCATTCATATACAATATCTGAAGTTGGTCGGAGGGGGTCAGCTTTTATCTATCTTTCCTTTACATTCAGTTCAATGTCTAACCCCCTCTAGTAGTGAAATTAGGTTAAATTTGAACTAAAGTTTTGGAAAATCTGATCTTCCCTTTGTCTGTTTTTAACGTGCTTGCATTTATTGTGTTAAAATTATGAAGCTATGTTCAAATTGCCGTACAATATCAATGTTTTATTAGAAACAAAATACCAGAAATCCCAGTTTAAGTCTCCGTCCCTAATAAATACCAATTATTATTTTGAGAAAGGAAGAACAAGCTACAAGTATTTTAATTTGTAATTTCACAATTTTCTAATACTGTAAATAACATCCCAAATTGACAAATATCAATGTAAATCCGTAAAGTGGGAGACTTTTGAGAGAATATTATGGCAATTGCAAAGGTGACAGTTAAAAATATACAGTTAACAATTTCACGTTTTACAAGTGTAATCTGGTGTGCCCTATCATGGTCTGGTGCTACTTAAGTATTTCTAGTAAGAAAAAAATTCTTCCTGAAACTGTGAGTAGGTCAATGTGTTGATACAGCATTAAACCCAATTAAAAAAGCATATTTTTTAAATTTATAAAAAGACACACCAATATGCTTAAATATTAACTAGAGCTTTCATTGAAGTGATTTTTACCCCCACCTGGCACCATGTCAAGGCGAGAGACATTTGACCCAATTATTTGGCCACACCCTTTGAAGTATTGACATGGTTGTTGCAGGAGACACACTGTCTAAACAAGGTAAACATTATTGAATTATAAGTTAACCAAGCAAATTTGGAATGTTCGTATAGTGCCTAAATATTGACCCGACCTGACATTTCATATTCGCATCTAATAATCATTTACACATATCCCGACGAAAATCAAAACCACGCTTACTCTACACTTCGGCTCGTAACGTATTCAAATAAACAATCATTGTACGCTTTAAATATACAAATTAATCCCTGTGTAATAATTACATTCGAGCAATTGTTATCGAGCATTAATACTACATTCGTATTCAATGTAATGAATATTCTTGCAAAAAGGTCAGGTCGGGGTCAACTTTTACGCACAATAACTCTATCTCTTGATTTAAAAGAGATTTATTTTTTGGGTAAAATAGCAAGTCGATTATTTTTTGTGAATAGAAATTGTGTGGAAACTAATGTATGAGTGAAAGCTCTAAAAGAGTCAAAACTTAAGCTTTTGTAAATACAGAACCAAGTGACAAACTCAAAGTTTAAAAATATACAATTACCTTATAAGGAGCAGACTATAGTGGAGATAAATCATCTAAATACAAGAATTTCTTCATCATCCAACCTATACCAGGCACTGTTTCTATTCTATATACCCATGTTGGATCTTTACATGAATTTTCATAACCCTGAAATATAACATTATAATCATAAAAATATAAGAAGTGATGTAACTATTATAAGGTATGAAAAAGGGAGGTAACTATCACATGTCTAAAATATTGATCAATATTACTGGACATCGTGTGGTTTTCTGATTTAAGAACACCTATCGTTCTTGCAAATTGACCTGAATAATACATAACACTCCTTTAACGACACAATTAAAACTAATTCAATGTACAAATGATTTTTTGTTCTGTTGGGTTTAAGGTCGAAGCAACACATTGTATAGGTAATATAATGGCAGTCAGTCAACCTACTCACTCTTCCTGGAATGGCTAAATCTCTGGCTTTAGCTGTTTACCAACTAGTAAGCGCATACTTTCGTCAGTGACTGACAACTGCCCGACATAATTAAGAATCATTGGTAGGCAGGAGAATGGCCGCGGTAATAATTTCATGACCAAACTCCACAAAAGTATGCCCAATCCCGCAATCGAACCCATGACCCCTCGATCAGTAGACTTGCGTGCTACCAACTGAACTAGCTGGGCAGCTGCAAATGATTAATTTCTTAGGTCAATTTTCACAAGATTTATTATTTTCTCTACTCATAATCAAGAGCGCAACACATAATAGAATACATTGTTCCTACAGTTTGCAAGATAGGAAAACATAAACAGAATCATTTTCAATAGATAGATAAGTACCTGGGATATCCACAGTTATTTTGAATAAAATTTAAAACTTGGATAAAGTCAAGTAAAACCAGCATAATAGGTAACTAACACTTACCTGGTCATTCCAAGCTGATATACAATATAAGGTCTCATCTTTATCTAATAATGACTTGGTTTAATCAAAGTAACTGTAATATATATATATATATTACATGTATTTATTGATACCAAACCATAAAAAGTTAAATGTTTAATCATACTTCAGTCATAGGTTAAATATTTAGTAAATTGCAACAATCATTAATTAAGTAGCAAAAATACCAAAACACAAGAAAATATTTGGAAGCTCATCTCTCACTTATTTAAAATAAGAAACTAACTATAAACCAATCTGATTAAAACCCGATCTAAAATTTTTCGCTCGCATACTTGCTAATTTAGATCTGGCCTTTTCCAAACGAAGGTCACGTTCAGGTGACCTTTTCTCATCATAATATTCATGACGAAATTGTTATGATACGTAACTTGTTTACATCGTCTACGTCACGCAATTTGAACTGAGCCGCCCAATCGCAGACTGTGAATAATACCGCTGTTAAATTAGCATGCAAACCTTGGTCTAAAAATAGAAATTACAAAATCAAAATGTGATTAATAGTGTTTTTGTCTAGATGAAAGCTACGCATTGATTGGTGGAAACTAAGTTCATCTCGACGTGACCTTGCATTGAGAAAGTAGAGATCCAGTACGACAATGCTCTACAGGATATCTGTTTACGGAGATTGACTATAAACAGACTGCTTCTCTGTCAATTAAAACTTTAGGTCTTAATTTTTAAACCAAGCAGCTTTTAGACCCGTGGCGCTTTTCACAAAAAATCTTACGATAAAAATCATCGTAAGTCAAAAGCAAGAAATACTAATAATACTGTCTTTTTTGGCAATCAATTCCAAATTTGTAAGAATTCTTGTAAAAATGTGCACTGAAAACTGTAATCTTATAGACATATACATAAATAACTGACTCTACAGTGGTTGCACAGATAATAAATGTCAAACACAAAACTTTTAACCACCGCAACACACATCACAGTAGTATCACCCCACAAACCCTGCAGGGTGGATAGCGCAGTTGGTAGCGCGCCGGGATTTGGAATCTTGTGTCCCGAAGGGGGGACGGGTTCAAATCACACCCAGGGAGGTTATACCCTTCCACATCATCAAATAGAAAAAACACATCATATTTAGTGTTTACACACCAAAATATTAATATAGAATACTTACACACTTCAAATGTGGCAGTAAGACTAGCTTAATAATGTGTTATTCTAGCATTGTTTGTACCAGAAGGTTAATGTTGTATAGCATGCAGATTTAACAATTTAACTACATCAAACAGCTCCTGGAAATATAACGTTGAAAAGTCATGAAACAAAAAAGATGAATGGTTTTAAGTCAATGACTTCCATAGGTACAATCAACAACTGATGAACTAAGTCATACACATTTTAAATTTTGTAATTCTTCACATCTCTCAATCAAATGACACCAGACCAGCTAGCTCAGTTGATAGCGCACAAGTCAACTGATCAAGGAGTTGTATCTAGGTTTGATTCCTGGGCGGGGTATACTTTCTTTAAGCTTGGTCATGAAAGTTATCTACAGCCATTTTCCCTCCTACTACCAATTCTAAATCATGTAGGGCTGTAGTCAGTCACTGACGGAAGTATGTGCCTAGTAGTTGATTTACAGCTAAATCCAGAGATTTAGCCTGTCCAGGAACAGTGAGTAAGTTGACTGACCACCGTGATATAACCTATACAATGTGTTGCCACGGCATTAAACCCAACAAACAAACAAACATTCAAATGACCACAAGTATGAACTTTTGTAAAACCATATGTCAGTGATTTTATACTTAGGTTACTGAAGAAAATGAACACAGGCGAACAGAAGATAAACTGTCTATAAGAACAACATAAAATATATTGCACAATCCGCTAGGCAGAGCATTATATGCCTGAAAGTGTTTTTTTTTTAGTTAAGATGAAGCATTTGTAAGACATGAGATTATTTCATATGAATATCATAATATGAATAATTGTAGAAAACAAAGTAGAGAAAAAAGATTGAGCCGAAACTGTTTTCACTTTTAAGGTAATAGTGACTTTGATCTTGTGACCCTAAAATCAATAGGGGTCTTCTACCCGATATGGACAATCATCCTTTGAAGTTTGAATATTGTGGACCAAATGGAACTTAAGTAATACTCCGGAAACTGATTTCAGTTTTAAAGTAATAGTGACCTTGACATTTGACCTTGTGACTCCAAAATCAATAGGGGTCTTCTACCCGATATGGACAATTAATCATCCTATGAAGTTTGAATATTGTGGACCAAATGGAACTTAAGTAATGCTCTGGAAACTGTTTCAGTTTTAAGGTAATAGTGACCTTGACCTTTGACCTTGTGACCTCAAAATCAATAGGGGTCTTCTACCCATTATGGACAATCATCATATGAAGTTTGAATACTGTGGACCAAATGGAACTCAAGTTATGCTCCGGAAACTGTTTTCAGTTTTAAGGTAATAGTGACCTTGACCTTTGACCTTGTGACCCATAAATCAATAGGGGTCTTCTACCCGATATGGACAATCATCCTATGAAGTTTGAATATTGTGGGCCAAATGGAACTTACGTTGTGCTCCGGAAACCAAATTGCTAACAGATGGACGGACGGACGCCAGGGGGTATAACATAATATGCCCGAAATTCTTTTGGGCATATAAAAAGCATAGTCCGAACTGAGATTAAAAAACTACCTCCCAAGAAATTTGCAGACACTTCCCCATGTCAGGAAACAAGCTAGATTGAAGGCAAGGGAGTACAAGTGAAATAATATAAAAAACTGCTACAATAGTAGACAACTTACTTGAATAAATATTCAGCTCTATTAATGGTTATAATAGCTACTGGTATGTTTAAGCTTTTTTAAATTCTCTAAAGTCTGAAATATCACAACAAATAATACATGAATTATAAATAGCTTGACGATTCCTTTGGTATCCTACTTTTTTTAAAAACTGCATAGGTCACATATGCTTTAATTTGTTCAGTAATTTGTATTTAGAAAATCTATTGGCAAGTGATTTCTTAATACATGTATGTACTTAACACTGTTTAACTTAGTTCTATACTTTAGGCTCAGTCATTTGCCTGTATACCTTTAAACAGCATTTCAACTTTTTTAAGGACAGGTACAGAAAATGGTCCAATTATGCTAATAAGGTTAGCAGAATGCCTAACAAACTGAAAAAGCATCAATATGGTGTAACTAGAAATGTAATGTGGAAAAAATATTAAAGCCTGATTTTCATTTAGATCTGACCATAAATGACAGAGATATCCAGCATAATAAAAACTTTAACACAAAAATTACCAAGGTAAATAATCCAAAATAAAGCCAGGCAAAGTTGTGATTATTTTTAATTTTGTTAATCACATGGTATGTTAACATTGTACAAAGTTTCATAAAGATCTGACAATAAGTGGCAGAAATATAGGGTAAAGAGAAAACTTTGACACAATTGTTAATGACAACGGACATGGGTTTCACTTACTATAAGCCAATTTTTGTTGTTGAAAAATCCCGCTAAAAACTAAATCAATAAAGGAACATGTAGACTATACATACTGGTAATATAGGTTATTGTAACATCAAAGGATTATCACAACTACAAACACTTCTATATCCTTCATGATTATCACAGAATTTTGATGTCTTCTGACAGCAGCATCGTCTGGCCTGTTCTTACAATGCGACTCTGAAACAGTTTACAAGTTAATAACTTAGAATTTTTTAAGGATGATTAAAGTAAGAACATGTTGCAATGGTAACAAATAGAACACTTCCAGAATAATGTGCTTCTATATTATAATTACTGTAAAGTTGGACATTCTAGAACATTTCAATTATTCTATCAATTATAACAAGTCACAAGTTATAGATTAAGATAACGTCAACCCAAGATATCATGTTATGTAATGTATAGAGCAATTCAACATTGTTTTGGTCATACTGCAGCAGTCAGACATCCTACTTTTGTTCTATGAAGAGAATTAAATTGAAAGTACATGTATATACCCTGCCCTCCCAAAAGTTCCTTCACACATTCACAATGTACAGTGAACTAAATGGAGTTTCAGAAAGTTGTAAAAGCAGTTTATAGTTAAATGATTTTAATATTTCTTTTTTTTAACCTGTACCCTGTTTGCATCTATTTCTGCGTTACTAAGCGCTATAATAAATAAATATAATAGGAAGTCTCTTTAATTTGTTTTTCTTCTTTGCTCAATACATCCACCAATCTTTCATTTATAGAGTAGCAAAAAGAAATTACATCAATTGTTTACATTTTTCCATTTTACCGGCATTATTCAAGTCACGTGACAACCACCATTACGTAAGGGAAGTAAATCTGGATCCGCGGTATAAAAAGTCTATACCATACTGTCGTAATATGTTCAATAATATCAAAAAATTAACTGTTCAACATTTTTAACGAGTTCAGTCAGCACACAATCATAGCAAAAGTTATGTAAAAAAGTTAACAATAACAAGATCATTTACACAAACATTCATATAGGTCTGTTATTTTTGTTTGTATTACTCGTCTTTTTCAAAATGAGGGCATTTAAAGACAGTTGCCCTCGTGAACGGTTAATTCTGCAATATTTGGCAAAATATTTTTCTGTGCGAAAAGTAGGTCACTTTTATTTACGTGTAGGTGTTGCTTCAAGTGAAATTACCGTAAAGTGAAAATAATGCGGAACCGGATTTAACGCGGAAATAGATGCAACGAGTATATATTTTTTATTATGGATATAAAATTACAAAAACTACCTCGAACTTGAAACTGATTCATTGTGATACATGGAACGTAGTTTTGGAGGCTGATAGATCATTTTTGCTGTAACTAAAAAATGAAGTGTTCCAATAGAAATTTTATTTTCATTGCAAAAAATGAATAAAGTTAAATTGATACAAGTCTTAAAACTTGAACTTGGAATTTGAAGCAATGAAGAAATTCTTGGAGTGCAGTGTATATTATAAAGAACTTACTTCCCAACAACCACCCACATCTCCAATGTAATAATTTAGACTTCTCACTAGACCAAACTTAGCTATAGATATGCTTTACTGCATCCTGTAATAAACAGAAACAAAATGTTTATACAATCATCTTAAACTCATACAAGTAAAAGTTGTGTTTGAATCTGAAACTAGTCACAGATCTTAGTTCGATTCCCAGCCATTGCAGATCATATCCTTTCATAAAAATTGGCAATAAAAGTCCATTTTCTCAATAGAAAGAAAAGTAAATTTTGTTAAGTCCTAGTTGAAAGGTAAAGAAAAACAGGTTTGGTGAGTCAGCCACTATAAATAACCTTGTAAAAAAGTTGATACAAGGCACATCATCAAATAGATAAACTGAATCAGGTCCAACAAAATATCAGCATTCTTATAAATAATAATTTCTAGCCAGGGTCTGTGGCCTAGTTGGCAGCACAGAGAGATCCAGGGCTGAGTTCAGTTACCGCCGCGAACGTTACAGAACGTTCCGTAACGATACATTCGGAGCTCCTCGTCCATTTGCTGCGAATAATCTCGGACCTATTTAGACGCTATTCTGAAACTATCGGTGTTGTAGTAAACAAATATATGGCCGAGGAGTTCCGAATGTATCGTTATGTAACGTTTTGTGTAATTGAACACGCTACAGATCTCATATCCCCAAGGGGTATAGATTACAGTAACATACAAAGAATCCATGGACATTTTACAATAATGACAATTTTTCACCATTAATGAATTGTACAGGGAGAAGTTGCCACCCTATGAATTTAAAGGGATTGATCTGTCAACTGTCTGTTATACAAGTCATACACTATAGAATACTTTGAACAATTACCTTAATAGCTAGGATCAAAATTCTACTAGGATTTAACAAATCTACAAGTTAACAAGTTCAATCAAAGCTCTTCATCTTTTTGTTCTATATTGGTATCCTATACACGTCCAGCAAGTAACTGTAAAAATAACATAGAAATACTGATTCACATATATGTAAATATACAATATTGTCTATCAACCCAGAGTCAACGTGTAACAATTTATTTATTTATTTTTTTTTTTTTTTTAACGTCACATTCAACACATATATAGGTCATATACACGACGGCCAGCTCTTCCTACTATAGGTTTCCTGGACACTTTCTATCACCAGTACTAACTTACCCTACCACAAGGCCAACCACTCATGTATAGGGTATGACCTGCTGCGACCGGGTTTCGAACCCGCGATCTCCGGATTCGAAGTCAGACATGCTAACCACTATGCCACGGCCTCGGCTCAACATGTAATAAAATATAGAACATAGGTTTGAAGGGCAGTTGGTATTGAGCTGTAGTCAAACTCATTTGAGTTATCCCAGTAACCAACATTCTGACCGGGTTTGGTAAAGATTCAACTAAACTGTTAAACTAAATGAATATACAAAAAGATGTTTTCCCTTCCAATTAGCTGTAAACCAGCATATGTAACAATATAATTAAATACTACACAGGTAAAAAGTTGTATTTATGTGCCACAAATTTTTGAAACATTTTTTCATAATATGGAATTGGAATGATGATATTTCATAACATAACTATTAGTCTCACTCAAATAACATGAGCTGTCAGTAGAGACTTAGTAAGTATTTGTCTCATTAGTTTAGATTACCTGCCCCTTACCACTATAGTAATCAGGTCAGGCAAGCCGTGATCATGGCGGCCTCCTCAGTTATTATTCAGGTATTACGTTTTCTTGATCTTGCATAATAATTTACTGACAATAGTTACTTTAGTAGGAGTTCGATAACTATATAGGTCATTCGCTTTCGATTTTTCTGATTACACAAACATGTCTCACTTGAACACAATTCGGACGTGGATTAGTCTCGTTAGAATTTTGGATACTTTATTTAGCATAAATGTAACCGAACAACTAAATAAAAGTATCCACTGTACTTCTTTTACAATGATCCTCTGATTTAAGCCTGTGTAGTGAGAAATGTTCATTTGAAAACATTATTATCAAATACCTAATTCATTACATAGGGTGCGGCCATGATCATGCTTTGCCTGACGTACTTTAACCTGTCAAAGTACGACTGGGAACCAGACAATTTTTCTCATGAGATGTGGTTGATAATAAACATGTATTGATACCTAAAGAAATTACACTGTTGCTGTATAAAACAAATATTTTTTTAAAGAAAACTCAAAGTTCAAGGGGGGATGATTAAAAAAATGTATTTGGAGTTATGAAACTTGCCACATGAGATGTGGTTGATAATAAGGAACATATTTTTAAAGTTTAAAGTTGATACCTTAAGATACTCCGATTTCAATGTTGCCGATAGTATTTATTTCTGATGGTTAATGAAAATGTGTATAGGACCATACTGTCATCTGCTTGCATGGTTTCCATGCTTTCTAATTGATACAAAATGCTTTTGTGGTGCATGTGCTGAAAAGCAGAAATGTGCACATACTTTGCTTGAAAAAAACAAAACACACATAGTCAGTTTTGGTGAAAATCGTCAGTGTGTTGATATGCACAACAAAAAATCAGGAAATGGATTGAATGTTACTTCAAGAACAAATAATGCCACAGGTCTTTTGCTAAGTTGGTGCGTCACATGCACAATAAGATTTCTTATTGCTAATTTTCTGTTAAATCAAAGAAATTAGAAATCTTCTTAATGTATCAAGGCATGCAGGACGAAACCGGTTTGGCATCGCTAAAGCAGCATGAAAACCATTAAAGCAAATGTCCTATACACATTTCCAACATCGATCGGACAAAAATGATGAAAAATAAACATTTCATACAATATTGAAATCAGTTTACTCAGAAGTTTCGTTAAGTATATTTTACTGCACAAAAACTTCAATCAGAAATATGGACCTGGGCGCTAGGGCAAATAAGATAGCTCTCCATTTTTTTTCAAGCTAAAAAGTGAACATAAATTCATGCAGAAACTTAACAAATGCAAATTTTGATAATTTTTCAGTTCAGAATATTTTAAGACCACTATACTCACATTGGCTTGATTATACACAAAGTAATGTATGCCTCAATCTTTATCCAAATTTTCTGTCAAATATATCTGAAGTAACAAACATATAAAAATCACTAACAAATACAGGCAATATATATCTTATATAATTTACATTGTATTAAAGCACTGAGAATATCACATAACAAGAGCTCCGCTGGGCGGGGCATTATACGCCCGTGTGCAGTCCATGCTGTGTTCTATCTCATATGAAGTTCCTGTGACCTTGACCAATGACCCCGGGATCTCAGAATAGGTCCCATCCTTAACTGGAGGGCTATCCAAAGCAAAGATTTTAAGAACCTAGGTACAGCCATGGTTGAGTTATCACCAGCACAAAGTTTTCCCATACAAACTTCCAGTGACCTTGACCCTGGGGCCTCAGAACCAAAAGTTTTCATCCTTGACCCAAAGAGTATTGATACATAAAATTTGGTGATCTTGGATAAAGTTGGTTGTTGGAAAAGGTTTTTCCTCATGATTTCCTTGTGACTTTGACCCAGGGGCCTAAAACCAAAGGGGCATATGCTAGACATTTAGGCTACCCATAAAAAATTTGGTGAACCTGAGGTACAATCATTATTGAGTTATTGTCTGGAAAATGTTTCAATAGAAATTAAGTCCCAGTGACTTTGACTTTTGACCCTGGGCTCTCCAAATCAAAAGGGAACATCCTCTACCAAAGTGCTATCAACACATTACTCCTTGACAAATGGGCTGATCCACATAAAATTTGGTTAACCTAGGTACAATCATTGTTTAGTTATTGTCCAGACAGGGTTTTCCATATGATGCCCCTGTGACCATGACCTTTGACCCAGGGGCCCCATAACCAATAGGGCATATCCTTGACACATGGGCTACTCTCACATAAAATTTGGAGAATATAGGTACATTGGTGGTTCAGTTATTGTCTGGACAAGTTTTTCATTGTTTGCCATTTTTACTTTATTAACATATTGATTAAACATTTGAAGTCACTGCTTGGTAATTTGATATCTTATGGTTGAAGGTTTAAACATGACCCAGGAGCCCCAACACCAATAGGGAACATCCTTGACACAAGGGCTACTCTCACATGAAATTTGGTGAACCTAGGTGCAGTCATTGTTGAGTTATTGTCCGGACAATGTTTTTCAATATGATGCCCCTGTGACCTTGACCTTTGACCCAGAGGCCCCAAAACCATTAAGGTATATCCTTGACCCATGGGCTACTCATACATAAAATTTGGTGAACCTAGGTAGATTGGTAGTTCAGTTATTGTCCAGACAAGTTTTTTTCCCATATGATGCCCCTGTGACCTTGACCTTTCACCCAGGGGCCCCAAAACCAATAGGGAACATCCTTGACACACGGGCTACTCTTACATAAAATTTTGTGAACCTAGGTACAGTCTTTGTTGAGTTATCGTCCGGACAAGTTTTTCCTATTTTAAGTCCCAGTGACCTTGACCTTACACCCTGGGGTCTCAAAATCAATAGGGAACTTCCTCCACCCAAGGGCTATCCACACTTAAAATTTGAGGAACCTAGGTACATCCTTTCTTGAGTTATCATCCGGACAAGCAATTGTCCACGGACGGACAGACGGACAGACGGACAACATCGTAACATAATACGACCGTTTTTTCAAAACGGGCGTATAAAAACTCTAATTGGCATGTTCCCATTTTCTATGTAAAAACTAAATGTTCTGCATTCTTATGTGACCTGAACCAACACAGGGCTGACCATTCCATGCATGATTACATTACATTGTCATAAGTTCTCAATCAAGACTGCTCCACATAAACAATAAATCACAAACAATAATGAAAGTTATTGCAACATTCTGTTAAATTTTCATTAATGCAATCATTAATGACTGAACATAGATATACACTCTAGTAAAATAATTAAATTAACAATATACTCACTGCTGCTTAAGTTTAGCTAAATATATAGCCCCCACTTTTACGCCAAAGTCAATGAACACAAAAACACAATCCCATACACTCAATAGGGGTACAGGTTCCAATTCCTATCAGGCCCCTTATACACTTCCCTGAAAATTTAACTATAATGTCAATTTTCTACATGAATTTAGTATATGAAGAAATTTCTAACCATGAGGAAAGGAAGCTGAGAATTGGTTATAGACAAGGGTCCAGAAAAGCTAGTTTATGTGTGCTGACCACTGTAAAATTACATAAATGGTTACATTATTAAACCCAGTATAAAAGACAAGTTAATTTTTTCAGGTCAGTCATCAAACTATATAAAAGATGAAACAGCAACTTAAATCCTAGACGTGACATTAAAGAAGATGCAACATAAGATCTTAGATAGAGCAATTGCTTCAACATTGAATAATCAGTACAATGAAATACAGAAAAACTTTCCTTATTCATTACACATTAGATTCAAGTACATACCGAGCAGGGCAAAAATGCGGTTGAAGTGTTAATTCTATCCTGTATAACTGGCAAATACTACTGCTTAGTGTATTAACGAGATTTGACTCCACCCATTTACATGCTTATCAATATAATATAATATAATCACTGACACTAAAACAAAAGACATGTCAGTTGATTGACGGAACTACTTTTATTGCCTAGAAATAAACTGCCTATAGTAAATCAGAGACACATGTATCACTCCACAGGTTAAACTGGTCAGGCATTTGAATCGTCTAGTGATGTTCTGATTATCGCCGAAATCAGTTAGAAAAATTTGAGCGACGATTAATTGATTATGATTTTTGTGGACAGCGACGTAGCGGAAAACTAGCCCATACCCAAGACAGATCATTCATTTTCATGTGCGCCCTATAATGGCAGATGACGTGCCTGATGCAGTGATGCCTGAGACGAGTGAAATTGCTGATGGGCAAGCGAAAATCTTAGTCAGTAGCCTGATCGGGCGAGTCCTGTTTTCGTATACGAATCATGTTTGTATCCAAAAAAGATGTACTCAAACGCACTTTTACGTTAACTTGTATAACTTTTATCTGAGAGTCTTGCGTAATCACTCTTTTACACATTCATTGTTCTGTTTTGCAATCAAATTAAAGGTGAATAATTAATTGTTGACAAACAAACTCTTTTGTCTTACCGCTTCTAAATGAGAAAGCTTAACTTTTGGCCAAAGTCATTTCATTAACGAAACTTCTTACGGACCGCGATTTTACCATTTTAATAAAACTAGCTGCCATAAAGCATAGAGATTGAAAGCTGTTCATTTCATGATGATATCTCAATAATGATATTATGGTTGAAATTATACGACAGCTTTCAATCTCTATGCTTTATGGCAGCTAGTACATGAAAACTTTCCCCCATGCATGTAAAATACAGTTTATTTTGTTGTTGTTTTTTCACTGAGATGAGTGAACTGGTGCCATATTGTTTAGATTAAGCTAAGAAGCAAGACAAATATCAAACAAGTAAATCTGTGAGCTAATGCTCACTAGTGATACCCCCATAAAAATCTAAAAATATGCGACAAACAGGAAGTAGATGAGCAAGGAGCATGAAATCGCTTTACACCACATGGGACTATGGGATGAAGCAATATGCAAAGTATTAGGCTGCTGCATGATATAGTTGCTGAGAAAACTGCGACGAAATTTTGTAACGGACGGATGCACGCACGGACAAGGGTAAAACAGTATACCCCCCTCTTCTTCGAAGCGGGGGTATAATAATGATACACAACATTCAAATCATTGAAATAGATGTATTTTTTGCATGGTTATGTAAGACAATGACCAGAATTAAGCAGTATAAAATTTGGCATCCAACCGATTATGATCGGAAAGTCAGTCAGTTGAGCCCAACCGATTTCTCCGATTAATCAATTGTGGATTTTGCCACCGATTGGCATCACTAGAATCGTCGATAGTTTTCGACTTGTATAGCCGGCCGGCTAGCTCAGTTGGTAGCACACAATACTACTGATTAAGGGGTTGAGGGTTCAATTGCCGGGCAGGGCATACTTTCATGGAGCTTATATAGTCATAAACTATATCTACGGCCATTCTCCCTCCTACCTATGATTTTTTATTATGTAGGGCAGTTGTCAGTCACTGACAAAAGTATGCGCTTAGTAGTTGGTTAACAGCTTAATCCAGAGATTTATCCTTTCCAGGAGGAGTGAGTAGGTTGTCTGACCACCATTATATGACCTATACAATGTGTTGCTATGGCGTAAAACCAAACAAACAAACAACTTGTTATATAACTTAAGCCTTTTGGCGAAATCGCCAGTCTAAAAAGACTGTATATAAAGAGTGTAGCAGCAGCATTGTGCTAGTCATTGAATCATGAGAAAATTTGGGTCATTAGAATTGTTTGATGCAAAAAAATAGAAATAGAAGTAGATAGTTATAGATAATTGTTTATAGATACAATATATAAATGTTTATTATGGAAATGAACAATTAAGTAATTCCATATTTTCAGTATTAAGTAAAGACAAGAATAACATTATACTTACGTGAAATGTTGATGTTTATAATGCTCTAGCAAACCATAGTTACACTCTTAATAAACTGAAAAAATTGACAAATAAAATGTCATAAATTTAGAAATGTACAATGTACATCAATCAAACACATAAATGAGAGGGCCATGATAGCCCTTTCTCGCTCACCCAAATACCATGGATAATATACATAAATCAGAAAAATGTAAGAATCGAGGAATTAAATCTTTTTTGCAACAAAGTGGTATGATAGTAAAATGGCCCCTCAAAAGTGTAAACTTAAGTTCTACCATATCATATGATTTGGGCCAACATCCATACCAAGTTTCAAGACAACTGAGGCAAAAGTGTGGTTGCTAGAGCGTTAAGGAAACTATGTGTGAACAGACGACAGACATTGAGTGATCCTAATAGCTCACCCTGAGCTAATAGCCCAGGAGAGCTTTAAATCATAATAAATACAAGGGTGTGGAATTTCAATGGCTGACTTGTCTAAGTCATATTTGGGTAGATGACAAGAAGGACTAGGAGATGAACAGAGTTTAAGCATTCACTTGTCCGAGGACAAGTGGTATTTGACCGTGGACAAGTGGTATTTGACCGTGGACAAGTGGTATTTGTCCGTGGACAAGTGGTATTTGACCGTGGACAAGTGTTATTTGTCCGTGGACAAGTGGTATTTGTCCGTGGACAAGTGTTATTTGACCGTGGACAAGTGGTATTTGACCGTGGAAATGTGGTATTTGACCGTGGACAAGTGGTATTTGTCCCTGGACAAGTGGTATTTGACCGTGGAAATGTGGTATTTGACCGTGGACAAGTGGTATTTGTCCGTGGACAAGTGTTATTTGACCGTGGACAAGTGGTATTTGTCCGTGGAAATGTGGTATTTGACCGTGGACAAGTGGTATTTGTCCCTGGACAAGTGGTATTTGACCGTGGAAATGTGGTATTTGACCGTGGACAAGTGGTATTTGTCCCTGGACAAGTGGTATTTGACCGTGGAAATGTGGTATTTGACCGTGGACAAGTGGTATTTGTCCGTGGACAAGTGTTATTTGACCGTGGACAAGTGGTATTTGACCGTGGAAATGTGGTATTTGACCGTGGACAAGTGGTATTTGTCCCTGGACAAGTGGTATTTGACCGTGGAAATGTGGTATTTGTCCGTGGACAAGTGGTATTTGTCCGTGGACAAGTGTTATTTGACCGTGGACAAGTGGTATTTGTCCGTGGACAAGTGGTATTTGTCCGTGGACAAGTGGTATTTGTCCCTGGACAAGTGGTATTTGACCGTGGAAATGTGGTATTTGACCGTGGACAAGTGGTATTTGTCCGTGGACAAGTGTTATTTGACCGTGGACAAGTGGTATTTGACCGTGGAAATGTGGTATTTGACCGTGGACAAGTGGTATTTGACCGTGGACAAGTGGTATTTGTCCGTGGACAAGTGGTATTTGTCCGTGGACAAGTGGTATTTGTCCATGGACAAGTGGAATAAATTTGAAATTTCACACCCCTGTACAATACAATACAAAACAATACAAATAATTCCTACCAAAGTATCTTATATCACAGTATCTTGTAACCTTAGAGAAGAAATTATAATAAAAAAGCAAAAAACAAACAAAAGGTCAGTTAAGGTAGATTATTTCAAAATAATGCCAAAAACCCTCCCCCTAGCCACGCAATATGACCAATATCCCTACATAAATCTTCAGTGGTCTCGAGGATCAATGCAGTATGACCGGAAATATCCAGGCCAGTTATATTTAAGTTTCCTTTGAGTTGTATGCTGGAGTTATTGCTATAACTCAATCCCTCTTTCATTCTGTGTCAGCATTTTTTTGTATTCAATTAAGTTTGGGGGATGCAGTTTGTAATGTTTGAAATGCAGAGAAGTAGGGGACTATCAGACTAAGGAACAAACAGACATACTTACAAAACGTGATCACAAATATAAAGCTGACAATGAGCATGAAGATCATGACAGCTGGAAAGTTGGTGCAGTAAATTCTTTCAAAGGAGCATTAGGTTCATTGAGCCTATATCATTATTTCTCATACAAAATATTTACACTAATGTGCCATAAACTCAATCAAACAAGAAGCATTGGGCAAGAAAGGTAATAAATAATTTTTTCCAGCAATTTTCAAGACAGAAATACAATGTGTACATAAAATTAAATCAATGTAAAATATAATCTAATTAAGTTTGATTTAAACTCAGGTTTGTTTTGTACTCTAAAGTTAAATAGTCCAATCACAAAGTCATTAATTTATGCATCTAATGAATTAAAATGAACATGACCTCATACCCCAAGATGGTACACATGTACAGACTTAGATATAATCAGAAACATTTCATTTAACCATATAATTAGAGCAGCAATCATTCACCGGAGAGTCGATTCAATGCGATTCGATATTTTTTCTTTCGATTCGATTTTTTCTATTTGATTCATTTATTTATTTATTTATTTATTTTTTTTAACGTCGCATTCAACACATATATAGGTCATATACACGACGGCCAGCTCTTCCTACTATAGGTTTCCTGGACACTTATCTATCACCAGTACTAACTTACCCTACCACGAGGACGACAACTCATGTATAGGGTATGACCTGCCCCGACCGGGTTTCGAACCCGGAATCTCCGGATTGGAAGTCAGCAAGCTAACCACTACACCACGGCCGCGGCTGATTCATTTATTAATATAATTTACTTCAAATATGCATTTATACATTTATTTGAGCTTAAATCTAAATAATATGATTAAATAAAAGTGTTACTGAAATTTGATAACACGAAACTCGAAAAATCTGCTAAATTAATATTTGCTTTTTTCAAGTACGAAATGGATTGGGTACGAATTTCAAGGTCACGAAAATGTATTATTAATGTAATTTTGACTAAAAAAGTGTGGACAGCATGGAGCATAAATTGTAGAAAGATGCAGTTCTTGATATACTATTGTACATATTACCTAAACCTACACTGTGTAGGCAAATATATTTAAATTTGAATTAACAAACATCAAAACTTGACTTGCGCGTGCGGAGCTAAACTTCTGGTTTGTCAGAACAAGTAAAATTCAATTAGAATCTACACCAACCCAATTAGTGTAGGATCAGGGAATATACAATAAATATATTTATGGAACAGTTTCCAAGACGTGCTACTTAAAATCTTAATGGAAACTTTAGAGAAATGTAACAAAGTGAAACCCCAGTTTCACTGTCAACGTACTTCGTCTTTTATGTGGGCCTTTGCTTTTATTGTTAAAACTTATGTAGACATGTTTAAAGGTCAGTATCGAATCGAAACTCACAGGTCCTGAATCAAAATTGAGTCGGCTCCCTTGCAATCGAGTTTCGATGTATCGAATCGTTGCAGCCCTACATATGATGCTGTTTACACTAGTTATTCAAATGGTGTTACCGACTACAAAATATTTTTTTCAGAGACTTGACAAATCATTGATGTCTTAGTAATTTTAATTGAAATCACTAATTATTGTTTACTTTAATATTTATTGAGATTTATAATTTTCTGTGTTAAGACTAAATCATAATCGGTAATTCAAGTATGCCAATCAGCGTTGTTTAACTGTTAATGTATGTGTCAGTGACAATTAAAATTTTTTATCAATAAATGGTATACATTATTTCATATATATTTCAAAATTGTTAAAATAATCATTTTAAAACCATTGTAACTGGATTAAGCCATGATTTTGTAAAATATCTTTGTAACATATATAAGTAATAAGTTGGCAAACACTTCCAAATGTCAGTATAATATTTCATTAGTGAACTACATTGAAAATTAAAATATCATTGCATACAGACCTCATTTTTCTACATTTATTTTAGATACACATGTAACATGTTATTACATCACATTTTAAAGTCAAGGGCTGAACAAAACCTCTTTTTGTAACTCCCCTTACTTTTAAATTAAGTAACACTAGTATTTTGTTCAGCCCTCGAAGTCATATACATACAAATCATCAGTCTAATACTTCATACCAGATATCAACCTTTATCTATAGTACACTAAGTCATGAGCACATGTAAATATCACATTCACATAAACAATTATTGCTATACCTAAAATTAAAGAATAACACTCTATACCCTCTCCTTCCTGTATCAAAAACAAACAAAGCTAAATACATCATTACTGGTAAAAAAAACAATGGTCATTTTTCTAGTTAATCTTTGTGTACTTCAATACAAGTACTGTATAATTATATGTAGAAGCACCTTAGCTAGATTCCCATACTATACCCGACTACTGTCCATTGTACAAGTACATAAGGTTTACTTCAATCCAACAATCTTAAACAGTATAACCACCCTGAACCATGGTTAATACCACTAAGTCTGTCTGGACAAGTTATCCTTTTTTATATTCTATAATCTAGATTTCCGGATTTGTTATTTTTCTTTTTTCTATCATACTTTATTTTCCTTTTATGTTCATTTTTCTTTTTTTCTATCATATTTTTCTTTCTTTTTATTTCCTTTTTTCTTTTTTTACGTTCCTACTTTTATTCTTGTTTGAGCATTTTCTTTTTTTTCTTCTTCAATGTGACTTTAGCCATAGTAGATCACTACCTAGCATCGTTAGTAACAACTACATATATTTTGAAATATTTTTTATTTTAGTCATTTATATTGAAAATAAAACCATTTAACGATGTATGACAACATTTGTTCGATACATGAAGTAAAGGTATGACTATCGTTCTATTAATATGTAGCATTATATGTGAACAATGATTTTACACAGCCACACTTGGCTTACTCTCATTCTAAAGGTTGAATTAGGTACTTAGGTGCTCAGGCTGTATGACATTGAAGAAAAGACTTCATTTTGACTTTATTAATTTAACAAATCTTAAGTATGATTTTTTCCATGAAACCTCACAATATTAATCAATACACGCACATGTGTATAATTAATAATATTAAGGAATTACTTAATTAATTTAATAAAACATTGCAGTGATTATTTTATTTATATACTGGGTTTAGCACTGTGTCAAAACAATAAAAGTTATTTTACTGTGGACAGCTCACCTAACCTAGCTTTCCTGGACCCTTGTCTATAACCAGTACTCACCAACCCTTCCATAAGACTAGCAACTTCTCCATATACCTTATTTTTAAATGGAGGAAAATTTGACATTTTCAACATGTTTTCATGGAAGGGTATATTAACCTCCAAGAGAAGAATTCAAACCCTTACTTCACAGATATTTTTTCTTTCAATGCAGTCAAATTACTGGTACAAAAATTACAATATAAAGGTTTGAACATTATTTGACAACTAAATGTTACAATGGTTTTAAAAACTGAAAGTCTTGTCATTCAATTTTAAGATACAGTAGAACCTGAGAAAATTACACAATCCCAAGACTGACCAGACTGTCCAGTCTTTGCTAATGTCCTGTTTTCTCAATGTGACATACAATATTACACAATCCCAGGACTGACCAAACTGTCCAGTCTTTGCTAATGTCCTGTTTTCTCAATGGGACATACAATATTACACAATCCCAGGACTGACCAGACTGTCCAGTCTTAGCTAATATCCTGTTTTCATACAATGTGACATACAATATTACACAGTCCCTGGACTGACCAGACTGTCCAGTCTTTGCTAATGTCCTGTTTTCTCAATGTGACATACAATATTACACAATCCCAGGACTGACCAGACTGTCCAGTCTTTGCTATTGTCCTGTTTTCTCAATGTGACATACAATATTACACAATCCCAGGACTGACCAGACTGTCCAGTCTTCGCTAATGTCCTGTTTTCCCAATGTGACATACAATATTACACAGTCCCAGGACTGACCAGACTGTCCAGTCTTCGCTAATGTCCTGTTTTCTCAATGTGACATACAATAATTGTATGGGAATTTTCGTGATCAAGTTTTGTATCATTTTCTCAACTTTCCACTTTCACAACATGTAAAATTCTTAACTTTGGACAACAAATACTTTATTAAAATATAGACATAGATTTAATTTACTGTTGTACTTAATAATCTTAAGTAACTGCAATGGTTTTATTAATGATATAAAATGTATTGTTAAATTTTATTTCAACGTCAGTGGCACATACATTAACCCTGTGTATTTAGATACTTACTACAATACTTCTGTATTCAATTTATGAATTTATTAGATGTTTTCACTGTGTAAATATTGTAAAAAACTTGTATATGTTTAATCAGAGGTCCACATTGAAGATTGGATTCATCAAAATGTGTAGCCATTGTTAAATAAAGTCTATATTATTATAATTATTATCATTATAATTTATCACTATTAATAAAATAGTAATCCATATTTATTTAAATCAGAAGGGTTTTATCATCTTATTATTATTATTACTTGGACTTCAATATGAATGATATGAATAACAACTAGCTTTTCACATGGCTATGTTGACATATAATTTATTTAATTATTTATTTGAGTTAACGCCGTATCAACTAGGGCTGCAACGATTTGATTTGATACATCGAAACTCCACTGCGAGGACGGTGATTCGATTTCGATTCGGGACCCACGAATTTCGATTCGATACTGACCTTTAAACGTATCTACAAAAGTTATAAGCATAAAAGCAAAAGGGCACCTAAAAGACACTAACTCCCCGCAATGGTTATTTACCTTTATTAAATCAAGTAGCAAGGTGTTATCTGCAGTATATTAAGAGCTGCATATTCTGAAACAATTTATGTTTAATGTTGAATATATAGATATGTTTTAGTTGATATTACATTAATGATACATTTTCGTGACCTTTATATTCGTACCTAGTCCATTTCGTACTTAAAGAAGCAATCTTAATATAGAAGATTTTCAGGTTTCATGTGAATTTAATTTGAGTAACACTTTAATTTTATCAATAATAAATAGACCATTGTCTATAACCAGTACTCACCTACCCTTCCACAAGGCCGGAAACTTCTCCATATTATCTAATCAATGGAGAAAAATTGACATTTTTGTCAAATTTTCATGGAAGGGTATTACTTCCCCGGGTGGGATTAGAACCAGCACCCCCTCAGGAACAAGTATCCAAATCCCGGCGAGCTACCAACTGCGCTATCGACCCGGGTTTGATCACTTTTTAGGACCATATTTAATTTATATTCATTTTTGCATAAAAAATGACATTTTTATACAACTTTCTTCTCCTATAAATAGGAGAAACCAAAATAAACAGAACGCAACAGACACATATTGGTTAGCTGCCCATGCATCTCTCATCAGGATATTTTTGTAATCACTGACATTTAGTATTCATCATTAGTTTGATTACAGAGAATATAAATAAACTTAAGGCCACAACAAGTTGATCATATATTCTACGGATTTTTCTGAAAAATAAATGGGGCGAGCGAGCGAAGACAAAAAAAAAAAAAAGTCTTAATATTCACTTGCTTTATATAGCAATTTGACCAAATTTTTATGAGCGAGCGAGGAAATAAAAATTTTTTTTTGTAAAAACCGTCAAAATTAAGGTGCGAGCGAAACCATAGAACATATGATCAATTTGTTGTGACCTAATCCCAACACATTGTAAAGTACTCTAGACAAGCCTTTCATAGACCCAATACTTGGCACAGTTCTCCAGATAATGTTTGTCATGCATTTATTTAGGATCGGATGTTATTTTATTTTTCCATACTGGTTTGAGACCCTTTCAATTGGGAAACTCAAAATTTGGACAGTCAAAAACAGTACACACTTTCCAAGACTTTATTTTTTATAAACCTTGCAAGTGTATTTGACTGAATATTGTTCAGCGATATCATATAACTTAAACTATGTTATTTCAATTTATGGACTGAAAAACCAAAACATCAATTAATAATTGAGTTATCGCCTAATTCATGAAAATGATCATTAATTTGTTTACTTCACACACTGGTCTAAGCAATTTGGTTGGGCAAATGATGCAGTACTGGTCAGTACTGGATTAAATAATAAGCTTTCAAAAGTGTTCTTTTCAACAGCTATAGTATGATTAAATGGTGTTGTTTACTCACCACATTAATATACATCAACATGATATTTAGTGTACTGTGTACAAACAGACATTGGCTCATACAAAATTTAAGTGGAAAATATTTCTATAGCCCAATTTAGGGTCTGTTTAACCAGCAGGAAAATCCATTTAATCCAACCAATCTAGCTAAATACCAAACATAATCAGCCATTGATAAGAATTCATCAATATTGTGACCCAATTCAAGTAAAAAAATAAATGAACCTAATTAACCTCTGAATGATTTTACTGCACCAACTAACTATTGCCACTGGTAGTAAAATAAAACTGAAAGTACTGACTGAGTACAACAACATGAGACATGGCTTACACAATCAAGAGATATGAAATCCAGAAAATATTTCTAAGTTATTTATAACATGTAAATGCAGGAGAGTTGAGGAAACCAGACAGTATTGTCAGTCCTGACACTGTGTGATATTCTCAACTTCTACTCACAGTGCAAATTTAATTTTGGAAGTATCAAGGAAATATTTGCATTTAGACCTGATTTTTTACATCAAATTATTTATCAACTTAAACAGGTGTCAGAATAGACTCTTTGATCTCAAAATACAGACCACTGGATTATTTTTACAGCCTGCTAAATAAAACAGACCAAAAGTGACATCCAGGGTCACAGACTACAACCATCTTCATCTTTATATTCATATGCACTGCCCTCCAAAAGTTTCTTCACAGTACAAATAATTAAATCGCTACCAATTCCAAGTTCAAAGAAGTAAAATTATAACATTTATTTAGTTCATTATTCATGCAATTGAAACAAATTTTCTGAGGGTACATTTCATTTTTGAGTTGCAGCAAGTTTTAAATCAGCCTCCAAAACTATGGTAATTGTATCACAATGAACCAACATCAAGTTTGGAATATTTTGTGATTCCATATCCAAAATAATAAGAATTTGATTTTAAAAGCAAAATTAAAATTCATTTAACAATACTTTGTTTTCACAACCTTTTAAAACTCCATTGAGTACTATGTAAATTGTAAAAGTATGAAGGAACTTATGGAAGGCAATGTAATATCCAATATTTATCAAATCTGCATCTTGAAAACAAATCAAGCATACATAAAAACATTTAGGAAAATCATTACCATTTTACAGCTTGTTTTACTACCAGGACAACAGTCAACTCACTTCAACTCATGATCAACATTACTCAAAATTCCCTGAGCTAAATCTGGAACTGACCAAAAGTAGGCTTAAGTTACAGTAACATTAATTAATTCAAGAACAAGGTCAGTTTTCCATGCACATGTTGTCTGCTACAGTAAAAATTCAACATTATGGCTGGTTAAGAATAATGTAGGGACATTGTGCCGAGCCAGAAAGCAGCCTATTGTCCAACTTTGTCTCTCAAGTAAGTCTATGTAGTCTTAAGTCTAAAATTTCATCTCGGTGTTATTATCTAAGAATCCATGCATAATTATAAACTTGTCATCAATTTACTAAATTAACTAACAATATTTGTGTCTTAAGATACAGCCTATTTTTATAAAACTAAGTGAAAATACTTGATATTTGTTGAAAAAACTCACATTTCTTTCCACCAAACCAGTAAACTATCACTTAATCAATTCATACTGTTAAGTCAAGGTTGTCAGACTTTTCATGTTTCAGATCTCATACAATCTCTGTAAACAGATATCCTGTACATAGAGCGTTGTCGTACAGGATCTCTAATGTCTCCGTGAAAGGTCATGTCGAGATGAACTTTGTGTCAACCAATCAATGCGTAAATTTCATCTAGACAAAACACTATTAATAACATTTTGATTTCGTAATTTCTATTCTTAGACCAAGGTTTGCAAGCTAATTTAACAGCGGTATCAATCACAGTCTGCGATTGGACGGCTCATTTCAAATTGCGTGACGTAGACGATGTAAACAAGTTACGAATCATATAGGCCTAACAATTTCGTCATGAATATTATAATGCGAAAAGGTCACCTGAACGTGACCTACGTTTGGAAAATGCCAGATCTAAATTAGCGAGTAGGCAAGCGGAAAATTTTAGATCTGGTTTTAATCAGATTGGATCTCATATTAAAACAGATACTCATAGAAAGTAAAACTGAGTGTTTCATAGTACCATTTTTAAGATATTTTATAGAAAGTTAGCATACTTATTCAATGGGCCTATATCAACCTTACTGTAACGGGACATCACTATAGATGTATTATTTTTGAAGTCATTGCTCTTTAATTAGAAAAACAAAGTATGATGTTAAAGCTTTTCCTATATCTGCAACACTTAGCAAGATATTAGACTTAAAGTATACTTGTTAGTTGGTACTACATCTACATGACTCTAAAGGAATGTAACCATGGATAAACAAAATAATTTTAAAGCGGGCGTCACACTGTCCCTATATAAGCACTTGATGGACACATGAGTAAGGAAATATTCAAATTCAGATCTGATCATTATAACGTCAGGGGGCATCTTCAGCCATTGCATGACCCCGGCTAATATTTTCAGACTCCGGCAATAACTTTGTGAGCGGTCGAAAATCAATGGCATGTCAAAAAATGCCAATTTTAGGCTTTGTCAAGTCGTCTTAAAGCCATCTTGTCAATTTTGTAGTCTTTGTCTTTAGTTCGTGAGATCTTCGGTGCTATATCTGGCATTTTTAGCCTCAAGAAGACAATATAAAGGGAAAAAGATGCTCGATTGTCTAAGAAAAGCAACACAACTACTTGAAGCTCCCCCCCCACTACGGTTGTGTTGCCATCCTATTTTGGTATGATAACATCAAGATGGGATCATGATGTATAAAAATTGTAAATATTGACCTTAAATAACGAGGATTCAGCTTGTATGTAATTTTGTGGAAAAGAAGTTGAATGCTCAGTACAGTCTTCTTGGACCTCTAAATCATGCCTCTGCTTTCCTCATCTGGGTTCTGTATTTATTATCAAGACCCTCACCCTTGCCTCTTCCTACTTTTGGTGGCATGATAAAGTAAAATCAAATCCAAATTCGTGTTTAAACCTAGTTGTGCTCCCAATACTATAAGCTACTGAAATTTGCCTCTTTTATACCACCCAGAGATCAAGTGACGCTTCATGACTACGTTCAAACATCATCACACTAACACCATAATGTTGTAACCAATTGTATGACCTTGGCTAGTCCTGTGGTAGACTACTCCATGTGTGAATTGCATATGTTGCATAAATTTTAGTAGGAATGATCATGTGTGGATTGGATGCGATCGCGTAGCCTTCTGTAGGAATCGTACTTGTTTCGTATGTTGATTGGTTGTCAACTTATTTCAGGACCACCTTTGCGTGAAATTTGAAATTGCATATTTGTGTGTCCATCAGGTTTCAATTTTGGGACAGTGTGACGCCTGCATAAGTGTTTATCATTTATAAAAGGATTCACCTTGTTACTATACAGATGTTAGCAGAGATGACATATTGGCAGACAACATGCACATGAAATAAAGCCTAACGAGTGTGTCTGTACATATGTACAACAATAACTTATGTTTAGTCCAGGTTGTTAATCTAGACTATACTCTAAATGGGATCTGCATCTCAAACATTACAAACTGAAGGGGAAAAGAACGATTCCATGATTTCATCACCACATTGTGTCAGCAATGGGCTAAGACTACCCTGACCCAAAACATCAAAGCCCTCTTGTATCAGAAGACATCCATGGGCTAAGACTACCCTGACCCAAAACATCAAAGCCGTATTGTGTGAGAAGACATTCTCCACAATGGGCTAGAACCACCCTGACCAAATATATCAGAGTCATATTGTGTCAAAGAAACTCTCCCAATAAAAGGTTAAGTATCAAAGTATCCTACCTACAGAAGGGCAAAGTATCCTGCCTACAGAAGGGATGAGACGATATGGCAATATATCAATACAGTAACAATATGTTTGGCCACAGTGTTCTTACACAGAACTTAACATCAACTGTGCACTGTTTTTTGTATAGAACTTCAGACAAAACAAGTAAATCTATGAGCTAATACTCACTAGTGATACCCCCGCTGTGAGAAATATGACTATCACAATGTAACTTTCATTTAACAAAATCTAAAAATATGCGACAAACAGGAAGTAGATGAGCAAGGAGCATGAAATCGCTTTACACCACATGGGACTATGGGCTGAAGCAATATGCTAAGTATTAGGCTGCTGCATGTTATAGTTGCTGAGAAAACTGCGACGGAAATTTTGTAACGGACGGACGGACAAGGGTAAAACAGTATACCCCCTCTTCTTCGAAGCGGGGGTATAAAAATTGTTTTTATCTAATTCTTTTGTGATACTTATTGCTAATGTATTTGTAAAACTGACTAATGGAAGCATTGCTCTGTTGTGGTTATCTTTAAATTAAAATGTGAATGTTAGTATTTTTTCATTTATTATAATTACCCATAACACATGGTATCTCAAATATTTATATCTTCTCCTTTCAGATCAATACATATCGTACTTTATGATTATCATATCGTCTCATCCCTAATTTACAGGAAATTGCCACAGCCCTAATTTCTATTTAAAAATACCAACAGGAATTTTTACGTTAGGAAAAAAATTGAAGAGAAAATAATAGCACAAGTCATCAATGACAAATAACCATCAGATACAAAACTTACAGCAAATCATAGCTATTAGAGTTTCTATTCTTTGTATTTGCTTAGTTAATTATGATCTCCACTTGTTAACATGCTGACAGACAACAGCAAGTATACACATAGCCTGTAAATCCACAACATGAAAAACAGAACTAAAACTTGCCAGAATCAATGCAGGAAACAAGAAATCCAACACAGTGATCCCTACATTAAAGTCGCCAAAATAAGTATCAGCTTAAAATTGGAGTGCACTATCTCCATTTTAATCATATTTTATATTTTACATATCACTTTGATTTCTGGCTACATTTTAGAAAAAAACATCTCCTTAGCCCATCAGCCTGAAGCCTGGAACAAACAAAATTGATTCAAGCAAGTAAAAATACAATGTCATAGTCCGGCTAGTTGATAATTTTCTCATTTCTATAAAACAACAATTGATAGGGATGATGTTTAAGGCATTGGCTTTACTCGTAACAGAGAATAAAGATCTAATTTCCTGCGCTGTATGCTAGTAACCAAGTATAAATTCCACGGTCCAATCTGAGATTCTAACCCAGGACCACTCCATTCATAAGCAGCCATAAACACTAGCTTGAAGGCAAGGAAGTACAGTTGCCGTATTATACCTCTACTACACATGGACAAGCAACATTTACTCAGCTGTACATTGTATATGCATTAAGATGACAATTTTTAAAGCAGAAGCCACTGACCACAATCTTACTATTTTTTAATTGGGTTTATGTCAACACAATTTTGGTCATTTTACAGAGTCCAGCGCACCTAACCTAGCTTTCCTGGACCCTTGTCTATAACCAGTACTCACCTTCCCTTCCACAGGGCCAGCAACTTCTCCATATATCTTATCAATGGAGGAAAATTGTCATTATTGTCAAATTTTCATGTAAGGGTATAACCTCCCCGGGTGGGATTTGAAACCAGTAAACCCTTGGGGTCATGAGGTTTCAAATCCCGGTGTGCTACCATCTGCACTACAGACCAGAGTTGAATTACATTAGGCATATGCTTTTTCCATTGTCGGTTATCCCACGATACATAATTTCTCTGTTATGCTGTGTTATGTACAGTGGGCTATTTGGTTAGGAATATCATGATTCATGAATAATTAACGAGGCAGTTCCATTGGTTCTACAAGGAAACCAATGCGGAAATTAAGCCAACGGAATTACGTTTTATATCTAAGGTTCGGTTTACCATTCAAAATGGCAGCCTCCAAGAGTGATATTTCTAAAGCAGGTGAAGAAAATCCCAGTATGATGTCCTTGTTATTGAAGAGTATTTAATCGTAACATCTGTTTTCATTGGAAAGAGATTGGTGTCCCCTGCCAGTTGGTTTTTTTGGTCAATTTTTTAGCCATTTATGGGCTATACTCCCAATCTAAAATCATATTTTTTCCCCAAAATTTCCATCCAAAATTCCAATAAAACTCTTTTTAATTAACTAATTAAATTAATTCAGAATGAAACTAAAAACTTAAATTTTGTTAAATCTGCTTTTGTTATTAAATTTGCATGACATTTTAGCCCAATTTAAATCTGCTTTTGTTATTAGATTTGCATGACATTTTAGCCCAATTTAAACCTAATTGCCGATAAAATTCCCAATTCTAGGGGTATGGGTCATTTTCCCAAATTTGTGGAAAAAAAACATTGCCTGCCTCATGCATATTCATGAAAACGAGATTTCTCCAGTCAAATTGCCCACGGTACTTCTGGAGTGTAACAGAAGAATGTACTGAGGTTGCCGACGACAACCACAAACATGCTACTGGTACAGCATGTCAGATTTCATTGTGACCATGCAAACCTGACCACAACAGAACCTTTAGTTTCTTAATAAGTAAAATAGATAGTAAGATAGTGCACTCTAACTTTAAACAAACAATGAGGTAAACTTAACTAACTCCTCACACAAGGAAATCAAAAACTAGATGAGATGCAGTGATGAAACCATGAAATCATTCCTTATCTAGCTCACTGTATTGTTCAACAGAATTCAACAAATCTCATTTAGATTAGATCTCTGCAGCTTGTTACTCACTGACATGCTGACTTCTTTGAAACTAAATATCCTAAGTCTAGGGATACATATTTTAAAATTGTTAGTTTTCTAGTGAAGACATCATATTAGTGCTACCAAGGTTCACCCAATAGATCAGTTGGGATTTTCATATCTTAGTACACGGCATTAAAATTTCCCCCTTGCTGTTGGAGATAAATTAAACTTAAATGAGACTTTCTTACTAAGACAATGTTACTGCAGTAACTTCAACATTGCTGCAACTCATATTATAAATCTCTTTATTCAAATTCAGCATCTCCATGGTGATATTGTCAAACAATTTCAACAATACCCTTAGCAAAGTTTCTACAAAGGATATATAGTTAAAGAAATTCAATGTCAGCTATAGAGAAACTTTGAAGTCACTTCTTGGGAACAAATTATTAAAATCTAAACAGCTGAAGACATCCTAAGAATATAGGAAGACCTCAGGAGACTAAGTTGTGTTATTCCCACAACTTATCTTAATTTGTTGCCATGACTACACAATAATACCAGTTTCAACCACCATGCAACAATTGTTGCAGTCAGAGAGACCTTGGAATGTATGAGGCTTGATTGTAATGAGAACTGGTGAACAATAACAGTGAGCCAGATCCCCTGTACACCCCCCAAACAGAATTGAATAAAAGTTTTACTGACTAAAATATTTTGGGATAATACTAATGGTTATCCAACATCAAACTCGCCAGAATCTTATATATAACTGACTAGCCAAACTGCTAGTATATTGACACTACTGCCACCGAAGTTCCCTCCCCCTTCCCCCCTATTGGTCATACATTGTAGCAAACTAATTTTGATTTTGAAATCTATCCTAACTTCCTTAAAGCTTGTTTTCTGGGAATGCATCAATCAAGATACAAAAATAAGTATTAATGATAGATTGATAAATGCAAGACAAAGTGAAGTTTAAACAAATAAATAAGAAACCTAACAATTATAATGAATTTCCCCTCTTCAAGTTAAGATACTGTGATATAAAATATATAAATGCAAACAAGTACAATAAAAAAATATCCAAGTCAAATACTGTCTATTACAGGATGATAAATGTGTAAACAAAAGGTTGGTAGTTGGCTATATAACTAAGGTTAAATATCATGAAAGATGATATGTAATTCACATGCATTACAAATCCTCTTTCATGACTTCAACTACAGTACAGTTCAAATAAAGTGACCACCTAAATGATATCTTAAAATTGTAACATAAAATTAATAGTATATAATGTAATAAGACCAAATGTCACTCTATCTTTGTAAGAAAATTTATATATCTTAATTTAATTCTATGACAGGTTTTTATTCATTAATCCTTCCTATGATATAAAAGCACTGAACTTTAGGTGGTCCCAATACAAGAACATTTAAGTGTATAAATCTTTATTATCAGGTAATTTCTATATTTTGCACAGTGAGTACTGCCTGGTTACATAATGTGAATCATTTCAGAGTGTACATTGTTCGTTTTTTCTCAACTGTCTCATCAGGCCACAACAAATTGATCATATGTTCTACGGATTTTTCTGAAAAAAAAATGGGGCGAGCGAGCGAAGAAAAAAAATAAAAAAAGACTTTATTCATTGTTTTATATAGCGGTTTGACCAAATTCTTACGAGTGAGCGAGGAAATAAAAAAAATTCTTTTGCAAAAACTGTCAAAATTAAGGTGCGAGCGAATCCATAGAACATATTATTAATTTGTTGTGGCCTCATGAATAATTTCACGTTGAATGCGTTTGTTAAAATTATTGTCGTATTACACCCATGAGTTTCCAAAAGTGTGTCTTATGATCGAGTAATGCTTCTTATGCCCTATATGTTTTAGTCAAGATATTTTTAATAAAAAATAGGCTGTCAGTACAAAAACAATGCATTCAGTCACCCTCAAATTATTCAAGCTTTGACAGTTGAGAAAAAATGGACAATACATAACTATTGCAAAAGAATCCTATCACTTTCGACTGAGTGAATTAAAGTTGTCATGAAAATTATTTACAAACGATTTTTTAAAGACAATTATCTAAAACAGAATCTAATAACATCTTACACATCTGGATAATTTTAAGTAATATTCAATCAGACATAATAGATTTATACACTAAAAATACTGTAGCCAAAAAAAACAGTTTTCTAGAACTCATACCTGAATACCAGCTTCTCATCTTTCAAGAGTCTTGTAGAATGTTAGTAGCTAGTTTACTTATAACAAATTTTCATAACAATTGTTAGTCAAATACTTCAATTTTAGTTTATATATATATATATTTAATTTTTTTTAATGGAACAGATACTTTATTAAAGGGCTTGAGCAATACTCATCACCCAATAATTTAATTTAGCTTCATTGTGAAACAAATTCTTGCAACTTAAATTAATCACTTTCAAGTTCACTTCCTGTTCCCCCAGTACTGGACTAGTAGGATAAAGTTTCTTACTCAGGAAACAACAGGGTAGGTTTTTGATGGGATTTGAACCAACACAGAGCTGTCTATCCAATGATTACCAATCCAAAGTTATACTGCTAAAACAAGCCTGTTCCTAAATATTTTAATAAAGTTGATGGGTCACTAATAAAGCCTTCACATCTTCAATACATGATACATGATCTAAAGATAAAGGTCTTGCATGGTATATGGTACAGTGAAACTTAGTTATATTGGTCATGTGGTAAAAAACTCTTCAAATCATGGTAAAGTCAGTAAGGTTGTTGAACTAGAGATGCAAAGCTCAAATCAATCAGTAACTTGAAACTGTAGTCTGTTTTTCTCATATGTCAAAATTTTAATAATTTCATCTGACTGAAATATTTTTTCTTATAAATATTAAGTAAGTAAAAATCATAAACTGAAGCAAGCACACATTAAACGGCCCAGTTATTTATCTATTCAATCCTATCTTAACCCTTAACCGCTCAATCCCGCATTTTTACGTGTCTAGACCCCCCCTCCAAAATGGCCACCACAGCCTTGAAAATGGTGTTTTTAACTGGATTAAGCGAATTTCACTAAAGGATAGTTGTCCCAAAATAATGAGCTTGTTTTCGCGGGGGGGGGGGGGGGGGGGGGGGTCCGAAGGGGGGATGTGCCCCCCTTTGTTGCTGGGGTTTGAAGAGGGTGCAGCGCCCCTCATCGCCAGAAAAAAAATCGGGGTCATTGAGTGCAGAGAAATGGCGCCAAATGCTGATAAGAAAACATGTTTTCAGTATTTGAAAAGACCTGGAACTTTAGACCTCAATTTCGGAAAATATTACTGTTTGAAGTGCAAAGTAACGTGGGGTGGAAAAAGAGCGAAAATTGCTTTTTTTGCCGTTTTTGCTCCGCCCCAGCATTGCCATGGTAACAGGGATCGGGGCTCAACTTGATTTTTCTGAAAGACATTCACCCAGGGAATAACTTGGCCAAGTTGCATAACTGTATGATAATTAGTAATGAAATTAGAGCATCTTGAAATAGCCCTAGCGCGTAATGGTGAAAAAATGGCTACTTTTCACACATGTCGCAACCAGTAAAGGGTTAAAACATACTTAACTAAATATCATGATTGTTCAACAAGAAATATTTTTACACATCATTAGTCATTGTGAAATTTTCAAATTTCGACAATTGAGAAAAAAAACCAATATACATGTAGTAAACTAACAATAATGTAACAAATGGGTATTCCAATACTTCACATAATATATAGAAAATAATGTCTATACATGTATCATAAATGGAAGAAAAATTGTGAGCCTATAAAAGATCTTGAACACTAAAGCTACAGTCCCATAAACATAAAAATAGCAGTGAGGGCACTGTACGGGCGCCGTGCGATCAAACTCCGCAAGGACCCGTACGAACTCTTGCGTACCTGTACGGACTATTGGGTTTTTACCAGGGTCCGTGAGATGAGCCCAGGATACACATATCAGTTTTAGAGTCAAATCGTGAACAAAATAGTGGCTAAGTATGGATTAAACATACATATCTTCCAGCTATAGCTCTGTACAGGTGTATTGTTTTGTACCATGTGCGTACCGTCACCTTGATACGCAAGGCTTCCTACGGCCTACGACTGTCTGCACGTACGGGTCCGTAACAAGCCAGGATTTTATGGGACTGAGGCATAACATGTACTAGTATGTTATTTATTTATTGGAGTTAACGCCGTATCAACACAAATTAGGTCATTTCACAGCGTCCAGCGCACCTAACCTAGCTTTCCTGGACCATTGTCTATAACCAGTACTCACCTACCCTTCCACGAGGCCGGAAACTTCTCCATATTACCTAATCAATGGAGGAAAATCGACATTATTTTCAAATTTTCATGGAAGGGTATAACCTCCCCGGGTAGGATTTGAACCCGCACCCCCTAGGGCACGAGTATCCAAATCCCGGCGCGCTACCAACTGCGCTATCGACCCGGGTTACACTACTAGTATGTTAAACAGACTTCAAATCCTAGAAATTATCAGTGCATACTTAAACATATCTAAGTGTCCATTACATTATCCATTACCTTCATGAGAATGAAAATATTTAGCACAAAAATTAAGCTAGCCTAGTTTCTTAGCCATAATTTCTCATTTTTTAAATTATAGATAAAACAAAAAGATTGAGCTATATGTCTTAATGTTTATATAAGGTCAATCTGAAAAGTATATTATTTGGTTTATACACATGATCTTAAGCATACATTATACACTATAAGTCATATAGATTAGCCCCAAAAATGAAAAATGTTGTTCAGATTTAGGGACTAAAAGAAGATTAAGTTTCTGATTTCGGAAAGTGAAAATAGATTTTGTAAAACATCCCAAAAGCCGCATAAAATATCAGCCAAATCGGCCTTTGACCACAAAAATCATTAAATTTAAGCACTGTATTTTTTTCTAAGAATCATAATAATCTGATGTCAAACATCACAAAAATGAGCATAAACTACACACAGACAGATTTACTAGTTAATATTGACAAAATAAATTTATTTTTAAAACCAGTGTCTTTCCACTAACCCTACTTTCTGGGTAGGTGAAACCAGAAACCTAACTCTGTAAAGGCCTAAAACAATGTATACTAAAGAAAAGCTAAAGTGAAGAAATGGTTGATGATAAAACAAAACCAATAAGTTAATCATTGTTATACCGAGATGCTTTTCTTCTATAAGCTTGATCACCAGGGTATTATTATAACAATGAAGGTTTATGTACTAATATAGATAATAATAATAGAAATGACCTATATAACACAGGACTCAACATTAATTCTCATCAGCCCCCCCCGCTTACTCAGTTGGTAGAACGCAAGTCTACTGATCAAGGTGTCATGGGTTCAATTCCTGGGCGAGGTATACTTTCGTGGATCTTGGTCATGAAATTATTTTTGCAGCCATTCTCACTCCTACCACTGATTCTTACTCATGTAGGGCAGTTGACAGTCACTGACGAAAGTATGTGCCTAGTAGTTGATTAGCAGCTAAATCCAGAGATTTAGCCTTTCCAGGCAGAGTGAGTAGGTTGACTGACCGCAGTTTACTGACCTGTACAATGAGTTGCTAAGGTATTAAACCCAACAACAAAAATAAATAAAATTCTCAAAATAGATTGCCTAGTTGGACAACCAGCTCTTTATTTCACATGTCTGATGTTTACCAAATGTTTAGGCCATGCCAAATCGGAATTCTGTTAAGCGTCAACTCAAATTTGACAAACCTAGGTACCTATTCACAAAAACACACAAACCGAAAACGAAAACACAAATATTTATTACGACAAAAGACAATGCATTATATATATTTTTTTCAATAGAACATCCTCATAATATGAAACAATGGTCTGAATTTAATATAAAAAATTCACGTAAAATATATATATTGTAATAATGATGCGGTTATGAAAAATTGCTTACGATATAACGTCGTTGTCGAACTCAATTTTCCCTGAATTAAATTGTATTGAATTCCGGAAAATCGGAATTATTTAAGAAAATATAACAAACAATTTTGTTTTTTATTTTGATTGAGGACTCTAAAACCTATGCGGACGCTTAACAAAATTCCGATATGGCATGGCCTTACAAGTATTAACAAGTTACCCAAACCCAAATATATAGGTTGTCAGGGGCAATCGGAAGACCTTAATATTGAGCCCTGTAACAAAAACTGTCTTACACACCAATTTACACAATTTGTTTTCATGATATACTAATAATATTTGATATTTTTTTATGACAAGTGTTTGATATTTTCAAAAACCAAAGATAACAAAGTCAATTCTTGTAAACAGTGTGTTCCATGACAGTTTTTCAATAAACATTTAACATGCAAGTTATTTTGGATTGTACTAAGTTTAAAAGACTCCTTACCCAAGACATTCACTCATGAATATGCTGTACTGTTAAATTATTTGTGATATAGCCAAAAAGGTAGAATTATCTGTAACTTTTTAACACAAAATGTAATCATTTTTACACCTAAAAATCAAGATTTAAGTTTAGCATCCAAACTATGGAGCAATTCATTTTAGAAGTTCAATATTGAATCTAATAAAATCCTATAAAATGGTAAATTGGTATCAACTCAAGCATTGAAGATTGTTCAGTAATTTACTTATCAACAACCAAAGATCTGATTTAATAGACACAATTACAAAATTCTGAAACATACTAATGTTAACATATAGACTATCTAACTTATACAAGTAAATTGGGAAAGGAGTCATAGACATTACACTGATATGTGGAAATGCCAACATTTTCTACCACTGACTATGAATAAATGAAACATACATCTCTTAGTCTCAAGTTTAATGTTTAATTTAAACTTTAAAACTGTTTTTTTTTTCAATATAAAATTATAACTGTCAAAATACACCTCTATGCCTTTAAAATGGCCATATAGATACAATTAAAATTCATTCCAAAACAAATCAAAAGCAAAATTGAATTTTCAAAGCCAATAGTGTCAGAGTAATTGAACAATGGCATTCCATACCCCTTCCTTAATACATCATACTTTTCCTCCATCTTTTATAAATATAGCTTGTTCATATTGACCAGAGACAAATGAATACAAAAACTAATTATTCAGTGAAAAACACTATATAGCTAACTTATCTAATGTGATATTAATATTGTAAACCTAGTCTAAGGTCAAATTGTGAGTGAGCTATAAACCATTAATGTCCTGATACAAATAATCATAGTAAATCATTTCAATATATTTTTTAAACTTGTAAGAAATATAACTCAAGTTCATGATAATTATATCATTACAGTGATAAACACAAATATCAAATTAATTCTACAATAAAATAAATACTAGACAATGGATAGCAAGAACTTATGCTACTTGCACAAACATATATGAATGCAGTGTTCTTGATCAACAGTTAAAATTAAATCAAAATGAGTTCAAATGACCGCATTATTCAGAAACTACAATGAAGATATATATCGTAAAACGAGGAAAAGTAGATGATCTAAATATGGACTTTTTCTCTTTCTTTTACATAGTTATCATTGAACTATGCTTAGTTAAATGAATCTAAAATCCAAAACATCAGCTTTATTGTGACATGATATACAAAACTAAAATGGGAGAACCATTTTACCTCTGCTAATCTGTAAAGTCAGAACAAACACATTTTTCAGAAAATCAATGATTTTTGTACTAAAGGAAATGACTAGAGAAAAAGTCCTATCTATATTATAATAACTATTGCTAACTAATCTAGCCAACTACCAGACTTCAATAAAATGAATGCTAGCCAGTTTTACACCAAACCATGAAAACTTGCAACATGAACCAGAACTCTCGTGCCATTACCTTAAACTATACATTTACATATAGACTTACATGAGTAGACAACAATTACAGTACCAGTTAACCTGCAAGTTTCCATATAATAGATTGGTAAAAAATGGCCAACAGATATTTCAATGAAGTCTGATTTGTGGGAAAAATGATCACTTTAGATATCTAAACTATCCTTTAAATATAGTAAAGTAACCATTTTGAAAACGGGGTCAACATTTATCACTATGTAAAGACAGCATTGACTTGGCAAAAAACTAGAAGCAAATGTAAAGATCTTAGCGTGTTTTTCTTCTCTGTCACTGTGCTGGTCCAATCAAAGTGGTCTTCCATCTCTCTCCTTCAAGAAGTCCAGTGAATTATGTTCCTTGGAAAGATTGTAAACTGCTTGTTATGACATCATTTTGTTAAAATCCTGAAAAACAATTGATTATTTATTAAATAAGTTAAATGGAATCATTAATAGAATGCTGGCAACACAAATCATGAAACCATGAGCACTAGGAGTTTTGACTTATTCAACACTATATAAAGTTACTTCATGCTGCAGTTTTAACATGGTTCATACACACTTCTCATGCATAAATTTAGGGCTTTCTCAGGGCCTGTTATACTAAATTCACTGCTTATTTTCATTAAGCAAAACAACACTTAATTCAGATGCCTCAGATTTTTCCCGTATGGAAACCTGACAAATCGAAGTTAGAGTTCATACCCTCAATCAGTCAATACACCCAAATTCCGAATTACATGTTATTAAGAAAATATTAATTTTGGCCCTCAATTGCCTTATAAATCATTTAGATTATTAACTAACCAAATAGTTTCCTAACTAAATTTAGGACCTTCAAATAGTAATTCAGGGCAAACAGTAGATATTTAGGGGCTTCTAAGGATCATCCATGCAATTTAAGGCCTTTTCAAGACAATCATTAAAATTTAGGGCCATTTCAAGACTGTATGAACCCTGTTTAATGAGAGTAGATAAGTGATATTGACCTTTACTATGAACTTTAAACAACCAATGAAAGTTCAATTTAATGGACAATATCATAAATTAATTAAACTTATTTAAATACATAAGACACATTGCAGTTTTGTAAACATGTAGAAAAAATAACATCTTACACTAGAACAGATAGATTTTTATACAATTTATATCAATACCTGAAATGATTCTTGTACAGATTGCATGAACACTATATAAGACTGCAATCATGTTGGTTCAAGAATTGGAACTCATTCCAGAATGACAGCATCAGTATCCTGAAGTTGGTTTGTCTGAAAATTAACAACGTTATTAGAAAGTTTACATTTCGGACACCTGAGTTCCTTTGTATAAAATATAAAAATATGTATGGTCGTTGAAAAGGAGAAAGTTTGAAAAGATGAGAAGAAAAAGAGCACTAGAGAACTTAAAAAGTAAGTCTCTAGGCTACATGGGAGTAGATGAAAGTAGTTTATTTTTGTCTAATGATTCTATATGTGATTTGGTCAGTACAATAATAGAACTTCAGATCAACATTAAACTTTCAAAGTGTCAGAAATTGTTGACAGCCTAGTAGTTAAAGTCATTGATTGCAAACAGAAAATGGTTTCAATGTTCAAATAGGTAAAAGGTAATTCAACTATAGTCCATCGCACTAGCTCAAGTCAGTAGCACACAAGTTTACCAATGGAGGGGCAGTAGGTTCAATTCCCAGGCAACGGCATACTTTCCTTGAGTTTGATCATGAAGTAATTTCTATGACCATTCGCACTTCGTCCACGGATATTAAATGACGTCTAGGGCAGTTGTCCATCACTTACGAAAGTATGCTCCTAGTATCTGGTTAATTAGACATGTATAGAGTATACACGGCCCGCATGTATAGCAACTCACAGTTCAAATGCATTCAAACGGGAAACTCGTGTTCTTACATTTTTTATTACAATTAAGGCCACAACAAATTGATCATATGTTCTATGGATTCGCTCGCTCCTTAATTTTGACGGTTTTTACAAAAAAAATATTTTTATTTCCTCGCTCGCTCATAAAAATTTGGTCAAACCGCTATATAAAGCAATTGAATAAAGACTTTTTAAATTTTTTTTCTTGGCTCGCTCGCCCCATTTTTTTTCCAGAAAAATCCGTAGAACATATGATCAACTTGTTGTGGCCTAATAATAAAATGGGTGTGGGCATGGCGATTGTGGGGCTAAACCCCACAACCTTTAAATTGGTAGCTAGCCTCATCTTATAATCCTCTTGTCCGGCCTATGTGTAATAGACACTTATTGTACACTTTAAATGTACTTTAAAATTAATCCTTGTGTTATAATTACATTCGAGCCTTGACGATATAATCGGATTGTTATCGAGCATTAATACTACATTCGTATTCAATGTAATGAATATTCTTGCATAAAGGTCAGGTCAGGGTCAATTTGTACGCACTATAACTGTTTAATAACTAAATCCAAAGACTTAGCCTTTTGTTGAGATGGTTGTCCGACTGGCGTGATATTACAAATAAAATGTGTCTCTATGGCCTTAAATCCAACAAAAAAACAATATCTATAAGAAATACAAACTCTTTAAGATATCAATATTCAGTACATATAAATAAATATAGTTTAAAAAAAATCCACTTAGCTGTAATACACTTTGATCTATGTCACTGGTCACAACCCAATCCTAAACATTACAAGGAATAACTATCCTCAGTAACATTCTGAAATAAAGAATCATTGATTTGTTTTCCTAGCAACAAGGACATTTTGTTTTTATTCCTTACAGTTGTGTAATTCTAATGTTGATCACAGAGACAGATTTTCTGACAAGTTGCGGTGAAGATTAATTTATTGAAATTCTGACACAAACAATAACTATATCATCTAGTCCAGGGGTGGCGAAATCTCCAAAAATTTGACTTGTCCACGGACAAGTGACTTGAAAAAATTACTTGTCCGTACCTAATTACCACTTGTCCGTACTTTGATTGATTGAAAATATTTGTACATCAACTTAAGTGTTATTTATATGTATTCAACATAAAATAACAAAAATCAATAGGTTGTCATAACTGCACTGTATTTAATATAAAAGCATATGTATACCAGAATAATATAATGTAAATGAAAAATACACTGCAGTTATGACTGCATCATGAGTTTTTAAATGAATATCTCAAATGAATGAACAATACTTATGTTGGTCACTATTTACCTATTAGATAAAGTAGGTTAAGGACACCACCTTTAAATCACTTCTACATCTCACTGATAGTGAGTGATTAGCTTAGAACTAATTTATGGTAGTGTTAGTGCATGTTTATTTGTGAGAGAAAGTAAGCAGATACTTATTCAAGATGGGATTTATATACTTGAGCATTCCAGGAACAATATCAGGAACTATAGATATGCATGATTACATAACTGTCTGTCACCATTTAACCAACTGGATTAGAACTCTCTTTTGCGTTTACTCTTGTCATATTTACGATCATAATCTACTTTTGACTTTTTAGGCAGCGCAGGATTGATTGTATTATCGTCCCATTTTCTTGAAGAAGACGATTTTATGACAAACCGATCCATCATCTGCAATTTAAGATCGCGAAAACATGTTACTTTAGCTGAACAGCTAAAGTGCGGGCGAATATTCGAACAGAGTAGTCGTTCCTGCTGTCACATAACTTCAGTACGAAGGCTCTGCGTAAAATATGTTTCAAACCAATGCATGTACTAAATAATGCTTATACTATTCGGTAATGATAACAACGTCTGTAACGTTGAATTTTAGAGGCATCATTTTCAATAATAACCAGTTAAACGTTTGTATAAATCTGGTGCACGGGCCCTAAAGGAGAGTAAGAACGAAAACTCTTGCTGTTTTACGACGTCATAGTTGCATCAAGAGTTCTGTCCCTTTTAATTTCCAGGAACGAATACGAACGATATTTAGCCATTACCCTGATTTGTCAACATGGCCGTCTTGCGATTGCGGCTGACAAATTTAGTTTTATGATTTTTAAGAAATTGTAATTCGATTTCATCTTGTCCACGGTTAAATTCAAATTAAAAAATGACTACAGTTGATAAATTAAGATATTCTAAGATTATTTTGTTTTTGATTTTTCACTTGTCCACAGACAACTCAAATTGAAAAAAGGACTTGTCCGGACCTCAAAATGTACGACTCGGACAACTCGGACATATGATTTCGCCACCCCTGCTTAGTCAAAACAGTATTTTCTCCACATATTACAGTTTTCATTAAATTATCTCCCTTTGGATATGACTTCAAACTGAATTGTTAGTTGGTTTTCTTCTGTGCCTTAAATCAGCATCTTGATATTGTTACATACTAAGTACACAGTTCACCAAACCACTATTTCCAGGGGAGAACTAGCAATAAAATGCCATCCTCTGAACAAAAATACCAACTTATCAAATTGAGAAAATTATAATACTGGGTCTAGTGTACACGAAATTTACAACAGAGAACATTTTATCACAGCATATGACAAATTGGGGTCCGAACTTTTCTAGGGGGGGGGGGGTCCGAACCTCATGCTACTTAAAAATGACTAACCGCCAAGAAATACACGAATGGACAGGTACATTTTCCAAATTATAAGGGGGCGCATGGTGAGGGGAAGCCATAAATTAAATTCGTAGAGCAATTTTGCTTAAACCCAAATAAGTTCACACCAACACAAGCTTATTGCACGTGCGCCAAGGAAATTTCGCACTGACCATTTGCAACTCCAATTGGAAACGATGCCAAATCCAACATAAAAACATATATTTTCTTCCAAATCCACATACTGTTAGAAATTTTATGATCTAAATGCTCGATTGTTGACAAAATTTACTGAAATTATTGAATCATGAGGGAGGATGGTTCGGATTTTCATTTTTTCTAATTTCTCCAAAATTGCACGTCAGCCATTTTTAATAGGCCTTTTTTAGGGATGATTTGTAGCCGTGATTTTTCAGATTCGCATTTTCGGTTATGCAGCAAGTCAGACTCAAAATAATCATCGTATCTACGAATTTTACAGGTTTTGATGACATAATCAGCGTGTAAATATATCATTAATCACAACAATAATCGATAAATCTCAAAAAATCTTACCAGAAAATAAAATTCATCACCTCATCACTGTCTGTCCCAACATGCAATATGATTATTTAGACCAGCCAATCAGGTTGATTCACGTAAACAACTACGTCATCACATGGCACAGAATCATCGCTCAGGACACAATTTAAAGAATAAATTTCTCAATTCATGATAGTCCTTATCATGATATATTAATAAAGTGTAAAAACATTTGATTTAATTCTTAAAGTAAATGAACCGAACCTACGTTTAGTGTTTCATTGGTGCAGGGTTTTTATTATAACATTATTAACTCTATGGTTAGTGCGACAATATTTAACTCGTTGGCCAGCATCAGCAATAATAGAAATTAAAGTTTAAATGAAGCATATAATGGAATCACAATAATTGGTGTCATTACTCATAATGTGATATTTGTTGGTCTGATCATTTTTCATGACCAGAGATAGTAGGCCTAAGTTTTAAAGTATGTTTTCTTTGAACTACTTAGATCTTACTGTTGTATGTACATTTGTTAAATACTATTTCTGGACCCTGTGGAAGTGTAACCCGTGGTAATTTTATATGGATCCGCCTTAATTTGGCGTCGACAGTTTGGGACCCTCACAACAGAACACAAATATATAAAATTGAAAAAGTGCAAAGAAGATCAGCCCGCTTTGTATCAAACAGATATCATAACACCAGCTTTGTCTCCAATATGTTGCAAAATCTTAACTGGCCATCACTAGAAATAAGAAGAACAAGAGCACGCCTTATTATGCTTTACAAAATTACCCATCATGTTGTTGCAATATACCCACCTCCAAACTTACTTATACAAGCTGACCAGAGAACAAGATCTAACAATCCCTATACATACAAACTCATTCATACCGTTAAAGACTCATACAAGTACTCTTTTTACCCAAGAACTGTTGCACAATATGGAACCTCCTATCATTGAGTGCCCATGAGGCAGTCACAGTGGACGCCTTTAAAGCTATGATCCCTGCGTCTGTGCTTGTCCCCATTTTTCAGCAACCTTTGATTGCTAAATTAGGCGCTGGCACAAAATCTTCAATAGAGAAGGAGTGCTGCATCAAGAAGAAGAAGAAGAAGTCGTCATGAGTCTTGTTATCTGTGACGACAAGAGTATGAAGTCAGTAGCTTAGACTGTACCACTTGAACCGGAAGTAAACATTGAACGAAATATGGCTGCAGCTCCACCGAAACCTTGGGAGCGACCAGGAGTTAACAGACAAACTGATGACAATATACAATCTACATTTATGTCAGGGTAAGTCGTTGATCTTAAGCGATGTCTGAACTCAGTGTTTTTCTTGATAATGTCATCAGTAATGTTTGCCAAGACTTCTGACAATATATTTCTCTATGGACACCCCTTCTTGTTTCTGAATCAGTTAGTCAACTTGGGGACAGGTCGTTTCTCCACTAAGTCATTTCTCCCCTGGTCATTTCTCCACTTTTTAGTAGTCATTTCTTCACTCTTCCCTGGTCATTTCTCCACTTTTATATATAATCTGTAAATAATAGGTTGATTGTGTAAGGTGATAATTAACCATATTATTGGATTGTTATATTGAAACATTATATCAATTAAAAGTACAAACTGATATTATTTTTAATATATTGATCCATTTAAGCATTTAAGCATGGTTTTATATAAATATTTTGTTGGGTGTTATTGAATGTGATGTGTCTAATCAAATTATGTTTTAAGTGAAAATGGTTGCTCTTATTTGCAATTGTTAAGTACAAAATTCCTTCTTTTTTCATCATTTTTTTTCAATAAACATTGGTAATTATAACATTTTCCTTAGTTCATAGTGAAATAATTCCAGCAATTTCATATGAAGTTATTTATACAATTATTTTCTATGCATTGACACTATATCCTTTTATCAAAACTAATCCTTTTGTGGTTAAAAAGACAATGAACGAATTGATTCATTTTATTTTATTTACACGCGAGATAATAAACATACATACAAAATCATAGCACATGAAAAAAAAACAAATCAATAATTTAAATATATTTTAGCACAGCACCTCCAACATTAAAATTTTATAAAAATGAACTCAACATTAAAACCAATTTTAAAATACTTAAACATTACATACAAGTTTATTAAATTTATAGCACATAGTTAGGACGACATTAAAACATTATATCCACTTAACACTGAACATTTAAAAAATATGTACCTAAGACATGAGCAGTCATTATATTCACATCACAATGAACATTTATATAAAACAAAACATTAACTATTTATATACATGTATTTATAACACATAAAACACTACATAACTATACTGTATTCTGACTGTATACTAGTTTTTACTGATTTCATTCAAATAAAATGTTTTAAATTATAGACAAACAATTACAGTTTGTGCCATTGCTGAATTTTCTTAATAAAATAAATAACAAACATTTATTTTTTAACAAACAAACAACAACATGCACCAACAATATTCCTAAAATCACATTGTGTTAGTCATCAGATGATAAGCATAGCTACTGGATATGTCTTTTGTTCTCTTTTTAAGTAAACATTAATAAATGTGATTGTAAATTTAAAAGTATTTTGCATGGATTTAGCTTTTTTTTCAATTGAATATTTAATGTTCTCTGAAGGTAACATTATTTCATTATCAGTCCTTTTTATATTTTAAAATTTTATTTTTAGTCAGTTACTTATCAGTTACTAAGTTATATCGTAAGAAATATACTAAATAACATACATAATTACATTTTAATTAACACTTGCATGTTAATTAATTTCATCAAAATAATACAATTTATTTATCATAATATACTAAATTAACATTCTAAATTATACTATTTAAGTTCAAAAATGAATATTATTTACAAAATTAACATGTTCATAATTCAAAAACATACCTTTACCTTATATAAACCTATTATATATAAAAGTGGAGAAATGACCAGGGAAGAGTGGAGAAATGACTACTAAAAAGTGGAGAAATGACCAGGGGAGAAATGACTTAGTGGAGAAACGACCGTAAGCCAGTCAACTTAGTGAATGTTATTTAACTAGGTGTATTGTCTGTCATATTGTTTCAGATCATTATTTATAAGATTGAACCATCTGTGTTTCTCTTATAGAGTTAATATTGGTCTTACGCTAGATTCAATGCTAGTGATTAGTTGTTGTTGTCAGTTTGTTTATGTGACATATTTTAACACTGACAACCTAGATATTGAACTCTAGTCTCTAGTTCATCATGAATGCCATTTTCTGCTCAGATTCATATTTTAGCTCATACCTCTTTCTTAGGAATTGACTACAGTGGAATGCAGTCTATGTCAAAGATATTGGTCTGCTGGTCCTCCCTGATAAAATTTGCCAAGGTCTGGCAAACTAAACTTCATGTCAGTTTTTTTGTCACTAGCCAGTGACCAAACTTTTGACACAATCCCGCATGTAGCAAATGAAAATAAAAATTCTGAAATAAAAACATTATGGCAAGAGGTTTGATTCGAATATATAATTAAGTTTTAGAGGAAATGTATGATTCCTAGGCTGTCAAAATGACAACTTCAAAATTTGGATATTAAGAATCAGACCGATAAGTTTACCAACCTTGCAGACTGATATATTTCCAAGTCTCAGATACAGTAACATACTTCCGTCTGTTTGGCTTTTTCTTAAGGCAGTGGTTGGAGTTTCATAACTGTAGACAGCTCTTCCAAGGCTCGGCTAGAGATACTGAAGTCTAATAACATGCATATGTTTCAACTTATAAACATATTATGTTTAATTATTTATTATTTCAGATCTCCAAACACTACACTAGGTTCATCATTATCAGGAGCGTCAGCTACAATAGGAGGTGGAGATGCTCCGCCCATACCAAGTAGACCTTCACAAACTGGGTACAGCCCTGGTTACAGTAGCTATGGAGGCATGAGTAGTTATGGTGGTATGAGTAGTTATGGAGGCATGTATGGTTCTGGGATGTATAGTAGTCCATATGGAGGGATGTACGGGAGTAGTTATGGTTCAGGAATGTATGGTGGGGGTTATGGTATGGGGTACAACAGATATGGTTATGGACAACAGAATGATTATAACTCGTTTTCGCGGATGGCTGAAGAAAGTTCAAGACCAGCCTTTCAGTCTATAGAAAGTATAGTGGGTGCATTTTCTTCTGTTAGTATGATGTTAGACTCTACATTTCAAGCTGTGTATAGTTCTTTCAGAGCTGTGATTGGAGTAGCTGACAATTTTAGTCGATTGAGAATTCAATTTGCTCAGGTGTTTTCTGCCTTTGCTGTATTAAGAACATTAAGATATCTGTACAGAAAATTACTTGTGTTATTAAAGCTTAGACCTGCAGGTTATGCCGAGGAAGCTTGGGTAGAGGCTGGTGATGCTGTTGTACAAGGTGCCGTAGCCAAGCAACCTGGTGGTGGAAAAAGCAGTTGGCCTGTACTCATGTTTTTTGCCATTATATTAGGAGGACCGTGGTTGATATGGAAGTTTTTACAGTCGACATTTGCAAATCCTGGTAAGTTTTAAAATGTTCTTTTACTGTAAGTCACAGGATATAATAACCTTAACCTATGAACAGTATCTCTGTATTAAAATCAATGTACAATATATTGAATCAGCATGACCTATATGTCTTTATTTTCCAATATGTAATGCCAAGCAAAAGAAATGTCAATCTATAATGTGTATGACGGGACTCAATATTAACTTTTAAACTAGGTTGTCTGGTTGGATGTGATTTACTTACTAGAGCTGCAACGATTCACCGGAAAGTCGATTCGATGCGATTCGATATTTTTTCTTTCGATTCGATTTTTTTCGATTCGATTCATCTATTAGAATAATTTACTCCAAATATGCATTTATACATTTATTTGAGATTAAAACTATTTATTATTGATAAAATAAAAGTGTTACTCAAATTAAATTCTCATGAAACCCGAAAATCTGCTAAATTAAGATTGCTTCTTTAAGTACGAAATGGACTGGGTACGAATATAAAGGTCGCGAAAATGTATCATTAATGTAATATCAACTCAAACGTATCTATATATACAACATGAAACATAAATTGTATCAGAATATGCAGCTCTTAATATACTGCAGATAACGCCTTGCTACTTGATTTAATAAAGGGAAATAACTGTTGCGGGGAGTTAGTGTCTTTTAGGTGTCCTTTTGCTTTTATGCTTATAACTTATGTAGATACGTTTAAAGGTCAGTATTGAATCGAAATTCGTGGGTCTCGAATCGAAATCGAATCGCCACCCTCGCAGTCGAGTTTCGATGTATCGAATTGAATCGTTGCAGCCCTATTACTTACCCAACCAAATGTTTGCTTGCTGCAACATGTTGCCTACTTTTATGGATAAGCTTTAATATCAAGCCATGCATAATTATCATATGTTTAATTTTATTCTTACTTTATTTATTAAATGTAAGAAAATGAATGTAGATGGAGACAGAGATTGGTTGTACTCACCTATTCATGTTTTGAATCAATTGCTAAAATATTTAGAATTAATTTTAAATTAGGAATGAATCATTGATTAAACTTTTAGTTGTAACCTTTTTCCATATAACTCTTATTTTATATTTAATTTTTATTGACAGTTATGCACATGTCCATTAATGCCTGTATGTATATTTCAGCTATTCAAGGTTGGGCTAGTGGTAGTGAAGATCATTTTGTCGCTCAAGCTTTATATAACTTCCAAGGCCAAGGTACAGATGAATTAACATTCACAGCTGGTTGTAATATAAATGTAGCTCCAAAAGGTAAGTTTAGACTTTAAATCTACTTGCTCAAATAATTGGCTAAATGTTTTGATATTTTACAATTACTTGTCAATTTCTGTTATGAAAGTGAACTGAGCCAACTGACCTATTGATTGTTAGAAATCTAGAATAAGTTTTAAAAAAATGCACTTAAATTAGCTATATTGTTACCGACAATGTAGATTTTATACATAAAGTCACTAACTCTTACAGTGTTGTATGTCAATGTTCACTCACATTGTCATTATCAGAACAGTTTAAATACCCGGTATGTATGCAATAAGTTGCTGTGCTCAACTTCAAGTGGCTCCCATATAAAACTGGACTTATAAAACAATGATCAGGTTTTCATTTCTAGCCTCAGTTGCCCATATTCTTCCATACAAGTTGATTGTGTCTCCTTATAGCAATTAGTTGTTGGCTTCTTGTAGAAAAGTAAGTACTGGTACAGTAGAGTCCAGGAAAGCTTGTAAGAAATGCAGGTAAATGTTAACTATGTGAACATTAACTTGTGCTCCTAGTCTCCTACATTCTGATGTGAGATAAGGAACAGGTATATTACTTTTGTGGATAAATAACTTACTTCTGACAGATTTGTTTATCACTAGATCAAATTGTATTTCCTTGTAAGTCAACTCTAAAATACCTACACAGAATAATATTGTATATTTGCATGTAATGAGCTTAATGCAACATTGCTGTATCTCATTATTTTCATAAATCATTTTATAAAGTTTGTAAGACATAGTGCTGTGTTGCATTAAGCTGGGGATAAAGCTTGATTCAAAGTCATATTTATTTTTACTATATTTATTTATTTATTTCCTTACAGAACTTCAGCCACGTGTTAAAGGTTGGTTACTAGGAAGTGTGGATGGTAAAACTGTTGGTTTAATACCAGCTAACTATGTGAAAGTGTTAGGTAAAAGACGGGGAACTAAAGTGTCAGATTATCCGGTGCCTAATCAATTAAATAGTGTAGAAAATACAGAACAAATACAAACAGGACAAGAAAATCCAACTATGACAGACATCAGTGGAACAGACATAACTTCTAATACAAATATGGATACTGGACTGATTCAGTCTCCTAGTGCTTTAAGTTTAGTGCAAGATCAAAACCAGACAGGACTTAGTGATAGTGCCCCTAACATGGACACTGTATTTCAGAACGAAATCAGCCCATTAGATTCAGTACCAGAGTTAAATAATGAAAGAGATGAGAACTCATAAATTATAGTCTAAGTTTGTAATATAGTATGTAATGATTATTTATGATTGTGATAATTTCAGTTTACTGATGATAAATTGACTGATTTTGATAATAACAAGTGTTTATCCACATACGTATACTATAAGTGAATTTTTAAACTTGGCGCATCAATTTAACAAAAGAATAGGCTAATTGTCAAAAATAGGGATGAATAAATATACATGTATTCAGAAATATTCTTTTATTATATATATAAAAATATATTAAAACAATTAAGTAATATCTACACTCTTATTCATTGAGCCACTCATAATGTATAATAAATTAAGTTTTTCAAAGAAAAACTACTTTGAAACTGCTATACAATAGTGTGGACACATGTGTTTCCCTCATAAAGGAACAAATCCAAAATTTAAAGTACACAATTTATTTATAGAGGTTAAGACTTACATGTTCTATTTTGATGTTTGTTTTCTATGAAATTTCTGTTTATATACATCAGTCAAAACATCATCTGAAGAATACATTGTATATGGACAGGGCTGAACACTTATTTTTAACTATGTTGCCCTAAACCATATCTTAAATAGAAGTAATATGTTGCTTGAACCGAAATATAGGTTGTCAGTGGCAATAAGAAGACCTCCAATATTGAGCCCTCATGGAGTTATTTTGTTCTGCTCTAAGCTAAAGTTTACTTACCTTGAAATTTTCAGTGACATCTTGTCACCCTCTTCAGCTGTCTGATTTTCACTCTTAGTAAAAGAGAAAAAAAATCTTGAAGATCCAGAGCAGAGAAACCTCTTTGAATATGTGGAATGTGTACTTTGTTTTATTTATTGTTATGAAACAGAAATCATGATAAAAGATTTGCTATCATTTAATTGTTCATAAATTAAGGCTCACATGAATGATTGTATATATCCTAATGTGTGATCTTATTAAATCTAGTTGTTATCCTTTGAAACAATTTAATGTGACAGATTATGGTAGTTTTAGTATTGACATTGATTTGTTTTGGAAAAAATACTGGCTTTGGTTAGCTTTATCATTTATTATTATAGGTCTTAGTCATTTACAATTAGGTTTGAAGTCACAGTCAATTATTGAATCATAATTTGCAGACTAATCCAGCTACATGTAGCTATCAATGTATTATTTGTACTCATGTATATGGTGCCTCTTGTTTTTAGGGTTTAATGGCTTTCACAAAATTATATACATTTACTGTTAACTTTCTATATAAATATCTTGTAAAATCATGCAATTTTTGATGATTATAGGTCCTTTAATGCTCATATGAATAGGTCAGTATAAAGTCAGTTTGGACTGGCATGTATGTATCTACGCATGTCCTAAAACGCTAACCTTGTACAGTAAAACTCGGATATAACATACTCGCTGGGCCATAGAAAAAAGGTATGCTATAACCGAGGTATGTTATATCCATATAGCATACTAAGTATGTTATTTATAGGAATGAAAAAACGGGCCAGAAAAAATGGTATGTTATAACCGAGTGTATGTTATAACCGAGTATGTTATATCGGAGTTTTACTGTATATTGAAAATACTTTGTGCTTGTATAATGAGTTTGCTTTATTTTATATACTTTAAATAAAGGCCAAGCTATAAAAGTAAACTTGCATATAATATACATGTATATGGGATACTTTATTTATCATATTTTATTATTACATTGTATCAATGGTGATTGCTTGCTTGGTAAAAAATTTCATTTTTAGTTTGTTATAGTTCATTTTTTCTCAGCTGTCTTATCATGAATAATTTCATGACGACTTCATGTTCTTTGTGTAACACTTCTGATATTGAGTATTCAATTGTTGAGAAAATATTCAAACTTGACTGTTGAGAAAAAATGGACTATACTATACATAGAACTGTTTGATATGAAATTGTTATAATTCATTGATTTTGTTAATAGAAGTATAAATCAATTAACTTTTATTCGGTTTTAATGTCACTCCTGTTCGTTTTTCTTATACAATGAGCAATATTATTTAGATGCTTTATTGAAGCACATGAGTAAGAACCTACGAAATTAGTGGTGGTCCAGTTGCCAAGGACAACCACTTTCTAGTTTGGGCAACCTAATATTTCTATTGGGCAACCAAAATTCTGCTAATGATATAGAGCTTTGCTCTTAAAATGATCTCTTGGGACCACTTTTATATCCTAAATTTCATAGACTGTCTATCCTTTAAAACTATCACTGTGCTGAGGTTTGTATCAAGTTAGAACCTAGTTGAGAGGAAATTATGAAACTGAAGACATCAGAACAGAGATACCTACACACTCAACTTCATGTACATAAATCTTATAATGGGTACTGATCACCAAGGGGCCAAACTTGCTTCAGATAGCTGACAAGTTTGATTTCAATGACCTCTATCAACAAAAAATTCAGGGTTTATTTTGTTTGAAGTATAAATGTTGGCCTGTACTATGTACATATATTACCGCAAGTTGTAACAAGAGCACCACTAGGCGGAGCATTATATGCCCGAAAGTGTTGTTTTTTTTAGTTAAGATGAAGCATTTTAAGACATAAGAATATTTCATATGAATATCATATTATGAATAATTGTGGAAAACAAAGTATCTATTTTCAGTTTTAAGGTAATAGTGACTTTGACCTTGTGACCCTAAAATCAATAGGGGTCTTCTACCCGATATGGACAATCATCCTATGAAGTTTGAATATTGTGGGCCAAATGGAACTTAAGTTATGCTCCAGAAACCAAATTGCTAACAGACGGACGGACATACGGAAGCCAGGGGGTATAACATAATATGCCCGAAATTCTTTCGGGCATATAAAAAGTAGTAATCTTATTTAACATTGGGAATTAAAGTAAATAATGATGCATGTAATCCTGTACATAAAGAGTAATTTGAAAAATTAACATCACATTGACTTTTTAGTCATACTGCCAAGAGTGTACCACAATAAATGTACTATCAAGTAGCCTAGTTAGTCACCCATAATATAAAGAGTTATAGTAGGAAACTACTGTCTGTGCTATGTACCTGTTTTTTCATAAATAACCAATGGTACCATAATTTTTTTTATCATTTATCAATTTCTCTACACCAAAAAAGAATTTCATCGGATAACAGGAATGATAGATCAACTTGTATTGGTTAAAATGTAGGTCGAAAGTTGGCTTAGACAGGAGTGCCAAAAAGTACATGAAGAATAGACCTTTCAATGACTAACAGCTAATATCGTCCCAGTAATATGGTTAGATGTCATATGTAAGTAACTATAAATAAAGTGACAATGTTCCTAGGACAATATAGTTCATACACTTTCATAATTGATGAGCATATTTCAATTTTGGACAATTCCATTTGTTTGCTCTGTAGGTATTTTTTGAGTATATAAGAACACAAAGCTGTAAGCTACATAAACAAAATGTTTGATTAAGAAACATGTCTCCATAGATACCTTGATTGAACTTATGAGCTAATAAATTCAACTAATTTTCTGTTCATTAAAATGTACAGAAATCTTCAAAGACATATAATTATATTAGAGAGCAGATACTAAATGGCAGCATTTATCAGTTATATCTAGGTATCTGTCTTGAGACATGGCTACTAATATAACTTCTGACAACTTACATATAAGTCAGCTAATAAAACAAATACATGTTCATCAATTTCTATTTTAAAAGAAAAACATTGTTAAATCTTATTCAACTGCTAGTGGCACATATTAAACCTGTTGATTTAAAACCTACAACAGTACTTCCATAATTGATGAAATATGTATCAATATTTATGTAAATTCATGGGGGTAAATGTAAGCGCTACCAACAGTTGATTAAAATTTAAGTCAACATTGACATTGTAGCCACTGTTTTTAAGACCCAGGATGATATCGTCAGATAGTATATGTATACTATAATAGTAATATAACAACACTGATGTTTCTTCGCCTCTTAATTTATTAATTAATGTTTATACAGAGCAATTTATTCAGGAAATTCAAAATTAACATCCTTTCCTGTAAGTTTCTTGTACACGGCGGTGAATGTATCCAACTGAAAATAGAAAATATATTACATATAATCATAAAGATTGATACTAGCAATATTCATTTCTAGTTGCCTGAACTAAAACAGGAGTGGATTGTATCATCAAGACAACTGTTAATCTCATAACTGGTTAAGCTAAAGATTATTCTTTACTATCAGAATGAAAACTCAGCACTGAATCTCAGATATATGCTTGTCATTTCATATTCATCACAGGTAAAAATTATTGGCATAACTTGCAGGCCAATAGTAAAATTTAACATCTATTTTCAACAAAAGGGCAAGTCTCGGGTGAATTTACTAACAGATCAGAACAATTTATCAACATATAATAATTCAGATATATGCTTGTCTTTTAATGTTCATCATTTCATAATTTAAACTAAGTCATTTAGTATTCTTACATTTCTATTTTTTGCAATGAGAATTATAGTACTGCTATCTGTATGTATAATGTAATTTAAATTAGATTTTTCTTCAAAGTCAAAATTTTAAGGAACACAGTAAATTGATCAGAACAATTTATCAACATAGAATAATTCAGATATATGCTTGTCTGAGATTGTTCATCATTTCATTTCTTGTGTCAACTTTCATCAAAAATGTAGACATTTTGTAGTCGTCTTACAATACATACTGTGTTATTAGGGACCTTTAATACTTAATTTACTGAACACATTAATACATTGATCAGAACAAATAGTCATCACAATATTTCAGATATATGCTTGTCTTTTATTGTTCATCATTTCAAAATTTAACAAAAAATGTAATGCGGAAACCACAATAGAGCCGGATTAAAAAAATTGAGCAAAAAAAAAATATACTAAGGGAAATAATCCATAATAAAGGCAGGTAGGGTTGTGGTTACTTTTTTAATCTGTTCATCACATGGTATGTAATCATTGAATAAAGTTTCATAAAGATCAAACAATAAATGGCAGAAATATATGGTAAAGAAAACCTTTAATGCAATTGTTAACGACACTGGATGGGTACCCGTGTTTCGCCAACATATTAGTCAAATTTTTTCGTTGAAAAATCCTGCTAATATTCACATCTTCATAACAAGACTTGCCATCTCGAACCATTTAACTGATCATTATACCAATTATTTGGCAAGTTTGCAATCTTGTCATCTTCAATTAAAATGATTCAAATATATTATCTTAGTAGGCAAGTCTCCTTTAAAGAATTTATGATAAAATGTATGTTTCTAATTGCCAGTTATAGAGCAACTGATTCAATTTTATTTTAACACATACTTATAATTGATCAGAACAATTTATCAACATAGAAGTTCAGATATATGCTTGTCTGTAATAGTTCATCATACCATAATTTAATTCTATAAAATCAGCAATTATAAACTGACAATCTGGGAAAATACATCAAATAACTGAACAGAGAATATCAGTCAGTCGTTTAATATTAACAGATCAGAACAATTTATCAACATAATAGTTCAGATATATGCTTGTCTGTTATTGTTCATCATTTCATAACTAAAAAATTAATATAAATGTATTGTTTGTTTATTTTGTTTGCAAGTTTAGATTTATAACAAGATTTATTTTACAACAAAACTAAGGTTACGGCAAAGTAAATATAATTTTAGTACATAAATATAAAACTATGACTTGATTTTGCGAACATTATTAGATCTATCAGTTATCCTCAATCAGATTTTCCCCCTAAACCATAACCTAGCTAACATGTTCACTATCTAATAATGAAGCAGAAATGATATCAATTCACACATCAAACCAAATGTTTACTGAAACTGATTAATGTTATTTATATGATGACTTGTTTGTCAAGACAAGAAACTGGACAATTAATTTTATTAGAGATAAAAAATGAATTGATCAGAACAGTTCATCAACAACATAATTCAGATATATGCTTGTCTGTGATAGTTCATCATTTCTTAGTTTAATTCTATAACATCAGTATTAATATTATAACCGAGATTCTGGGAAAATACATCAAATAACTCGACAGACAATTATTTCAATATTAACTGATCAGAACAAATTATCAACAACATAATTCAGATATATGCTTGTCTGTGATTGTTCATCATTTCAGAGAGAAGACCAAGATAACAGTGATAAAACAACAACAGCAAAGCAGTTTCCTTTCGTTATGATGATGAAAGTTCAAATCAAATTCACAATATTGAAATTTCACAATATTGAAATAACTGGTTAGGTTGGGAAGTGAATCCTAACTTGTAACATCAGGATCAATCCTGAATTTTTTTATCCATGAGTTTATTTCCCCTTGAATAACTGAGAAACTTAAAAGCAATGACAATATTAGTACCATAGTAATCTACTTGCAGTTTATTTATAGAGCACGGCTCAAATAGGATTTCATTTGAAATAAAAATAAATTGATCAGAACAAAATATCAGCATTTTAATTCAGATATATGCTTGTCTATTGATGTTCATCATTTCATGAATCTAAGAGCTCTATCCAATATACTCTTCATAACTTAAGTTAGTAGAAGTTAAATCGGTAATGTAATTTCATCTTACAGTTTTAATGTATCATGTTTGCATGGCATTTTAACAATTTTTAGTCATACAACAGTGGACAGTTGTCCTTCTTACAGTTCCTGAAGAGATCTCTTGACCATAGCTATTGACCAGTATGAAACAAATACTTTCCCCTAGGTGCTAATAAATGTCCTACTTGATATTTTAAAGGTACTCATTCACAGATTTCAACTTCAATATCAACTTTTCTAAAACTATCAAAACTGTAAGGAAATTTTTTTAGAACGGGAAAGAAGTGTTCTGATAATTACAATTTTAGTGCAAATTGACATACAACTAAAAATGATGGTGTTTAATGCAGTAAATATCTACACTGTATGTCATGGTATAGACACTTTAGAGCATTTTTGTGACTTTTATTGTATATTTCTTGCAACATATAGGTCTATTTCTATTAAAATAATAAGAATTGTTTTTTTTTTTACATAATTACACTGAATGTTATTTTGAAATTATAGAAAAAATAAACCAAATCTGTGAACTAGTACCTTTAACCAGCTCTTACAATTGACAACATTAACAGGAAATATATATACCTTATGCTCAATATTAGTTTGTTGTGTTTTCTCCAAGTGTACTTTGATGAGTCTAGAGCCATCTAACTTTATTCTAATTCTTTTACCAACAATTTCTGATGGGAAACAAAGATCTTCCAAAATTGATTCATGTACAGCAGTCAATGTACGACTGAAATATAATAATATTGATACTTTATATTAATATACATCTGCTATTATAGCAGCTAAGCATTACAAACTTTACATTTAACTAATTCTATTTATTTCATACAAAATAATGAAGTGGTCAGCAACACTTACTTAAACATTAATGATCAACTTATACTAGTTATAGCAAATTATTATAGATCATAAGATTCAACAAGATAACTTCTAATATTGCATTAGATCACATTTTGTACACTGTTCAGTCACATTACGTTTTCTGAATTGATACATGATTATAAAATAACCATATTCAATTAGCTTAGATTAACAAGTCTAAGTATGACCACAAGTCTACCATGCCAACCGTGAAAACCAGTAAGTTCGAATAGCTCAGAGAAAGCCAATACATTGGCAAACAAATTTAGTTTTAGTACTCAATGACAGATGAATTCATAAGAGAAGATTTTCCATACCTTCTTGGTCTCTTTTGTTTTTGCTTCCTCTTTGTTTTTCTTGTTGGTTTTGGCAAAATACGCCTCTGAAATAAGAATTGGTTTTTGTAATGTTTTCAAACAATAAATTTACTGTCTGATTCAATGATATCCTACATTAAAATCTTCATAATCCAAAATAAAACTACTTAAAAGGAATGCATTGACAAAAGTGCACTTAGGACTATTTTGCCCAAGAAAATGTTGAGGTACTAATTTAAACAAGATCAAACACAAAATACTATAAGACTACATCAGCATGAGATAGTCCACATAGATCTTTATTTGGATTTGATCTGTTTATCAATAACTTTTATTTGGTCTTTTAAATTAAGACATCAAGCATGCTAACAACAGCTACACATTTTTTGGCATTAAAGATATTACAGTCTATGAAATAAGCAGTTGTCCATAGCAACCTTTTTTACCACAACTTCTATCGGGAAACCAATCACAACAAAGAATAATGTAGTAAATGTTTCAAACATGATATATTTAGACAACTGTTTCTGTATCATAATTTCATTGACTACTGCTTTTACATTTGTTAGTTAAAATGTGTTTATATTACAATTGTAATGATGACCAACATGATGAATGGCATACCTGTGCAATGAAAACAACATGTTTACCACTGAATTTCTTCTCCAATTCACGTACAAGACGTGTTTGGATCTTCTGGTAATTTCTCAATTGTGGTACAGGTACAAAGATAATGATAGCTTTCTTACCAGCTACATCAATCTCCTGTAAATTAGAAAAAAAGAGTAATAAATGGTACATCGTTTTATCCAAATTGTATTGCTCTCGCGTCACATTAACAGATTTATAATAAGGCTAGTAAAAACTTTTTTTCATAAAAAAAGACAGATGATTCGGCCCATAACTAGAAATCACCACATATCAGGGTAGTGCTTGTCCTACTTTAAAATGAAGATTAACCTGAATGATTATATCTATGAATTGTAACTAAATCTATGATTGGTTAATATTCATTGATAGCTATGACCATTACGTAAAGCAGTAAGCAGTCTTAACATTTGCAACATAACAATTACAAATGATAAATAACTAAAGAAATCAAACCATGCCTTAGCTGCTGTGATGTACAACTCTCTAAGTTGAGCCTTCAAATCACTGTTCATCTCGAGCTCTAAAAGAGCCTGAAATATAGTTGATAAAATAATATTAGTTATCATAATCTATATTTCATAATGATAGGCATACAATACACATTGGACTCATCTATAATTATAATATTCAGTAACAACTTGCCACCAAAGTTAGCTTGAAGAAAAGAAATTACAGCTACAAGTACCATATTTGATCTCTGCAGAATGTTATATACAGTGATGTAATAGAAGTATTCAGAAAAGTTTGAATTTTAAAGCTGTCCAGATTTCACAGGTTATATTTACATTTCAATGTCCAACACAGAACCAAGCCATTTAAAAGGATTTCAGATCTCTTTGCTGCACTCTGAGTAATATATTTCTTAATAAATAAAAACATAAAAGCTTACCTGAGAAATAGATGACTCAAATTCATCTGGTTTCTCACCAGGAGCCTTCACAATCTTTGCTCTAGCCGAGTACATCTGAAAATATAAATTACATTGAATGATTCATGTGCAAATTATTATGGTCATTTTAGAAATTAACATTTTTTACATAGACTATACCAGATGTATAATAAATTTAGTATGTACAGATAATACTGCTCTACACATTTGCTCATTTCAAAAACAAAACAACTTCAAGTTGTGCACACTAAAAAATTAACACTGTGTTCTAAATTAAAGGTCTAGAAAAACAGAATCATCGAAACACAAATCAGGGCCGGCGAAATCTTAAAATTGTTTACTTGTCCGTTCTTGGCAATTGGTTAAGTTATTTGTCTGTATGAACATTATAGAATAGAACTATTGAAAAATCCACTTGTCCGTATTTGCCTTGGGACAATACGGATGTTTGATTTCGCCGGCCCTGCAAATAACTAGGCAATTATATTAATCATTGTTAGACACCAAAAGAATGTAAACATTAGTAACTGACAGTTGCGACACAGTGATAGGAAGCAAAAAAAATGCAGCAAATGTTTAAATGTTATCTATGTCTCTGGTCATAGTAAGTAAATGCTCATAAATGAATTAGGCTTCGTCAAGTCTGGTGGCTTATTTGTTTAGATTGACAACTGAAGAACAATCAGCAATTGAACGTATTACTTCCTAAGACAACGTATTTTTTTAAGCAGTACGATCTGATGCCATTACAGTAGTAAAATGTACCCGGTCAGTTGTGTAGCACTGATGATAGACCGAATGATGGGCTGGTACCCGAGTTCCACACAGATCGCAATGCTATTAAACCAAGGATACAAGTTTTCGATTGAATGACAACAGTTATATTCAAGTTTATTAAGTGTCATAGATACAGTGATACAACGTAGCATACATTTATGTTATAAAGACATCATAACATAAAAATGAAAATTAAGTTTGAAAGAAATATCGGTCAAAATAATCGGTTTATAACAATCCTGGGCATGAGAGATGAGAAGCAGTGCAACAAATCAATACTTCAAATACTGTATTATCAATATGACAACCGATGATACAAGACAACAAGATCTAAGAACTAATAAATTCGGATATTGAAAGGCAATAACAAGATAGGCACCTTCTATGTACGGCGATAACGGAAAAGGAAGCTCAAGAATTACTGGTTCCGATATCTCGTTTCGTGGTTCCCAGTTCATTTCTATTCGAGATATTTCGGTCATATTCATTATAAATGAACCGAATGTCAACATTGTGATTATTTTGCCGATTTATTGAAATTGACTCATAGTAAATCTTAGATCGAGGAGGAAATTGTCTTGAAATTATTTCATTTTTGTATTAACATTTTTCTAATGATCAATATCGCAATAATTGCCTAAACGCACAAAGAGTGTTACGTCCTCTGGTCGATTCGTACCCTAACTTGGTCGCAATAAGCTGACACGTAATTAAATCAATGTCGTTGGCATCTAAACTCTACACCATAAAGCTATTTCTATTTTAATTGTATTGCAAGAGCATAGAGCGACATATTATGATACATGGGTTACCATTAAACTTCAAATACCAAGTTACACAACTCTAGTCAGAATTTTGACTGAGTTACAGCCCTTTTTACTTTGAATTTCTAAGTTTTTTGCTTAATTGCGGTCTCTTAAGTTTCTTCCTAACTTTTTTGGAGTAAATGAGGTTTGTAAAATAGTACTTAATTGATTTGTCCAGGTCAATCAACTCCCTTTTATGTAATACACCACTCTACTTTCATTTAAATTACATTACTCAGTATTTGCTTGTTGCAATTTTAGGACAGAAGTTTTCTGGATCTTGGTATCTAAGACATTTAAAACTAAGTATGATGTCAATGTGCATATCAACAGCTCCAAAACTCCTCAAGGTATGATACACATAATTTCCAATATTATACTGATACATATAAAAGGTATATTATAATGTACAACACTTATAGCATAGTCTTGGAGTTTTTTTATCTGAATGGGCGAGGGTAGTGTTTCATTCCCTGCTGCTCTTTCCAGATAGAGTGAAAATGGTACTTGCAGATCTTTCCTTGGCATATAACATTAAAAGGTATAGCGTCTCGAAGTTAGAGTTAAAGAAGTCATGCTATGATGATTGAAAGTATTCTTCATATCAATTGGACAATGTAATGTTAATACTTTGATTATATGCAACATTATTTTATGCAGCTTATCTTTATTATTGATCTATATTGCATTTCATGTGATAATCTTAAATGAATTTGTAGATATAGTGATGCCAGCTGACAAATTTGTGACTCAATTTGGGCTGATCCTATTGTCATCATAGTCCTTAAATTTGTCACCTCTACAGGTAAATTGTATGTCACCTCTACAGGCAAATTGTATGTCACCTCTACAGGTAAATTGTATGTCACCTCTACAGGTAAATTGTATGTCACCTCTACAGGTAAATTGTATGTCACCTCTACGGGTGAATTGTATGTCACCTCTACGGGTGAACTGTGTGTCACCTCTACGGGCGAACTGTGTGTCACCTCTACGGGTGAATTGTATGTCACCTCTACGGGTGAACTGTGTGTCACCTATACAGGCAAATTGTATGTCACCTATACAGGCAAATTGTTTGTCACTTCTACAGGCAAATTGTATGTTCTTTCTTACCATTTATGTATAATTCATTCTGTTCATCATTTTCAGCCTTGTTTTCACAACAATATTCAGAGAGTTTTTTTAAATGTTGAAAGTTTAAGAGGATTACATACATCAACTTGTCTAGGTTAGTTATTCTTTGTGAAAATAAAATAAAATAATTTTGAATTTTTAACCTCTTTTTAAATATTTGTGAAATTTTCTTCATTAATTAAAATATTCCATATTATTTCACAACACATACAATGTATGATATATATATTCCAGGAACTAATAGAAACAGTGATAATATTGTTGTAGTCTATACTGATGGTGCTTGTGTCAATAATGGTACAAGATATGCTAGAGCTGGTATAGGAGTGTACTGGGGACCTGGACATCAACTGTAAGTTTTATTCAGAACTCCTTGGCCATTCCCTGTGAATAACATTGGACATATTTAGATGCCATTTTGGAACTACTGGTGTTGAAGTAAACAAATACACGATTATTTAGGCAATGAGTGATGTTTCGTTTTTAGTCCATAAATTTAGAATATAACAGTTCATTGATATTGCTGAACATTATTTACATTAATATACATGTATATGATAGATAATATGTTTTGACAAAGATCTGTGTGTATACTTCAAGAACTATTTTGCTTAATCGTTACGTGCTTCGCCTGTGCTTCGCCTCGTGTAGGTAGTAAAAACCGAAACTGCCAGGGTAGACCCCCCCCACAAATCCTTCCAAGATTTTTTCATTCATGAAAGGTCGATGTGTTCCAAATGCTGTAAATTTATTTTACTATATTGTACGATGGTTCAATCATTAGAAATAAACTACACATATATCCTTCTGAAAGGCAGTAACCAAAAGGAAAACATCTGCATGTCTCCATGGTTTAAATAAAAACAGAATGATGCCCTTGGGTTGTAAACTTAAGCTATGAGTAATGTATACATTCTTTATTACACCTATTAAGTGACTTAATTCTTTTTACTCAGAATTGTTTAAACTGTGAGAAATAATATATCTATTTAAATTCATGGTACAAATATATATGAATTATTTTAACTTGTGTTTATTTCAGAAATGTTAGTGAAAGGTTACCTGGAAGACAAACTAATAATAGGGCAGAAATATATGTGAGTACATGTACATGTATTAATTTTGAATGAATTTTCTTTCACTTGGGTCTTGTTATAACTAATAAAAGTCAAATTTCTTTCAGTTTTATTGACATAATGCTTGCTTCACATATGTAAAATCTTTCTTATTTTGTCTTAATGTTTAAAAAGTTAAATTCTAGGTCTGCTTACATTATTCATTGGACTTTGAAGGTAAGGTTGATGAACAGTGGTAATCATACTAGACATAAAGTAGTGGTGACACATCAATGTGTAATTGTTAACCCATTTACTGGTACACCTAAGTAAAACAGTCATTTTTAAAAAAAAATCTTCCTTGAAAGGAATTAGCAGTGGCCCTGATGTGATTCAAACCCTGACTGATAGATACCATTGGACTCCTGTACTTGTAATGAACCATAAGTGTTAAAGAAATATACATCGATCATGGCATTGTTTATTTCAGGCAGTTGTTAAAGCTATACAACAAACTAAACTACAAGGATATAGAGAACTTACAGTAAAAACTGACAGTCAATACTTAATAAATGGTATTTAATGTTTGATTTATTCTTTGCTAGTCTTGTTTTCAGTTATTTTAATCATTTTAACTTGCTTACTTATTAAAGAAAGGGAGATAACTTGGTGAATACTTCAGTATTGGTGGAGTTAGTTCCCTTTGACTTTAATATTTTCCACTTGTGTGCTGAAATCAGCCCTGATTACTTCTCTGTAATTGTCCGATTTCTGTATTATTTTGCACTGGTGCTTTATACCACTTTCTTCAGTAGTACAGTCAAGGGTTTCTGTTGTTCTAACTTGTTTTCCTAGAATGTATTCTAACAAGTACATTATACTTAATTAAATATATAAATGGCAACTCATAAATGTCACATTGAAAAACTTGTAAATATTTAAAATATTTCCTATGGTTACCAATAAATGAAATGAGCCAATTTAGAGACCTTTCCATTGGACCTTGGCTTTTACTTGATTATTGTTTAGAGTACTAAATAGGGGGAAATTTTTGTATGGGTTTAATTTTGGCTTTATGTTCTGTAAATCAAAATGAATGTTATACTTTCTAGCAATTACTAAATGGTTACCTGGTTGGAGAAGAAAAGGTTGGAAGACATCAACTGGTAATCCTGTGATAAATAAAGATGATTTCATAACTTTATTGAAAGAAGAGGAAGGTATAAATATAAATTGGGTACGTTTAACACATATCTATAAAAACACAGCGTTATAAAAGTGAAGTGTTTATACCAATTATCTGATTTTTTCTACAGTTGTAAAATTATATAAGAAATATTCAGATTATGCTATATAACAAAATTTTACCTGCAGAAAATTTTCACTCCTTATTTATGGGAATGATACAGATTTTAACTAATGTGATGTTTGTTGTATTGACTCAAATGTACCAATCCTGACCTGTCAATATCATGGTTTCAATGTGATGATAGTGTGACATAGTCTCAGTCACAAGGCTTTTGTAATTATTAAATAAAAACAACAAAACTTATTTAAAGTTTTCAAAGTCTATTCATTAAAATGATCGTATAGTTTTCCATTCTCTCCTTCTCCTCTCCTTCTTTTCTCTCACGCACTCTCCTCCTATATTTATGCCAATCCTGAAATGTCGTTACTTTCGGTGGGCGTCTAAAATGACCCATTGAAATTAAAGATTACAACTTCGATTATCCAATCAAATCATTTCTTGTTAAACACCTTTATGGGAAAACCCTAAATGACCCTTGCCAATTGCGTAATTGCATGTTTACTGGACTCTGCCAAAATGAACATAAAAGTTTACTTTAGTGTCATTTTCTTGGACACTAATTTATTATTACATTCTTGACGAGCATTTTGGAATAACATAAAGTGCATCATCCTCGTAAACATCACATGATCTTGGCTTGGTCAACTATTATTGACTTGTTTCAGAGCCAATGTATATGATTATAGAAATATGTTTAATTTTGAAACCTATACTAACGACATTCCAGAATTAGCTACATGTATTGAGACCACTATGTTACAATAGCTCTATTCAACATCCTTACCTACTCAGTAGTCTTACCTCATTTCTCGATTTACATCTTGCTGTTTGTAATAGAACGATTTATGTTAGCACATCTTTTCCCCCATTCTCAAGTGTTGTTCACCACAAAATGAGTTTTATTAATGAAGCTCCACACTGTCCCTCGGTTGATACATGTATTTAGTAGACCACTTAATTGGTACACACGTGTTCTTTCCCTTTGTTATTCTGTAAACTGCACTCTTTCCACGTCCATTCTAGTTTAACTTTCTGCTAGAAATTATTCAAACTTTTATTGGATTTCATACCAATTCTTTACCCTTTTTATTGCTTACAATTTATGGCTGCCAGCTTCTTTACCTTCTTTCCTGGAAATCCAACTTTTACCAGTACACTGTATAGGCTTACCCATTTACAAGCCATTGACATATTATTGTTTCCAAGTCTGTATTGCTGGATTCAAAGTTGATAGCTCTAACCATAGTTACATAATTGTACCAGTATTCATTAAATATCAGTCTACAAAATATAGGATCTACATCTACATCGTATGTGATTCTGTCAAAATTGACAATCTTATCACGGTGCGCTAATTAAATAAGAAATATAAAGATAAAGAGAAAAATTGATAGGAAAGAAAGAAATAAAGAATCAGTCAGGGTTAGGGTTAGGATAATTAAGTGGTTGTCCAAAAAGGTCATTTTAGTAGCGACCACTACATGTTTGTAGATTTTTGGTGAACCAAAAGAGATTTTTGGTTGCCCGAACTAAAAAGTAGCTGTCCCCATCAACTGGACACCCTCTTATTTCGTTGTCTGAAATACTCACAAACTTTACTAATTCTTGTCCTCACATTATATATGTTTATATCAACAGGTACATGTACAAAGTCATCAAAATATAGTTGGTAATGAAGAGGCTGATAAACTAGCAGTTGCTGGAGCAAATAAAGAACTTACTTGACCAAGGATCAGAGAAGAACATTTTTGTGTATGTACATGATTCAACGCTTGGCAAGAGTGATGCAAGTGAATGCATCCAACTCCTCAGAGTAAAAGTCAGTTAGGCATTTTCTTTCAAACTTGCTCATGAATATCAAGTGCTTGGTACAGTTGAAGACCAAGAGGTTTACATATTTATTGGTCAGGGCGTCAGTTGAATTAATAAAACAAGCTGAATATTTCAGCAGAATGTGCGCACGCTAGTTTATATATACAAGACCATTCTTCATTCTACAGCTTTCGCTCTGTCAGAGAAGATTGCACAATCCTGTTTAAACAAATGGCCCTCAGCATCCTCACTGCTAGATTAATTGTATTTTGTGAGTGAATGTATAACAGTTTAATATAAATGTGTCAAGATTACACTACTACAGATATGTAGTATTAAAAAGCTTTTTAAAAAGACAATTTTGGTCAAATATGTATATACTTGGCTACAGACATTTGTATACTCTTGTTTTTCCTGGTTTCTTACAAGTAAGATACATTTGGACAGTTCATTTACATAAATCTCCTCTGTGAAATGTTTTCTTTATTCTGCCAGCTTAGAGAAGATTTAAGAATGTTAACAACAAGATTACCAAACTTGTTTCACATTAACCATGTGACTCTTCCACCTGCTTGGATGTTTTTCTTTATAAGAAAGAACATCATAAATTGACACAAGTAAATAAAAATAGTTTTGAATTTTATTACAAATTGACAATATAAAATGCACATCATTTTATGTATATTAAAGAAATTGTTGGTGTTTTAGTGATTAAAGAAGAAATTCATCTATAGTTAGTTTGTTTATGCCCCGGCACCATAACTAAAGGTGATAGGTTATTGACAGAGACTGAACTGACTATTGTGACAGTCTTACTTAAGGTTTTGGAATGGTGGTTATAAATTTCAATCGGTTATATTACGAAGACTGATTGCAAAATTATTCACTACTTTTTAAATTTCACATACAGTGAAAACAATTCTGACTATTGATAAGAGCCATAAGTCAGAAAATTGACTGCACTGAAAAATAACCATGTAAATTACTAATATTTTCTCCTCAAATGGTATAGAAAAATAAATGCATGCAACATAATTTACAATAAGCACCATAGAACACAATTACTATTAAATCTACAAACATTAGTGTAGATTAAATTTATAAATGACAACATTTATTCAATAATTTCACAGACACATAAGGTTTACAGGTATTTTTCAGGTAGGTTTAAAATAACCTAGGGCTATCCTAAATAAGTGTTTGTTTGCAGTTTCCCAACCCAAAGTTTTAGAATGGATATGTAGGTATGATTCTATTTCATCCTAACACCCTTGTTGGGTCTAAATGAGATAGTACCCACACATGCACAATCAGTGTGCCTCACATGCGGTTAACATGGTGGAAAAACAATTGACCTTGTGTGTAAATGTTGGGCAAAATATAGAAGATAAGAGCTCTTCAAGCTGTTCTTTGAAGGGTAAAGTGCCAGTTAAGAAGTCATCGTCATCATCGACAAAATCTACCAATAGAGGTGAAAATGACAATAAATTGGGTTTGCGAAATCCGATGAAGACTCCACACGTAATCAATCTGTGTTGACTTTATTGAAACAAATTCAGAGCTCTGTGGCAGCTCAAGGTAAAAACTACAAAAATGTACAAGAAAGTTTACTGGCTATTGAAACTTATGAGTACGATACAGGCCTCGAGGATGTTGACATTGAATGTTATGAAAGCCGAGATGCCCAGGTACTATCTCATTTAATCCCTCCAAGGTTTATTGGACTCGTAGAATCTCGATCGTTTGGTTTAGCTTAAGAATTTTTTTTCATATTTGTACATTCACTCATACATTCTGACCAGGAACAATTTTTTCTCAACAAAGCCAAAAAAGAATCCAGTATTGGGATTGCCTATCAAAATAAGTAATGTGCATCAATTTGGCCTGTAGATAGAGGAACTGTAAACAGACACTTTTCAGGATGACCTAGCTAATCAGAATATCTTTATACATGATACAATATTAATTTTTGTTCAAGACTCAAGTTAAAATGTTAAATCATCAACATGATCAAATCATAGCATTGGCAGCAGATGTATTGAGATGAAATGGACATGGACCTTCAGTCCATTGTATCAAACCATGTTCTGATAGCTGAGAGGATTGGAAATGATCTTTTAACAGTGACTGAGAGAAACTTGTATGTAGACCACACCCTTCTTCTTCACTTGCCTTGTCTCCAGACAAGCGATACAAATCTTTCAATAAAGACGATGCCCACAATTGTACATGTACATCGGGGATTTTACCAGCTAGCTGCATGGCAGGTGTAACCATGTTAAGAGATTCACTACTATTGCCTAGCGATAGAAAAATATGTCCTAAAAGAACCAAGGAACAAGATGTTAACCTATTCAGATCTTCAGCATTTGCCATTTTAAGAGTCTCACGTAAATATCTTTTGGCTTCAGTATAATGAGCTTGAAAGAATGTTTGCAATCCTTGTACATAGTAAGCTGAAGCCTTCAAGCTATGTGAAGTAGTATGTTCCATTTTCTCAGGATCTATTTTATCCAGTAAACCCATAAAATCTTGTTGTCTACCGTTACGTAAGTAAACAATGGCTAGATTCATGTATACAAATGATGACAAATCTGTACTAGTCGATTGTTTCAAGGCTGTTAGGAACTGGGCCTCAGCTGCTTCCATGCAGTTCATAGACATAGCATATAAACCAAGTAAGATATGTATCTGTGAGCCATGAGTCGTAAACAATCTAGGCTGGGCTTGACATACATGACATGCTTGAAATATTTCCTGTATGGCTGTAGTCTTGTTACCCATGATTAATCTACACATAACAATATGTTCCAGTAACATGATTTGAAATGATGAAAGTAATGGATGAGCATCTAACATCTTTAACTTCTCAATCTGCATCAATGCTTTATCTGTGTACTTCTGAGCTTTGTCCATGTATCCAGCTTGCATAGAATGCATCACCGTAACCAAGTAAACTAACACACACATATGTTCCTTAGGTAACCATTGGAACATATCAAGTTGGTTAACTCCTACAGGTTCCTCGTCTGTATGTAGTTGTGTGATGGTTTGTATACTTTGTTGTAATTGTTTCAGTGAGGGTTTCACACTTTTAACTTGTCCAGCTGTCAGGTAATGACAAACTTGTAGAACAAGGAAGAAAACTTTAGATGATTCTTTCTGAACAGCTGGACCTGTCCACTTTTCTATCATAGCACCTTAAATTAGAACATAACATAATAAGTATTTAATCAATTAATTTTGATTTAACATTATGTTGACAAGCTACCTCTGTACCTGAGTATAGTATTTCTTCTAAGCTTCTTTTAGTTTTACTGGTATTTGTTTACCCTTCAACAATGAAGTGTCAACTTCTCCCTATGCAAAGGAAAATCAGGATTATGGTCATATTTTCATGGACGGGTTAGACTTGCCACAGCTTAGAATTGCATCCAAATTGCAGACTTAAATTCTAGCAAGGAACAACTCCTCCATGTACTAATAGTTAAAATTATACATATTATGTAGAGCTTTTATAAATACATGTACAAACAAGATTGTTTAAGGTGACCATATAAAAAAGGAAGTTAAACAGAAAAGACTAGAATTAACATTTTTAATCAAGCAATGGTTGTTTTGTTAGTACAGCCTTGTATTCCCCAGTATTCATAAGGTAAACATAAAGTATCACAGTATAACATTTAGTAATAAAAAGTACCATTGTACCATAAAACACTGGTACTTAATACCACACTTCAGTATAAAATACAAATTAATTATGAAACAATGAAAGTAAACATCTTGAGAATTACACCATATGTTACTATAGAGGTAAGATTGGACTGAGAAAAAAATATCCAATCCTGTTATAATCATAATCATTAAATAATGAAATCATATTTTATGGTCCTTCTGTCAACCTCTTAAATATTGGGATACCTGATGATTATAACAAAATACATATGAACTTGTGTGATAAAAAATATGGTTAAGACAGCTTAGCAAACAAAAAACAAGTTATAAAACATTTGACATTATTGAATCATAATGATTGATTAATACTTTCTACAAACATAATTAACAATAAAATGAACATTTATCACATACATTTCATAAAATAATGATGTTTTCTTGTAGCCTTATCTAACAGACTTTCTCTATTTCCTTGTAACACAATGTTATGAAAGGTAACTTTCTGAGCAATGTAAAATCTAATCAATCTAATATTAATGAACAAAGTTTCAATACATGTATTTTCAAAATCATGAAATCTTTCATCCATGAATAAAGACTTAGTGCTTGAGCCTTCTATTTAGACTTGAAATTATTTTGAGTTCACATTATACTAATTCAAACATTAGATGCAAAAATTTTCATAGGCATTAAAAATCGATTTGATCAAATGCAGTCTAAATTTAGGATAAAAACAGTATCTTATCCATAATTATTTTCTTTGTATTATATTGGTTTATTATGTGATATTAGCACTTCCCAGTGAGTACAACCATATATCAGTTCATACAACCAAGAAAACAAAATTTGCTGACAGTTCACCTTATTTGGTTGCAAAAACTTTCCTGACTATTAAAATTAAACTACCAACTGTATATTTTAGAAACAAGAGCTAATTTTACATCTTAAATATTACAAACCTGCTCTAGAAAGTGTCTCATTTACTTGAACAGCATCTTTATTGATAAGTAACAACATTCCTTTACTTAGTAGAAACAACAGTGTTGTATATTGTGACGAGGCCGCTGCAGCATAATCTGCTCCATCTCCTAGTAGATGACAAGCTTCTGTAAACTCTTTGTTTGATGCACAAATCTGGGCAAGTTGAAACAAGATACGACAATGCCAGAATGGTGCTTGCTGTGACATATCTTTGGCTTTGTTCAACAATGGTTTAACCAGTTGACTTTGACCCTGAAAAATGATAAAACATAACAAACGATCATTGATAATTTAGTCTCAGTTCTTGTACCTTTCATATGAATGATAATGAAATAAAATAGCAATGTCAATAGATTATCTGAATAAACCAAATTCTATATAACATAGTGGTGAGCATGGATCAGGACAACTCACTCTGAGACAACTCAACCCATAACAAGGGACAACTTAATCCATAAGTGGCAACAACTCAACCCATAAGTGTTTACAACGCAACCTGTGGACAACACAACCAACAAAAAACTCAAACCTATATTATTCCTAGATTTCTGAACTGCAACTTTCGCAACAAAACATCAAGTCCTAAACTGGATTATTGTAGTTCAGCATGGTCACCACATCGACAGAACTTGAAACAACAGGTGAAGATGATCCAAAGACAAGCTGCAAGGTTTGTCACAAACCATTACTACAACTCTAATCTATAGCGCCTTAAACATGCAACATCATCTCGGCTTGGAAAGTCATGAATCTAGACTCACCAAAACCCAGCTTACAGATCTTTACACAATAATGTAACCCAATAAAAATCCATGGTCCAAACTGAGATTCGAACCCACGACCTCTCGATTTGTAAGCGGACACTCTACAGGCCTTTTTTTCCTTATATAACAGAGGCCTTTAACAGGCGCCTTCCCCTCTTGAAATTTCTTTAAAATCATGCAGTTTTCCCCATATTTGGAGTTAACCTTGGATATTTTGTTCCCCTTACTATGACATTGTGATAAAATTTCCCCAAATATTCTCTATACAAAAAGGCCACAGGCCCCTTCCCCAAGTACTGAAAAAAAGCTCTGCTCTACCATGTTGCCATAAAAGCTACCTTAAGTTAGAGGCAAGGGAGTACAAGTGCCGTATTATGCATCTGCTACAATAATTCATGGCCTTGTTGACATTGATGGCTTCCTTTATTTAAGTCCAGTAACTCTTGAGTTGTCGGTGAGTTGTTTTCTGGCTAGATGAGTAGTCCCAACTTTGGGTTGAGATGTCCACAGGACTTGATGTCAAGTTTAACCAGGCCCAGTGAGCAGCCCCTAAACAAATGACATATTATAAATGTTGTGGCTGAACTATTTTGTGATCCATTGAAATGTTATAGACACATTATCAAGATCTTAGTTGTATCACTTCACAACGATGTTCAAAAAAGCAAAGACCGATTCAATTTTATGAACAGTACGAATCGTCCTGTGTACGAAAGGACTAACAGAAAAGTTTGAAATGAATAAAATCCTTCACTAACCTGCTTTTCATACATTGTCGCCAAGTTACTTGCAGCTTCAAATTTGACGTCATCACAATGAGAAATGTTACAAGAAACAGACCAGGCACTCTCAAGATGTTCTCTTGCTAAATCTGTATTTTTTGTGTGCGACAACAAAATATTGCCCAACTGAAGATGTGTCTTTGCAGCAATCGCAGGGGGTGGATTGAGATTAAAAACTGCTTTTAAACAATGAATGCAATGTCGAATATTTGACACTGACCTATAGCTCTCAGCCAGCCCCAGTAGAGCTGCGTAGCAGTTTTGGTCAAATTCTCGTTTCGATTTGTCGGTGGCCATTTTGTCTTCACCAATACACTATTTATTCCGCCACTAGGCGTAGGAAGAAGACATTCAACGCCGCGTTCAATAAACCTCTACCATACAGTACATAATGAATTTGTACGCGCGGCATATTTGAAAACCCGTTTAGTCCGTCGGGACACTTTATTGAACACAATGTACGTGTACACTGAATTTTGATAAATATTTTAATACAATAATTTTGATATCTTTATTTTCCTTCGTTTTTTTACAGATTATAGTTCGGTTCCTGCTTTTAAAAATCAATTCATGCATTTAGAAAAGGAAAAGCTCGGGTTAAAGTCGCAAGAAATTCATCAAAAAACAAAAATAGAATACGCGCCAGCGAAATATGTGTTAAACGGACGTACGTTAATTATGCAATATAAAACTTTGGTGGTGGACTCTAGTTTGATATGAGACTCTTTTGGAGTAGTTCAGTGAATCTATAACATTTGGGACCCCCTTGTGCTAAAATATATTGTTAGCCTTGTAAAGCGTAAAATACATGAGTCTTCAGAAAATGTGTCAGGATAGACTAGTGCGGACCCATAATTTCTTAAAGGACGTATAAATGATTGTTTTAATGTGACCGTCCCGTCTAAGTAGACATGCTCATGTTCCTCTGCAAATGTTGCAACAAAGTAACAAAACATAACTTCTCCGAAAATTTTGAGATGCAATGTTTCATATACGTGCCTAGTTATACTTATTTGAATACAATTATGTTTTTTTTCAAAAGCTTAAAATATTTTGCTTCCAAACATGCCATATTTAGAAAACTCCTCTGTACATTTAGGGGGAGGGATTCATTCAACCCCAAACCTCCTTTGCACCTGCTTGTGTTCAGTCTCTTCTGGAAAAAAATAACCATGACCACCAAACTATAGATGTTTAATATTACATAAACACTGGTCATACCCGTGTTGATATTTGAATCAAAGACTATCTCATTATGGATGTTTTTCTATTTAATGGTAACATTATTTTTGACTGAAATTAAACAAAAACTTCACAATTGTTTATTGGGTAACCATCTTTCTTACGGTTTTAAGAAAGCACGGAAATCAGATTTTGAAAAGAAAAAAATATATTTAAATCTTCTCAAAAACTGTTCCATAGACATGATCACTATTTGGCACGTGGAGTCAGTAAATATTGTTCGCATTATTTCTCTTGAAACATATAATTTGCCTTATCCATGCAAGGATCTCTAGTCTCTAGAACCTAGCTGATCCATTGGTCATATGCAACACGACCTCTACTTTATACTGTATTATTGCTTCCTTTAAGGTATTCTTTTATAATCTTGTAAATACAAGAACGTGTTTCATTGTTATATAATTTAACAGCAAACTCCTGTTCAGAGAGTCAGCAGCGCATCAAACTCCCCGCAGCGGTTAGCGTGACGCAATCACTGTGAGAAGTTCGGCTGCGCATAGGTCGCGAGATATTTTATGGGATCAGGGGAGATCACTGTGTCAGATGTTTATCCAGTTGATTACAATTACTCCCCTTAGTATTAAAAAGGTTAGTGTTTACTTCCTGTCTAGATTTAACCAGGTAAGTTACTATTTACCGCTCTATTTAAATCTTCTTCCAACGGACATCAAGTGTTTACATCGTTCCATCCATCTATTTTAGATGCAATAAAACGGTCTTATACCCCCCCCCCCCCTGAAATTCATTTTGCTGTCAGTTGCACGTATACAATAACCCTGCTGATTTAAATACTCAATATTTCTTTGATTATCCCCGTTGATAAACATGAATATTTTTATCATAATTGTGTACAGGTGTACTGTAGTGAGTATTTAAATCAGCGGGGTTAAGGTTCAAGTAAAGTCTTCATCCCTTTGTATGTTTCATAAGGAACATTTTGATTTATAAAACACTTCTCTGAGTGGAGAAGTGACAGAATTAGAGCATTTTCATTTTCACTAAATTATTTTGCAAACCAAGACTTTACATGATCGAACCTTAATGTCACTGTCCGTAGAATAACTTGAACTTTTCATAGATTTACTAATGTTACGTTTTCTATCCTATATTTTTTAAGTGACTTCTAATTAACTTCTCTTGTTGACTGTGTCAATATTTTATGCCTTTGTAATTTATTTCATACAGCATGGTACAATAACTTGGGAAAAAAATACAAAAACTTGCAAATTGGAATTCACAATGAAAACAAATATTCTTAAGGTGTACCAAATTGCTTTCTTCTATGGAATTAAGTTGAAGTGATATACTGATAAGCCACAATTAGGCTTGCAGGCAGATATCACATTATTTAGTTGTTACATCAGACAGAGAGAGAGAAAGAGAGAGTAATTTGAGACAGTTAGGCCACAACAAATTGATCATATGTTCTATGGATTCGATCGCACCTTAATTTTGACAGTTTTTTACAAAAAATTATTTTTATTTTCTCGCTCGCTCATAAAAATTTGGTCAAACCGCTATATAATGCAACTGAATTGAGATTTTTAAAAAAAAATTTTCTTCGCTTGCTCGCCCCATTTTTTTTTCTAGAAAAATCCATAGAACATATCATCAACTTGTTGTGGCCTTAATGAGTATATAAGTGAAAGACTTATAATATCAATGTTTTTGTTATATCTTATTACTACCTGTCAACTATTATCTGGGTGGGGTATTCTACTACTTGACATGTTCAAGAGAATAACATATCTCCTTTTTATATTTGGTGTACTCAATGCCATTCCTCTGATTCAGGAGAAAACAATCTCGAAATTTTTGCTATGAGGACCAGTTCAAGATTTTTTCCTAGGTAGATGGTTCTTTACTCCCTTAAAGGCACTTTGAATCCCAATTTTTTATGTTTTTAATGTATTTAAAAATTATCTTGGTTGTAAGCTGCTTGAAAACACATTGTCATGGTCCATCTTAATTCAGTAATTGCCTTAGCCCACAAAGAATAATTTATACTTAAGGTGTATCAAAGGGCTTTCTTCTTGATAAGCCACTATTAGAGAAGTGCAATAGTTTCTATGGCATGCACTAAGTTTAGATATGTAATGTTTTAACTTGAAGTCTACAAGTATGGCCAAATTGTGCTATCCTCTAAAATCAAAATTGATAAATATGATTATGTACATATCCATTGAAGATGGTGTCTGGATGATTCCTCTTGAATTTTCAAATACTTAGTAAAACTATGGAAATCAAATAATATACTGTAAGGCGTTCATACTTGTAAAATTTTTTGCCAGGAAAAGGGATTGGTCTTAAAAACATAATGATATCAGTAATAAAATTGGTTTCTTTCTTGATTACATCATATAGGTGATTACCTACATTGCTTTCATGTGGAATATTTTATGATTTTATATTTATTAGAAAATTAATTTCTGTGCCATCTAATATAAAAGAAGATATGTCTTAGTTAATGGTAGATTTCTACCAGTTGTTCTGATCTTATCTTTATATCATTTTGTCTTTGAAAACAGATATATGATAGTTTTAATATGAATGTTTACATCTGTCATTTTATATGTTGTTTTCTTTCAGCAGTTTAACCATGATGTATGGCAACAATTTGTCATTTTGTTAGAGTCTGCAGGAACAGAACAGAACAGAACAGATAATTTATTTCAAGTAACGTATACTATAGTATCTAGTTACAAACAATTGAATATAGACAGTATATCAGTTACAGGGGTTGTTGACTGTGAATGGTTGCTTTGTTGTTGCCATTTGACAAAAGAGGTAAGCGAAGTAATACTATGACGGATAAATAACAAATACATGTACTGTAGCAAAACAGAGATAAGATAAAATACCTGGAATCCCTTGCCTACGGGCTTCATTTTATGGTGTTGTGGTTGTGTCCCATTCATGCATCAAAAAGTTCTTAACTTTGCTTGAAGATTATTCCTTAAACAGTGAAAGAAAAATTGAATTTTCTTTAAATTACAAATGCTTTTTTGTGTGTTAATGATAGACCTAGTTCTGTACAAACAATTTCAAAGGATTTTACTTAGACATAATCGTTTACTGCAAACATGTCTGATAAAGTTGGTATCTCAAATCTTGACACAAGATTTAGAATGATAAAGCACATTGACATAAAATTTTACTCCCCAGAGTTTGTGGCAGTAAAATTTATCCCCAGTCCGTTCTTCAAATTTATTATCAGGAATTATCAATCATTATTTCCATCAGACAATCATTACACATTGTCTGCATGGCCATTTTTGTTTTCACTGTGACATTTCAAAGCGCACATCCCTAGGGTGGTTAATAACTTTATGTTTTGGAGAATGTTGTAACCGATATGGCCCCTAATGGCCCCTATACTCGGGGACAATTACTAAAATTAAATTAGAAATGAGCTACGATCCCAATTAAAAATTCACAAATGCACCATGAAAAGTTCATTTCTTGGAGTGTGCGCCTTATGCATTATTTTAAATGACCTTTGATTTGTCAGTTCTTGTGACCTTCAAGAATTCAGTTGTCATGAATCACTCGGGAGACAGTTCCGTCTGCTAGCCCTGAATGTAATGTCGACAAAATGGATTAAAAAATTTATGTATTTCTTGCAGCAAATAATTGTACAATGAATCATGCATGTTTTAAAAAGTTTGGTTTTTAATTGATTTGGCATTGTGAACATTAAATTGCCTTCAATTTCCTTCGTCTAATGTTATTATTCAGGCTGATTGATCTAGTGTCCGATTGAGATATTTGCCACATTATTATCTGATGAAAAACTTGGATTGCTGATTGCACTTTACCTAATATTAATTTTGTTAACTTGTTAATTAAATGAAATATTTGATTGGCATCTACAAACACTGATCATTTGATAGTCTTATGTAACTTAACAAGGAGCAGAGGTTTATTGGTAGGACTGTGCTTAGGGATCCAGTGGTCTTTGGGTTTGAGCCCTTCTTGGTGCACTGCAAATTTCCTTGAGCAAGAAATTTACTCACAATTGTTCCAATCCACCCAGGTGTAAATAGGTATTATGAGGTCTAGTTGAAGACAATTTCAATGATCACGGGTTATCATACAAAATTGTTAAGTCTGCTGAACATGAATTGTATAGCAATGGTAGTAGACTTTAAACACCACTTTAATGTTAACAAGAACCCAATATATATAAAAATTTAGTGGATGAACTAAACTCTAATTATATTATATTACAATGTAGTTTTATCATCACAACTTTGCAGTCAGTATTGAACAGATATTGAAGGTGATGAAAAGATTCTTTTTAATACTTTTTTTTTTTTTTTTTTTTTAGAGTTTTACATCATTAATATAGTTTGAATTATTAGTATCATTAATAGCTGTCGGCGCGATATGACCTTTTAGTGTTGGTGCGCCGTAAAATCCAAACAAACAAACAAAACATTTAATACTTTTCCTGTGTGTGTTGCTGCATTAAGTTATTATGTACCATATTGCAGTTGTATTGCAATACTTTTACAGCTGTACATTAAATACCATGCATTGTATGTGAGAGCAATAAAAAGTGTATGCTCTGGTCAACAATTAAAACAAGAAAATCTTGTCTTAGAACCTGGGTTTGACTCTAATGGTGTCCCGGGATTTCAAGGTCCCCAAAAACTAGGGAGGAATCTCAATGATGCATAGCTAGGGATTCCATCAGGACCCCTTCAAATTGTGACTTCTAATCTGTATCAAAAATCTTCTTTTTTTGGAGAAATCCCTTACGTTTAGTAGGAATCTCTGAATAATTGATTAGGGATTCTTTCTGGATCCTTAGTAAAACAGTAAGTGACGGAGGAGCCTGCTTAGAACTGCATACTTCTCATGTTGTTTTCAAGGTTTTTTGTTGATTATCATCAAAGTGATGGAAGTTTTTTAAAGTTATCATAGATGATAATAATTTATTATAAGAGTTACTGATGATTGATTTTCTTATCTCCACTCTCCTCTCACCTCTCACCAGGATTCTTGATAATTTATCAATTACACAGCAGCAGCTGTCAATGTTATAACAGATTTTATAATATATTATATATATTTTGTCCACAAAAAAAAGAGTTTGCTATCTTTATATAATATATAATATATATGTTGACAAAAACATTTCATTTTATTGTTGATAGGTGTTACATGTATTAGCTTTAAAATAGTCTTATCTTTTTATCAATAGATTTGGCTGCTATGTAATTAAATAGGAGAGATAAAGTTAGATGTTGACAATGGTAGACTCTGTAAGGGGTCAGATGGGGCTTCCCTCTAGATTTTTCATCATACCATAATTCATAAAAGATGTTGAAATTGGGATTCAAATGATAGTTTGGGCATTTAGACTACCCTGTGAGAAAAGTATTAGTTTGGACCCCCTAGAAAACATTTCTGGACCGGTTGTTGAATCAGACTTTGTTTCCGATATAAATTCCCATGATGTCCAATATTTATTGTTATAAATTCCAATTATGATTTGATGTTGTATTTTAACAATAATATATTGTATAAAAGTCATTGTCAATATCTATCATTGGATTATATACCAAAATGACAAGTCACATGACAGGAAGTGATGTCGTCTGCTGCAAGAACTGTAGACTGTATCCCTTGAGGATCAGACTGGTTTCTATAGTTTTATTTTCTGCCTTATTAGATTAGAGCTTTAGGCTGTGACATTAATTACACGCTAGCTATTTTCTCCGTTGCAGAAACTGAGAAAACAATTGGATTTTGCGAAGTTGGATACTAGGGGAGAAAATATCGAATAATGTGAGGACAAGTAACTGTGAACCGATATTGTTTAGAGATTTTCCGTCAGTGCCTTTTTGTGTGTGAGAGAAGAAAGATGTTTTGGTAGCATGTGGTATGAGGGATTTAATTCAGATATGTGACAGATTTTAGGTTTGTGTATTTCTTTATGTAGAATGTAAATGTAACTTTATATTGGTGCTGATGTCAGCTGATTTTTTTTTTGTATATTTTTTGAAGATTTTTGAGAAAATAATTCTATTGCGTTCAGTTTAAAAATACATGTTTCTGGAAAGCTGTAAAAATTTGCTAGCATCATTATATTGTTACAGAAAATGATATAATATTGCAAACACTGTGTTTAATCTTAAGAGACAGGATTTTAACTCTTTTAATCTTAAGATGATATGTTTTATATTTTAATCGTTAGACAGTAAAGATCTGTTTTGTAAGATATAGTCTTTATATTTTTGTTTTTATACTCGTCTATTCTTGCAAAAAGGTTCACTATATTTCTAAAAAGGGCTGAAGGGACAAAAATAACTTCTTAAAAAGTACCAGGACCACTCAATGTTCTATTACAATACTTGTAAGCTTGATTAAATGTTTTGAAGGGTTTTATTGAAGACTTTGATTGACCAATGATTTTATTAATATTCATCATAAATCTCTATAAATTAAAATGTAATGTAGATTTTACAGTAAAACATGTTTGCACAGCACAACTACCCAAGAAAATTGGTAAAATTCCGATAGGCTTATCAGCATATTCTGGGGTTGCTAGTTTGCTTAACTTTGTCATGATGAAGTCTTGATAACATTTCAGTTTGAATAATTCTAAGTAGATAAATTTGTTGCAGTTATTTTTAATTTAGATGATAGAATCTACGGTAAAAAATTATTATATTTTAAATATGGGATATTTAAATTGTTTAAAATTTGTATGCATAATTATCAGGGCTGCGGAAAGTATCCGAGTACTCAGGTATTCGCAATTTCGACTAGAAAATCGAGTATGAATTATTGTCATGTCCAAAATCGTTGGATCGCGATCTATTTTTGGAAAAAATAAAAGCGCATTTTAGCTTAATTACCACTGAAATCTAGTCGCCCTACTAAAGAAAACTTGGATTTATGCATGGACCGAATTATCGTGAGTCAAAATTTCGATTTATGCACATTAATTTAAACAAAAATGTTATCACTGCAAATGCCCATTAAACGTCTGGTAATAGAAATGTTTATAGTACATGGTTTTCCTTATAGTAAAAGTTTCTTTAATTCTTCCCTTATTTTTGTTATTACATGAATTATGTAATACTATGCTTCTCCATTAACAAGTGATTTATGGCTCGATTTGTGAATCACTACACATGAATCGTTGTTGGGATTGGATCGCCACTTGCTCAATGATCCACAGCCCTAATAATTATATGCATAGGAAGTTATCTGGTAATATAAACAGAATGGTTTACAAGTTAGCTGTGGTTTAATTTGTACATGTCAATGTCTGAATCGATACAAATTAAATGTTATAGGAAATAATAGAAGAGTTTAATTGATTGTTAAAACGTTGCACTGCTAGGCATTGATGTTTTATTTTATAGATCACAAACAATAGGGAAGCTTACAGTAACAAAACTGTTAAACTATCCTATCAATAGGTTCAGACTAGGTTTTGTTATATTTTCATATTGATTTAGATTTTGTAATGTACAGGTTGGTAGCAATAATGCTGTCATTGACGTAATAACATGAACAAGTTAGGCTTACAGCTCATTTATGTAGAATATTAAAAATCCGTATTAAGCAAAAGCAAATTGGTTTAATAATAATTTGCAATTAAAAATCTTGATCAAAACTTATCACTAAGACAATAATATATACATAGTAAACTGTTAAATTTAGAATTCTCCTAATTCCAATGTCATTAATACATTAGAAAACCATGATTAAGGATTTTAAAAACACAATTCTTTTAATTAATCAGGGTAGTCCTTTTGCATAGATTTTATAAAGCAACATTCTATCACAAAATTGTTAATGATTTTTTTAATCATTTTTTTAAAAGTAGTTTTAAAGTTTGATATGAAAATCTCCCTTTGATATGAAAGTAGTGTCAATTGTAATTTAGTAATAAGTTAGTATAATTTGAAAATCTGACATGGTGAAGACATAAGAAATATGTAACCCGATAAAAATCCATGGTCCAAAGTTACTCCAAACTGAGATTCAAACTTAGTACCTCTCGAGTAGTAAGCGGACACTCTACCACGTTGCCATTAAAGCTAGCTTGAAGGCAAGGGAGTACAAGTGCTGTATTATACCTCTGCTACAAATACAATGTACAATAACGAACCAGTTTTCTGAGAATGATTTTGTGGCCATATTAAAACATAGTTTTTTTGGAATTGGCACGGAATTCTACCTTAATTGGAAGAGCTGTTTTGTTTGACAGACATAACATGCCTCTGTAATAAAACTATGTTCTAACAAACTGATGAAACCTCCCCTTTATTTAGGCTATATGACACGCCTACATCAAGGCTAGTTGAAGTTTGTTTCACAGTTTGAAGTTGTTGCTGGTGATTACTTTAATGTTCATGACATTGAATAAAACAAGTGACTTGGTAACCTAATTTTGTAGTTAAAAACCTGCATACTGTTACAGTCAAACTTCTATATTTAAAACAAGAAATGTCTTTAAAAAAGACAAACGGCGTCGATTTAAAAACAAGAGGGCCCAAAGGGCCCTGGGTGCTCACCTAAGGAAAAGGTCAAAGGTCACAGAAGAGCCATTTACATAGGACCACTAATGTTAAAACCTATTTTTGACGTGGTGATGGATTGCCAGATTCCGTTAGTATTTGCTCATACAAGTTGTGACCACGCATCATCACTTCATCAACAACATTTGCAGACCAGTTTCGCAGACTTGGCACATGATTGCCTACTGTAAACAATATGACAGCCAATGCAATTGCCGTACACTGATAACCACAGGGAATTGTCAAGTTACTTCCCTTTGATTTTTCCAACATACATTTAATATACTTATATACAAGGGGTACAACTGCGTTTACTAGACCGATTCATCTAGATTTCTTATTTTGTGGCTCACAAAAAATACTGATACCCTAGTAGCACTTTAACCGCACGATTAAATTGATTAAACATAACTCTTCGAGCTATGAATATTAAATGTTTCATAGGGCAGATCATTAAAACACTCGCCAACAAAAAACAATTCTTTTTGACAAATAATTTTTAGATATTCAAAATATGAATTTCGAGACCTTTCTAGTGATATAAAATGCAAAATTGTTTGATGAAAAATGACTTAGTAATTGCAATTTTAAAATTACTGTGTTTTCATTGTATTTACTCGCTATCATTTCTTGCCAACCAGCGAACGGTTACCTGTAGTATTTATCAGCTCCTTGTTACTATTTATAGACATCATAACAATAACAATGAACTGGTGTATATGTGGAGCTGTGACTCTCAAAGTGTAAACCCCGGAAACTGGACGTAGTGAGGCTAATTTAATAATTATTGGGTTATATGTCAGACTTTTTACTAGAAACCGGTTCACATCTGGAGACGTAATTCATTTTACCCATAAAATATTGTGTTTGACACGTAACTTTTTATTGTTACAAAATAAAAAAAACACTTTGGAAAGCAATAGAAGTCTACCCAAAAAAAATTATCTACGAACGAAGCAAAATTTCGTAAAACACTGCATTACAATAGTGTGGCCTTTATTTTTTCGCGCATGTCAGGGCCATCCAATCGAAGAGGGGGTTTTCTCTGTTTCCCCAGTACGTCATTCTCAGTGCTTATAAAATCATCCAATAGAACGGCGGATTTCCGAAATCCCCAGACAGACGTCATTATACAGAAATGTAGGTCAAAATCCAGCTTAGACAGCTACGCCGAAAAAACCATTATTTAACATTCTGGTGACTGCTTAATAGAGAAGTAAAATAAAGTCTTTCCTTTAATTTTCTCAAGCACTAGCTTGATTTAATATGTTATTATAGTAAAGAGTAAAATTATCGACTAGCCCAATTGTATGAAATTAACATTAGCCTGAATCAACTTTCACTAGCCCCAGGCTTCAGGCTAGTGAGTTAAGGTGATGTCTGAAATCAGAACAAAATTAATTAACCATATAAGTTTTGAAATTTAGTTTCTTGATTGCTTATGTGAGAATATTGCTTAGTACTGGTTGCCATTAACTCTGGTTTCATTGTTTATTTATTTATTTAGTTGGGTTTTACGCTGTAGCAAAACATTGTATAGGTCACATAACGGCGTCCAGCGCACCTAACCTAGCTTTCATGGACCCTTAACTATAACCAGTTCTCACTTACCCTTCCACAAGGCGGAAATTTCTCCATATACCTTATTATTGGAGGAAAATTGTTATTATTGTCAAATTTTCATGGAAGGGTAGGATTCGAACCCGTTCCCTCTTTGGGACACTTGGATTCAAAATCCAGGGGCGCTACCAACTGCGCTTCCAACCCGGGTTCTGGTTTCAATTAGTACATATGTAGATAACTTTAAGTTTTAGATATGAATGTTTAAATGGTGTCAACCCAGATTGTTTAATCTATGAATTAATTCACATGTCACATGATTTGATACATTATGTGTCACAATGCTGACCGTTGTTCATTCATTTTATCATTTAAATTGGCTTTCAGCTTTCGTCTGCCATCATCGCATGTGGTGGTAACTTTTTCAACATGATTTATATTGCTGTTTTGACTAGCATAGCTTTGTTATTCACAACAAATGTGCTAATTGTTTCATGCAATGAATGAACTACTGACCCATTTATGCATTTATAAAATATAAACTGTAGATATCTGTAGTGAAGTGACACAATTTTGGCTTACTTTGAGGCAGAATAAAGTTTCACAAAGTTTCTTTCAAAAAGTATTCTTTTGATATTAAATTGCATTTTATAGTCTAAGTTTCATGCTTATGCATATTCACTGACTTAACAACAAATACCCTTGTATGGGCATAGTGCTACTTGCATCTATCTATCCATTTCCCTGGGGAGTCTTACTTCACTTAGTGCAGTGGACTTACAATGGAATTATATTATATTATCTCCCACATAGCCATTTATGTCTTGATGGAGTGAAGCATTATTGTGTACAAGAAAAATTAGTAATGTCTCATGTGAGGTTTGAACTTGAGATCTATGAATTCCTAATCCCATGTTCTACCACTGGACTACTGGTTCTTTGATAGCTAGAGTTGTCACAAGAATCAGAAACAACTGTCAGACTATTGGTATGACTAGCAGACATTCCGAAATGTGCCGGTCCGACAGACCTGACCAGTGAAATTCCAGTTGGTCCAGTAAAATGTTTGTCGTAACCAGTCCGAATTAATGTCCAGTTAAATTTCATTTTTTTTAAATTAAAATCAGGACAACTATCAGCCTTTTTATCTTATTTATTGGTATTTATTGAACTAAGTTGTAATAATGACCGATTAGCAACAGAAAACAGTAATGATAAGTTATGACATATTGACATTTTGATGATTTCTTCCGGTCCATTGAAACTTGATTTGGTCCAATGATTCTTCGAAGATCACTGGACCGAATGTCCAGTAATGTCAAAACACTTTTCGGAATGTCTGGGTATACTGGTGTCATATAAATATTAATATTAATAACAATATCTACTTTCCATATACAATATATATCGTGTCTAAACAGATGTTTTATTAGTTTCTAGGAATGTTCATCTATGGTAACATATTGACCTGATATATACAAGTACAGTGGATCTTGTGTTAAGCGACCATCCAAGGGAGAGACAAAAAGTGGTCGTTTAAGACAATGGTCTCTTAAGACAAATGTTGATTACGACGTTGAAACCGTCCTGACATTCTAAAATTCGTCATTTTCGTAGAACATTAATCTGTCAACGGGACGATTTTGACTGATAGATTTTCATTCAAATGTCGTCAAATACATACAAATGATGGGAATATAGATTTTCTTTCTTCTTAACATCCTAAATTCAGGTTCAAATTGCAATTATATATTTAATTAAGTAAAACTGCGAAACAGTTGTTTTTGTTTACGTACATGTTAAAATCCGGGCATTTTCGGGAATTTTCGCCATTATAACAATCAATATATTTAGGTCATCAGAGTAAAGGCTGTTAAATTTGAAACAGTGAAATTTAAACAATTAATGATAATTAGTAGTGATAATCGTCAACACATAAGCTACTTCTTTGTTCTAACAAGCGCTGCAATATTCATGCGTAAAAATGTTGGCCTTTTTAAAATTGAAAGTAGAACGTGACGCTATTTTCGGAAAACGTGTTTATAATGTCCTCAATATTGACCTTTCTTTGTTTAAATGAACAAATTGTTTCTGTGTTCGTATTTTTAAATAAATATTATTTTACACGTTCTATGCACGTATAAAAAGTCAAATTAGCAGTCTCTAGAAATGTTTTGGGAAATGATTACTCTCTACGGTGATAGAACGGTCAGAACGGATGTTTTAATTGACCCCGATACGGGACTAATTGTTCGGTGTGTATTATGTAATTACATTATAATTGGATAGTATTAGTGTCACTTTGTTGATTGTTCCCACTACCCCCTTATCTTACAGTATTTATGACTGTTAATTATTGATTTTTAGAGCCTGACATACGAGTTTAGGTGATAGACATTGAGGCGACGTATATTTTTGATTACCGATTTTTAACGATTTTTGCCAAATTAGATTTATTTGACCCGGTCGTTTAACACAAATAAGTCAGTCAGTTTCGACCAAAATGAGCGGTCGCTGGTCGCGTTAGACAAAAGTCGCTTAAGACAAAGATTTAAGTAGTAAAACTAGTTGGTGGGAACTCAGAGTGGCCGCTTAGTGCAAACGGTCGTTTAGGAGACGTGGTCGCTTGTGCAAGATTCACTGTATATAAACAATGTATCTATATCTGTCATCATGGATTATCACACCCATTGTTTTAATCTACAGATATGTGCCTCAGAGATGACAGGTGCTGGATAGTGAGGTCATTAATTAAAATATAATAAACTGTTTTATTCTAGTAAGGATGTTTGTTCTAGTTAATCACAATATTATCATTAATTTGATTATTTCTTTCAACATGTAAGGTGATAGTGCCCTGGTTAGCAGACTAGGCTTCAAATCCAGTGATATCATCATCATCATCATCATCATCATCATCATCCAGTTTAGTTTAAACAGGCCACATGTCTGGAGTGAAGTCTTCCTCTCCATGATTGGCGGTCATGAGGGTTGGTGCAATCCATTTTTTGTACCAGCTGATCACATTTAACCAGGTTTTTCCAGGTTAGCTTTGGTATGCAGTTCAATTTACATTCTTGGAACTCCACCAGCCTCACAGTTATGCAGATAGGGTTTATAGGATGTAAATGGGTCTAAGGGGGACTCTTGGTTGCCAGGTGCCAGTGCTTGTATCATATGTTGATATAAACACAACATCGAAAAGTACATTGATCAGTTTATAGGATGTAAATGATAATTAAATACTAAGTGTATTAGTACAGTTTAATGAGAATAGATTCAAATTACCTTGGTAACAGTTTTGTGACAGCTGTTTAAATATACATTAATTTTCTCTCTTTGATCCTATCTAAGTACAGTTTCAGGGGCAGATAGAGAATGTTCTTTCTGGGGTGTGTACAATCTAAGAATTAGTTTTAGCATGATAGGAACCAGTCTACGAAATTAGGATATGAAAGTGGTTGCCCGAACAAGTCATTTTAGCAGCTAGCACCGTATATTGTTTGTAGAAATTTGGATGCTTAAAAGAAATTTTTGGTCGCCCAAACTAGAAATTGGTTGTCCCAGGCAACCAGACACCCTCTAATTTAGTAGACTGATAGGAACACCAAATTACCTCTTGGTGTATTTTGTATCAATTTGTTTCTTGACTTCTTGTAATAATGTACATGTTTGTTAAATAAATGTGCATTGTTAATAATTATTTGTGTGAATCATATTGAAAATTAGTTGACACTAAATATGCTATCCACATTGAAGAAAGTTATCATTAATTAAGGGTAGGTGAGTACTGGTTATAAACAAGGGTCCAGGAAAATTAGGTTGGGTGCGCTGGACGCCGTAAAATTACCTAAATTGTGTTGACATGGCGTTAAATAAAAAAAAAATTCTGAGCGTTGTCACCCTCCTCCCCTCTGGATCCACCTCAGCACCATGCCATTAAACCATTCCTTAGGAATAATCTTGTAAAATAAACAAATTTACTTAGTATACATTATATATGAAACACCCTAGACACTCACCTTTGACTGTGTGAAGATTAAATTGTTTGTATTTATATATAAATGTTATTGTTGGTAAGGTTCAAATATTCTTCTAAGGAATGTTTGAAATAAACTATACAGCATTTAACAAGATATTAATTAATACAAGTCATGTTTTATACACCCTTTCTAATATATACTGGTCAAACATAGGATAATATTGTTAACATACATTGTATACCTGTAGTATGATCATTATACCGGTATTGATACTATTCATATGTTACTGGTCAGAACTCGGGAAATATTTCAAGACAATGTTTTAATTGAACATGTCAATAATGAAATACATACTGTTGTTGATTTACAGTGCCCTCTAAATGTCCTTTGACAAAATCCCTGTTTTTAGGGTAAAAAAATCCAAACTTACCCATGAAAATAAGGAACATTCAAGAGCCATCAGAGCAAATTTCAAAATCGACATTAATTAGTTTATCCACATTTGATTCGTACCATGTTTCATGAATAAGCTTTGATTATTGTAAAAAATACTTGCAGTACATATGTATGAATAATCAGTTTTGCACAAAAATTTACTTGTCCGTGAATTTGAGAGCACTGTATATAGGAACAAGCCTAGACTTGCACCATAAACCACAGTCAATTTCGCTGATTTTGCCAGATTTGGCTTCACACCCACTCTAGAGGGTTACCTGTAGTATGTATACTGGTCAATGACATGAAATCATACTGTTAACATAGCCATAGTATAATCATATGTTAGTGGTCAGGAAATATCTTGATGATATTAAATTAAACAAGACAATAATGAGATACATACTATTGTTAATTTATAATAATTTATTTACCTTGATAGATTGAATATAATACAAGGTCTAACAACTTAGAGAGAAAACTTCTCCTTGTCCATTTTTTAGTTCACTTGTACTTGGCATGTAGGAGAAAGTGCTTGGCTTGAGGAAATAATATGGTTGATTTTTGATGGATTTTGATAGAAAACAGTTCTAGCTATGTCCAGTTTTTAATTGCTTGGCTACACCCTCACAGTTCATGGAGCAATAGGAAGGAGTTTGTAACCCTAACCATTTGGACATGCCCAGTCATTGTGAGAAGAAGCAAGGTTTTGACAATAAGGAGATTACCATTCTAAATTCATAAAAACTCAGCCTGGCCCTCTCCCAGTGAGCAATTGTTAATTTACCTTGAAATCATTCTTTCATATCTCTCATTTTTGTGGAAGTTAAAATCATTTGTTCAAACTTTTTTAATGAAATTTTAATCGTTGATAATAGTATTTGCTATGAATTTGAAAGAAAATCAATTTGCCAATTATATTGTATTACATTTTAACTGAATGGATTCAATATTTCAAATTATGAATGAAAATTCTGACAAGCTGTCCCAAAGAAAATTATAATTTAAGTATATGTTTTGAAAATTCAACTGAAATAAGTCATTTTTGTTAAGAATAAAAAAAGTAATTGCATTTGTAGTCTAAGTTTCATGCTTATACACAGTCACTAACATTACAGCTATCTAAAACCTTTGTAATTGGGCTACTCAGGTATCTATCTATCTTCTTTAAGTGCAAAATACACATTGGTGCAACTGAGTTTTATCATCATTGCAGGTACCCATTTACACATGGGTTGGGTAAATCAATTGCGGGTAAAAAAAATTCCAAGTTAGAGTTTGAACCTGGGACCTCTTGATACCTAAGTACAAGTCCTAGCACAAGATTACTGCCTTAACATTTATCATTATTCATACATATCTTATGATTTATAAAAATTTATTCCAATCATCAATATTTCTTGTAATTATTTTGAAACTAATGTAAATTGCTGACATAAGTTAGTTCTAAGCTGTTTGTGTGCTTTCCAGGGTTATAATTGTGTCATATGAATACAGAAAGTTCACTTGATTACACAGGATTTAAAATTAGAGCACCAGCACATTACCTTAAATTGTTTAATAATAAGTCTAGACTGTCATTTAACTTTACATTGTACTAAATTACTTTGCACTCAAAACAAGATTTTCAACTTTGTATTTCGATCTTTTTTGTTTTGTTTTTGGTAACCTTAACTATTGTCATTGTTTTTAAACTATGTACGCTTTTAGAATTTGTTAGCAACTTTTTGGCTTACACAATAATTTCTATAGATCTGTAATCTTAATTTATCTACCCATAAAGGGCACATCATTAACGTGTGAACACCTTTTGATTGCAGGGTGTGAAGGGGTCTTTCTACTTGAAAGAAAAGCAAAACTATTTTACTATTCTTCATCATTCAAATTCAATCAGCATGTTTGTATCTAGGGATGTATCTTGAATAGTAAAGTTAGTTTTATGTGGACTGTCTGTACTCACATTTACTGTAATTTCAGACCCTATATATCCTTAGATATAGAATCTGCAAATAGTTCAGTGAGTATAAAAATATATATCACTGCACCTGTCATAGCAGACAGTGTACTCTTTCTAGTCTAGCTACAGACTTTTTTTAATGTATTCAACACATATGTAGGTCATATATACGACGGCCAGCTCTTCCTACTATAGGTTTCCTGGACACTTTTCTATCACCAGTACTAACTTAACCTACTACGAGGCCGACAACTCATGTTTAGGGTATGACCTACCGCGACCGGGCTCAAACCCGTGATCTCTGGAATCGAAGTCAGACTTGCTACCACTACGCCACAACCAGGAGTAACAGACACTTGAAAAATAGTTTGCAATTATAATAAGTATTGCTCATTCTGAATGTATACAAATTAACTCTCAAGCAGGTATGCAATACAAAAACTAAATATGGTGAAATGTAATACTTCACTTTGCATTTCAATCATTTGTAAAATTGACATGATTTAGTTTTAAAAGATTTGTTACAGAAAATTAAACACAAGGAGACCTAAAGGCAAGGTAGAAGGATTGTGTTACATGTTTCATTAACTTGTTTTTATAACTTTGATGTCCAACATTGTACAAGATATTTGACTTGCCTTTGTAATTATTTGCGCGTCACTGGATTTTATTTGAATTGAAGTGAACACATGAGATGTTTTAGGTATTATTTTATTGTATATTTCATGTTTATTTTATTTTGTATGAAATTTTTCAGTTGACCTCAGATGTAACCTTTCTGCTTGTTAATTTGATTGTATTATAGTTTTCTAGTATATTTTATAGTATATAATGGTTGATATACTCCAGTAAATTTGTACATGGTAAAAATTATTTGAAATTTTATTTTATGATGTTTGGTGAATTTTTGTTCATTTTCTGAGCTTATATTAAATGTTAATGTGTTCGGATGAAACTGTTGTGAAAAGTTAACTGGAAGCTTAAAGTTATGTTTGCAGGTATAATGTTTGTTTTTTATATTTTATTGCTTAGTAATTTGTAGCAGGACTGTATCTGTAGTATATGTTATAATTATTTGTGTGTGATTTTCATCAGCCCAATTAGCTCACTTGGGAGAGCATACAACTTGCAAGTAAAGGTCAAAGGTTTGGTCCTGCATCAGGCACATAACTTTTCCTCCCCCTATTACAAATAATTAATATCAAAAGCTGAGGCTATTTATCGCTCTTTTAATCTTGTACATCATATAACATTTCAGCTGTTTTCATATTTCTCACCAAAGCTACATTTTAATGTCTCATTTCCTTACATTATTTATTATTTCTGTCATTTTACTTTTGTACCACAATTTAATTTACATGCTGTATGGTTTGTTTTAACACCCCCTCAAGTTTTCATCCTCAGATTTGTTTTAATGAGTGAATTAATAAATCTGAAGTATAAACTGATGTAGAATGGTTATAGGATTTTAAATCTGTTGATCCATACAGTTTAATTCTTGATTAAAGCCAAGTAAAGCTGGAAAGATTAGCCATTGCCTTTAATATTCTTGAGAACAAGCCCAATTTAATATATTTTATGGTAAGGAGCAAAAACGAGCCCAACTTTATAAAGTAAATTTATTTCCTGTCTATAGCAATTTTCGCAAGTCATAGGTTTTGGGCAAGATGCATTGCCTGGCAATCATCTTACATTATCTAATAAGAAATGTTGCAGATTAAAGGAATAACGTCCAAGTGAAATTAACAGAAATTTAAGATTAATGTTTTTAACACCACAAGTTTTCATTAGTTATCATATTACTGTTATGCAACAATTTTCATCCCGGAGAGGATGTCATTTATTGTGTGCTAAGTAATAAATTTATTGTATAAATTGATGTGCAGGAATCATTTTACTGTATAAAATCAGAGATTTAATATCATTTTGATTTTATATCTCGCATATTTTGATTTGAGCATTGTTGCTTTTTAATGTGAACTTAATAAAATTTGATGCTAAATTTTCATGAGAAATAAATCTGGTTTTTATTGGTTCATTGTAGCATATAACATAATAGTTAAATATTTACTCAAAATTTAACATGTAAGTGTTAGTGCTGTCATATATTTTATGTAGTCTAACCTCATTTTTTTCATAAACAAACCACCTGAGTCATATACTGGTATCTGGGTAAGGTATTTTTTATAAAACAAATAATTTCAATGTTTCTCCATGGTGGATAAGTGATTTAACCGTATCAATGCGGGGCCCAATATGAAAAGCCTTTTGCCACTAGCAGGTCCAGCTCACCAGGCTCTTTGCTGTTGGCTGATCATTGTCCAATTTTATCCTGAAATCCCTAATATGACAATAGATAAGTCTAAACATTGAACATGGACTAGTCCATTGTGGAAATTCAGCATTGAAAAGGTTTAAGTAAAATCTTCAGATTTTCTACTATTGACTAGCCTTGCATAATTCTATTTATGTATTTTCTCATCAATTTTCTGGATCATATTTAAAGATTCCAATGAAACTTTTTCCCTGTGTCATTCTATCTACAGTTAACATGCTGAAATGTAACATCTCTATTGTTTTCTTTCACTTTCTTATATTTTCTCAGTTTTCTTGTGTTACCAATATTACTTTTGTTACAACATTCTTTTTTCTGTAATCTTTATTATAATACTACAGACTTGTTTTTTCTGCCTGATGTATTCTGTCATCATTCCTCTCCATCATTTTCCTCACTAAGTGCCAGTTTTTTTATAGAGTTGTACTTGATACAAAAATAAATTTGTCCACTATGTTATTTTCAATCAGTCCAACCCTGTGTTTTTTTTCTGTCATATGCATTCCATAATTATATCAGCCTTATAATGCTTCTTTCTCTACCTCTTCATAATTTTTGTTCACAAAATGCCAGTTTTGTACATTGTATTTGAGTTGTTCCTAAAAAAAACAATTGTCCACTATGTTATTTTCACTGAGTCTTTCCTCACTAATCCTGTGTTTTTCTGTCATATGCATTCCATAATTATACTTATCAGCCTTGTATTTTTCTCTCTATCACATCATAATTTTTATTCACAAAATTTCAGTTTTATTATTTAGCAGTTCTTTATATGAAAATAGTTTCATCCACTGTTATTTTCACTCGGTCTTTTCACAAGTCCTGTATTTTTTCTGTCATATGCATTCTGTCAATTTTGCTTTTTTCTCTCATTCACTCCATATTTTTCATTCACAGAATGTCAGTTTGATTATTGAGCTGTTTCTAAGGTGACATGAAAGTAGTTCTGTCCTAGGTGATTGTTATAACTTGGAAGTTTCTGGGAGACCACAAGATAGATGAGTTTGCTGAGAAATCAATTTAATCTCTCCGTATGTTATCTCAACTTATCTGTGAGAGATAATATTATTTATGTCCAATATCTCTGTGGAAATGAAATATTTGACAACTTCTTTACAACCATCGTATTAACGGTCTCTGGAAATATTGAGAAATGTGACATCACGTTTATTTTCAGTTGATCAAATAGGATTTTACGGAGATACGGAACATTTGACAGCTTGAAAATATCCTTCTTGTTTGTTGACAGATATCATTAACGTTATCTCTGGTTCCAGGGAACAATTCTCTATGACAAAAATATGTAACCAATAGTTACCAGGAAAATTCTTCCAAGTAATGAATGATATTTTTACATCATTACAAAATGGTTATTATTATTAAATAGTTCATAACTTTTTTCTTGCTCTATTTAGTTTTGTTTTTAAGTGTTACAGTACAATGCTATCGGCTGGATTACAATACGTTTTTTCACATCTATTAATAATGCAAGCACAATCCCAGAATGTTTGGGATTGGGACCTACCTTAGTTTTGTCAGAGATATTACCACTGATCAGATGGAGGCATCATTTAAAGTATGATATTACTGACTGGAAAGTTTGCTTTACTCTGTCATTGTTAACATAAAATTCAGACCTTAGTTATAATGTATCAAGTGATAGGTTGACAATATTTAAAGTGATTTTTGATGATGAATAACACATTTATTAACCATGGATGCCTCTAAAATCCTTAAGATTTTACATTAACTGGTTGGTAAGTGAGCACAAAATAGTTTACAGGATAAAGTCATTGTAAAGTCTTACCAAGAATTTGTCACAAAAAGTTTGGAAAAGTTAATGAAAAACATAACTTAAGGAAGACAGTCTTATCATAGTTTATCAATAATGTTTGTAATGTTATGCTAATGCAAATAATTATGATATGATGCTCAGAAGTGAAACATTGTTACATGATTTAAACCATCAAATTTTCATAAATAAAAATGATTATCTTTTACAAATGTTTACTGCTTTTTGTGATCTATTGATAAAACCACTTTTGTTTTAATTATACCCCCGCTTCGAAGAAGAGGGGGTATACTGTTTTACCCTTGTCCGTGCGTCCGTCCGTTACAAAATGTCCGTCGCAGTTTTCTCAGCAACTATAACATGCAGCAGCCTAATACTTTGCATATTGCTTCATCCCATAGTCCCATGTGGTGTAAAGCGATTTCATGCTCCTTGCTCATCTACTTCCTGTTTGTCGCATATTTTTAGATTTTGGCGGGGGTATCACTAGTGAGCATTAGCTCACAGATTTACTTGTTTTATCTGTTTTAAACGACAGTTGGAAATGTTTTTTGTGAAATGCTTTCTTATTTCTATCCTCACGAAACTGTGAATATATTGTATGTATGCATATCTTGTATCATAAATAAGTGTCTATAATTTTCCCACACTATGTAAATATTACTAGAAGTAAATATATGACAAAATTGTCTACTATTATAGGATGATAATTTAGTGAGTGAAACATGAATGACAGTAAATTACTATGACATTTTACTTTGTTTGAAACTACGCCCTCAGAGCAAATGAAATGTATATACACTACAAGTTCAAATAACATGCACAATGTATAGTCAAATCTGTGAACTATGTATTTAAGTCAGAGGGAAATGAAAATATAAAATTTTCATTGTAGTGAAAATATAGATTCAAAATGATGTCAATTTTGAAGATAAATATAGATAAATCTTAGAGGAGAAATGATGTAACATTATTTTTGTGTATAAGATCTTTTTATTCAAATTGTGAACGATTAAGAAATTGTTATTTTCACTTATGGCTATGTTTCTCATGAAAATATGTTTCTGAGCTCAATCAGTAAAATAAATCTAATTTTGCACCAAAATCACAAATATCCTCTTTCTCTGCTTGATTATAATGAAATATGTTGAGAACTACAATTTCCTACATTTAACACTTTTATTTGTCTGCAGAGTACCTTCATTTCCTAAAATGATTTATATAATTAAAACTAGTTGCCTGATATGACAGATCCCTGGAGACCTAATGTCACACTGCATACCTTATGAATAAATAATAAAAGTGTGCATTGACTTGAGTTATTTTACATTCTTATTTTATTCTGTTGCCAGGAAACTTTTACTTTTATCAAATTAAAGTTCTACAGCTGTACATGCAAACGCTGTCATATATTCTACAACATTCTGTAGCTGTATACATGTATTTGTGTATTCTAGATTATCAAGGCACTGATTGATTAAATATCAATACAGGAGCAGCAGTCTAGTGGCGAGACCTGCACTTTGGAAATGAGAGGTTCTAGGTTTGAATCTAACCTGACGCCTTGCTGATTTTGACCTGCAATAATGTTTTACATCATTCAGGTGTAAATTGATACTGTGAGGTTTTGATTAACTTTAATAGTCAATACAGTGGTAAAGTTTAGTGTTTATCTTGTCTAAGACCCATAGGTTTGAATCCTATCAGGGAAATTCTTGACGTTTTAGCAAAACAACTGCCTACTATTGCTTTAAATCATCTAGATGTAAATGAGCTGTGTTAAAAAGTGTTTAAAATGGGATTTAAACCAATAATGTCAATCTTCAGACAACCCCACAGTCATGTAGCTATAATAATATATAATGTTTGTCCAGACATTCTACAAAATATTCTAGATTTGTTTCTATATTATAGCTACATCTAGTTTTCCTAACAAATAAGAGAATACTATATAAATGGATTATTTGACAAAATGTTGAAATTACTCTATAGGGAACATCACAAGTAATTGGTGACAGGAATTATATTGTCACTGTATCTTGGTTGCCATGGTGATGGAAAATTTGCTGTAGGCAAGAGAATGTCTCAGGAGTATTTTAAAGTGTTTGTAAATTGTCATGTATTGAACATAGATTGGTTTGTATTGTAGTCTTGTCATTGATGTCCGCTTATTTCTAGATATTTGAATCCTTACGCTCAAATATATCTTGATTAGGGACTTTGTTGGGATTTTAACATTACATTTTTAGGGAATCATAAGGATTTTGTCTATAATGAGGTTTGATTCATTTATGGTCACAGCCATTATTTTATCTCATGAATAGAAAACACTACAAAATAGATGAGAGCTTTGACATGTTATTTAAAAGTTACAGCATATTACTTTCTAGCTTTCTTGTTCTGGCAAAGTCCTTGGTATAACAAGCCAGTGGATATTTTTGTAGAGATTTTAAGTTGATATTATAAGCTACAGATTCTTGTTACTGAAAATGAAAGTTGGCTAAACTGTGGCTCAGTCATAGGTCCATAAAATTTCATAATGACCAGAAAAAACACATCATTACAAGTTTAATAAAGCTTTTTTAGAAATATATAATTTTTGGCCAGTAAATCATTAAAATTGTTTATTGCTCACTTCTATCTTTACATAGGATAACTCTATACATGACTGATGTATAAACAGTTGAAAGTTTTAATGTATAAATTCATGGACATGTTATGCATCTCATTATCATCAACTTTCACTGATAAATTAATGTCAACATTTAGTTTTCTGCTCACATCCAGTTACAGTGTATTCTATTTATGTTTTCAACTTTGGGATTTTTAACAATGTAAGTTTTGTTAAATATCTGTTAAGTTTACTTCCTTGGTTATTTATTTTTACATGAAATGCTTGTAAATACATGTAAAGAAGGATTTAGACTATGTTAACCCATTGATATTTTGTGAACATCAATATTTGACACCTGTTAGACCCTCTAACTTGATTTAGGCACACTGTTTGAAGTCTGAATTAAAATGTATACTCTTTTAACTTCTTTTCACACTCCTTTTTGAAAAGTTCCATCTGATCTTCATTTTGCTTTCTAAGAATGAGATTGACAACCAGATCACTTTGTGTTTGGAACATCTGTCAGTTATGGTTCTAGAATTGAATGACATACCGTAATAAGTGATATTGTTCATTTTTTTCGACTTTCAGTGGTGCATACATTAATCACACTGATTTAAATACTTGCTACAATATCTCTGTTCTCATGATCAATAAAAATAGTTATCCATATTAATGTACACTGATTTTTCAAACAAGTATTTAAATCAGAAAGGTTAATGTACATGCCTGTGACCATTGAATAAAATTTAACAATATTTGACACTTTGTTGAATGAATTGTACAATCTTACTGCCTATTATTTTCAAGGTCTTGGTATTTGAACATTTTATATTTTATCACTTTACTATCTGTATGTTATTTGTTTTTCTTTGACTTCAATTCTTATCTTGTTACCTTTTTAAAGTGCTTTAGGTTTTATTTTATTCAAATTAAATTGTCACAAAAAAAGTCAATTTTGTTTTGTCATTCTTTTGGTTACATTTTTTATTCAAATCCACAAAATAAATTCCCCGTCATTGTCCTGTTGTTGTGACTTTCTCATTTGCATATGTTTAGAAAAATCATGCTGCGTTAGATAAATGAATCGCTGAGTCAAAAATCATGAAAAATTAAACCATAATACATGTACTGTATGTAGGGTAGTTACTGTGGACCAACTTGCGTGTGAATGTGGGGGCGATTTATTTTCGATATCAAATCTTGAATAAAAATCAAAATGACTAATATGACAAGTTAAATCCTTGAAATCAGGATGGACTGTGAATGTTGGTTTGTGTGTTGAGTATCTGCACTCAATGTTGGTTTTCTCTTCTCATACCTGATTGACTTGAAATAATTTGATTTTGATTGATGTTTTAATACTTAAATATGACAAACTTCAGTTTGTTCTGATTTTAAAATACATTGAAACTTTTCTAAAGAACCATTAACAATAACAGTCACCTATCAATGATAGTTCCTTTTCAACAACATTAGTTCACCACTTAATGCATTTTCTATGAGAATCGCTCTCTTTATGACAGAAACTTTATTACAACTGTCAGCTTCCAAAAAATAGCTTCCTTCATAAAACAACCTTATGACCTTTCTATACATTATCTATGACAGTAATACTCTATACTCCATTCACCTCTCCATCTTGTCTTTATTCAACAATCAAGAGCCATTTATATTGATGACTGTTGTTGAGAGGTATGTGATGGTTGTACAGAGATAGTTGATTTAGCAGGAACTGTGGTTCCTGTGGTAGGACGCACACTTAGGGATCTAAAGGTTCCAGATTCAAATCCCACTTGGAGTACTGCTAATTTCCTAAAATCAACCTTCAATTGTTCCACTCCTCCCAGGTGTAAATGGGTACTGTTGGGGATCACCTGCCTGAACAAAATTTCAATGATCAGGAGTTATGGTACAAAATAATTGTAAGTTGGCTGAATATGTATATAGAAGCAGACTATAAACTGCACTTTTAACTTTAAATCTATGAGGTTGGCTTATAGGAGAGGTTTCACTTTAAGTTTAGTCACAATGATTTAATGTATTGATGATTTAATATCAATCCATGATGATATATTTTAATGTGGTTTCATAGTTTGTTTAAATTCATCAGTTTTTGCTTTTTTATCTATTTGTCATAAGGGTTGGTAAACCCCAAAACAATGATCATTTCTTGAAATTTAGTTTTTAAAATTTCCTTATTTTAATCCATGAGTTTTTGGTCATGTGTGTGTTCAAGTGTCTGAATCATTCTTTCATTGATTAATATTTGGGTTGGTTCTTAAAGTGCAAATCGTGGGTTTTCTTGTATTGAGTTACGAACGCTTTGCGCTAAACCCCCAAAGCTTAAAATTGTACCATATCAGTTCAAGGAGTTTTTGATTCATTAAAGTGCAATCCTGGAAACGATAGATTAAATTAAAAGTTAATTTATTCATTATCTTAGTGTCATTAAGTTTGAACATCCATTTTTTACGTCAATAAATATACAATTATTTATACTTATGTGGTTTGTATTGTTTGTTTACTTTAATTTCAATAAAATTGTTTTATGTCTTATTAATTTATATTATTTTCCTATTAAATTGAAATGGCTGTATGCATGAATAACTATTTCTGAGAACTTTGACCAAGGTTTTGTTGTAAAACTTAAATTGACAATCTCTATTATTACATGATTTTAAAAATGGCATTGTCAAGTAATGATATTCCATGATATGTATATAATTGTTTGAGTTTTACTTAATGTTTCATAAATAGTGCTGTTTGTTTAAAAAATTTATGTATGACATGTTTGTGACATAAAAAGTAAACAAAGCAAGTTTATAAATCTCTTCACAAAACAACACTATTTACTGGCATCATACTTTGTTGTTTCATTTTTATGTTGTCAAATGGTGGTTAAATGTGTATTATAGAATTGTTTACAGAGGTCAAATCAGTACATAAACTTTCATGTTAATAATTTCCCATGGTTCAAAAGGACACAATGGTTGAAGAAAGCTATAACTATGACAAATTTGTCTCTTATTAGCTACAAATATTAATTATGATTGTAGAATGCATGTAAAATATGGTCAATAAATGTTTACATGTAAGAACATTATCGTTAACTAAGTGTGAAGGTTTCACCTTATTGTGTTGAACTCTGTTGTCGAACAAACACCACTGACATTTTATAATGACTGCCTCATGTCGGACAACTAAACTCTGACAGTAGTGTTACTGTGTAACTGACTGATGTCCGACTAAAACCAGTTAAGTGACTGATGTCCAGCAAACATCAGTATAATGTTCTATATGATGATAAATGTATAATGTTGTTACTATGGACACCAACAAAGATTGTCTTGTGACAGTGTATTAATTTTATCATTTTATTATTAATATAATAATAATATATTTGTAATAAACAATCAGTCAGGAATGTTAGTATTTATATAAATAAATGTTTTATAAACAGATGTATTACTTGATAAATGATGGTCAACTAAAATAGAACAGTTTAAATATGGGTTATTTCAGCCACTATGTACAATGTATGAGTTAGTGGTCCAATGATAGGATATGTACTCAAGGAACTGAAGTCCCTGGATTAATATCTGTCAGACATATGGTCTAATTTATTGTTGGAGAGTGTACATTTTATTGCTTCATTTTCTTCCAGGTAAATGTTGGTACTTGTATTTTTTATTATAATTCTGTGACGCCATAATGGTTACAGTAAAAGAGTTTCAGGAAGATAAATAGATAGATATCAGTGGATTATTGATCAGGTGACATTACTCAGAGCCCAGTTAGTGTTCCAAATGTTGAATATAAGTCGTAGGGCCTAAAGTTTGAAATGTACCACTTCCCTACTAAGTGTAGGATGTGCTGAGATTCTCGTGTGAAAATATAGGCAGAAATGTACCATAACCTTTTTTCTGATACAAGACCCCTCTTTCTTCTTTCCATTCTCTCTTTTTCTCTGTAACAGTTCCAAACTTCACCATAGATGTGTATCAGACTTCAGACTTTATTAGACTGGTTTCCTAGCCATTGTTTCTATAACATAATGACAATCACATTGTATGGTATATTATATGTAACCAGTCTATTTTTGTAGCCATTTTGTCTAACTTTATTTCTGTTGTGGTTTCAACTTTAAATGTTATCATGTTTGTTTTTACATTGCGGAAACAATCTGTTGATTGAATACTTAAACAATAGTTGATTGACATGGTGCATTTATGAGATCTAAAAAAGCTTTTATCTAAACCCTTAGTTACTTCATAGAAATGTTTATTAACTATGTTTAAAAAATTCAAAAACTTATCAAGTATGCAGTAGATATTTACATTTTAAGCTCAATGTACTTTAATATGAGACATATTACCTGTTATCTTGTTATTTTCACATTAAATGCACTTAAAAGTTAAATTGAATAATATTTTACATATTTTGCATATTTATTTGTCTAGCCATTATATAGGCTAATGATTCTGAGGCTAATGATAATTATGATGATGATTTTTTTCTATTGTGTTTTACGCTGTGTCAATACAATTTAGGTCATTTTACGGTGTCCAGCACACCTAACCTAGCTTTCCTGGACCCTTGTCTATAACCAGTACTCACATACCCTTCCACAAGACCGAAAACTTCTCCATATACCTTATTAATGGAGGAAAATTGACATAATTGTCAAATTTTCATCAAAGGTATAACCTCCCTGGGTGGGATTCGAACCCATACCCCCTTCGGGACACAAGATTCCAAATTCCGGCGCGCTACCAACTGGGCTTGAGATCTGGGTTATGATGATGATCAATGATATCAATGTTGATTATGACAATGGTATCAATGATAATGACAATGATGTTGTTGTTGATGATGATGATAATAATGTTAATGTGAATGTCGATAATGGTAGGAGTGATGATGATGGTAATAAAGTTGCAGGGTTAACTCTTTGCACCAGAGTCATAATGTAATAGGGTTTTTTTTTTAAATAGCACTTTTAAACATCATTATGTCATGAAAATTTAATGTGTTGGCTCTTCCTGAACATACCTCAGGTCAAGATCAATGTTTTATTAGGTTATTTGTATCTTCTTACCAAAAATAGCAGCCTGGCTAACTCAGTTTGTAGCACGCAAGTCTACTGATTGAGGGGTTGTGGATTCAACTCGGAACATGTAAAAAACTATCTACTCTTTCTGTTTTCAATCAAACATGAATTTATTGTTTCACTCTTGCAGTGAATGAAGTTGTTTGTACAAACTGCACAACTGACGCCTGCTGTGAGTTAATTGATTATTAATTAATAATTTACAAGCTTACAGGAGAGTCTATATTGTAAAAACAAACATTCTTTAGATTTTATAATGTTATAAATCTATTAAATAGTTTAATTCTGCCAAGATAAATTCTTGTTTTCAAAGAATTATTTATCATTAATTTATATTTTAGTCTATTGAACTTAATATGTAAGTTTTTTTTGTTACATATTATAACAGTTTTACAACTTTACTGCATTATGTATTTCATTTTAGTACTTTGTTTTCAAAGAAAAAGTTTTCTATAATAAGCCCTGCCTACTTAATGATATCTGATAGCTTATTTATATCTGGAAACCGAATCAATTTCGGTGTATTTAAGTGTTTACAAATATTCCTGGTTATTATATATAAATGTATACATTGAGGGTTGCCTGCAAGACTGTAGTCACTCTCTCTTTAATACAATGCACTTACAACAGTCTTGTGGGCAACTGACATGAACTTCTTTAATTGTGAAAGTATAGTTGTTGCAACATTTTAGGTAATTCACCTTCAAGTATGCTTCCTGATTTCTTTGCATTGAGGATAAACTTTCTTGCTGAAAGAAATGTTATCAGTTAAAGATTTATTAAGGATTTGAACTACAAAATGGCTATCTAAAGATTACCAGTCCAGTGCTGTCACAGCTTGACCACTATCAGTCCAGTGCTGTCATAGCTTGACCACTACCAGTCCAGTGCTGTCATGGCTTGACCACTATCAGTCCAGTGCTGTCATGGCTTGACCACTATCAGTCCAGTGCTGTCACGGCTTGACCACTACCTGTCCAGTGCTGTCATGGCTTGACCACTACCAGTCCAGTGCTGTCATGGCTTGACCACTATCAGTCCAGTGCTGTCATGGCTTGACCACTACCAGTCCAGTGCTATCATAGCTTGACCACTACCAGTTTAGTGCTGTCATGGCTTGACCACTATCAGTCCAGTGCTGTCATAGCTTGACCACTACCAGTTTAGTGCTGTCATGGCTTGACCACTACCAGTCTAGTGCTGTCACAGCTTGACAACTACCAGACCAGTTTAGTGCTGTCATGGCTTGACCACTACCAGTCCAGTGCTGTCACAGCTTGACAACTACCAGACCAGTACTGTCATGGCTTGACCACTACCAGTCCAGTTCTGTCACAGCTTGACAACTACCAGTCCAGTACTGTCATGGCTTGACCACTACCAGTTCAGTGCTTTCAAAGCTTGACCACTACCAGTCCAGTGCTTTCATAGCTTGACCACTACCAGTCCAGTGCTGTCACAGCTTGTCAACTACCAGTCCAGTACTGTCATGGCTTGACCACTACCAGTCCAGTTCTGTCACAGCTTGACAACTACCAGTCCCATACTGTCATGGCTTGACCACTATCAGTCCAGTGCTGTCATGGCTTGACCACTACCAGTCCAGTGCTGTCATGACTTGACCACTACCAGTCCAGTGCTATCACGGCTTGATCATTACCAGTCCAGTGATGTCATGGCTTGACCACTACCAGTCCAGTGCTGTCACAGCTCGACCACTTCCCTTTCTCCTTTTTAGGGACTTGTTTTGATGAAGCTCTATACCTCACAATAGTTTATACCTACTGATGTTTGAACAAGTCATGATGACAATGTCACATCAAGCACAAAAGACGTATACATGGGTGAAAGCTTTCAGTAATAATACTGATTTCAGTATTTTGAGAATAAATTACTTAATGCAATTTTTATGAAATATGTATATTTCAGTATTTTCAGAGTAGGTTTTCAGTATTTTTCAAACTTTCTACTTTCACACATGCGTATACTATTTATCTATCTCCAAATGATGCTCAAACCCTTACAGGATCAGTGACATCAAAAATTTGCACTTCAACCATCTTTAACCTACCTTTACTCTCTTGTTTTTCCTTAATTTTCTCACATATATCTAGAAGTGTTACAGGAACACTTAAAAACTCTGGTCTAAAATTGTTAGATTTTCTATAAAGATTTTCTATAAAGATATCAATCTGTTTTGCTATCAGATAAACTAAGTGTATACTTTAACCTGTACAGAATTAATTAACAAAAATGTTTTAATTAGAAATGGAAACAGGTGTCTAATATATTACTGTTTGGTGATCTGATACCCAGTCTCTATATATATCAGTTCTCTTGTTACAAGGATGGATTGAGAATTATTTTCAAGGGGGGGGGGCAGACTTAATATTTCTGGTGTTTGTGGTACCATTTGCGGTGGTAAAGTCTCTCAGTAGGGGGGTTAGGGTAATGAGTAGATTCAATACGCTTCATGAAAATGTTACTTTGATGTTATTTTCTGCACTTAATTGTTTTTTATTTTTTCCAAGTGTGTCCATTTGACTCATTATTCCTATTTTTAAGGTTTTTTTGTGCATTTTGTTTATTCAAGGAAAACCACTTGTCGGCCAATCCCTGCTCTTGATCTGCAATTGTGAATACTGAAATTTAATTATTTATGTCTGCTTCTTAGAAAATCAAAACTCCTTGAATCTCAAACTTTAATTATTGCTGTAATTAAAAGGTTTTTATTATATTTTATATCCAGTGATTGATGAAAACTGTGAGTTGTGTTATCAAGATGACAAGCATGTAATATAATGCAGCTAGAAAAAATATTTGATTAACAATTTTGTTGTCATTGCTCATTTCCTTTGGCAATTATAGCTGTTTAGGATAACGTGAGACAAAATACAACATACCATTTATATACGCAGGTGGATCTAAGTATAGTGCTCATAATTATCGACTATTATCAGTGTGATTATGATGTATTAAATTAAGTAGAGAACACACATTCCATGCATTTAAGTCATGGTTAATACTTACATAACACAAAATCAGCTGACCTCCCTATTTTATGTAATACTCGAGTCCAAAATATGTAAACAAACCGAGTCATTGGTCTCAAGTTATTCTAAACAAGCTACCAGTAGGGTTTGTGCTTAGTTCATTTGATAAGTTTCCTGGACATAAAAGTCATCTCCCTCTTGGCTTTTGGCTGTGTGGTAGGTTTCTTTTTACTGATGCTGTTCCTGATATGTTTATATACAGTTTTGTCACTTTCTTGCTCTCATTATTTAAAACAACTATGTTATAATTTGTCAGTTAGGTGTAACCATTAAATGAAATGTCTTATCAGATGCAATTTTCATCAAAAACTTGAAAAACCTATATGTTTTATAGCTCTGTTTTTCATTGTTTTTATGGAAGAATTTGATATAATTAACTCAGAAAATGTGTTAGTAGAACACAATGTTAATTCAATCATTTATTTCATACAATATGTAGTACAATGAATTATTTTATCTCAAATTTCCAGTATTTCTATGTTAGTTAATATTATAAAACAAGTAAGGTGGACAAGTTGTCTTGTTATTTCTATATTATATTTCATTCTTCTATCAATCTTCTATACTTAGTCCTCTGGGTTCATTCAATCAATGTCTTATACCTTCTACTTGTTGTTTTTTCTTGTTTATTTTCTTGTTGGTTCAATTTCATTGTGTCTCAAATTCATAGGTTGATTTTTCTTGTTTTTAGCTCACCTGTGATCTACTAATCATTGTGCTTGAATGAGCTATTGTCACCAGAACATATGTTTCTACATTTGTCTGTTCTTTCTGCATACAGCTGTCTACATCTATCAATTATTTCCTTAAAAAACTTCTGGTAATAGACCATAGTGCCTAGAGTTACCATATTTGGTAAGTTGTGTCAAATAGCAGTTCTCTATATTAATTAATCAAATTATGTCCTTGTGGTCAAGATACTATACCTTGTGGTCATAAGTTTAATGGAGCTATATCAGGATCTTTGTCTTGCACCATTAAAGCCAAAGTTTCATTAAAGTTTTGCAGGTCCCAGTACTAATCTAGGGTGAGTTATTCAGGGCCCACCGGTAATAGATCTCAGTTGAGCTAACCATGGACTTCAGAAATCTCTTGTACTTCTTGCTGAGTTGACTGTTTTTTCATAAAGAAGTATATCAAATTATTGAAGTTAATTATCTTTTATTTTTGTTTTCATGAATGGAGGGATGTAGGTATTGTTAGATTTGATTGATGAAGTGAATCTATGTTGTATTTATACTTGACTTACCTTGTTACTTGTCTCGAGTTGTATCAGATTGATAGAGTATATTCCATGAATATAGAATGGTGGGAAAGGGGTTCAATGCAGAGAATGTTGAATTTATATAGGATCAGGAAACCATCAGGAAACCATCTGAAAACTAAAAGTATTATTCGTTGTATTGTTTTGAATGCAATCTTTAAAGATTTGTGTATGTATTTTGAATAGGACTTGGAGGGTTCTGAACTGATGGACTGTTGTACAAACACTGGCCTACTTCTAAGTAGTTAGGATAGTTTTGTACTGACCCATCAGAATCCTTGTATTTTTGATTAACACATGGTGAAATAGGTTTTTGTACTGAGAGTATAGCGTTCTTCCTCCTTTGTTAGAGCTTTTAGTTTAAGTTGCTTGCCAATAGTGTTGAGATGCTAGAAGCACAAAACTTGATTTTAGGACCATGCTAATGGAAGGTTGCAGTTTTTGCTATTTTGATATTATGATGTTTTAACTCTTCTCTTCACAACCCTAGATGTCAATATGATTTAAAATCTGATACACTGCAGATCATGTCAGTCTAAATAAAGTAAGAAATGATAAAATGATAAATGATAACAAAAATGAAACTTGATAATAACAAAATGCATGCTAGATCTACAAGCCATATTGACATGTCAGTGCGATACTAGCTTATATTCTTCTTTATTTGTTTGTAGTTAAACTAGTTTTGCACCGACCCCTCAAATTATATTTAGAGTGATGGGTTGATATCAAAATGTCCTATTATAAATGAAATCTATCTTGAACCTTGTTCATTTAACAAATTTATCCATCAAGTAAACTATTCAATAATACAAAACATGAATGAAAAGTATCATAATCTAAAATCTCTGTTTCTGAAAGCTTGACACAGCAAGGTCAGCTGTTCTTGACATCCATTTAGTGATCGAGACAGCCAGATCTACTACAAGATCTTACTGTGCTGTTCTTGACATGAAGGATAAAACTGTTAACAATATAATTTAATTCTATTATCAATTTGTCACCACACCACAGGTGGAAAGTTTTCACAAGGGAAGAAGATGAAGTTGACCAATTTATATCCAATTAAGACAAGATTGTTGTAACATTAAACCTTTGTTGAATACTGACCATAGACTGACCAATGACCATAGACTGTCAATGTAGCTTTTATATAGTCATTAAATGATCATTGAATTTATCTCATCTTGTCATCAAGGTCATATCTAAGGTCACAATAAGGTTGATACATATTTAGTATTATCAGTTGTGACTTTAATACTTGAGATGAAAATAGATGCTGTGATGCATGAGAGGTAAATAAAAGTGGATTACTTTGTCAGTACTTTCTTATTGTGTGCAAGATTGAAACTTTTTTGAAGCAGGTGAGTTTGTTTATGTAATACAGTAAAACCTCTCTACAACCGCCTTTAACAGGGCTATGCTATTATAAATTTGACTGTTATAAAGAGGTGACTGCTGTAGGGAGAGATTTACTGTTTTTGGTTAAGCATGACTGTGGAGAAGTTTAGATGACTGCTATTGTTAAGAAGTGATTGTTACAGAGAGAACACAGCTGGGGGTAGGGTTATTTTAATGCAAAAAGCATGATTGTGGTGAAGTTACAGTGGCTGTTGTTTTGAGGTGACTGTTACAATCTTACAAAAGGGTGACTGTCATAGCCAATAACTTTGTGACCAATGACTAAAATGAGTTTTAATAAGCTTCTGTGGAAAGGAATCTGATAAAAATGGGGAAAATATTAGTTTACTATGAGTTTGAAATTAACATAATTTTCATACATGTATTTTATTTCTTAAATATTGCCCCTCAACTACATGCATTCAATGATGCTTTTTTATACTCAACTGACATTGAGTTTTTAAGTCTTTAAATTGTACTTGATGTTCAAGGTTGAGATTGTTTCAGTTTAATTGCTTATTTTATGTGTTTTTTTTTGTTTTGTTTTTCATTGAAAATTGCAAATATTTTTATGAATTTCATCAGGCATACATTTTTAATGCCGTAGCAACATAAACATAGTTATGCTCATAAAATTATCAGAATGTTTAGTTTTTTTATCCTGAAATTTAATTAAGCTTAGTTTTAATTAAACATTTATTAATGAATGTACAAAGATTGTTGACATGATAACAGATATTGATACCTGACTAGTGTGGTCAATAAATGTTTGAATAGTCTAGCTGATTGTAGTCAGAGATTCCTGTCTTGGTCAAGATGGACACACACTGGCCACTCTGGTCAATACATGGATTCTGTATCTGACAGATCTTTAATATTGAATAGTCCTAATTTTCTGATCCACTGATTCAATAGACAAGACTTGATAACAAAGATAGCATGGTGAATACTGGTGTTAATTTAAAAGTGGATAAAGGGATATAGTGGTTGTGATGACAAAGAAAGGAGCTAGCAAAAGGGGCAGCTGGAGTTTTTTAGTTAATGAAATATTTTATTGCTTTGTGCAGTTTTAAGTAGTTAATACTTGATATTAATTGCTGTGCTGTTGAAAAATATAATAGAATAATTTATGAAGTCACCAACTGAACAAGTGAGCTTTAACAAAAAATGTCCTGCTATCTAAATTTTTGGTGGACTGATGACTAGTGTCCCTGATCTAGTTATATGAACAATATTTTAGATAATTATGATTTGTGATTAAATAAATTATCTGTATTTAACTATTATTATATTATCATTATAATTATCATGAATTCATGTTTGTAATTTTAAATTATTAATAATTGAGTTGTTGATAATAATTTTGAGGATCAAAGTTGAACAGGTGCATATTTATGATTGTTCAATTTATCTGCGTTTGACATGGTGGAGAGGGTTGGGGTATTTAATTGATTATGAATATTGATATTAATTTCCTCATATGGTGAACCTAAGCAAGATGTGGTGAAGTTTTAACATTCTTGGGTTAGATCTTCATAATTATTATGCAAAATTATGCACACAAAAAAAATGAGAATCAAAAATAAGTTTTGGTGATAGGCCTCCAGGTTGATGTCTAATATTTCAGTTTATTTTTTTGACTGTTCATAGAACACTGAAACTATTGTAGTCACCCATGTGTTGGACTGCATGTTTAAGTTGTTGGTGTATGTCTAAATCTCCATAAATACTAAAGGAATAGACTGAAACCTCTAACACTTGTTTCCTGTGATTATCTGACATGCTTGGCACAAGTCCCATAACTGTTGGGTTTTTTGCTGAGTTACAACCCTTTTATCAGAAATTCTTGGTTAAGTTTCATAGTACTCATTTTATTTCATTTCTTATAAAATAATAATAATAATAAGTAATAATAATAGTATATAATAAAATCTGTATAGAATGATGATAAAGTCATTGTCTACATAAGGAGTCACCATCTTAAGAAGTAAACCCCCTCATAGACAACTTTCTACACCTACCCCTGCTTGTAGAATGTACAATATATTATTTTATGATGTCCAGTTGTTATATTTCTCAGTTTCTCACATATACAGACCACTATCTACATGTTAGTACTGGGTATTGTCTTGTAGATTACAGACATGAAACAGAAATCTACCTCTAGTGATAATGTTCACTTAATCTTTGTTACTAGACAACATAAACAATGATAAATTGTCAAGTGTTTAAACATTATAATTATACTGATTCTCTTTCTCTCCTTGTCTGCAAAAGTTTGAAGGGATCTTATTGTTGTTCTCAAAAATCAGAGTAAGGTAAAATTTGGTCTAAATGAAATTTTTTGGTGTATTGGTAAAGTATGAATACCAAAAATACCACTTAGATTTCTATTTTTGTTTGATTTTTAGCGAAAAACAATGAAAAAATTGGCGAAACCCTGGCAAGTGGGCGGTCGGGCTGGTTGGCGGAGGGCGTTATGTTGGGCATCCAGTGTCGTTAACAATTGCGTTAGCATTTTCTTTACCATATATTTCTGCCATTTATTGTCAGATCTTTATGAAACTTCATACAATGATAACATACCATGTGATGAACAGAATTAGAAAGTAACCACAACTCTACCTGCCTTTATTTTGGATTATTCCCCTTTGTAATTTTTGCGTTGAAGTTTCTAAATCCGGCTTTAATGTGGTTTCCACATTACATTTCTTGTTAAAAAAAAAAATCAGGGGTATAATGACCCACTTGACCCCTTTACTGGACCCACCAGTGCAGTAAGTTGATACAGTTTAGACTATAGTAGAAGCACTAATTGATTTACACTATCTAGGGGTCATTGACTGATTTAATCTTAAGTATTTGTTGGGGGAACTTGACTTTATAAAAGGTACAGATTAACTTAAACCTACATTTCATGTGGTATTTGATTTATTCATTTCAATAGTTCATGTGAGTTTACTAAGATTTTACACTGTTTATCAACAACTGATTTGGTTATTTATGGTGGCTACTAGACCAGCTAACCAGCTTTCCTCGAATCTTTCCTCACTCTTCCTCACAAGAAACTAACAAGGATATGACCAACCATAGAAAGAAATACAATTTACTGAATTCTATGTCTACTTTGGCCACAACAAGTTGATCATATGTTCTATGGATTCACTTGCACCTTAATTTTGACAGTTTTTACAAAAAATATTTTTATTTCCTCACTCACTCATAAAAATTTGGTCAAACCGCTATATAAAGCAACCAAATAAAGATTTAAAAAAAATTCTTCGCTCGCTCGCCTCATTTTTTTCCAGAAAAATCGGTAGAACACATCATCAACTTGTTGTGGCCTTATAACAAAATATTTATACTTTATAAAATGATGATTATTTGTTAAAAATATGATGATGATGATGATAATGATGACAATTATGATGACAAATGATAAAGGAAATGGGGAAGATGATAATAATGATGATGATGAATATAATAATGACCAATGTAGACAGTAATTATGATGACTGTAATAAAAATGGTGATGAAAATGATGATGGTGATGATAATGATGATGATGAAAATGATGATGATGTGTACATGTGCACATGATATGAATGAGAATGATATAAAACAATGATTCAAACAATATACAATGAAAATATTATTAGCCTCTAGTTATGTATAATAATGATAAGAATATTGTCGCCATTTAATATAGTTTGAACTTTGTCTTATATGTGTGTCACTTTGTGGGTGAACTGATGACTTGTTCAAATATATTGTTGGAAATATTGTTTTCCTGTTTACTAACATGGGAAGTTATTAGATCTCCATGTGGGAGAGTTTGTTTCTTATTGTGTGTGAAACAATCAAAATTCTACGATATTATCAGATCTGGAAGTTACAACTTCCTTTGAGGCTTGTTTGTTCCTTATTGTTTCGTGCATCATTCTTAATCATTAATTGGTTTTAATTATCAAAGTTTCCAGCCAGTCTTAATAAACTGTCTCATCTAATTAAGTAATCACTTCTAAAATCGTGACTTGTTTTTAAACATGACTCAGAAATTGACAAGTGATTTTTGTTGACTAAATTTTCCATGATTGGTTCTCACTGATAACAAAACCTTCCTTTTGTTTTGTATTTTAAAGGTTTTCTTAACACTTTGGGTTCAATACAAATGTACTTTTTGTTACATTTATCTCTTTAGGTTAGTATTTCAATAACTTGCTAGATAAAGTGGAAGATAACAAAGTTTGTGTGGGTGGGTGGGGTAATGTAGGGAATTTTGTGGTGACTTCTTTGTCATAAGTTATCTGATAACATAAAACGTCCACAATTAGGACTGATGTATCTTACCCTTCAACATTTTGTGGTTTTCATCATAAAATATCTAATTTTAACAACAGCTGAAGACAAGATATCATTTACTCCATTCAGTTCTATAGAATATATTTGTGTGCTAAATTCTCATAAAACATTTATTATCTACATTAATACCTACTAGTTTATCATTAATATATCTGTGTGTGTTCCCTGTATCATAGAATACCTGTAGTCATGGTGCTGATGGCTATATACCTGACTTTGAATCTAGTGTCTTGAAGTTGTTCCTGGTTGCTGGTTTGAGCCTCTTGTGCAGTCTTCAAATTTTAAGGATACGAAAGTGGTTGTCCGAACAGGTTATTCAAGAAACAAGCACTATGTCTTGCTAGTAGATGTTAGGTTGCCTGAATGAAAAGGGGTTGTCTGGGCAACTGGACACCTGCTAATTTTGTAGACTGCTCTTGTTATACTATTTCATAAATAATTAATAATAATGTTGATTTTTCTTCATAAATCAGATATTAAGAGAAGTTATCAGCATTGTAGAATGACACACAAGTATGCCTCTTTCTCATTACTCCGTGCCTTCTCATTCGATCCGTGTCTTAATAAAAACGGTATATTAACACGCGCGGACATCGCACGTGTCCGAATTCTATGCAAGTTTGTAGCGTTCGACCTGCTCAATCAGTTTACAGAAAAATATTCAGAACTAACATGTATTATTGCTTGAAGAACAAAAATCAATATGTTCTCATCATGATTTTGCTCAAAATTGATAAAAAATAACCATATTTCGCTAATTTGATGCAAAATCTAGCCTGACCTACTTGTATTAAATTTTCTTTACACATGGCGGCCATTGTTTTTGTGTATGCAGGTGCGACGCGTTTCATTGGTTGACCTATTTTGCCTAGCTAAGGGGTTCAGTGCAGGGTATTGATTTGCACTCACTATTCAATTAGCGCTTCAAGTTGGCGTTAATTAGGTCTAATTTAACTTATTAAAATCGGTTGCAACGGATAATCCAAACATTTTTTGTGGTTTTATGAAAAGTCCATTACATTCCTTGTTTATTGTTGACTGTTAATGGACCTCTCAATATATTTTAGTTCTAGAATGTACGTTATAAAAATAGTTATACATAGTTACAAATATGCCTGTGATTGTCTACATTCTAATCAAAGTGAAAAAAACGATATTAAACTATTCTCTAGTTATAAGTTTTAAACATTAAAATCTGCTCTAAGCACCCTTGAAACAAAGTTATTTCTAGATATACAATAGCTTCAACACTAACATATTTCAAGAGTAAGAAAAATAATACTTCCCCCCTGTGGAGCCCCAATATTTATAGACCAAAGTCAAGGACACGAATCCATGGAGAAACAAACAGCTGATTGACATGGACTATACGCAGCATTGAAAAAAGGCGAAAAAGTTAGTTTAAGTGATAGTTATTCAAGTTTTTTTTGCTCAAATTGTTGATTTAGATGTTGGTACACAATATATTTATATTTGTGACCTGATTATTAATCCATCTACCGCGCATGCGCAAAAATAAAGGTTAAGGGGCACGAATTTACGAGAAGAGAGCATACTAGTTATAGACAAAGGTCTACAATAGCTTGGTTAGGTGAGCTGGTCTCTAAATATCTATTAAATATATCAAAGTGTTAGTTTAGTAGACAAACAAGTCATGTCTAGATGTGCACACATTAAAATTTTAATGTGAAAAATACAAGTTTAAGATTTCATTTTTGTTAATAATTTTTACAGACCACAAGCTCACAACCATGGCTCTTTTTTTATCAAATCTCATTCAAAGTTTAATATCTTCTAACTTTTAAAATCCTCAATACATCAAATATCCTATATGTAACAGATTGAAACAATTAAAATCTCATTAAGTATATTATCATTCAATAAAATTTAAATAAATATCACCTTGTTGTAAGATCAATACTAAATGTCTGGACATTAAATATCACCTAGGATACAGTGAACACTTCCTAGACACTGGTATAATAGATTACCATTGAAAATACAGTCAAACACCGTGTATATTGGACATGATTGAATACAACATAGGGCATAGCCATCTTCAACTTAAACATGACAACAGACAATTTAATGAGGTTTTCAATGGCCAATATAAGAAATAACCTGTGAACTGATATTTGCATTTACTATTCATTACAAAATAGTAATATTGAACAAGTTTTGCATCAAGTATAAATGCCTGACTGTTGCGACCATGCTAGAAATCTAAAACATATTAACATACCGGTATATATAAATGATATAGTAATGAAAGCTGTCATTTCCTAATGATATATAACTAAATGATAGAATTGATCAACGTCTATAGCGTGATAGTTTAGACACGTTTATTGTATTTTAATGACTTTAGGCGTACTGTCTTTGAATTTGTTAAAAAAAATTTCAAAACTATGAAATAATTATCTAGTCAAAAAACAGTTTAGGTATCAAATGATATTTTAAAAATACAGTAAAATGTCCATTAACTGCCATTCTCATATATTTTATAATAATAAATAAACTTCTCCGGCCCGGCTAGCTCAGTTGGTTGCACACAAGTCTACTGATCAGGGGTTGTAGGTTCGATTCCCCGGTGGGGCATAACTTTCGTGGAGCTTATTCATGAAATAATTTTCTATGGCCATTCACCCTCCTACTACTGATTCAAAATCATGTATGGCAGTAGTCAATCACTGACAGAAGTATTCACCCAGAAGTTGGTTAAACAGCTGAACCAGAGATTTAGCTTTTCCAGGAACAGTGAGTAGGTGGACTGACTGCCGTGATATAACCTATACAATATGTTGCTACTGCATTAAACCCATCAAAACAAACAAACAATCTCTACTGTCATTTCAACACAGCCACCTTTCATCCTGTCTGATGGTCATTGAGGTTTGAGAGACAATATCACTTCCTGTGACATTTAATATTGAGTGTTTCAAAGCTATTACTCTGCTATCCTTAGGTAGATTGACCTGGTAATCAAACTTTTTGCAACAAACATTCTGACAAAAGTTTCATTGGTAAAAATTGCTTGACAGAAAGTGATGACAATTCTGACAAACTCTTGTGTGTTCTGTAGCCAGCTATCAACCATCCTTACCCAGCTCAACAGGACAAATGTGTACTTCTTTATATCCTTTGATGGTTGTTTTTAAAAAATAAGCATTAAGTACATTCTAACAGTGTAAGCTTTCAAAAAAATAATTGTATATACAGACTGTTCAATAGATATATTTATTCATAAGCACAACATGAGTATTATAAATGAATTAATTATAAACTTAGGTCACAAGATGGTGAAATCATTTAAATCTGAATCGCCTAGCTTACTGTGTGGATTATTTTATCATTTCCTTTGAAGTACATGTATGATTTATTTACATGAAAGTTGATGTTTACATGATCTGTGAATGTCTTTTTGGAGTATTCTTATGTAGTAATAAGCGGTGATATTTTATCTATCAAGTTAAAATGTCTAATGAAGTGTGTACTTTCTTGGAATGAATTAAAAAAAAAAAAATCAAATCATTTGACATATTTATGGTTTTTTTGTGAGGTTTCTGTTCCCTATAACATGGTTAAAACCCTCAGTGGTAATTATTTCCCATTGTCTGATCCAAGGTGGATACCCCCTAGATTCTTAATTTTGTAAACAAATATTTTAACAAAATCCCTCTGCTTTCAATGGTTGCACGTTGGACCTGTGCTTTTGACTATTGCTGTTCTTGGTCATATATTTTTTACTTTCACCTTTTTTAAAGACAAGGAAATAGTTATAAGAAAGTAAGTAATAAAGTTGTTACAAAATAGACATGAAATACTATAACATCAAACAATATAGAGTATAATATTTTATAATAAAAAACCTCTTATAATATATGACTAATTGTATGTGGTTAGAATAGAGACATGTCTACTTATATAACTGTATAGACTGTATCAAAAATGATACTGGAAACATGATATAATTCAAGTAGGGACCATAGACTTCTAGACTGACTTATCTTATACACCATGTCATAATACATGGTAGAAATAGTTAGAATTCCATTATATACCAATCAAAATATAATATCTTATTATATAGTGTTACTTTATCTTATCTACATATTAATATACAGTCAAACATGTCTACAAGGACATCAGCGGGTTAAATTATAATTGACTTGGTCATGTGATCAAAGTAGTTGACTTCAAAACACTGTTATACCTTTCACTTAGAACAGCAAGGGTTCACTTTCTGCTCTGACTTGATTTTTTAATGCTAGATAGAAGGTAATTGCATTATTAAGATAGAGAATCTAACTCTGGTTTTCCCAGCATTCATGATTAGGGTTAACTATTGGCTGCATAAGACTAAAACTAAACAAAACAGAAAACATTCCAGGTAATTGTCCATCAGTGATTATTGTTTCAAGCTGCTGAAATCAGTATTATACAGTTCCCTTCAAAAGTTGATGAACTATTGAAATTTTGAGAAAATATCAATCCATACTAGAGTAATTTTCTCTTTAATTAAAGTTTATTCATATAACATACTTTTAATAATATATTGATGTTAATTAATTATGATTATAGAATTTGCTGAGTTGACATTTCTTTTCATGGGTAAATGTGAATATATGGATTCTAAAACAGGATATATTGTCCAAAGAATTTTGGAGTGAACTGTAGGTCAAATATAATGTTCACTTAGCCTTGATAACTAGAGGCTATACTGTAGAAATGATGATATAAGATATAATTATAAAATGGTTATTAAAATGTCATAGTAACCTTACCCTTGTATTTATATAATTATACTTTATGATAAAATATATGATGTCAATTTGAAATAACAGTTACATGACTTTATATTGTTCTATTTAAAAGAGTGGTATCACTGACTCTTGATTATAGCCCGGCCTTTAAATTTCAGTATGTGACTATTGATTAATGTCTAATTAAAATTCTTTTTGGCCTGGCAACTTTGATAGGGTCAGTCATACCCTGGTAGCTTTCTCAATACAACCAATTCTATCTTTTGTTTTTGATCTTTTCTGAAAGACATGGGATGTTTTCATATTCCTTTTAGTAAGTTTTTTATTAAGTTTTTCTTGAACTGTTTACTTTGTCTCTCAGTCAAATTATTACAGAACGAATCAAAATGTGCAGAGAATCAACTTTGTTCCAATTACAGCAAACTTAATCACCCAAAATATTTATAAAAAACATGGTTCTCTGATTGCTTTCAAAAAACTTATTTGACAGGAGGAAGTTGCCAATAAAAATGAGCAATATTTGTAAATAATATTATCAGTTTTCAAGTTAAAATATATACTGTACAATTCAATGTGTATAAAATCTTAAATGAGTATAACTTATGTCATGTTATTATATATCAGATAAGTATCAATTCTTAGGCTTCAATTATTACCAGGCATATTTGATATTCTAGATCATTGACTCCTGATACACCTAGGTGATGGAAGCGCCGCCCAGCTTGCTCAGTAGCTGTGGTAGCACACAAGAATACTGATCAAGGGGTCGTGGGTTCAATTCTCGGGCCGGGCATACTTTTGTTGAACTTGGTCATGAAATTATTTCTACAGCCATACTCCCTCCTACCAATGATTTTTAATTATGTTGGGCAGTTGTCAGTCACTGACGAAAGTATGCGCTTAGTAGTTGGTTAACTGCTAAATCCAGAGATTTAGCCTTTCCAGGAGGAGTGAGTAGGTAGACTGACCGCTGTTATATGACCTAAACAATGGGTTGCTTCGATCTGAAACCAAACGAATCAACAAACACCTAGATGATTCCCAGCAGTGGCTGTAGAACTTGTATCCAAACTGAATCTGGCATAGAATTGTTGGGAGACCGATCCTTACCTGTTGTTTTGAAATAGGAAGTTTAGTCTTTGTGGCCAATAGGTTCTAGCATTGAATTGGAAATCCCTGGTTCTTATAGCTTAGTGTTGGTTCAATAAATCTCTACAAAACCAACTCAGTTATTTCCTTCAATAAGAAACCTTTTCTTAGAGGTTTAAGTAATGTGGAACAGAACGTCATTTCAAGAGTAATAAGTATAAAATGAAGTAAAATTAAGACTAAGTGAAAATACTTTAATATATACTTCAAACAGTAATTTTGATTTCATTTTTTTTTTCACCAACTTGATGATTTCTTTTTCGTTGAGAAGGTCTACCTCCCTCCACGCCCCTGAATGTTAACAGTGTTATATTGTAGACATGTAGACCAGTCTATGCACTTCTTGTAGTTATGTTGATATAATACAGAAACCAGTCAATGAACCTTGTTTTTATTAATTTATTGTTTATATTTGATAGACCAGACCCTAAAATCATAAATGTTGAAAGTAATTTGCTATAATTATAATATTACATTCAGATAGTGACATTATTTTCTGTACAGATAACTGCAACCAGTCTCTCAGATCAGAGTAATCATGAATCTTTAACTGAAAATGAAACAGATACTGTAAAATTCATATGTCACACGGTGGCAATACCATGTGACTATGACATTACAAATGCTACAGTCTCAAGAAGAAAACCCGTTAAAATCCACCTCGACTTAGAACGTTAAAGAGCTGTGAGTAATTTAATTGACGTGATTAAACACATGGGGTTAATGTATGTGCTACTAAAAGTTGAATAAAATTCTACATAACTTGTTCTTATAAGTACAAAATGTTGGGAAATTTTATTTTACTGTCAGTGGCATGTACATTAATCCTGCTGATTTAAATAACAGACATTTGTTTGATAATGGACAAACTGTGCTAAAATCCGGTAAAAACTGATATAGCTAATTATATACAATATGTTGAGTAAGTTGGTGTAATCTGACGCTGTGGTCATCTGTCACTAATATTTGTTTTTATTTTGTTTATACCCGGTAAAATGTTTAAACAAAATGTTACTATTAGTATAATCTGTCATTTGATATTTTTATGTAAAACAGATTTATGTAGATAGGATCTGATTACAAACCAACCATGCTACAGTGGTATGGTGAGGAGGGAGGGAGGGAGGGGGGATAATTAGAATACTAACTGCCTGTATATACAGTACCATCCAAAAGTTCCTAAACAAATGAAATCTTGAGAAAAAGTGCATATCCATACTGCAAGTAACTTTAACATTGTTTGAATCATTTGTTTATAAACTAGTTACTGCTGGCTTTAGTATTTGTTCTGATGACTATTTCTTTTTTATTGGATAATGTTTTTGGGAATTGTCTGGTTAACAGTGGCCTTGTTACACTGTTTAAGACAAGTTCGGTTGACAGTAGCATCATGTTATACTGTTCAGGACAACAACTTTCAATATCAAATTAATAAAAACAAATGTAAAAATAATGTCAAATCATGAACTAAGATTAATACAGGTCCTATAAACTTGATAATGAATAACAAAATGCACAATCACACTGTATGACATCATGCGTGATGAATTTTATTTTGTTTTGTGTTATTGTATATATTTATGGTGGAGGGTTTTTACTTATTTTTTTTATTGTTATTATTAATCTTTTTGTACAAAGCCATTTAATTTGTAATATAGAAATAGGCGCTTAATCAAATGAAGAATTTTAAGAGAAGTTTAAGTTTAAATTTTTTGCCAGTTTTCCAATGAAAAATTTCGCTAATAATTTGGCAAAACACGGGCGAGCTGTTGGGCAGGCGTCCGGTGTCATTAACAATTGCGTTAAAGTTTTCAATTTAGCATATATTTCTGCCATTTATTGTCAGATCTTTATGAAACTTCATACTATGATTACATACCATGTGATGAACAGAATTAGAAAGTAACCGCAACTCTACCTGGCTTTATTATGGATTATTTCCCTTTGTAATTTTTGGGTTAAAGTTTTTAAATCCGGCTTTAATGTGGTTTCCACATTACATTTCTTGTTATCCTTAAGACAAGATTTTATCCAAGGTCTTTTGGAGGTGATTGTATATGACATGGATATACAGTACCCACCAAAAGTTTGGAGACAAAAGAAATTTACTACAATTCTAAAATTTTGATGATTATTTTTGTAGAATCACTATTTTTGAGATATTTGAGTATGGTTTGTGATTAAATGAAACCAAAGTTCATGGATGCAGCACATATATGAGATTCAGCATCTGACACCCTTAAGCCCCCAAAACCATGTAAATTGTAATTATTTTACATAACTTAAGCTTTTATGCTATTTTTGTAGTCTCAATCATAATTATAATGATAACCAGAAAATAAAGCAAAAATAAGAAGCATTTCAAAATTAACAGTCATCAAATTTTAGATAAAAGTTATTCAGTAGGCATACAAAGTGAGAATGTCTCCAAATTTTTGGTGGGTACTGTAGGAGAGGTTATATGATAGAGAGAGAGGGGGGGGGCAGGTTGTATGATAAGATATAATACAGTAGGTTTGTATGTCAGTGATTCATTTACCTAGCATTAATCATTCTATAGACCATATATGGTATTAAATATTTATAACTATTTTATCTTTTATATCCGGAGATTTGATAATTTGAAGTTGACTTCTGTAGTTTTATCTTTCAATCGGTGTGAGGTCTTATAACTGTAGACTTCACATGTATTCCTTTTCAGAATATTGGTTCAAAGTTCCTTACAATCTTAAGTATGTAAATTTAAGTTCACAAAGATATGCCACTGAAATTTTTATATTGTCTTACTGTTGCAGGTATTTTGAAAATTTTGTCACTTTTTTGAAAATCTGATTTATTATAACATGGAAGTGACTCTTATTAGATATTTACTTTAATACTTTGACAGTCTACAACATCAGTGGGTGGCGGGTTGCCAGGGACAACTACTATTAGGTCTGGCTACAAAAAGTTTCATTTGGTTCACCAAAAATCTACAAACAAGATATAGTGTTTGATACTGATATGACCTGTTTGGGCAACCACTTATATATCCTAATTTCATAAACTACACTTTAAAACTACTTTAATCAAATAATAAATTTAGATAATTTACATACCCTAGCTGTAATTAGGATTATTTCAAACTTTGGACACATTTTCTGTATAATTATGTCTACATTATTTACAAGGTGATATAAAAACAAATTGAAAACACAAAAAAGGTTATTGTCTCTTGGATTATTAACTATTGAATTAAAGATTCCAAGTAAGATGGTTTAAGCAAGGTGATTGAGTTGGCTGCAGTCAATTACCAAATATTAAAGACATGATGTTGAATGAATAAAGTCAAAACTAAGAAAGTGAATCAAGGACTATAAACTGTGATAATTTGTCACTTAAATAATTGTCAGTTGATCAGATGATTCTTATATAGGTTTGTTCCTGTATAAATGAGTGTTGAACTTACTTTCTATTAATTTCTGTTTGTAATCGTAACAATTTCATCTATACTTGTCATTGATTTGAAGCAATCTCCGTAAACAGATATCCTGTAGAGTTTTTTCGTACAGGATCTCTACTGTCTCCGTAGAAGGTCATGTCGAGATGAACTTTGTGTCGACCAATCAATGCGTAGCTTTCATCTAGACGAAACACTTAATAACATTTTGATTTCGTAATTTCTATTTTTAGACCAAGGTGTGCAAGCTAATTTAACAGCGGTATTATATATAATTTCACAGTCTGCGATTGGACGGCTCATTTCAAATTGCGTGACGTAAACGATGTAAACAAGTTACCTATCATAACAATTTCGTCATGAATATTATGATGAGAAAAGGTCACTTGAACGTGACCCTCATTTGAAAAAGGCCAGATTTAAATTATCGAGTAGGCGAGCGGAAAAGTTTAGATCGGGTTTTAATCAGATTGTGATTTGAAGTGACCAGTGTTGCTTTCCACAAAAATTCTTACGAAAAAAATCTTCGTAAGTCAAAAGCAGGAAACATTAATAATAAGCTCATTTTTTTAGTTTATCAATTCTAAATATTATAGAATTATGTAAAATTGTGTATACTTTTTGAATATCATATCATAGTCATGCTTATTATCAGTCTGAATTTGAAGTGCTAATTATCTGAAACTAACTTACGAAGATTTTTTCCGTAAGAATTTTGTGAAAAGCACCTCAGGATATGGGTTTTATTCATTTACATGTGAAAGTGAGTGTTGTTGCAAATTATATGCTGAGATCTACATTAACTTCCATATATGCATTGAGAAACAGGTTATTACTTATTGACTATAAATATATAAGTGACCAATCATCTATGTTGAAGTATCATATACTTGATTATTAAATGTATTATAAGTGAAATCCACTTAAATATCATCACTGTTAAGTATTATCTTCAAAATATGTACTGGTTACAATATGACATACTGTAAAACAATATAGGATATATCTTATATAGATTATTTGGACATGTTTTGATGTTATATTAAGAAAGTGCAGTTTACTATTTATGGTACAAATCTCTGTGGTCGGAATATTTCAGTTCATTACTATTTCTATTAACCAGAATTTACGTAAATCCGCTTTCTGTGTCAACTTTTGGAAATTTTATCACGACTGGTCGAAGTTTATTTATCGTAAAAAAATTATTAACATGGTGCTAAATGCATATTTGAAAGTTTACGCAAATCTACAATTGGAGCTAAAAGCATTGCTAACTTTGTAAATAGTGTAATTGTTCAAATACAATGTCTTAATCATTTCAAATAAGCTACAGACATTTCAATTTTCATGGACAGGTGTATGCTCCCTATATGGAATTCGTACCCATGCCCTCTTCGAGAAATTAGATTTTTAAATCCTGATGGGTTACCAACTGCCCTACTGTCATTCTTTAAACAAAGATGTTAAAGTAAATGATATATTTCAATAGTCATATAACTTCAAGAATAGTTCCTGCAAATCATATGAGACAGACTAAGACATTATACAATTAAGTAATTATATTTATTTTAACTTATTTAATGTATGCAAATGATATTTTAATTGTACTTTTTGTCTCTAGTTGATTTTCACAAGCCATATATCTTCATAAAATTTTGAAGCTTAAATTTAAGGTTATTAAGCACGGCTTAAATTTGACCTTGTTATTTTGATATTAATCTTTTTAAAGGTCATATGATCTGGACTGGTATCTTTGTTTCATGTCATACTTATGAGTCATCGGTAGAATATTACACGACAAGTTTATTTTAGTATAGAAACTAATCATGTTATCTTAAAGATTAAAATTATGATGTCATTAGTTTATATATACTTCAAAAATCAATGACCATATTTGTAAATATAACCTTACCTGACCCCTGACCCCTGTACTGTATGTGCGAGTCTTTTATGTTGACATTTTTCAGTAGATAAACATTGCAAGATAAAAACAAAAATTTCCCCCATTCAAGTATAGTTTCGTATTTGTTTAAGATGTAGTCAGTGTGCCGAGGTATTATAATTCAAATATCGCACACAGTCATACAAGTTAAGTATCGTTGTTAACAAATACACGTAAAAACATACATAGTTGTGTAAAATCATTAAAATGCGAGACAGATGAAATCAGGTATGAGTTTTTATAGGAGTAATGTATTCATTTTGTATTATATTCATTGTACAGTTGATTTACGCTTGAAATAAGGATTACATTACCTATGAGTGTCATTTCAACGTTTAAACATTTAATTGACTTTTGTCAAATAGCCCTCAGAATGTATGTTCAAGAAATTCTCAATGTTATCTTTTATAATTATAATATTTTTCATGTTTAACATAGGTGGACTACTAAGTTAGTTAGTTAACTTTCAGTGTTAATGTTAAACATTTTCTCTCTGTTCATTTTTTGTTACTTACATTTTTGTAAGCATGTTTTTGAAGCTTTATTTTATTCCCTTTTGTATGGAAGCATGTACCTGTAAAATGCTTACAGAGTTATATACAAACTTTTCTTAATAGCTTTCCTCGGAGTAAGCCGAGTGGTACAATTATAGCTTTACCATTGAAGCATGTACCTGAGTGACTGTAAGCTGTCTAGATATAACTTTTATACTGTATATGAATTCATGCATGATTATAATAGTTGTATACATATATGGTTATATGGTTGGATGTTATATTAATGTAAAAACTATTCTATTTACAGATTGAGTTGTACACTGTGACTTGTCGTGTCTACTTAGACTTGAGGATTATTCAGATACTAGACTAGTTGGTTTAAACTGAAAACAAACGGGAGTGAAGACAGATATAACACGACATTTAAGTTTTAAGTGTACATGGATTGAGGATTATTCACATGTGATTACATTTTTGAAAAAGTTTAAACTGCACAGAGTAAAAAACTACATAAGAGGGGAGGTGTTTAAGTTACGTGTATTTTTTGTGTGACTAAAGTTATATGATTAAAGTTTTAAAGTAAATATTTAACAAGGTTAATAATAAAAAGGCTTTCGTAAAAAGTTTTTCGTGACCAAATTTTCGGGATACCTGGGACAGGTAATAAAAAAATTTCAGTGACATTTTCGGAGTGAACTTGGATTTACATAATTAAGATTATAAGGAAAATTTCTTCATAAGTGTACAATGTGATATAAAAGGAAATTGAAAACGTAAAAAAATAGACAAAATTTGTTGATGTGTGTGTAGGAGTGAATTTGTGAAACTGTTGTTTTTTTTCTCTCATAATTTTTGTAATTAATATTTGGTTAATTAGAGAAATAATTAACAAGACTTGATGTGAATTGAAGATGGAATATTATATAACAGTAGTGATTTTATTAATGTTCTCAACATTAGTCCTCTCAGATTGTAAGTATTTATATTTTATTTTTTATTTATTTTTTTCTCTCAAATTTTTTATTAGTTATATTATTGTTTTATCAGAGTTTGACAATAACAGTGTCCTGGCTTTCCAAGGATCCCAAAAACTTGCGAGGAATCTCAGTGATACTTAACTAGGGGTTCCTTCTTGACCCCTAAAAACACCTTGCTCTTACATGAATTTGAGTTCCTGTAAATCATTTACCGCAATAAGTGACATAATTGTATCTTAATTTTTTGTCTATTATTGGATGAATCCCTTACGTTAGGGAGGAATCACTGAATAACTGACTTAGGATTCATTATGGATCCCTGGTAAAAACAGTAAGTGTCGAACCTAGTTTATCCTTGGCCACTTGAACTACAAGTACTCATTCTTAGTAAATGGCCAAGGTGTGATATTGAATGTTGTACAAAAATGTTTTCTTTTCTTTTTATTCTGTAATTTACTTACTGAAAAACATTTCATCAAAGTTTTATTCCTGTTCTAAAAATTCAAATATGATTTCATAAGGGAATGTTAAGTTTGAAACTTAATGGTCAATGAAAATCATTATCACTGTCCATTATCTACTGGTAATAAGGATACTCTATTTAGATATTTTATATATATAGAAGTCTCTGTTCTTCAGTAATTTCTATTCTTAACCATTTGTTCGTATAATTTAATAAATAAATAAATTTAAAGTATTTATTATATGGTTCTAGTGCTTAATGCATTTGTTTGTAAATTGTTAAGTTAATTGGTTGATCAGGATAATCAATAGTCACTTAGAGAACTTGTTTCAATATTTATGTTTCAAAATGGCTAACTTCAATTTTCTAGAAAGGTTTAAATTTTAGATGTAAGAATTGTAAAGTTTTCAGAGAGAATAAAACTAAGTGTACATGTTTTGTATTTGGTTGAAACTCTCTTAGAATAAAGAGTGCCTTTCCTTTCTCAGTGGCAAAATTGAAACTAGATGGCATTTCACATCAGTCTTGTGAACAAGTTAATAGAATTTAAAACAAAAATTAATTTGTGTTTACAGTAATTTAGAATTTCTCATCTAAGTTTCATGGAAAGACAAAAAAATGCAATTACGATGTGTCAGTATTAATTTAACAAACAATGATAAGATTGTTGTGTTTTTGTGGGGACAATGTTGTATCCTGCAGGGGGACATGGAGGGCATTCGGACCTTTGTGACTTTAAAAAAAACTGGCAAATTTTGATAAAAATGGGTTGGACCAGTTAATCTGTTAACAGCTCACTTAAAGAATTTTAAAGGCCCTCCAAAAAAGATAAGATTTAAACTGATTTGATGGTAGTTCGGAGTGTTCCCCTTTTCTTGGAAGAAATAGGGTTTGATTTTTCTGTCCCCAAAATATTTGGATCCACCCTTGACTAATATGTATACCTTAGTTTCCTATAAAGTGTTCATTTGGGTTGTTCTGTTAGACTGTCAAACTTGACATCAAATACCAATGTTTCTTTTTGTTGTATTAAAATGAAAATGGTTACCGTGGCAGTCAAGTGTCAAGTCTTGTAACTTTATAGTTTTCTATCTCATTTTGATGATTGGAAATTCTGTCTGCGTACAGATGATCTGAGAATTGCCGTGAAATGTTATCGTTGAAATGTAATCGATAGAAATTACTTTATGTTTTAGTCTGACTATAGACAAGTGTCAGAAACTGGTGTATGTTAAATATTTTATAAGGTAGATGAAAAAGGAAACTTTCTGTGATATTTTATATTTCTTATTTTTATTTTACAAACTCTTTGATATTAACAACTGTTTCCATGTCTTATTGTTGCATTATTTGTCTTCTGTACAATAAAAACTTGCCTGATTTTAAGAAATTACAATGCCTAAAGTCTGTTCTATATACTAGTGTAATGTTGTTAAATATAATTCAAACAGATTATTTAATTATCTTAACCTATTTTAGTTCATTACTTTTTGTGAAACAAGTATTAAAACAAGTTCTAACAATTTATACATGTCACTCTAGATCTGTAGTATGCTCAATATTGAGTACAATTTCTGGTGCCCCAGTATTGAGCTCAGAGTGAATCCCTTACTAAACCCTTTGAGATGGTTTGTTGATGGGATTTATACCATGGATATCCAGTGTTTACCAATTCAGTGTTGTAGCCTCTCAACTACACTGGCATTCTTTTATTGTCACAAATAAAGGTTAAGTGTTGCTGTTAGCTCTCATACAGTAATATATAGTTAATTAAAATGTAATAAACATATATTCTAATATAAAATTAATCAGGGTGTGTAAAGCAAATTTATATTATTATTGTACATGATCACATAAGGCTTATCTATTTTAGATGTTCTCTGCATTGTCTAAATAAATTAATGAAAATGATATTGAAATTATTTTGTCTCAGGTCAACATGGGTAAGCTTAAATGTTATTTGTATAATATTCTTATTGTAGATTGTTTATATTATTTTTGAGACTAAGTGAACACACTATAAATATATATTTAACTGTATTCCCTCTTAGGTCTATGTGAACAAGCTATAAATATTAACTTAACTGTATTCCCTGTCCTAGGTCTATGTGAACAAACTATAAATGATGTTTTTTAGCCACCCGGCTGGCTAAGTTGGTTGCACACAAGTCTACTGATCGAGAGGTGGTGGGTTCGATTCCCGGGCGGGGCATACTTTTGTGGAGCTTGGTCATGAAAATATTTCTACGGCCATTCTCCCTCCTACCAATGATTTTTAATTATGTAGGGCAATTATCAGTCACTGACGAAAGTATGCGCTTAGTAGTTGGTTAACGGCTAAATCCAGAGATTTAGCTTTTCCAGGAGGAGTGAGTAGGTTGACTGACCACCGTTATATGACCTATAAAATGTGTTGCTACAACATTAAACCCAACAAACAATCAAACAATATATTTTTATTGTCTTAGATCAATTTCTAAACAAGCTATTAATGAACCTAAAACTATATCCCCTGTCCTGACTCCCAGGTCAATTTGAACCAACTATACAATTTACTATATTTTGACAGTATTAATGAATCATAACTCTAAAGCACACACCTGTACACCATGTTTAACATAATGTAACATCCATATAATAGTTCTCATCATTATATGTCAGACATATTAAAATGTAAATTAATTTATTCTTGACTGATTATTAACCTACAGTGAGTTAATATATGCAAGATGCAAGATATGAAAAGTGCAAAAAACTGAGAGATGCAACCAAGCAAATATTTGTTGGTATGCAGCAACATTGAGTGATTTAACTTTTATATGATATCACATTAAAGATCATAGATGGAAATTTGTCATTATTATAAGGTTATAAATTATCTATGACACTTGTTAGGATCCCATTAAAATTTGTAAAAAAATGAAATTAAGTTTTTAGGGCATTTATTGTGTACGTTAGTTGAGATTGCATTTACATATAATACCTTAACCCAGTAGCCTGAATCTTGACTGAGAGAAAATTGATTTTCAACGCTGAAAATTCCGTCAGGACTCATCATTAAAGACCGTTTTATTCCCCCTGACAGCCTATATTTGTGTTCGGGCAACCTGTTGCTGCTGTTAAAGATATGGTTTGGGCATGTTAAAAATATAACTGGCTGTTTATTCTTGCAACTTAGTTGAAAAATTAGTGTCAAGCCCTGTACTTATTACATATAGTCAGGTTAGATGATAATTTTGCCAATTATGACTGCATTTACTGGGTGGTTTTAGAATTTTTTCCTAGGGGTCTTACAACAGACGTTCTTTCTAGGGGTAAGGGTGGGGGTTGATCATCCAAGTTATTTTTTTTTTATTCCAATACATTTATTATCATGTGAAGGAGCTATTGTTTGGTGTGATCTCACAGTCTCCATAAACAGATATCCTTAGGCTATTGACCCCTGTTTTAGGATCTTCCAACAACACGCTGGTAGTCATGTTCAGATGATGTTGTATTGACCAATCAATCATTTTGAAAGGTTTTCATCAGACTGGTTAACAGATTATTTTTAGATTTTTTTTAGACTTGTACAAGATAATGTACATTGTCACATTTTGATATACCATTACAAAAGTATAATAGGCTCATGCTCCCACTCACTCTCGCACTTACGCACACATGCACACAATCTTTTGCTCGCACATACTCACACATAACATGCATGCGCACACACACGCTCTCTCACTCACACACTTACACTCACACACACTCAATCTTTAATTGGTACATACACAAAACACTCGCACATGCACACACCCTCTGGGGTTTCAACTCTCTGCTTCATATAAGTAAGACTGTTAAAAAGAGGCTAAATTACAAATCTAATTATTGTCATTACTCTATATTTCACAGATCCACCAGTCTACCCATCACAACAAAATCAGAAGAAATCATTTGCCTGTGAGAACAGTTATATACATCTTAGTTGTAAGAACGATGATGAACGTATACGAATACTTCGTGCTAACTACGGTCGATTTAGTCTAGTTGTATGTAATGAACATGGCGTTAACAAAGGATGGAATACACAATGTAGCGCCCAGTCTTCTATCAGAATAGTCACAGAAAAGTAAGTCAGCATTTTAGTTTTTCACCAGTTTTAGAATCTAAGTTTGTGTCAATGTTATTGCTTTATACTTACCGTTATATGTATAAATAATTTCAGGGCAGGAAAAGAAAAATACGACAAAAGCTGACTACATCATGTTCGTTTCAGTTTTGTTTGCAGATGTGTAGTATCGGGATTTGTTTTAAAAGGTTCTTAAATAGCATTGCTTTTACTAAAGTCTTGAAGATGATCTTTTTGAACCTTAATTTCTTATCTGTAATTAAGAAGTTAACCACATAGTTTGCTCTGTTAGGAAGTACTGTTATGGAATGTCTTTATACGAACCAATCAGTAGAAGAGGTTTTAAACAATTACTGACAGTCTAAATGTAAGCTATTATGATTTTATTTTCAGTGTTCTCTGTAAGATTTTGTTGAATAGACTCAAATAGAAAAGTTAAAGGCTTTTTAGGGGGGGGGGGTCTGGGCAGTTACTTTTTTATTTTTGTCAATTTTAACAGGCCTTTTAGTCTTTCTAACTGGCCATTTGGGTCGGAGGCCGGTTCCTTATGAGAACACTGATTTTCAAGTATATAATTATTTTGTTGGTGCTTATATAAATACATGTATGTTATTATGTTACTTTAATATATACTTTTATTTCAGCTGTACTTTCAACTTAAATAATTTGACATTCTTATAGATGATATTTCTATACCATACCACTTTTATGTGACCTTTTATCATAATGTACCATATAAGTGGAAATTTGTGCTAGAATCAACTTCTGCAGTATTTCCAAAAATGATGAATGTTATAATTCTTGCAAACAAACTTTTGGTTGTCTTTTACAATTATCAATATTAATAATGTATTATGTCTGATATTTCTGGCAATTTTTTTGCTTTGACTGATGACTGCAGAATTGGCAGAATTATGACCTCTTATATGGTACAAAAATGTATGTTATAAATGTATAATTATAATTTATTTCAAATATCTTGTTTTCTTTATAGATAATATAGTAGCTCTATATTTTATGTTAAAATTTCTAGGTGTGACGGAAGGCCAACTTGTGATCTTTTGGCTAGTAATGAACTTTTTGGAAATCCCTGTCCTAATACAGCTAAATATTTGAAAGTTGAACATTGGTGTGAAAAGGGTAAGCATGGTTGCTAGGGAGCATGGTTTACCTAGCAACCTGCATGGAAAACCCCTTGCTATAAGTTTTGTTGCATCGTGGAGTAAATGTTGTCCCCATTTGATAATCTTACCATATATTAATAGGTATAATCAGGAACTCAAAATTTTGGGTTTTTCCACCTGTACAGATGAGGTAAAAACAAATATTTACACATTATTGCTGAAAACCTCCCAATCAAATATGTATGCTCTCTTCTCGTTAGTTCGTGCCCCTTAACCTTTATTTTTGCGCATGCGTGGTAGATTGATTAGGAAATCGGGTCACAAATATAAATATATTGTGTACCAACATCTAAATCAACAATTTGAGCAAAAAAACTTGAATAACTATCACTTAAACTAACTTTTTCACCTTTTGTCAATGCTGCGTATAATCCATGTCAATCAACTGTTTGTTTCTCAATGGATTCGTGTCCTTGACTTTGGTCTAAAAATATTGGGGCTCCACAGGGGGATGTATTATTTTTCTTACTCTTGAAATATGTTAGTGTTGAAGCTATTGTATCTCTGGAATAACTTTGTTTCAACGGTGCTTAGAGCAGATTTTAATGTTGAAAACTTATGACTAGAGAAAAGTTTAATATCGTTTTTTTCACTTTTATTAGAATTTAGACAATCACAGGTATATTTGTAACTATGTATTACTATTTTTATAACGTAAATTCTAGAATTAAATATATTGAGAGGTCCAAAAACAGTCAACAATAAACAAGGAGTTTAATGGACTTTTCATAAAACCACAAAATATGTTTGGAATATCCGTTGCAACCGATTTTAATAAGTTAAATTAGACCTAATTAACGCCAACTTAAAGCGCTAATTGAATAGTGAGTGCAAATCAATACCCCGCGCTGAACCCCCTAGCTAGGCAAAATATGTCAACCAATGAAACGAGTCGTACTTGCATACACAAAAACAATGGCCGCCATGTGTAAACGAAAATTTAATACAAGTAGGTCAGGCTAGATTTAGCATCGAATTAGCGAAATATGGTTATTTTTTATCAATTTTGGGCAAAATAGTGATGAGAACATATTGATTTTTGTTCTTCAAGCAATAATACATGTTAGTTCTGAATATTTTTCCGTAAACTGATTGAGCAGGTCGAACACTACAAACTTGCATAGAATTCGGATACGCGCGATGTACGCGCCTGTTAATATACCGTTTTTACTAAGGCACGAATAGAATGAGAAGGCACGAAGTGATGAGAAAGAGGGATACCAGAGTGATTGTAAATGTTTGTTAGTACTACTGGTCAAAACCCATTAATTTGAATTCCTGATAAATATTTAGCATCATTGGATACCTAAATTTATATATGTACTGTTTTATATGTTCATACATACATGTATTGTTAACAGACACACGGGTATCCAATGATGTTAATTTAGTTTATTATACCCCCGCTTGGAAGAAGAGGGGGGGTATACTGTTTTACCCTTGTCCGTGCGTCCGTGTGTCCGTGCGTGCGTCCGTTACAAAATTTCCGTCGCAGTTTTCTCAGCAACTATAACATGCAGCAGCCTAATACTTTGCATATTGCTTCATCCCATAGTCCCATGTGGTGTAAAGCGATTTCATGCTCCTTGCTCATCTACTTCCTGTTTGTCGCATATTTTTAGATTTTTGCGGGGGTATCACTAGTGAGCATTAGCTCACAGATTTACTTGTTATATAGTTTAATTTTCAGTTTTTAGCAATGCCTGAATACAAGGTTTATCATATTTTTTGAAAATTTTGTATTTCAATCCAAAATGCTTTTTACATACTAGACACAATGTATTTATTTTTTACATAGAATTAGTTTTTGTCAGATATTTGAAGGCAAGCATGACTTACATGTCAAAATTGACATTTTATAATTTTTGAGTTCATCAAAATGTTTTTGTGGAAATAAACCAGTAACTTTTTTGTGGTATTGAATATGTGGCTCTGTTTTTATATCATACAATTTCTACATACTTTTGGTTTATGGTTGATGCTGCACAAAATGGTTGATTGGAATATTGTCTTCTTAATTTGATGATTGTTAAGAAATTGCACCTATATCTGAGGTTGGTTGGTTTAATGCTCTATAATTTCTCACAGATTGAGTCTTCTTGAATCAAGACCAGCTGCTGTTGTAGTTGTTGCTGCTGCTGTTGTTGCTGCTGTTGTTGTTGTTAAAGCTCTCTGGCCCCAGTAAAAACTTATGTAATGTCTTCAAGGTACTGACTGATATTTACATGCGAGATTGTAAAAAGTTATTTTAATACAGATAATTAGAGTCCAGTATTATTGATGCTTGATCATCCTTGGAACAGTGGTTAGGTGAACTGTCACTCTAATACATTTCTGATTGCTGAAAACAAAAGATAAGCTTTCTAAGATTTGAGGAGTGACAGACATCAGACCATGCAGCTTGTTGTTTTGTAGTTTTTAGCCGGATTTTTCAACGAAAATATTTGGCTTATAGTTTGGCGAAACACGGGAGGGCGAGTGGTCGGTTTGGCGGGCGGGCGTCCAGTGTGGCTAACAACTGCGTTAAAGTTTTCAATTTAGCATATATCTCTGCCATTAATTGTCACATCTTTATATGAAACTTCATACAATGATAACATACCATAACATGAACAGAATAAGACAGTAATCACAACTCTACCTGGCTTAATTATGGATTATTTCCCTTTGTAATTTTTGTGTTAAAGGTTTTAAATCTGGCTTTAATGTGGTTTCCACATTACATTTCTTGTTTTTTAGGTAAAAAGATAGTGAAGGAAGTTCTGGAGCATTACAAATATGTTTTATACCAAATTAACACTTTTATACAAATATAGCTCAATCATTAAGTATTTAAAATGGTACAGTATAAAGAGTAATAATTATAGACTTTATGAAGTAATTTAAAGGGCACTGATCCATTGAATGAATATTTTCAAAATTTGATACAAAATTTAAAGAATGACTGCATGTGTTAATATTTACACACATCTGTCCAGAATTCAACATTTGATTTATTTTATGAAATTCTCAAATGATTCTCCAAACATTTTCGCCTGTCAAAACTGCATTGAAATATTTGATTATGAGCTTTCATGAAACTCTTGAATTCCTGTCGGCTCTTAGAATTCTTATAAAAAAAACATGATAGCTTGGAGAATGGTCCATCTGTTAAAATTGTTCTATAATAATATTCTGAATTGTCTGTTAAAATTGTAAAATATTTAAATCATTCCCTCTACAAGATGCAAGATATTGTCAGTTTCCTTGGTTTCAATTTATGGTCATGTCAGACGTGGTATGTAACATTATTGTCAACTTGTCCAAATATTTTGTCTCCCATGTACAATATGCTCCAAAACTTCTTGAACGAATACAATTTTGAGAAAAACTAATCTTGCCTACAGAACAGTTTTACTAAGATTAAAGTTTTTTCATGAAATATTGTTCAAATCATATGTTGATTAATCAATTAATGTTGATTTTGGTGTTTGCTCAGGTGACTCTTTGTTTTTTTTTCATATGATAAATGTGAATCAGTTGATCCTAACAACAGGATTTTGTCCATTGACTTTTGTAAGCCACTCTGCACATTTATTGTGGAACTGGACTATCTAATACCATAACTTATTTTATGATGGATAAGATAACAGACATATAATTCCTATACAGATCCTCTCCATGGTAAATGAACTGCACAAGTAAACTAGGAATAAAATGACTATGATGTTTTGTTGTGTAAATATTCTAGCTTGTTTGAATCCATAATTTCTCAAAGAGTGTTTGTTTGTTTGTTTGTTTGTTTGTTTGTTTGTTTGTTTGTTTGTTTGTTTGTTTGTTTGTTTGTTCGTTCGTTCGTTCGTTCGTTCGTTCGTTCGTTCGTTCGTTCGTTCGTTCGTTCGTTCGTTCGTTCGTGTTTTACGGCGCAAAAACACAAAAAGGTCATATTGCGCCGAAAGCAATCAATGATACTATTAATTCAAACGATATTAATGATGTAAAGCTCTATATCTTATTATATACATTTATTTCCTTCAAAAAGTCAAGTATCGCATATGATGGTACAGACACAAAAAGTTCTTTAAGTGAGTTAACTTTAAAATTTCTCAAAGAGTGAATATCATATTTCATTTGGTTAAAATGATAGAACATCAATGATGACTCTATGCACTCCACAAATCATGGCGCCTCTAGGTACATTGATGTTTATGATCAGTGGAAGAATTAAGTCTTTATGCAATGTCTATGTCCAAGGGTGGGACTTAAGTATCTTTCTCCATTAATCTTAAACTTTCATTATGATTTAAGAAGGAGGAAATTTTGTGTCAATTATTAAGTTTATGAATGAAAGATGACTTATTAAATGGTTTTTGTGGCATTTATGTTTTTTAGTATAATAACTATTTCACCTTTGGTGAAAATTATCATTTTTGACAGTCTTAAAGCAATGTGTCAGTTTTTTCAAAATTTTGATATTTTTTGATATTTTTGTCACATTTTATCATGTTTTGACTTGAAGTGTTGTGACTTGTTCTAATGTCATGGTATTTCATCTAACAATGTAGAACACTGAATTTATTGTTTATTGAGATCACCCTGGTGACATTTATTTGTTGTCTCAAGTGTTTTATTTAAACATTTATAACTTTGAACTTTGTATTTAATTGTTTAACACCATTAGTAATATTAATTAGTAATTTAAAATCCGCCACTGTAATCATGTTGATACATTCTTGTATTGGAAGGATGGTTGTTTTAAGGGAGTGCTTCTATATGAACCTGGATGTAATCTGATATAATTATGGGAATTCTGTCAATGTTTCATTAAATTTTGCACAAAAAAAGTTTAGGTTTTGTTTAAACTGTGCTTCCTTAATCATACTTAGTCTATTTTAAAAATCTTGTTTGAATACAAGTGTTCCTCCACAATTTATTTCAAGCAGACAACTTTCACAATTTCACAATACCCATTTGCTGGGTTACAAATTAGCATAGAATTTGAGCCGTTACAGCCCCTCTGCCTCTACACCTGGATGAAGTGGAACAGTAGCCTGTTCAATTACCACGAACGTTCTGTAACGTTTTGAAACGTTAGGGTCCGGACAACTCAACCCGAGACAACTCAATCCCCAACTAACGGGTTGAGTTGTCACTACTTTGAGTTGAGTTATCCATGGGTTGAGTTTTCTTTGGGTTGAGTTTTCCGGTATAAGTAACGTTAGCTAACAGTCGTTACTGAACATGCTGCTGAGGTGATTTCACACCAATATTTAAAATGTTGAGAAATTTTCATAACACTTTAAACATTGATTCTTTATTTGTGATCATTTTAAAACTTTAATAAACTATTTATTGTTACATTTCTCTCAGATCTCTCTACCAGGCTGTAATAGTCAGAACTAGTGTTTATTTGTACGGGTGTTTATTTTATATTCTCACATATTTAACTACTGATTTGTAATTATTTGCTATGATCAGTGAATTAAGTAAGTCCTGACGTTATTGGAAATAAATCAGTTAGATAAAAATCTTGATATTTTTATGTACAAATATATTCTAAATTTTATGTCTTATGAAAGTTTGATCCATTAGTTCATACATTAGATAATGATTTTAAGATAAAAACAGTTTGAAACATGAAGTGATAATAAAATGCATATGTTCATAAGTCTGTGTTTTACTTATAAATTGTACATGCAATAATTCTCTTTTTAGTATGATTTTTTTAATTCTAACTTAGTTTGATTTTTTATTTAAATTGAAATTTAATCATGATGTCTGTAACAATGTAGACCAGGATGCAAAAGACACAGTAGTGATTTAATTTATTATAAAAAAATCACTGTAAAGATCCCTTTTGTTATGATTTTGTTTAATTTGAAAAGAGAAGGGCCTTAAAAAAGTTTCCCCAACAAAATAATAAAAATTGTACTTTAAGATACTTATTCATCAAAAAACAAAAAAGTTATTACATGAAACAGTTTTAAGTATATGAGCTAGAAATATAGAATTTATACCACATGAAACGACCGTACAATATGAATATCTTCCTCTTTGTTTTTCATTTAGTTTTTGACAGAACTGAGAAGATATTAGCATTTTAGATATAATTGAATTGTCTGTCACAATTTCCGTGACGATAACTATTTCATCTGAACACTTTACTGCAGAATTTCCATCTAATTACGCTTGAAGTGCTGCTAGGAAATTGAAAATACGCTAAGTCAGGGATAATTTGGAATAATTTAGCTTCCATTGTCTTCACCCGCCCGTGTCTCATTTTCTCATTTGTTTTAGAGATGTCAGGAGACGTTACGTGACTACAAAAAACGTCTTTGTTACCAGAATTGAACAGTTAAAGATTGTATTCATGAAAAACATCTTAAACAAAGGAATCAGAAGATTACAGTTCAATTTGCCGTAATCCAAGCCTGAAATTGAAGTGCCATTGTTTAAATCATTTTGTCACAGAAAACACATTAACAGTCTTTGACTTTTTGATGTTAGACTTCTTCCAGAATACAATGACTCATCAAAAATTGCCAAAATTTCTTCTCCATGGTAATAGATTTATTTAAGAATGGATTTGGAACTCAGAAGAAAGGGGCTTAGAATAATTGTAGGGGTTATAATGAATGTGTCTGAAAATAGATTTAATTCTTTTTGATCATGTTTTTTGAGTCATTGATTAGGGACCATTCTGTCCTGTTTTAGCTGTTAATTGCAGTAGAGGAAGACTTGTCCCTGTGAAGAAGGAATTTAATTTAAGATTGTACTGTTTTTTGAGTCATTGATTAGGGACCATTCCGTCCCCTTATAGCTGTCTGTGAGAATGGACTTAAATTTAAGATTAGGGGTTTTTAATGCTGCAAGTAAAAGCAAAATAATTGTCTTTCCTTAGCTGAATTATGAATTTCCCACATCCGTTTTGTGTCAATTTCTATAAGCCGGAGTTTTTTTTAAGTAAGATGTATTTCACACAAAAATTTCTAGATACAAAGTGTACACTCAATTTAACTCTGTGTAAAAGTTTCTTAAAACCTTCTTGACAATTTGGGCTTCCAGTCCAAAAAAAATTAAATCTCATAATTAATGTGAGTTTAAATATGACTTAACATTCAATACAGCTATCACGATGTCAAGTCTGCATGACCAAAAATTTTCAATGATTCACTGATTTGTTTTCATATTTTTGATAAAAATCTAATTTCATTGGTTAAGTAGTTTTACACGCAAATGTGTTTCAGGATAATAATAAATAGTATAATAAAATGAATAGTAATAAATATTTGGAATATTTATCGCTCCCGTCATTCCCTCCCGTCATCCTCATCGTTCAGTAAACAAGGTCAATATACGAAACACTTGAGTGGTTCTGTAAACACTATATTCACTAAATAATTATAGATGAGTATTTATATTTAGCTAAAAGTACAAGATAAATGTAATATATCCAAGATGAAACAGTTTCTATAATTGTAAACACTTTAATATAATGATTATTACTGCAACAATTAATGTTTTGTGTACAGGTATACAGTGTCTTTCAAAACTTCTAAGATATGTGAATTTTGAGAAAAACTACAAGCAATTCTCCTTAACTTAAAGCTAATTCATAGCTGCAGCTGTGGCGTAGTGGTTATCATGTCTGACCTTGAATCCGGAAATGGGGGGTTGGAGCCCGGTTGTGGTAGGTCATACCCTATACATGAATTGTCAGCCTTGGGGTAGGGTAAGTTAGTACTGGTAATAGAAAAGTGTCTAGGAAACCTGTTGTAGGAAGAGTGGGTCGTCGTATATATAACCTAAATATGTGTTGAATCTGATGTTTAACCCAATTAAAAAAATAACTAAATAAAGCTAATCAATGTTGATTTTGAACTTTGCTTGAATGACTCTTCAGTTGTTTTCTTTCTTGGGTTATGATATTTGGTTGAACTTAAATACAAAATTTCATCCACAAAGTTTTTGAGGGCTCTGTATCTCACACTCATAGTTAATGCATTTATCCAAGTCACTAATTATTATTTCTTGTTGGCAAACTAAATGCCACTTAGACACACTTCTAATTTAGCCATTTTTTCTAACTTTTTTCTCGAATATGGCTCTAGAAATCTGTTAATAACTTCAGATGTTCTAGTTTTTTTTATCTCTCTCTATTCTTAGTTTGTGATGTCTTTTCAAACATAATTCTTAATATTGGTAAATTTGAGATTTTTCTAACATTTAAAAGTTTCTACTGGTATTTTGCTGTTCATTTAATTTTCCTGTTATTAAATCTGCTTTTGTCTAACTACATCTTGCAGTATCACATTGAAAATTAAAATTTTGACCTTCTTGTGTTGCCTGAAATCTCTACATCAAAATGAAAACAATGTCAACATTAACTAGAAACTTATTAGTAAATCACCATCAGTTATACCAAGTTTAATTATAGTGATCATAGTTATGAAAAAATTGCAGCTTACAATTTTTTTTTTTTTAAATCATATTTGTTCAACTGTGAGTTCCTTAACCACAAAAAATCGTTTCATTGTGTGGTATTTCTAAAACTTAGGATGTAATTAAGATGAACAACAACAAAAAAATAAAATCACAAAATTTCTTGGACTGGTTAATGACAACATTGTACAAAGTACTCACTAATTACCTTGTCTAATAGTTAACTAGATAGAACTTGTTTATATAGTCTTGTAATGTAAGCATCTGAAGTCTGATAATGATGAAAACTTTGTGTTTATAATTGTCAGATATTACAAAACAACTCTACAGGTTTTGTAAAAATGAATCAAGGAATACATTCCTAACATTGTTACTGATGTTTTTTCTCTTGTTTATGCATTTTAACTTTATCATTTTATGACAAAACAAAACATCACTGATATTGTTTAAATATATCTATAAAATATGTTTTCACAGACTTTTGTTGTGTTTTTTTTACTAGAAAATTTAGAAGGAAGTTGAAATTGATGCATTTATGTTGGTTTTTTTGCTATTTTACATGTATAAGCCATCTATTATATCTTGATTATGAAACAAAATATAGTATCAAACTCAAGGCTTGCGAAATCAAACATCCGTATTGTCCGTGTTGTTCCAAGGCAAATACGGACAAGTGGATTTTTAAATATTTTTATTCTATAATGTTTATACGGACAAGTAACTTTACCAATTGCTAAGAACGGACAAGTAAATAGACTGACTGACTAGATACACCACTCTCAAGACCTGGGGTCCATATTTTAAAGGTCATTTGACCAGATTTAGTTGTAAATTCCTCTATTTTGTTCTGCTAAATTATAGCAAGATTTTGATAATATTTTGCCCTGGTCATGTATATAGTTTCAAAATACATTGAGGTGAATTTTGGAATTGGATGAGGGTTTAAACTAAAAGTTGTAAAGACTACCAGTTCTAAATTGTTACCAGTCTGCCACATCCACCTCTGACTGGAAATTTTGACATGAATATTTTCAATGGTTCCAATCTCATAGTGTAAAGAGATGTTAAATTTATCATAAAATATCATGACAGGTAATTAACTGTTAGTTCTCTATGAACCCAGGTGAGTGAATCCTGCAAGTGTTAAATAGATGTGCTAGAAAACAAAAACATTCCAAGCTGAATAATTGTGTTTTAATTGGCTATGATGTCACTGAGCATATGTTTTAGTCCCTGCCCACTTAGATTAATGATGTAAGAAATGAATCCAGGATGTATTGTCAAATTTTATACAACTGTCAGAGGGGCATGTATAAGGCCCACTATTTTGATACTATGCATCACTGACTAGGGCTGTGGATCGTTGAGCAAGTGGTGATCCGCTCCGAATCATGATTCATGCGTAGCGATTCAGGTATCGAATCATGAATATCTTGTTACTGGAGAAGCATAAAGAATATAGTGAATAATTACAGAAGCTTTAAAAACCATGTACTCTAAACATTTCTATTACCAGACGTTTTATGGGCATTTTTAGTGATATCATTTTTGTTTAAATGTGTATCAATCGAAATTTTGACACTATATAAATTGGTCCCTACATAAATTAAAGTTTTCATTTGTAGTGCGACTGAAAATGTTCTTTCATTTTTTTCCAAAAATAGATCACGATCTGACGATTTTGGACGTGACTAATATTTGTACTCGATTTTCTGGTCTGGATCTTGAATATCCGAGTACTCGGATACTTGTTGCAGCCCTACCACCAACAATAGATAAGGCATTGAATTATAAACAATTGATATAGACTGAACAATCTTCATGATACATTTAATGTACCTATATTCATTCTAATTACTTACTGCTAATTTTTTTGCTTTAATGACCAAAATGTGTTAAAAAAATTTTGTGTGGGCCAAAAAACTATGTCAGGACTTTAAAAGGAAGGTAATTTTAGTCTTACAAACACTTGATCTATCTTAACATCATTTATATGACTGTTTTGTATCACCTTTTTTATCATATTGACGTAAAATTTCTGTGATTACATACGTCAGGTAAACACTCATAACTTTCCCACAAAAATGTCACAATAAAACAACTTGGATCATGTATATTGTACAATTAGTATCTATGGTTTGAATATAATATTTTATGGTAGCTATCAGGTGTCCATTATAATTTATGATTTTTTTGTAAATATATCATTACCTTAAGATTATTTCACATTTTTGTGGTTATTCATTTAGAGCTCTGCTAGTTTTCAAATAGAGATTATGAGATTTTTAAAATGTTATAATGAAGAACTTTGGGCTTTTTCATGTTGGAAACTTAATATTTTAAAATTAAAAATTTGTGCTGTTTAAGTGATCAACTTATGCAGTTTAAATGAGAACTTGTGCACAGCATTTAGAAAATTTAGAAAACCTTAAGAAAATAATCCGGCTATTCAATATTATTTTGGGCTTTGATTTGTTGATTTCCACAAATGTTCAACTATATTTGGTTTTTGATGGGTTTATGTAATATTGATAGTATGAAAATGAGGATTGAGCAAACTTTAATATGGTATTGCCTTCAACATAAACACTGGTTAATAAACAACTTTTTGTTCTACATATAATAATAGAATAGGCTCTTAAACTAAATGAGTTCCACCCCATCTTCAGTAATTTAATTCAATTTAGTTTTAGAAAACCGACAATTATTACATTATTAATCATACCTGTATCCAGGTTATAGTTAGCAATTAAGAATCAATCAGGAAACATTATAAACGAAATGTGTATCAGTATCTCTGAGATATATCTATATATTTTAAGATATAATTAAACTTCTGATTATAATTAACATTTTTGAACTTTGTTTTGTCATAAACAACGTTTGTTATATGTAAGCTGAAGCCATCAAGACCAGTGGCTATGTAATATAAATAAGATTTAATGTAAGGCCCTTACTAGAAGATTGGGGCCTTCCTGTGTTACCTCTATAAATAAAGTGTTACCTATATAGATAAAGTCTTTATTACTATTAGCACTATCATCATCATCACTATCATCACTATCATCACTATCACCATTATCATCATCATCATCATTGTCATCATCATCACCACCATAATCATCATCATCATCATTATCATCATTATCACCTCAACCATCATCATTATTATCATAATCATCAATATCATCACCATCATCATTACCATCATTATCATCATAATCATCATAATCATCACTATCATCATCATTATCACCTCTATCATGATCATTTTCATCATCAACATCACCATAATCATCATCATCATTACCATCATTATCACCTCTATCATCATCATCAACACCACCATCATCATTGTCATCAGCACCATCACTATAGTCATTATCATCATTATGTTTTTCAATTGATTTCTTTATAATCAAAGTTAACTACACTGCCCAAGAACGTTTGGAGGTATTGTTTATAAGAGTTAATTTTGTATCAATATATCTGACTTCAACCAAACTGCTTCTATAAAATGCAACAAACCACATACATAATGATAAATTAATAATAAGTGCCAACATTAAATTGGCTGTAGAAGAAATTTAAGCATGTTGATGGTTACAAGTCTAAACATCATTCCAAAAGATACAAAATTTATTATAACATAATTGCTTTATTGGCACAACTTTGAAATAAATTTAACAATTGAAACCTTCAACTTAAAGATATCATGGCACAAGCTAAGTGTTAAAGTGGTAGTAGTGATGTTGCTATATACATTTTGAATTAATTTAAATCAAGCGGTTTCCAGAGATGGATTTATCTTTAGTGGCAGGGGAGGAGGTATAAGCCAGTCAGGCATATTGCCACTCAGACATGGAAAAATCACTTTGAATTGAACATCATTCACAGGTTTTGTTGGTTTTATGATATATTGTGCATGTATTGTACAAATTCAATGTAGGGTTTTGCTCTTTTAGACTCTTGCTGGATGATGTTTTGACCATTGAGGCTTTTCACTTATATTTATATAACCATAGGCAAATTTAAGTCATGAGAAAAAAATTCTATGTTTGATAGTCTGAAATTCTTGTATGTCATGAAATCTCACTCAAAAAAAGTTCTGAATACTCTGCAGTTCTTCTTATCCTCAGATACCTTTCCTCTTCTACCATTATAGATAAGCACACTCGACCTATGGTGTCTACTTACCGTAAGTGCAACAGAAGAAAATGGCTAACTTGTATAATTGTTGTGAAGTTGCTGACAATAATTTCTAGTATATTGTCTAGTTTAACTTTAATATAATCAGGAATTATTTTTAATTTATTTTAAATGCCCACCTAGTGTGTGACATGCAGTGTTATACAATGAACTGTATAATATTAACCTAGATGTAATTGAAACCACTCTAGTAGATGTTGGTAGACCAAGAGATCCTAGGTCTGATAAATGTAATTATATACCATAAACTTGTCATATGATACATTGATATATTGCATCTATGATGCTTTAATACTTGCACACTGGGGTGGAGAAAATAATTCTACCTGGGAGCAAGGGTGGGCATTTATTGATGTTTTTGAGGGGAGTGGAGGGACATTAAGACCTGAAAATGCCATTTTTAAACCATTTTCAGTCTTTCTTGAATGAAATATTTGAAAGTTATTGTGTTGAAGTTTGGACCCCTCTGACCCCCTTCCCTGGATGCCCCAATATTTATGTTTATACATGTTGTATCAGGCATTCAACACTCACAGTTTTGTTAAATTTGAAAATATAAAATTTCAAAATTTGAAAGAAACTTGTTTGTGCAATCTGAATATGGTTCTTTGTTTGTTGCGATCTGATTATATTGTTAAAAGTTTGTAGACTGTACAAACATTGTATTTGTTAAATGAAAGTTTTGTGTTTCATGTTGTGTTTGCATGAGAAATACAGTGCTGGGTCCAGTGGTTAAAGACTGTACTACTGAGAGCCAGTTATCTAGAGATAGTGGTTTCAAATCACAGATCATGGTTTGGAATATTCTGTATTTTCTGTAATGATAAGATAAAATGTAGCCCTTAATATTGATGCTTTCTAGATGGACTGATTCGCCTTTTACATGATTTCATTGACTGTGATAGATGATAGACTGGTTCACCATTTACATGATTTCCAGGACTGTGATAGACTGGTTCACACTTTACATGATTTCCATGACTGTGATAGACTAGTTCACTCTTTACATGATTTCCATGGACTGTGATAGACTGGTTCACACTTTACATGATTTCCAGGACTGTGATAGACTGGTTCACACTTTACATGATTTCCATGACTGTGATAGACTGGTTCACTCTTTACATGATTTCCAGGACTGTGATAGACTGGTTCACACTTTACATGATTTCCATGACTGTGATAGACTGGTTCACTCTTTACATGATTTCCATGGACTGTGATAGACTGGTTCACACTTTACATGATTTCCAGGACTGTGATAGACTGGTTCACCATTTACATGATTTCCAGTACTGTGATAGACTGGTTCACTCTTTACATGATTTCCAGGACTGTGATAGACTGGTTCACTCTTTACATGATTTCCAGGACTGTGATAGACTGGTTCACCATTTACATGACTGTGATAGACTGGTTCACACTTTACATGATTTCCAGGACTGTGATAGACTGGTTCACTCTTTACATGATTTCCAGGACTGTGATAAGTTGGTTCACTCTTTAAATGTTTTCCAGGACGAGGATAGACTGGTTCACCCTTTACATGATTTCCTTGACTGTGATTGACTGGTTCACCGTTTACATGTTTTCCTGAACTGTATTTTTACCAATACTAAATCACTTTAATGCAGGAGCTGGCAACTTTTCTAATGATCATCTGTTTGAAATTAGAAACTTTGTATTGCTTGTTTTTTATTGAAATAAATATAACATGAAAGTAAATATTTATAAAATGATATTGGAACTATTGAACATTTAAAACAATTATATGGAATCAAGTATAAAAACAAATAAACTTGAGGAAACTTCCTGTTATTTATTGATCATTATTCTTTGAGTTTGTTTGTTATTACCCACAATGCAACACTTCAGAATGTGAGGAACTCTTCACATTTGTTTAGTTTCCTCCTTGACAGATTTTCCTGAAGTTGTGAGTTAAGTCTGAAACAAATAAAGCTTTTGTTAACATCTCCTTAAATGATATTGATCTTGAAGTCTTTGAGTTTGAATTTCACTTACTCTCACAGATGTCTTTAAAGCTATAATAAAATGGGCTTATAGTAAAACCTGTGTGAAACAACCTTTTAAGAACAAAAATAATCAGTTACATGGGCTGCTCAATAAATGTGCTATAAAGTGATAAATTTACGTTCGTAGACATTTTTACTTGGGTGCTTTTGTCAAAATATTGTTTTAAACTGTCGTCTGCTTACTCAGTTCAAGTGTGTTTCTGCCACTCAAAGAAATAAAGACATATAAAATTGTACTGTATCGTAATATGTTTCAAGTACATACTTGTACTGATGCAGTCTTTCAGCTTGTTCTCAAATTCTGACACTCATACAATACAGGTGTCACATTGTATTGTTAAAACATTGATATTTTTCAAGTGCATACTTATTTTTCAATTTTGCGTAAATATTTCAATTTTATTTCTTTGCTCAATTTTTTATTCCATTTTATTTGAATATTTTTATTGATTTTATCAGTAGCTATATACGCTATATAAAATGGTGTTTGTTTTTTATCAACCGTTTTTATAATTTTTATATTATATTTTTTTCATACACAGCTGTAGCATGTTCGTTGATGTCCTAGTGTGTTTGATTGTTGTGTTGTATTAACCAGCGTATTGTTTTGTGTTTTTTTCTGTAGCTGTGAATATTTTTTTACAAACAATTTTCTGTATATTTTTTTCAATTTATTGTTTTTCTGCACACATGGTTTTGTTGCTGGTACAAAAACTTGTCTTTTAAAGTGTTTGGATATTTAGAAATCTCAAGTGGAAACAGTTTTCTCTTCTAGATTAATGTGTTCACACCTTTCTGTACTCCACAATGGGCAAAAATGAAGAGCTTCAAATTTACGTCTGCTGATTCTTAATTGTTTGCAGCAGAAAACTTTTGTTACGGCATTTTCGACAGGCTATGTGTTTGCAGAAGATACAAAGAATATATTTCAAATTTGATGAAATATTGATTTTCATTTTGACAAGTGAGCTCAGAAAACATGTCTTCATGAGTGGAATAATAGCTACAATGAGAAATGTCCTGTTTTGGGCCCACAAAATAAAATAAAAATGATCTTCCATCAAAAGGAATGACTATTCTGTTGTTTTCTTTCATGCTTCCCAGTATTTTAATGCAGTAATAGTCATCATTCATCATATTATTTTCTTTCCACTGCAGTAAAAATAGATGAATTTATAGTTTCATTGTATATTTTTATCAAACGACACAGCATTTTACTGTAAAGCATGACAGAAATAGAGGAAATTCGTCAACTTTGGTGCAAGATTGATTTTATTTCACCGAGTGAGCTCAGAAAACATATTTTCACGAGTGGCATAGCCAGTGAAAATTTCATTTTCTGTGTTCATGAGTTGAAATAAAAAAGATCTTACACCAAAGTTGACGAATATTATGTTTCTTTCATGCTTAGTTTTGTGTTTTATTTGATGTATTTTACACATATTATAACGTGACGTCATTTCTACTCCAAGATGACGTCATTTATCTTCTAATATGACGTCATGAATGATGAAAATATAAGGTTATATTTTCACTACGATGAAAATATAAAATTTATATTTTCATCGTTTATTTTCATCGAATAACGAGACGTTTCACCGTTAAGCATGAAAGAAATAATGAAATTTTTGAATGTTTGATCATATTTTGTGTGATATTTGTGTATATATGTAAAAGAAGACCTATTATATAGAATATTTGATATTCATGAAGATTGCTATGAAGTTACATTGGTGTCATTATGATTTTTACCATAACAATGACATTTAGTCTCATACTGGTAATTGAGGGTGTGACTACAATTTTATTTAGTAAAAATAGAACAGAGGGGAGATGAGAGCGCATGGGGTCAATCCATCAAAGACTATATCTATTGGTAAATTTTATTTAAAGGGAGGTTAGACCTTCTTGATCTTACAGGGAATAAGCATGATTGTGACAATTAAAAACATGATAATGACATCAATGTTGTATTATATTATGTAATAAATATTGTTGAATGCCAATCAATACATGCATGTAACCCATATTGTATTGTTTGTTTTTTTCCTATGTTTTTCTCAGATGTGAAGGATTGCCAAATTGTACATTTAGAGTAAATAATGCTGTCTTTGGTGACCCCTGTCCTGATACATACAAGTATATTGAGGTTCAATATTATTGTGAAAAAGGTAAAGAGAAAACTATTGTATATAGATGGGTCAGTGCAAAACTGATCTAAACTATAGAGAAATAAATCATGACATAGACTTGTTTTGCACTGACCCATCTATATATAGCAGTACTTCATCCTCTGTCTACCATCTCTGATCTCTGGACTTTCAATATTTCTATGTGACTGTTTAAAACAGTTATTATTAACAGAGATGTTTATTCTTATCTTACATTCTTGCAGCTATAACTTTCTGCTTTTTAACTGCTTAGCTTTGAATCTTCATTACTAAACTCATGGTTTTACTAAACTTTTTGGTAGATTCTATAATTGCCATATCAACCAATCTTCATTACTAAACTCATGGTTTTACTAAACTTTTTGGTAGATTCTATAATTGCCATATCAACCAATCTTCATTACTAAACTCATGGTTTTACTAAACTTTTTGGTAGATTCTATAATTGCCATATCAACCAATCTTCATTACTAAACTCATGGTTTTACTAACCTTTTAGATAGATTCTATAATTGCCATATCAACCAATCTTCATCACTAAACTCATGGTTTACTAACCTTTTAGATAGATTCTATAATTGCCATATCAACCAATCTTCATCACTAAACTCATGGTTTACTAACCTTTTAGATAGATTCTATAATTACCATATCAACCAATCTTCATCACTAAACTCATGGTTTACTAACCTTTTAGATAGATTCTATAATTACCATATCAACCAATCTTCATCACTAAACTCATGGTTTACTAACCTTTTAGATAGATTCTATAATTACCATATCAACCAATCTTCATCACTTAACTCATGGTTTACTAACCTTTTAGATAGATTCTATAATTACCATATCAACCAATCTTCATCACTAAACTCATGGTTTACTAACCTTTTAGATAGATTCTATAATTACCATATCAACCAATACATGTATAGTCTTCCATTCTGCTTTTACTTCATCTTTCATAATTTTAGCCAGATTTTTCAATAACAAAAATTTGGCTTGTAGTTTGGCAAAACCTGGGCAGGCGGGTGGGCTTCCGGTGTCGTTTACAATGGCGTTAAAAGTTTTTTCTATTCAAAATTTTCTGCCATTTATTTCAGATCTTTATGAAACTTCATACAATGATAATGTACCATGTGATGAACAGAATAAAAAAGTAACCACAACTCTACCTAGCTTTATTATGGATTTTTTCCTTTGTAATTTTTGCGTTAAAGTTTTTAATATATTGGATATCTCTGTCATTTATGGTCAGATCTTGATGAAAATCTGGCTTTAATGTGGTTTCCACATTACATTTCTTGTTAATTTCTGGTCTTTTGACTTTCTGAGATATTCAGGCTATCTGTATGTTTTACCTTAAATATTGTTACATATTTCTTCAACTGTCAGTGGCACAAACATTAACCTGGCTGATTTAAATGCTCAATATTTGGTTAATAATTACCATACATAAATACGGGTGCCTATTTTTATCAGTTAGAAGTACAGAAGTAATTAAGTGAGTATTTAAATCAGCAGGGTATGCACAACTGACAGTTGAAAAAAATTAACAAAACAATACATGTAGCTAGATCTAGTATCAGATCAGAAATATCTGTCTAAAGTTCTGCCTCCACTAACTTACTCTGTTATATTGCTACTTCACTATCAAAACCATGGCTCTTTTCCTGTATTCACCTACACTAACTCTTCAGCTAAAATTTTTATTAACAATGACCTAAATAGCATTGTCTGTAACCATGGCAATAAAATATGTTTTCATAACCATGGCAACAAATGATATTTTCTTATCTATGGCAACAAATAATGTTTTCATAACCATGGCAACAAAAATGTTTTCATAACTATGGCAACAAATGATATTTTTATAACTATGGCAACAAATAATGTTTTCATAATCATGGCAACAAATGATATTTTCACAACCATGGCAACAAATAATGTTTTCATAACCATGGCAACAAAAATGTTTTTATAACCATGGCAACAAATAATGTTTTCATAACCGTGGCAACAAATGAATTTTCATAGCCATGGCAACAAACTGTCCTTACTGACAGCTTTTCTTTTTCTTCTTTAATCTCCCGATAATAACAATATGCCATTTTAAGATGTTTGTTGAATGGTTTGATAATATTGCTGAATTAGCACTGCATGTCAGTTTTAACATTGTCCTAAAGTAACATTTTAAAACCATGTTTGTATCTAGTCCATGACATTTAACAGCATGTTTCTGAGGACATTTAGCATTTTGGCATGTTTGTGTTTGATGTTCTAAAAGTTGATGCATGTTTAGTTTAAGTGAGGACATTTTTAATTAGGAATGTTAATTGAATTTTGATGTGATTCCGATTTATCAAAATGTTAATTGTTTCATTTTATTGGTGTTGTTTGATTGGCTGATGTAAGTTTGCTGTTGAACCAATCAAATTCAAGCATGTAATGAACTTGAATTGCTCTTTAATATAATAAAACATGCCACATTATTTCATAATTGTCATCAAAAAGTTTCTATGCTAAAACTAATATTTCTTGTTCTTCTACTTTAGTGCTGTACTAATCATTTAACTTCTATATACTGTCACACACTGTCAACCTGGTTGAGTAGTAAGGGTCTTTGACTTTTAATCAATTTACCTTTCACTTATAGAGGATTGCATGCTATGCCTTAGGGAACAGTGATCATATCAACCCATCAGCTGGAAGCCCATGACAAGTTAAAATAACTTATTACATACAGTTGGGTTAGTTAATAATTTTGCCTCCATGCTATATAACATAATAAAATGGGCTAGTGTTCAAGAATATTAAATAGTATGACTGGGGCAACATAACATGGCATTTTAAGAGAGAGCAGGCAGTTTCTTGCAGAGGGTGGGAGTCAGTTGCGTATTAAGAATTGGAGTCTATTTAATACTGGTGTCTCCCAAGAATAACTGTTAGATAAATTTTACACCTCATATAACTGACTGTAAAACAGGGGCGTAAAGAAACAAAATACAAACTAATAATCTACAAACTATGTTGGCAAATTTCAGTTAAACTGGGTTTGAAGATCTTGTTAAGACCTTATGACGTAAATTCACTAAAATGAAATTCTTCAACTGCTGTTGCTAATTTGGTGGGGCTGAAAATAATCTGCATGTTGAAAGTAATAAAACCTGAAAGTTTGAAATAACCAATTTGGATTTTATTCTAAAATTCTGACTGACTCAATTTACTATATGACAGTTTTATTATGTTTAACAATGATTGTTTTTATTCCATCTCCTGCATTGTTTTTTGTATGAAACACATGATAAATAAATGAATATGAAAATTACTTGCTAAAGTTTTTGAAGTTCCACTTTAGTGCAATAAGGTTTCATCTGAAATTCCAGGTATATAGCACATATGAAAATAATGTTTTTTGAAATTCTTGTTTAAGTACATAGCCATGAAAATTTCTCTTTTTTGAGCTTTTCTCCCTGTAAAATCAAAATTTGACATTATTTCATAAAATTATTCAACTAAATATTCTGCACTTTGAAATTGTTTTCCTTTACGTAAGAATATTACTGTTTGAAGCAATTTCATGTCATTTTTACTTGTTTGAGAGCAGATATAAATATTATTGATATTAAAATTAATTTGTTGCTGATGTTAATTAATTACTTTGTGATTCAAAACATATCCAGAACAGTTTGAAGCAAAACCTTTTTGGAATTTGTTCAAAACTTAAAATCTTACTTTAATAATTTATGATTTAATTGATTTTTTCTTTTGAAGTAAAAATAGTCAATACATTAAAAGTTGATTAAAAGGAATGTTCCTCTTCTTTTGCTTGGTAATTTGGGAGGTACATACCTCCTAATTGTTATAAATACCCTTCCAATGAAAAATGTACTATTTGACTGGCTTAGTTTCTCTTTAAAATCTCTTTTTTCCTCTTGCTCATTTGTCTTCATTTTTATAATATTTCTCAAATATTATCGCATACTTTTCCTAATGTTTTTCCCAATATTTATCCTTATCTTTTCCCTGATATTTATAGTTGTTCCAAAGACTGATCAACCAAGCACAGAACTTCCTGAAACCAAACCAACTACTGTTGCAACAGTCCCACTCATTGAGAGTACGGAGGCGGAGCTTACAACCATTGAGGTGGCCACGCCCTCAGAGAAAGATGACAAAGGTTATGAAACAAAAACTGAAAAACAAAAATCAGAGAAGTACTGCGAGGAAGTATATAGTGATGGTTTATTATGGCTGGAAACATCGGCTAATAACCTGAGACAAACAAAATGTCCACCTGATATGTTAGGTAAAAAGTCTTTGTATTTTATAGTCAGGACTTCATACTGTTGTATGCTTTATAACCACTGGTCTTTGGCTTCTTATTTCTATCTGCTTATCCCCTTGCATATTTTTTACTACATTTATTCTGCAGCAGACAAATGATACAATAGAATTATGCTACCTTCATTTACAAAAGGTTTTTTTCAATTAAAATTCATCAATATAACTAGATTTTTCTCTATAAAAAGAAAAAGTTGTCAGCTTCTTTTGGAATGGTTAGTGAGATCTGGTTTGAACATTTTCTAAGAAAGCTGGTTAGTTGAGCCCGTGCCATGAATAATTAAAAAATATAAACAGCTTTAAATCTAAGTTGTAAAGTTATCTTTTAGATCCATGTTTGTAATATTCTTTCATAAATTTTGTATATAATTAGTTTGTTAATTTAGCCATGATGTTATGTACACTGGTTACCATGGTTTCTATATTATTTTCCAGGTACAGCAGAATGGCAATGTGGACCAAATGGTAAATGGAGAGGAAGACCGAATTTATCAGAATGTGTATCTAAATGGATGAATGCAGTACAAGATATGGTAAATATTATGTCATTAAATCACTTAACTTTACTTCGGATATCATTATTATCAATTTAAGGTTTCTTTGTCAGACCTACTGTCATGGAAGATTTGATTTATCCAAAAGTGAAGTGTCTTTAAATGAATTTGTTATAATTCTTTATTATGATCATTAATCATCATCATCATTATTTTGATTATTATTATATTTATTATCATTATATTTCTTTCACAATTTCATTATTGTTATTGTTATAATTGTTATTGTTATTGTTATTATTGTTATTACATTATATTAATATTATTATTAATATCACCACCATCATCATCACCACCATCATCATCACAATCTCGCCACCATCATCACTATCATCATCATCATTACCATCATCATCATCACAATCTCACCACCATCATCACTATCACCATCATCATCATCATTACCATCATCATCATCACCATCAATATTATCATCAATATTATCATCGTTATTATTATCATCATTATTTCCACCATAATTTTCATCATCATTATTTTTATAATTATTTTCATCATTGTAGTATTTATTCATTATTGTTATTGTTATTACTTACTAAATGTATGTTTTGTTTTTGTAGATACAAGACAATGCCCCAGCAGAGACAGTAATGAATGAATTAAATGATAGAATGAAACATAAAACATTAGGTTCTGGTGATTTAAAGAAAGCATCAACAAGTGTTATACCTGATTTAGTCAATAAAATGATAAAACAAGTTCATAATGAGATGCCAAGCTATGAAAAACGGGAAAAAATACAAAGTTTTACTAAGGTTTGTCATTGTCTTAACCATTGTCTTAACTTTACACTCTTATTTCATTGATTGTTATAATTTACAATATGTTGAAGCGTTGGTAAACAAACAAAAATCAACAACTGATATTGTATTTATGATTAAATTCTTTAAGTCAACCAACAAATCGCTGATACATAATAAGTAATTTTTACCGTTTCTAATTAAACATTTTTTACTAAATGCTTTTGTCAAGGAGCATAATAACTATTAAAACATCGGATATGACATCAAAAAGTTTACTTTGTAAATGAAACATTGTTTGTAAATACATTATTATTCTGCATATACTCACAATAGTATCATGCTTTTGACTGCACAGAACAGTCCTACCTTGTATGTTAGGTAACAATCTCTATAAACTCAAGACTACTGTCAAAGGATCTCCCAATATCGCACAAGGAGTCACATTCAGGTTACCTTAGTTTTTTTTTTTAATTTTGTTTAAAGTCGTATTCAACACATATATAGGTCATATATACGAAGGCCAGCTCTTTCTACTATAGGTTTCCTGGACACTTTTCTATCACCAGTACTAACTTACCCTACCACGAGGCAGACAACTCATGTATAGGGTATGACCTACCGCGACTGGGCTCGAACCCCCGATCTCAGGATTAGAAGTCAGACATGCTAACCACTACGCCACGGTGGCCCCTTATTACCTTAGTAACAATCAATCAATGCATAGTCCTGGTCTAAATTAAACACTGCTAAAAACATCATTAGAATATTTTCTTGTAAATATTTCAGAAATTAGTGAAATCAGGAAGTGGTTTGTTGAATGAAACACAACTTAAATCATGGAACACATTAGATCCTGAAGTACAGAAGAAATCAGCTACATCACTAATTGTCTCCCTTGAACAGATGGCGCTAGAGGTCGCTGCTACAATTGTTAAACCTGAAACTGTGACGTCTGCTGAACAGAATATTGGTAGGTTGTTATTATTACAACTTTAAAATAGAAAGTTTATCCCTTTTAGACTACTCCAGTTAAGTCTTTTATAATGGTGGGTCAGGGAAAACTAGTCTATATCATTCCTTATTAACAGGCACATCGAGGGCTTGATGGAAATATATCGTAACTCATATTTTCAAAATTTCAGAAAACTGTTCAACATTTCTCTTTCATGTTATTATGTTACTATTTTTATGTAGGTAAGAAATATCATGTCTTATGTAATTACACTGTGCTAAAAAAGCTAATTATTGTAAATTTACAAGCTTTGTCTACTTACAACAGTTTTCCACTGAAATTGGGAGTTATTCCAAACATGGAACTAAGTAAATTTATGTACTTTATAAATGGAATATTTTGATGAAATTTGGTAGGAACATGTATTGGGAATTTCTAAAGCCAAATTCATCAAAAATTCATTTTTTGAAAAAATGTTAGTTACAACAATTTTCAGTCAAGTCTTCGATATACATGTATATTAGTTTTGCACTGACCAACCCCATCAATATGGAAGCAAACAAAATTTTACAACAATTGATAGTAAACTATGTATTTATGGTTATTTATTTGTGAATATCATGATTATATACTGAACAACAAGAAATAGGAATTGATAAACAAATAATATCTAAACAAATAAAGTACTTGTTTATTTTTGGTTGAAGTGTAATGGTTTCTGTTTCCTGGAATGTTTAAATAAACTTCCTGTACAGGTGTTAGAATCAAACACCAAACTAACAGGGGTTGGGATGCATCTAAACTAATGGTGAAATATTGGAACCCCATAGAATATTAATAGTAATAATAAAGACTTTATGTAAAGTGGTCACACATTTGGATAAATCCCATCTTCCTTGTGGACCTCTGGTAAAACATGTACAAGTTATGTACAATATTTATGAATATGGTATACATATGTGATATATAAAAATAATACAATTTAGGACCAACAATATACATGTATTACATATTTACCAGGGAATTAGATATGTTATCTATGTCTCTGATATTTACTAATTCTCCAAACATTTACGGCCAAACAATCGTAAAAAATGTATGAGTTTGCAATAATCAAGGTGGTCTTTCAGCTGAACTACTTGTAGTTTTACATTGAAGGATGAACCATGGCAAATGATATGACATTATCATGTTGTTTATGCATACATGTACATTTATTGTTATATTTCAGTGATGGAAGTAAGTGTTATAAAGATTTCTAAATCTCAACAAAATCTCAAGTTACCCATCATGCAACATAATCATGGTGGAGAGAATGGTTATCATGATTTTAGTTTACCTTTAGATGCTATATCAGGCATTACAACACAAGGTAAAATCTTTATGTTCCTGGCTCAATTAAAGCGGTACATGCAATTTATAAAACTGAATGATTTTAACTATCATACTCAGTTGTTGGTTTGTGGTAACATTTAGTGAAGGCTTCATTTGCAACATTTATCTCTGCAACCACTTTAACTTTACTTTTTTAACTCTAACCTTTACACATATCTACAAGGTTATGATTAAAGTTCTGTAACTCTAACATGTATTTTTACTGAATATTGCCATCAATTGTGCTAAAAAAGATCTTAGATAGGTATTCACTGTAAATTTCATTCATGTCTATACTCTATAGCCTTGCAAATCAGAATTGCTATGTTTACTTACAAGCATTTGTTATAAAAAGTGAGCTGCATCTGATTACAATAATAATAATGATAATAATGATGATGATCATAATGATCAGGGACCAGGAAATCGCCGGTTTTTCGGTTTTCGGACCGATTTTTTCATTTTGGACCGATTGAGATTTCAAAATCCTTAAAAAAATCGGTCCGGGAAAAACTCGCTAATTTTGACCTCAAACCATTAATTTCCATAATTTTCAAGAAAACGTATCGATAAAATATTATCAAACAACTATCAGTTGCATAAACCCTTTGTTTATTGTTGTAATATCCTGCTTAATTGTCCACAGGTTACACATCAAGGACCCTGTATAACGTATCCATGGTTACATGTATCATGCGGGGTTGAGGCAGTGATATTTTTTTATCGAGCACAGCAAGGGACGCTTGATTTGCACTCGATTAAATTGAAGAACAGCAGAAGAATATGTTCTTACATTTATCATGTCCATCGAACCGATTGCGTTTTTCAGTCGTGTTTTATGAATAATTATAAAGAAAACAATTTAATAGCTTTTGTTGTCAATTCCTATTGTATTCGTTTGATGTTTAATTTGTTTGACTTGATTCATGATTTATTTTTACGCCGTAAATTGAGGTGTGAATAATAAGAAATAATCTTAGGACATGTATCTACGCAATTAATCGAAGGTACAGTTCTTGATGATCAAAATTCAACCACATACTCCCTTCTTTGATGAAATCGAAAATAATTTTCAAAACGAACAGTTTAGTCATTAATTTATTTATAAATAGGTGTACTATGCACAATTTGATATTCATTTGTGTTTAACGAAACCGCTTGAACCATTGTGGTGAGATGCCATGTACATTTTCACGACCCACGCTAGATCGTCACTTCGTATGACAAATGTTTTAATCTACGTGTGTAATTAAAAAGCTGATCATAATTTTACGCTTTCATGCTTTATTTAGCGAACGATACTTAAAGATGCGCGACATTTACTTTGGACCCGTTTTGCGCATGCGCAGTTAAAATGATTTGCCTAAATGACGGAGTTTTCCAACAACATTAGAGCTAGATGAAACAGTCTTTTTTCAAGTTCTGTTTGTTGAACCGACCGACGATTGCGGGGAGTAATTTCGGAAACCACGTTTTCTTGCTAGATAGAAGTTAAGTTTTGTAAAAATTTAAACAAACAATGCCTATGTATCGCATGCCTTCTTAATAAAGGGGAGCAAAAAAAAGTACTAACATGGTCGTGAATAAAGTACAGTAAACGGTCTGGTCCGTACGGTACACGTTAAAACCCGTATCCGGTACTCGGACGGCCTTGGACCGATTGACATCGGCGAATTTCCTGGTCCCTGATAATGATGATGGTGATAATGATGATGATGATGATGATGACGACAATAAAGACGACTTTATTTTAGTTATTTGTGCTGCACATAGACTGTTCTTGTTTTGAGATAGTATTTAAATCATTTAAATTACCTACAAGCATTTGTCTTACTTTTACATTAGTCTTGTTATTAAATGTATATTTTTTGTCTTATTTCAGATGATATAACAGTGACATATTTATTCTACAATAATCTAGAATCATTGATGGATCCACAGAATGATGGAACGTTTACAAATTTTACCAATTCTAGTCATGTGATCAACTCTAACATAATATCAGCATCTATATCGAAACATTCTGATAAAACTAGGAAACCTCATCAGAAAACTATGTTAACTCGACCTATGAACTTTACATTGTCTCATAAAAGTGTAAGTACAGTAAATCTTGTCCAAGCGACCACGTCTCCTAAAGATTTTGCATTAAGCAACCACTCTTGAGATCCCTCGGACCATTTTTTTACTATTTAAATCTTTGCCTTAAGCAACTTTTGTCTAACACGACCAGTGACCACTGAATATCAGCGAAACTGACTGATCTTTTTATGTTAAACAACCGGCTCAAATAAAACAAAATTTGGCAAAAATAATATTTTTCTCTAAATCAGAAATACACATTGGGAGTATGTCAGTTCACTGTTTATCGTTTGTATTTACAAATCATTGTTTCATTGATGTAAAAACAAATATTTTTCACTCTTGAAATTTTTGTATTGATATTTGTATGTTTCATTGTAAATTATATATGTTGGTAATTTGGTATACAGGAGGTGGATGTTAACTCCATATCCCTCTGCTTTAAATACTTAAATATCAATGAAATTGGCGAATAATTCACTTTTACTCTTGTTAAGAAATCTGAAGCGATTAATTGTCTTTTGTATGGATGTGCAGAAAGTCATAAAACTATTGTTTTATAAATTATATGACATTTATAAAGTTTAACACCATATATCTTGAGTATTTTATGTAAATACAAACACAATAATATTTGTACAACAACTAAATAGGAAGAATAAAACATCATTCTATGTTATGCACCCACTATGTCAAATGCCAATATTACTACTTGTTCTAGTTTTCAGACAAACAGAAATTCTACTTGAAATTATATTTTATGCATTTTACGTCATTAATATTTATCACTGACTCAAGTAGTTTGGCCCATTTTTCAATTGTTTTAGAACAGAACAGAGCAGAATAGAGATGTTAGGTTATGTATTAAAACCTGTGTTTTTATACATTCATTAATTTATTCTTCTATCAATTATTACAATAATAATTTTGAAGTATTTTTGTTGAATCATTTCAGAGTTTAAAAGATAAAGTTGCTGTTTGTGCTTACTGGAAATATGATGAAAGGTAATTAACTTAGGTTATATTATATTTTGTTGTAAAGGGGAACAACTCATCACAATCATATGATAGTCATTATGGATTGTCTCCCTTTACAACATATTTTTTAATTTAAGAAATTGTGTACCACAATAAATTAAGTTTTTTACATTGTGCTTCGTTGCTGTAAGTTTGATATAGAACTTTAGTAAATGGGTTTTCCTAAAGTGGTGTACACATTACAGAAAAAGGAGCAGTCATAGTTATAACACACTAGCCAGAAACCCTAGATAAGTGATAGTTGAAGATAACATATTTCATATAGTCAGGCTGGTTGATAATTTTAGTATTTCACTTTATAGCATAAAATATTGGGCTAATGTGAAGGTGAAAACTGTAACATTTAAAATTTGATAGGATGAGTAATGAATATTTAATAAATATTTTTAGCTTTGGACTAAGAATGATATTTTACACAAAAAAAAACACCAGTGTCATATTCACTCATATGAATATACATTGTAAATATCTGTGGGGACCGTATTGAAAATTGGTTTACACCAAATACATTGTATGTTATCCAAAATAAATAAAGTCGTTATTTTTATTCTTCTATATTTTTTATATTACACCTTATTTTATCGTTGTTATACTTATAGTACATTAGTTGGAGAATGGTCACAAGATGGATGTATTGTTCTAGAATCTACAGATGATTATACAACTTGTCAATGTGATCATTTAACTAACTTTGCTATACTCATGGATGTCACTGGTACTAAGGTAAATATATATTTACTATTACTTGTATCATGTCAGATTATGTTTACTTGGATGCGTTAGTTTTATGATAAACTTGTCATATTCATTGATTTGAATTATCAACAAGTATCATTTTAGATAAAAAATAGTTTGGAGCAGGTGTGTCAAAGTAGTTATAGGGTTCGACTGGTAATCATTGTATAGCCAGTTTGTCATAGGTTCAAATCACCTACATTGTTGTTTCTTATCTTAGCTATCTTACTAGCTCAGGACTAGGGAACTAGGAAGTGGACTCAAGAGTTGTAAAAACTTGTATACATCAAGCAGAAATAAAAATTATGAACAAAAGTAACGGCTGCTTTAGTGGTCCTTATGTTAATCTCCAGTCTAGCTATGAAATTTTTTTCTGAGTTGCATGTACATGTCTTACTATAAAATTTGTCAAAGATATATTGAATGTGTCTCAAGCCTTAGTTTCTTTAAATAAAAAAATGAAAATTAAACAAACTGTTTAACATATTATTATACTGTTATTATGTTTCTAAAGACTTCATATTTACTCTCTATATTTATTGTTACAGTTAAACAAGTATCATCGTATGTCCCTACAAGCTATCACATATGTTGGTTGTATCGTATCTATTGTTTGTCTCATGATGTGTTTTATATCATTTACTATATTTAGGTAAGTCAATGTTCATTTCATTTCTGTTTTTGTTCAAAAGCATGTAATCTTTTTTATTGTTACATATTCTGTTTGCTAAAAAACAGTTTTGTGACGCTTATATTCACTGATTTACTTAATGTATAGCTTCAATGAATATACTTTCGAGTAGATTCTTAATAAAATTCAGTGTTGACTTCATAAACAAGTAAGATCTGGGAACTATACAATTCTGAAGTAAAAAACACTTCACAAAACAACTCATGGTAATGTTCATGTACCGGTATAGTGTTGTCAACTTAAAATACCTAATTCTGTATTATATATATCTACGGAAACATTGCTAATCTTACATGCAGCTACTGATAGAATCTTGCTTCTTTAAGTATATACGGTTCTTTAGGACTGATGTACGCACCCCAATCGATTAATTCTTGTAATTTAAGGTTAGATGGAATGAACAATAGAAAAACTGAGGTTTAGCTACTTTTATTTATGCAAAGGGAAGAATTTTCCTATGAAATAAAAAATATCACCAAATATGGTATGTTAAAATTGTATCATGGTACATATTGCCGGTATATTGTGACAGCCCTAGTAACAAGCATTGTAGGGAAACATAATTTAAAAGAACCCATCCATCTTTAAACATCGAATTCTTTAAAACAATGCCTTGTTCCTTCATTCTTAGGTTTTCTGTTGAGATAATTTCATGTAAATTATTTTCTTGTATATATTTTCACAGAAACCTTCAATCAGATAGAAATACAATACATAAAAACTTGGTGCTATGTTTAATGATTGCTGAGTTATTGTTCTTGTTTGGTATTGGACAGACTGAAGATCAGGTGAGTGAAAGATTAGTATAGTTAGCAAAATGATTATTACTGTATCTAATTTCATTATGTTAGTATCCTATCTATATTGCTTAGTGAGAAGATGACAATGTTATGAACTGTTGATAAGTGTGAAAACTCAATTGGCAGTCATTGAAGTCATTGAATAGTTAACTCTTATCTATCAAACTACCTACTGAAAGCCATTCACATTTATCTGGTTTTAGTGGTAAATACTTTTTATAAATTAGTGAAGATTAAGATGGTTTCATTTATGCAGCAAATGTATATTTGGCAATTTGGATGAAAGTCAATGAACTTACTATTTGTGAGCTACTAACAAAAGTAATGAAACCTAGTTGTAAACCTCTAGATCAAGCTTTATAATGTGATATGACATCTGTGACATAATATTATATACATGTATCTATATTTTCAGACTGTATGTTCAGTAATTGCTGGGTTCTTACATTATTTCTTCTTAGCATCATTTTCCTGGATGTGTTTAGAAGGTATACAGTTATATTTTATGTTGATTGAAGTATTTGAAGCTGAAAGGTCAAGGGTCAGATGGTTTTATGCTTTCGGTTATGGTAAGTTATGGTCTACTTATTTCTTACATATAGGATGTGTTCAGTGAAGACTAGTGGTGTACAACAAATGTATTAAATTCTAGAGCAAAATGTCGTTTGCAATATCACAATCTATGGTCTTAATAGCAGAATTGTAACTATATAGGGACTCTTTCTTCAGATTAAGTTATGTGGGACTTAATTGTTAAAAGTTGCATGATTTTGAAAATATTCAAAGTGGTCTTTACACCAGAATTATACTATACCATTTGCCATGTGTATTTATTTACTATGTTTATCTTTATATTTCTAATTGCTTGTTATTACGTTAAAATTTTGTAAAATACCACCAAACTTATTCTTGAAATTTGTTAATGCCAATATAATATATTTAGACTTGTCTGTGTTACAGGTGTTCCAGCATTAATTGTTGGTATATCAGCTGCTATCAATCATGAAGGTTATGGTACAGAAAATCAGTAAGTTTTTACTGGCATAGTTTTATCTTTACTATGAAGAAATCTTTATTAGAGTTTTATTAGTGCACTTTCTCCAATTTTATTTATATAATCTACTTGTATCTTACTGGTCTTTGAGAGTTGCTATGCTTCAGTGGTCAGTTCATTTTAATATGATGGTTGATAACAGTTCATTCCTTCAAAATTTAATAAATATGATTTTCCTCCATTGTACGAAGTTATCACAGTTAAAAAATAAGTGGTTGACCTGTTGTCCAGGACAACTACTTTTTAGTTAAGGCAACCAAAAATTTTTTTTGGGCAACCAAAAATCTACAAACAAGATATAGTACTTGCTATTAAAATGACCTGTTCGGGCAATAAATTTCAAATCCTTATTTTGGAGGCTGTTGTCAGCTCCTTGCAGCAAGGTAAGCCAAATACTGGTAAAAATGTTCAGGAAAGATTGTTAGGTGAGCTGGTCATTATGAATAACAAAATATGAAAAGTCAGTAAATGGCTTGAATTTTCAAAATAAAATAATTATAAACAAACAAAACTACACAATAAAATGCTATATTTCTGATGAACAGAAAAGTTAAAAAAAAAAATTATGTCTTATTCTATATAAAAATTAATGTATATATTATAATGTATCGTTTCAGTTGTTGGTTACATACAGATAATTATTTTATCTTAAGTTTTGTGGTACCTGTAGCTGCTGTTGTATTGGTAAGTTTATATTTATAAATATAATTTTCTATTTCTTTTATCTAAGATTTCTTGTTCTGCATAAAACTATTTGGTACTTTTTGTAATTCAAAGATAATGTTACAATATTTAAACTAAGAGGCACACAATAATGACTCTATGCATTTTCTAATAAAAGATAAGTATGAATCAAGGAAAATTAGATAACTGTTTAAAATAATATTTTTGCTATAGTTATTACTGGCTTGAATTCATCTACCTAATTATTATGGAGTTTGCAACATTGTAATAATTATGCTCAATATTTGTTGTAATAGTTAACAGTAATTTTCATAACATCCGTTTCATTTTTCTCATAAGAGTGTCAACATAATGGTATTAGATTTATCAACACAGTTGTGTATTATATTATTTCAGATAAACGTAGTAATGTTAAGTATAGCTATTTATATGATGTGTAGACATGCTGGTGTGACAGCTTCATCTATACAAGCTAGAAAGAAAGGAAAACTGGAGAAAATGGGGTATGTAATATAATATATCAATATACATTAATATGTCTTTAGATTGTATAAATTTTAAAGATAAAGTAGACGTTGCACATTATTTTTTTTATTACACGCTTACGTAAATTGCTATTTTAAGTGTTCTGGGTCAACATTTTATGTCTTTTTGGGAAAATGTTTTCAATGTAAAGGGAAAATCGTTATCTTGTCTTGGGTATGGGTTAGTTTTTACAATAAATTACATTTATATATTTCTGTTAAGTAAAATGGGATGTCTTTAATTAAAGATGTTTTGGATTAAATCAATGTTGGTCAGAATTGTACAATCAAACTTGAGAAAACAGAAAAAAATATTACATGTATGCCAATACAGAATCACCTTAAACTAGAATCAAGGGAGACAATTCAGTTAAATGGTTTGTCATAATTACCTCCCTTGGCCAGTTTTGATTCTCAAATCAACCAGATGCTGTTTACAATAGTAACCATGGACAACTTAACATCCAACAATCTGGGTTCGATTACTAACTGTTGATGAAAATCTACTTTTCTCCATATTGGAAGAAGCTGTCATTACCTTGACTTAAGAGTTGGCATGTTCTGATGAATAAAAATCCTAGAAAACTGCTTAAATGAGCTGATTACTGTAAATAATAAACAGCATAAATTCCAAACTAAAAATTTCTCAAGTTTGATTGAACTGTTTTTACTATTGTTAAAATTTAGATCTTGGTATGTTTGTTTTGATTGGTTAGTTGTTCATATAACTACTATACTGAGGTGTTTATTTTAAAGTAGAAAATATTATATAATATATAAATGCATGACATTGTTGTGAACTATTATACCATGTGAAAATATTAACCATTTTTATCATCATTTTTAGTTGATGCTTAATGCTTGTACACAATGAATGAATTTGTTTCATTAAAAACTTCTCGAATCATTGACTCTTGTTTATATTCCAACAGAAAGGATTTACTTTTCTCATTGTCTTAGCAAAAAAAAAATTTGGGTTTGAAAATTGACAAATTATATAATTGAACAATAAAAAAATTATGTTCCTATTTTGTAAAACTATTTAATTCTATTTGGTAAGAGACAATGATTTGAGAAGAACTTATTTTTCACAAAACTACATGTATCTCACCAAAATTACTAAGAGTCTTTTCATTGACTTTTTATTTACATATATCTCATGACCATAAAGGTATTTCTGTCTAAATATTAAAAATATAGAAAGAAGTTGGACATTTCAAAACTTCAGTATTTCTTAAAGAAATAATTTTAAATTCTTTTTCTATAAAACACCAGCCCTTCAAAATGTACATGACTGGATTTAAGACTCTGATTTTATTACTAATTAATGACTTAATTGTCCTAGATAAATAGATACATATAGTATTGTGAACTATTTTTTCAAATATTTGTACAAATATGTAAATTATGTTTCTTTGCTTACATTTATATAATAATTTACTAACAGAAATGGACATTCGTATGATCAGAGTGTTGTAAGTGAGACAACATCTGACCTTGACCTACCGTAAGTTTGTTTCTCACACAAAATGTTTAAATCTAGAACCCAGGAGCTTTTATCTCACTATCTGCTATATTGTTACAATGATCAGTAGTCTCATACAGGTATATGAAGGTGTGGTTACAATTATATATATCGATGATTACACTGTATTGGGGGCTGTTGAAGAAATTAAACAAAGGCTGGGAGGCAGAAAAAGGGCCAGGATGGCCTCTTCAGTGGAATGCAGATTTTTATGCAGCAATATCCATTTATTATGGAAAAAATGCAGGGAAGAGAGAAAAAATAGCAGAGTGAAGAACTGAGCCCTTCTCATTACCTGCAGTGCTATTATCAATAATCTATTTAAAGTTTGGGAACCATTTAGAACCATTTTTAGCTCGACTTTACGAAGTAATGTAGAGCTCTCCTACTCGCCCCGGCGTCGGTGTCCGCGTCCACACTTCTGATTAAAGTTTTTGTGCAGTAAAATACTTTCTTCTATATCTTTGTTATTTCTTAAGATATTAACTTCAAACTTTAAATATATGTTCCTTACTATCAACCACATCTCATGTGACAAGGTCCATAACTCCAAACACATTTTTTCAAGAATTATCTCCCCTTGAACTGATTGAAGTTTTTGTGCACAGATTAAAGTTTTTGTGCAGTAAAATACTTTCTTCTGTATCTTTGTTATTTCTTAAGATATTAACTTCAAACTTTAAATATATGTTCCTTTCTATCAACCACATCTCATGTGACATGGTCCATAACTCCGAATGCATTTTTTTTCAGAATTATCTCCCCTTGAACTTAGAGTTTTCTTTAAAAAATGTTTGTTTTTACTGCAACTGTTTTATTTCTTTAGGTATTGATTTCAAACTTTAAATATATGTTCCTTATTATCAACCACATCTCATGTGACAAGGTTCATAACTCCGTATACATTATATTCAAAGTTATCCCCCTTGAACTTATAGTTTTCTTTAATTAATATTTGTTTTTACTGCAACTGTTTTATTTCTTTAGGTATTGACTTTAAATATATGTTCCTTATTATCAACCACATCTCATGTGACAAGGTTCATAACTCCAAATATATTTTTTTTTTCAGAATTATCTCCCCTTGAAATTAGAGTTTTCTTTAAAAAATGTTTGTTTTTACTGCAACTGTTTTATTTCTTCAGGTATTGACTTCAAACTTTAGATATATGTTCCTTATTATCAACCACATCTCATGTGACAAGATTCATAACTCCTTATACATTTTTTCAGAGTTATCCCTCTTGAACTTATAGTTTTCTATTTATTTCTTTTTTTTTTCTTTGAATTTGTTAAGGTTATATTTTCAAATTTTAAAATATGTATGTTCCTTATCATCTACCACATCTCCTGTGACAAACACTTACTGAGTCGAGCATGCTGTCTCCTCTGACAGCTCTTGTTTGACTTTGGTTATTTACTAATGTGTTCAAAGTTTGGGTTTAAAACCATTGTTTGAATTCGGTTATTTACATTTTGAGTATTGTAGCCACACCTACAAGTACCTGTATGAGACTAGTGACTATTGTTTCACTGTATACATGTTATATTGTTTAATTCTATTCTGTTATGTGCTAGTTTGTGTATTATTTTTGTTTTATGTATAAATCACCCTGAAAGTTATGACTGTAATGGTAACATAAAGATACTCAATTAAGCATGGATGTGTATATTTTCAAGTATTTCTTGAACACCCCCCCCCCCCCTGGAAGCTGCAAATGACCAGATGACCAGGTTGTTGTATGGGTGTTTGGTCTGTTGATTGTGAAAGTTACTAAGTTCTGCAATCAGATCAAATTACCCAGGAATTTAGAGTTGTCCCCCTTGAATAACAGTATGTAAAGAATGTTCATTGAAATAAACTTTTAGATTTTTGTTATTTAAAGACAAAATTATTTATCTTTCATTTTGCTTTCCTCTATTTGGCATCATTTCATCTGATTTATACAAAAAATTACAGATTCAAAAATACCTTCAGTCATAACTTGAGCACTTGTTTCTTGTATATGTTGAATGTCATACTTTCAATGTGCTAGTCAATAAAACATTTCTTGCTACTTTCCATGTTTGTGTGATACACTGTATAGTTTTGTTTTAAACATTTAAAGTTTGTTTTTTTATATCCAGAGTTTAGCTTCTGCTAGATTTTGTCTTCTTTCTTTTCTCAATTTTTTACAATGCATGTTAGATTTTTTACAGAAATTTTAGGGGCATACTTCAGCATGAATTTAGATTTAGCATTGTCTTTAGCCATATGGTTTATTCTATTTATTATTAAATTAATCAATCAGAGCTTATTTTTTGCTTATACATGTATGACACATTGGAAGTTAAAGATTAATTGGAATCATAGAAAGAGAATGATTTAAGGAAAATGTCATTATTTTCTGCCATCAGCTTTCTGATGCAATATACTGTTTTGTAATATGTTAGCAGTGTGGTATGCATGCTGACTACTGTTGACTTCAGTTCATTTTATTTGCTTTTATTGGTTGCTATGGTTACTGAATGCTTGACATTCATATCCATTTGCTGCATAATAAACATTTACCTTGATGGTAATTTATTACTTGGAAAATTGAACTAAATTTTATAATTTTATACTATTGATGTTTTTTTATGTCATATTTACACTTGCCTGACAGATAATTATTTTTATCAATGTTAGGAACAAATTTTTAAACTTGTTCAAATTGAATTGTTAATTCATTTATTAATTTGTCATTTTCTTGTTAGTTGTTTATATTTTGACTGACTCATTGTTCTTTATGTTGTGTTTGTCATATTTTGTAAAATTAATTAAAATCTTGTTCTTTACTTTCATGACTAATAAATTAATTTATCACATGAATATAAGAAATATTACATGTACATTGTATAAACTTTTCTTGTATTTTGTTCATGTTTATAACTCACTTAATATAAACAAACTCTTACTTTATGTAGTTAATACTTTTTTAACAAAATATTCTTTCTCGTACTTATAATTGTCTTTGGGATTGTTTTTTTCTATTTACCAACTGTTCCAACTTTTCTCATACTAATTTCTAAACTTAGATTTTCTCAAGTACTAGCCCTATTTATCATGTTTTTTAGTAAAGGGCAAGCATATCAACTATCCTGACCATGTAAAATAAGTAATATTTACGAGCCCAAATCCGTTTTCACTTGCCCGGGCTTTGGGTCAGTGGGTTAAGGCAAGGACTGACTTATTAGTAATAACTTATAAATGTATAATCTTGATGTCCTCTTTAGATCAACTTGATTAATGTTCTACTATATTTATTATTGATGTATAAAATGATGACACTGTATTTATACATGAATTGCACATCTCAATAAAGTTTTTGTGTGTTTCTTTTTACATGATTCTACCATAACATTCTAGTATTAAATTGATTATGAGAAAACATTGATAAATTCCATCAGGGTTGGTGCAATGCTAAAAATGTAACGAATAAACATACACCAGGTTCATTTAAGTTTTTATCTGTAAGTTCTGTGTAGAGTTTTGTTATTATTGTGACAAAAATATAATCTGCTACGCTATAGATAAGTCACAGTAAATTAAATCTTGAACATCTTTTTTTTTTTCAAAACGGATGTTCTAATTACCCATAAACATTTAAGTTCAATCTCAGCTCCCAAAATAAAGTCTCACTGAAAAGTGTAGCAATATGTCAATTTTTAGCCGGATTTTTCAACAAAAAAATTAGGCTTACAGTTTGGTGAATCCTGGCAGGCAGTTGGGTGTCTGGTGTCATTTACAATTGTGTTAAAGTTTCCTTTAACATATATTTCTGCCATTTATTGTCAGATCTTTATGAAACTTCATACACTAATCACATACCATGTGATGAACAGAATTAGAAAGTAACCACAACTCTACCTGCCTTTATTATGGATTATTCATTATATATATATTTTTTTGTAATTTTTGCGTTAAAGTTTTTAAATCCGACTTCAGTGTGGTTTCCACATTACATTTCTTGTAATATGTTTATATTATTTCTATATTTCAGTATATGGTTAAAAGGAAGTGCTGTATTGGTTGTCTTGCTTGGATTAACATGGACATTTGGTTTTCTATACATCAATGATGATTTACTTCCCATAGCTTACATATTTACAATACTCAATAGTTTACAAGGACTGTTTATATTTATCTTCCATTGTTTTATGGATAAAAAGGTTTGCTAATAATCTTCTACATTTTGAGGTCTATTTTACTTACTTACCTTTTTTATTGGGTTTAATGCCGTAGCAACACAATTTAGATCATTTTACGGCTTCCAGAGCACCTAATCTAGCTTTCCTGGACCCTTGTCTCTAACACACCTACCCTTCCCAAGGCCGGAAACTTCTCCATATATCTCATTAATGGAGGAAAATTGACATTATTTTCAAATTTTCATGGAAGGATATAACCTCCCCAGGTGGAATTCGAACCCAGTTAAACCGAACCGAATCAGTACACGAGATTCCAAATCCCGGCGCGCTACCAACTGCGCCACCTACCTGGGTTACTTACTTACCTAATGAAGCAAATGAAGCAAAAGGCCAAGGTTTACTTTATGAGGATAAAAATTGGTGCTGAGGACTGGTATAGGCAAACAAAATTTTAAAAAAGAAAAATGTGAATAAAAACTATTTTTACATGTTTAGCTTGGAATTGAAATTCATTCTAGTGGGTTAGATCTCCTTTTATCTAGCTGGCATTGTGAGTTGGCTTAATTGTTAAAACAATATGTCATATACACTTATTTTAGGTAAAGAAAGAATGGCGTCGTGCTATATACAAAGCTAAATGGTTACCTGTATGTTGTCGTGTTAATCTTGGTGGATATAATGGAAACTTGTCATCACCAACACCATCATCATCATCTGGACCACAAAATGTAAGTTACTAGTTTCAATTATTGTTTTGTGTTTTTGCTGAGTTTAATGCCATGTAAACACAATTTATGTCATTTTATGGCATCCAGCACACCTAACCTAGCTTTCCTGGACCCTTGTCTATATCCAGTACTCAATTACCCTTTCACAAGGCTGGAAACTTCTCAATATTATCTAATAAATGGAGGAAATTATTGTCAATCCCGGGTGGGATTCGAACCCGTACCCCCTTCGGGACACAAGATTCCAAATCCTGGCATACTACCAACTGTGCGATCGACCTGGGTTTTCAATTATTGTACAATGTTTACTTGTTTAGTCTCTATACATTGTGTTTTGCTGCCCAGTATATCAAGGGTTGCCTGCAAGACTGTAGTAACTTGCTCTTTAATGCAATGCACTTACTACAGTCTTGCGAGCAACCCTTGATATTGAATTTTGATTTTGGATTAATTATCACCAAGTTATATATCTTCCTCATAGTTTTTTTCTGGTATTTTATCATTATTCTATATTTTCTGATTGCTCATAGATTTTTATAAACCAAGCAAACATAATGGTTGTAGCTGGATTTAAACTTTGATCATCTGCCACCGAAAACTAGCACTACCACTTATTAAATATGCAGGAGCTGTGGTCCATTGGTAGGACTTGCACTTAGGGATCATGAGGTCCTAGGTTTGAAATTCACTAGGGGTACTGCTAATTTCCTTGAGCAAGAAATTTACTTACAATTGTTCCACTCCACCCAGGTGAAAATGGGTACTGTGAAGGATCACCTGCCTGGAGGTAATTTAATGATCAGGAGTTATCGTACAAAATTGTTAAGTCGGCTGAATATGTGTATAGAAGCTGACTTTAAAAACTTTTAACTTTAAATGGTTGTTAAATGGTTAACTTGAAGAATAGTTGAAATCTTTTTACTGAAACATGCATGCTTTTAGGTCTGTGTACATTTACAGTTATTTTTTCATGACATGTGAAACCAGAGACTATGTAAGCTTTAAGTTTCTTAATGTAATATTTCAGTATTTTATGAGATTTTGGAGCAGTAGAAAAAGGAAGAGATCAACTTCTAGTTCTGGCACTGGTAAAAGTAAGTTATTTGTTTAAATTACAGTAAGATTACGACTGTTAGGGGTGTAACAATACGGTAAATCCCGTATTGTTTGCAATATTCAAAACCCGTATTGCAATATATTGCAGTACGTACCGTTTTTTTTCCGAAGACATGCAGAGCATGAATTAATGCACATAAATTGCATTTGTTACACGCATATGTGTAATGTCAAACAATCTCTTTTTCAAATAAATGAATGGCTTGTGTAAAATGGATAATATGTTAGAAAATGCATATTTTAAAACGGACTTTAGAAGATAATTATTTTCTCATTTGACAATATGTTTATGATTTTAAAGCGCAATAAGATTATTTCAAGTTTCAACACATTTTAACATTTATTCAAATAGTTAAACTTTAGATTCTGATAAAACTATCAGTACGACAAATAACTACAAAAACCGGTTCTGGAGAAAATGAACCGGTTAAAAACCGCCAGAATTCGTATTGCAATATTAACCGGTATATTGGTTAACCGTTACACCCCTAACGACTGTGCAGGAAAAATGGTGTTTTAATTAAAGTAATAACTATAGGGGCATAACATTTATTTGCTTATCCCTATTTATGTTGTAAGTCTCTTCAGAGACAGAATTCTTAAATTAATTCATAAACTTCTTAAAGAAGATAAGTTACTCATTACTTTGACATGCGGAGAGTGCTTTACACACATATCGAGGGTTGCCCCCAAGACTAGTAAGTGCATTGCATAAAAGAGAAAGTTACTACAGTCTTTGGGGCAACCCTCGATGTATAGTAATCTTAAATATTGTTGCCATTTTCTGAACAGCTCTGGTACGAGTACATTAGTAATTAGGATGGAAATGGTTAGAGAAAAAAATGTACTGAACAGAATCTTCATTTAAAATGTATGGTGTAGGAGCAGTAGTCCAGTGGTGGGATGTGCGCTTAGGGATCAAGAGGTCCTGGGTTAGAATCCCACTAGAGGCACTGCTAATTTCCTTGAGCAAGAAATTAACCTGCCATTGCTTCACTCCACCCAGGTGTAAATGGGTACCTGTAAGGGTCATGCACTGTATGCTGTGGCTGCAATCTGCGCTGTATGTTAACAGTTTGTGTGTGACTCGATGTCCGGGGAAGTTAATGTCAATAGTCGACTGAATAGTGATACTAAAGTAGACTGCAAAAATCTTGCTTTAACTTTAACTTCAATTTCAACAGTACATTTTAAGCTAACATTGAACTTAACTGTATTTGGTTTCTTCTACATTTTAGATCGTAGAAGTGACTTGGACAGTTTCCTACGTTCTGACGTCAGCAGTGGTAACACGACAGGAACTGGAGTAAATCGCTATAGCAACCAGAGTGAAAAACTTCTACCAAATGGTCAGAATGTTTATACAGCCATGCCTACACATTATGAAGGTGGTATAGTTGGAGAACTATCAGTTGTGGATGGCTCAGTGATAGACAGTGAATATGTATCTGAATATTGTCAGAATAATCTACAAGTTTGTAAAGAGGAGAAGATGTATTCGTCTGGATCAGATTCTGAGGATGAATGTCATAAAGATAACGTATCCCATGATTCAGTTAGCAAGAATCGTCTGTCGTTTCTTTCCACAGATTCAAACTTGAAACTAAACTCAGATTTCGCTTCAGATACTGATGGTAGTAAAATAAACATACTTGATGTTGAAGAAGGTCGTGACAGTAAGATAACTGACCCTGTGAAATCAGAGAATGATAGAAACATGTTAAATGATTTATTATCAATGTACCAAAGTTCTAACCAGAAAGTTGGTGACGGTACAAATGGTAAAATACATTCATTACAAGACATTCTGGAAACAAAAAATGAATGTTACTCTCAGAATGATAAAATTATTACAAAAAGTGCACCAGACTTAAAAAATCCTACACATGTTTATACTAACAAAGGACTTGAGACCTCTGGTAGTCCCTTGTTAGGGAGCCTACCTGACCTTTCTACAATACGAGAAGAGGAAGAAAGTGACCCTCATTCAAGGTCATCAAATTTTACACCAAAAGTGGAATCATAGTCAAATATTGTTGAAAAATGTCACTATTACAATATAATGTATATACATGTATGACTACAAAACACTGGTGAATTTTTATTGATGAAAAAAATCAAACTTTTACGTTAAACTTTTCGATGATTTTTTACCGGTTCATCAACAAGTCTGATGTCCTACTGGTATTTACTGTGTATAGTTATATTATAAAATCTTATATGATTTGTAATTTATCTTAACGCTGAATATTGCTACATTTTGTCATATTTGTTTGTATGTGTGAGCACATTTCTACTATAATATACCATTTATAAGATTATATTTCTGTAGGGTCCAAATATAATGTATTGTAATTTTGTCAAATTTGAGGATGTTTTTATCTTTGTGGGGAAAAAAATATTGTGGTGTTAGCTTCTAAAGATTTCTGAGGACTTTGTGACAAACCCAGGAAATAAAAATCCTGCAGAAATATTTTCTTACTTTTACATAGTATGTTGAGAGAGTTGGAATAATTGCAGCATTTTGGTGCCATACTCATGGTTTGCTATAAAATAATGAAAACTTGGCTAATGTTTTTTTTGGACTCGAAATAATGATTTTTTTCAATGTTAATAGGATAGAATATTGGAAAGTTGTTGGAAAATTGGTTAAGAAAGGCCTGTTTGGAGTTACTTGTTAAAACAATAACTAAAATAAGTGTTTACAAATGATGTAAAATTTAAGTTAGGAAAAATATTTAAAGAAGTTATATCTTATGTCTAAGATAGCAATCCTCATTGGCCAGTATTAAAAGTATTGTTATTACATTTATCTTGAGTCGACTAGCATTTATGTTCTGATGCTTTGATTGTATATAAATGTATAATATGTTGTAATATATTTTATATTGTATATATATTGGTACATCATTATAATAATGAGGGCTCTCATGTTGAACTCTTGTATTTATGTGTAGGAGAGTGGAATTTCTGATGCCTGTCTTGGACTTTTTAATTTTTTGATTTTCATCTAAGTTATGTATTGTTTCTTAGTATGAAAAAATAATCACAGGAACAATAACTTAAGATGTACATTACTAACACCATTGTTTTACAATAATAAACCAAGATAGCTGGTTAGGACACAAGAAATATAAAAATTCAACCCTAACATCTTGGAAATTTCACATCCTTCTTCATCTGACTTATCATTAATGTAGATACAGTAGTTTATTGAGAGCCCTCATATTTTGTTTCTTGTTACAAACTTTCTTCCATTCCATACATTATACACAGGTTGTGACTTTACTAAGGTTGTTATATATATCTCTAAGATTTCTATGTGTACTCTGTCATCTATAGTCAGTTATATTACTTGTATAGTTTTGGTAAACTTTCAGGAACTTAAGGTTGTATAAAATATAGATCATTCTCTTGTCCCCACTGATATTGCAAAAGCATCTATATAGATCATGGTGGATTACAGATCTTACCTTTGGTGGTTGATGACCACACTAATATTTCAGAGGCACCTGTCAACCATGGCTGATCATGGATCTGTGCTGTGGTGTTGAAGTGTTCTTTACTTGTTTAGGGGTGAAAATTGTTAATCTTTTACATGTACTTTATAATGATTAATGTTCAGTGCGCTAGAACCATAACTCCATTCTTATGAAATTACAGAGTTGTTTCCCTTTTTATTGCTGACTCGACTACATTTTAGAGTTCTTGTTTAAGAAAGAAAGTTACTGGAATTTCATCATTTATTCTTTCATCCTATTTGCTTAAGTCTGCTAACTTAATAAAAAAAGTTATTTTGCCAAAATATTCTCCATGTACAGTATTCTCATGCAGCATGCCAAAGTTATTTTTTATAAATTATTACCTCAAGGTTTTACAGCGAAATTCTGAATTCTAATATTTTATACAAACTATCCACCGTAGATATATCTATCAGTTACGTCTCACTGTAAGTCATGTATCCCTTGATATGTGATATACTATACAAGGTTGTGAATTCTTACATTACGATATTTTCATTTTTCAAATTTTATCATTTTGCATTTTTAATTGACAATGATGAGTTGACAGCTGATGGATTCAACTTGTTAGATATTGAAATAAACGTAGTTATTTGTTACACACAGTGTGTGTTGAAGTTTTTAATTGTTTTTCTTCATTGGCTGCTTACTCAACACCATTCAGAGTATAGCTTTGTTCTAATATAAAACCCGGGTCGATAGCGCAGTTGGTAGTGCGCCGGGATTTGGACTCTCGTGCCCAAGGGGGTGCGGGTTCGAATCCCTACAGGGGAGGTTATACCCTTCCATGAAAATTTGACAATAATGTCAATTTCCCTGCATTGATTAGATAATATGGAGAAGTTTCCGGCCTTGTGGAAGGGTAGGTGAGTACTGGTTATAGACAATGGTCTGGGAAAGCTAGGTTAGATGTGCTGGACGCCGTAAAATGACCTAAATTGTGTTGACACGGCGTTAACTCCAATAAATAAAAAAAAAATCATTCTAATATGAAATTGTTCTCACACACATTTATGCAGTTTATGTTATAGTTATCAATTTTCTTACTCATTTGTAGTGTACCGTTGTTCAGTTTTATATTGGTAATAATGGTTTCATGCATGTACACAATGTTCCTGTATGTCATAGTTTTAAAATAACAGAACTCATTGAATACAAATCTCTGGTCAAATATACATCAATATGTAATTATTCTTGGTGAAACTTACTTTATATAAATGCATGGGTGCAAGTTTTCAGGTTTATGCCTGAAATTCAGGTTTTTGTTTGTCTAAAATGATTGATTTTCTTTATTTTCCCTGTATAAATTGACAAATTTTCAGAATTTCAGATTTTTCAAAATTCTCAACTTGCACCCATGTAAATGTGCTATTTAAAACAAAAAATTTTTATGTGTTTGTATTACACAAATTATATCTTCACATTTTGTTACTAATAGGAAACAAAATTGTTTGTCTAACTTTTGAGACATAACAATTTTGAACTATTTTTTTATGAGTGAAAATTATTTGCAATTCAATATGTGCCATGTATACTATTTTACATGGCTGTTTTTTAACAGATGTATACTTTCCAATTATTCTTCAAAATGACTAACAAGAAAGTTTACAAGGTTTACATTAACACTTTAATTAAAGTTACGATTGAAAACAATCTGACTTTTTAGCCGGATTTTTCAACAGGCAGGTGTCCTGTGTCGTTAACAATTGCGTTAAAGTTTTTCTTTACCATATATTTCTGCCATTTATTGTCAGATCTTTATAAAACTTAATACAATGATTACATACTATGTGATGAACAGAATAAGATAGTAACCACAACTCTACCTGCCTTTATTATGGATTATTTCCCTTTGAAATTTTTGCGTTAAAGTTTTTAAATCTGGCTTAAATGTGGTTTCCACATTACATTTCTTGTTTTATTTTTACATGAATTGTATTCTTATGAGAGTTGTTTTCATAAATTAAAAAAAAAACTTTACCTCAGTTTTGAAGATCTATTGAAGATTCTAGAACTTGATTCATTTTATATCATTACATCATATTTCTATAACATAACATTGTAGAACATTTAGATTTAGTAGAATCATAGTTGTAGCACGAAACCAAAGTGTCCTTAATGATTTAATTACTGACATACTGTTCATAGTTTGATCTCTTTGATTGTATTATAATAAACTGTGTTCATGAACAATTTATAGACAGGGATGCCAATCATTGAATTTATCTGGTTTAATATTCCTATGATTACCTGCAAATCTACATAACATGCTCTCAATCAATGTTGCAATTATTTTAGCAGAATATTTGAAGTAAGAATTGTCTAGGACCATCTGGCATAGTTAATCCATTCAATAGATATAAAATTAATTAAAAATGACTATTTTAAACAAATTCCATTTTGGCAGCCCATGTAAATGTGTCTTAGTTGTTTGAATGAACAGTTTGTCAGTAAACAGTGAAAGATTATGACGTTGAACTTTAAAAAAATTGCTGCTGGGGAAAATAGCCGACAGTTTGTTAAGAAAGCTTCAGTTAAGACAGTATGATATTGTACTTGCTCTAAGTCTTTGTACAACTCAGTCTGTTGCTTGTTATGACAGTTATTCTGGAGTGATTGTAATCAAAACATCAATGTTTCTACAAGTTCACATTATAATCTTTCATGTTACCAAAAAAACTGTTTTTTGACTTCAATATAAAGAGGTCTACATATCTCATTCAAAAGGTTGTGAATTGTACATAGAACTTTTTTTTTTCAAATTGTCTTTTCTAATATTTTTCATATAGTGTTTATATCTGTTTTATCTAAATGTGCTGTATTGAACATATTGTATATTATTATATGCCTCATCATGTATTTGCAATGATTTGTACATTATTTGAATTTTAACTTCCACCATGTTCTCTTTTTAAGAAGTGAAAAATTTAATTGGAGGTTTTTTGAAGACAGATTTTAGCTTTAAATTCACTAAAAATTGTTTTTTATTTTGTTACTGCTGTTGAATTTTCATTTGTATATATTCATTAAAAAATATGATAAACAAATCAATCAAACATTGCCAAAATTTTATGAGAAATTAAAAAATAAATGATTCATAAAGAATGTTGTATTTGTGTTTTATTTTGATTTGAAGTTTGTTCTGCAAGGAAATTGCTACCTAGCACTTTTTGTAAGGGCTTCTTTGTGGCATGTGAGTACTACGGAACAAACTTCAAGCTAGCAGACCCACAAGGTTGGATAACCTGCCCCTTACCACTATCGTTTTTGGGTCAGGCAAACCGCAATTGTGGCGGTCTCCTCGGTTGTTATTCAGGTATTACGTTTTCCTAATCTTTCATGATCATTTGCTGACAATAATTACTTTAGTAGGAGTTTGGTACTATATAGGACATTCGATTTTGATTTTTCAGAATACACATATATTTAGCGAACAATTAACAAAATATGTCTCAAGTGAACACAATTAGGACATGGATTAGTCTCGTTAGAATTTCAGATACTTTATTTTGCATAAATGTAACCGAACAACTGAAAAGGTATCCACTGTAATCCTTGTACAATGATCCTTTGGTTTAAGCCTGTGTAGTGAGAAATGTTCATTTGAAAATGTAATTATCCAATACCTAATTCATTACATCAGGCGCAGCCATGATCATGGTTTGCCAGACATACTTTTACCTGTATGACTTGAAACCAGACAAGCAGATCCACAAACAAAAGTTCAGAATGGGAACAAACGGATAATATACAAAACAATTATCTCCAGGTTGATGAACTTTAACAGCTCTGCCAAAATTTATGCAATAAATAAAGGAATGAGTCAGTATTCTTGAAAAAGAAAATGTTCACCATGGGCGCAACGATTTTGAAAAGCAGAGGTGTCCCAAATGTTTTCAGAGAGCAAAACTTAGTACTGACATAGCACTGTTCCATAGAAAAACACTACATAACCAATATTAAGCACTTGCCCTGTGGAAAGGACCCTAGTTAGATATGTACTTGAGTACAAAGTCATGTGATCTAAAAAAAGCTAAACATACTGTTTTAAATTTGTTTATTCAACCAGTTCCTCTTTCCAGGAGAACTATTGAAAAAGTAGTGCACAAAAGGTAATTGTTCTCTTCCTGAAAATGTCCACTACGCCTTTTGATCACTGACTATAATCCAATGAACAAAATATTTTCATAAGGGATGTAGTTCTACTGCACAACTATACTATGGTGCATACAAAAAAACAAAACATGTTTTGGTAAACATTAAAAATGAGACAATTTATTTCAGGGGTAGGCAGTAATGAAAATAAAATTTGTGTAATTCATTTTAACAAAATTAGCATGGTTGATAAACCACCACCACTTAGTAAATCATGCTTGTTACGGTAAAACGCTTTCCATTACACCAACAACTAAGACACCAGTAAAACATATCACAATTGTTTATTTTAAAGTCATCCTGGGCATCCCTCATTGTGGGTTAGTTCATTGTATTGTTATTATAAACAGTGATTTGTTTTTTTTGTTCTAACTATAAGTATTATTTGGCAACATTAACCATGCACTGTATGCATAGTCGTGAATTTCCGTATGAAATCTCCGTAAACTCACGAATATATTACTTTAACCTTTAGTAATAGGACACAAAGAGGCATCTAAGGTCTTGGTGTAGTGGTAAAACGTACCACCTCACAATCAAGAGACTACGGGTTCGATCCCACATAAAATCTTTTTTTTTGCAATTTAAACATAATCGTTATTTACAAATACTTGTTAACACGACGGTGCACGGATTCCATGGTTTTAAAAAAAAACTAAGATAAAGTGTATTACACACATAATAGGCGTTTTCATTTATGAAAGTCCTTCAGTCTTCAACCATGTCACAAATTTATTATAAAAATAATAATAATAATAAAGAGACATGTGTCGTTAAATGATATATAATTAATATTCAGTCAATTAGTAAAAGTAATAAGTATGTCATAGTGTTGCTACTATATTACTTGTGTTTGCGAAATTACAAAAATACCAACCTGTGCGGGAATCGAACCCAGAGTATTTCGATTGACTAGTCAGTACTTTACTTCTGCACCACAAACGATTTGATATAATGCAATCGTTACTTTTTCATCCATACCTTATAGTGTCACTCATTAAAGCAACGAAACTTGACGAATGTATACGAACCAAGCCGTAAATCGATACGGAAACTAATGAAGTGCACGTTTAATGTTGTCAAATAATAAGTAGGATTCATATTAAATAACAAAAATCTACAGAAACAAGTCAGAGTTTTCAGTAAGAGTGGATTTATTCTATTCAAATATTTGTGTAGGAAAAGAAAACGGCACAAATATTTGAATATTTTACCAGTTGATGTAGGTTACTATGATTATTGATACTAAATACTGTACTAGGATTATACAAAGCAGTCCATGAACAACACACTCTTTTGATGCTGTATTATGTTGCAACTTAAACCTCAATCAAGGAATGTCATGCCCACCTGAGTGACCTGAGAAAGATAAATGTATTGCATTCACTTATATACCAATGAAATTTTCAAGCAGCTGTTTGTTTTGTAGGATTTAATGCCGTGGCAACACATTGTATAGGTTATATCACGGCAGACAGTCCACCTACTCACTGTTCCTGAAAGGTTAAATCTCTGGATTTAGCTGTTAACCAACTCCTAGGCGCATGAATCAGTGGTAGGAGGGAGAATGGCCGTAAAAAATTATTTCATGACCAAGCTCCACAAAAGAATGCCCTGTTGGGAATTGAACCAACAACCCCTCTATCAGTAGATTTGTGCACTACTGACTGAGCTAGCCAGGTGGGCTATTTTTTTCAAGCAGCACTGAGATTTGAATCATATTCATATACACAGGAAAATGTATTGCAATAATTATAGATACAACAACAACAGTTTGTCGTTTTTGCATATAATTCAATTTTCACTAACAAAGTAGTCTTCATCAGGAACATAAACTTATGGCTCTTTAATCCAGTACAAACAAATTGTTATTATTTCACAAAAATAACTGAACAAAGAAAAGAAAAGTAACCTTTTGTTGTATACCTCTTTTTGCAATTATAGTCAAGTTCCAGTAGAAAGTCCACATGGATTATTTCAAAGTCGTGTGATTTTAAATGTACTCATGAGTCCAAAATGCTTAAGTTGAGAAGAAAAAAGTCCCTATATAAAAGCTGTTTAGCTATTAAGTCCATCTGTTTTGATGGCTCTGATAGTAGAACTTCACTAAATGAATAAAAACCATGTACAAGGTAAACAAGAGCTGTCAGAGGAGACAGCATGCTCGACTTAGTATTTGTCACAGGAGATGTGGTTAATAATAAGGAACATACATATTTTAAAATTTGAAAATATAACCCTTAACAAATTTAAAGTAAATAAATAAATAAAAAAAAATAAAGAAAATTTTAAGTTCATGGAGGACAATTTTGAAAAAAAATGTATTTGGAGTTATGATTCTTGTCACATGAGATGTGGTTGATAATAAGGAACATACATTTAAAGTTTAAAGTCAATACCTAAAGAAATAAAACAGTTGCAGTAAAAACAAACATTTTTTAAAGAAAACTATAAGTTCAAGGTGGGATAACTCTGAAAAAAAATGTATAAGGAGTTATGAACCTTGTCACATGAGATGTGGTTGATAATAAGGAACATATATTTAAAGTTTGAAGTCAAAACCTAAAGAAATAAAACAGTTGCAGTAAAAACAAATATTTTTTAAAATAAATTTCTAAGTTCAATGGGAGAAAATATTGAAAAAAATATATTTGGAGTTATGAACCTTGTCACATGAGATGTGGTTGATAATAAGTAACATACATTTAAAGTTTGAAGTCAATACCTAAAGAAATAAAACAGTTGCAGTAAAAACAAACATTTTTTAAAGAAAACTATAAGTTCAAGAGGGGGATAACTCTGAAAAAAATTGTATAAGGAGTTATGAACCTTGTCACATGAGATGTGGTTGATAATAAGGAACATATATTTAAAGTTTGAAGTCAAAACCTAAAGAAATAAAACAGTTGCAGTAAAAACAAATATTTTTTAAAATAAATTTCTAAGTTCAACGGGAGAAAATATTGAAAAAAATGTATTTGGAGTTATGAACCTTGTCACATGAGATGTGGTTGATAATAAGTAACATACATTTAAAGTTTGAAGTCAATACCTAAAGAAATAATACAGTTGCAGTAAAAACAAACATTTTTTAAAGAAAACTCTACGTTCAAGGGGAGATAATTCTGAAAAAAATATATTTGGAGTTATGAAACTTGTCACATGAGATGTGGTTGATAATAAGGAACATATATTTAAAGTTTGAAGTCAAAACCTAAAGAAATAAAACAGTTGCAGTAAAAACAAATATTTTTTAAAATAAATTTCTAAGTTCAATGGGAGAAAATATTGAAAAAAATGTATTTGGAGTTATGAACCTTGTCACATGAGATGTGGTTGATAATAAGTTTAAAGTTAATACCTAAAGAAATAAAACAGTTGCAGTAAAAACAAACATTTTTAAAGAAAACTCTAAGTTCAAGGGGAGATAATTCTGAAAAAAATATATTTGGAGTTATGAACTTTGTCACACGAGATGTGGTTGATAGCAAGGAACAGAAGTTAATATCTTAAGAAATAACAAAGATATAGAAGAAAGTATTTTACTGCACAAAAACTTTAATCTGTGCACAAAAACTTTAATCAGTAATGTGGACGCGGACGCGGATGCCGGGGCGAGTATGAGTGCTCTACATTACTACGTAAAGTCGAGCTAAAACTCGAGTTCTGGATTACATCTTTTAACATACTAACAAGATAACACGATGGCATAATTAACAAAATTCTTTAAATAAATGATTAATGAACACATTTGGTTTAGAACATTTTCAAACACCATTTTCATTCACTTTAAAGGTAAGCATGTGTCAGTAGTGTGTTTATATAAAATATTCAAATACATTGTTAATGCCGATTTGTGAACACAAATTGTTAATGTATTCTTTCAAACATAACTTTATCATATAGAATATCTCTAATCGATACTCATATTACTTGTTCAAGCACTGTTCTTATAAAGATGGTCAGTGTTCACTCATCTATATTTAAGTAGCGAATACCATTCATTAATAACATTCCTTTAAAAAACCTTGTATTATTATACTGAAATGTAAACATCTATTTTGGAACTGTAAAAATGGAAAACATCATTTTCTCTACAAAAAATATGTGTTTAAACATTTTGATATCCTAGATGATTGGTAAGCATTTATTCCAAAGCATATTTAGTCATTTTGGCTATCACTTGTAGTTGATTCTCTCACAGTCATTATAAAACATCTAGATCACTGTTCAAAGGTTTAACTGTTAAACTATAACTGGTAGATTCTTGTATAGGTTGATCACTAACAGTCATTATAAAACATCTAGATCACTGATCAAAGGTTTAACTGTCAAACTATGGCTGGTAGATTCTTGTATAGGTTGATCACTAACACTAGTAAATGCATGTCTTATATTCTTCAATAAATTATGGAGTATATCTTCTTCACAATATGACTTTATAGACTCTAACATCTACAATATAATACAATATGAAACGTTAATTTATAATCAATTATGATTAAAGTAAAGGAATAATAAATTAATTATAGATTATCATGATAGGAATTGATTCAGTTTTATTGATAAAAGAAAGAACTATGGTATGAATATATAAACATAAGTCAATATTTCCCAGTATTTGCGAAATCTGAAAGGTGTATGCCAGAATATGTCATAGACAAAGTTTGATCCTGCTTTGACGAGCAAAAGGAAGACAATTTGGTCAGACACATTTTCAAACCTTTCTTACCAAATACTTATATGGTTCACAAAGCAATCATAAAGTTTGTAAACAAGTAGCACTAATAAAAACATTTTCATGAAGGGGCATGGCTAGTAGGTATTGACACTTGATAAATAAAAGGCACTCTGTTGGTTTAAATCCCACTTTTAAATCCAACGTTAAGGTTTCTTATGACAAGACATTGACTCTACCAAGTAATAACTATGTGGCATGTAAATGGACGAAAGAGGGATTATTTTGAACGGTAAGAACCGTTTCACAACCGCTTAAAACTTAACAAACACAACATAGTGGCCAAAATGGATGACTTGATTTATCCAAATGAGTAGCTTTGTGCTATCAATATTATAATTAATCTCACCTTTTCTAGACAAGAAATCTCTCTATAAGAACAATATCTAGATGATAAATCTACTTTATTAGGATAATTAGCATAACTTGTAGCTAAATCTTGGGCTACAAGTATAATCTGATTGATTTCTTTACTGTCACAGGATATCTTCTTGTAATTAAAACAACAAGGTATATCTACAAATATATACAATTATTGTTTTAATTATTATTATATACGGCATTTGTATAGTGCTCTTTTCAGAAAAGCGCTTCACAATCATAAGCATAATTAGGAAATACGAGTTTAAATAAAAACGAAAATGAAAATATACAATAAATAGCTATAACAATTATTCATATATGAATAATTAAAACCAGCAACAATAGATCCAGATATAAATATTTAAAAGCAAATCAATTCTATCTCATGTATATTCACAGCTAATTTAATGTAATCAAATGTTTTAAAGCAAGATTTACACATAGAACCAGAACCTTTTTTACAAATAAAACATTGCCTTCAATGCCATATGCAAGTTGGATAAATATGGATTGGTCAGTTGGATACAGGAAGGTATGCTGGGTCCACCACTTCTATATCCTTAGACTGAAGAAATAGAATTTAAGTTATCAATATTGCAATGTTGTAAGTTGTGATATAAAATAAAGAAATACTAATAAAACCACATGATACTTACTGCACTGTAATTTTGGTATTTCTTCTTCACTAACTGTTAAACAATTTATTTCTGAAGATAATCTTGTATTTCTAGGATTATACGGACTAACAATTATACCAACAAAATTACTACCACCTTTAGAAAACCAGTCCTGAAATATATTTTAATGTAGGAAACAATATTTACAAAAACCAGGTATTTAGCACAAAGTCTACATAATCTAAACTAATTCTACTATATAAACATCAAAAATATCCCAATTTAGTTTTTTATGTGGATGGACTAAGAGCAGCTTACCACTTTTGCTTCACAAAATTGTATAACCAACACTCACTTTACCCTTTTACCATACATGACAACTGTTCCTATATCAAGGAAAACTAATGTTATCCTTTTAATTTCCTTGAATATGTACGACCAGCTACGGCTGTGAAATTTGATTTTTGGTTGAGGATCAAAAGAATGAAGATCTAGTATGCTACTCAAAGCACTATAGTACTATAACATGAAACTTACCTGAAATTTTAACTGTGTTTCTATATGTCTATAACATGAAACTTACCTGAAATTTGAACTGTGTTTCTATATGTCTATAACATGAAACTTACCTGAAATTTGAACTGTGTTTCTATATGTCTATAACATGAAACTTACCTGAAATTTGAACTGTGTTTCTATATGTCTATAACATGAATCCTACCTGAAATTTTAACTGTGTTTCTATATGTCTATAACATGAATCCTACCTGAAATTTTAACTGTGTTTCTATATGTCTATAACATGAATCCTACCTGAAATTTTAACTGTGTTTCTATATGTCTATAACATGAATCCTACCTGAAATTTTAACTGTGTTTCTACATGTCTATAACATGAATCCTACCTGAAATTTTAACTGAGTTTCTATATGTCTATAACATGAATCCTACCTGAAATTTGAACTGTGTTTCTACATGTTTATAACATGAATCCTACCTGAAATTTTAACTGTGTTTCTATATGTCTATAACATGAATCCTACCTGAAATTTTAACTGAGTTTCTATATGTCTATAACATGAATCCTACCTGAAATTTTAACTGTGTTTCTATATGTCTATAACATGAATCCTAACTGAAATTTTAACTGAGTTTCTATATGTCTATAACATGAATCCTACCTGAAATTTTAACTGTGTTTCTATATGTCTATAACATGAATCCTAACTGAAATTTTAACTGTGTTTCTATATTTCTACAACAAGAAACTTACCTGAAATATTAACTGTGCTGCTATATCACTTTAACATGAAACTTACCTGAAATTTTAACTGTGTTTCTATATCTCTTACAGAAGGGTTAGGAGCAAATGATGGATGTGAATGATACCATCCTACAACATCCATACCATTACTTCTTATCTCTTCACTAGCTTGTGTTTGTGATACTAAAAATAAATTATATATTAATGCTAAACTGGGCAACCTCGCATAAGAATTTGGGGAATTTCACTTCAGGAAAGTTGTCCCAAAAAATGACCTTTCTTTCGTGTACCAGAAAAAAATTGGGGTCATCGAGTGCAGTGAAATGGTTAAAATGTCGGTAAGAAAACATGTTTTCAGTATCTGAAAATAACTGGCAGGTAAGACCACAATTTTGGAAAATATAACTGAATAAAATGCAAAGTTGGGATTCAAAAAGACCGAAATTTGCCCCTTTTTGCTTCGTCATAGCGATGTAACTGGGATCTGGGCTAAACTTGGTTTTTCTAAAAGGCAGTCACCCAGAGAAAAATTTGGCCAAGTTGCATATCTGTCTGTTAATTAATAATGAAATTAGAGCATCTTGAAATAGCCCTAGTGCGTTAAGATGAAAAAAATGTCTACTTTTCACACATGTCGCAACCAGTGAAGGGTTAAATATCTAAAAATACTGAAGTCTTTATTTGTAGAGGCGACACAGGAAGGCAAAGCCCAATACCCTCTGAGATTCTCATCAATTTTATTTACTTAATATACATATATATCAAGCAAATAGTTAGTTGTATTTTTACAAATCAAAAATCTACATGTAGCTTATCTGTGTACATAGTTTAAATCACAAGTAGCAACATTTGATATTATTGATAAAACTTGATTAAATATCTATTATCTCATGTTTTTGTGTAGTTGTGCAAGTTCTGTTATTAAGCTACAACATTTACAAAATTAAATTTACGAAATCATTAATTTTATGACAATAAACACAACTTTGGTAAGAAGTAACAATTTGCTTTGATTGTAGATTTTTTTCTGATACCATGGCCAATCAAGTGTGTTATGTATTGATGAATATAAGCTCTTCTAAATAAAATTACTGTTCTGTTCTGTGTTGTGTTAAATTGCAAGAGAAAATATTTTAACACAGCAGTCATCAGAATGTAAGACTTCTAATGATAAAGTTTAAATTTTCTGTCAGTGGTTGCTTTATACATTTAAAAAGACAAAATTTAATACAAGTACTACCTACCTGGATCCATTTCACATTGCATACCAGTACTTATACTGTTACATGGTGTTGCCATGGTGATAGTTAAAGTATTCAATTTATTACAATATTTTCCACCCAATAAACCAATAACTTCAGTCTTACATATATGACTATGTATATCTATTATAATAAGAGCTGATGAATGAATCTCTACATTAAATGGGGCCTGAAACATAAAATATAATTTTATTACTTGTAATACTCTGTCTTGTATATTGGACATTGTCCATTGACATCTAAGTCATATACAAATATAAGAAAACAAAGTACGTCTTAAAGGTACTAGTTCACAGATTTGGTTAAGATTTTTCTATATTTTCGAAATACCATTCAGTGTCTGTAATTGTGTCACAAAAATAATTCTTGATATTTTAAGACAAACTGACCTATAGGTTGCAAGAAATATACAATAAAAGTTACAAAATTGCACTAAAATACTTTATATCGAGAAAAACGGGGTAGATTTTTATTACTTGAAACACCATCATTTGCAGTTGTATGTCCATTTTCACTAAAATTGTGGTCATCAAAACACTAATTTCCTGCTTCAAAAATGTTTTCATACAATCTAAATTGTTTCAAAAAAGTTGATTTTAAGTTAAAATCTGTGAATAAGTGTATTAAAACTGTTTTATTTGTATATAAGAAATGATGGTACAAAATAAAGTAAAATGAATAATAGAAAAATTAACCGCTATATATAGACACTTTGTAAAGTAACATATTGCATTACTAGTCTAATGAGAAAAAGCTACCATGTAAGATGCTACATGCCACATTCAGACAAAGTTCAGTGGTTTTATGTCAGTCAGACATCCTATGCACTTTTCCTTGAGAGGCTTATATCCTTGCAGTCCTAATACTGGAACCCTGGTTTCAACCTGTGATGAGAACACATTTACCTGAGGCTAACAACTGTCCTACTTGATATAAAGACTGAGAGCAAATGACCTTAGACAATACGAAATGATCAAACCAAATGAAGGTATGATCTTGTATGTATTAGTCCTGACGTGCTGGTTGCCAAGGAGATTCAGGCCTAAAACCTTTATATGGGCCAAATATACATTCTGCTGAGACACTAAATTCAAAAACAAGAGCAACTCAAGGCTGGATAGGGCACTTGATGGCAGTTTTGAACAATCATATTTTCAAACCTTTTTTCAAAATCATTAGAGAAAAAAACTTCTAATATTAAATACCTTTATTGTATTTCTCAAACACAGACGTATAAGAACTTTGTTATTTAATTAGACGCAAAGTTATAACCAGCATTAAACAAAAACAAACTAACTAGAGATACTTACAGGTCTTTGTTCAGAGAATGGTAGACATGGTATTAATTTAAATGGATCATATATTGATCTTTGAGTTTTCATTTTGTGTACTTTGGGTTCTTCTTTAAATTTCTTTTCATACTAAAATAATAATAATAGATATTTGAAAAGTAAGAATGAAATTATGAACATTTTTTAAGTTTTGTGAGATGATTATTATATTGTTATCTCTTTATAATTAAAACAAGCGCTTCTAGGTTTCTATTATGTATAAGTTAGATGTTAGTATGAAGAATTATATTAATGTAGAAATAAAAATTAACTGTCATTTCTCAATCTCTAACAAAAAAAATGGAACGTAGGAGCAGTGGTCCAGTAGTAGGAAGCAGGATCAAGAGGCATTGAGTTGGAACCTCACATGGGGCACTGCTAATTTCCTTCAGCCAGATAATTACTTACACTTCATCCAGGTGTAAATGGGTACTGTGAGGTATCATCTGTCTGAAGGTGATTTCAATGATCTGGGAATATCATGTTAAATTGTTAAGTCTACTGAACATGTAAGTCATTTTATAAGTAAAATTCATAAATAGTTTACCTCTATTGTTATTCCTTCCAAATCTTTCTCATCAATCCAAACACCAAATGCATCTTTAACTTTTCTCTATCTTGGTCTCTATTACAAAAATAAATTTACAATCACACCAGTGTTAACTAGCCAGACAAAGAAATCACAGGAATAAGTTGAATAACATCAATTGATAAAAACAGTTTTAAATACACATTCAACAAAATTCAAAGCTGGAATCTCAGGGCAACTTACATCACATATTGCTGAAAACACGGGACTTAGACCACATATTGCTGAAAACACGGGACTTAGATCACATATTGCTGAAAACAAGGGACTTAGACCACATATTGCTGAAAACAAGGGACTTAGACCACATATTGCTGAAAACAAGGGACTTAGACCACATATTGCTGAAAATAAGGAACTTAGACCACATATTGCTAAAAACATGGGACTTAGACCACATATTGCTGAAAACACGGGACTTAGACAACATATTGCTGAAAACACGGGACTTAGACCACATATTGCTGAAAACAAGGGACTTAGACCACATATTGCTGAAAACACGGGACTTAGACCACATGTTGCTGAAAACAAGTGTTTGTTTGCTTGCTAAAGAAATTATTCACATTTTCGTAGTAGATAAAAAAATATAAGGAAATTGATCTGATAAACTAGAAAAACAACAACAGTATGATAGAGAAAGATAATATCCAAATAATAAATATAACAAATGAAGGAATGATATTCAAAAGAAGAAACTTGTATTTTAAAAGTGTAAAATATGATGAAACTAAGATATTTGATCTGATTACATAGTTTGAAATTAATGTTGTGTACGGTAAGGTCACATGGACATGGTCAATCAAATTGGAATAGTTCAAAAATCACATGGAATGAAAAATAGTTCATGTGCAATAAACTTCTTATCTTTGCAACATAGTAGAGTGACAATTGGTTGATATATAAATATATATGTAGTAAGAAGCTTGCACTTAAGCCATTTAAAGTTAAGGTAATATAAAACCTTGACAATGGGGGATAGAGATGCCTACTTATTACCAAGTTAGGATACAGAGTCAGGTAACACAATAATAAAATGGTCCCTCAACCAAGCTTTAGCGCTGGATGAGGGTTATTATTTGAATTAACCTGAGGCTAAGCATATTTAACTCAGCATGTTCCCAACGTGCTACACTCTAGTATCGCTGTTCACAAAGCGTGAAACGGGACCTGCACTCCGTTAAATACGGCAGGTAAACCCCGTTTCTCTCATAATTCAAAGATTATATTTGTTGCCTCATTCATATGGGAGGGAAAAATAAATTTCTTCATATAAAATAAATGTGGAGGGTAGTTATATGCTTAGCCTCAGGCTAATTCAAATAATGACCCTCATCCAGCGCTAAAGCTTGGTTGAGGGATCATTATTTTTCATTTTCGCCTTTGGCAGCGCATACTTAACTCAGCATATTCAAAATATAGCAACAAATGAAACAAACAAATAAGTAAATTAAACATAATATTTAATAATAATATAACCAATATTATTTTACGATTGACATGATATTATTAATCATACATATTAATAAACCATTACACAAAAACCCTCTCACAAAATATGTGAAACATTCATAACAAATAAATATTAAATTATGAAACAAACCAATAGAATATCTTATATTTGTAAAATAAATTTTCTCCAAGCATACGAAAAAAGAATAGCACTACTAATACAGTAAAAACTGCCTTTGCAAAGGTCATATCATGACTATCATTAACAGTTCCCTTTTAATGCCTTAGAAACTGAAGCAGGCCTAAATGAGTGTGCTTTTAAAATAGATATATCAATTCCTGCAAGCTCAAGGACACATTTAAGCCATCTGGCCAAAGTACTAAAAGTAACTGCATGAAATATACAATAAGAAATAAACAAATGAGAACTATGTCTTAGCTTCCTTGTAGTCTTAATATAATATCTTAAAGTATGATAAACACATAATTTTTCATTTTCGAAATGTTCTAGAGTTAAACAAAATGAGTCCCTTTTTCCAATACTGGAATTCTTTAACAAATTTGGAAAATAAAATGTCACAGAATTATCATGAATCCTCATAAAGTCTAAATTTATTAAGTCTGTGCCCTAGGGGCTGCTGCTAATGCCATAAGCAATAATAAGCAGAAATAAACCTCTCATAAACCATGGAATTAGAATAGGAGACTTGCACCAGTTGTTTCCAAGAATTAATAATGTTTTTTGAACCATGCTGATTTGTGTGTATTCACCACAGAGTAGGATTTCTTTTATTCAAATAACGAAAATAAGAAAGACATTACCGTTGCCTCAGTTATAAAAGAGGAACACTTATTCCACCTATCACACCAAATGCACCATTTTTTTCCATGCGGAAGCATATTGTTGAATGGTTCCTTTTTTCCATGATTGTAATATGATGTTGGTAACTTCTCGAGAAACTCCTTGTGCTTGAAGACTTTCCCAGATAACATTACAACGACCATCCTGAGACTCCTATTTAAAGGATGAACATCATTATTATAAGCAATAGTTAGCAAATCCTTGTGTCGTGAAGCCTACGAGGTATAGAAATAAGTAAATCTAATACCAGTGGAAACCAAAATTGTGACCTCCATAATGGTAAAATCAAAATAGCCTCCTCTATCTGATATTCAACAATCTTATTAATTACTTTAGCAATTAACCCAAATGGAGGAAACATATATGGTTTAAATTCTGTCCAGCAGAATGAAAAAGCATCAGGTCTATACGCATATGGAGATGGGTATAAAGTAACATATTTTTCAACTTGTAAATTTAATCTGGATGAAAACATATCAATATCAGGATAGAAATATTGTAAACATATTCTTTCAAAAATCTCCTTTTTTAAACATCCTCTCACAAGACCCTGAAAAATGCCGAGAGTGAAAATCTGCATAAACGTTTTTAGATCCTTCTACATATGAAGCAGATAAATAAATATTTCTATCTATTCACCATCTCCATATATCTTGTGCCAATAAATTTAGGCTATCAAAGGCCATGCCACCCATCATTTATATAGGTCACTGCTGACACATTATCTGAATAAAAATGAATATGTGTGTCTCTTACATGATTATACAGGGATTTAAATCCAAAGAAAATTGCAAGTAATTCTAAGAAATTAATAGGGTTATTAGCCTCTAACAAGGACTAACGACCATTCACATATTGTTTTGAGTCCTGGTCAAAACTTGACCATCCTAATAAAGAGGCATCTGATTCACATGAAATTTTTACTTTGACCGGTCTTATTCTCTTACCAATTTTCTTAGAGACATTCTCTATCCACCACTTTAAATCTAAAATAGCATTATCATCTAACAGAGTGGTATTATCATAATCATTAAATTTTCCTAAACCTAAAATCTTACATTTTTCTAAATGCCTGTAATGTAAGGGGGGTTCTAGAAAGGCAAAAAATCGCATTAATAACCATTCCAATAAAAGAAGCCAAATTTCTAACTTTTACAAATTCTAAATCAAGCAATTCCTTTGCTCTTTCAATAATATTACTTATTTTTTCTTCTGAAAGAAAAAAACATAAATCTAACAGAGTCTAAAATAAAACCAAAAAAACAAAATCTTTTGGGTAGGAACCAAAACTGATTTCGTTTCATTAATAGTATATCCTAATAATTCTAGGGTGTTACAAATGTTCAAAGCTTGTTGTCCACAAAATTCTTCATTTTGATTTATATTAATAGAATCATTTATGTAATAACAGCATCTTATAATCATAGATCTAAACCAAGCATAAATTGGCTTTAATAATTTTGTAAAACTCTTGCTGCGGTACTATATCCAAATGGTAAACATGAGAAGTGATATAAAACTCCTCTCCAAATAAATTTTAAACATTTGAAATAATCTTCATGGATAGGTACAGAGAAACAAGCATCTTTAAGGTCCGCTGAACAGAAAAAATCATTCTCCTGAACCAAATCTAAAACAACTTTAAAATGTTCTTGCTTAAAATGTTCATAGACTATGAATTCATTCAGCCTTCTTAAATTTATTATAGGCCTAAATATGTGGTTACTTCTCTTGACCACAAATAAATTTGAAACAAACTTGTCTTTTTCCCAATAAGATTTCATAATAGTAGCACCTTTTACTAAAAGGTTAGAAACTTTATTATCAATAATTAACATTTTGTCATCATCAAAAGGAATTTGTTTTGGCAAACAAGACTTTTTAGGTAAAGATGAGAACTCTAACTTATAACCCGTAACACACTCTAAAATCCAAAGTTCATTAGTATATAACTTCCAATCATGCAAATTAAATCTAATCATACCTACACTAACAGAACAGTAACAGAACTTATTTTCCCGTTTGGGTCACTAGTGACAGATGATTTAGAATTATTAAGTCTTCTTCCTTCCCTGTATTGGCTACCATAATCGCCACGGTAATTATGATAATAACTTCAACCATTATAAGACATATATCTTCACCGACCTCTGTAATAGCTCCTAGGGTATCTCCCTCTACTCTTATTGGATTGGTCCTTACCAAAATGGTATCTTTCCTTTACATAAGAATTACCAGCAAGGTTAACTTCTGTATCACAATTCTTAATTTCTTTAAAAATATTGTCACCAAACAATAAAGAGGCAACGGGTACAATAATATTACATATGTTTCTGTATTTCTTATTTATATTAGGCCTGATCCAATAACGGCGCCTAATGCTTAATTTGTGTTGAACCTGACCATACATTGTTAAAGCTTCTGAAATTAACTCTCTATCTTTGTCATTGCTTTTAAATTGTGACTTAAACACATCAATTAACTTTAAAATAGGAACAACTCATGATGCAACATGATTTTTGTATATCAAATAATAACCGGTCATACGACCTGGCTTTTTTGTCCAACACCTTCAAGATTTCTTCATTAACTGACGGAGGATTCAACATGTTATAATTCTCAGGAACACACTGTTTATCAATTAAATTCTCCACATCACACTGAGAAACATAAGCTGTATTTAGAAGTCCAGCTAATGATTTAGAAATAGGAGGACCCTTGGGCTTAGCCGTAATGTTTGGAATTTTCCATTGCAACAATCTGAGTCATTCCCTTTATCATCATCATCATCATCATCAAAAATGGCCGAGGCTGACCTCTGTGAATTAAATTCAGAATCTTTCTTTTTGTTGTAAAAGGAAGCTCCAATACTGGAGTTTTCAGAATCTGTCTCATTTAGTTCTACATAAAGATTAAGAGCAGACCTTTAATTTACTCTCTCATCTGGCTCACCCATACCTTGGGTATCAATTTTTTACACCCAATTTTGTCCCGAGATCATTTAATTGTTCTTCAGATAAAAGAGTCAAGTCAATATTAACAGGACATGACTTTTTGACTGTCTATTTTATTAGTGGTTGTCTTCTTTGCACATTTGGCCTTACTTTTGTCAATAACAACAGATTTCAATTTATTTGAACCTGAGACCGAGGTCTTTGGTTCTTCAGTATTCTCGAATCCCGAAAATTCTGACTCACTGCTCTCTTCTAATGATAAAATGTCCTGGGCTTTATCAGCCTCATGTTGTTTTTTGATCATAAAGACCACAAACTCAAATAAAAAACAAAGGAAATGTAAACCATGGAGGCCTATGTTATTTGTAAGGCAGTGGCTAGAGTTACGGAACCGTAATTCTAGACCCAGGTGTTAGAGTTACGGAAGTTCCGTAACTGTAGACAACCTTTGCAAGGATAGGCTAGAGTTACGTAAGTCAAATAACATGCGAATGATTCAACTTTAAATCATCAAGTTAACTTAGTATTTGACACTTTGAAGACGACAACGTCATATCGCCGTATATTAAACATCCGGTAAGTTTATTAGTAATATCCAAAATGGCGCTTGTAATAACAATAGGATAAGTCACGTCGGTAAATATTTGTTTATTTCGAGTAATAATGAATATAAGCAAGTTTTCCGATGTTTAAAAGTTGAAACATATGCATGTTATTTCACTTCCGTAACTCTAGCCTACCCTCGCTAGGGTTGTCTACAGTTGCGGAACTACCGTAACTCAACTCTAGAACCTGGGTCTAGAGTTACGGTACCGTAACTCTAGCCACTCGCTATTTGTTTACACACGGACACAAGGTCCGGAGTGTAAAAATCATGAACAAAACAGTCAACAACGGAAAACCTGGACCGTACGTCCTAGGCATTAAATAAATTAAACAAACAATCCAAAAATTAATTATAACATCGAGCACAATTTACAAACTCACCATCAATATCCAAAAACAGCGAACGACAAAAATTCAAAAAACGTCTACCGGAAGTGGACGTTAGAAAACTTATGAAAGAAATGGATTTACCTGGCGTATTTAACGGAGTGCAGGTACCCGTTTCACGCTTTATGAACAGCGATACTGGAGCGTAGCACGTATCGAACATGCTGAGTTAAATATGCGCTGCCGAAGGCGAAATGAAAAATAATGTATACATGTGTATAAGTTAACATATAGTTCTGTTACATTAACCTGTCACAATTTGAATAATTACACGGTCACTGAATGTGTTATTATTTAACCTCTTTTTAACCATTGAGCCACCAATCCATATTATTATTGATAATCTAACTATATATGCGACGATTTTGAATATCGGGGAAATAACAAGTTCGGAAGGGGTTAAGAATAACAGATTCAGTGACCGTGTAATTATTTAAGTTGTGACAGGTTAATGTAATAGAACTATACCATAGCTTCAAGTTTAGCATTGTTTACTTCAATAGTAGAATCTTTATTTATTTTACCCCAACCAATCAGTGAGAACACAGATCTAGGATGATTGTAGGCTGCTTGGTCTGAAATATAAATACAGTTTTAAGGATGTATCAGGATTTGAAATTGAAAAACAAATTATGAAGTTGACGTGGTTACTAAATATTTTAAAATATCCATAAATTCCAAAATAATTTTAATATATTTTGTAAGTGATGCATTAAATGTCTATACATTTCACAATGTGAAAGTGAAAATATAAAAAACTCAACAAATAAGAAATTTAGAAAGAAATGAAAACATTTAACCTAACCTTGAAATAGTCCTCGTAACGTCAGTCAAAACACATAATTTTGATGATCTTTCTTGCAAAGCATGTTGGGTAAGTGATATAGAAAGCTTTTATTTACACAAGAGTGTCATGAGGACCCTGTACCCCTCACCTGAGAACTAGATGCTTAGGGCATCTGACAAAATATTGTTTAACAGTTTCAGGCTTCTAGGCCTTGAAGTGTTTGAGAAGAAGATTTTTTACATTTTCTTATATAACTCCATGTAAATCTTGTTACCCCTGGGGTGGGGCCAATCTTGACCCCAGAGGCATGATTTGAACAATATTTGTAAAGCACCTTGTGACGCTACATACCAAATTTGAAAACTGTAGATTTTTGACATGGTTTTTGACAAGAAGACTTTTTTAGAAATTGTCGATGACTGATGCACAAATGCACTAATTAATGCACATTGGTCAGACCCCCACACAATAGCTCACCTTGAGCACAAAGTGCTCAGGTAGGCTAAAAATAGTTGATGCCCTTTAAATACATAAGAAACACAGAGTTGAAGCAAAAGCTTCTTTGTGCCTAAGTGGACTAAAAACTTCAAAAATATGCAGTGACTAACACGGATACAACGATGAGATTAGCTGTACTTTTGTTATTGGTAGATCTAATACTAAAATTGCACTAGTTATAGACCTTTACTAGTAAAAGTTAACAACAAAAGTTGTATATCACATGAGCTAATTACAATAATTAAGTGATAAATATCTAAAAATAGTTCAACCTGTAAAACTATGTCATCAAACAGTGGGTAGCTCAGGACTTTGATTACAAAACTTGAAAAGTATATCCATTGGGCAGTCAATCGGGTCCAGACCCCTCTCTTTCATTTGAAATTATTTGTAAAAAAAAGAACAGACTTTAAATCTAAATATTTGTGTCAAGACCTCACCCCCCCCCCAGAAAATAGATCTGAACTGCTCCTGTACGAGGATAGTGACATTAATATTTCATTTACAAAATGGCTTCCAGTGTGAGTATACTGAAAACGTCGGAAGAAACTTTTGAGTATAATTGTACAGCCTGTGCTGAGGATGATTTAATTAAACAAGCACTAAAATATTGTGTAGAATGTCAGAAATATTGCTGCAAGGATTGTTTAACATCTCACAGAAGATTTGATTTCTTAAAGGGACATTCATTTCTTGAAAATTTATCGGTGAAGCCACAAGGACAGCCAAGGGGTTTACCTGCGTTTCCAACAAAACAATGCAGTCAACATGTAGGAAAGATAATGGACATGTATTGCCAGGACCATGATGCTGTGTGTTGTTACATTTGTGTGGCTGAAGATCATAGGTGAGTACAAACTGTTGCATTCTAATTTTTCAACCATTTTAACCATATAACAAACGCAGCACAACTTTAACATATAATTTTGTTATGAATGATAGTTTTAGCAAAATTAGTTCAAAGGTTATTTATATTACAAAGAAATGAGCCAACAAGTTTTCCCTATGTTGGTGAAATTCAACAGAATGTCAGAATCTTCATGAAATTATAATACTAACTATGTCTGGGAAATGAACATAGAGTGCTAATCACTGTACCACAACCCCAACTAGCCTCTAGCAGATACTTTCTAACAAAAGGAACTTTGATATGACTATTGTACTAATTCAATCATTTACTGGTTACTACATTGGCAAAATTTGGCCATATTTTATCCTTAATGCGATGGAGCTAATTTAAGATGCTCTTATTTCATTTCTAATTAACTGAGAGGTATTAACTGGCCAAGTGATTTCCTGAGCATTTGTCTTTCAATAAAAGCCATTTGAACCCTGAACCATTTGTTCTCTTTTAACACAAAATTTGCATTTCAATCAGTTATATTATCACAAATTGATATCTTAAGCACTTATTATTTCAGAAACTTATTTTCTGACACTAAGGGGCAAAGCCCCCCCATCTAACCCAAGTGTCACAGGGGGGGGGCATATTTATCTTTTGGGACCCCCCTTAAACATCTTTGATCGGAGAGGTCATTCATTAAATACAGTAAAAAACACAAATTTCAAGGCAGGTGAGGGGGGTCCAGACACATGAAAATATAGAATTGACCAGTTAAGAAAGGTTATATACATGTACCTCCATAGTCAACATGTATAAGATTCAAGATATATTTACACTAACATATCAGCTATCATACCATTGATTATGTTATCTTTACTTTGTTTACTTTATATTGATATTAAACTAAAACTTTAACTTCGTCATCTGATTAAACGCCTTTTTCTATATTTCATATTCAATGGCGTTGTACAAAAAGATTAATAACAATAAAAATAAGTGAAAAACCCTCCACCATAAATATATACAATTACACAAAACAAAATAAAATTTATCACACATGAGTTGTTGTCCTGAACAGTATAACATGATGCTACTGATAACCAGACTTGTCCTAAACAGTGTAACATAACGCCACTGTTAAGTGTTAACCAGACAGTTCCCTAAAGGTGTCAAAACATCACCTTTACAGGGCCCAGAATACATCCCCAAAGGTGTCGAAACATCACCTTTAAAAGGCTTGTTTGTTTTGGTTTTACGGCGCACCAACACAAAAAGGTCATATCGCGCCGAAAGCAATCAATGATACTATTAATTCAAACGATATTAATGATGTTAAGCTCTATATCTTATTATATACATTTATTTCCTTCAAAAAGTTAAGTATCGCATATGATGGTACCAGATTCAAAAAGTTCTTTAAGTGCGTTAACTTTAAAATGTTTGTCGCGGATGTATTTAAGATCATCTTTAAAGGGACCCCTTATTTAAAGCAGTAATGTAGTCAAATAAAACAAAGTATGTTTTGACAGAGAGAAAGGTAGTCCTTTCATTCCATGTCATAATGAATTCACTTAATATGTTCACCATTGTTCACCAAGGCATAAACTAGCTGCATCATTTTTAGAATAGATCATAAAAAGTAGAGAAATGAAGAGTTTTAAATCGTTTTTTTTTAACACATCCAAAGTAGGAGATAATTTGACATCATCTGGTATAGTGTGTAAATATTGACCCCGATCTCGCCTTTCACATTTGCATCTAATAATTATCTACACATATCCCGACGAAAACTAGAACTGCCACCCGTGGCGAAAATACCCCCGCAACGGCAACATTTCAAGATAAAAGCAAGTCAACATTGTTGAAGTCCAAAAGGGTAAATGTTGTAAACAGCATAAAAACCATAAAAAAACAGGAGGCAAACATCAAATTGGAAATAAACAGCAAATTACAGTGTAATTTACTATATATAAGAAAAAGCAAAATGGACAGTAGTTGTCATAATTCAAATGATTTTTACATGAAAATGAACACCATTTGGTCATTATGAATGTAAAGTGAAACAACAAAGAGTGATCACATTTAAACTTATCTTCCCAACATTATAAAAAAATTCAAGATTGCCATTAGTTTGTCAATTTGAATTTGAATTTAAGAAAAAATACATATAAATGTCATTAGCAAGAATTTGTCAGCACAATTTTATTAAAATGGGCTGAGAAAAAAGATGTTTGCTTCTTAAACTTAAACTTATTCATTTGATTAAACGCCTATTTCTATGTTACATATTCAATGGCGTTGTACAAAAATGTTATAAAAAATAATAATACATGTAAGTAAAAACCCTCCATCATAAAAACATATGTATATACAATAACACAAATAAATAAAAAGCCTTTATAATTCATACTTTTGGACATACATCCTTCACAGTTCATGATTCCACCTAAGTTTACATTTTTATCACTAATTTCTTATTTATTTCTATTTATTTTACATTGAAAATTGGTGTCCTGAACAGTATAACATGATGCTACTGTTAACCGGACATGTCCTGAACAGTGTAACATAATGCCACTGTTAACCAGACAATTCCCCAAAGGTGTCGAAACATCACTTTAAAAGGGCCCTTAATACATCCCCAAAGGTGTCGAAACATCACCTTTAAAGGGACAATTTATTTAGGTTGCCATTGCAGTCATATGAAACAAGGTATTAAATGACTGAGAGCGAGGCAATCCTCATTCCCATGTCACAATGCACTCACTCAATCACTTAGTATGTTTACCGTAATTGTTAAGGTGAGGCATTAGCAAGCCATGTCAGTTTTAGAATAGATCATAGAAGGTAGAGAAATAATGAGTTTTCAATCGTTTTTTGAATACATCCAAAGTAGGTGATAATTTGATATCATCCGGTAGCTTATTCCATAGCATGGGACCAACTGTACTAAAGCTTCTGTCGCTGAATGTTTTTTTCTTATTTATTGGTATCAAATAATTGAGGTCTTTGGATTTTGCAGATCTAAGACCAGATCTGCTTTGTATAGGCTTTTGAAGAATTTCAGTCAGGTATGCAGGTGCAGATCCAGAAAAACAGTTGTACATGAAAGTACATATTTTAAAGTTGATTCTTGCTTTGACTGGTAACCAGTGCAGTGAGTACAAAGCATCCTTTGAACTGTCTGATTTTTTTAGCTTTAATACTAGTTTGGCACACATGTTTTGAATTCGCTGAAATTTGTTAAGATCACATTTTGAGATTCCATACAAGATTAGATTACAGTAATCAATGTGGGACATGACCAAAGATAGGACTAGTGTTTCTGTTGCTTCTTTGTCCAAATATTTTCTAATACTTTTGATACGTAAATAGTTGAACATAGCAGTTCTACTTTTTGTTTTGATGTGAACTTTAAAGCTTAAGTTTTCATCAAGAAAGGCCCCTAAATAGCGAATTGTCTTCACAGATTTTACAGTTTCACCAGCAATATTGATTGACTGGGTTAAGCATTTTTTCAACTGTGCTCTGCTTCCAAACATGATAAACTCCGTCTTTGAGTTGTTCATTTTTAATTTATTTTCATTCATCCACGAATTTATTGTTAGAGCACAATCTTCAAGATCAGAAATGGCATTTGCTTCTTCATTCTGATTATTAGGACAGAATCTTTTATTAGCAGTGTGGTCATCAGCAAAACCATGCACTGATATACCAGATGGTATGACATCAAATAAGGTCCCTGCATAGGTTAGATATAGCCACGGACCTAAACAACTACCTTGTGGAACACTGCACTCTAATGGACGTACAGATGAAGAACTAGTATTGACGTTGACTCGACATGCCCGTGGGCGAAGATATGAATCAATCCAGCGGAGTGTACTATTCTGTAGTCCATATTGATTATTAAGTACTTCTAATAAAATGTCATGATCAACAGTGTCAAATGCAGCACTCAAATCAATAGCTATTAATGCAGTTACCTCTAATTTCTCCATACCACACAGTAGATCATTAACCAATCTAAGGAGGGCTGACTCACATGAGTGAAAACGTCTATATGCAGACTGATTCTTTGGAAGAAGATTATTCTTATCAACATGAGTATTTAATCTATTTAAGGCAGCCTTTTCTATTACCTTAGATAAGAAAGACAAATTGCTAACTGGTCTATAATTAGCATATTCCAGATCCAGACCCACCTTCTTAAGAAGAGGCTTAACAATTGCCTCTTTCCACTTAGAAGGGAATACACCATGTTTCAATGATATGTTTATTAAATGAGTAATAAGAGGTAATAATTCTTTTAGATAACATTTTAGCACTTTTGTTGGCAATATGTCTAACTCAGACGATTTGGTATTCAAGTCACTTATAAGATCTCTGACCTCTTCTATGGTAAAATTATTAAAATGATCAAGACTAGGTACATCCTTTTGTTGCGGTGAATAAGTTGGAAATTGCGACAAGGATTCCCTAATTTTTGAAATTTTATTTAAGAAATAATCAGCAAAATTTTCAGCTATGGAGTGATCAGAATCGCCTTTTGGCATTGGATTCTCAGATCTTACTCCAGTCATTTCGGCAACAAATCTATACAATTGTTTTGTATCACCTTTAGCATCAAGAACTTTTTGACTTAGTGATTTGACCTTTTCTTCATTTAATTCATTATGATAACGGTTGCGCATAACCTTGAAAGCTTCTAATTGCTCAGGCTTTCCATATTTTCTCCATAATCTTTCTTGTTTTCTCATTGAACTTTTAAGTAAGATAAGATTATCAGTAAACCATGGTTTTGGAGTTCTTTGAATTTTAATTTTTTCTACTAATGGAGCATGTTTGTCAAGAGTATTTTGAAGCTTTGACTCCAAAATATTTACATAAGAGTCAACATCTTCACACTCAATAGTAATGTCTTTCAAATCAGAAGCAAAATTTTCACGGTTGATTTTTTTAAGATTGCGGAATTTTACAGATTTGCTCGCTCACAATATTTTCTTTTTCAACATTTATTAGTACCTTAACTACACAATGATCTGATAAAAAAGGTCCCTGATCACACTTCTTAACATGGATACCATTTACTGCTTCAGTAAGTACAAGATCTAACATATTACCACCAATATGTGTTTTAAAATTTACATGCTGTTCTAAACCAAAGGAATGGATACAATTAAGAAATTCAGACACAGCCGTGGATCTATCTTCAAGATGTAAATTGAAGTCGCCCATAATTAACAGGTTAGAGTAGTTAGGAATTAAATCTTCAATAAATTGATTGAAGTCTTCTACAAACTGAGAAACAGTGGCTAATGCTGGGGGTCTGTAAATTCCAATACAATGAAGGGCAATATTCTTGAAAATTAATTTCCATATACCATATTCAAAGCTCCTTGTACTCCCGCTCTTAATCTTATTAATATCAATTGCGATGCGACTGGCTATAGCTATCCCCCCTCCGACTTTATTTTGTCTATTGGATACTGTTAATCTGTACCCATTTTGGTTTAAATCAGAGGTATCGATTAAATGTTTTTTTATCATCCGAAAACCAAGTTTCTGTTAATAAGGCAAAATCTATTTTTTCTTCCCTCAAATATTGACCTATTACAAAATCTTTATTTACAGCGGATCTACAGTTTAAAGTCAAACAATTCACATTTTCACTAATCTGACTTACAGTGTTACATATTTTAGGGTAAATTAAGTTGTTTTTATTAATGCCCTGAGAGGTTTTAACTGAACTTTTCACAACACATCTATTTTTTCTTTGTGACCGGTAAGGAGCTAATTTGAGTGAATTAATAACACTTAGAGTAGCGGTATCTACTTTGTATAAACAAGGATTGTTGTAAACATTTAAGCCTAAATCCAATAATTGGTCACGGTCATATTTCAATGAACAACTTGAATTTGGTAAAAGGTGTGATTTTTGATGATAAAAATTATCAAAATTTTGAATATTGTTTTTAAGAATAACTAAACCCATGATTGAAAAAATAAAAATATAATTAAAGATGCACTTAGCTGAAGTGTTCATGAACATGCACATCCAAAAATATTCACAAAACTCCTTTGTTAACTTGAATAAACATCCAAAAACATCAGAGCAAATAAAGTGTGTATGGTCTCAGACGACCTTCACCTCTATCACAAGATATTAGAAAAGACATGTGTGCACAATTTTGCAAAATTTGAGTAAGAAACAGCACATTATACAGCCATTTTGAATAAAAAATTGTGAAGAAAAGTCTTACTTATCAACTGTAATATGAAGACCTTGTATGCATTTCTTTCTCAAAATCCATATGGAAATAAGCATGCAATACTGTTATAATATTAAATTAAAAAAATACAGATGGCAGACAGTCCGCCATTTTGAATTGGAATTGATATAAAGTGCATGTACACATTAACTGTAAGAATTTGAACTTGTGTGCAAAATTCTATCAAAATTGGTTAAGAAAAAAATCTGTTGAGAAATAAGCATTCTTACAGTTATTTAATTAAATTTAAACAAAATTCAAGATGGCCACAAATCGGCCATTTTGAATTGGAATTATTATAAACTGCATGCACTCATCAACTGTAAGAATATGAACTTGTGTGCAAAATTCTTTTAAAATATGTTAAGAAATAAACATACTACAAAGGTACTTACTTTTTGGCACAGACCGCGCGACCAACCAACTAACCAACAAACCAACCAACCAACCAACCACCAGGGTGATTTCAGTATACCCCCGAAAACTTTGTTTGCGGGGGTATAATCAAATTCAAAATGGCCACAAGTTGAATTTGAATTATCATAAACTACATTCACTCATCAACTGTAAGAATGTGAACTTGTGTGCAAAACTCTATCAATATTGGTTGAGAAAAAAATTTCTTGAGAAACATGCATACTATGCAGTTATTAAATTAAATTGAAAAAAATAAAAAAGATGCAATATCATATATAACACAATTAAATATTTTAAACAAGTGAGATATGTTTCCATAGTTACATGAGTTTTGTATACACCATTAAATCATGGTATATAACAGCTTCTATTCAAATACATTAAGAAATAAACATAATACAAATGTATTAATTTTTTGGGACAGACCACGCGACCGACCGACCGACCGACCGACCGACCGACCGACCGACCGACCAACCGACCAACCAACCACCCACCCACCCACCCACCCACCCACCCACCAGGGTGATTCCAGTATACTCCCGAAAACTTTGTTTGCGGGGGTATAATCAGTACCACGCCTATTCTACACTTCGGCAGCGATCGTAAAATTATAGAAGTGTGTTTGTGTGTTAAATTTTAGCTTATAATCCTCACGGACACGGTGTAATCGAAGATTAATACTACATTCGTATCCAATGTAATGAATATTCTTGCATAAAGGTCAAGTCGGGGTTAATATTTACGCATTATAGCTTATTCCATATGTTAATCATGATGATAATAGTTATGATATTAATAATGTCATGAATGTACAGTCTGTACAGTATTCTAAAGTCCAGTAACAGAATATTCTTCAAGTCTACAGACAGACAACATATAATATAAACTCATTAATTATTAAAGCTTTTGTCGTAAATAATAGACGATAAATAACACTTTGGTTGCAGGATTCTGGCATTGACATGATGAATCATTTAAAACATTCATAAAACTAGATGGGAGCCCGTGCAAGCACGGGCTTAAGGTAATAACATTTTAGGTTATTGATTTAATAAAGGGAAATAACCGCTGCGGGGAGTTTGGTCTATTTTTAGTTTTATCTAAAACTATTTTTAGACACAAAAAACCCCACTTTTTTGTTGATTTTTGGCAGTTTTCAGGGTTGCCAGCATCATATGTAAATAAAATTCCCTGACTTTTCACTGACTTTTCCCTGACCAAACTTTGTTTTTCACTGACCAAAATTACCAAACTTAATCGGCTTCCACCTCCCCTACAGCTGTCCAGTTCACGCATAGGTTATGTTTTTCTTTTATTCTTTTAACAGTATGGTATTAATTTTTACAACACAAGCATGCTTTCAGGGCACCAGACAGGTACCCATAAGCTCAGGAAGGGTAATTTTGCATTGTTTAAAGACAGTGTTGGGAATTTTCAGGCAACTCATAAATTTGTTCAGTTTTGACTTACCAGTCACATTCACTCTAAATGATTTGAAAAGCTAGTATAGATTGTCACTGTTGAATGACAAATAAAAAAACTACCTTAAGTTGTTCTTAAACTTTCTATTCTCTTGGTACCCAAAAATGTTTATGAACAAGTAGTATTTACAAACATAGTTTCAAGAGTCATTTTCACTTTTTTTTAATTCAAGGGGAAACAAGCCAGGGGGAAAATACATATATGATTTTGAGACCGGAATGGGTCCCATATTATTCTCCAAAATATACCAAACAAGTGCCCTGGCTTTTTATAATAGATCTACACAAAGTTTGGTAATTTTAAGTGAGATGAAAAAAATGAAATTATGCATATTATAAGCATGCACATCTTAAATTATAATACACATGTACTAATAATTCTATCATTATTGATGAACAATGTATGTTTTAGCCACAAATGAGGAATCAAAGTACCACAAAACATAAATTTTGCGTGTCAAATTAAACAACAAAAAAGGTAGTCTAAACTGAAGGTAAAGTATCTTTTATGGAACAGTAGACTAGAAAAATTATTAAATGCCTAGTATAAGAAATATAACATAAACTGTAAAAGCACCCAACAACATATCTATTTTACAAAAGTAAAACCACTGCTTGGTGTGGAGACTCAAACATGTTCCTTCAACTTGCAAAAAGAAACAAAAATAACACACAAAAGAATCTCAAAAAACTTAAAATTCAAAGGCAACTTGACCCCATAACAAGTCAAAAATCATGTTAAATTTAACTATTACATCTGTAAGTGAAGCTCATTATCAGGTGTGATCAAATACTAGTCCCTACAAGTCAGTAAAGAAGGACAGGGGGCAAGGGTTGCAAAGCCTTTCTGTCTTCAAGTATTTAAGTAATTATATTAGAGTGTTTGTCATACAGATATCGGAACGTGCAAGTTGTCACACGGTACGGACGGTACACGCACGTTATACGAACACGGACTGCACGTTACACGATACACGAACACGATAGATAGCTTGATTTGCGGTAAAATACACGATTCCGAGTCTCGATACACGTTTAACACGATTGTTCGAAATCCTCGGCTTTTTTCGCTCAGAGAAAAACGTTTCAACGACGACACGTTAAACGATTAATGCGTCTCAAATGTAGATTGAAAACAAAAAATATTCTTCTGTTTCGTCGTAAATAATTATTTATTATGAAACTAAACAATATAAGTTTTGTTAAATTTATTGAAAATCGAGTTTACCTGCTCAAATTCTTAAAAACAAAATGTTACAAGTCGGCTTAAATCGAATTTAAATTCACGCACACGATTGTCAACTTCGAAATCACACGATAGACAAAGAAATAAAAATTTAAACATGTTACATTGGTTCATTACACAGTTATGCTTGATTGTAAAATATAATATTGTATCAATAAATTTATTGAATATCGACATTTTAAGTAGAAATTAAGGTACACGATAGGCGGGCAGTCAATACACGATAGACAAAAAAGAACACGATTGATAATATTTTGTATAAAAATTGAATTAGTACACGGTGTACAACAAAAATACTAACTGTATAATAAAGAATATTATTACTGTCAAAATAATTTAATGTCATTCTTAGTAAGTTTGTTTTAATCGAATTAAAAACCACGAAAAGCCGATCAACTCACACGATTGATAAAAATACACGTTTAAAGTTTTTTTCCTTTGTTTTCTTCAAATTATTCATTGAGAAAAGATGTCATAATTGTATGTGTGTATGTTTCAAAAGTTAAACACAGTCTTGGCTTGATTGTAAAAATATAAGCACGTCATATAGTATAGATTATTTTATTGAATATCGACATTTTTAGTAGAAATAAAGGTACACGATCGGCGAGCAGTCATTACTCGATAGACAAAGAAGAACACGATTGATATTTTTTATCAAACAAATTATGTAAGTACTTGATGTTTAACAAAAATACAAACTGCAGAATAAAGAATAACATTACTGTCAAAAATTGTTTATGTCATTCTTTGTAAGTTGGCTTTAGGCAGATTTAAAACCACACACACGATAGCCGGCGAAACCCACACGATAGAAAAAGAAATACACGTTTCAAGTTTTTTCTCTGTTTTTATTTTCAAGCCATTCATGATGAAAAAAACTTTGAATTAGTATATTTTTTCCAAACACAGTCTACGCGTGATTAAAAAAAATATAAGCATGTCATATTGTATAATGGTCGCCTTTTTAGTAGTATGTATACTAGATATAAACGTTTACATGCAGAGCTTGCGTGAAGACGCGGTATTAAGACAGAACACACACCTCGTGTTAACTTACTATTTTATGCCGACTACAAAATCGATATTTAAAATATAAATACGCAAACATGAGGGAATAATACGAATAAACTGTAAAAACTAAATAATTTAATTTACTTTAAGAATTAAAACAATGATGACTTTTTTAATCATATAGAGTCGTGATAAACGAGTTCTTGACCAAGTGAGATGTCAATTATAACAGTTTGTTTACAAAACGCTTTAGCCACTGACAAACAGAAAATGTTTGATGATTAAGATAAATGAAAGCATGTGTTTACATTTTAAATATAATATTATTATAACGATTATTTTAATTTAGTAACAACATTTCGGTTGGGCCGCAATTTAATTGACCGCATATTGGTCCGGAATGAGCCGCAGTTTATCGACGTACGGCATTTAAACAGGAATTTCCGGTTTAAACAAAGTCAACATTTATTCTAAACTCAACTTAATGAATCGCGGTTTTTCTTTTTGTTTACGGATGATGATTAGTCGACAATGCATAAGTATTTAATACATTTATACGTATAGATTTGTCAATATCTCGGGCACACTATACACGGTAATAAAACGTAAAATCACAATATCTCGGACCGATTTTTACCGTGTATTTACACGATGAGCGGTCTACACGTTACACGATTTAAATACACGGTGAATTATACACGCATACGGTATGAATGATACACGCACGATACACGCAAATTTCGGAAACTTGCACGTACCGAGATCTGTAATAGATAAGATTTAAAGTATAAAGAAAAACTAAAAACAGTAGTTGTTAAAGCAATGTTAAATACAATGAGACTGCCATACCCTTGGAAAATATAAAAAAGTCTCTGGTGAAATTATTTTTCCCTGACTTTTCAGGAATTTAATTTTTCACTGACCAATTTTCAAATTTCCCTGACAATTCCCTGACCTTGAAAAAATATCAAATTTCCCTGACTTTTCATGTCCGATGGCAACCCTGGTTTTTGCAAATATCAAGAGTCTTTGTCAAAAAAGAATTGTCAACTTGATATGCCGGTATATAGGTGCTCCAGCGACAAACAAAAGATTTATTCAAAGCTGCGCAGTTTCTTCCATAAAACAGGAAAGTCGCAAATTTAATAGTATAGATGATTTTAATTCAAGCTTAGGTAAAAAATATCATTCTCAAATTAAGTGAACAAAACTGTTCTCTTAATAAAATTGAAATTATTTTGAAACGTTTTTTTATATTTTTCAATTAATTTAGTTGTGATGTGTTATTTCAGATTATGTTATGGTATGATGTCTGTCTCAGATAATATAGACCAATTATACAACAAGAGTGATACATCCAGAATCACATCAGACCTAAGTGATATTTTAGATTATATGATCAAATGGCAAACACATACCAACACTTTACTACAACAACTACAAGATTCTAAGACAACTGCTATAAAAGAGATCAAGGAATACAGAATAGAAATGGAGAAAGTCCTGAAAAAGCTGGAAGAAGCATCCATTAAAGAAATAGATGAGGAATATAAGAAGTTAGAACCACAGATACTAGAAGAAAGAAAAATATGTGAAGACTACATTGATGACTTGAAGAAATTTCAACAACTATTCGCACAAGCTTCAGGAAACATTGCCCAACAGTTCGTCTGCACAAAGCTCGCCAAGAAGAAATGTACCACAATTGGTGATGATGAAATGAAGAGAGAGAAAATCCACCATGCCACAGTAACATTCCTTCCGTCTGAAGAATTAAAATCTAGCTTACAAAGAATGGTCCATTTAGGGCAATCATCAGCTATATTATCAAGAAAAAACATGTCCTTGTATACAGCTACAAAGATGGATGACATCAATGTCTTACTTGACAAAGACAACTCAAGTAATTTATGTATAATAAATGGATCATGTATAGCAGATGACACAGTTATATTCTCAGACTACATGCACAACAAGCTGAAACGTTTTGATGTCTCATCACTATCACTGATAGATTACTGTGAGGTATCTGACCCACATGGAATATGTAGAGTAGAAGAAACAGAACTAGCAGTGGCATGTAAGAAAGCCATCCAATTTGTATCAATTGTTGGCCAGTTGTCATTATCACATTCCATCAAAATGAAGCATGAGAGTTATGGTATAGCCTACAACAATGATCAACTATATATAACTGATGGAAACAAGTCATTATATATGTATGATATGAATGGTAAATTATTGAAGACAATTTCTAGTGATAATAGTGGACAGTCTTTATTTGAAAGTAACAAACTGGTCACATTCAATGATAAAAGTGATAGATTATTTGTTGCTGATAGTATTAAAGGATTGGTTTGTTTCAATGCTCAGTGTGATTTTATTAAGACTATAACATATTCTGGTGTATGTCCTGGCCTTTGTGTTGATAGCTATGGTAATATAATAGTTCCAAATAGTGGAACTATAGTTCAGTGTGATAGAGATGGACAGAAATGTGGTATCATTGTCAGTAAAACAAGTGAAAACCCATACTGTGTGTGTATACATTACAGGCTTAGAAAAATGTTTGTAGGTTTCTATTCAAACACAGTAGAAGTTTACAAGCTGACATGGAAGTATGATTAGATTATCTACGATATTTATGTATGAGAGATACTTGTATACACTTGTACAGCTTCTTTCTTTTGTATAAGACATTTAATGTTAAACAATATGGGCAAAAGTTAGGATAATATTTCATTTGACACAAACTATAGTTTATTTAATTCTAGTGATTCCAAATTTCTTATTACTAATTTATCCAATTATTAGTTTATATATCTATCTACCCTGTGATTATTTCATCCTTATTAAATTATATAATTAAAATGTGGTTCAGTTACTAATTATATTATACTAGTATATATAGAGAGATAAGCAAGCTAAAAGACAAGATGGTCATCTCCCCTTGGTAGAGAATCTTTCAATAAAGTTCTGACAAGTTCCAGCTATCAAATGTTCAAAAAAGCATCGACAAGAATAATTGATGAACAAATGGAAAGGGACCTTATTCCACAAAATCTGACTAGAACAGGTTGACAATATTCCGACCTTTTCTTGGTAATGAAAAGCACCACAGGTTATTGTTCCTGAAGATGTCCACTGTGTCTTTTGATCACTTACTTTAATCCAGTGAACGAAATATTTTCATAAGTGATGTAGTTCTACTATTCAACTAATATGTCAGCAGGATTCAGAGTAAATCCACGGAAACAAGTCAGACTTTTGCAGTAAGAGTAAATTTATATTATTCAAATATTTGTGTAGGAAAAGAAAGGCACACATATTTGTATATCTTGCTAGATGTTGGGTCACATGACTACTGATACCTAATAGTAAATACTACAGTTCAATCAGAGCAGTCCATGAACAACAAACAACTGATGTGTACAGTAATGTTGCAACTTAAACCTCAACCAAGAAATTTCATACTGACCTTAGAAAGATATAGCTCTATTGCTTTCACTTATATAATTTATATTCATTTTGTTGGATTTAACGCCATAGCAACACATTGTATAGGTTATAGCACGGCAGTCAGTCCACCTACTCACTTTTCCTCGAAAGGCTAAATCTCTGGATTTTACTGTTAATCAACTCCCAGGCAAATACTTTTAACAGTGACTGACTACTGCTCTATATAATTTAGAATCAGTAGTAGGAGGAAGAATGGCCATAGAAAATTATTTCATGACCAAGCTCAACGAAAGTATGCCCCGCCTAGGAATTGAACCTAAACTCTTCGATCAGTAGACTTGTGCGCTACAGACTGAGCTAGCCGGACAGGCTATTTTTTCAAGCAGCACCAAGATTTGAATCATATTCATATACAAAGCAAAATATATTCCAATAATTACAGACAACAACAAATATTTGTCTTTTTTTTGTATTAAATTCAACTTTTACAAATAAAGTCTCCATCAGGAACATAAATTTATGTCTTTTTAATCCAGTACAAATAAATTGTTATTATTACACAAAATATGTACAAAGAAAAACAGAAGTAACCTTTTGTAGTATACCTCTTTTTGAAATTACAGTAAAGTTCCACTAGAAAGTCCACCTGGGTTATTGCAAAGTTATGTGATTTTAAATGTGCTATTATGTCTCAAATGCTTAATTTGAGAAGAAAAAAGTCCCCATACTAAGGCTGTTTAAGACCATATTAGATGTCCTGATAGTGGAACTTCACTAAATGAATAAAAACTTCAGTAGCAGGTAAATACGAATAAACTCGAGTTCTGGATTACATCTTTTAACATAATAACAAGATAACGCATTAACAAAATATTTAAAATAGTTGATTGATGAACACATTTGGTTTAGAACATTCTCAAATACCATTTTCATTCACTTTGAATGTAAGCATGTGTCAGTTGTGTGTTTTATATAAAATATTTAAATATATTGTTAATGCTGATTTGTGAACACAAATTGTTAATGTATTCTTTCAAACACAACTTTATCATATAGAATATATCTAATCAACACTCATATTACATGTTCAAGCACTCTTCTTATACAGTTGGTCAGTGGTCACTCATCTATATTTAAGTAGCGAATACCATTCATTAATAACACATGTTTAAACACCTTGTTTAATTATACTGAAATGTAAACATCTATTTTGGAACTGAAAAAATGGAAAACACCATCTTCCCTTTAAAACAATATGTGTTAAACATTTTGATATCCTAGATGATTGGTAAGCACTTATTCCAAAGCATATTTATTCATTTTGGCTTTCACATGTAGTTGATTCTCTAACAGCCATTATAAAACATCTAGATTACTGATCAACGTTTTAACTGTCAAACTATGTCTGGAAGATTCTTGTATAGGTTGATCACTAACAGTCATTATAAAACATCTAGATCACTGATCAAAGGTTTAACTGTCGAACTATGACTGGTAGATTCTTGTATAGGTTGGTCACTAACAGTCATTATAAAACATCTAGATCATTGATCAAAGGTTTAACTGTTAAACTATGACTGGTAGATTCTTGTATAGGTTGATCACTAACAGTCATTATAAAACATCTAGATCACTGATCAAAGATTTAACTGTTAAACTATAACTGGTAGATTCTTGTATAGGTTGATCACTAACAGTCATTATAAAACATCTAGATCACTGATCAAAGGTTTAACTGTTAAACTATAACTGGTAGATTCTTGTATAGGTTGATCACTAACAGTCATTATAAAACATCTAGATCACTGATCAAAGGTTAAACTGTTAAACTATAACTGGTAGATTCTTGTATAGGTTGATCACTAACAGTCATTATAAAACATCTAGATCACTGATCAAAGGTTTAACTGTTAAACTATAACTGGTAGATTCTTGTATAGGTTGATCACTAACAGTCATTATAAAACATCTAGATCACTGATCAAAGGTTTAACTGTTAAACTATAACTGGTAGATTCTTGTATAGGTTGATCACTAACAGTCATTATAAAACATCTAGATCACTGATCAAAGGTTTAACTGTTAAACTATGACTGGTAGATTCTTGTATAGGTTGATCACTAACAGTCATTATAAAACATCTAGATCACTGATCGAAGGTTTAACTGTTAAACTATGACTGGTAGATTCTTGTATAGGTTGGTCACTAACAGTCATTATAAAACATCTAGATCACTGATCAAAGGTTTAACTGTCGAACTATGACTGGTAGATTCTTGTATAGGTTGGTCACTAACAGTCATTATAAAACATCTAGATCATTGATCAAAGGTTTAACTGTCGAACTATGACTGGTAGGTTCTTGTATAGGTTGGTCACTAACACTAGTAAATGCATGTCTTATATTCTCTAATAAATCATGAAGTATATCTTCTTCACAATATGACTTTATAGACTCTAACATCTGCAATATAATAATTAGAATTATAATTAAATTTAATCTAATTAAATGGATAATATATCATACAATGCCCCCCCCAAAAGGTTCTTCACATTACAATTAATCAATTTACTACAATTTCTATGTTCAAGTTTGAAGAATTATTATATAATTATTTATTTAATTTATTATTCATGCAATTAAAATGGATTTTGTGTCGATATGTTTCATTTTATTGAGATGCAGCAAAGTTATCTATATTTTTGTAATTTTATATTCATAAGAAAAAATGTACTGATTTAAAAAAGCAAATTTATAGTCATTTAACAACAAACTGATGCTATGAATATAGTCAATATAGTCAATATTTCCCATTATTTGCGAAATTTGAAAGGTGTATGCTAGAATTTGTCTTAGACCAAATTTGATCCTGCTATGATGAGTAAAAGGAAGACACTTTGGTCTGACCAAACCTTTCTTACCAAATACTTCTATAGTTCACAAAGCAATCATATAGTTTGTTAACAAGTTGCACTAATAAAAACATTTTCATGGAGGGGCATGGCTAATTGGTATTGACACTTGAATAATAAACAGCAAACTGTTGGTTCAAATCCCATTCAAATCCAACCTTAAGGTGTTTTATGACAAAACATTGACTCTATCAAGTAATAACTATGTGGCATGTAAGTTGACGAAAGAGGGATTAATTTGAACGGTAAGAACTTGTTTCAAAACCGCACAAAACTTAACTAACACCAACATAGTGGCCCAAATGGATGACTTGATTTATCCAAATAAGTATCCTTGTGCTATCAATATTATAATTAATCTCACCTTTTTTAGACAAGAAATCTCTCTATATGAACAATATCTAGATGATAAATCTACTTTATTAGGATAATTAGCATAACTTGTAGCTAAATCTTGGGCTACAAGTATAATCTGATTGATTTCTTTACTGTCACATGATATCTTCTTGTAATTAAAACAACAAGGTATATCTACAAATATATACAATTATTGTTTTAATTAATATTATATACGGCATTTGTATATTGCTCTTTTCATAAAAGCGCTTCACAATCATATGCATAATTAGGAAATACGATTTTTAAATAAAAAGGAAAATGAAAATATACAATAAATAGCTATAACAATTATTCATATATGAAAAATTAAAACCAGCAACAATAGATCCAGAAATAAATATTTAAAAGCAAAACAAGAGCTCCGCTGGGCGGGGCATTATACGCCCGTGTACAGTCCATGCTGTGTTCTATCTCATATGAAGTCCCTGTGACCTTGACCAATGACCCCAGGATCTCAGAATAGGTCCCACTCTTAACTGGAGGGCTATCCAAAGCAAAGATTTTGAGAACCTAGGTACAGCCATGGTTGAGTTATCACCGGTACAAAGTTTTCCCCATACAAACTTCCAGTGACCTTGACCCTGGGACCTCAGAACCAAAAGTTCTCACCCTTGACCCAAAGAGTAAAAGAGTATTGATACATAAAATTAGGTGATCTTAGATCTTAGATCAAAGTTGGTTGTTGGACAAGGTTTTTCCTCATGATTTCCTTGTGACTTTGACCTTTAACTAAGGGGCCTAAAACCAAAGGGGCATAATTATGCTAGACATTTAGGCTACCCTTAAATAAAATTTGGTAAACCTAGGTACAATCATTATTGAGTTATTGTCCGGAAAATGTTTCAATATAAATTAAGTCCCAGTGACTTTGACTTTTGACCCTGGGGTCTCCAAATCAAAAGGGAACATCCTCTACCGAAGAGCTATCAACACATTACATCCTGACAAATAGGCTGATCCACATAAATATTTGGTTAACCTAGGTACAATCATTGTTTAGTTATTGTCCGTACAAGGTTTTTCCATATGATGCCTCTGTGACCTTGACCTTTGACCTAGTTTTGACCCAAAACCAATAGGGAACATCCTTGACACATGGGCTACCCTCACATAAAATTTGATGAACTAAATTCATGTTACTTATTAAATATAGCATTATTTCCAGTGTTTGCCATTTTGACTTTATTAACATATAGATTGAACATTTGAAGTCACTGCTTTGTCATTTGATATCTTCTGGATGATGGTTTAAACTGAACCCAGGGGTCCCAATACCAATAGGGAACATCCTTGACACATGGGCTACTCTCGGTGAACCTAGGTACATTGGTGGTTCAATTATTGTCCGGACAAGTTTTTCATTGCTTGCCATTTTGATTTTATTAACATATTGATTAAACATTTGAAGTCACTGCTTGTTAATTTGATATCTTCTGGTTGAAGGTTTAAACTTGACCCTGTTTCCCCAAAGCTGATAAGGCACATCCTTGACACATGGGCTACCATCACATGAAATTTGGTGAACCTAGGTACAGTCGTTGTTGAGTTATTACCCGGACAATGTTTTTCAATAAGATGCCCCTGTGACCTTTACCTTTGACCCAGGGGTCCCAAAATCAATAGGGTATATCCTTGACACATGGGCTACTCTCACATAACATTTGGTGAACCAAGGTACATTGGTGGTACAGTTATTGTTTGGACTAGGTTTTTCCATATGATGCCTCTGTGACCTTGACCTTTAGGCCTGGGGCACAAAAACCTGTAGGGAACATTCTTGACAAAAGGGCTACCTTCACATAAAATTTTGTGAACCTAGGTACAGTCGTTGATGAGTTATTGTCCGAACAAAGTTTTTCAATATGATGCCTCTGTGACCTTGACCTTTGACCCAGGGGCCCCAAAACCAATTGGAAACATCCTTGACACATGGGCTACTCTCACATCAAATTTGGTAAACCTAGGTAGATTGGTTGTTCAGTTATTGTCAGGACAAGTTTTTTTCCCATATGATGCCACTGTGACCTTGACCTTTGACCCAGGGGCCCCAAAACCAAAAGGTAACATCTTTGACACATGGCCTACTCTTACATAAAATTTGGTGAACCTAGGTACATTGGTGGGTCAGTTATTGTTCGGACAAGTTTTACCTATTTTAAGTCCCAGTGACCTTGACCTTTGACCCTGGGGTCTCAAAATCAATAGGGAACCTTCTCCACCCAAGGGCTATCCACACATAAAATTTGAGGAACCTAGGTGCGTCCCTTCTTGAGTTATCATCCGGACAAGCAATTGTCCACGGACAGACGGACAGACTGACAGACGGACAGACGGACAACAGCATAACATAATACGACAGTTTTTTTCAAAACGGGCGTAAAAAAATTCTATCTCATGTATATTCACAGCTAATTTAATGTAATCAAATGTTTTAAAGCAAGATTTACAAATAGAACCAGAACCTTTTTTACAAATAAAACATTGCCTTCAAGGCCATATGCAAGTTGGATAAATATGGATTGGTCAGTTGGATACAGGAAGGTATGCTGGGTCCACCACTTCTATATCCTTAGACTGAAGAAATAGAATTTAAGTTATCAATATTGCAATGTTGTAAGTTGTGATATAAAATAAAGAAATACTAACAAAACCACATGATACTTACTGCACTGTAATTTTGGTATTTCTTCTTCACTAACTGTTAAACAATTTATTTCTGAAGATAATCTTGTATTTCTAGGGTCATATGGACTAACAATTATACCAACAAAATTACTACCACCTTTAGAAAACCAGTCCTGAAATATATTTTAATGTAGGTAACAATATTTACAAAAACCAGGTAGTATTTAGCACAAAGTCTACATAATCTAACGTAATTCTATAAAAACATCAAAAATATCCCAACTTAATTTTTTATGTGGATGGACTAAGAGCAGCTTACCACTTTTGTTTCACAAAATTGTATAACCAACACTCACTTTACCCTTTTACCATACATGACAACTGTTCCTATATGAAGGAAAACTAAATTTATCCTTTCATTTCCTTGAATATGTACGACCAGCTATGGCTGTGAAATTTGATTTTTGGTTGAGGATCAAAAGAATGAAGATCTAGTATGCTACTCAACGCACTATAGGACTATAACATGAAACTTACCAGAAATTTGAACTGTGTTTCTATATGTCTATAACATGAAACTTACCTGAAATTTTAACTGTGTTTCTATATGTCTATAACATGAATCCTACCTGAAATTTTAACTGTGTTTCTATATGTCTATAACATGAATTCAACCTGAAATTTTAACTGTGTTTCTGTAAGATTATAACATGAATCCTACCTGAAATTTTAACTGTGTTTCTATATGTCTATAACAAGAATCCTACCTGAAATTTTAACTGTGTTTCTATATGTTTATAACATGAATCCTACCTGAAATTTTAACTGTGCTGCTATATCTCTACAACAAAAAACTTACCTGAAATTTTAACTGTGTTTCTATATCTCTTACAGAAGGGTTAGGAGCAAATGATGGATGTGAATGATACCATCCTACAACATCCATACCATTACTTCTTATCTCTTCACTAGCTTGTGTTTGTGATACTAAAAATAAATTATATATTAATGCTAAACTGGGCAACCTCGCATAAGAATTTGGTGAATTTCACTTCAGGAAAGTTTTTTCTCCAGTGACCAAAAAATGACCTTTCTTTCGCGTACCAGAAAAAAATCGGGGTCATCGAGTGCAGTGAAATGGTAAAAATGTCGGTAAGAAAACATGTTTCCAGTATCTGAAAATAACTGGCAGGTAAGACCACAATTTTGGAAAATATAACTGAATAAAATGCAAAGTTGGGATTCAAAAACACTGAAATTTGCCCCTTTTTGCTTCGTCACAGCGATGTAACTGGGATCTGGGCTAAACTTGGTTTTTCTAAAAGGCAGTCACCCAGAGAAAAATTTGGCCAAGTTGCATATCTGTCTGTTAATTAGTAATGAAATTAGAGCATCTTGAAATAGCCCTAGTGCGTTAAGATGAAAAAATGTCTACTTTTCACACATGTCGCAACCAGTGAAGGGTTAAAGTTCAAATTTTCTGGTTGTAATTCTCTAATTTTCAAAAACTATAGATAATTATAAAATATTATCCAAAATTTCGCGAAATTTGGTCATCAAACAACGGCGCAATACGAATTTTAACTCTTGGGCGTAACACACCTGCATCAAGTTATGCATGAGTTATCGTTCGTGACCGGAATCGGTATGACGTCATCGTAGTCCTACATCCTGAAAGCGGTTATTAGAAACACAGGTGCAAGATACTATGTTTCCCAATTATAGAATATATATAGAGAAGATATAGATCGATTTTCTTCAAATAAAAAGTATTTTATGTAGAATAATCCTTTCTAGGTCGAATAGCGAAAGAATTTTGACGATTGTGCATTATTTGTGAATGTGGTGATTATGACCGTGAAACAGGTGTTTGAGACTTTTTTGAGAGTATAAGTATATATTATAGTAAGGAAAATTTGTGTCTTGTGCTTGTAATTAGAAATAAATGCTAATTAAATAATTGCTATTTACAACTTAGTTTGTAATTCTTTCATGATATCAATTTAAGTAAATTTGAAGTATTAGTTCGGAGCCCATATTCTTATGAAGATGAGAATTTATTACTTACCGTTGATCATGGTGTTTCAGATTTCTTCAGCACCAGTTTTGAATTATTATCACAGAATGTTAAAACATTAATTCCGATGCAACTTATGTTTTAAAAAAAACTTTACACTGTAATGGTTTATAAGAATTCCATCTTTGTTCGAGGGACTGCACTCACAGTGGTTTCAAATCGATTAAGATAACTTGTACAAAACGACGACAACTCGGCGACGAAGTAAATAATTTCAAATCGTATCTTCATCGTGTTTCGAATAGTTCTTAATAATTCCCTTTGTTGTATTTATATGCTTTTCCGTAATTCCATATGAGAATTTAAGTTTTAATAAAATCACAAATAACTCCTTAGTAAATTCAACTGTTAATATATTTGTCTAACAAACTAGTAAAAACAAAGATTTATTAGCGCGAATTGACTTCCGTGAAAAACAATTTCAGCTCCGATTCAAAAGATTATTTTCTAACATCATTATTCAGACCAATATTAACTACAATTAAAAAGTATATAATTGGCGACAGCCTTTTGACAGGTCATGTGTAACAAATGCAATTTGTTGGCGATGATATCTTAATCTACATTAAGGACCCCAATATATAGAGGCTCACCGCGGGACTTTTTTGTCATCTTGTACGAATTTCATTGTTTCCCGTGGGGAACCTCACAAACTTAATTAACACATTTAAAGTTATTTAAAAATAATTTATCAATTACTCTTTTGTGTCATCAAATTATTGATACTATTGGGTATGTTTCCATGGACACAGACTCTCAAATCCTGACACGTGTTGGCTATCACTCTGCCGTCGACATTAATATACAAAGTACGTACCGCACCCTCAATCAATTTCAACATTGTCTAACAGACGTCATGCTGTGAATTCAAAAGAAATTTCTAATCCGCTGACATATGTTACGCGATATATTGGAGATAAGGTAAATGATAGTAGATGACCGTTCAGGCGATCAAGTTCATATTACGCATTCAAATATTTTTTGTGCAAAATAGCGAGGTTTAGAATGCCGGTCTCATCATTTAATATAATCGCACAACCAGCGATATAAAGATATATATATTTTAATGTTTAATCAATTTTCATTCCATGATTTTTAAATGCGATTTTTAGATAAATTAATTTTTATGCTTATTTTCCAAACTTATATTTACTGCACCCAACATTACGAAACAATTTGAGTAGTATTTTCTGCACAACATTGCTGTCACCTGATTTTCCTTTTTTCATCTTTGGTTCCTTGAGAAGAAAACACGAGGTACACTATTTTCTTTTCAAAAAGGAAATTAAATAGCGTTTTCCGCACGAAGATTATATTTTTGGCAAGTATCTGTCAAAATATGACGAAATCATCACTTTACGTAGTCTAAGTTATTTCTGCCGAGTTTTTTCAATCTTTTTCCCCTTTCACTTGGTCATCATATAGAAATAAAAAAAAACGCGCTTGCTCTTAACCAGTTTCAGACTCATTTAATGTAATGACGTATTCGATTTAATTTCTTTTTGAACCTTTTTTTCACGCAAATAAAAAGTACATCACAAAAAAACTACTTAATATCATGGAATTGTCGATGAATGCAATCAAATATACAACATATAAGCCTAGTTATTAAACTGGTTTATGTAAAATATAAAAAAGCATGTAGGAAATGTAATTGTTAATAAAAAAATGCAAATTTAATTTCAAAATGTTTTTGCGACTGATTAATTGACAGGCGTGTATAAATTACAATCCATTGACTGTTACAACAGGTTTTAATCGATAGGACTACGATGACGTCACACACGGTAGATAAGCGATGTTGTAATATCGGCTAAATTGATACAGGTTTAAATCAGAGTTAAATATCTCGATATACACATTGTTTACATGCGTTAAGCGTGAGTGTCTGCTGAGATACAATAGAAATACGTAATATTTTGATGTTTAATCGTTTTTTGTGTCCAACGATAAATTTCACCTTTAAATATCTAAAAATACTGAAGTCTTTATTTGTAGAGGCGACACAGGAAGGCAAAGCCCAATACCCTCTGAGATTCTCATCAATTTTATTTACTTAATATACATATATATCAAGCAAATAGTTAGTTGTATTTTTACAAATCAAAAATCTACATGTAGCTTATCTGTGTACATAGTTTAAATCACAAGTAGCAACATTTGATATTATTGATAAAACTTGATTAAATATCTATTATCTCATGTTTTTGTGTAGTTGTGCAAGTTCTGTTATTAAGCTACAACATTTACAAAATAAAATTTACGAAATCATTAATTTTATGACAATAAACACAACTTTGGTAAGAAGTAAAAATTTGCTTTGATTGTTGATTTTTTCTGATACCATGGCCAATCAAGTGTGTTATGTATTTATGAATATAAGCTCTTCTAAATAAAATTACTGCTCTGTTCTGTTTTGTGTTTAATTGCAAGAAAAAATATTTTAACACAGCAGTCATCAGAATGTAAGACTTCTAATGATAAAGTTTAAATTTTCTGTCAGTTGTTGCTTTATACATTTTAAAAGACAAAATTTAATACAAGTACTACCTACCTGGATCCATTTCACATTGCATACCAGTACTTATACTGTTACATGGTGTTGCCATGGTAATAGTTAAAGTATTTAATTTATTACAATATTTTCCACCCAATAAACCAATAACTTCAGTCTTACATATATGACTATGTATATCTATTATAATAAGAGCTGATGAATGAATCTCTACATTAAATGGGGCCTGAAACATAAAATATAATTTATTACATGTAATACTCTGTCTTGTATATTGGACATTGTCCATTGACATCTAAGTCATATACAAATATAAGAAAACAAAGTACGTCTTAAAGGTACTAGTTCACAGATTTGGTTAAGATTTTTCTATATTTTCGAAATACCATTCAGTGTCTGTAATTGTGTCACAAAAATAATTCTTGATATTTTAAGACAAACTGACCTATAGGTTGCAAGAAATATACAATAAAAGTTACAAAATTGCACTAAAATACTCTATATCGAGACAAACGGGATAGAGTTTTATTACTTGAAACACCATCATTTGCAGTTGTAAGTCCATTTTCACTAAAATTGTGGTCATCAAAACACTAATTTCCTGCTTCAAAAATGTTTTCATACAATCTAAATAGTTTCAAAAAAGTTGATTTTAAGTTAAAATCTGTGAATAAGTGCCTTAAAACTGTTTTATTTGTATTATAGAAATGATGGTACAAAATAAAGTAAAATGAATAATAGAAAAATTATCTGCTATATATAGACACTTTGTAAAGTAACATATTGCATTACTAGTCTAATGAGAAAAAGCTACCATGTAAGATGCTACATGCCACATTCAGACAAAATTAAGTGGTTTTATGTCAGTCAGACATCCTATGCACTTTTCCTTGAGAGGCTTAGATCCTTGCAGTCCTAATTCTGGAACCCTGGTTTCAACCTGTGCTAAGAACACATTTACCTGTGGCTTACAACTGTCCTACTTGATATAGAGACTGAGAGCAAATGACCTCAGAAAATACCAAATGATCAAACCAAATGAAGGTATAATCTTGTATGTATTAGTCCTGACATGCTGGTTGCCAAGGAGATTCAGGTCTAAAACCTTTATACGGGCCAAATATATATTCTGCTTGGACACTAAATTCAAAAACAAGAGCAACTGAAGGCTGGATAGAGCGCTTGATGGCAATTTTGAAGAATCATATTTTCAAACCTTTTTTCTCACACAAACAAACTCATTAGAGAAAACTGTGCAAAAAAACTTCTAATATTAAATAACTTTAGTGTATTTCTCGAACACTGATGTAAAAGAACTTTGATATTTAATTAGACGCAAAGTTATAACCAGCATTAAACAAAAACAAACTAACTAGAGATACTTACAGGTCTTTGTTCAGAGAATGGTAAACATGGTATTAATTTAAATGGATCATATATTGATCTTTGAGTTTTCAATTTTTGTACTTTGGGTTCTTCTTTCATTTCCTTTTCACGCTAAAATAATAATAATAGATAATTGAAAAGTAAGAATGAAATTATGGACATTTTTTAAGTTTTGTGAGATGATTATTACATGTATATTGTTATCTCTTTATAATTAAATCAAGCACTTCTATGTTGCCATAATGTATAAGTTAGATGTTTGTATGAAGAATTATATTAATGTAGAAATAAAAATTAACTGTCATTTCTCAATCTCTAGCAAAAAGTGGAACCTAGGAGCAGTGGTCCAGTAGTAGGAAGCAGGATCAAGAGGCCTTGAGTTGGAACCTCACGTGGGCACTGCTAATTTCCTTGAGCCAGATAATTACCTACACTTCACCCAGGTGTAAATGGGTACTGTGAGGGATCATCTGTCTAAAGATGATTTCAATGATTCAGATTGGGAGTTATCATGTTAAATTGTTAAGTCTACTGAACATGTGTATGGAAGCAGACATTAAACCGCACATTAACTTTTTAAAATCATTTTATAAGTAAAATTCATACATATTTTACCTCTATTGTAATTCCTTCCAAATCTTTCTCATCAATCCAAACACCAAATGCATCTTTAACTTTCCTCTTTCTTGGTCTCTATAACAAAAAATAAATATACAACCACACCTGTGTTAAATAGCCAGACAAAGAAATTACATAAAATAGATGAATAAGACAAGCAATAAGGGACCTTAGTCAGTCATTTCCCCTTGTATACTCTTCAAATAGAGGTCCAATCAGTTGGATTACTTGGATTTTACCCTTACTTTTCAATGTCAATTTGCCACAATTAATCTTAAATAACTTTTTTGTTAATCATTTAGTTTGTTTGAAAATTACGCTTAATGTTGTAATGGTAAAGAAGTATCTAAATATCATCGTTCCTGTTAATATCTTAATTAACAAGAAGATATTAGATAAAAAATTTTATTATCCATACATAGGACTTCAATGATAAAATCCGAGGATTCCAACTGATAGGACCTACTTACCAATTGGATTGGTTCAGATTTTATCAAGGAAAGATAACTGACAAAAGTCCCTCATTGATAAACAGTTTTGAATACACATTCAACAAATTCAAAGCTGGAATCTCAGGGCAACTTAGACCACATATTGCTAAAAACAAGTGTTTGTCTGCTTGCTAAAGAAATTATTCTCATTCTTTCAGTAGAGAAAAAAATATTGACATTGATCCCATAAATTAAGTTTGTTTGTTTGGGTTTTACGGCGCACCAACACAGAAAGGTCATATCGCGCCCCTAAATTAAGGAATGAGATTAAAAAAACTTGTATTTTAAAAGAGTAAAATATGATAAATAGTAAGATATTTGTTCTGATTTCACAGTTTAGAATTAATGGTGTTTACAGTAAGGTCACATAGACATGGAATAGTTTTAAAGAATCTCGTGGAATGAAAAATAGTTCAATGACCTTCATATCATTGCAACATAGTTAAGTGCAATCACAGAGCAATCGCTAATTCAGTGGCGCGTGGTGCTTTTCACAACTCGTCAGATTGCCGATGAAATCTTAGTCTAGTCAAGGTAAACATCATGATTATAGTGTGAAACAAATGTTTTAGTCAACAATTTATGATCGAATTATCGAAAAAGGCGAGAGAAAAAAATCGGGATAAACATGCATTTTTCATATAGATAAAGAAGGGGAAAATCGGGACTTTTGATTTTGAATTGAGATAACAAAAAGACTTAAGCATAGTTGAGATAATGCGAATTGACTGTAGTTAGAAGCTTGCACTTAAGTCATTTAAAGTTAAGGTTATATTACCATATAAAACCTTTACTATGGGGATAGAGATGCCTACTTATTATCTAGTTTATAAGGTACACAGTCAGGTAACACAATAATAAAATGTTTATCATTTAACATACCATAGCTTCAAGTTTAGCATTATTTACTTCAATAGTAGAATCTTTATTTATTTTACCCCAACCAATCAGTGAGAACACAGATCTAGGATGATTGTAGGCTGCTTGGTCTGAAATATAAATACAGTTTTAAACAATGTCGATATTTTCTTTCCATTGGTCTCAGAGCTTTGACTCAAGTCAGACCTACAAGACAACATTTGAACTATTTTACATTAGATTCAGTAATGTAACTTGAGTTTTTATGGCATTCATTTTTAAAAGGACAACCAAATGATCTTTCTTGCAAAGCATGTTGGGTAAGTAGTATAGAAGATTTTATTTAAACAAGAGGGTCATGAGGACCCTGTACCCCTCACCTGAGAACTAGATGCTTAGGGCATCTGACAAAAGATTGTTTAACAGTTTCAGGCTTCTAGGCCTGTAAGTGTATGAGAAGAAGATTTTCTTATATAATTCCATGTAAATCTTGTGACCCTTGGGGTGGGGCCAATCTTGACCCCATGGGCATGATTTGAACAATATTTGTAAAGCACCTTCCAGTGATGCTACATGATAACTGTAGATTTGATGGTTTTTGACAAGAAGATTTTTTCAAGAAATTGTTAACGAGGGATGGACACACACTAATGCACATTGGTCAGACCCCCCCACAATAGCTCACATTGAGCACTTTGTGCTCAGGTGAGCTGAAAATAGTTGATGCTCTTTAAATACATAAGAGACACAGTTGTAGCAAAAGCTCCTGTGTGCCTAAGTGGACTAAAAACTTAACAAATAGGCAGTGAATAACACGCATACATAAAGGATAAAGGATGAGATTAGCTGTACTTTTGTTATTGCTAGATCTAATACTAAAAATTGCACTAGTTATAGACCTTCAAAAGATAACAATAAAAGTTGTACATCACATGAGCTAATTACAATCATTAAATGATAAATATCTAAAGATATTTCAACCTATTATAAAACTACACGTATGTCATTAACCAGTGGGTAGCACAGGACTTTGATTACAAACATATATCCATCGGGCAGTCAATTGGGCCAGACCCCCTCATTGTAATTTTTTTTTTACTATTTGCAAATAATAAAATATACTTAAAATCTAAAATATTTGTGTCAAGACCTCCCCCCAGAAAATAAACAAGTTTTAACCCCCTGGAAATCTTTTCCAGATCTGCTCCTGTGTGAAGATAGTGACATTAATATTTCATTTTACAAATTGGCTTCCAGTAGGAGTATACTGAAAATGTCAGAAGAAACTTTTGAATATATTTGCACAGCTTGTGCCGAGGATGATTTAATTAAACAAGCACTAAAATATTGTGTAGAATGTGAGAAATATTGCTGCAAGGATTGTTTAACATCTCACAGAAGATTTGATGTTAAATAATTTAGTTACAATACATTATATCAAAATGACATATAATTGTTAGAGTGTTGTAGAAGAATTTAACATGCAAGAGTTTGGATGTGTGGGCATTAGATCACATGACTAATGAGACTGTTGAAAGCTATAAATTATATGTGCCTTGCCCTTGTCTTGCTTTACTGATATATTTAGACAAGTGTTGGGATTAAATTTTATATTGACACAATTTATAGTTTTTTTAATTCTAGTGATTCCAGAATTTTCATAACTACTATATCCTATTATTAGTTATTGAAGATAAATTATTTACTCTATGATTATTTAGCCCAATTAAAGTTATATAACTAAAATGTTGTTCATTTAGTTTTTTTTATCATATATCAGAAGTGATAATTAAGCAGAAATACAAGATGGTCGCCTCCCCTTGGTAGGGAAGCTTTGGATAAATTTCTTACAAGTTCCAGCTATCACTTGTTTAAATATAGCAGTGACACAAAAAATTAATGAACAAATGGAAAAGGGACATAACTCTGCAAAATATGTCTGGAACAGGTTGACAATATTCACACCTTTTCTTGGTAATGAAACTTTCTACTATGTTTCAGAGAATTCCAGTCATAATTGCTAATGAATATTGCACAGATAAAGTTGGCAACACATATGTTTCACCTTTTGTGAGCAAAATAAAATAATTTACCTAGACCTCAATCCTAGAACTGAAAATGGCAGGTCTGGTTATAAAACTTAATATAGAGACACAAAACAACAGACATCCACAGTTCACCGTTATGTCAATATCTGATCAGAGGACCAGGAGTAAATAAAAATAAATCTATGTTTTTATATCATCTGATCATAGAAATAATCGATAAAAACATTACAGTATAACAACATAGCTTTGTTCTTTATTTACTCCTGATCATTAGGTCAGATATTGACAAAAAGTTAACTGTCAGGTATCTGTTTTGGGGTCTGCTTATTTATTCAGTCAGGCCTTCTTTTTTCAGTTCTAGGATTGATTTGAGGTCTAAGCAAATTATTTTATTTATGTTTTTATCGAGTATTTCCATGATCAGATGATCTGATCCTTCTCATCAAAATGTTCAACAATGAAAAATAAAGGGTATGGGGACTAACTCGTTTTATAAATCAGTTACATACATTACCGGTATGTGATTTTGAAACAGTCAAACAGTTGTCTCTCAGTGTCAGGGATATAGTCCAGTCAATACAGCTTTTGACCTAGACAAAATTGCAACAGAAAATATAATTATACTGTGCGAAAGACCATCAATACAATAACACACACAAAAAAGTTGCACTCCAAATAAAGAGGGGAAAGTGATGAAAAATGAATTTTAAATACATGTAATGCATTTTCTAAATATTACAAGGCGCTGCAACGCTTCCGTACTTCTGTCCCGCAGTAAATATAGCTTTCGGGTCACAAAAAGAAATGGATGCCGGTAGTATTTTGCTTCTGAGTTGACTTTCCGATGTGAACACATACACCTACATTTAATATATTTTATATATGACAGTAAATTCATTAAAAATACCGTTTTTGGTGACGACCTTGACAAATAGAAATATTTTACTACGGTAGCGCGTTAGGACCAAAATTGATCATGTTTAGTGTTAAATTTGTGTCACGATATTTTTGTTGTCTGAGTGCTGAGCACGAAACTTAAAACTCACCAAATTAATGTTATCTCATAAAATTGTTTTAAAAAACGAGATGATAACCAAGTTAAGCTTAATTCACTTGATATATTATTTGTTTCATTTACACATGAAAATAGCATCACACTATATATTTGAGCTTCAACGATTTTTTACTTTCTTGTGTATGAGTTACATGTAGCGTTTCCTCCGTCATTATTTAAACATTATAAACTGCTGTTGGTTTTGTTGTGCCACCGTACTAACCTGTTTGACCAAAACATTGTCTTCAGGTCTGAAAAAGTAAGGAATGTCGAGAACGGGCCTTGGCTAAATTAAAAAAGGTCCCATGCTGTGTTTACTTCTCTATCTTTCATGTATACCTTAATTGGATGCCTGACAACTTTAACATCATTTACATTGTAAAATCAGTAATTTTAAAACTTCCCAGAAGTTCAAAGAAGCCGTTCAAATATATATAGACATCACAAAGGAAGTAGACATCAAAACTGGCGAGAGATCATAATGCTCTATTGTTCATCATGAATTGGCCACACGTACAACCTCCCTTTGCAGTAGTTTGCTACTAAAGTAGTCAATGCAACATCGTGCGTTCAAAATTAAAAGCTTGTTTTAAACATATGACGCAATATGGAAGGACAACACAGTATTAAATCCATGTGAGTAGGGATGTGAGTCTGTTAATGGAAATGTTCAGCCTGTAAAGACTAAGTTATAGTCTGTCCCTGAAGATATCTTTAAGTGATTCGATGACGGACTTGAGTGTTCAATCATTTGCTCAGTGTCAAGATCTAGTTAAGCCTCTGATAGCGAAAATGCCGACAGTGACAATGATCAAAAGCTAAACCTCAGGTTATAAAAAACGGAACGTAACTAAGTACATACCGTAACAAATGTATACTGTTACAAAACATGTGTAAAAACAGTAACAAAAGTAACAAATGATATTTTAGATATTTATTAATGTAATACCTATTATTTATCTGTATTACATACGTGTAGTAGCATGAACTACAACACTTGTTTGGAAGCATATGTTGACTCTTAAATCTGTTTTGTATTCGATACACGAGAAGCTGATTCCAAAAATTCATAGTTTCAGGTATTGTGTTGGTACTTATATCACATTTGTTCATTAAATGACAATTACATTCATATCAATGATATTTAAACTTTTTTTAGACACATTTGTAGTTTAAACTAAAAGTTGTTATCAATTATGATTTTTGAAAATTGTATACGATCTGATTCCAAAAATTCGCATTTTTAGATATTAATTTAGTACTTTTATCCCAAAACTGAACAATTATGTCTCTTATTTATTATTGTTATACTAATAATAGTACAAGCACTAGTTATAGTACAAACAGATGAAAGATACATGTAAAGCAGATTCCAGATAAATGACTCGTTTTAGGATCTTTTTTGACACATTTATAATAAAAAAATAAAAAATGACCTTTTTGAATTTTGTATTTAAAAACAATTTGAATAGTAAGTTGTATTTTTACAATTGTTTTCATTCGTAAATGATAATAGATAGTTATAAAGGGAGCTAATCCAAAATGTTTTTTCATTTGTATATGATAATAGATAGTTGTAAAGGGAGCTAATCCACATTTTTGTTTATGTTCAACGTTTTTGCCCAAAAAAGGACTTCCCCTCGAATTTTTGAGTGCAACTTTTTTTTGGATACTACTATGAATACGAACTTTCACGTAGTACAAAAATAAATTCTGTTGCAATTTTGTCTAGGTTAGCCTATTTTTAAGCTGTATTTACTGGACTAATAGTGTTTTGAACTGTTGCCCTCCAACTACGGCCTCTGGAAACAGTTCAAAACACTATCCGCTGCCTGGGAATTGATCCTACAACCCCTCGATCAGTAGAATTGTGCGCTACCGACTGAGCTTGCTGGGTGGGTTATTTTTTCAAGCAGCAATCAGATTTGAATCATATTCATAAACACAGGAAAATATATTCCAATAATTATAGATACAACAACAACAGTTTGTCCTTTTTGCATATAATTCAATTTTCACTAACAAAGTAGTCTTTATCAGGAACATAAATTTATGGCTTTTTTAACCTAGTACAAACAATTTATTATTATTACGAAAAAAAAATTCATAAGAAATAAGAAGTAACCCTTTGTTGTATACCTCTTTTTGAAATTACAGTAAGTTCCACTAGAAAGTCCACCTGCGTTATTGCAAAGTTATGTGATTTTAAATGTACTTTTGAGTCTAAAATGCTTAATTTGAAAGAAAAGTCCCTATAAAAAGCTGTTCAGCTATTAAGACAATCTGTTTTGATGGTTCTGATAGTGGAACTTTACTAAATGAATAAAGACGTCAGTACCAGGTAAAAAACGAAAACACTTGAGTACTGGATTGCATCTTTTAACATAATAACAAGATAACACAATGTCATTATTAACAAAATTCTTTAAATAAATGATTGATGAACACATTTGGTTTAGAACATTCTAAAACACCATTTTCATTCACTTTAAAGGTAAGCATGAGTCACTTGTGTGTTTTATATAAAATATTCAAATATATTGTTAATGCTGATTTGTGAACACAAATTGTTAATGTATTCTTTCAAACATAACTTTATCATATAGAGTATCTCTAATCATCACTTATATTACATGTTTAAGCACTCTTCTTATTCAGTTGGTCAGTGGCCAGTCATTTATATTTCAGAAGTGAATACCATTCGTTAATAATATATGTTTAAACACCTAGTATTATTGTATTGAAATGTTAACTTCTATTTTGGAAATGTAAAAATGGACAACACCATCTTCCCTTTAACAAAATATGCGTCTAAACATTTTGATATCCTAGATGATTGGTAAGCACTTATTCCAAAGCATATTTAGTCATTTTGGCTATCACATGTAGTTGATTCTCTAACAGCCATTATAAAACATCTAGATTACTGATCAAAGGTTTAACTGTTAAACTATGACTGGTAGATTCTTGTACAGGTTGGTCACTAACAGTCAATATAAAACATCTAGATCATTGATCAAAGGTTTAACTGTTAAACTATAACTGGTAGATTCTTGTATAGGTTGATCACTAACAGTCATTATAAAACATCTAGATCATTGATCAAAGGTTTAACTGTTAAACTATGACTGGTAGATTCTTGTATAGGTTGATCACTAACAGTCATTATAAAACATCTAGATCATTGATCAAAGGTTTAACTGTTAAAGTATGACTGGTAGATTCTTGTATAGGTTGATCACTAACAGTCATTATAAAACATCTAGATCACTGATCAAAGGTTTAACTGTCAAACTATAACTGGTAGATTCTTGTATAGGTTGATCACTAACAGTCATTATAAAACATCTAGATCATTGATCAAAGGTTTAACTGTTAAACTATAACTGGTAGATTCTCGTATAGGTTGATCACTTACAGTCATTATAAAACATCTAGATCACTGATCAACGGTTTAACTGTAAAACTATGACTGGTAGATTCTTGTATAGGTTGATCACTAACACTAGTAAATGCATGTCTTATATTCTCCAATAAATTATGGAGTATATCTTCTTCACAATATGACTTTATAGACTCTAACATCTACAATATAATACAATATGAAACGTTAATTTATAATCAATTATGATTAAAGTAAAGGAATAATAAATCAATTATAGATTATCATGATAGGAATTGATTCAGTTTTATTGATAAAAGAAAGAACTATGGTATGAATATACAATGTATAAACATAAGTCAATATTTCCCAGTATTTGCGAAATCTGAAAATGTAGGCCAGAATATGTCATAGACAAAGTTTGATCCTGCTTTGACGAGCAAAAGGAAGACAATTTGGTCAGACACATTTTAAACCTTTCTTACCAAATACTTATATGGTTCACAAAGCAATCATAAAGTTTGTAAACAAGTAGCACTAATAAAAACATTTTCATGAAGGGGCATGGCTAGTAGGTATTGACACTTCATAATTAAAAGGCACTCTGTTGGTTTAAATCCCATTTTTAAATCCAACCTTAAAGTTTCTTATGACAAGACATTGACTATACCAAGTAATAACTATGTGGCATGTAAATGGACGAAAGAGGGATTTATTTGAACGGTAAGAACCGTTTCACAACCGCACAAAACTTAACAAACACCAACATAGAGGCCCAAATGGATTACTTGATTTATCCAAATGAGTAGCCTTGTGCTATCAATATAATTATTAATCTCACCTTTTCTAGACAAGAAATCTCTCTATAAGAACAATATCTAGATGATAAATCTACTTTATTAGGATAATTAGCATAACTTGTAGCTAAATCTTGGGCTACAAGTATAATCTGATTGATTTCTTTACTGTCACATGATATCTTCTTGTAATTAAAACAACAAGGTATATCTACAAATATATACAATTATTGTTTTAATTATTATTATATACGGCATTTGTATAGTGCTCTTTTCATAAAAGCGCTTCACAATCATATGCATAATTAGGAAATACTAGTTTAAATAAAAACGAAAATGAAAATATACAATAAATAGCTATAACAATTATTCATATATGAATAATTAAAACCAGCAACAATAGATCCAGATATAAATATTTAAAAGCAAAAAAATTCTATCTCATGTATATTCACAGCTAATTTAATGTAATCAAATGTTTTAAAGCAAGATTTACACATAGAACCAGAACCTTTTTTACAAATAAAACATTGCCTTCAAGGCCATATGCAAGTTGGTAAAATATGGATTGGTCAGTTGGATACAGGAAGGTATGCTGGGTCCACTACTTCTATATCCTTAGACTGAAGAAATAGAATTTAAGTTATCAATATTGCAATGTTGTAAGTTGTGATATAAAATAAAGAAATACTAATAAAACCACATGATACTTACTGCACTGTAATTTTGGTATTTCTTCTTCACTAACTGTTAAACAATTTATTTCTGAAGATAATCTTGTATTTCTAGGGTCATATGGACTAACAATTATACCAACAAAATTACTACCACCTTTAGAAAACCAGTCCTGAAATATATTTCAATGTAGGTAACAATATTTACAAAAACCAGGTAGTATTTAGCACAAAGTCTACATAATCTAAACTAATTCTATATAAACATAAAAAATATCCCAACTTAGTTTTTTATGTGGATGGACTAAGAGCAGCTTACCACTTTTGCTTCACAAAATTGTATAACCAACACTCACTTTACCCTTTTACCATACATGACAACTGTTCCTATATGAAGGAAAACTAAATTTATCCTTTAATTTCCTTGAATATGTAAGACCAGCTATGGCTGTGAAATTTGATTTTTGGTTGAGGATAAAAAGAATGAAGATCTAGTATGCTACTCAAAGCACTATAGGACTATAACATGAAACTTACCTGAAATTTGAACTGTGTTTCTATATGTCTATAACATGAATCCTACCTGAAATTTTAACTGTGTTTCTATATGTCTATAACATGAATCCTACCTGAAATTTAAACTGTGTTTCTATATGTCTATAACATGAATCCTACCTGAAATTTTAACTGTGTTTCTATATGTCTATAACATGAATCCTACCTGAAATTTTTACTGTGTTTCTATATGTCTATAACATGAATCCTACCTGAAATTTTAACTGTGTTTCTTTATCTCTACAACAAGAAACTTACCTGAAATTTTAACTGTGCTGCTATATCACTTTAACATGAAACTTACCTGAAATTTTAACTGTGTTTCTATATCTCTATAACATGAAACTTACCTGAAATTTTAACTGTGTTTCTATATCTCTTTAACATGAAACGTACCTGAAATGTTAACTGTGTTTCTATATCAATCTCTATAACATGAAACATACCTGAAATTTTAACTGTGTTTCTATATCTCTACAACAAGAAACTTACCTGAAATTTTAACTGTGTTTCTATATCTCTTACAGAAGGGTTAGGAGCAAATGATGGATGTGAATGATACCATCCTACAACATCCATACCATTACTTCTTATCTCTTTACTAGCTTGTGTTTGTGATACTAAAAATAAATTATATATTAATGCTAAACTGGGCAACCTCGCATAAGAATTTGGTGAATTTCACTTCAGGAAAGTTGTCCCAAAAAATGACCTTTCTTTCGCGTACCAGAAAAAAATCGGGGTCATTGAGTGCAGTGAAATGGTCAAAATGTCGGTAAGAAAACATGTTTCCAGTATCTGAAAATAACTGGCAGGTAAGACCACAATTTTGGAAAATATAACTGAATAAAATGCAAAGTTGGGATTCAAAAAGACCGAAATTTGCCCCCTTTTTGCTTTTCGTCATAGCGATGTAACTGGGATCTGGGCTAAACTTGGTTTTTCTAAAAGGCAGTCACCCAGAGAAAAATTTGGCCAAGTTGCATATCTGTCTGTTAATTAGTAATGAAATTAGAGCATCTTGAAATAGCCCTAGTGCGTTAAGATGAAAAAATGTCTACTTTTCACACATGTCGCAACCAGTGAAGGGTTAAATATCTAAAAATACTGAAGTCTTTATTTGTAGAGGCGACACAGGAAGGCAAAGCCCAATACCCTCTGAGATTCTCATCAATTTTATTTACTTAATATACATATATATCAAGCAAATAGTTAGTCGTATTTTTACAAATCAAAAATCTACATGTAGCTTATCTGTGTACATAGTTTAAATCACAAGTAGCAACTTTTGATATTATTGATAAAACTTGATTAAATATCTATTATCTCATGTTTTTGTAAAGTTGTGCAAGTTCAGTTATTAAGCTACAACATTTACAAAATAAAATTTACGAAATCATTAATTTTATGACAATAAACACAACTTTGGTAAGAAGTAACAATTTGCTTTGATTGTTGATTTTTTCTGATACCATGGCCAATCAAGTGTGTTATGTATTGATGAATATAAGCTCTTCTAAATAAAATTACTGTTCTGTTCTGTGTTGTGTTAAATTGCAAGAGAAAATATTTTAACACAGCAGTCATCAGAATGTAAGACTTCTAATGATAAAGTTTAAATTTTCTGTCAGTGGTTGCTTTATACATTTAAAAAGACAAAATTTAATACAAGTACTACCTACCTGGATCCATTTCACATTGCATACCAGTACTTATACTGTTACATGGTGTTGCCATGGTGATAGTTAAAGTATTTAATTTATTACAATATTTTCCACCCAATAAACCAATAACTTCAGTCTTACATATATGACTATGTATATCTATTATAATAAGAGCCGATGAATGAATCTCTACATTAAATGGGGCCTAAAACATAAAATATAATTTTAGTACATGTAATATTCTGTCTTGTATATTGGACATTGTCCATTGACATCTAAGTCATATACAAATATAAGAAAACAAAGTACGTCTTAAAGGTACTAGTTCACAGATTTGGTTAAGATTTTTCTATATTTTCGAAATACCATTCAGTGTCTGTAATTGTGTCACAAAAATAATTCTTGATATTTTAAGACAAACTGACCTATAGGTTGCAAGAAATATACAATAAAAGTTACAAAATTGCACTAAAATACTCTATATCGAGACAAACGGGGTAGATTTTTATTACTTGAAACACCATCATTTGCAGTTGTATGTCCATTTTCACTAAAATTGTGGTCATCAAAACACTAATTTCCTGCTTCAAAAATGTTTTCATACAATCTAAATTGTTTCAAAAAAGTTGATTTTAAGTTAAAATCTGTGAATAAGTGCCTTAAAACTGTTTTATTTGTATATAAGAAATGATGGTACAAAATAAAGTAAAATGAATAATAGAAAAATTAACCGCTATATATAGACACTTTGTAAAGTAACACATTGCATTACTAGTCTAATGAGAAAAAGCTACCATGTAAGATGCTACATGCCACATTCAGACAAAGTTCAGTGGTTTTATGTCAGTCAGACATCCTATGCACTTTTCCTTGAGAGGCTTATATCCTTGCAGTCCTAATTCTGGAACCCTGGTTTCAACCTGTGATGAGAACACATTTACCTGAGGCTAATAACTGTCCTACTTGATATAAAGACTGAGAGCAAATGACCTTAGACAATACGAAATGATCAAACCAAATGAAGGTATGATCTTGTATGTATTAGTCCTGACGTGCTGGTTGCCAAGGAGCACTTTAACTTTTTATATTGCTGAAAACACGGGACTTAGACAACATATTGCTGAAAACACGGGACTTAGACCACATATTGCTGAAAACAAGGGACTTAGACCACATATTGCTGAAAACACGGGACTTCGACCACATATTGCTGAAAACAAGTGACTTAGACCACATATAGCTGAAAACAAGGGACTTAGACCACATATTGCTGAAAAAATGAGACTTAGACCACATGTTGCTGAAAACAAGTGTTTGTTTGCTTGCTAAAGAAATTATTCACATTTTCGTAGTAGAGAAAAAAATATAAGGAAATTGATCTGATAAACTAGAAAAACAACAACAGTATGATAGAGAAAGATAATATCCAAATAATAAATATAACAAATGAAGGAATGATATTCAAAAGAAAAAACTTGTATTTTAAAAGTGTAAAATATGATGAAACTAAGATATTTGATCTGATTACATAGTTTGAAATTAATGTTGTGTACGGTAAGGTCACATGGACATGGTCAATCAAATTGGAATAGTTCAAAAATCACATGGAATGAAAAATATTTCATGTGCAATAAACTTTATATCTTTGCAACATAGTAGAGTGACAATTGGTTGATATATAAATATATATGTAGTAAGAAGCTTGCACTTAAGTCATTTAAAGTTAAGGTAATATAAAACCTTGACAATGGGGGATAGAGATGCCTACTTATTACCAAGTTAGGATACAGAGTCAGGTAACACAATAATAAAATGGTCCATCAACCAAGCTTTAGCGCTGGATGAGGGTTATTATTTAAATTAACCTGAGGCTAAGCATATTTAACTCAGCATGTTCCCAACGTGCTACACGCTAGTATCGCTGTTCATAAAGCGTGAAACGGGTACCTGCACTCCGTTAAATACGGCAGGTAAACCCCGTTTCTCTCATAATTCAAAGATTATATTTGTTGCCTCATTCATATGGGAGGGAAAAGTAAATTTCTTCATATAAAATAAATGTGGAGGGTAGTTATATGCTTAGCCTCAGGCTAATTCAAATAATGACCCTCATCGAGCGCTAAAGCTTGGTTGAGGGATCATTATTTTTCATTTTCGCCTTTGGCAGCGCATACTTAACTCAGCATATTCAAAGTATAGCAACAAATGAAACAAACAAATAAGTAAATTAAACATAATATTTAATAATAATATAACCAATATTATTTTACAATTGACATGATATTATTAATCATACATATTAATAAACCATTACACAAAAACCCTCTCACAAAATATGTGAAACATTCAAAACAAATAAATATTAAATTATGAAACAAACCAATAGAATATCTTATATTTGTAAAATAAATTTTCTCCAAGCATATGAAAAAAGAATAGCACTACTAATACAGTAAAAACTGCCTTTGCAAAGGTCATATCATGACTATCATTAACAGTTCCCTTTTAATGCCTTAGAAACTGAAGCATGCCTAAATCAGTGTGCTTTTAAAATATATATATCAATTCCTGCAAGCTCAAGGACACATTTAAGCCATTTGGCCAAAGTACTAAAAGTAACTGCATGAAATGTACAATAAGAAATAAACAAATGAGAACTATGTCTTAGCTTCCTTGTAGTCTTAATATAATATCTTAAAGTATGATAAACACATAATTTTTCATTTTCGAAATGTTCTAGAGTTAAACAAAATGAGTCCCTTTTTCCAATACTGGAATTCTTTAACAAATTTGGAAAATAAAATGTCACAGAATTATCATGAATCCTCATAAAGTCTAAATTTATGAAGTCTGTGCCCTAGGGGCTGCTGCTAATGCCATAAGCAATAATAAGCAGAAATAAACCTCTCATAAACCATGGCATTAAAATAGGAGACTTGCACCAGTTGTTTCCAAGAATTAATAATGTTTTTTAACCATGCTGATTTGTGTGTATTCACCACAGACTAGGATTTCTTTTATTCAAATAACGAAAATAAGAAAGACATTACCGTTGCCTCAGTTATAAAAGAGGAACACTTATTCCACCTATCACACCAAATGCACCATGTTTTTCCATGCGGAAGCATATTGTTGAATGGTTCCTTTTTTCCATGATTGTAATATGATGTTGGTAACTTCTCGAGAAACTCCTTGTGCTTGAAGACTTTCCCAGATAACATTACAACGACCATCCTGAGACTCCTATTTAAAGGATGAACATCATTATTATAAGCAATAGTTAGCAAATCCTTGTGTCGTGAAGCCTACGAGGTATAGAAATAAGTAAATCTAATACCAGTGGAAACCAAAATTGTGACCTCCATAATGGTAAAATCAAAATAGCCTCCTCTATCTGATCTTCAACAATCTTATTAATTACTTTACCAATTAACCCAAATGGAGGAAACATATATGGTTTAAATTCTGTCCAGCAGAATGAAAAAGCATCAGGTCTATACGCATATGGAGATGGGTATAAAGTAACATATTTTTCAACTTGTAAATTTAATCTGGATGAAAACATATCAATATCAGGATAGAAATATTGTAAACATATTCTTTCAAAAATCTCCTTTTTAAACATCCACTCACAAGACCCTGAAAATGCCGAAAGTGAAAATCTGCATAAACGTTTTTAGATCCTTCTACATATGAAGCAGATAAATAAATATTTCTATCTATTCACCATCTCCATATATCTTGTGCCAATAAATTTAGGCTATCAAAGGCCATGCCACCCATCACTTATATAGGTCACTGCTGACACATTATCTGAATAAAAATGAATATGTGTGTCTCTTACATGATTATACAGGGATTTTAATCCAAAGAAAATTGCAAGTAATTCTAAGAAATTAATAGGGTTATTAGCCTCTAACAAGGACTAACGACCATTCACATATTGTTTTGAGTCCTGGTCAAAACTTGACCATCCTAATAAAGAGGCATCTGATTCACATGAAATTTTTACTTTGACCGGTCTTATTCTCTTACCAATTTTCTTAGAGACATTCTCTATCCACCACTTTAAATCTAAAATAGCATTATCATCTAACAGAGTGGTATTATCATAATCATTAAATTTTCCTAAACCTAAAATCTTACATTTTTCTAAATGCCTGTAATGTAAGGGGGGTTCTAGAAAGGCAAAAAATCGCATTAATAACCATTCCAATAAAAGAAGCCAAATTTTACAAATTCTAAATCAAGCAATTCCTTTGCTCTTTCAATAATATTACTTATTTTTTCTTCTGAAAGAAAAAAACATAAATCTAACAGAGTCTAAAATAAAACCAAAAAACAAAATCTTTTGGGTAGGAACCAAAACTGATTTCGTTTCATTAATAGTATATCCTAATAATTCTAGGGTGTTACAAATGTTCAAAGCTTGTTGTCCACAAAATTCTTCATTTTGATTTATATTAATAGAATCATTTATGTAATAACAGCATCTTATAATCATAGATCTAAACCAAGCATAAATTGGCTTTAATAATTTTGTAAAACTCTTGCTGCGGTACTATATCCAAATGGTAAACATGAGAAGTGATATAAAACTCCTCTCCAAATAAATTTTAAACATTTGAAATAATCTTCATGGATAGGTACAGAGAAACAATCATCTTTAAGGTCCGCTGAACAGAAAAAATCATTCTCCTGAACCAAATCTAAAACAACTTTAAAATGTTCTTGCTTAAAATGTTCATAGACTATGAATTCATTCAGCCTTCTTAAATTTATTATAGGCCTAAATGTGTGGTTACTTCTCTTGACCACAAATAAATTTGAAACAAACTTGTCTTTTTCCCAATAAGATTTCATAATAGTAGCACCTTTTACTAAAAGGTTAGAAACTTTATTATCAATAATTAACATTTTGTCATCATCAAAAGGAATTTGTTTTGGCAAACAAGACTTTTTAGGTAAAGATGAGAACTCTAACTTATAACCCGTAACACACTCTAAAATCCAAAGATCATTAGTATATAACTTCCAATCATGCAAATTAAATCTAATCATACCTACACTAACAGAACAGTAACAGAACTTATTTTCCCGTTTGGGTCACTAGTGACAGATGATTTAGAATTATTAAGTCTTCTTCCTTCCCTGTATTGGCTACCATAATCGCCACGGTAATTCTGATAATAACTTCAACCGTTATAAGGCATATATCTTCACCGACCTCTGTAATAGCTCCTAGGGTATCTCCCTCTACTCTTATTGGATTGGTCCTTACCAAAATGGTATCTTTCCTTTACAAAAGAATTACCAGCAAGGTTAACTTCGGTATCACAATTCCTATTTTATTTAGAAATATTGTCACCAAACAATAAAGAGGTCACAGGTACAATAATATTACATATGTTTCTGTATTTCTCATTAATACTAGGCCTGATCCAATAACGGCACCTAATGCTTAATTTGTGTTGAACCTGACCATACATTGTTAAAGCTTCTGAAATTAACTCTCTATCTTTGTCATTGCTTTTAAATTGTGACTTAAACACATCAGTTAACTTTAAAATAGGAACAACTCATGATGCAACATGATTTTTGTATATCAAATAATAACCGGTCATACGACCTGGCTTTTTTGTCCAACACCTTCAAGATTTCTACATTAACTGACGGAGGATTCAACATGTTATAATTCTCAGGAACACACTGTTTATCAATTAAATTCTCCACATCACACAGAGAAACATAAGCTGTATTTATAAGTCCAGCTAAGGATTTAGTAATAGGACGGCCCTTGTGCTTAGCCTTAATTTTTGGAATTTTCCATTGGCAACAATCTGAATAATTCTTTTTATCATCATCATTATCAAAAATGGCCGAGGCTAACCTCTGTGAATTAAAATCAGAATCTTTCTTTTTGTTGTAAAAAAACTACATAAAGATTAGGAGCTGACCTTAAATCTACTCTCTCATCTGGCTCACCCATATCTTGGTAAAAACTGTCATCATTTTTTTTTTACACCCAATTTTGTCCTAAGTTCATTTAATTCTTCTGCAGATAAAAGATTCAAGTCAATATTAACAGGACATGACTTTTTTTGACTGTCTATTTTATTAGTGGTTGTCTTTTTTGCTCCTTTGGCCTTACTTTTGTCAATAACAACATATTTCAATTTCTTTGAACCTGAGGCCGAGGTCTTTGGTTCTTCAGTATTCTCGATCACCGAAAATTCTGACTCAGCTCTCTTCTAATGACAAAATGTCCTGGGCTTCATCAGCCTCTTGTTGTTTTTTTATCATAATGACCACAAACTAAAATAAAAAACAAAAGAAATGTAAACCATGAAGGCCTATTTATGTTATTTGTAAGGCAGTGGCGATACATATTCAGTCCAAATTATAATCAAACTCCATAACTTATCGCTTAAGTAAACTTAGTATTTGACACTTTGAAAACGACAACGTCATATCGCCGTATATTAAACATCCAGTACGTTTATTAATAATATCTAAAATGGCGCGTGTAATAACAATAGGATAAGTCACGTTGGTCAATATTTGTTTATTTCGAGTAATAATGAATATAAACAAGTTTTCCGATGTTAAAAAGTTGAAACATACGCATGTTATTTGACTTCCGTAACTCTAGCCCACCCTTGCTAGGGTTGTCTACAGTTACGGAACTTCCGTAACTCTAGAAGCTGGGTCTAGAGTTACGGTACCGTAACTCTAGCCACTGCCTATTTGTAAACACACGGACACAACCTCCCGTGTGTAAAAATCATAAACAAAAAAAGTCAACAACGGAAAACCTGGACCGTAAATTAACCAAACAATCCAAAAAATAATTATGACAGCGAGCACAATTCACAAACTCAACTTCAATTTCCAAAAACAGCGAACGACGAAAATTCAAAACACGTCTACCGGAAGCGGACGCTAGAAAACTTATGAGAGAAACGGGGATTACCTGGCGTATTTAACGGAGTGCAGGTGCCCGTTTCACGCTTTATGAACAGCGATACTGGAGCGTAGCACGTTGGGAACATGCTGAGTTAAATATGCGCTGCCGAAGACGAAATGAAAAATAATGTATATAAGTTAACATACCATAGCTTCAAGTTTAGCATTATTTACTTCAATAGTAGAATCTTTATTTATTTTACCCCAACCAATCAGTGAGAACACAGATCTAGGATGATTACAGGCTGCTTGGTTTGAAATATAAATACAGTTTTAAGGGTGTATCAGGATTTGAAATTGAAAAAAAATCTATGAAGTGGGTGTGGTTGCTAAACATATTAAGATATCCATAAATTCAAAAATAATTAAGCAAGTGATGCATTAAATGTCTATACATTTCACAATGTGAAAGTGAAAATATAAAAAACTCAACAAAAAAGACATCTAGAAAGAAATGAAAACATTTAACCTAACCTTGAAATAGCCCTCGGAACGTCAGTCAAAACACATAATTTTGATGATCTTTCTTGCAAAGCATGTTGGGTAAGTGGTATAGAAAGCTTTTATGTACACGAGAGGGTCATGAGGACCCTGTACCCCTCACCTGAGAACTAGATGCTTATGGCATCTGACAAAAGATTGTTTAACAGTTTCAGGCTTCCAGGCCTTGAAGTGTTTGAGAAAAAGATTTTTTTACATTTTCTGATATAACTCCATGTAAATCTTGTGACCCCTGGGGTGGGGCCAATCTTGATCCCAGGGGCATGATTTGAACAATGTTTGTAAAGCATCTTGTGATGCTACATACCAAATTTGAAAACTGTAGATTTTATGGTTTTTGACAAGAAGATTTTTTAAGAAATTGTCGATGACTGATGCACAAATGCACTAATTAATGCACATTGGTCAGACCCCCACACAATAGCTCACCTAGAGCAGAAAGTGCTCAGGTAAGCTTAAAAATAGTTGATGCCCTAAATACATAAGAGACACAGAGTTGAAGCAAAAGCTTCTGTGTGCCTAAGTGGACTAAAAACTTAACAAATATGCAGTGACTAACACGGATACAAGGATGAGATTAGCTGTACTTATGTTATCGGTAGATCTAATACTAAAAATTGCAGTAGTTATAGACCTTCAAAAGATAAAAAGAAAAGTTGTATATCACATGAGCTAATTACAATCATTAAGTGATAAATATCTAAAAATATTTCAACCTTTTGTAAAACTATGTCATCAAACAGTGGGTAGCTCAGGACTTTGATTACAAAACTTGAAAAGTATATCCATTAGGCAGTCAATCGGGTCCAGACCCCCTCTCTTTAATTTAAAATTATTTGTAAAAAATAGAATAGACTTTAAATCTAAATATTTGTGTCAGGACCTCACCCCCCAGAAAAAAGATCAGATCTGCTCCTGCATGAAGACAGTGACATTAATATTTAAATTTACAAAATGGCTTCCAGTGGGAGTATACTGAAAACGTCGGAAGAAACGTTTGAGTATAATTGTACAGCTTGTGCTGAGGATGATTTAATTAAACAAGCACTAAAATATTGTGTAGAATGTCAGAAATATTGCTGCAAGGATTGTTTAACATCTCACAGAAGATTTGATTTCTTAAAGGGACATTCATTTCTTGAAAATTCATCGGTGAAGCCACAAGGACAGCCAAGGTCTTTACCTGCATTTCCAACAAAACAATGCAGTCAACATGTAGGAAAGATAATGGACATGTATTGCCAAGGCCATGATGCTGTGTGTTGTCATGTTTGTGCGGCTGAAGATCATAGGTGAGTACAAACTGTTGCATTCTAATTTTTCAACCATTTTAACCATATAACAAATGCAGTACAACCTTAATATATAATTTTGTAATGAATGATGGTCAGGTACCTAACCAGCTATCTTTTAGCAATATTATTTCTAAACTTAGCAAGAGCTCCGCTGGGCGGGGCATTATACGACCGTGTGCAGTCCATGCTGTGCTCTATCTCATATGAAGTCCCTGTGACCTTGACCAATGACCCCCGGATCTCAGAATAGGTCACATCCTTAACTGAAGGGCTATCCAAAGCAAAGATTTTGAGAACCTAGGTAAGCCGTGGTTGAGTTATCACCGGCACAAAGTTTTCCCATATGAACTTCCAGTGACCTTTACCCTGGGGCATCAGAACCAAAAGTTCACACCCTTGACCCAAAGTGTTAGGAGCAGTGGTCCAGTGGTAGGACGCGCGCTTAGGGATCGAGAGGTCCTGGGTTCGATCCCCACTGGGGGCACTGCTAATTTCCTTGAGCAAGAAATTAACCTACAATTGTTCCACTCCACCCAGGTGTAAATGGGTACTGTGAGGGGTCGCCTGCCTGAGGGTGATTTCAGTGATCAGGAGTTATTGTACAAGATTGTAAAGTCGGCTGAACATGTATATGGAAGCAGACTTTAAACCGCACTTTAACTTTTAACTTTAAAGAGTATCGATACATAAAATTTGGTGAACCTAGATAAAGCGGTTGTTGAGTTATTCTCTAAACAAGGTTTTTACTTATCATGTCCTTGACCTTTAACCCAGGGGCCTTAAAACCAAAGGGGCATATACTAGACATTTAGGCTACCTTTACATAAAATTTTGTAACCCAGATACAGTCATTATTGAGTTATTGTCCGGACAATATTTTAATATAAATTAAGTCCCAGTGTCTTTGACCTTTGGCCCTGGGGTCTCAAAAATCAAAAGGGAACATCCTCAACCAAAGTGGTATCAACACATAAAATTTGGTGAACCTAGGAAAAGTGGTTGTTGAGTTATCGTCCGGACAAGGTTTTTCCATATGATGTCCCCGTGACCTTGACCTTACACCCTGGGGCCTCAAAACCGACAAGGCACATTCTTGACACATGGACTATTATCACATAAAATTTGATGAAAATAGGTACAGTAGTTGTTGAGTTATTGTCCGGACAAAGTTTTAATATAAATTAGTCCCACTGACCTTGACCTTTGATCCTTGGGTCTTAAAATCAATAGGGTACATCCTCTACTCAAGGAGTATTCATACTTAAAATTTGGTGAACCTAGATACGGTGGTTGTTGAGTAATTGTCCCGACAAAGTTTTTCCATATGATGTCCCTGTGACCTTGACCTTTGACCCTGGGGCTCCAAAACAAATAGGGTACATTCTTGACACATGGGCTACTATCACATACAATTTGGTAAACCTAGGTACAGAGGTTGTTCAGTTATTGTCCGGACAGGGTTTATACATATGATGCCGCTGTGACTTTGACCTTTCACACTGGGGCCCCAAAACAAATAAGGCATATCCTTGACATATGGACTACTCTCACATAAAATTTGGTGAACCTAGATACAGTGGTTGTTGAGTTATTGTCCAGACAAGGTTTGTCCATATGATGCCCCTGTGACCTTGACCTTTGACCCCTAAAACCAATAGGGCACATCCTTGACACATGGGCTAGCTACACTCAAATAAAATTTGGTGAACCTAGGTACAGTGGTTGTCGACTTATTTTCCGGACATTGTTTTTCCATATGATGCCCCTGTGAACTTGACCTTTGACCCTGGGGCCCCAAAACCATAGGACACATCCTTGATACATGGGCTACTCTCCCATAAAATTTGGTGAACCTTGGTACAGTGGTTGTTCAGTTATTGCCCAGATAAGGTTTTTCCATATGACGCCCCTGTGACCTTGACCTTTGACCCAGGGGCCTCAAAACCAATAGAGCACTTCCTTGACACATGGGCTACTCTCACATAAAATTTGGGGAACCTAGGTACAATCGTTCGGACAAAGCTTTCATATTTTAAGTCCCAGTGACCATGACATTTGACCCTGGGGTCTCAAAATCAATAGGGAATCTTCTCTACGCAAGGGCTATCCACACATACAATTTGAGGAACCTAGGTACATCCTTTCTTGAGTAATCATCCGGACAAGCAATTGTCCACGGACGGACAGACGGGCGTATAATAGTCCAGTCAATACAGCTAAAAAATAGGCTAACCTAGACAAAATTGCAACAGAATTTATTTTTGTACCATGTGAAAGTTCGAATTCATAGTAATATCCAAAAAAAAGTTGCACTCAAAAATTCGAGGAGAAAGTCCTTTTTTGGACAAAAACGTTGAACATAAACAAAAATGTGGATTAGCTCCCTTTACAACTATCTTTTATCATATACAAATGAAAAATCATTTTGGATTAGCTCCCTTTATAACTATCTATTATCATTTACGAATGAAAACAATTGTAAAAATACAACTTATTATTCAAATTCTTTTTAAATACAAAATTCAAAAAGGTCATTTTTGATTTGATTTTACAAATGTGTCAAAAAAGATTTTAAAACGAGTCATTTATCTAGAATCTGCTTCACATGTATCTTTCATGCGTTTGTACTATAACTAGTGCTTGTACTATAATTAGTATAACAATAATAAATAAGAGACATAATTGTTCAGTTTTGGGATAAAAGTACTAAAATAATATATAAAAGTGCGAATTTTTGGAATCAAATCGTATACAATTTTCAAAAATCATAATTGATAATAACTTTAAGTTTACTACAAATGTGTCTAAAAAGGGTTTAAATGTCATTGATATGAATGTAATTATCATTTAATGAACTAATGTGATTTAAGTACCAACACAATACCTGAAACTATGAATTTTTGGAATCAGCTTCTCGTGTATCGATTACAAAAGCAGATTTAATAGTCAACAAATGCTTCCAAACAAATGTTGTAGTTCATGCTACTACACATATGTAATACAGATGAATAATAGGTATTACATAAATAAATATTTAAAATATCATTTGTTACTTTTGTAACTGTTTTTACACATGAAATGTTGTAACAGTATACATTTGTTACGGAATGTACTTAGTTACGTTCTGTTTTTTATAACCTGAGGTTTAGCTTTTGATCATTGTCACTGTCGGTATTTTTGCTATCAGAGGCTTAACTAGATCTTAACACTGTGCAAATGATTGAACACACAAGTCCGTCATCGAATAACTTTAAGATATCTTCAGGGACAGACTATAACTTATTCTTTACAGGCTGAACATTTCCATTAACAGACTCACGTCCCTACTCACATGGATTTAATACTGTGTTGTCCTTTCATATTGCGTCAAATGTTTAAAACAAGCTTTTAATTTTGCACGCACGATGTTGCATTGACTACTTTTGTAGCAAACTATTGCAAAGGGAGGTTGTTCGTGTGGCCAATTCATAATGAACAATAGAGCATTATGATCTCTCGCCAGTTTTGATGTCTACATCCTTTGTGATGTCTATATATATTTGAACGGCTTCTTTGAACTCGGTGTAAGTTCTGGGAAGTTTTAAAATTACTGATTTTACAATGTAAATGATGTTAAAGCTGTCAGGCATCCAATTAAGGTATGCATGAAAGATAGAGAAGTAAACACAGCATGGGACTTTTTTTAATTTAGCCAAGTCCCGTTCTCGACTTTCCTTACTTTGTCAGACCTGAAGACAATGTTTTGGTCAAACAGGTTAGTACGGTGGCACAACAAAACCAACAACAGTTTATAATTTTAAATAATGACGGAGGAAAAGCTATACGTAACTCATACACAAAAAAGTAAAAAATCGTTTAAGCTCAAATATATAGTGTGATGCTATTTTCATGAGTAAATGAAACAAATAATATATCAAGTGAATTAAGCTTAACTTGGTTATCATCTCGTTTTTTAAAACAATTTTATGAGATAACATTAATTAGTGGAGTTTAAAGTTTCGTACTCAGCACTCAAACAACAAAAATATCGTGACACAAATTTAACACTAAACATGATCAATTTTGGTCCTAATGCGCTACCGTAGTAAAATATTTCTATTTGTCAAGGTCGTCACCAAAAACGGTATTTTTAATTAATTTACTGTCATATATAAAATATATTAAATATAGGTGTATATGTTCACATCGGAAAGTCAACTCAGAAGCAAAATACTACCGGCATCCATTACTTTTTGTGACCCAAAAGCTATATTAACTGCGGGACAGAAGTACGGAAGCGTTGCAGCGCCTTGTAATATAAGTAGAAAATGCATTATTTAAAATTCATTTTTCATCACTTTCCCCTCTTCATTTGGAGTGCAACTTTTTGGTGTGTGTTATTGTATTGATGGTCTTTCGCATAGTATAATTATATATTCTGTTGCAATTTTGTCTAGGTCAAAAGCTGTATTGACTGGACTATAATAATATTACCACGAAATGATCTAACAAGTTCTCCCTGTATGGGCGAAGTTCAACATAATGTCAGATTATTCATGACGGGGTAGAGCATCCACTTACGACTCGAGAGGTCGTTGGTTTGAATCTCAGTTCAGACTTGGAATTTTATCTGGTTTAAAAAACATTTCAGTATTAAACATTTCAATTTCAGATCATGTAATGGTATGATGTCTGTCTCTGATAACATAGACCAATTATACAACAAGAGTGATACATCCAGAATCACATCAGACCTAAGTGATATTTTAGATGATATGAACAAATGGCAAACACATACCAACACTTTACTACAACAACTACAAGAATCTAAGACAACTGCTATAAAAGAGGTCAAGGAATACAGAATAGAAATGGAGAAAGTCCTGAAAAAGCTGGAAGAAGCATCCATTAAAGAAATAGATGAGGGATGTAAGAAGTTAGAATCACAGATACTAGAAGAAAGAAAAATATGTAAAGACTACATTGATGACTTAAAGAAACTTCAACAACTATTTGCACAAGCAAATGGAAACATTGCCCAACGGTTTGTCTGTACCAAGCTTGCCAAGAAGAAATGTACCACGATTGGTGACGATGGAATGAAGAGAGAGAAAATCAACCATGCCACAGTAACATTCCTTCCTTCTGAAGAATTAAACTCCAGCTTACAAAGAATGGTCTATTTAGGGCAATCATCAGCTACATTATCAAGAAAATACATGACGTTGTATACAGCTACAAAGATAGATGACATCAATGTCTTACTTGACAAAGACAACTCAAGTAAGTTATGTATAATACATGGATCATGTATAGTAGATGACAAAGTTATATTCACAGACCACATGCACAACAAGTTGAAACGTTTTGATGTCTCATCACTATCACTGATAGATTACTGTGAGGTACCAGATCCACATGGCATATGTAGAGTAGGAGAGACGGAACTAGCAGTGGCATGTAAGGAAGCCATCCTATTTGTAACAACAGTTGGCCAGTTATCATTATCACATTCCATCAAAATGAATCATGTGTGTTATGGTATAGCCTACAATAATGATAAACTATATATAACTGATTGGAACAAGTCATTATATATGTATGATATGAATGGTAAATTATTGAAAACTATTTCCACTGACAATTTTGGACAGTCTCTATTTGAACGTATCCAACTGGTCACATTCAATGATAAAAGTAATAAACTATTTGTTGCTGATAGTAAGAAAGGTTTGGTTTGTTTCAATGATCAGGGTGATTTTATCAAGACCATATCAGATTCTGATGTAAGGGCTTTTGGCCTTTGTGTTGATAGCTATGGTAATATAATAGTTGCAAATTTGGGCTTACAAACAGTTGTTCAGTGTGATAGAGATGGACAGAAATGTGGTATAATTGTCAGTAAAACAAGTGGATACCCACCATGTGTGTGTATACATTACAGAAGTAGAAAAATGTTTGTATGTTACAGTTCAAACACAGTAGAAGTTTATAACCTGGCATGGAAGTATGATTAGATTATCAACAATATTAATGTATGAGAGATACTTTTATACAATTGTACAGTTTCTTTTTTTGTATATGAGATTTTAATGTTATATAATTTAGTTACAATACATTATATCAAAATGACTATAATTGTTAAAGTGTTGTAGCGGAATTAACTACAAGCAGAGTTTGAATTGTTGGCATTAGATCACATGATTAATGAGACTGTTGAAAGCTATAAATTATATGTGACTTGCCCTTGTCTTGCTTAACTAATATATTTAGGCTGAAGTTAAGTTTGTATTTCATTTTGACACAAATTATAGTTTATTTAATCTAATGAGTCAGTAATTTTCACTACTAATATATCCTATTATCAGTTAGTGAAGATAAATAGCCTAATTAAAGTTATATATTTAAAATGTTGTTCAATTAGTTTTTTTATTATTTTATCATACATCAGAAGTGATGATTAAGCAGAAAGACATGATAGTCATCTCTCATTGGTAGTGAAGCTTTGGATAAAGTTCTGACAAGTTCCACTTATCACTTGTTTAAAAATAGCAGTGACACAAAGAATTGATGAACAAATTGAAAAGGGACATAACTCTGCAAAATCTGACTGGAACAGGTTGACAATATTCACACCTTTTCTTGGTAATGAAACTTTCTATATTATGTTTCAGAGAATTCAAGTCATAATTTCTAATGAATATTGCACAGATAAAGTCGGCAACACATATATTTCACCTTTAGTGAGCAAACTAAAATAATTTACCTAGACTTCAAATCAATCCTAGAACTGAAAATGGCAGGTCTGGTTATAAAACTAAATATACAAAATATACTAAACAACAGACATCCACAGTTCACTGCTATGTCAATATCTGATCAGAGGACCAGGAGTAAATAAAAATAAATCTATGTTTTTATATCATCTGATCATAGAAATAATCGATGAAAACATTACAGTATAACAACATAGATTTGTTTTTATTTACTCCTGATCATTAGGTCAGATATTGACATAAAAGTTAACTGTCAGGTAACTGTTTTTGGGGTCTGTTTATTTATTCAGTCAGGCCTTCTTTTTTCAGTTCTAGGATTGATTTGAGGTCTAAGCAAATTATTTTATTTATGTTTTTATCGAGTATTTCCATGATCAGATGATCTGATCCTTCTCATCAAAATGTTCAACAATGAAAAATAAAGGGTATGGGGAATAACTCGTTTTATAAATCAGTTACATACATTTCCGGTATGTGATTTTTAAACAGTCAAACAGTTGTCTCTCAGTGTCAAGGATAGGGTTTTGAACTGTTGCCCTCCAACTACGGCCTCTGGAAACAGTTCAAAACACTATCCGCTGCCTGGGAATTGATCCTACAACCCCTCGATCAATCTCCGTAAACAGAGATCCTGTTCTACTCGCGTTGTCGTACTGGATCTCTACTTAGTCAATGCAAGGTCACGTCGAGATGAACTTTGTGTCGACCAATCAATGCATAGCTTTCATCTAGACGAAAACACTATTAATCACATTTTGATTTCGTAATTTCTATTTTTAGACCAATGTTTGCATGCAAATTTAACAGCGGTATTATTCACAGTCTGCAATTGGGTGGCTCATTTCAAATTGCGTGACGTAGACGATGTAAACAAGTTACGTATCATAACAATTTCGTCATGAATATTATGATGAGAAAAGGTCACCTGAACGCGACCTTCGTTTGGAAAAGGCCAGATCTAAATTAGCGAGTATGCGAGCGGTAAAATTGTAGATCAGGTTTTAATCAGATTGCCCCTCGATCAGTAGAATTGTGCCCTACCGACTGAGCTTGCTGGGTGTGTTATTTTGTCAAGCACACTCAGATTTGAATCATATTCATAAACACAGGAAAATGTATTGCATTAATTATAGATACAACAACAAGAGTTTGTCGTTTTCGCATATAATTCAATTTTCAGTGACAAATAAGACTTCATCAGGAACATAAATTTATAGCTCTTTAATCCAGTACAAACTAATTGCTATTATTTCACGAAAAAAACTTAATAAAGAAAAAAAAAGTAACCCTTCGCGGTATACCTCTTTTTGCAATTACAGTAAAGTTCCACTAGGAAGTCCACATGGTTTATTTCAAAGTCGTGTGATTTTAAATGTACTCTTGAGTCCAAAATGCTTAAGTTGAGAAGAAAAAAGTCCCTATATAAAAGCTGTTTAGCTATTAAGTCCATCTGTTTTGATGGCTCTGATAGTAGAACTTCACTAAATGAATAAAAACGTCAGTACGAGGTAAAAAAACGAATAAACTTGAGCACTGGATTGCATCTTTTAACATAATAACAAGATAACACAATGTCATTATTAACAAAATTCTTTAAATAAATGATTGATGAACACAATTGGTTTAGAACATTCTAAAACACCATTTTTATTCAATTTGAATGTAAGCATGTGTCAGTTGTGTGTTTTATATAATATATTCAAATATATTGTTAATGCTGATATGTAAACACAAATTATTAATGTATTCTTTCAAACACAACTTTTTCGTATAGAATATCTCTAATCAACACTCATATTACATGTTCAAGCACTCTTCTTATTCAGTTAGTCAGTGGTCACTCATTTATATTTCAGTAGCGAATACCAATTATTAATAACATATGTTTAAACACCTTGAATTATTATACTGAAATGTAAACATCTATTTTGAAACTGTAAAAATGGACAACACCATCTTCCCTTTAAAAAAATGTGTTTAAACATTTTGATATCCTACATGATTGGTAAGCATTTATTCCAAAGCATATTAAGTCATTTTGGCTATCACCTGTAGTTGATTCTCCAACAGACATTATAAAACATTTACATCACTGATCAACGGGTTAACTGTCAAACTATGGCTGGTAGATTCTTGTATAGGTTGGTCACTAACAGTCATTATAAAACATCTAGATCACTGATCAAAGGTTTAACTGTCAAACTATAGCTGGTAGATTCTTGTATATGTTGGTCACTAACACTAGTAAATGCATGACGTATATTCTCTAATAAATCCTGGAGTATATCTTCTTCACAATATGACTTTATAGACTCTAACATCTATAATATAAACAAGATGAAACATTTATTTATAATCAATAATAATTTAATTAAAGGGATAACATATACTTTGCCCTCCAAAAGTTTCTTCACAGTACAATTAATCAATTTACTACCATTTCTATGTTCAAGTTTGATGAATCATTATATAATTATTTATTTAATTTATAATTCATGCAATTAAAATGGATTTTGTGTTGATATGTTTTATTTTTTGAGATGCAGCAAAAGTTATCTATATTTTTGTAATTTCATATTCATAGGAAAACATGTACTGATTTCAAATAGCAAATTTAAAGTCATTTAACAATAAATTGATTGTACAAGTTTCTGAAATTCTACTGAGTACAATATGAATTGATAATGTGTGAAGGAACTTTTGGAGGGCAGTGTAGATTATCATGATAGGAATATATTTTAGTTTTATTGGTAAAAGAAAGAACTAGGCTATAAATATACAAACATACGTCAATATTTCCCATTATTTGCGAAATCTGAAAGGTGTATGCCAGAATATGTCATAGACAAAGTTTGATCCTGCTTTGACGAGCAAAAGGAAGACAATTTGGTCAGACACATTTTCAAACCTTTCTTACCAAATACTTATATGGTTCACAAAGCAATCATAAAGTTTGTAAACAAGTAGCACTAATAAAAACATTTTCATGAAGGGGCATGGCTAGTAGGTATTGACACTTGATAAATAAAAGGCACTCTGTTGGTTTAAATCCCATTTTTAAATCCAACCTTAAAGTTTCTTATGACAAGACATTGACTCTACCAAGTAATAACTATGTGGCATGTAAATGGACGAACGTGGGATTTATTTGAACGGTAAGAACCGTTTCACAACCGCACAAAACTAAACAAACACCAACATAGAGGCCAAAATGGATGACTTGATTTATCCAAATGAGTAGCCTTGTGCTATCAATATTATAATTAATCTTACCTTTTCTAGACAAGTAGTCTCTCTATAAGAACAGTATCTAGATGATAAATCTACTTTATTAGGATAATTAGCATAACTTGTAGCTAAATCTTGGGCTACAAGTATAATCTGATTGATTTCTTTACTGTCACATGATATCTTCTTGTAATTAAAACAACAAGGTATATCTACAAATATATAAACAATAAAAATATACATAGATGAAATTGTTTATTAAGGTGTATGATCGATTTTTATTTCATGAGTGAGCTAAGGATGAAAATATGATATCATTAGCTCACAAGTGTAATTAATAGATCTTACACCAAAATTAACAAATTTTCTGTTTATTATATGCTTCAAACTGGCTTTTTGTAAAGTTGAAGTTATGATATGTAATCATAACGGCACAACCAAACAGTGAAAAATAACTAATTTATTTCATTGTTTCAAAACGGTGAAATATCGATTTTTATTTCACTGGTAAATCCCGGTATTCCACTGGTAAGCATATAATAAATCAATATATTAATATTCAAAACCAGCTACAATAGATCCAGATATAAATATTCAAAATCCACAAAAATAGATCTCTCATGTATAAAACAATTTTCAAAACATAGCAAGTTATTGTACTTTGAATTTTGGACGCATCCGTTTATAGGGGAAACACATCAGTCCTGTACTGTATAAGGAACAACTGACAAGGCCTAAACTTGCATATATCATGCATAGTTATGATTTTTTTTTCATTATACAAGTTTTTTTCTATTTTCTTAAGCTAGCCTTTGCACTTATTGTTCTTAATTTAGTTCATGACAGAACTATATTACATAGCTAAAGCGTCTATATTTTAATGAATTCATTTCAAGAGCATGCTATTATGGTTGGGAGAACACTTATATAATAATTTTGTAGACTAAAGAACTTTAAGTAAAGCTGTCAATATTTCATTGTAATAAGCTGTGCCATATATATATAAAAGAAAATATCATAAAAACCACATGATACTTACTGCACTGTAATTTTGGTATTTCTTCTTCACTAACTGTTAAACAATTTATTTCTGAAGATAATCTTGTATTTCTAGGGTTATATGGACTAACAATTATACCAACAAAATTACAACCACCTTTAGAAAACCAGTCCTGAAAAATATTATAATGTAGGTAACAATATATACAAAAAAAACCAGGTAGTATTTAGCACCAAGTCTACATAATTTAAACTTATTCTATATAAAACATCAAAAATATACCAATTTAGTTTTTTTATGCAGACGGACTAAGAGCAGCTTGCCACTTGCTTCTCAAAATTGTATTACCAACACTCATTTAACCCTTTTTCAATACATGCAGCTGTTTCCTATATGAAGGAAAACTAATGTTATCCCTTTATTTCCTTGAATATGTACGACCAGCTACGGCTGTGAAATTTGATTTTTGGTTGAGGATCAATAGAATGGAGATCTAGAATGCTACTCAAAGCACTATAGTGCTTTAACATGAATCTTACCTGAAATTTTAACTGTGTTTCTATATCTCTATAATATGAAACTTACCTGAAATTTTAACTGTGTTTCTATATGTCTATAACATGAAACTTACCTGAAATTTTAACTGTGTTTCTATATGTCTATAACATGAAACTTACCTGAAATTTGAACTGTGTTTCTATATCTCTATAACATGAAACCTACCTGAAATTTTAACTGCGTTTTCTATATCTCTTACCTGAAATTTTAACTGTGTTTCTATATCTCTATAACATGAAACTTACCTGAAATTCTAACTGTGTTTCTATATCTCTATAACAAGAAACCTACCTGAAGTTTTAACTGCGTTTTTATATCTCTATAACATGAAACTTACCTGAAATTTTAACTGTGTTTCTATATCTCTATAACAAGAAACTTACCTGAAATTTTAACTGTGTTTCTATATCTCTTACAGAAGGGTTAGGAGCAAACGATGGATGTGAATGATACCATCCTACAACATCCATACCATTACTTCTTATCTCTTCACTAGCTTGTGTTTGTGATACTAGAATTAACAATACATTGATTATCATACTTGATATGTCAATTTTCACTCCAAGATGGGAATGAAAACATAAATTTGTTACATTAAGGAAACACAAATTTTGTATTAATAACAAATTGTTTTGTATTATTAATTTTGTTACATTGCATGTAATAATTGTATGCTTACTGTCTTTAAATAAAGAACATTACAAAAAATAGCATACTTGTGCACAGATATTACTTCTAATATTTACAATAGCTAGGATTTGTGATAATTAAAATAAATGATGTATGCAATATCTAGAAATAATAAAGTCTTTATTTGTAGAGGCGACACAGGAAGGTAAAACCAAATACCCTCTGAGATCCCCATTAATATTATTTACTTAATACATATATATATATATATATATATATATATATATATATATATATATATATATATATATATATATATATATATATATATATATATATATCAAGCAAATAGTGAGTTGTATGTTTACATATCAGAAATATACATGTAGCTTGTCTGTGTACATATTTTAAATCAAAAGTAGCAACTTTGTGATATTGTTGATAAAACTTGATTAAATATCTCTTATCTCATGTTTTGTGTAGTTGTGCAAGTTCAGTTATAAAGCTACAACATTTACAAAATAATTTTTCGAAGTCATTAATTTTATGACAATAAACAAATCTTTAATAAGAAGTAACTATTCGCTTTGACTATTGATTTATTCTGATACCATGGCCAATCAAATGTGTTATGTATTTATGAATATGTACTTTGTATTCTTCTAAATAAAATTACTGTTCTGTTCTGTTCTTTTCTGAGTTAAATTGCAAGAGAAAATATTTTAACACAGCAGTCATCAGAATGTAAGACTTCTTATGATAAAGTTTAAATTTTCTGTCAGTGGTAGCTTTATACACCTTAAAAGACAAAATTTAATACAAGTACTACCTACCTGGATCCATTTCACATTGCATACCAGTACTTATACTGTTACATGGTGTTGCCATGGTGATAGTTAAAATATTTAATTTATTACAATATTTTCCACCCAATAAACCAATAACTTCAGTCTTACATATATGACTATGTATATCTATTATAATAAGAGATGATGAATGAATCTCTACATTAAATGGTGCCTGAAACATAAAATATAATTTTATCACTAACGTGAAAGTGTTATGATATAAGACACTACATCTCACATATAGACAGTTTCAGCTGGTTTGTATCCTTCATGAAATATTATGCCCTGTTCCATGAAATGCTTAGATCACTGCTCGCCTAGAGTCCGTATCCATTTTAACGAGTGCTAAGAACACATTTGCCAGTGGCCAACAACTGTTATATCTTAATAGAGAGATAGGAGAATGACCTAACGAAAACACATCTGGTTGCCAAGAAAATTCAGGCTAATAACTTCTATAGGCCAATTATACATTCTGCTTTGACAATAAAATCAAAACAATAGCAGATCAAAGACAGCTTTGATCGAAGTCAACCTACTCACTCCTCCTGGAAAGGCTAAATCTCTGGATTTAGCTGTTAACCAACTACTGAGTGTATACTTTTGTCAGTGATTGACAACTTCCCTACATAATTAAGAATCACTGGTAGGAGGGAGAATGGCCGTAGAAATAATTTCATGACCAAGCTCTATGAAAGTATCCCCGCCCTGGAATCGAACCCATGACCCCTCGATCAGTAGACTTGCGTGCTACCAACTGAGCAAGCCGGGCAGCTTCAGATATTTAATTAGATCTGAAGTTGCAAAACTTTATAAAACAAAAACAAACAAACTAGAGAATAAAATAAGAGATACTTACAGGTCTTTGTTCAGAGAATGGTAAACATGGTATTAATTTAAATGGATCATATATTGATCTTTGTGTTTTCAATTTTTGTACTTTGGGTTCTTCTTTTAATTCCTTTACATGCTAAAATAATAATAGATATTTGAAAAGTAAAAATGAAATTATGGGCATTTTTTAAGTTTTGTGAGATGATTATCATATTGTTATCTCTTTATAATTAAAACAAGTACTTCTAGGTTGCCATAATGTATAAGTCTGATGTTTGTATGAAGACTTACATCAATGTAGAAATAAAAATTAACTGTCATTTCTCAATCTCTAACAAAAAATGAAACCTAGGAGCAGTGGTCCAGTAGTAGGAAGCAGGATCAATAGGCCTTGAGTTGGAACCTCACGTGGCGCACTGCTTATTTCCTTAAGCCCGATAATTACCTACACTTCACCCAGTTGTAAATGGGTACTGTGAGGGATCATCTGTCTGACGGTGATTTCAATGATCGGGGTTATCATGTTAAATTGTTAAGTCTACTGAACATGGAAGCAGACATTAAACCGCACATTAACTTTTTAAATCATTTTATAAGTAAAATTCATACATAGTTTACCTCTATTGTAATTCCTTCCAAATCTTTCTCATCTATCCAAACACCAAATGCATCTTTAACTTTTCTCTTTCTTGGTCTCTGTAACAAAATTAAATATACAATCACACCTATGTTAACAAACCAGACACAGAAATCATATAACATAGATGATTAAAACAAGCAATTGATACAGTTTTGAATACACATTCAACAAAATTCAAAGCTGGAATCTCTGGGCAACTTGGGCCATATATTGTTGAAAACAAGGGTTTGTCTACTTGCTAAAGAAACAATTCACATTTTTGTAGTAGAGAAAACAAACTTTAAGAAAATTGATCCACTAAATAAGAAAAACAACAACAGTATGATAGAGAAAGATAATATCCAAATATCAAATTTACCAAATCAAGAAATTATATTCAAAAGAAAAAACATGTGTTTAAAAGAGTAAAATATTATCATACTTAGATATTCTTTCTGATTACACAGTTTAGAATTAATTTTGTATACACCAAGGTCACATGGAAATGGACAATCAAATTGGAATAGTTAAAGAATCACATGGAATGAAAAATAGTTATTTGCAATAACCTTCATATCATTGCAAAATAGTAGAGAGCAATATCAGAGCGATGGCTAATTAATTGGCGCATGTTGTTTTTCGCACCTCGTTGGTTTGCCGGTGACATCTTTCCCTAGCTGAGGCACACATTATGAGTATAGAGTGAAATAAATGGTTTGGTTCGAATTTATGATTGAGTTATCGAAAAAGTCGAGAGAAAAAAATGAGATCAACATGTATTTTTCATATAGATAAAGAGAGAAAAAAATCGGGACTTTTGATTTTCAATCGAGATAACGAAGTTGACGTAAGCGTAGTCAAGATAATGCGAATTGACTGTAGTTAGAAGCTTGAACTTAAGTCATTAAACGTTAATGTTATATTGCAATATAAAACCTTGACAATGGGGGATAGAGATGCCTACAGTCAGGTAACACAATAATAAAACGTATATAAGTTTACATACCATAGCTTCAAGTTTAGCATTATTTACTTCAATAGTAGAATCTTTATTTATTTTACCCCAACCAATTAATGAGAACACAGATCTAGGATGATTGTAGGCTGCTTGGTCTGAAATATAAAAACAATTCTAAACAATGACATTATTTTCTTTCCATGGGTCTTGGAGCTTTGACTCAAGCCTGACCTATAAGACAACATTTGAACTATTTAACATTAGACTCAGAAAGCTAACAAAGATTCTAATAGAATTCATTTTTTAAAAAGAGACAACAAAATGATCTTTCATTCAAATTGTGTTCATTATTGATCAAGTGGTACAAGATATTTTATTCAAAAAGTGTTCGATACCAGTTAAATACAACACATACGAGATATATATAGTTTTAGCAATAGCTGCTGTGTGCTGAGGAGGATAAAAATCTTAACAAAGGCAACACTCACTGCAAAACAACACAGTTTTTACTGGACAGAAGGTATTGTGAAGATCAAAAATTTACTGGACTGAACCAAGTCTTTTAGGACTGGAGACATTTAACATAAATGATCAAATATAACGATGCAATTTTACTATCTAAATGCTTTTTTTGTAAGTTTACAAGTTTTATTTTAACTGTTTCATTTAAGATTTTTAATTCTCTTTTAACAAAGATTTGGAAAACACATAAGGTTATATTTTGCCGGACACTTGATCCTGTGAAACTTCTGAATTTTAACAGGATTTGTCCGTCAGTCCACCATGTTTTGTGGTGACTGATAGGCAGTGACTAACACATAAAGATAAGCTATAATTTTGTTATGGTTTGATCTAATATTAAATACACTGCACTAAGTATAGACTGTCAATAGATAACAAATCATATTGTATGTCACATGATCTTATCATACTATCATAAAACTATGTAATCAACCAGTGGGTAACTCTGGACTTTGATTACAAAAGTATATCCGTTTGAGCAGTCAATTGGGTCCAGACCCCTCATTGTAATTCTAAGCTATTTGTAAAAATCTGAGAACAGACTTGACAATGAAAATATTTGTGTCAAGACCTCCCCCCAGAAAATAAATAAGTTTTAACCCCCTGGAAATCTTTTCCAGATCTGCTCCTGTATGAAGATAGTGAAATTAATATTTCATTTTACAAAATGGCTTCCAGTGGGAGTATACTGAAAACGTCAGAAGAAACGTTTGAGTATAATTGTACAGCTTGTGCTGAGGATGATTTGATTAAACAAGCACTAAAATATTGTGTAGAATGTCAGAAATATTGCTGCAAGGATTGTTTAACATCTCACAGAAGATTTGATTTCTTAAAAGGACATTCATTTCTTGAAAATTCATCAGTGAAGCCACAAGGACAGCCGAGGTCTTTACCTACATTTCCAACAAAACAATGCAGTCAACATATAGGAAAGATAATGAACATGTATTGCCAGGACCATGATGTTGTGTGTTGTCATGTTTGTGCGGCTGAAGATCATAGGTGAGTACAAACTGTAGCATTCTAATTTTTCAACCATTTTAACCATGTAACAAATGCAGTACAACTTTAATATATAATTTTGTAATGAATGATGGTTTTAGCAATATTACTTCAAAACTTAATAATATTACTAAGAAATGAGCCAACGAGTTCTCACTACGTGGGTGAAATTTAACATAATGTCAGAATTTTCTTGGAATGATAATACTAACTATGTCTGGGAAATGAACATAGAGTGTTAATCACTGTACCACAACCCCAACTAGTCTCTAACAGATACATTCTAACAAAGGGAACTTCATACGTCTACTACTAATTATATATTTTTGAGACCCAGTTACACTAAAACCAAGGACCTTCTGAATCGTTAGTGCCACTCTACCACATCACCATAAAGCTAGCTTGAAGCAAAAAATCTAATGGTGCAATCGCATGATTCCATTAGAGTAAAGATGCAATCACACAATTCCTGACAAGTTATCTATTTTAGGAGCCAAATGTAACCCCATAAAATCCCTAGTTCAAACTGGTATCAAACTCATAACTTTCTGGGTAGTAAGCTCTACCCTCTCTAAAAAACAGATTGCAGGAAACAGTAACAAAAGCCGTATTTTACATGTAAAACTATTTTATCAAACTAAACACACAAAAGATATAACTCTAAATACATTCAATGCTAGCTGTGTGAGAGGTTTTAATACAAATTTTTATCATATTTATCATGATATGACTATTGTACTAATTCAACCATTTACTGGTTGCTACATTGGCAAAAATTGGCCACATTTTCTCCTTAATGCGACGGAGCTGAATCGAAATGCTCTCATTTAATTTCTAAGTAACTGAGGGATATGCAACAAGGCCAAGTTATTTCCTGAACATTTGTCTTTCGATACAAGAAATTTAAACCCTAAACCATGTGTTCTCATTCAACACAAAATTTGCATTTCACTCAGTTATATTATCACAAATTGAGGTCTTAAGCACTTATTACTTTCAGAAACTTTTTTCTGACAATAAGGAGCACAGTGCCCCTGTCTAACACAAGTGATACATTGGGGTCATATTTATCTTTTGAGACCGCCTTGAAACATCTTTTGATGAAAGATGTCATTTTTTGCTACAACCTTAAGTAAAATTCATTAAATACAGTAAAAAGCACAAATTTCAAGGCAGGTAGGAGGTGTTACCAAACACGTTAAAATAAAGAATAGACCAGTTAGAGGTAAAGGTTATTGATACTCCACAGTCGACATGTATAAAATTAAAGATATATTTACACTGACAAATCAGCTATCATACCATTTATTATGTTATCATTATTTTGTTTACTTCATGTTGATATTTTTCATGATAATAATAGTCATGATATTTATAATGCTATGAGTGTACAGTATTTTTATGTCCAGTTACAGAATATTCTTCTACGAGAGGTGTTCAACTTATATTTGAACAGATCTGAACTCTGATTCTGAAGCCTATGACCGGATTGTTTCCTCTAAAAATTGCTTTTTATTTGTATTGTTATGTAAATAATCATGTTCTATGAAACAAAATTATTTAAACTTATCTTATCAAACATATTTATAGCATGTTAGTTGACCACCCCAAAAATTACTATTTTAGAGTTTTACCACATTTTTTGCTCTTACATATGGTCTGTTGGATGTGATATAAATGTTATAATTACCTTTTTGTATCCCAATAGCATGTGTAATTTGATAAAACAAAATTACGTTTTTTAACAAAAAAATATGCATTTTGTCATTTTAGCCTTTAGTCCGAAATCAGTGTTTGAGAGCATATATCATACATTCATTAATTTTACAAAGTAGATTTTTAAATTATTCAATTAAACATATCCTTATTAAAACTTTAACGTCCAAAGTGTGTAAATTGAAAGGGATGCAATTATCAATGATGTTTTAAGGGGTCAAAAAAGTGATCCTTTATAGGGTAATTCAAAGACAAGTAAGAGAAAGTCGTCACATTTTGGTCAAATTTAGTAACGTATAAAACACTATATTTTCACTTTTTATAATTGAAGTTGCTAAATAATATAGTCATACACCAATTTCAAAGACATGATTTGCTTAATAGTTGTAGTTACTTTGATATGACCATGTTTAGAAGTATTTACTTTAGCTTTCATTGCTTGATATGACGTCACATAACATAAATATAAAAGCCTCATTCAAAGCCTGTGTAGAGGTTTCGAAGTAGAACTTTGGGAATATTTGTCTTTATCACATAAACTAAACATATACATATATCAAATGAATTAGTAGTTGCAGAAACATTCATAAATAATGTTATTTATCAGGTACTTGATCCAGCTCAACGTTCATTTAGATAATGTTGTTGTCAGACAAATAAAATGCAATTGCACGCACATTTCGAACTGCAAAGAACACGAAGAAGTAGAAATATACATGAACAAATTGTGAAAGAAACAACTTCGCAAAATCTTATGGGATAAAGATGAATAACAACTTCTGAAGTGACCGTTTACTTTAGATTTCGCTATGTTCAAAACGCCAAAACTACGGTCCCTTCATTAATGTTTAATAACAGCCTTATGTTGTTTCAAAGTCTTAATTGTAATATGCCAGTCGATTATAGACAATCCACTTGTAACATTTTCAAGTAAAATGTGGATATTTATTGTAAGAAATTGATTTTTATCCCATGAAAAAAGTGTTCAAATATAAGTTGAACACCTCTCGTATACTACAGACAAACAACATATATTATAAACTCATAAATTATTGAAGTCTTTATCATAAATAATTGACAAAAAATAACACTTTGGTTGCCGGATTCTGGTATTGACCAGATTAATCATTTAAAGTATTCATAAAATGATTTTAATTCAAGCTAAGGTGAGAAAATATAGTTCTCAAGTTACAGTGAACAAAACTGTACTCATAAAAGAATTGAAAATCTTTTGAAAAGTTTTTTACATTAGAATTAATTTAATGGTGATATATTATTTCAGATTATGTAATGGTATGATGTATGTCTCAGATAACATAGACCAATTGTACAACAAGACAGATACATCCAGAATCACATCAGACCTAAGTGATATTTTAGATGACATAAACAAATGGCAAACACATAACAATACTTTACTACAACAACTACAAGAATCTAAGACAACTGCTATAAAAGAGGTCAATGAATACAGAATAGAAATGGAGAAAGTCCTGAAAAAGCTGGAAGAAGCATCCATTAAAGAAATAGACGAGGAATATAAGAAGTTAGAATCACAGATACTGGAAGAAAGAAAAATATGTAAAGACTACATTGATGACTTAAAGAAACTTCAACAACTTTTTGCACAAGCTTCAGGAAACATAGCCCAGCAGTTTGTCTGTACCAAGCTTGCCAAGAAGAGTTGTACCACAATTGGTGATGATGAAATGAAGAGAGAGAAAATCAACCATGCCACAGTAAATTTCCTTCCTTCTAAAGAATTAAACTCCAGCTTACAAAGAATGGTCCATTTAGGGCAATCATCAGCTATATTATCAAGAAAAAACATGACATTGTATACAGCTACGAAGATAGATGATATCAATGTCCGACTAGACAAAGACAATTCAAGTCAATTATGTGTAATACATGGATCATGTATAGTAGATGACACAGTAATATTCTCAGACTTTATGCAGGACAAGTTGAAACGTTTTGATGTATCATCACTATCACTGATAGATTACTGTGAGGTACCAGATCCACATGGCATATGTAGAGTAGGAGAGACGGAACTAGCAGTGGCATGTGAGGAAGCCATCCAATTTGTAACAACAGTTGGCCAGTTGTCATTATTACATTCCATCAAAATGAATCATGAGTGTTATGGCATAGCCTACAATAATGAAAATTTGTATATAATTGATGGAGACAAGTCATTATATATGTATGATATAAATGGTAAATTATTGAAGACTATTTCCAGTGACAATAGTGGACTGTCTCTTTTTGAATGTAATAACCTGGTCACCTTCAATGATAAAAGCGATAGATTATTTGTTGCTGATATTATGAAAGGAATGGTTTGTTTCAATGCTGAATGTGATCTTATCAAGACCATATCAGATTCTGATGTAAGGCCTTGTGGCCTTTGTGTTGATAGTTATGGTAATATAATAGTTACATATAGAGGCTTAAAAACAGTTGTTCAGTGTGATAGAGATGGACAGGAATGTGGTACAATTGTCAGTAAAACAAGTGAATACCCACAATGTGTGTGTATACATTACAGACTTAGAAAAATGTTTGTAGGTTACTGGTCAAACACAGTAGAAGTTTACAATCTGACATGGAAGTATGATTAGATTATCTAAAATATTAATGTATGAGAGATATTTTATACAGTTGAACAGTTTCTTTCTTTTGTATATCAGATTTTAATGTTAAATAATATAGTTACAATACATTACATTTGTATATCCAAATGACATATAATTGTTTAAGTGTTGTAGAAGAATTAAACAAGCAAGAGTTTGGATGTGTGGACATAAGATCACAAGACTAATGAGACTGCTGAAAGCTATGAATTATATTTACCTTGCCCTTATCTTGCTTAACGTATATATTTAGCAAGTGTTGGGATTATATTTCATTTTGACACAGTTTATAGTTTTTTTTAATTCTAGTGATTCCATAATTTTTTATACCTACTATATCCTATTATTAGTGATTGAAGATAAATTATTTACTCTATGATTATTTAGCCCAATTAAAGTTATATAACTAAAATGTTGTTCAATTAGTTATTTTATCATAGATCAGAAGTGATAATAAAGCAGAAATACAAGATGATCACCTCCCCTTGATAGGGAAGCTTTCAATAAAGTTTTGACAAGTTCCAGCTACCAAATGTTTAAATATAGCACCGACAATAATCGTTGATGAACAAATAAAAGGGAACATAACAAAATCTGACAGGAAAAAGTGGACAATATTCACACCTTTTCTTGGTAATGAAACTTTCTATTATGTTTCCAGTCATAATTGCTAATGAATATTGCACAGATAAAATTGGCAACACATATATTTCACCTTTGAAGAGCAAAAAATAATTTCTTAGACCTCAAAATCAATCCTACAACTGAAAATGGCAGGTCTGGTTATAAAACTAAATAAAAAGACCCAAAACAACAGACATCTCACATTTCACAGTTATGTCAATATCTGATCAAAGAACCAGGAGTAAATAAAAACAAATCTATGTTTTTATATCATCTGATCATAGAAATAATCGATAAAAACATTACAGTATAACAACATAGCTATGACTAATATTAATCTTCATCGATACCTAGATATGCCGTCTGCTACAACTATTCCGCCTGAGTTATTACAGCATAAAAACAGTGATCCTACTGAAAATAGTTACGGTCAAAAACTTTTAAATCTTTGTAAAACGAATGAAATTTTATTATTGAATGGTAGACTAGAAGATGGTCGTTGTATTTTCAATTCCATCCACAGAAATATACCGGTATCTAGTACTGTTGATTATGTAATCACCAGGCATGAAAATTTTTATTTAGTATCTTCAATGTATGTTCTTGACATAAATGAATTTTCAGATCATTGTCCAGTTACATTTAATCTGTCGTATAACAGTTGTTCCACTAATAATAGTTCGGGTTTTTCTTACGATAAGATTATCTGGGACTCGGGCAATGTTGGTTCATTCTTGGGTGATTTAGAAAATCATCGCCAGGATTTTGAAAATATAGTACAAACTTTGTCGTCTGCTAATCCCGATATTGACAGTTGTATGAAAGATTTTACTGACACTGTTTATAAGATTTCCTATTCACATTTCGGGAAAACCTGCTCGAATCAATATAAACCAAAAAAGGCAAATACACAATGGTTTAATGCCGAATGCCGTAGAGCCAAAAATATATTTTTTGAATGTAAAAGAAATTTTCAACAGAACCAGTCGGAAAACAATAAAAAGTTATTTTTAGAGAATAGATCTAAATTTGCTAAGATTAAACGTAAATCTAGGAACATATTCTACTCAAAAGAGAAATCTAAACTTATGAAGGCAAGTAAAACTTCACCAAGAAAATTCTGGAAATATATTATCAAGTATAAAAATGTTAAATCTAATAACTCACACGTAGGTCTGGACGATTTTGTTAAACATTTAGAAAGTGTTTCAAATCTGTCTAACTCTGATTTCGATATTAATGATCATATCTCATCCCGGGATGAGGAAATATACATCAATGAATTAGACGATTCTATTTCAATCGATGAAGTCTCTAAGACGATTAAACAGTTAAAAAGAAACAAAAGCAGTGACATGTTTAATAATGTAGCCGATTTTTTTGTTGACGCTCGGGATTTTATCTCGCCATTTCTTTGTACTTTTTTTAACCATATATTTGACAAGGGGGTGTATCCAGACAGTTGGTGCAAAGGGATCATAGTACCTATTTTTAAGAAAGGGAACCCTTGTTGCCCCTCAAATTATCGTTTTATAACTCTTATGAATGTTATTGCAAAAATATTCTCTCTTATATTAAGAAATAGAATAAATAAATGGGATGAAAGCGATAATATATTTAACGAATCGCAATTTGGATTTCGGGACAATAAATCAACTGTGGATGCTGTCTTTTTTCTGCATAGCGTTATTCAAAAAGTACTAGCAAAAAAAAATTAAACTATGGTGCGTTTTCGTTGATTATGAACGGGCATTTGATACTGTAATACGTGATGGTTTATGGGTAAAACTATTGGACTTAGGTCTAAGTTGTAAAGTATTACGAATGCTTAAGGCAATGTATAACGTCGTTAAATCATGTGTCAAAGTTTCGTCTCACCAGAATTTGTCCGATTATTTTGAAGTTTCGATTGGTCTGAAATAAGGAGAGCCTCTTTCGCCACTATTGTTCATTTTATTCATTAATGATATTTCTAACTGTATTAACTTAGATTCTTTAACAGAAACTGATATAGAACTTTTATCTATATATCTTATTTTATTCGCTGATGACATTGTACTGTTTACTACAAGTCCTCAAAGTTTACAATCACAAGTTAATAATATTCATGACTACTAAAAAATGGGGGTTGAAAATTAACGTGAATAAAACAAAAGTCTGCATTTTTGAAAAACGTAAACTATTACATGACGAACGTTTTTCATAGAAAATGAAATGATTGAAATCGTTGATAATTTTACGTATCTTGGAATACACTTCCATAGTAATGGTAATCTTAGACATGCTGTAAGAACGTTTAAACATAAAAACGAAACTTGATTTATTTGACTCTTTAGTCGTTCCAATTTTACTATATGGGTCTGAATTATGGGGGGTTTTCCAGTATAAAGAAATTGATAAGTTCCACTATAAATTTTGTAAAAAAGTGTTAGGCGTTCGTACAAGTACTCCAAATCTAGCAGTCCTCGGAGAACTTGGTAGATTACCTCTATACGTTAAAGCTTTAGAAAGATCTGTCAAATTCTGGATTAAAATAATGTCGAATCAATCCTCTGTTATTTATCAATTATATAATGAACAATGTCAGTCAAACAATGTTAATACATGGGCACATAATATAAGCAAACTTATTTCAAACCTTGGATACAGAAATATATATCTAAACTTTAATCCGAATTTTAACTATCTCCCTTCCCTTAAATGTCGTTTGCGCGATCAATTTATCCAAGAGTGGAATTCAAGTAAAATTACTATGCCAAGTCTTAGTGTATACAATATATTAAAAAACGAATTTACATTTTCGAATTTCTTACTGTTGATTGATAAAGATTCACTTCGTATACAAATCTCTCGTCTAAGATTGTCCTCACATTCGCTTAATATTGAAACCGGAAGATCCCACAATTTACCAAGAGAAAATAGGGTCTGTAAAGTATGTTCTTTAAACCAACTAGAAACAGAATTTCATTTTTTATTATGTTGTCCCCTATATACTGAATTAAGAATATCTAGGTAAATTTTCATGGCCAACATCTCACAAATTTGTCAAACTTTTAAACTCGGAAAATAAGAAATTAAGGAATATATCAATTTTTATTAAGGAAGCAACAAAATTAAGATCAACTGTTTTAGGCCAAAACTAGAAATTTCTACTGAAATTCCTACTTATAAGTAAATAAATAACTTTGTTTTTATGGCATAGATAATTACTCGTGTACTTTAAATCTATCTGTATTAAGTTGATATGTACGTATAATCTGTTGTGATGTTATACATATGAATCTGAATACTATTGATGTAATTATATGTATGATTTTGTAATATTAATGTAATTATTATACATATGCATAATCTTTTCTTTGATATGACACATGTGTTTTTGTGTTCTACATGTATCTGGATAACTACAATATATTATGAATGACCTGATGTAATGTTATAAATGAATTTGTGTTCTACTTATGTAACTGTTATACGTATGTATGATGTGTTTTGATGTTATTCATGTGTATTTGTAATAATAAAGACTTTATTTAATGAGGCTACACATTTGGATAAATCCAATCTTCCATGTGGACCTCTTATAAAACATCTACAAGTTATTTACAATATTTACATAGTGAAAAACATATAATAAATTAACAAATTAAAAGATAAGTAAAGTAGAACAAGCCTGAAATAAAAGAGTGAATATTAACAGTGGACAAAGACCATGTTTCATTTAGTGAGATTTCCATTTAAGGTATTGATTATTGAATGATGTTAAACTTTTCGCGAGTCGAATATTAAAAGAAATTTCGTTCCATATGACTGATCCTGAATATATTAAGGATTTTCTGAAGAATTCAAGTTTAGGTTTTGGGATTTTCAATTGTTTATTAGAATTTAAATATGTTATTCATGTGTATTTGTTATATATAAGTATGATTTGTATTGATGTTATTCATGTGTATTTGTTATATGTAAGTATGACTTGTATTGATGTTATCCATGTGTATTTGTTATATGTAAGTATGATTTGTATTAGTGTTATTCATGTGTATTTGTTATATGTAAGTATGATTTGTATTGATGTTATTCATGTGTATTTGTGTAATATTAATGTATTTGTTATATGTATGTAACCTGACTCTTATAGATGGTGATTATGCAGCTTGAACTTAAGCTGCTGGCAGTGAGAGGTCCGTAATCTCGGGATCAAGTCCAAGTCAGGAAACATTCACACAAGTCAAATAATATAACTTAATAATTAAGACAAAGTCCACTTTTCACATTATGGGTACTTTATTTAAAAATTACAAAATAGCTCACTGAAAGATCCTATAGATAGCTCTAAGTCTTAAAGTTCAAAGCTTTCGAAAATAACGAAACATGAAAATACGTCTTGTAAGTTCTAGAAAAGTAAAGTTCTAAAAATACGTGTTTATTAGTCAAAGCCAAAGTAAAAAGTGAACCTAGAACTTGCTGCTGCGGGCTTTTGGAATGTATTTTCAAAACGAGGCTGGATGAGCTTGTAATGTATCTAACCTGTCCGAAACGTGTAACCTTAAAAGGATTTGGCATGTGCTTTGGCACTAGTGATGTTATGATCTTTAACCTCTATAGTATCATCAGTGAACTATTCGTTACAATGTATAATTCATAAACATAGCAAGGTATAAATACAGTGAATACAGATAAACGCCGTAGTGTTTTGTACCGGCCGAAGTCTAATATGTATATGTATTAATGTTATTCATGTGTATTTGTAGGATTGGATTTGATTAGATGCTATGCATGTGTAATATTTATGTAACTGTTGTATGTATGTATGATTTTATTTTATTTCATTTAGGTGCATATGTGTGCTATTAATGTAATTGTCATATGTATTTATGGTCTGTTGTGTTGTCAAACATGTGTATTTGTGGGCTTATTATGTAAATGTATTATGTATGATCTGATGTCTATTCCATGTTGATTTTCTTTTCTGTACATCTTTTTATGGTACGTATTTTCTTTTTTATTTGTTTAATTTGTATTATATGATTGTATATATGTTTTGTGTCAAAGACATGTAAATGTCGATATTACACAATAAACTGAAACTGAAACAGTTTTTATTTACTCCTGATCATTAGGTCAGATATTGACATAAAAGTTAACTGTCAGGTATCTGTTTTGGGGTCTGTTTAATTGTTCAGCCATGCCTTCTTTTTTCAGTTCTAGGATAGATTTGAGGTCTAAGCAAATTATTTTATTTTATATGTTTGTATCGATTATTTCCATGATCAGATAATCTGATTCTTCTCATCAAAATGTTCAACAAAATAAAATATAGGGTAAGGGGAATAACTCATTTCATAAATCAGTTACATACATTACTGATTTGTGATTTTGGAACAGTAAAACAGTTGTCTCTCAGTGTCAAGGATAGTGTTTTAAACTGTTGCCCTCGAACTACGGCCTCTGGAAACAGTTCAAAACACAATCCGCTCCACCTCCGGCCAACTATTTGACTGTTCTAAATCACATATGGAATAACAGTATACCAGTCCTAAGTACATCAATGACAGGGATTTAAACTTAAAGCATGAAGATTAACAAAATCTTTCATAAAATCATGTACTACATGTATTAATAAATTTGACATTTTAAATCCTTTTGTTAAAATTTGAAGATTAATCACACCTGAAAAGAGGTGTAATCCATGGGTGATTTTTTTCAAGACTGTTCCAGTAGATCAGGAATTTTACGACCTGACAAAGATATCTTTTTCAACATATAAGTAACTTGAATTATGAAATTCTAGAAATTCAGGGTTACAAGACATTTAATCTTTCACCTGTGAACACCAGTTAGAAAGTAATGGAAGGTTCAAGTTTAGGCCATGCCATACCAAAATTTTGTTAAGCATCCACATAAACTCATAGGTTTTAGAGTCAAGCCAAAAAAAATGTTGGTGAAATTTTCTTAAATAATTCAGATGTTCAAGGATTCGACAAGGAAATTTTGTGTTCGGGAAAATGTGTTCGGCCACAACCGTGCCATTAATACAATACATGTATATATTTTACGTAAGAAAACACTAATCATTTTATATATAACCGTATGTTTTAACTCTGTACTAGAATTATTATGATGATGTTGTTTTTTTTTTTCATTAAAAAAATATAAAATGCATTGTTTTTGTCGTAAAATATTTGTGTTTTCGTTTTTGGATTGTGTGTTTTTGTGAGTAGGTACCTGGGTTTGTCAAACTTGAGTTGACGCTTAACAAAACTCTGATTTGGCATGGCCTAACTGAACTCAGCCTATTGATAATTGTGTATAAAGATAAATCAAACTTACCACAATCAAAATTGATGGCACCAATACATTCAAGATATGAATGTATTCTACCAATACTATTTACATCACCACAATTCTTTAATCCTGGTCGTACTGATGTCTTGTTTAAATAATTAGGTTTACATTTCTTCCTATAAAATCAATTAACATATTAATTAAACATATTTTCATCAAATTCTTACTCTAGCCAAAATGATATAAAAGAATCAAATACTGTTACAAATAACTGTAACTATTTAAATAAAAGAATGCCTGTATCAATCTAAATATTTTTTTTGCAAATGACCTGGTTAGTTAATTGTAAACTAAATTTTTGAGTGTAGAATTTTCATTTTATGATCAAACTCACAGGAGCAATTTGACATTTTTAGGTGGAGAAATAAATTTTCATTTTATTTGCTTTCATTTTCCGTAAACACATATCCTATAGACCGATGCCGAGTAAGATCTCTTAGAGTCATTCTGAGGGTCACATTGAAATATCATTAATGTTGACCTATCAATGCATAGCTTTCATCTAGACCAAACACTATTAATAGTATCTTGATTTCATAATTTCATTTAGACCCTGGTTCCAAGCTGTGATTGGATGGATCTATTCATATTGCGTGATGTAGAAGATATAAACAACTTACTAAACATGATGATGATATGGTCATGAATATAATAGTGAGAAAAGGTCACCTGGAAGTGACCCATATAACAAAACAATCAGATCTGAAATTAGCCAGTATGCAATAGAGAATTGTAGATCAGGTTTAAATCAGATTGATGTGCTCTTTATCTAGATAGAGAAAACAGCAAAAATCTGAAGTTTCTTACACTTGAAGCCAATCACATGACTAAATACCTTGAAATTAATCATTTTTATGTAAAGAGACAGAATCAAGTATACAGTTCCTACTTTGTTGTTGAAAGTTGATGACACATATATCATAGCCTAAAAACTTGATAAAACAGTAATATAATACATAAATAACAAGAGCTGTCCATAAGACAGCGCGCTAGACTTTTCTCAGTTCTTAGGAATCGGTGTTATGGGTTTTGATAGTCATATAAATAAAACAGTGGAGCCAGGGTTATGGGCCTTGATGGTAAAGTGGAAGTAGTGCTGATGAATAAGTATTCCAAGTTTGAGTTGAATATCTTTGATATTATTTAAGTTTGTAAAAACTTTAACCTTGATTTTGGATGTTTTCTAAGTAAAAAATGGGCAAAACTCCTAAAACAGTGGAGCCAGGGTTATGTGCCTTGATAGTAAGGTGGAAGTAGTGATGATGAATAAGTATTCCAAGTTTGAGTAGAATATCTTTTTTAGTATTGAAGTTATTCAAATTTGTAAAAACTTTAACTTTGATTTGCAATCCCAACACCAACGCCAACGCTCGGGTGACAGTATAAGCTCTCATTTTCTTCGAAAGGTCAAGCTAAAAGTAGAAAACTCTGTTGTTACCAATATTTCGGCCAAAGCCTTTATCAAGAAATTATTTCAATAAAGGCTTTGTCCTAAATATTGATAACGACAGAATTTTCTACTTTTATACATAATACTTGTATATTCCCTTTGGAATTATATTGGACATAATTAAGTAACATAATATATTTACCATGATTCTATGATAAAGTTTCTTATTTTTAGATATCTTTCAGGAGTTTTAGAAGGTCTATCATCAAAGAATTCTTTAAGAACTTCTTTCTCTTGTTCAGTGATTTCATTAGAATCTAATATAACTTCTTTAACAGGTACAGGAAAATGTATCACTTCACCATCCTCCCTTAGTAAGGCATTTACTGAAATAACAAAAATACCATGTTAAAGAATTAAAAATAGAATAATTCAGAAAGACTCTACCAAACAAATATTATACAAACAAATAACTCTCTGTTCATGTATAACATGTTCACTGCATAAAGGATCAGACATTCCGAAAAGTGCAGGTCCGATGGTCCTGACCAGTAAAAGTTTAGTCGGTCAAGTAAAAAGTCTGTTGTAGCTGGTCTAAATGTCCGGTAAAACTTGATTTTTTAAAATTAAAATGTGGACAACTATAAGCTTTCTTATTGTATTTCCTAGGTTAGTATTGAACTAATTTTGATATTTTGACTTCAGTTAAAAGTTAAAATAATGACAGAGTAGCCACTAGAAAACAGTTATGATGAGTTATATTGTTTTGCCTTTCCCTTAGTATTCAAACTAGTAATAAAAAATTGTTGTTAATAAAGTTTTAAAAATCTGTAATTTCGATGATTTCTTCCGGTCCAGTGAAACCTGATTCGGTCCTGATTCCTCCAAGATCACTGGACAGAAAGATCACTGGACAGAATGTCCAGTAATGTCAAAACACTTTTCGGAATGTCTGTAGAGGACTTTGGTGTAAGATAATTTTTCATTTCACCGAGTGAGTTCAGCAATGTATAACTACAAGTAAAAATATAATTTTCTGAACTCACAAATTGAAATAAAACCATTCTTGCACTGACGTTGACGAATATTCTGTTTCTTTAATGCTTTTTGTGGGTTCTGTCGGAGATAATCTTACACACATACAAAGATGATCTCATTTATCTTTTAAATTGACATCACATTATAAAATTTTACATTTTCATAGAAAAACAACAGTGTTGAACACATTTCACCACATTGAAGGAAGTTTTATAATGACTCATATATACTCTCTTATAAGAACTCATAAAATAAATTACCTAGAATTTTCTGTGAATCAATTTGTCTATAACTACATTCTTCTCTTTTTAAACCAAACTTTTGTTCCCATCGTGAAATCTCTGATGTCATTGTTTCTATAGAGTCTTTATCAACTGAATCATTTACATTTTTATCATTTTCAATCTCACTATCAATGTTATGATTCATTTCAGATGTATCGGCATTGTCTTCTATCACATCAGATTTATCTATAGAATGATCTGTCTCACATTTAGAATTTCCAGCCCTTACATCAATACTTACAGTACTTTGATTCATACTTTCGGTACTTTGATTTTTACTGGCTTCTAAAATCAGTTTTTCATACACAGAGTTAGGTGATATAGATCTACCAGCTAGGAATGGATTATCATCAGACTCATCATCATTTTCTATATCAATATCTACATCATCATCACTATCTGCTTTCTGATTGGTCGATTCATGTGTGTCTCCACCAATGATATCAGCCACAGCACAAAATCCTTCAAGATTTTCAATCAAACCTGGGGTTATTGTTAATTTCTTATCTAAAACAACCTCTGATAGATTCTGATGATTATCAGATTTATTCACTGTAGTGTTAACACTAGAATGTACTTGTGTGGTAGTCTTTGATTTTAATTTCTGTTTTGGTCCATTTATCTCATTTCTGTCCAAATTTTCTGTTGGCTTTCTCTTACAATAAGTAGTGATCTTTTCTTTCAAACCATTTCTATAAACAACAGGATGTTTTCCTCTCTTGTGTATATGATGTTTATTGATAGAAGGTATGGTAGGTTCAGCTGTAGTAACAGTTTCAAGTACTTGTGTTATAGGATCAGTACAGGGTGACACAGTACAACTCTCCTCACACTCTGTTTCCACAATATCTTTCTTCTGAAAATACATGTATACAAAATATAACACATTGATTTTAGTTTATAAACACTTATAGGTTTAAATCCTAATACAATGTTTTGTATTTAAAAGGCATTTTAATAAAGCTGAAGATCTTCAAAGGGGCATAACCCTTGGTCTGTCTCCTAAATTTTCATACAAGTTGTCTATACTGTTATAAATACATTTTATTCAAATGTCAGTGACCCATACATTAACCCTGTTGATTTAAAACTTACAATAGTACTTCTGTACTTGTGTAATCCATTTTGTTGCAGTCTAGGCAACTAAACCAAATTGTTTTAATTTGTTTTCTTAATAAGCAAACTTCCCCTGATATCATTGATATACTTTTGTTTGGTATGTATTTTATTTGGTCATGAATTATCTTACTAGTTCTCCCTACACAAAAGTCAACTTTTAATAATACATTATACTATTATATTTTAGCTTGAGTGACGATCAAGTTATAAGATTTATCACTTTTAAGTGCTCTTTCTGATCCCCAATTAATGAGCAGAAAGGTTAAAAATTTATAAAAAATAAGCTTAGAAGGTTTTGAATTTGGTTTTATCCAATGTAAAGCTGGCTACCCTATGATTACCACTCCAATGTCATATCCACTTGGCCAACACCTACGCATAACCTGCTATGATCAGTAATTGAACCTGGATCAGTTTTGAATCAATAAAGCTAACATCTACAACCAAAATATACAGAAAACAAGTAAAAAATTGCTGCTAAATGCAGCAAAGTGATTGTCACGGCAAACAAAAAAAGAATTATTGAGTATAATCTAAAAAATTGCTGCTAAATGCAGCAAAGTGATTGTCATGGCAAACAAAAAAAGAATTATTAAGTATAATCTAAAGGTAACTCAAAAAAGCATTGTATTGAATTGTCATGTTAAGGTTTTTCAGTAATAGAAAGGTAACTTGTTATAAAAGTTTTCCTGGTCATATGTAACATTCTCATTCCCAGAGCCTAGTAAGATTCTCGATACTAGTTAGATCGAGAATCTTGATAACCTTGGGGTACGAGAATGGTCTGGATCTAGACACCATCTTTATGCCGACAGGATGTTTGGTTTCTGTTGGGATTTATTTCCAGTAATTCATATTTGCATGACGCTTAAAAAGATCGGCAAAAGGGAAAACATACTCTTTCAGAAGAGAGCTTGAATTGCTGTTTAGCCGTGTATACTCCTTAGAGTAAAAAATTCAAGCAATATGCGCTAGCGTTTTATACTGTCTCAAGTATAATTATTTTAGAATACAATAATTATAGCGTGCCCAGCAGCGTGTTCAGTTACCTTGAACATTCCGTAACGGAAGAATCGGAACAACTTAACCAATTGACAGCTCAACCCGAGACGACTCAATATCATACTAAAGGAATTGAGTTGTCCCAACTTTGTGTTGAGTATTGCACGGGTTGAGTTGTCTTCGGGTTGAGTTCTCACGTATCATTAACGTTAGCTAACAATGGTTACTGAACACGGGGCTGGTAAAGATATGTAAAACCAGTGAGTCTATTTATAGAATGCCAGAAATTAGCGCGCCCTATGTAAAAACCATTGATTTAGATTCGCACACGTTTATAATTATATTGATATAGGTATTTTCGGAAATTCAAGCAAGTAACCCAACAAAACATGGCTACGACGAGCCTATTCACACGCCCCTTATTTGACTTTTCAACGTCCATTTTTTCATCATATGACCTCAAGTGCATCGTTTTGATTGGCTTTAGGCAACCGGTGTTGACTACAAAATGCTCAAATCTTGATAATTGTCTATATCGCCGGTCCAATGACCGGCGATAATGATATTGACCTTTACTATTAGTCTTTAAACGGCCAATGAAAGTTTACCAAATTCCAATATAGCTGGAAAACTGTATATGCATTTGTATTGGTTGAGCGTGTAAACAACGCCTCATATGGTATTATCATACTAGTGACGAATGCAACCTCGTATTACGTCATATATAGCGTGGCTACACTTTGTATTCAAGTTCAATAAGTTGCTCTATGTTTATAGGTGAAAGATCAGAGATGCACGTTTAAAAAAATCAATGGTTACTTTCATTTTTGTTAATTTCCCATTATCTAACTTGTGCAAAACTGTCCAACATCTTTGATTTTCGACATTTTGATATTACAGGCGTGAGAATTAGTTGCATCTATTTTTTTAAAAATCACGAGACAGTCATGCAATTTAAATGTGTTTGTCTCTGCCTAACAATAGAAATATCAGTTTGCACGAAGTATTTTAGCAGAGGTAGAAAGTCAACGAGTGATGATCGTGCTTTGCGTATGTCGTCAGTAATTTCTTATATATTCTATATAGAATATTTTATAATTAATTAGTCACGATCGATGATCCTTCTTTGCGTATGTCGTCAGTATGTTTACTAAATCTATTATCATACTAACGCCAGTATACAATACATAATAGGATTATAATCAGTCATGGTCTGATAATCCTTCTTTATCCTTGGTGTCATTAATTTCCTTCTAAGTGTATGGTGTCAGTGTTTGCGTAAGTAAGTTAGACGGTCCCCTTTTCATGAGAGTCGAAAGGATTTGCGGAAATGGTCGATATAAAACGCTGATTTTTCGTGTGTTGCACTGTTATTAGAAATATTGTTTATATGGTTTCCCAAAAAAATGCTTTTTCTATGTAACTTTTAACGGAAATGGGCTGTACTATGACTGCATTTAAAAAACCAATAAATGTCAGCAGTAGAAATTGAAAGGATTTATGTCACGTGACTTTTGCCCATTGCTATCAAAACCTTCCCATCACAATATCATGGCGTTGAGATGCCGTGAAATAAGGCAATACATATATCAAACTTACCAATTTCTTAAAGAATTGATGTGCAAAGTTTTTAATCTGTACACTTGTTCTTGTAGGAATCAATTCAGCAATCTTGGTCCAACTTCTCCCATATATCTCCTGAGATAAAATAATGTAATAAAAATCAGGACACCCTACCCAGCCTCATTTCTCTCATTTATTTTTGTCTTTCCTTTAAAAACAACATTTTCCCAAAAATGACTTCCCTACATACAAACACAGAATGATTTAAGTCAGTTTCCCACTGATACACTTTGTCTATTTTTCGCGCTTATTTGTCCTTTTTCTGAGTTTTAAACTATCATTACCGGTACATGGGGATGGTGACAAATATGTGAGAAGTCACATGGACTTTTGAAGCAAATCTTGAGGAACCACAATACTCATTCCAAGAACTTCAGTATTCAAGTTTTCAAAAGTATTATCTGAATACACTAGGCCAATATTTCATCATTTATATGCAGTTTCAATAAGTTGAAGGAAATCTGACTTAAGGAATACTAAAAATGCTGCATCAAAATGGTATGAAACATATTGAAAATATCAGTTATAATATGAAAAAAGATAAAGAGAAAGTAAAGTTAGTACCATTCCTCTATGAAACATATCTTTCTCTTCTGAAGTCCATACTATCTTTTTCTGATCATTTTTCAAGCTATATTTCTTTCTGTCAGCATTACTAACACTAGCTGTACCTATCTTAGATCTTGAAGATTTACCATTTATATAATGTCTACAAATGTTAAGGAATTAAATCCTTTCATTCTAAATGACAGTCTTTATCCCAAATTAGGAATTCTTGGTTCTTATTAGATTAAAGAGGGCCAGTTCAGTCTTAAATAAACAACAATGTGATACCAACTGATCACCTGTCACAACCTTGATAACAAGAGCTGTCAGAGGAGACAGCATGCTCGACTTAGTATTTGTCACAGGAGATGTGGTTGATGATAAGGTACATACATATTTTAAAATTTGAAAATATAACCTTAACAAATTTAAAGTAAATAAATAAATAAAAAAAAAGAAAGAAAATTGTATATTCATGGAGGACAATTTTGAAAAAAAAATGTACTTGGAGTTATGATTCTTGTCACATGAGATGTGGTTGATAATAAGGAACATATATTTAAAGTTTGAAGTCAAAACCTAAAGAAACAAGCAAATTCGTTGAATTTATATCCCCCGCCGAGTACTTGTTTTTACTAACACAACAACTGGAGACATAAGGCTTTATCAATAGATATAAAAATCCATAAAACCATAATAGGGAACATACATAACTCCATGTTAATAAAAATTATCAGGACATGCCAATGAGATGCAAATTTCTTTTCTGTATTGATGGTTTCCATAAAATCTTGTTGAAATCAATCCAGCTAGGCAAAGAAATAGCAATATTTCTCTACATGAACACTGCACTATTAATCAAGGGCAATAACTCTGAGCTGAAAGGTCTGACCAGAACAAGGCGACGATATGCGCGTCTCCTCTAGATATTGATGATTCCCATAAAGTTTTGTTGAATTCCAGCCATTAGTTGCAGAGAAATAGCGCAGAAAATCTTTTTCCTCTATATGCATACTGCATAACTAATCAAGGGCCATAACTCTGAGTTAAAGTGTCTGACCGGAACAAGGCAACGAAATGCCTATCTCCTCTTGGTATTGAAGATTCCCATAAAGTTTCGTTGAATTCCAGCCAGTAGTTGCAGAGAAGTAGCGCGGAAACAATTTTTACTACATATGCATACTGCATAACTAATCAAGGGCCATAACTCTGAGTTAAAGGGTCTGACCAGAACAAGCTGACGATATGCGCATCTCCTCTTGGTATTGAAGGTTCCCATAAAGTTTCGTTGAATTCCAGTCAGTAGTATCAGAGAAGTAGTGCGGAAACAACTTTTACTCTAAATGCATACTACATAACTAATTAAGGGCCATAACTCTGAGTTAAAGGGTCTGATCCGAAAAAAGCTGACCACATGCGCATCTCCTCTTGATATTGATGATTCCCATAAAGTTTCGTTGAATTCCAGCCAGTAGTTGCAGAGGACTACTCCAGAAACAACTTTTACTCTATATGCATACTACATAACTAATCAAGGGCCATAAATCTGAGTTAAAGGGTCTGATCCGAAAAAAGCTGACCACATGCGCATCTCCCCTTGATATTGATGATTCCCATAAAGTTTCGTTGAATTCCAGCCAGTAGTTGCAGAGAACAACTCCGGAAACGACTTTTACTCTATATGCATACTACATAACTAATCAAGGGCCATAACTCTGAGTTAAAGGGTCTGATCCGAAAAAAGCTGACCACATGCGCATCTCCTCTTGATATTGATGATTCCCATAAAGTTTCGTTGAATTCCAGCCAGTAGTTGCAGAGAACTACTCCGGAAACGAAATTCGGACGGACGGATGGACGGAAGGACGGACGGACGGACAACGCCAAAACTATATCCCCCTCCCGATTCCATCGGCGGGGGATAATAAAACAGTTGCAGTAAAAACAAATCTTTTAAAATAAATTTCTAAGTTCAAGGGGAGAAAATATTGAAAAAAAATGTATTTGGAGTTATGAACCTTGTCACATGAGATGTGGTTGATAATAAGTAACATACATTTAAAGTTTGAAGTCAATACCTAAAGAAATAAAAACAACCTTGTCACATGAGATGTGGTTGATTATAAGTAACATACATTTAAAGTTTGAAGTTAATATCTTAAGAAATAACAAAGATATAGAAGAAAGTAATTTAATGCACAAAAACTTTAATCTGTGCACAATCACTTTAATCAGTTCAAAGGGAGATAATTCTGAAAAAATGTGTTTGGAGTAATGAACCTTGTCACATGAGATGTGGTTGATAGTAAGGAACATATATTTAAAGTTTGAAGTTAATATCTTAAGAAATAACGAAGACATAGAAGAAAGTATTTTAATGCACAAAAACTTTAATCTGTGCACAAAAACTTCAATCAGTTCAAGGGGAGATAATTCTGAAAAAAAATGTGTTTGGAGTTATGAACCTTGTCACATGAGATGTGGCTGATAGTAAGGAACATATATTTAAAGTTTGAAGTTAATATCTTAAGAAATAACAAAGATATAGAAGAAAGTATTTTACTGCACAAAAACTTTAATTATCTGTGCACAAAAACTTTAATCAGAAATGTGGACTCGTACAACGACACGGGGGCGAGTAGGAGAGCTCTACATTACTATGTAAAGTCAAGCTAAAAACTGAGCGATATATGGTAAAAGTATAGAAAAATATGTTTTCTCCTGTGTTATGGAATCTCACTCATAAAAATATTACCACTATGTTTCATACAGTAATATAGAACTAGTAAAGCTAACCTATCAAATGGTCAGATAATATGAAATAGAAAAGAAATCAATTTTCACTAATCCTAATCTTCAGGTTAGTGCGCTTATATGACCATTAGGCTGCAGTCCATAATTTGACCCCTTTTGTGTTGAATACAATGGCAAACTGTTAGCCAACAAAAAATATTTAATAAGATAGCAAAACTAACCCTTTCAGTATAAACTTCTAATGACAACTTTAAAGTGTTTGACAAATCAAAGATACGCAGGACGTTGAGCTCAGACTTACTAAATACAATGGAGGCCCTCCATGAAGAATAAGATGAATATTAGTTATGATTGAAATGAATGACATGATATGAAGATATAAGTACTAAGACAGATGTAAAATATGAAAGAGACAAAAAGGACAATGATGAAACATATAACAAATAAATTACATAGGTAAACTACAGTATATTTCAAATACAAATGTACATATAGATTGGGCATGGTATCTTGTGACAACTGCTAGCTTGAATGGGCATACAACCAGACAAAATAATTGGTTATCTTGTAAGAAAATAAAATGTACATGGTAAGGATACTGTTCTTCAAGCAACATCTTTTCTATAGTAGCTTTAGATTTTTCATCCATGCAGTTATTATCTAACGTCCAGTTTTGTTCTAACAGCCATGGAGGATCTGTGTATTCAGGTAACAAGTTGGCACTCTTTGAAGGAAGTTCATTAGCATCATACATATTATTGTCAGCTCTGTAAGACAAACAAAAATGATACATCAGTGTTAGATTTAATTTTTCAGACCAACTTGTCCCCTCCTGACATTAACTTGCCCCCAGTACCTTTTGGCTGCCCCAACATTTATAATCAATTTTTTGCCATTTTTATAACTGAATAAACACTTTTACAGTATTAACTTTAATCTTTCAATTTCGATTTTTATAAGACACCTATCTGCATTACAATACTTAAACTTTGAAAGATTGTCTAGATTGAGAAGAACAAATATATATTGTTGTCAGTCAGAGAACAACCATGGAAACTCTCAAATAACAACTTAATAATAAGTTTTACTTTCTAATAATATCACAGGGTGATGTTCAAGTATCAAGTAACTAGTATAAAAAATGAACCCACTTCGAGATATTCTTTGACAGGCTGAAGATGGGTTCAAACGTTCCTCATTGAAAACACAGTGCACAGTGTTACGGTATGTACGAAATATGTATGAAGAGTGAGCCTAAGCAAACTGCAGCTGGTAGAAAATTTTATAGCATTTTACAGTGCGCAGTGTGGCACTATTTTTAGTGTATGACAATATGACAATGCATTAAGAAATGTCAAAATGAGTAGAATCATGCAAAAATGCATCATCAATTCATATTAATGTGGAAAAGACTTAAATCACTTCCACTTTACAGTCCTACACATAAGGAAACGATTCTTCTCAGACCTGAGGAAGGTGGTACCGTTATGTCCAGAACCATTAAGGAAACATTATCTGACCACTTCAGCCAATTTATCAGCGGGTGAACTATTAATCTGTCAATTCAATCTGATAAGCCAAGTATCCCAATAAACACATGTGGCAATGTTTATATTGAAAGCACGCTGTACTTGATTGTTGTAGTAATCCTAATTATAATTAGTACATTCAGTCAGAAAAACTTCGTTGTGAAAGTTAGATTTTCGAGAGAATTAACTGATGATTTTATTTCAAACTAAAAGAATGGAAAAAAGGTAAGAGTAATATTATTATTGTTCATTTATTATTCAATCATTATCTATATTGCCTAATAACTTTTCAAATGGAATAATTATTAACTTCATATAATTATTTGACGTAATTCTTTTGGTAAAATTATGTAACAAGCTTGAAATTTATAAGGGTTTGTGGTAGTATTTGAAGTTACATCAAAATCTTTATTTATGTGAAAAAGATGATAATCTTTGAAGAATAATAAACTGACAAAAAGAATAAAAAATAACTTCGTTCGTAGCATTAAACCGAAACATTTGTAATCAATTAGAATGGTTCCAACAATTTTTTTAAATATCATATCTGTTATTCTAATTTGTGAATAATTTATGGCACCAGAACATACAAAATGTTCTTTAAAAAAAACATTCCTACTTGAATTGATTAGAAAATTTAAACTGTAGAAAAAATAACGCAATTCTCATTTTATTTCAGGTTTTCAATGATGAAATTTAACAAGATATTTAATATTTTCGTTGATACTAGCACACAAAAGAAATTGATTCTTATTGATGAAATATTTGATATTTTGAATAAGAAGGATTATACCTACAAGTGGAATCTAAAAAGAAGTTTACAGTCCAACCAAGGAGGGAAAATATTGCATTTTGGTCATGAATGTGCTACTGTAACATCTTTGTTAAAATTCCTGTTTAATAATACATCTTCAACATATTGTCAAACATTAGTTAAACAAATAGAAGAAGAACTTGTTGGTAAATCAGATGATAGTTCTTATAGTACAACATTGAACTTGTATCATTTGGTCGCAAAATGCAAACCGTTTCAATCGTCTATATTATTTGAAACTTTTCATATCAGTGAACCAAATATTCCAACTTTGGTAAAGGATTATAAAACACAGTTCAATGATTCTGAGTGGAGAATAATATGCTGGTTTGAAAATTATGTGTCTAACACTTTAGATTGTGGTGAACTCTCATTTGAAGATATTTTGAAACGTAAGTTTTCATTGTACCAAAATATTTTGAAATTACATGAATGTGGCAAGTCCTGGATTCAGTCCTCAAAGAAGTACTTGCAAAATAATTCATTTCGAGTGAAAGCTTCACATGAATTTGATGTAACATTGATTGCTGGACAAAGACATTTAGCCACAGTGGTAGATAGTGATATTAAGACCCTTCTGGACATTTATTGTCCAGATAGTGTAGATAATGTTATTACTTTTGATGTTACATTTTCAAAAAGTAATAATTTAATCTGGGCTGTTGTCGTCCAGAACAAATCGTTGGAAACCAGCTTCGAAGATATATGCCTAAGGATATTCTACAGGGTCAAGAAGAAACATAATGTTTACCTAGAGAGAATACTTTTGGTTGAGTATGACTCCTTAAAATGTCATTTGTCTAAAGATGGAGTTATACAAAGGTTTTTATTAAGAGATGATCTTGAAACTGGTACATTTAAAACAGTGTTAGATGATTGGAAAGCTGGTGCATATATTGATGGTACATGTGAACTTTCAGAGAATGATAAGTGTAATAGATGTTTTCCAAGTGATCACGAAACACTGACAATTGATACGTTTGACATCGTACAAGAATGGTTTGTACAAATTCCTATTGAGACACAAATTCTGCTAGAAAGCTTCCTTAACATACGAAGCGTTAACAAAGGTAAATCCGCTGTAGGATACTTAACAAAAAAACTCCAAAAGCTCTACACTCTTTATGATACGTTACTAAATGTTTTTAACAAAAACTATGTTGGCATTTTTCAAAGAGCTAATACGAGCACGTTACTAATAGAACATAAAAGCGTTGGGTCCGTATTTAACATTACATCCACTGTTGGAGCTACCAGAAGTTTGAATGCTGCAGAAAATGAGTTAAGAAAACAGGCAGACACAGACTTGTGTTATTACAACACTTACTTGAAGGAGTATGACTTATATTATCAAACAATATCCAATGAGCAAGCATCTATGACAAACCTTAGATCATGTCATCTTATTTTACTTATGGATAATTTAGTTAGACTTCAATATCTTGCTGACCCTAATCCAGGAGAACACAGGTCAAAGCAACTGTGTACTTTGTCAATCCCAGTGCAAGGTCTCCCATTAGACAGTAAAATCACTGAAAGCTGGCACCATTCTGAGTGTAGTGGGTTATTTGATTGTGCTTGTAAACAAGAGATTAAACTTGGTGAAAGAGATATTTCAAGAACTCTTCTTCATCCAACAGAAGGCGAAGAATCAGCATATGTATCATTTTGTAGTCTTATGACATTCGAATACCATGAATTATGGAGCAACCTACCTGGTATGTTTTATTTTATTCATGATATTTAATTAATCATATTTTAGATACAGGGTTAGTAAGTTTGAATCTTGGACATGACATAGTCTAAATTTCTATATGAAGATATTGTTTAAATTCTATTCTGTTTCTCATGATACAGTTTTGAAAAATGTCTTTGACTGTACTTTTTATCGAAATAATCTGTTTAGAAAACAAGATGACAAATATCAGTTGGATAGAAAATTATATGTCAGATTAATTCAAAATTTGTACACACCAAAGCGCTTTAGAAACACTTGTATTCAGTATGAAGATGTCCGTGCCCTGACAATTTCAAAGCAAGAAGACAGTACTCAAAGAGGTGGTTTTAAAACTGCTGACCCACGAAAGTGGCTACCCCCTAAATCTGTTATTGAGAGGGTTTCTGAATTGGTACAGTTTCAAATTGAGTACTTATAGACAGTTGGTTATCATGATAGTGTTTTACCACATTTTTGTAGTGGTCAAATACTGGTCAAAGGTTCTGGTGGAGAAATTGAATACAACCTTGGTCCAGAATCACGTTTTCTGTCTCTTGAAGATCTCCCGAAATTCAAAAGAAAAAAAGAAAAGAACTATGGCAGACACTCCCCAGCATGGGGCAAGGCGAAAAAAACAATTGACGTCAACTCCAAAATCTAAGTAAGATAACGCAAGAATAATTTTTTGTCCAAATGATTTTTGTTTTAATGCAAAAATAATACTATTTCTTTGTAATAAAAAAACCCTTACAATATGCATTGCTTGTGTACAGGCAATCTTCATAAACAGATATCCTGTAGAGGGGTGTCGTACTGTATCTCTACTTAGTCAATGCAAGGTCACGTCGAGGTGATCTTAGTGTCGACCAATCAATATGTAGCGTTCATATAGACGAAAACATAATTAATCACATTTTGATTTTCGTAATATCTATTTTTTAGACCTATGTTTGTATGCAGTATTATTCACAGTCTGCGATTGGGAGGCTCATTTCAAATTTCGTAATGTAGACGATGTAAACAAATTACGTATCATAATGATAACGTCAAGAATATTATGATGAGAAAAGGTCACCTGAACATGACATTCGTTTGAAAAAGGCCAGATCTAAACTAGCAAGTATGCGAGCGTTAAAATTTTAGATTTTAATCAGATTGGTGAACAGGATGCTGCACAGTAATAAAGTGATGTTACATGTAGTGAAAATTACACTTCAATAATTCTATACAGAAATGATTTATCACCCTCGCAATTTTGATATACATTGTACAATCATATTTATTGAAACAGTTGTAATCATTTTTATGTTATTAGCGTATTCATATTAACAGTATTTAATATAACCATGATAAATTGGAATATGTGATATTTTCATTGTTTGTGCTGTTTACCCTTGTCTAGCAAGTTTCGCTTTCACTGAGTTCGACAAGGGTTACATTAACAGCAACAACATTATCTATAAACTAAAATATGGTTACAAAATAGGCTAAAATATTAATATGTATTTATTTGGATACTGTGATAAATTATACAATAATTATTATTGGTTACAAATTATTAATATCATTATTCATCATGCTTGTAAATCGTATGCTATAGTGTGAGTACATTACATGTTTTCTTTCTTTGTATACATATTTGTCATATAAAGTTTGTTTTCTAAATCTGTATTTGTTCATTGATGTTTCTGTATATAGGTGTATATGCATTTATTTTGTACTATTTGAATTTGGATGTTCAGATCATCCACGTAAACATTGCTTATATAAGCATTGCCGGTTCCATTACGCACTAATATTTAGGGGTGATTTATTTTAACAAATTTATAGTTAAGTCAGTTTACTGTAATTTTATGAACGCATCATTAAATGAAATTTATAGTGTGCATATACACCTTTTTTAAATAAATGTTAAATGTCAAAGTTGTATCTTTAAATAATTAAAATGCTGTTCTAGTATTAGCTTATTCACCTATTTAGTGAGCTAGTCAATTGATTAAGGTACAAAAACACGCATGGCCTAGAATACGACATGTAATGAAGACTATTTATCTTTCTATGATAATTATTTGGTATGGTAATATATCACAAATCATGTTATTATTGTACAGTGTTTTTACAAATGTATCATTTCTGTTTCTTTGTTTAAACATTGTTATAATCTAAATAAAATGTGAAATTGACAAAATGTTGTATAATATCCTTGATATTTTCTTTCAATTTTGTGAACTGTTTATATATCAATATCAATAAAATATTTAAATCAAAATAAGTTGTGTGTATTATCTTGTCTCAATAATTGAACAGAAAGTCAGAGAGAGAAAGAAAATCTTAATTCATGAAGTAAACATGAAAACTGACCAGAGCAAGAGATTCTCATTGACTATAAATTATACCATCTGTAAGATAACAATCTTGCTCTTAACATACCATGACAGATTAATAGTTTAACTCAGGGCAATGATAACAAACCATGAAGTGTGGTCAATTAGTGTACCGTTATCAGTTTTTCCAGAAATTCAGAGATTTTGTCCCTTATGTGTAGGACTGTTTAAGGTATCGCTTGAGTTTTGTTGGATTAACATCTGTATACTGTCCTAACTGAATTGACTCAATTGAGGGTCGATGTTATATTTTTCGTGTTACCTTCCTTAAGTCCTTCTATAAATCAACAAAAAATTTCAAACCAAATTTACAAGTTCGGGACTCTTCTGGGACAAGTTTTCTAAGCATATCGCTAGCATCGCTTTGCCCCTGGTACCTTTAATTTGATATATCACATAGGTATTCCTTTTAGTGTAAGAAGGGTATCAAGGCAATAAGCGCTAGCTAGGGATATGTTTAGGAAACTTATCCCTGGTGTTTGTGTTTGATGCATTATGGGAAAGTTAGACTAAAACAAGGAATGGAGAATTTTGGGCGTAATAAAGCAAACATTGGCGAAATGTAGATTTATTTGTTTAAATATACAGTATAACACAGGCTCTAAAACCAACTACCTACATCACTAAGATGCATGTTTTTTCCATCAATGTGCCATGCCTATAATAATGTATGGACAATTAAAGAGAATACATGGTAGATGAAAATTTAAATCATGGCCAAACTGCGAAACATTTATAGATGGACCGAAGACCTTGGCTGAGCTCGCTATTACCCTTGGTCCTAATATGGAAAAGACAAATGTCTTTTCTACTTTAAGGTATCGCAACAGTATTGGCGGATTAATTTCTGTATAGTCTAAACTGAACTTTGTGTCGATCACTTCTGGTTTTTAGTTACCTCCCTTTGGTCCTTTTAAAAATCATATATAAGGGAGATAAGATAACATACCCTCATCTTTTCGAACTAAATTTGCACGTTTGGAACGCTTTATGTTTCTGTGCTTACTAATTGTGCATTGTGTGACAGTATGAATGTATGACTTAAACATGACAGGTAATGAAATAAATCAGACATTTGCAAAATGGAGACTTAATTGTATATTAAATATATGGTCCTTACAACCAACTGACTATACCCTATAAAGGATCACTTTTTGACCCCTTAAAACATCATTGATTATTGCGTTCTTTTCAATTTACACACTTTGGAAACTAAAATTTAAATAAGGATATGTTTAATTAAATTATTTCAAAATCTATTATGTAAAATTAATGAATGTATGATGTATGCTCTCAAACACTGATTTCGGACTAAGGTCTAAAATGACAAAATGCATATTTTTTTTGTTAAAAGACGTAATTTTGTTCTATCAAATTACACATGCTATTGGGATACAAAAAGGTAATTATAACATTTATAACACATTCAACCGGCCATATCTAAGAGCAAAAAATGTGGTAAAACTCTAAAAAATGATGTTTTGGGATGGTCAACTAACATGCTATAAATATGTTTGATAAAATAAGTTTAAATAATTTTGTTTCATAGAACATAATTATTTACATAACAATACATATAAAAAGCAATTTTTAGAGGAAACAATCCGGTCATAGGCTTCAGAATCAGAGTTCAGATCTGTTCAAATATAAGTTGAACACCTCTCGTACTAATCATAAGTGACCATTTCCGACATTTATTTCATATATTAATTTCTCAGTTAGCCTGGCATGAACAATAAATATATAAACATGATATATTAATATTTTTAAGTAACAATAAAATATTTGAATTGTCAAAATTGTTATTATATAACACCAGAAATAGTTCTTCACTATGATGATTGATTGTTACGACTATTTATGTTGTTTTTTTTTCACTTCATTTTATTATTAACACATCATACTGGGCCACATATTAATAATATAATGTATTTTGAAGCATTATAATCAACATTTAAAAATTTAAATTGTTTTAACAACAGTATACTAATTCATCAACTGTATTTCGGGTGTATTTCGGGAAATCCACTGTATTTCGGGAAATCTGCTGTATTTTGGTAAATACATGGACCCCATCTTTTCCATTAATAGGCTGTGCCTGTTTTAGACAGGTCATTGATTTGTCAATTAATGCCTTTGACAATTGAATACTGAAAATAAACGGTTGACATAATTTAAAAAAGAATTATTCTAGTCTTTCGTCATGTTAGAACTTAGAAAATTTAGAATGGTTCGAGTTGACTAAGGTCCGAGTGATCATTACAACTTCTGTAGGCAAAGAGTGGCATTGGGCAAGATAGATAAGATATTTTATCTATTTTCTTATATAATCAAAATATTAACAAGGCAGATAAATAAATAGCATTACTCGAGTTTAAAATCAAAATCTCCCAAAACGTCAATTTCTCCTTCGTCCGCCATTTTGGCTTAGCTTCAATATTTGGTCGGTTTCGAATAAAAAAAAATTAAAAGCAAGAAAAAATCAAATTTATTCAAGTGTTACCATTAAAATTTTATTGCTTAACATTAAAATGGATAAATAAATAATTTTTGCTATAAAATCATAATACGAATTCAAGGAGTAAGAGTTGTCGTTCTTCGGGTCATGACATCCGTTGAATAAATTTGTTGTTTGATTATCGATCCGGCTGGTTATTCCGAGACTGGAATATGTCGGAAGAAGACGGACAATCGGAACCTAGACGCGCGAAGATGAGTTCCAAGGAGGGGAAGCCAAAATTTAAAGATCCACTGATGAATGTCGCTGATGACAGTGATGATGGGGAGGTATGCCTCTAACAACTCTCTGCCTCTGGGTGGATGGCCCAGCATCCTCTTATTAACTTATTGATAAACTGTAAACATCCATTTATTTTAGGGTATTTTTAAATTTATGTATTGCCATTGTTTGCGATAGCAATGGATAGATTGCAATTTACCAGTACTAGTTTGTTTACCATTTTTTTCTCGTAAAACATAAAAACGGGGGTTTGGGGGCGGTAGTCCCTGATATAACTAAACATGAAATCCTGTATTTTCATTGGCAGTGGCTAGAGTTACGGTACCGTAACTCTAGACCCAGGTTCTAGAGTTACGGAAGTTCCGTAACTGTAGACAACCCTGACAGGGTTGTCTAGAGTTACGGAAGTCAAATAACATGCGTATGTTTCAACTTTAACATCGAAAAACTTGTTTATATTCAATATCACTCGAAATAAACAAATATTTACCGACGTGACCTATTCAATTGTTATTACACCCGCCATTTTGGATATGACTAATAAACTTACCGGATGTTTAATATACGGCGATATGTCGTTGTCGTCTTTTAAGTGTCACATAATAAGTTTACTTGAGCGAGAAGTTATAGAGTGTGATTATAATTTGGACTAAATATGTATATTTATAGGAAATAGTCGAGTCTTAGAGTAATTTTAATTGTGAATAATTTGCAAGTGTCTAGTAAGAAAGTCGGCGATTTTCGAACATTAAATTGACTTAAATTTCGTGAACAAAAATGGGAATTTAGCTTGATAAAAAGAGCTTAGTACTTGGGGGAAAACGTTAAATGAATAGTTAGAAAGTCGATGTTTTTGTAAAAAAATCCAGCTTGTCATTCCTCACCAAATCTTTAAAATTTTAACGAAAATATAAACGATCTCGTTAAAAAATACCCATTCATATTCATAACCAAAAGTCAACAATTTTACTAAAAACTCGGCAGTTATCCAGTAAAAATCGCGTTTTTTTTATCTTTTCAATTAAATTCGCTAATTCCACCAAATAAGCTCAGTATACTTATCATACAATATACATGTAAGTAAAACGCCGTGATTCTTTAGTATGCAAATCTTGTGGAAAATTGCCGAGATTTTTAAATTCTATGAATTTATAAATGTTTTAGGTAAAGATCGCCGCTTTTAAACGTGACAATGTAAAAATATATATCAACATTATTTATCAACATTATCAACAATATCAAATTGAAGTCATTTTGCTTTTGATTCTGTTCAAAAATATGGTCGATTTTGCATTCGAAAATCGCCGTTTTTTCTTACAGGACAATTAAAAATTTTAATGAAAAATACTAAAGAATCGTCAATTTATTAAAAATATATTAATTCTGTCCAAATTAGACATATTCGGTCCATATTATCAGAGCAACAGATAACCAGCGTATTTGCGTAATTACGCAATAAAAAAATACGAAATACCCTATAAAAATAATCTTAACGCGTACCGAAAAACGTTGAAAAAATCGGGTTACGCAAAAAAATCACCGACGATGCGTAATAGGGCCGCATATAATGGAATGGTGCGTCGCGGAATATGGTTGATCATTTTCACCCAGGCGCTTATGTTATCAAGCTTCTGTAATCAAGCGCCCAAAATGTCGACAGAAAGGCCGTAGAAAGTCTACATTTGAGAAGTAATCACATATTATATTTTTACGTACTTTAAGGCTGATAACTAGTCAGAAAATATTGTAAATAGTGTATTGAAAGAAATTATTGTAAGCAGGGTGACTGACAGTTACGACTTCGTGCTGAATTAATAAACTTGGCTGTTGAGAATTCTTTGGATCGTGCTTTATGCATTAACATTAAGTCTGATTTAAGGCACTCTGGTGGTCGATTAACCCAAGAAACCATTGCAGAATGGGAAGAAAAATTTCCTTAGCTCGTAGTCTGCAAAGGAAAGGACAATACTAGACTGTATTGTAAAATTTGTTCAAATCAAAAAGAGTCTCTGAAATTGACAAAGGTCTGGGCTCAGGAAGGGTCACCTAGTGTACAGATATCTAGATTATTGAATGTTCTTAAAAAGTACCCTTTCTTTTCAAAATGACTGGGTATCAATAAATTTGTTACCCAATTAAAAATCCCTGGTACCCTATTTTTTCAAAATGAGTGGGTAATTACCCTATCAACCCCAAAAATTATCTGTTGCTCTGTATTATAATCCAACTCTATATAACAAATCGCTCTTGAAAAGTAAACTATGTGACACTTTGAAGACGACAACGTCATATCGCCGTATGTTAAACATCCGGTAAGTTTATTAGTCATATCCAAAATGGCGGATGTAATAACAATTGGAAATGTCACGTCGGTAAATATTTGTTTATTTCGAGTAATAATGAATATAAACAAGTTTTTCGATGTTAAAAAGTTGAAACATACGCATGTGATTTGACTTCCGTAACTCTAGACAACCCTGTCAGGGTTGTCTACAGTTACGGAACTTCCGTAACTCTAGAACCTGGGTCTAGAGTTACGGTACCGTAACTCTAGCCACTGCCATTTTCATTGGTTGTTAGCGTAAATGCTTTGCCAGGATTAGTTACTAATAAACACTACAATTTCGCATATTTTTTACGTACCGGTAAACTGCAATTGTCCCATGGCAATTCTAACCTAAGATAATTAAAACTAAATTTTTGATTATTTTTGACAATCAGAATTAATTATCTCTAGCTCAGTTGTTTAAATCCTTTGCTTGTGGCAAAACCTGGGCACGGGGCACGTTCCGTCAGGCGATCACTATCTAGAGGGCTTTGAAAGCGCTTTTTTGTAGCATAAGAGGTCTACGGATCAGTTTGCTTCAAGCTAGCAAATCCTAGATGGCGACTTTCTCAAACAAAAGTTCAGAATTGTAACAAATGAAAAATATTCAAATCAATTATCACCATGATTATTCTATTTAACCGCTTTGATGAAATATATGCATTAAATGAAATATATATCAGTATTCTTAAAAAGAAACACGTTCCTACTGGGGGGCAGCCATTTTAAGAAAGGCAGAAACGTTGGGAATGATACGGCTGGCAAGAATAAAACTTGCTATGTATCGCTAGCTAGCGATTCAATTTGCTCGATCTTAGCAAACCTTTCTGTAGGAAATCGCTTCATAGCCCTAGCTAGCGATCCCCTTGCAGAGGGTGCCCCAGGTCCATCTTAGAGATATTTTTTGAGGGAGACATATTTAGAAGGACCAACTTTGGTTTCAAATATCAAGTAGTTGCTACAGAGTTGCTCAAGAGTTAAGTGGCTTGATTAACGGGAGCACTAAACTACTACAGATCGTAAATTTTTTGTGAATTTTTTTTTTCTAATTGTGAAACTTTTATTTGATATCCAAAAGGTGAAAATTATACATGGTATAAAACTCTGTTTACAACTCTAGCCTCGCAGCTCTCTAGCATTATGGAACTTCCCCAACTCTAGACTCCGAGGCTACTGTTACGATACCTTACTGTCATGCGTACAAATTTTCAACACTTTCCAATTTGATTGTCCTTTGTAAAAGTAAAAATTTTTTGGGTTGAAAATATTTAAATCATTTTTTGTTTTTCTTTCAGCTTGAAAGTCTTGATCTAGATGCCTCTGGTAAATCAGATTTAAGTGTATCAAGAAGTTCAAGTTTGATTGCCAATTTAAGTGGTTATGATGATGATGATGGAAACTCACATGATATGATGATTGTTGTGGACGATCCAGAAAAACACAGTGGAACAATGGAATCTTATGTTACTTTTAGAATTACATTAAAGGTAATACTCTCCTACTTCTTAAGACACTTTACTTATTCAATTATTACATATGTTAATATACTGTATGATTCAAAATAGTTGATGATAAGGGAATAGTTTTTATTAAAATCTAAATGGGTCCGTAGTGCAGTTGGTTGCACACCAGAATTCTTATCTAGTTATCTGAAGGAGGTACAGGTTGGAATCCCCTTGGGGCAGTTGTACACATTCATAAGGTGTATGGATAATTTTCTCGCCTTTCGGAAGTGTAGGAAAGAACTGGTTAAAGACAAAGGTCCAGAAAAACCAGGTTAGGTGTGCTGGCAGATGTAAAATTGCCTAGATTTATGTTTACACAGTGTTTAACCAAATAGAAAAGAGTGGAAATAGGTTTACTTTTTCTTAATATTTGTAGGCCTATATACATTTTTTAATGTTTCTGATATCCTATCTGAAATTTGGGATGGGGTAATCTGAAATTAGTTGGTTTGGTCTATATTTTCCCTGAGATAGTTGTAGTTATAAATTGATGTTTGACAGAGTATAATAGATTAGATTAAAGGGGATAACAAACATAAACTTTTACTGTTTACAGACTACAAGAAGTGAGTTTGATAATAGTGAATATCAAGTTAGAAGAAGATACAATGATTTTCTCTGGTTGAGACAAAGACTTGAAGAAACTTACTTAACTCATCTTGTACCTGTAAGTTGTTATTTGGTCACATTAACTTTTATTTAAACATCAGTAAAAATCAGTAATTTTTAATTTTGCAACAAATTTTACAGAGAAATTATAATAAGTTGTTTTAGCTGATAAAGAAATTAATACCAAGCTGTGCTGACCTCAAAAACTTTCACCTTAAGACTCTATAAAGCTATTAAAATTATTGTTTTATTAAGTATTTGTAGTGGTTCTATGAATAAAAAGTGTAAAGTTAAATCATATTATTTATTCATTTGCAGCCTCTTCCAGAAAAACATACTCTAAGACGCCTTGATAGGTTTAGTCCAGAGTTTCTACGTGTCCGAGGTATTGCTCTTCAGAAATTCCTGACAAGATTAGCTGACCATCCTGTTTTATCATTTGATAAAGATTTCCATGTATTCCTTACAGCCAAAGCTTGGGTAATGTGTTTTCCATTTCAATAACAATTTATTGTTAATTTGCTGTGATGTAAAAGAATAACATTAAGTGTGACCAATCTTTACAACTAGATAATAACTGTAAGTTTTCTTGGATAACTTGTATCTAAGGCACTATAGCATGAAATTGCTTCTCTAATTTCCATTATATTAGAAGCATTGTAAAGAAGTAATGGCAATAAACATTGAGTAATGTAGTGTAAAAGATTCAAAACTTGTTCACATATCACATACATAGAATTTGCATTTTTTACATAATCTTGACATAAATCTATGATTTGTATTTGAGATATGTGTTGGTTATTGTTTGATAAATACCGGTATTATGATAACAAGGGGGGGGGGGGGTAATTGTCATTAAGTCTGTAAGTTTGCAGATAGATTAGATTGACACTAAGAAAATAATTTAATACAATGCAGTCTTCGATTTTCACAGGTGGACCATGGACTATGTCAGCCAAAATTGTCATCGGTCTGTTCAAAATCTGTTTTACTTTAGATATTTTACCATTTGTATGTTGTTTATCAAATTTATGTATTAATTATGCTTAATCATTGAAATTAATAGCATATTTTAACAAATTATCTAAGAATTTTTCAGTCCAGTACACTTTCATTCAGTCAAGTAAAAATTTCAACTTGCTAAACCGAATGTCCGATGTAAAAGAAAGTTTGTTATGAAAACTGCAATGTTTAAATTCCTATATTTATTGTAGGAATTTCAAGCACATAAGAAACAAGCTACAGGTATATTGGGTCGTGTAAGTGATTCTATACATAATCTTGGTGCTTCCTATATGATGAAGAATAGAATACCAGAATTTACAATTATGCATGAATATATACAAGCTTTTGGTGAAAAATTGGGTAGTATTGATAGAATAACACAAAGAATTGTAAAAGAGGAAGGTGGTAAGTTACATTTATAATGTTTGGTTTGTTTGTCATGGGAGTAATAAAACTTTTAATTAAGAATTATTTTTATTACCTCCCTTTATATGAAAAAAGACTGGTTGTAATTTGTCCTAAAATGTGTAATTAAAAAATCTAAGAAGATGATAAGTTTAGATAAGTTTGAGTTTCGGGTCTTCTAAGATACCAGTAAAAAGATAGGTCATCACTGTATGTGGGAAAGTTATATTTTTTTACATTTTTCTTTCCCAGAATTTCTTGCTGATTTACAAGAATGGGGTCCAATCTACACATTATGGGCAAACTCAGAAGATTTATTGGTGAATGCTTTACTTACAATGTCTAAATCTGTAGAAACTAGTAGCCTGGCTCTTAAAGAATTGGTAGGTAACATGTTGATATTTTTATAAAGTATAAAGTTAGATTATGTCATTGTCTCAGCCTTGCTTCAGTTGTTAGTCTTTTTAATATTAAATCTAGTTGTGTGATTCTGATGTAGGTTACCTTATATAAATATGTTACAATTATGATGATAATCAACCAGATAGGGAGAGATGTTGTTACATGTAGTTCTTGTAATAATGTAGGAAAGTTCTTAGCCTTGAAGCAGCCAATACTTGGCTCATAGAAGTAAACTGTCCTTGGTGATACCGTTTCAAACCTGAGTGAAGATAAACAGTCTAAAAATAAAATATTGATACTTTTTCTTGTTAAAATAAAGAAGCTGTGTTCATGGTGGGATATAAATGATTAAAGAACCTGTAAGGGTTATATTTTAGGGCATGTATTATAGTATAATTAATATTATACTATTTTATAGATTGATGGTACAGATGATAATTTTAGTCAACCTTTAAAAGAATACATATTGTATGCTGAATCTATAAAGGTAAGTCTACAAATTATTTCTTCTTTTATGTACGTCAGTACTGTCTTTATGGTTAGAATCTCTTGTCATCAATAGAAGAAGTTTAACTCTGGCTATAAGTTATATGACATCATAACGTGGACAAAAACACAGTAACTGCAGTCTTTGCGAATAGGCTAAAAAGTTTACAGGACATTCGGTCTGGTAAACTAAAAACTTTTACCAGACCGAATGAAAGTTTACCAGACCAAAAAAATATGAAACAAAAAAGGCGTAACACAAATTTGAATTTTTAATGCCTTTTATTTATGATGAATGAGGTTCAACAGTTATTTTATATACATGTAGATCTAGTCAGCTTCACATTGATAATCATCATCATAGATATCATAAACAGTTTCTTGTTGACTTTGGTACAATATATCGAAAGATGGTTCGTCATTTACAATGATGTTATCGTCTACATCAGATTCCATTATGCCAGTAGTAGTTTGACTGGTATACTGAAGTGTTATTGTTCTCAATGATGTAGTCTGCAACATATACACAACATTACCTATAATATAAACTATTACAACGTAACAATGCTCTGTATTCTACTTATTAATCATAAGGTATACATATGCAACATAATCAAGTTATCAGGTACTTTCTCCACTTTAAAACTTCTGAAGTAAAGTTCCACTGTTTAAACAACCTTTGTATTCATTTTTTATTATTTTTAAGTCATCAAACGCTTAATTGAATATGAAAGCAGTCCCAAAATTAAGCAGGTTTTGCTACAAAGCCAATCCAATAAGATCAGGGATTCTATATAACATCCCTGATATGATGGTCCTAACAGTTGAACCGTAAATGTAGCAAATCGTGAGTCAACTATGACTAAATTACACTAGACAACAAATATTAAAGTCAGTATTTGTCATATTAATAATCTAGTTAATCAATTATAAAAAATTATGCTGGTAAATATTCAAAGCTAACGATCACGGCAATGCCAATGAGAAAAAATCAGACTACAATAAAAAAATTAAAACCCTCCTAAAATATATTCCCTCCAACCTGGTGGCCTCGATTTTTACTTTCTTACTTTCATTATTTACTATATCAAATTGTTTGAGTCACGGTTGAACCCCTTCAAAATACATAAACTTAATCATTATCTTAAAAAATGTAATAGAAGTCACCGGTCAACTTTCTTTATCAACGGAACGGCGTTTAGCAGATAAACTCTCTCGATGTTGCAACCTTTTTGCACGGTGCATAAAAATGACGCGTCCGTGAAAATTACGTGGTTCGGTATAAAAGTTCGTTATCCGGTACTATTTACCGTTACCGGACATTCGGTCCGTCGATCCTGATTTTCACGTCGGACCGGCCGATTTTTTACCGGACATGTCCGGCGGTCCGATGGTATTCGCAAAGACTGTAACTGAATCAAACTCAAAAAATATATGAACTTTAAAACAGCATGAATGGACTCTGTTTGACATTACATGTGTATACATATAAATATCACATCCTACAGAGGGTGATAGAACAGAATGTTCACCCAAGACAAGTAATGTCAACACAGGCTTTAGCTGAGGTTGACATTACTTGTCAAGGGTGAACGTTCTGTTTTATCATACTCTGTAGGATGTGATATTTATTTTTTATACTAAACAAAATGCAGAAATTGTTGACAATTTAATGAGCACAAACTGTTTAATTTTATGTTTTATTTGCTTCTGAACTTGAAGACAATTTTACACCGTTAATTTTGTTGTTTAGTATAAGGCAAGCGTCTCTGCACAAGGGAGGTAACTCAAATTGAATGGTTTAAAACATGGGTCCTGATATTAGCAAACTCCAACGCAGTAGTCTCCCATTGCTTTATGTTGGCCAATAGGTGATACTAAGTTGGCCAATAGGTGATGTCCAAAGGGTAACATTACAGATTGTCACCAGGTATCGTCAAATTAGGCTATATAGTAAACAAATCACATGAGATAAATTAATATCAATTAATATGTATTTATGTTACAGGCTATATTAAGAATGTATTTATGTTACAGGCTGTATTAAGAATGTATTTATGTTACAGGCTGTATTAAGAATGTATTTATGTTACAGGCTGTATTAAGAATGTATTTATGTTACAGGCTGTATTAAGAATGTGTTTATGTTACAGGCTATATTAAGAATGTATTTATGTTACAGGCTATATTAAGAATGTATTTATGTTACAGGCTGTATTAAGAATGTATTTATGTTACAGGCTATATTAAGAATGTATTTATGTTACAGGCTGTATTAAGAATGTATTTATGTTACAGGCTGTATTAAGAATGTATTTATGTTACAGGCTGTATTAAGAATGTATTTATGTTACAGGCTGTATTAAGAATGTGTTTATGTTACAGGCTGTATTAAGAATGTATTTATGTTACAGGCTGTATTAAGAATGTATTTATGTTACAGGCTGTATTAAGAATGTGTTTATGTTACAGGCTGTATTAAGAATGTGTTTATGTTACAGGCTGTATTAAGAATGTATTTATGTTACAGGCTGTATTAAGAATGTATTTATGTTACAGGCTGTATTAAGAATGTGTTTATGTTACAGGCTGTATTAAGAATGTATTTATGTTACAGGCTGTATTAAGAATGTGTTTATGTTACAGGCCGTATTAAGAATGTATTTATGTTACAGGCTGTATTAAGAATGTATTTATGTTACAGGCTGTATTAAGAATGTATTTATGTTACAGGCTGTATTAAGAATGTATTTATGTTACAGGCTGTATTAAGAATGTATTTATGTTACAGGCTGTATTAAGAATGTATTTATGTTACAGGCTTATTAAGAATGTATTTATGTTACAGGCTGTATTAAGAAGAAGAGATGCTATACAATCAGAATATGAATTGACTTTAGATGAACTTAATAAAAGAAAAGATGAAAGAGAACAAGTGAGTTTATGTCTTATATATTCTGTTCTGTTCTACAATAATAAATTAATCAAGGGTTGCCTGCAAGACTGTAGTAAGTATATTGCATTAAAGAGTGAGTTACTACAGTCTAGCAGGCAACCCTCGAATGTATAGTTTGATCTAATAATCAATGTTAAAAAAAATTGTTGTATAAACTTGCATAAATGTCAGAAAAGCTATTAACTGTCTTCTCTATCAATCAAACATTTATCATACTTTTGATGACTCAGCATTCAGGAATTGGTCTTCTCCTTAAACCACTAGCTTGGACTGGTGAAAGTTGATTTCAGTTTGTAAAAGTAACTTACTTCATTCAGTCAAGCTAGTTAATAATTTGTTTTAAACAATACAAGTTTTTGTCTTAGCTTGACTTTCTATAATCAACTTGATTATTTATACACAAGAGTCAGAGTGTTTCATCCATTATTGCATCAAATTTCCTAGAGCTCTTGTTTAATTTATTTTCTTAAATAGTTAAAAGCGAAATCATCAACTAGTCTGAATGTATAAAATAATCAACTTTCACTAGTGTGATTCATTTATCACTAGCACTAGGTGTTGGGCTAGTGGGTTAAAGTGTTGACTTGTACATATCATAAGATGTCACATAAGTGCATTAAAGAAATTCTACGTTCTTCCTTTTCTTTTTTTTCTTGTTTTGTTATCACTAACTTTACATTAATGTTCATATACTCTACCATTACTGTCCCCACATTTATTGTAAAATCATGTTTGTGTGATAATTTTCAATGTTAATACTTGTTAAGCTTAGAGGCTAACCCCGTTTCTCTCTGTAGATCCTTATTTCTGAATTCTATTCTTTCATCACTGATTAAAGAAATGTGCTCATTTTTTCTGTAAAATTTGATTTGTTGACCACAATGTACTATTATCTGAACAGAAACATGAGTGTACTAGACAACTGCTAGTTTCACAAAACTGTCAATTTTGAAGTCCAACTATAACCAATGCGTCTGGAGCCCTGAACTTGTGAAAAATTGATAAGTATAAATAATATCTATATTTATATAATTAACTCAAAAACTGATTAACTGCCATCGTTTATAATCCCAATAAATCTAATTTATTATCATATTACTAAATCCTACTGCTCTAAGGTTCGTTTGGTAAGTCTTACTGTTTTAGATAGATTTTTTAATTTGAACATTTTTGTTGCACTATTTTTGCACTTGTTTTGACAATTTGGCATGATTTTTAAAAAAATCACTTGAGCACAAAGTGCTTATTGTGAGCAGCTTGTATTGTGATTGGTAGATTGTCCAGTATATATGACCTTGACATTTGATCATCAACTTTACATTGTTACACTCTAGAGGTCATGTTTGCTCCAATTTTCATAAAACCTACACAGATGCTTCTTTTTGATAAAACTGAGAAGACTTCAGTAGTGGGTCATGTGAGGTCATGAACAAGGTCACTAGGTCAAATTATAGAAAAACTTTTAAAGCTTTTCTGTTGTCACAAGTATGGTTAGTTAGTTTATATTAACTGATGCCAACTGATTTTGATAATGAGCCAGTTGGAGTAAAAAGCTAAATCAGCTGGTAGAAATCATGAAAATAACATTGCTAGAATCTTTGATTTGCAAAAATTTATGAATGGATGAAACTTGTAAACTTAGATGAGCGATCTCTGGGACCATCTTGGTTGGCCCTTTTGTTATATTTTACTGCAATATGTCCATTTTTTGCATGCTTTAATCAGTAAATCAGTCAGCTTTAATGTGATGAAAATTTTAGTTATAATTCAATGTTATATATGTCATGATGTACACAAAATGTAGATGGTTTTATTTTCAGATGTTTTTTTAAAAAAATATTTTTTTTTAATTGTACTCATTTCTTTAATCAAATGGCTTTCTCATCTTACATTCTTTTTAAATAATTGTTTATAATGCATGAATCTATAGAAAGACAGTTGATGTAGATAAATATGTCATTATTTTAAATTGGATACAGTAATTCCTTGTTATTCTCTACTAGTTTAGTTACATAAAAATTGGTTTGTTCCTAGTCCAGAATTCTGACAACCATAAGTGTGCAATGTTTGGTTTGTAGTGTTACATGTTTGTTCTCATTTAGATGTCAATTGACAGTGTGGTGTGTTATTCCATTCATGGAATTTACTCCTTAAATAGTACATGTATTATCAGCCTATCTCATGAACCCAAATAATCTGGCAGGGGTTCACTTGAATTCACAATTGATACTACACATTGCTATGAAGCGTGATCACATGATGCTTGTATGATGCCCTGATGTGACTGAAGTATAGCTCAGCTCTTTCAGTTTCCTGATTAAATGAATGTAGCATTATTAAACTGATCTCTGACTTATTGAAGCGAATGTCCAGTTTTGTCTGAGTAATTATCAATGCAGTAGACTTAATCAGGCCTAATCAGTTGTTCGTAATGGTTTTTTAAAAAGTTTTATTGTTAAGGCCATGCCAAATTAGAATTTTGTTAAGCATCGACTCAAGTTTGACAAACCTAGGTACCTATTCACAAAAACAGAGAGGACTGAGGACTCTATAACCTATGTGCACGTGGACACTTCACTAAATTCCCGCATGGCCTAATGGAAAGTACAATCAGGTAGACAGAAAGATAGATTTAGATAGATATATTTCGGCATTAGGTAACACATAGGTTAATAAAAGTTCTTAACTGTTCTGTATTCATAAAGTTCCAGTTTTCTCAGTGCCCTTCTAATTCATATTGTACGGTACTACCTGGGATGTTAGAATATGTCAGTGATTCTGAATGTATCTCATCAAATGCCAGGCAAAACTGATATAATATTTATTAATTTAGAATGGCTATCCTCAATAAAGATTTGAATCATTGTTTTTAGCTCGACTTTACGTAGTAATGTAGAGCTCTCCTACTCGCCCCAGCGTCGGCGTCGGCGTCGGCGTCCGCGTCCACCTTTCTGATTAAAGTTTTTGTGCAGTAAAATACTTTCTTCTATATCTTTGTTATTTCTTAAGATATTAACTTCAAACTTTAAATATATGTTCCTTACTATCAACCACATCTCATGTGACAAGGTATATAACTCCAAACACATTTCTTTCAGAATTATCTCCCCTTGAACTGATTAAAGTTTTTGTGCACAGATTAAAGTTTTTGTGCAGTAAAATACTTTCTCCTATATCTTTGTTATTTCTTAAGATATTAACTTCAAACTTTAAATATATGCTTCTTATTATCAACCACATCTCATGTGACAAGGTTCATAACTCTAAATATATTTTTTTCAGAATTATCTCCCCTTGAACTTAGAGTTTTCTTTCAAAAATGTTTGATTTTACTGCAACTGTTTTATTCCTTTAGGTATTGACTTCAAACTTTAAATGTACATTCCTTATTATCAACCACATCTCATGTGACAAGGTGTATAACTCCAAATATATTTTTTCAGAATTATCTCCCCTTGAACTTAGAGTTTTCTTTAAAAAGTGTTTGTTTTTACTGCAACTGTTTTATTTCTATAGGTATTGACTTTAAACTTTAAATGTACATTCCTTATTATCAACCACATCTCATGTGACAAGGTGTATAACTCCAAATATATTTTTTCAGAATTATCTCCCCTTGAACTTAGAGTTTTCTTTAAAAAATGTTTGTTTTTACTGCAACTGTTTTATTTCTATAGGTATTGACTTTAAACTTTAAATGTACATTCCTTATTATCAACCACATCTCATGTGACAAGGTGTATAACTCCAAATATATTTTTTCAGAATTATCTCCCCTTGAACTTAGAGTTTTCTTTAAAAAATGTTTGTTTTTACTGCAACTGTTTTATTTCTATAGGTATTGACTTTAAACTTTAAATGTACATTCCTTATTATCAACCACATCTCATGTGACAAGGTGTATAACTCCAAATATATTTTTCAGAATTATCTCCCCTTGAAATTTAAAAAATGTTTGTTTTTACTGCAACTGTTTTATTTCTTAAGGTATTGACTTCAAACTTTAAATATATATTTCTTATTATCAACCACATCCCATGTGACTAGGTTTATAACTCCTTATACATATTTTTTACTCCTGTGACAAACACTAACTAAGTCGAGCATGCTGTCTCCTCTGACAGCTCTTGTTCATTTGCTATTTAGCTTTATGCTTGTGAGACAAAGTCTCTTATATCCCCAATATTGTTATGTCTGTATTGTGTATAAAGTAATTACTGTTTGTATTTGAATGGACATTACATGATTTTACTTTATTACTAGAATAGAAAAGACTCAGTGTTCATAAATAAACATCTGCAGCTATTTGACAAAACAATTCTTTTTATTTTTAAACTTGAGTTCAAGTACAATTATGAAATGCTGTGTAAGTACACAGAAAACAAGCAATGTTAAATAATGTCTTGATTAATCTGTCTCCTGATTACATGGGCCATATTATGAAATATATAATTATGTCAAATATATAATTATGTCAAATAAAAATCATGTGAAGTAAATAATTATTGTTAATTAAAAAATATGCGTTTTTGTTATACCCTCACAAAGTTAAACATAACAAGGTAGATGTACTTACATAAACTTTTAAATTAGTTTCATGTAACAATTTACTAACAAGATAATGAATTAATTTATTTTTGTGCTGATATAACTATAATATTCTGGTGAAGTTTATTTTTTTGGATTTCTCTCTGTGTAGTATACCAGGGCTCGAATTTAACAATAAAAATTGACTTAAAAATTGACTGGAGTTAATTTTATTTCAACTTGCAAAATGTAAACATCACTCACATTTTTTTCTCCAAATATTCATATATGCAATATAAAACAACATAATACTATATATAACTATAGATAAAACAAGAGCGTTATTGTTTGATAGACAAAAAATGTCGAACATGTTTTACTGTTAATCTTTCATTAATACTATCGATCTATCTGGCCATTTCAATTATGCTGATTTGAGCCTCATTAGTTTGGACAGATATTTTTGCAGCGATTTCAAATCGCGAAAATTTGCAAGTTAAAATAAAAGTTACTCTCAATTTTCAAAATCTACTCACATTTTGCGAGTTTGCCTGCCTAAATTCAAGCCCTGTATATACTTACATTGAAAGGTGTAGTTAATTCTATAACAATGTATATGTTTGTATCATTTCTGATTGTAGTTAAAGATATCAGACCAAACTTATTCACTTGGAGCATTTCTTGGTAAAGATCCTGACGAAGTAAAACAACAAAAACAAGATAAACTAGAACTACAAATTACTGAAGTAAGTGTAACAGAACACATCTTCTCCTTTGCCTTTAAACTAGCTTTTATAGAGACTTGGTAGAGTTTCCACTAATGCCTCTGATGGCCAATTGTTTCATCCCAGTTCTGACATTTTTATGAATTTACTTAACCCTTTACTGGTTGCGACATGTCACATGTCGCAACCAGTAAAGGGTTAATTAAATTCATTTTCCGCGGATCGGCGGATTTCCGCGTTTTCGAAAATCCCGAGGACGTTTTTTTGGAAACCGCGGAAAACATAATGGGGCGAAAATTTGAGGGCCGAAATGCGAACGGTTCCGCGGATTCCAATGAACGCTCTCTCCACTATGTCTAACAGAGGAACAGACAAGCTGCGTATCTGCGTAAATACGCAATTAAAAATCTCAAAAACCCAATAAGAATAAAAAAAATAACTTGTCATAACCCAATTAAAAACTCCTTAACTCATAAAGTCTCGAAATCGCTGTGTATCGAACGTAAATAAAACATCGAAACTGGTCAGATAAGAGATGCGACAATTACATGCCAATTACATCTCATTAAAACGCAATTGTCTTTCACACGCTGGGAGTTTAACTCGCCGACATATGAATGCACAAGGATGTCACAAAATCGATAATAAAGTCGCCGACTTATGATTACACGCACGATTACATCTGTATATACCTTTACCTATACACGTCAGAGTACATTGGAAATAGCGCATATATATAGTTTAATTGTTTGCAGCAATTAAATCAATATTAATCCTTTGTTTGAGGACAAATATGTGTTTGCAGTATGAGCACAAATTGAGGTACACAATTTAAGATATGTGTCGGCATTTTTTCACACTTACTTTGTCGATGTTTGATAGCATAACAATGACATAATTGCAATGTCTCATTATGTAATCATGGAGTCTAATATAAATTAATCGTCATGAAAAATGTATTCTTAAACTAGCGTGACCTAATTTGTTAAATTGTATTATATATAAAACTTTATAAAAACGATATCGGCGATCCCACGAAGTCATTTTTTCTTTGTTAAAATTACTGAAGATAGTTGTCAATAACACCGTCTTGTGTAATTAAATTTTATGAATAGTGTTTTGTATTATTTTACAACAAAATATTTTATAATTATTAAGTCATCATGATGACTTATTGTCATATATTTTCGCGACCCACGCTATCGTAAATTAAGTTAAACATCCTTAAATCTTCATAATTAATGTAATAAGCTTATTGTTTTTCATTTGTTTTTCTTAATTAAGCAAACAGTGCCCCAGGAACCGACAAATTCTAACTTACGCTCCCGTTTTCTGGTGTTTGTTGATAAAACAAATGTCAAAATGACAGACATTTTTTTTACTTGCCAACATTTATTTGGGTGTAGTTTTAAAAATGAAGCATAATTATATGTTTTTTAAATTCAGTTAAAATACTGAAGATGCTATCATAACTATACTGTGTTTATCATTATCATTATGTAATTATGGTAATCGATGACAAAGAGTTAGAATAACCAAAAGTTAGTGAAATAAGACAGTTTTTTTATTAATCAGCATTTCAAATAACCAAATAACTGACTAGTTGTTATTTGATACAAAAAAGTTATTTTCAAATTAAGTCATTATTTTGTAGATGTCTCCACTCCTGTGAACAAAATTCTTGCGAAATCTTTGAAACAATTTACTGCAATGTTCTGTCTGATTGGTCAAAGCTAAATTCTTCCAAACAAAACAGCCACCGTTGTAAGGGTTTTCAGCATTATGAATTCCATGTGAACTGTTTCATGCAGTAGGATTCGACAGTCTCTTTTGGATCCTCTAAAGAGGACTTGTTGTCATTAGACTATAACCAGCTTGAGCCTGTTGTTAATTGCTTAAAGAACATGCATCTAATAGTAAGAGTCTGAAAGATCTTGCTTTGTTAAGTTCTGACAATCAAATTGAATGGAGAATAAAAACTAAAGTCATTGTTTTGAATGCTTTTGTTACCAATTGACTTGACATTATATTTTCCCAATTTAAACCAAATGCCGATAGAATTCCCAATTCTAGGGGTATGGGATATATTCCCAAAATAGTTGAAAAAAAAACACTGGTGGTTGCTGTCCTAGTTACAATATCTTCAATAAATATTTATAAGTATATTTGTGCATACCCAGTTCCATGTTTTTTTATTAGTTCTCAATTTATAGTCATATAAACGGAAAATAATCAATCCAGTAAAATATCTTGGAGTAAAAAAAAAATACGCACTCTATTGGAAATGGCATTACTCAATTGTCTGGAAAACTGGGAGTAAATACCCAATACACCCCAAACCTTATCTGTTCCTCTGACTGTCTATAATCAAAGAAATAAATGTATTTACTGTTTTTTATTGTTTTTTCTCTTGGTATAACAGTAAGTTCCAGGAGCTTCAGGGGGCCTCCGCCCCCCTGCACCCCTGGCCAGGACGTTGCCCTGGACCCAACTAATATTTCCTCTTTTTCACTTCCTGGCCAGTCACACCCCTGATGTGTGAAAAGTAGCCATTTTTTCACCATTATGCGCAAGGGCTATTTCAAGATGCTCTAATTTCATTACTAATTATCATACAGATATGCAACTTGGCCAAGTTATTACCTGGGTGAATGTCTTTCAGAAAAACCAAGTTGAGCCCCGATCCCCATTACCATGACAACGCTGGGGCGGAGCAAAAACTGCAAAAAATGGAATTTTCGCTCTTTTTCCACCCCGCTTGTGCACTTCAAACAGTAATATTTTCCAAAATTGAGGTCTAAAGTGCCAGGTCTTTTCAGATACTGAAAACGTGTTTTCTTATCAGCATTTGGCGCCATTTCTCTGCACTCAATGACCCCGATTTTTTTTCTGTCGTTGAGGGGCGCTGCTCAAAGGGGGGCAACATCCCCAGCAACAAAGGGGGGCACATCCCCCCTTCGGAACCCCCCTGAGACATCTTTTTGTGAGGGAGGCGCCCGGAAAAAAGCTCATTTTTTGGGGACAACTATCCTTAAGTGAAATTCACTTATTCCAGTTCAAAAACAACATTTTCAAGGCTGTGGCAGCCATTTTGGAGGGGGGGTCTAGACACGTAAAAATGCGGGATTGAGCAGTTAAGGGTTAAGGTTATATCCTTGGCTAGATGATAACAAAGTATTATATATATAAAACATGTAATTTTAATTATCCTTCCAATAGGTTGTAATGTGTTTGTGTTATAGTTGTACATTATACCTTTGAAATTAATGTCAGTTTTTTTCATCGCAAATAACCCATATAAGTGTTGTCGGTTGTTGGTTGATTTAACTTTGGAAGTCATTATTCTTACCCTTCTATTTCATTTTTTTTTGCATTTGAAGGAGCTAACGGAGCACAGGGACAAGAGAGAACAGTTCAGGGTCCACTGTCTTGCTATTCTGCTTTAAGAGAAGTGGTGTAGTGGTAGTTTGGGGGGTTTTGGATCGAGAAGTCCCAGGTTCAAACCCCATCAGGGGCACTGCTAGTTTCATTGAGCAAGAAATTTACTTGTAGTTGCTTCATTACACTCAGGTATAAATGGGTACCTGTGAGGGTGATATAATTCTGTTACCCCAATATGTTGTCTGTACATATTTGAAGAAATAGACTCTCAGGGAGATTGATGGATAGATACCAGTGGCCCAATGACCATGGGTAATAGCTGTAAAATAGGTGAATGTACATTAACATGAAACTTTGACTATAAATATGCAATTATTTTTACTTTAGAACTACAGTAAAACTCGGATATAACATACTCGGTTATAACATACACTCGGTTACAACATACCATTTTCCTGCCCCGTTTTTCATCCTTATATATAACATACTTAGTATGCTTTATGGATATAACATACCATGGTTATAACATACCTTTTTTCTATGGCCCAGCGAGTATGTTATATCCGAGTTTTACTGTATTACTTCAGATATTTAACTACATATATTTGATCTTTTAGCTGACTACAAAAGTTGAGACTTTAAATGATAAATCTGTAGTAGCTGACAGTGATTTAAGGGCTGATATGGAAAGATGGCATAAAAATAAACATAAAGACATGAGAGAAATATTTGTTGAAATGGCTGACAGAAATGTTAAATATTATGAAAAGGTAACTTTTTTTAATGTTACTTTATATCACTGAGTTCACATGTAATTTACTATACAAAGTCGTGACCACATGTGTAAGTATTGACGACTAAGGTTGATAGAATGATTTGTTGTAGTTAGTCAGCCAGACAGAACAGCTGGGCCAGAGATACTAAGTAGTGTGTAACCCCTGTGTTACAACAATGTGCTTAGGGTATGATGTTAGAACAGCTGGGCCAGAGATACTAAGATCTGTGTAACCCCTGTGTTACAACAATATGTTTAGGGTATGATGTTTGAACAGCTGGGCCAGAGATACTAAGTAGTATGTAACCCCTGTGTTACAACAATGTGCTTAGGGTATGATGCTAGAACACTGACCAGAGACAAGAAATCATTTTTTGATACTATTTACATTAATTAAATGGATTAGCTACACTAATTGTCATTATGTATCAATATCTCTGATGTAATAATAAGAATAAACTGATATCTTGATCAGAGGAATATCTGACTATTAAGGGCTTGGCAGGGCTAACATACCTTTATAGTGTTGTGTCATCAAATACTTCCCTGGTCAAGTAAGGCAGTAGTCAGCCAAATATTTGATTAGTACATGCTGAAAACATACATTTAAACCTCTTTGAGGAAAGTATGTAGATTTACTGATTGCTGCATTAGAACTGCAATTTTGTCACCACAGTTGTGAAAGCATCATATAAACTGACTTACAATACCAATTACAAATTGATTTGTTTATAGGCCATCAATACATACAAAATAACATTGTACATGAATATAAACATATATTTTACCAAATTTTATGTAATAATTTTCCAGTGTCTAAAGAATTGGGAAGATGCAATACGAGCGATACAATGTAGAGAATTACCAACAGATACCTGTGATACCAAAGATGAAAATAAAGATAAAAAAGATGATGTCTCTATCAAACATACAGAAAGTACAGAAACAGACAAATCTGAGTCAGATTTAAGTTAAAACTGTCTTGTCCTGCTTTTATAGAAAACTTTGTGTGTGATGTTTGTGTTTTAAATTACATTTTTTCTAATTTATTATTTTATATTGACGTAATGTTTGCAAGTGTACATTTTGTTGTCATTTTGATGAGGCCAAATTTGACATTATTTGAAAATGAAGTACATTTTGCTGTCAATTTGATGAGACTATGTTCAAGGAAAGAAAACTATGCTAGCATCATATTGTGTGGCCTGGTTTATAAACACTGTGTTAAGTATGTTTATATAACTTATAAGTACAAACTACTCAAAGATTTTTTTGATCTCTCATTAGTTTATATTACATCATTATAGTTTGTCATTGAGTTGTCATCATTATTGATATAGTCTCTGAATGTTTGTTGTGAAGTTTAATGATTTATTTATTAAAGGTGATTTATGAACTAACTTTTTAATGATCAAGTGGTTAGGGTCAATATAACCTCTCACTGACCGATAGGGCTATCACAATGTACCGGAATACCGTGATATGCAGCTGCGGCAATACGTACTGCGGTACGAATTTTAATATGTTCTATTTTCATTTAAAAATTCTTCCCTTTGCCAAATGAAAAAAGCGAACGATATGTTTTCCATGATTCATTTAATGAAAGCTTAGTTCAAAGAATTCGGAATGTTCACATTACTCTAAAATGCCCAGTTTTTCAGTCCAGTCTGCTACAGGCACTTTCCCTACAAAATCCTATCACATACTGCTAAACTGGACAGTTCTTTAAGACAGAAGTATTAAGCAGCTGTGTCTTTGGTTTATAAAGCAATATATCGTGGTATGAATCACCGTTTGGTTCTAGCTCATCGCAATATATCAGGATACGCTCCTGGTGTATGGTGACAACCCTACTGATTGAGTCTTGTGAATTTGAGCCTAGAAACCAACCATTGCCCATGTATGTGAGAGAGTTGAGTGTAACTTTTGGAGAATAGGGTTTTGGTATTGATCCATTCTGTAATCTTTATAAAAGAAGTTTGTTATTTTTGTTGTTTTGTTTATCATTTCTGATTGGACCTAAATTCATGTTTTAATGTTTTTACTATTTTATGTACATATGATACGCATGTCTCTTAAATTTTTATATCACACCTCACAAAACACTGCCTAGCATTGATGTTCTCATTTATTGATATAATAATATGTTTAGTGATTTAAACATGTTTTAAATATAGACAAGGAACCAGCAACATTAAGACAGGGTGCTGTACACTGGTTTTTGGGTCAAATTATAAATAATCTGACAAAATGTACATTTTGTGATATGATATTCAATGTGCATGTGATAACACCCATGACAGAAATCCTTATTTAGACCTTCGTTAATAAGGATCACTGGTTTTAACTAATTCATTTATTCATGCAGGGTTGATATGCAGAATAAAGGAAATGCTGAACACAGGACAGGATGAAGTACTAACTTCTTCTGTTTTACAATTATATATATTATATTTACTATTTGCCCATAAACATGTTGTACTTTTTTCACAAAATAATTTTATAAATTTGCACTAATACTAAACAACCATGATTATGTCATAATCTTACACCAAAGTTTATCAGTACTTATATATTGTATATAACTATCTTCCTTTAATGTAAAATGGAACCATTTTGTTTGTAAATGTTACATTTTTTTATTATACCCCCGCTTCGAAGAAGAGGGGGGTATACTGTTTTACCCTTGTCCGTGCGTGTGTTCGTGCGTGCGTCTGTCCGTTACAAAATTTTCGTCGCAGTTTTCTCAGCAACTATAACATGCAGCAGCCTATTACTTTGCATATTGCTTCATCCCATAGTCCCATGTGGTGTAAAGCGATTTCATGCTCCTTGCTCATCTACTTCCTGTTTGTCGCATATTTTTAGATTTTGGCGGGGGTATCACTAGTGAGCATTAGCTCACAGATTTACTTGTTATACATGTATAAGATTGATTTCTTTTCAAAGGAAACAAGTACAATGTATAATGTTTTGAAAGTGCAATTCAAATATTGATATTTCTTTCTCTCTGGCACATATCCATTATTTATATTGTCATATCTACTCTTGTATAAGAAGTTATGTTTATGAATTTTTTTGTTGTGAAATTTATCCTCTAAGTCTTGATCTTTGAGTAAAACCACTTGTCAAAATTTTATGAACAGAACAGAACATGTTCAATTATGTATGACTAAATTTATTGTAGGAATATACAAACTTGTTCAAATAGCATCATATTTTATTATATTCTATATACATACAAACTTTCCATCTTGGTAGTAAATTATAGAATCAAGCAATCCATTGAACATAATACTTGTTTCTATTTCCAGTTACTATGTTTATAAGTGTTTGCACTAAATTGATTAGGTATTTTAATTTCTACAAAAGCACACTGTAAGAACTTAAAAGCCCTTTATATTTTAATAATCTTATTCTAGTAACAATGACATGACACATGACATGCGAATGATGAATATCACAGGTAAAATTCCATTTGTCATCAGGGCTCGACAAATTCACTCATACGCTGGTAATTACAAGTAGAAATTGGCTCAGGATGAGTTGATCTTTATCGCAAAATTTTTTTTGCAGGACGAATGAAATTTTAAACTGAAAATTATCAAATTTTAAGTTATAAACTCATATAAAACAGAACTGTCACTGTTGGGCAATGATTTATCACATGAAATGCTAAAATAAGAATAGATAATAAGATGATAAATACAGAATCGCTGTATTACAAATTCCATGTTTGTAACTGATTCATTCAAGTCAACAATTTTTTTTTGTGATGCACAGGATGAAAACATATTGCAGCAGGACAATTGAAAATTCTAAGTTGCTTGTCCTGCAGGATAAGTTGCTTTCAGAAAATTTGTTGAGCCCTGGTCATGTACATCAATATTTGAGATAATATAAAAAAGAGATCAATATCTCTTATCATGGTATTGTGGTATTTAAATTGACTTGTTTGCGAGATTTAAGGATTTTCAATTAGTGTTTCCATATGTATACTCAATAACTAATACTCACTCATATTTTAAAATTATGAATACATTTCAATCACTTTGATATAATTTACTATGATACATGTGATGAACACTGTACTCTGCTGTTATCATGATTTACTTTATTTCTTACACATCTGAATATTACAACGGCTTAAAGTTTTTCAGGGCTTGGCCAGATATACAGAATTTTGATGTTCTTGAGAGAGGGCTATATTCCTTTGTAAGAGCTGCTTAAATCATGAATGTCTGGGAACCCTATGAATTTTCACCCATGTTATTCAGTGAGAAGTCATTATGTAATAATTTATGTATTTTGTTTTTATAATCAATTCTGCAATCGTTCTAGCTTGCAACTTTGTCTTATCATGTTTATAATATAGCCTGATTTTTATACAGTCCAACCCCTCTTAAGCAGCCAGCCTAGGGAAACAGCCAAATTGGCTGCTTAAGCGGGGTGACCACTTAAGAGGGGGTTCGGCCTTGAGAGGGGGTCTGGAGCACAGGGAATTGGTCTGGAGGTAGAGTTTTGATGACACAGGGCCTTTTTAATTGAATGCTTGTTTTATGCTTTATAAGACAAGGGCAGTTCACGGTAAATTATTTCTAGTTTGAGTAATATTCTTATGTTGAAAAGATAAAAAAAATACTTGCTATATAACCACAGTGGAAAGATTTATTTTCTAAACAAAAAGTAATAATAAGTCATTCATACTAAATTCCCTATTAGGTAAAATACGAAAATCAAACTGAAATTTACGATATTTATTAGTATTTAGAGTGATAAAGGTCTTATTAAGCAACAAATAATTTCATAACTAGTGCTCCGAAAACTGTGTAAGAATGTTGGCCTCGTTTCAATGAATCGAATGTAGAACACAGCCTATTTTTGGAAAATGCGTTTAAACGTCCTAAATTCTGACCTTTCTTTGTTTAAATGGATTGATAAGAAAATCCCTCATTTCGAACAAATAATGCTTAATAATTATCGCCGTCATCATACTTTTTCAAAAGTACACTGTATATCTTCACGTGCAGCAAACATGTTTTTATACATACTAAAAATCATTTGCCGTCGAATAAAATATTTTGGCAATAATCCTTTACTCTTACGAAGATCGAACGGTCAAAACGGGGTTTTAAACCAGACCGGATGTAGGTTAATTGTTCAATTTGTATTACTTAACACATAATTATCGGATTATAATCAGTGTCACTTAGTTGATTATACACGCTAACAACAATAAGATAGCTAATTATTGATTTTTAGAGCCTGTCACGACTAATTGATATGATAATGTAGCGATTTCCTTTGTATTTTTAAGACATGGGTCATTGCAATTATGTCAATATACATGACCGCGGTGACCGCTTATGAGGGGGTTATTTTGAGTTTGGGAGACATAATGACTGGCCGCTGGCTGGAGAACAGGGGTGACCGCTTAATAGGGGTGCATTATAGAGCGTTTTTCAACGGTCGCGGCACGAGCTGGCCGCTTACAGGGGGTGACCGCTTACAAGGGGTGGCCGTTAGGAGGGGTGGAACTGTATACATGTACACAATTTGTGTTCAATTTTAATGTCTTGATAGATGGGTTTCTTATCATTTTTGCAAAATTATGTAGTCATAATTATCAGGCTATAGTCATAACAAATTAATTGTTTTATTATTCATTCCATTTGTCTCATTTTAATTTTTAAGAAATATAAATAGACCAAACATTTTTGTTTATAAAATTTACCAATAATGTATAAATGTACCCCAAGTCCTTTATGTAAGCTTGTATAATGTGTATATGTCAAATCAAAATGTTGGAACTCACCAGTATTTTGTTGTATTTTTTTTTTACTCACCTGTCACAGATGAGTCCACTGATGTAAACATCTACTTTGGGTGGTTTGCTGCAAAAGACAGTGAGTTACTTTGATATTTTCTTTGATTTAGAACAGTTTTCATGCAATATTAATTAGTTAAATCCAGGGTATTAATAGTTAAGATCTTTGAACCAATCAAAAGGGCAATTTATCTTTCAAAAATCATAATCAATTCAACATAAACATATTTTCAACTAAAAATTGTCTTTGGACACTTTATAGTACAGGCACTAGGCTGTTAATGACATTTTGATTCCTTGTTAAAAAATATAATAAAATTAACCCCCATCTGCCAAATTAGAAAAATGGATTGATATTGAAGCAATTATTTTATTATGACTAATTATGTTTTATTCATGTTTCTAATCCATGTTTATTTTGAATTATAAAGGGACCAGTGCAATATGATAAAACTCGTTGTAAAATATTCATTGTGATACGTTATTGTATGTTGATTTTATATAACCAGCCAAAAACCAGATTATTTAATGAATTTGTTGTGATTATACTATGGGGTATGTGCGTAAATATTGACCCCGACCTGACCTTTCACATTTGCATCTAATAATTATCTACACATATCCAGACGAAAGTCAGTACCTCGCCTATTCTACACTTCGGCAGCGATCGTAAAATTATAGAAGTCTGTTTGTGTGTTAAGTTTTAACTCATAATCCTCACAGTCACAGGGTGTAATCGAGCATCAACACTACATTCGTATTCAATGTAATGAATATTCTTGCATAAAGGTCAGGCTGGGGTCAATATTTACGCACAATATACTGTAGCATAAAAATTATACATGTATTTATAACAGGTCTGATTAAATTTCCTGTTTGTATGCAATTGAATCAATGAACTCTGTTTATAGCTAAAATAAAATAAAAATCAGGTTTAAATTTTTGTTTTAGGCTTGATAAATGTGGTCAAATAACTAAATGTGGTCAAATAACTAGTTTACAAAATAATTTTAGCAGAAGTGTGAAACAAGTCATACCAACCTTGGTTTATTGATTCAAATATGTTTTGGACCAATTTAGGATATTATACAACTAAATTGGTTGATGGAAAATATGTGAGATTTTTCAAAGTGATAGCAAATATTTCTAGTCAATAGATAAATGCATTTTATGTTGTATGTTAAAATATGGGAACACATCTAGTTTAGCGGACCCTGGAAGTAAATATAAATATGCGTGCGCAGCGCGCTGTTACTATGAGCAGACACGCAAATTTTAGTGTCAGTAATTTTCTGTTATTATGGGGGCTGCTGCCCCCACTTCCACTGCTAAATTAAAAAATGAATAACAAAAATGCATTTAAAAATAGTTATTAAAAATTGATTTATAAAAGATATGAATAAAAACTGCATCATTAAAAACAAAATGGCATCCAACATTTGTAAACAATGCAACATCTGAGCATGCGCTATTGCTTTAGAATGCAGTTAGCATCCGGGCCTGCTAAACTAGATTCTATTCAAAATATGTCCTTGTGTGAAGATAGGTAGACTTTATACAATCTAATAAAATTAGACCTACACACAACTATGTACAGCTATAGTATTGTTTAACTTTATTCAACACTAACCCCGCTGATTTAACTACTCACTGCAGTACTTCTATACCCACAATCCATTAAAAATAGATAACTATTTTTATGGACCGACATTTTGAAGAAATATCAAGTATTTAAATCAGTGGGGTTAATGTATGCACCACTGACAGTTGAATAAAATTCAATTATATATCTAAAGGTACTCATGTACAGATTATGTTTAGTTGAACTTTTATTTGTCTGTACTGACATCACTCTGTTTACGTTTAAAGAGGTTTCTCTGCTTTGAATCATTCATGAAGTACCCTAAACCTTACTACACCATTAGACAACAGGTTACCCATGTCAAAGATCCAACTAATAAAATGAAAAAATGTGGTGTAATTTATTATATTAAGTGTGAGAACTGTAAGAATGACTATATAGGTGAGACAGGGAGACAACTGGATCATCAGCCATTATTGAACATTGTACTAACAAACGACACAAGATCGATCCTAGTAATACTAAAGTGATAACATCAGAGGAGTATGCAGGATTGACTGAAGCATATTGTGGTAGCGTACATAGAAAGTAGATTTTAATGAGATTGAAGTAAATATTGTGAGATATAAAATGGTTGTATGTATATTAGGTGTAATTATTTATTTTATTTATATATTATCTCTCTTAGAGTGTTGTGGTGATTTTTAATGTTGAGAATTATCAAATAATTACATGTCTAGATGTATGAGCTGTACACTACGGTGTATTATAGTGTGAAAATATTAACCTGAGCTTGAACTACTTTATTATAATAATTACATGTTTCACTTACAATTAATCGTGAGTTTCCCAATGAGTGTATATGATTATACACTTGTTTATAACAGCCTACATGACAATGAATCAATTTTGTAAAAATAGCATGTTATTGTACTTTTAATTTTGGACACATTCGTTCATGGAGAAACACATAAGTCAGCAATATTGTGGCACTGTTTCAAAGTATTTATTTATATGAAAACAGAATTAATTGTTCAATGCATGTATTTTGCCAAAAGCTACCGATAAGACACTATTTACAACCGAAGACAAAAATAGAACATAAAGACTGAGTTTAATATATTCTTGCATAAAGGTCAAGCTAAGGTTAATTCTGTCGGACTATACCATTCAACCAATACAATGAACTCTGACTTCACATATAAGCATATTTAACAAAAGGTTACTGTACATTTTTGTCCCTCAAACAAGCTGTTTCAGATGTCCTTCAACTAAAGACCACATGACAATGTTTGTGGCGAAAATGCATTATTATACAAATAAAATGTCAGATTAGAGAACTGTTCATTGTTTCTGTAAATGTTACAGTAAAACTTTTTATTTTGGTATATATTTAATGTGTTGAATCAAGCACACATATTTAAATAAATTATGTTTGCACATACAAATAACTTACACTGTTTCAATTACAAATTAGTTTACTTATGTATAAATATTCAGTATGGAATAGTTCAACAATTGAGACCTGTTTTAATGCAAGAATAGATTGCATTTATACTACACAAAAACCTTGATTGACTTTAAATTATCATTCATGTATATCATTCCATCCTACATGAGATCACAAATTAATTTGTCTGTTTTAGCACAGTTTTATATTAGAGGTCATATATAAACTTAGAATTGTTTTAGATTGAACACTGTCCTATTCAACACAAGGGACTAACAGGAGATCTATCTATTCTTTCCAAGTTTTTGTGCAAGGTTTTATACTTTAGTTAGGGGTGAAGGAAACTTTTTGGGAGTCCAAGCTAAAATTACAAGGATTTGAACATTCTATTGACCCCTTTCTCCCCTCTAAATACATCATTGAATCTATCATTGCTTTACATACTTACAGTATCTAGCACAGCTGACCACCCCATATTTAAATTATTATATAGTGGTTAATGAAACACGCTATTGCTCACATATTTCAAGTCATATTTTGTTGTAATATTATATTGTGTGAGATATTCTTGTGTTATTTCAACTGTGCTGAAGTTTTAACATTTGTAATTATAAACATGTTTGTTAATATTAAACATTTTGTATGTAGCAAATATTGACTTGTTTTTTTTTATCCAGATTTTTCAACAAAAAAATTTGGCTTATACATTTAATTTTGGCATAACCGGACATTTATTGTCAGATCTTTATGAAACTAACTTCATACAATGTAAACATACCATGTCATTAACAGAATTAGAAAGTAACCACAACTTTATCTGGTTTTATTATGGATTATTTCCCTTTGTAATTTTTGCGTTAAAGTTTTTAATGTAGCAGAGGTATAGTACGGCACTTGTACTACCTTGCCTTCAAGCTAGCTTTTATGGCCACGTGGTAGATTGCTTGCTTACAACTCAAGAAGTCATTGGTTCGAATCTCAGTTCAGACCATGGATTTTTACCGGGTTACAAATGGCGTCAAACGTAAATAACTGCAGGGCCAGCGAAATCTTAAAATTGTTTACTTGTCCGTTATTGCCAACTGGTAAAAGTTACTTGTCCGTATGAACATTATTGAATAAGATTATCAAAAAATCCACTTGTCCGTACTTGCCTTGGGACAACACGGACAATACGGACGTTTGATTTCGCCGCCCCTGGTTAATAACCAACTAGGAATTGTGTGATTGCACCCTCAGATAGTCCCAAAGACAATCAAGCTCCAAGAATTTGACCCCTCAAATTCTGTTAAGGAGGGGATGTATGTAGCAGAGGTATAATAAGGCACTTGTACTACCTTGCCTTTAAGCTAGCATTTATGGTGACATGGTAGATTGTCTGCTTACGTCTCGAGAGGTCATGGGTTCAAATCTCAGTTCGGACCATAGGTTTTTACCGGGTTACATTAATTTGTTGGATATCTCTGTCATTTATGGTCAGATCTTGATGAAAATCCAGCTTAATGAGGCTTCCACATTTCTTGTTAAATTATTTTACGGCATCCAATACACTTTACCTAGCTTTCCTGGATGCTTGTCTATAACCAGTACTCATCTACCCTTCCAAAACTGGTGACTTCTCCACATGCTTATTAATGTAAGAAAATTGACATTATTGTCAAATTTTCATGGAAGGGTATAACATTCCTGGGTGGAACTCGATTTCATAAATAACTGAATCATGTTTAAACAAAATATTCAAATTTTATTATTGAAACTGTCCCGTTATGTTAGTAACAGTGTTAAGTTGGTCAAAACATTTTTAAAACCATGGGAATTTAAACAAACAACTTAAAAAACACTATTGTGTACTTGTATTAAGAGTTTGAATGTTTGAAGTATGTAAAGTGATTTGTTGAGTTGAACTCCTGAGGTCAAAATGACTCAAAATGGGAGCAATAGAAATAAGTTGATACTAAGTGTCATGTCCTAATTATACTCTTTATTGTTGTTATTGTTTCTTGTCCACTCAAGTATATTGACCTAATATACATATAACTGACACATTAAAGTATAAACTCTACACTTCTAGCAAATGATATATAAGGCCTGACAAAATGTTTCTGGAACAACACTTTCACAGCCAACCATATTTTAAGGCAAAATTGAGTTTGTCAAACATATTAAAATACATTGTAACATTAAAAATCGCTTTTTTTAAACACAAAATAAGTTGACCCATGCCTTTTGATGCCTAAGGAGATCTCTTGTACTATAGATCTATAGAACTTGAGTACTGATTTAAAGGGGACCTTAACCACAGGACATTGACTTTCTACATCGTACAATGAAAAAATATCGCTCCTTACAGTGTTTTATTGTAAGTAGGAGATGTGTTTTAAGTACAATACAGAATGCCCAGCTCCTGTTCCTAAACTTAAGACAGATTTATACGTAATATCGCTGAACAATTGGCAAAAACATTAAATAAAAATGCCTTTTCCTACAGACTTTTCCTTTTAGTAGATGAAACCTGACAGTATTAGGCCTAGTATAGGTTTTGTTGACTGAGATAATATCATAATAAAAGTAAAATACTGAAGTGATACTTGTGAAACCAATCAGAGACTACTCTTAAAACAAATACATCATTGTTTTATTTCTTAAACATCTTTCATCCACTAAGTGGGCATCTTGATTAAAGCTTCTTAACAAAATCATTCAGAAACACTCAATTCAAACTGATGATAAGATTTCTTTACAAAGAAAGAGGAGTGTATTTAAAGCATATTCGTGTAGCGTTTTTTATAAATCAGTGGTGCTTTTCACAAAAATTCTTACGAAAAAAATCTTCGAAAGTCAAATGCAAGAAACATTAATAATATATGCTCATTTTTTGGCTTATCAATTCTAAATATTATGCTGATTGTGTAGAATAGTGTATACCTTTTGAATAATATATCATACTATAGTTATGCTTATTATCTGTCTGACATGGTTGTGCTAATTACATGAAACAGACTTACGAAGAATTTTTTAAAGATGAATTTTTGTTTGGTTTTGTTTTACGTTTTATTAACACCAATATTCACAGGAGCCAGGCTTTGAATGCCATCACTCTTGTGCATCAATTAACATGGACTTCCAATCTCCGTATATGCACCCATTTCTTTCTATATAGGTGTACATGTAATAATAATAATAACAACTTTATTTAAAGTGGATAACATATTTTGCTAAAACCAATTTTCAATGTAGCCCACATGTCATTGTTGGTTGCTGGGCTCGAACCAACGATTCTCTATCAGTAAGAAGTGACAGTGGATTTAAGTTGGTCATCATTTGTATCGACTATAAGCCGTGTATTCAACATCATCAATGTTATAAGCCGTGTATTCAACATAATCAATGTTATAAGCCGTGTATTCAACATCATCAATGTTATAAGCCGTGCATTCAACATCATCAATGTTAAATTTGTCTTACAATGAAATTTCAAGAAAGCAATAGCAAAATAAATTATCTAAATTTCGAGACGATTACTTTAATACTTAAAGGGGCATTCTATACTCTTGACATCACTTGACCCAACTAAAATACACACATAGGACATGTAACAATTTGATTCAGTTGTTACGAATCATCAATATTTGACAGCAATTGTTTCAACATGGCAAGAATTATATATTTTTGCTGCGTTTTTCTAATTTTGAAAACCACGGAGATTCAAAGTAATGAAGTTGTTCCTTCAGTTGCTTTCTCTGTGTTGTCAGACAGAATTGATCGAATGGCACTGGACACTTATGAATTGAAACAAAATTCTGAACAGAACATGGACACTGTGAATGCTCAGATAAATGATCTTGCATCGGGACTGAAAGAAATAAATGAACGCTTGGAAGCCATTTTCGACGGCATTGGTGAGGACAGTGACAGCGAAGAAAACCATGAAGGGATTCGACAATACATCAAATCCCTCGTGCAAGAAGAACTCTTTGCAGAGAAAATGATCCTACGTCAGTTTGTAGATCGGTACCAACGAGAGATTGAAAATTTAGGACGTTATGTCACTGATAGTTTTAATGCTGAAAATAAGACCAAAGTATCTAATTCTATCCCATCGTCGAGTGATTCAGAGAAATCATGCAACATGTGTATGTTGGTTGCCACGACAGCAGAAATGAAGACCAGGAGTCTTGAAGAACAAATGGAGTCTTTGAAGAATGAAACTTTGAATAGAGAACAAGAATTGATGGAACTGAGAGAAAATATCGGTGCTACAATGGAAATAGTTCAAGAAATACAAGATGCCGGAGGTGAGTATTATATGTTTTATTTAAACATTAGCAAGCCATTTGCGAGGGCCAATTTATAAACGTTGTACCACTTTACTTTTAGGTTGATATATTTAAGCCCTTCCAAGAACAAGCGATGAGAAGCGCGATATGACTAAGATTTGGCGTATTTAACATCATAAAATCTCACTGAAAATACAATGTACAATGTATATATCGATAATAATTTATTGGCATAATTTTTATGGACGATGTATTTTTCAATACTCATGTGCAATATGATATTATTATTATTTTAATCTCTTCTGTTTATTGTGAACAATGAACACGTATTGATTGAAAATAGTATCTACTTGCGACCATCGTATAACAAGAGTTCATACATTATATAGTGAATGCTGTTCATACAGAATAACGGGGTATTGCAATCTATTTTCCATATCTATCATTTTGCATAAATACTCACTCAGAGGCCAACATCTCGTCGAATCACATTTTCATAATTTCCCATGTCTTTGTTTTTTTATTTGATTTTTATTTGAAAATTCGGAATTAAAAAACCGAATCTTCGTACGACAAGCAGCCACAAGGATATAAACCCGGAACTTGCGGATTCGATTTTTTGTTGTCTACCATTTCATTATAACCATTGGTTATAGAATACAAAATGTACGTGTAATCACTAAACTATTGAGTATCTATAGAATACATGTAAGAGGGGTTATCCAAAATTCGTGGACTTTATAAATATCTTTCGAACGTCAACGTGTATTGTAAAGAAATTTCATCAGCATACCTTGTAGATAAATATCATTAGATTTTGAAAGGAACAAGTATAACTGCGACAACGAACTTAGATTTTATATTGCTTTTAAATTGGCACATACACGGCATCCGGAACACGGTAGAAATGAGTACATTTAATACAGTACAAGACTACACTCGATATTATTTTATATATTTATTTTACAGAACAACATTCAAACAATTTAGAAGAAGTTCAGGACATAGTTGATGATTTGTTAAAATATGTAGAAAAACAAAGTGACAGCGATGGTAAGTTTATCGTTTAATATCTACAATTTTTATCAGGTTGCCTCATAATACGTTCAAATTATTGATATTGGTTTGGTAATTTTGGCTAACTTTAGTGTACATCTATAATATTGTAATGACATGCATGCACTCATATATAGCTGTACACAATCTAATAATAATAGCAAAAGGAATAGTACATGCTTATTGTTACATGAAGTATATCATTTTATTACTAAACATTATAACGGATGTACATTGTAACTATATGAGCATAAAATCAATCTTCATTTAGTGTGTATGGATGTTTGGTAAAAACACTTAGACCAAAATCTCAAACGTTCAAATTTTGTCCTGGCGACCAACACTTAGTTTAAACATATTTATTCTCAGAATATCACAAAATATAAGTTTTACAAATGTACAAATAAGATATTCCTTGAAAGGATTAGAACGGAAGAAATTTCTTACATAGTTCTTCTCCTTGACCAACACTTGTACAACTGGACATAGAAATTTGTTACAATAACCAAGGAAGCTTACAGTATCATTCTAATGTTAAAACTGATGAAATTTCGATTGGCCGCTCGCGAATTTTGGGCCTTGTCCGAGAGGGACTTTTTCGTGAATGCCTTCACTTTTTAATGAATTTTCCTCGAAACATAAGTTGAATCTATTTCATTTTCAGAGAGAAAGATTGGATTCACAGCTAGACTTACCGAGGGAGCTGGTATTTTTCCGGCTCAGACAATTATTCCATTTAATGAGGTTAAATACAACAACGGGGACGGCTACGACCCTTCTACTGGAATCTTCACAGCCCCTAAATCTGGAACTTACCTGTTTAGTTTTAACGTGCAGTCTACATACGAGAAGGACGCCCATGTTTGCCTCATAGTTGACGATACCTTAAGACTCACTGCAGTTGCTGGAAAGGGACACAGAATAACAGGAGGGAATACTGGCATCGCATACATGGAAGAGGGCATGACAGCTTGGGTTCGAACAACCTCATTGAGGGCAATGTACGGTATTTGGCCTCACCGTACAACTTTCAGCGGGGTTCTTCTCGAGTAATCCATCTTTATCAAAACATGTATAACTGTTATCTATATTATCATCTAAATTTCTGCTTTTTGTATGAGCTTCAATAAAAATGTAGTTCAGCATCAAAATGTTTTCTTTTCTTTTCATAATTGGTTGGTTTTTAGAAATCATGATTATTTATATGACAGTTTCAGAGTCAAATCGTGAACAAAATCGTGGCTGTGTATGGATTAAACATGCATATCTTCCAGCTACGGCTCCGTACGGATGTGTTGTTTTGTGCCATTTGCGTTCCGCACCTTAATACGCAAGGCTTCCCATGGTCTAAGACTGTCTGCACGTACGGGTCTGCAACAAGCCACGATTTTATGGGACTGAGGCATAAGCGAAAATGTTCTAGTACCTTGAATAAAGCAAATCTTTGAAACAGTGCCTGAAATGAAGCAAGAAACAACTGAATGTCTAAATAAAGCAAAACCGTTCAACTGCTAAGACTGAAGCAAGAAACAGTTTTAGAACGAAACAAAGCAGATAGAATGCCTAGAATGAAGCAAAACATTCTAGTGCCTAAACCGAAGCAATTAGAAACTGCGTATGCCTAAACTAAGTAAAATCCTAATTGAGCGAGTATGATGCAAGAAACGGTGGAATGCCAAGAACGGGACAAGAAATGGTTGAGTATCTTAAATAAGACAAGAAACGGTTTTGTGCCTATATAGAGCAAGAAACGGTACCACTGTCAGTTTTGTAAACTTTTGTTACATAAGGCTGCTTAAAAGCCTTAAAGAATATGATTTCACTGCCTTGACGTTGGAATCTACAGAAACGGGAGAAAATGCGGCATAATTTTAAATTAGACTAGATGGGAGCCCGTGCAAGCACGGGCTTAATTAGGTAATGACATTTTAGGTTATTGATTTAATAAAGGAAAATAACCGCTGTGGTGAGTTTGGTCTATTTTTAGTTTTATCTAGAACTATTTTTAGACACAAAAAACACTATTTTTGTTGATTTTTTTGCAGTTTTTGCAAATATCAAGAGGCTTTGTCAAAAAAGAATTGTCAACTTGATATGCCGGTATATAGGTGCTCCAGCGACAAACAAAAGATTTATTCAAAGCTGCGCAGTTTCTTCCACAAAACAGGAAACTCGCAAATTTAATAGTATAGATTATCAATACTGGAGCGAAACTAGAATGCTACAGTATACACATTTCATTAATAAAAGGTTTACAGAAGGCAAACAAACATCCATACAACTTAGAATTAGAGTGGTTTTTAAACACGTAAAAAAACATTATAACACATCATCTATTCTAAACTTAATTGTCGAAATATTTCGTAGGAAAAGCACACTTACGATATGTAAACATAACCAGTTTTCTACTTGTAAATACCATCGTTAGTTAGAAAAAGAAATATCGATCGTTCTAACAATGAACCACAACGGCCATTTTAATTGGTTATGGAATGCGGGAACGTGCTCCGTGACGTCACACAAAAAAAACGTGACGTCATAAATTCACCGGAGAACGTCTGTATAAGACATTTTGTGGTGGAAAATCGCACTAAATAATTTGATTAACGAAAAGCCCAATCGCCATGGAAGCAAGGCGGTTATTGCGTATGTACGCAATATGCCTGATCGTAAGTAATGTATACATTGTAGATGTTTCAGTTGAAGAATAAATCAATGAAGACCAAAGTTTTGAATGACCTGTGCAATAAAAATGGCGGACAATGTTTTGTTGTTATCAACCTGCGCGTTGGCGCGAAGAACGAGGTTTAAAAGACGATCGATTCTTTATATAATGCTTGCAAAGGGGCCAAATCAAGAACTTTAAAGTCCGGTTGATCAGTCACTCCCATCCATTCTCTTCATTTGTAGCTGTTCTTCAAAGATCGTTAGCCCACAATCAGTGTCACGCTGAACGGGTGGGGTATACGTACCATACCGAAGTTTTCAAAACAAGAGGCTAAATTTATAAAATACATAGTCGATCCAGTCAGTTAAGTCCATACCCTGTCCTATCAGAATATGTATATGCTTTTTGCAATTTTCTGGACCGGACAATGCCAAATGTTTTTTTGTATCGATACGATACGCTTGAATGATAAAATGGGGAGTGAGATGAGCACTGGCACATTTAAACTGATGTTTTATATCATTTTGTTTCTTTTCTAATCAATTATAGATCAATGGTTCATCATAAATTTCAATAATCAATTCCCAGCTTGGTTTAAGATAAGATTTTGCGATGTTTGTCTACAGTTGAGTTTCAACTTTAAGAAAGTTTCTAACCACCATTTTCAAATTTGTTGAGGGTTCAACTTTAGTCAAACACGGCTGAAGCGCGGGATATCGGCACGGTACCGTAGGAACGGGTTTTAAACAATCCATATGAATCATATTGCAGTAGACCAGTTTAGAATTTTCTGAAGTACTGTTGCAAGTATTCAAACTTCAAAGATGGGTTTTTTGCCGAATTAGTAACATTTTATCATTATTTATAATAACGCCAAACAGAAAGTGTGAAATTTTATTGATTTTTGGGGACATGTGAAAGTTGTTCACAAATGACTTGTACTTTAAATTATAGCCATTGTACTGTAGGTTTCGTGATCTGACACATAATTTATTACTATTTAAACAGTATAAGTTTTACTCTCTTGCATTGATTCCAGATAGGATTGGCTCCCAATGTCAATTTTAGACCATTATTGTTTATTTATTGTCACCTGTGTTAAAGACAAGCAGTGCTTTTTTTGCACTAGAATTACAATGATATTCTGTTGGAACAATGGTAATAAAAATATCATTTATGATTTAAATATAGGAAGTGGCACAAGTGTAGCTCTGGCTATTTACCTGTGGTTTTCGGTTTGTAGCAAAGTGTGTCTTGTAGTATTTTCATATCATTAGTATTGCAATAAGGTACATTGTATTTTAAAATCTTAGAACATTTTTAATCACGATTTTCAAAGCAGGTGCTGCAAAATAATGTTAAAAAAGAAAATAGATTGCCACGGTTACATTATAATAGTAATTTATGTGATATTTATTCATTGTTTTATTAGGTTGTATGTGCATCACAGCTAACATTTGCATGGCATGCTTTTGGTAATGCTAAATTCCATTGTTGGCCTTTAACAGCTAATCAGGACAATCCTACAACACTTGATGATGATGCTTGTTCAAGTAAGTAACTTGTATACGGCTGGTAATACATCTCTCAAACACTGTCACTGTAGGCTTGCTGGTGTTTTTGCTCTCAATACAGTTTAAATCATTCTCGTACCCAGAGGTTATCAAGATTCGCGAACTAAGTATCAAGAATCTTGATATCCTCTGGGAAAGAAATGGAGTTTAAATCTGATCTTCACCAAATCTAGTCAAGATAACTTGTATGAATTTGCAGTCAAATCTCACATACACTAGAGTCATGACTTTTGTATTAGTGCTAAGTTTTAGGGAAAATTGTGGCGACTATCCTATCTAAACTAAAGACAATTAAAGTCTATTTTGTGAACTTATTTTCCCAATATATCTACATCTTGAATGGTCGGGTAACACTTACTTTTAGGTTAATTCAATTCTCCCAAGCCGCCCGTTAGCTCAGTAGGTAGCATCGCTGCATGCAAGTCATCTGATCGAGGGGTCATGGGGCAGTTGTCAGTCATTGACGAAAGTATGCGCTTAGTAGTTGGTTAACAGCTAAATCCAGAGATTTAGCCTTTCCAGGAACTGAGTAGGTTGACTGACCGCCATTACATGACCTATACAATGTGTTGCTACAGCATTAAACCCAACAAAAGATAACAAACAAGTTATATTCAATTCTGAATAAAAATATTCATGTACTTGTAATTCCAGTCTTTGTCTCGATTCACTATTACACATCCTTGGACTTGTGAACATTAGTATAGTGCTGTTATATTAACCTGTCATAACTTAAATGATTACAAGGTCACTGAATTTGTTATTTTTAACTTCTTTCGAACTTTTATTTCAACAATATTCAAAACCCCTACATATATAGTTGGATCATCAATGCATAAGGGATCGGTGGCTCAATGGTTTAAAAGAAGATAAATACTTAACATTCAGTTACCCTGTAATTATTCAAGTTGTGACAGGTTAATATAACAGAACTATAATTTTACTATTCTCATATAATTAGGCTAGTAAGTTGATATTTGGGTGAATTACTTAAGTTTGATATGTGTGATTAAGGAATGTTTTTGTGCATTTTACTACATCATAACATGTATGTGTATCATTAATTTTCTTTATCATTTTAGGTGCTTTTAATATGAGATGGGTTGTGCCTCCTGAAGATGAAATCAAGGCTCAAGAAAATTTCACTCTTACTTATGAATTGATTGTGAATGATGCTTTTTATCCATGGGCTTTTGGCCAAGGATTTTTCACATCTGTTGGACCTGGAGACCTTGCGTAAGTAGGCTCACTAGTGAACCTGATTTATGCTGTAAATTGGTTGGCATTTTCAAAAGCACCATTTACAGGGTTCCCACGGTCAGGGAAAAGTCAGGGAGAAATGAATTTTTTTCAAGGTCAGTGGGAATTCTGAAATTAGTCAGGGAAATTTAAAAAATAAGCAAAAGTCAGGGAAATGTCAGGGAATTTTGTAAGAGAAGAATGCTGGTCAAACAGTAGGAAGAAAAATAAGTAAAGGCTAAGGCAGTTTTTTCCATTGTTTTGGGTATTTTATTTATAGTTATTATTATGAGTATCTTAATTATTCTTGTTAACATCTTACTCTAAAAATATGCTTATGTCTGAAGATTTTGGATACAGTTACTAAGTTATTCAGGAAGAAGCTGAAAGGGGTTTAAGTGTCCTTTGCCTTACTGCATTTTGCTTTTTAGGTAGCTCTGTCATTACATGTCTTTATTGTTTTTGTTCAATTTTAGTTTACCATTGATTACTAATATAATTATATTCAAGTAAAATGAGTGCCTGTTTTAGTCAATCCACTTATGTATGTTTAAGAATGTACTATTGTACGATTATATTGAACTGTCCGATTGCATAAATTAAAACGTCACATAACACAATTCATTTAATGCTCGGTTTATTTCGCTAGTTCTCATAGAGCATATTGTTAGCGCAAAACACTTATGTATTCATATCTTATTTGCAATATTTAACATAGTTTTAGTGGCTGAATGGTGAGACGGTCAGTCTACTAATCTTTTAATCGTGGGTTCGAATACCGATAGAAACTTATTCTTATCTCTTTTTCTCGTTTTAATCATGGTTGGATTGTGTAAAACACATTGCCCCCCATGCATCATGATACTTGTAAAAGCCTTTGTCATAGAGTTGGTGGCATCTCTCTAAGTGATGATGACAATAGTTCAACCGGCACTGCCTGTAAAACTGAATGATTTTGACATTCTTTGTTTAAAAAAAATATATTTGTATTTTCAAAAATTACTGAATAAGATAGATCTACAACAAATATAAAAAAAAAATCTACAAAGAACAAAAAAGGACTTAGATTCAAACTTGCACTTCTTTAAAGATAGATGTTTCGTAGCACTGCACTTTAACTGTGTTTTAGAATGGCATTGGATAATTCCATATTGCTGGATTCCCAAATAGTACAACAGTAATCAATATGTGGAAGGATATAAGCATTGAACAATACATTTAGTGCTCAAAGATTGTGCAAACTTGACAGTTATCGGTCAGGGAAAAATGATTTTGGTCAGGGAAAAATCAGGGAAAAGTCAGGGAATTTTGATGTCTCATTTTTGTGGGAACCCTGATTTAATAGTTGTTCTAATTTGGATGTAATCAAATTAGTTTATGAAACATGTTTTCATTGTAACAGTGAAAGTTTGTTTGTACTGCAGGAAAACCCCAAATATTTGAATTCCAGATAATGTCTATTGTCACATTTTGTAGCGTGCTTGTACAAGCACAAAGCCAGACAAAAAATTAAGGCATTGTTGAGGACATCAATGAGATGAAGGATTCAGTGCTATTGTTTCTGCAGATTTCTGATTATTTACAGACTGGAAGAGGAGGAAAAACAAAAAATTATATACAGTCATCTACTATATCATTTTAGAACAAGCTGCTTATTATTTTGTAAATGATTTCTGTTTTCTGAACTGTTTTTGACAATCTGCATGAACAAATGTTCTGATAACTGTTGATATAGAGGATCTTCTGACATCACACAGGGGTCAAGTTCAGATGACCTTTGTGTCAACCAATCAATGTTTAGTTTTTTATCTAGATGAAGTTGTGTCATGAGTATTATGATAGCAAAGGTCATGCTGCACCTGCAAGCTTTTCCAATTTCAATGAGCAAGTACTTAAGCAGAGATATTTTTATCAGGTTTTAATCAGATTGTATTTTTTAGTGATGCCGCTGCAGCCCAGACTTGGTGTGAAACACAAGTATGTCCAGCATCTAGTGGAGATGCTAACAAGGGAAATTGTTGTATTCACCATGTCAATGTACATTCTTGTCCACAAGATGACTCTGGTGTTTGTGGACCATGGTTAAAACATGACGGAGAAACATACACTCATTCTGCTGTGTTAGGTAACTTAACTCTTGCCTTTTTGTAGGGCTTTTTTCAGTATTTGGGGAAGGGGCCTGGAGCCTTTTTATTCAGAACATTTGGGAAATTTTATCAAAATTTCATAGAAAGGAGAACACAAAATCCAAGTTTAACTCCAAATTTGGGGAAAACTGTATGATTTTAAAGAAATTTCAAGAGGGTAAGGTGCCTGTAAACGGCCCCTGTTTACATATAAAGAAAAAGGTCTGCTTCTTGTATGGTCAAATATTGAAATATGTTCTTGAGGTTATTACATTAGTACATTTTCTTAGTTTTGTCTTGGTTTGAATTTAGAGTGTATATCCATTGCTATGCATTACAAAGTGATCAATGAAATGTAGTGGTACATGTCAATCTAAATTGATTGAATATTGAACATTTATTTGTTTTACTGATATTTAGACTGGCTATTTTTGAGCCATAGCATGATTTCTGCCTTTGAATTCATAATTGTTCTTAGAACACTGAAAGGATTATTTAGAGTCTTGTGGAAATGTGTTCAATAGCATGTCCACAGTGTATTTTGTAGGGCCATCATCAGAAATCGCAATATCGATGTATCACCGATTATTGACAGACGATCCAATGTTGATTCGCAATTTAGAATATCGATACAATCTAGTATTTATTAAAGATATTAACTAAATGAAGGCGACCTTTAATTTAAGATCACTATGTTGTATTTTCCTTTTTTTTCACCTAAACAGATGAAACAGGCTATCACAGACACAGTTTGTTTTATTTTGTTTTGTCATGTCTGAAACGCCTTTAAACATCATACATAACATCATGGGGGCATTATATAGTATATATACTGGAGCTCTAGCAGCTTCTATTTCACTTCTTGTCTAACTTGATATATCTATGTATCACCGATACTTGCATTTCTATATATCGATACAAAATTTTCTATCAATGGCAGCCCCAGTATTTTTGAAACTTACAAGAAGAAAATTGACTTGAAGATTTTGAAATATTAGTGTATTAAAATATTTACATCAATCAATGTTATTTCTATGTATATATTTTAGTTGGACCAATTGATCAAGGAAACTGGACTAGTGTTATTCCTGGTGTAGCTGTTGAAGGATTGACTGATTTAATTGCTCATTTCAAAATAGCTGGCATGCAAGTTGCCTTAAGAGCTATTACCAAGATTCTTCCTAGAACAGGTATGAATTTATAGTTTATGAAAAATATATGGCCATGCAGTTGTCCTGGTGTGTCATCTATTTATGAATGTGTTTTAAGCTTATTTAAGTTACAGATTTAATTGTCAGTAAAACACAGACTTGAAGTTTTAGCAGCTGATTGCAGTCATCGCCAAACATGGTAGACCAATGGACAAATCCTGTAAAAAAATAGAAGGTCTAACTAGACCTGCAAGTTTACTGGACCGACTGTACAGTAACTTATTTGATTTCATTCACACAGTTTTCAATTCATCAAAATATGTAAAATGTCTCCAGGCCTGTAAGACTTGGTTGTGTCCTGTAAAATTTTGATCTTCACAGGACCTACTGTTCAGTAATAAACAGATGAGTTTTGCGGTGACTGTAATTATATCTGCAGACATTTTGTATGTTTGCATTGTAAGTCATTGAGTTCTCATCTAAACTTCTCAAGTCTTAAGAATGTAACTCAGTGATTGTTGAAAAATTAGATTTACAAACAAACCAGTCTATGATCTGACTGAAATTTTGACTTTTTCAATTAGCCAAAGAAAAAATCATTCCTCAGTTGTGTTTTGTTCTTGGAGTGTCTGATATATTTCTATGATAGTCAATGTTGTACTTGTATAGTTTGTGGTGATGCTAACTGTGAGACAATAGAAGGTGAGAATTGTGAAACATGTCCTGCTGATTGTGGTAAATGTCCATTAAAGACTTGGGAGATAGCTCTTATAGCTGTTGCCATGGTGATATTTGTTGGAACTATTGCTGGTATATATGGGGTAAGTGTAGTCAATAAATGTCTACTTATACAGTAAAGTTCCGCTATAAATACTGGCAAAATTGATGGTCTTAATGGCGAAATGGTCTTATTATAGAGACCTTTTTGTCCACAAATTAAGCATTTGGGTCTTAATAATTATCAAAAATCGCATGATTATGAAATAACAAAAATGGTCTTAATAACAGAGCTTTACTGTACTTCATAGATTGATAGACTTCAAGGTCTTTTCAATATTCAGATTAGGGGTAAGGGGCCTTACATTAAGTTAATATAGAATATTTGGGGACATTCATACAGTATTAGTGCTATTTCATTGATAAGGAAAAGAAAAATCTAAAGTTGAACTCTAAATTTGAGAAAATTGCATAATTTGAGAAAATATCAATTGAAAAAGGGTTTGTAAGCAGCCCCTCTTATTTGCTGAAAGAAGCCCATGCAGTGGTCTGTTGCATCGGATGACTTGTCTTACTTAATGGATCAAAACATTGACTCTGATAACAAAACTTGATTAAATGATTGAATAGTTATTTCAGTGTTTGAAAGGCTATAGTTTTGATATAATGATTGAAGTAGTGTAATGTATCTAAACAATGATTGTTTTTTATAATTTTAGTATTTTGCCTGGCAGAGAAGGAAGCTATTGTGGGATGAGAAATGGATTATTAATGTTGAGGATATACAGATTGGTAAGTGCTACATTTAGTTGATACCTTGTCATTTTGTTGGCACTTTGTCTTGTCAATATAAAGTTTCAGAATACAATGTGACCTGCATTTTAAAACTGTTCAGGTCCAAAGCTCAGATCCCAGATTCCAATATTCTAATTAGTTGACAAGGTAATACAAATAAATCATATAGTTTTATTTAGCATTAAAAAAATAAAATTTCAATTTTTCATACTTATACTAGTGTTTTAAAATTTAGTTAGTGTATATCTGATTATTGAACTGATGTAAGAAGTTGAGATCTCTGAGACTGTTTGTCTTTGCATTGTCTAATATTTGTGTAGCAGAGGTATAATATTATACAGCACTATGTGTACTCTCCTGCCTTCTAGCTAGCTTTTTATGGCACCATGATAGTGTCTGCTTACAACTCAATTGATCCCAGCTCATACCATAGATTTTTAAAAGGTTTTCAAAACCTTCACAATAAGGAAGGTTCACCACCCACTGTTGTTACAGCTTTGTTTGCATATTTGGTGAAGAAAATTCTCAAAAAGTGATCAAACAACCTCTTTCCAATTAAGACAAGAAATATTTCACTTGGGCAACAACAATAAAAGCAAAACATTTGTTGAACCTACAAGTAGCTGAATTATAAGTAGTAGTTTAGTTTAGTTTATACTAATTTATTTTAGCTTGATTGTGAAACAAGTTCTTACAACATAGATTTATCACTTACTAGTCCACTTTCTTGTCTTCCAGACCTGAGCTTATGGGATAACGGTTTTTAGCTGGATTTTTCAACAAAAAAATCAGCTAATAGTTTGGCAAAACACGGGTAGGCGGGCGGGCGTCTGGTTATCTTAACAATTGTGTTAAAGTTTTTCTTTTCCATATATTTCTGCCATTTATTGTCAGATCTTTATGAAACTTCATACAATGATAACATACCATGTGATGAACAGAATTAGAAAGTAACCACAACTCTACCTGCCTTTATTATGGATTATTTCCCTTTGTAATTTTTGTGTTAAAGTTTTTAAATCCAGCTTTAATGTGGTTTTCACATTACATTTCTTGTTGTTCAATGAAATGATAAAGTAGGGTTCGTATGTGATTTGAATCAAAGTGGAGCTGGTTATCTAACGATTACCAGTTCAATGTCTGTACTACTCTTGTCTGGTTCACCAGTTGTACTTTGTCAGGTAAAAGTATGTCAGGCAAAGCATGATAATGACTGCGCCCTATGTAGTGAATTAGGTATTGGATAATTATGTTTTCAATAAACATTTCTCACTACACAGGCTTAAATCAAAGGATCATTGTACAAGAATTACAGTGGATACCTTTTTTACTTGTTCGGTTACATTTATGCTAAATAAAGTATCTGAAATTCTAACGAGACTAATCCACGTCCCAATTGTGTTCAAGTGAGACATGTTTGCGTAAATCGTTCGCTAAATATACATGTAATCAGAAAAACCGAAAGCGAATGACCTATATAGTATCTAACTCCTACTAAAGTAACTATCGTCAGCAAATTGTCAAGAAAATGTGATACCTGAATAATAACTGAGGAGGCTGCCATGACCACGACTTGCCTGACACGATAACGATAGTGGTAAGGGGCAGGTAATCCAGACTAGTACTACTTGGTCTTGCCCACTACATAAAAATGATAGAATTACCATCTGATCTTTTCATTGATCTTATATTATGTCTTATTCTATAGATGATGCTTTACGTGGAGCTTTTGGTAGCATGATTGGCAGTGCTGTAGAACTTAACAAGAAAAATAGTGAAGGTGGAGTTAGTGTGATGCAAACTGGTGGAAAACAAGTGTTTGCTAAAACAGCTACATAGTATGTTGTATTTTATGTTCATTTTTAGAGTTGTTATATTGTATTGAAATGATTGTGGAAAATTCTATAAAAACAATATAACTGTTAAACGATGTGCAAAATTTACTTACATAATATGGTTATGATTGCTACTAAAATGACCTGTTCGCTCAACTACTTTCACATTTTAGACCGTATACACTCATATTAATTGTTTTAAACCTGTTCCTTATGGCAGTATTTTTATCTTATGCAGTATTTTCATTAGGAACCGGCTGCCGACCTAAACAGCCTATTAGAAAGACTAAAAGGCCTGTTAAAATTGGCAAAAAATAAATAAAGAAAGAAAGACATTGCATCCGGACTGCCCTAGAAAGCCTATTACTTTTCTATTTGTGCCTATTCCACAAAATCTTACTGAAAACACTGTTATGGCAATACATTACAACAAAAAGAAGAATTAAAACAGTTTATCAAGTTCTTTGACTTAAACAAGTTTTAACCTTGATATATAAAATAACTACTTCTGTGTCTGGAACAGAAACATACTATGTGAGCTCACTATAAGTAGAGAGCTGTATTTTGTTTTTTAGTTTGATGTTTGTGAATGCCAATCCCTGTGATTGTCATAAGCACTTCTGGGATAATTTCATTTCTGGTCAATCTTTACTTGGGAATGGTAAAAGTTATTGCCCTTTGATTGTGTGCCAAGCATATTTTATAACATAAAGACGTCTTGTTTTATATTTTTAGTGATGGTAGAACATGTGCTGTAAGACCAGTTATAAAAGTAGATTTTTCTCTTACTAAAGCTATACGTATTGAAGTAAGAGAAGTCAGGTAAGATACTTTAAATATTGACATTCGGAACTCCTTGGCCATTTGCTATGAATAACCTCGGACATATTTAGACGCTATTTTGGAAAAACCGGTGTTGAAGTATACAAATACATGATCGTTTAGGTGATGACAGAAGTTTCGTTTTTAGTCTGTAAATTTAAAATTACACAGTTCAATAATATCGATGAACAATATTTGGTTCAATTTAAAACAAATAAATATGTTTAGACAAAGATCTGTGTGTATACTACAAGAACTATTTTGCATAACCGTTAGGTGCTTCGACTCGCGTAGGAAGTAAAATCCCAAAATTCTAGGGAAGACCCCCACGAATCCTTCCAAGATTATTCATTCATGAAAGGTCGAGGTGTTTCAATTGTAAATATTGACTGTTATAATTATACATTGTCTTAATGTATGCCTCCATGGTTGAGTAATAAAATGTGACTGACTTCAAATCAGTAATAATTCTTGAATCTTAGCTGTAAAGGATCCTTGGTTAGACCTAATCTTCTGTATGTGGCTTTTTATGTGAGAATTTACTGGCATATAACAGAAGAGAATGTTAGATTAACTGTCCACCTAGTAACTATCCATTGAAATAGGGCTGAAAACAAAATGTAGCATTTCTGTCAATCAGCATGATTGTTGCATGATTAGTATGTGAGTCAGAGTCAGGGACCAGGAAATCGCCGGTTTTTCGGTTTTCGGACCGATTTTGTCATTTTGGACCGATTGTGATTTCAAAATCCTTAAAAAAATCGGTCCGGGAAAAACTCGCTAATTTTGACCTCAAACCATTAATTTCCATAATTTTCAAGAAAACGTATCGATAAAATATTATCAAACAACTATCAGTTGCATAAACCCACTGTTTATTGTTGTAATATCCTGCTTAATTGTCCACAGGTTACATACACATCAAGGACCCTGTATAACGCATCCATGGTTACAGGTATCATGCGGGGTTGAGGCAGTGATATATTTTTTTGATCGAGCACAGCAAGGTACGCTTGATTTGCACTCGATTAATTTGAAGAACAGCAGAAGAATATGTTCTTACTTTATCATGTCCATCGAACCGATTACGTTATTTCAGTCGGTCTGTTTGAAACCTGTAAAACGTGTAAAAATCAATAATGTTTTATGAAGAATATTTTATGAATAATTATAAAGAAAACAATTTAATAGCTTTTGTTGTCAATTCCTATTTTATTCGTTTGATCTTTAATTTGTTTGACTTGATTCATGATTTATTTTTACGCCGTAAATTGAGGTGTGAATAATAAGAAATAATCTTAGGACATGACATTGTATCTACGCAATTTATCGAAGGTACAGTTCTTGATGATCAAAATTCAACCACACTTCTCCCTTCTTTGATGACATCGAAAATAATTTTCAATACGAACAATTTTGTCATTAATTTATTTATAAATAGGTGTACTATGCACAATTTGATATTCTTTTGTGTTTAACGAAACCGCTTGAACCATTGTGATGAAATGCCATACACTTTCACGACCCACGCTTGATCGTTACTTCGTATGACAAACGTTTAAATCTACGTGTGTAATTTAAAAGCTGATAATAATTTTACGCTTTCATGCTTTATTTAGCGAACGATATTTAAAGATGCGCGACATTTACTTCGGACCCGTTTTGCGCATGCGCAGTTAAAATAATTTGCCTAAATGACGGAGTTTTCCAACAACATTAGAGCTAGATGAAACAGTCTTTTTTCAAGTTCTGTTTGTTGAACCGACCGACGATTGCAGGGAGTAATTTCGGAAACCACGTTTTCTTGCTAGATAGAAGTTAAGTTTTGTAAAAATTTAAACTAACAATGCCAATGTATCGTATGCCTTCTTAATAAAGGGGAGCAAAAAAAGTACTAACATGGTCGTGAATAAAGTACAGTAAACGGTCTGGTCCGTACGGTACATGTTAAAACCCGTATCCGGTACTCGGACGGCCTTGGACCGATTGACATCGGCGAATTTCCTGGTCCCTGGTCAGAGTGTAGTATTAAAGTTTCTGTAATATTTGTCCATGCACTACATAAACATAAACATATTACTCACTAGTCCATGGACTAGAAATTTTGTATATCATTCAACGAAAAAATTCGGCTAATAGTTTGGCAAATCCTGGTCGGTCGTGCGTCTGGTGTTTTTAACAATTGCATTAAAGTTTTTCTTTGCCATATATTTCTGCCATTTATTGTCAGATCTTTATGAAATTTCATACTATGATAACATACCATGCCATGAACAGAATTAGACAGTAACCACAACTCTACCTGCCTTTATTATGGATTATATCCCTTTGTAATTTTTGTGTTAAAGTTTTTAAATCCGGCTTTAATGTGGTTTCCACATTACATTTCTTGTTTAGTGTTTTTTTGTCCTAATCCTACAGTAAGCTGGACTTTAGAACTCAGGTCTGCAGCATTCAGTAGTTGTTTAATGTAATACAAAGAAGCCCCAGTCAGATATACATTAATTTATAGCCTAAGTTTTTTATGTTTACTTTGAGTTAAAAATGTCAAATTTGAGCTGCTAACTTAGAATGGTAATCTAAGACTGGTGCATCACTAGAACAGCAGTAAGGTGAATTGTCCACCTAATAAGACGAAGAGGAAAATAATCATATTAACATTTGCTGATACTTTTTCTTTCCGATTTTTCAGAGAGTGTGACAATTCCAATTTATGTAAATTTGTTGGAGCATGTTTAGATCCATCTTTGATGTGTATAGTAAATGAATATTGTGCTAAAGGTTCATTAAGTGATGTATTGTTAAATGAAGAAGTTCCTCTAAACTGGGCTTTCAGGTAATTTTGTAACTTGTTACATTGTGATTTGAAAATTGGGATTCACTTACTAACTCATTTAGTTCAATTAAGTTATAACTTTCTTGGTGGTAGCATTTATACCAGTGTATGAAGATTTTTTGGATGTAAGGAAGCTGATGAAATCATGAAATTCAGTATGCAACTTATATTAATCACAGTGAATACCACTGTCTGGTTTCCCAATACAAACTAGTAGAATAAAGTTACATTTGAACAAATGTGGAGCTTTCTATCCAAAGGTTACTTACAAGTCGAGGGTTGCCCGCAAGACTGTCGTAACTGCATTTTTGAAAATTTTACAGGAGAAGCAAAAAACTGTTTAATTTATTATTGCATGAATTTTACACCAAACTTTTTTGTTTTATTATTAGAAAATATGTTTAAAAACAAACAGTTCTAATGAAATGCAAAAATTTGAAATAAAACTAGATATTTGTTGATTTTGTTGAGTTACTACAGTATTGCGCTTAAATCTGTCTGTTTTATGTTATTTTATTCCCAGCAATACTGTAGTAAGTCAACTTACTACAGTATTGCAGAAATTTTTTAACACATTATTTTTGATAAAATTTCTGCAATACAGTAGTAACTGAAAATTATTATCAAACACAAAAAAGAAAACAAATAAAATGTTTTATTTTCCAATATATATCAACCCTTGACTGGTTGTGGCATGTGCCAAAGTCATTTTTTCAGCATAACAAGCAAAAGCTATGTCAAGACGCTCTAATTTCATTACTAATTATCAGGCAGATATGCAACTTAGCCAAGTTATTTCCTTGGTAACTGCCTTTCAGAAAATCTAATTTGAGCCCTGATCTTAGTTACCATGGCAATGCTGGGGTGGAGCAAAATGTGAAAAAAATGCAATTTTTGCTCTTTTTCAACCCCAACTTAACATTTCATTCAGTATTTTTTTCCAAAATTGAGGTTTAAAGTCCAAGTTCTTTTCAGAAACTGAAAACATGTTTTCTTATCGCTTTTGCTCCATTTCTCTGCACTCAACAACCTGATTTTTGCTGGTGATGAGAGGCGCTGTGCACCCTTCAAACCCCAGCTACAAAGGGGGGGGGGGCACATCCTCTCTTCAGAACCCCCCTGAGACATCTTTTGATGGGGGGAGGTGCATGAAAGAAATACCTTCTTTTGGGGACAACCTTCTTAATAGTGAAATTTTATAAATCTAGTTTAAAACATACATTTCAAGTATTTGGAAGCCAATTGAAGGGGGGGTCTAGACATGTAAAATTGCAATATAGACCCGTTAAAAAATGGAGACCTTATTTGAATTTAATGCAAACAAAACACATTCTTAGTTCCAGATTTACTATTATTTACCTTTTTTTTAAAAATCTATAGATAAATAATTTATAGTTATAGTTTACATTATGATGATAATGTTGAAGTTATATTGCATTTAAATGAATTATCATAAATCATACAAATTCTGAATACAGTACATGCCTAAACGTTTGTTGTTTTAAACATAAATAATTTTATGATTATCAAATTTGTTATAAGACACAATACAGTATGTATTTTATTTATTTGAACAATGTATTATTTTGAACATATTAAACATATATGAGTATTGAAAATATTTTTTTCCTAAGCCCATAATTTAAAACTTGTGCAGAACATTAAGACCATGGTTTACATACCACAAATGGCAGCTTGAAGCTTTACTGTTTAAAAGAAAAAAATCAATCAAGGAAAACATAACAATTACAGTTCATGTTTATTTTTATGAAATTTGTAAGCTGTAACATTAATGCATTGAGTGCTTTTGAATGGCTGTTGGGTGTCAGTATTCCTGTTTGAGAAACAATTTGCTTACAATGTTGTTAAGACTAGGCAAGGGAGGTCCGAACATTACTAGGGGGGCTTGAACTTTTCAAGGGGGTCCGAACTTTTCTAAGGGGGGTCCGAACCTTGAACCACAACCACATTATACACATTTTGCAGAAAAATGCAACATATTGATTATAAAAACAGCATAACCATTAAATCTATGTTAAGCTATGAGAAAAATTGCTTTATGCTACTTAAAATGAATTACAGGCAAAAAATACACTAATGGACAGGAACATTTTTGAAATTTCCAATGCCAAAACAGTATTATAGCTTCCTTACAGGTCCTCATTTTCACTTGAGTGAAATCAAGCAATTGTTGGCACATTAATGATGATTTCTTTCTCAAAGAAGTTAGTAGCTATTCTTGTGGGATTAAAAACCATTTGCACCCCTCATTCACTGCCAATACAACCTTCCACTGCTTCTAAAATTAATTTCATCCAAACTGTATGTACTAAAGCAACAGACAAGAAATATTATTTAAAATGTCTGCTTTTCAAAATTTGACGAGTTCAGAGGTAAAATAATAACCAATAAATATTGTCTCTGCCCACAATTTTCAAATTTAAGCCTGAAGATCAAAGTTTGTGTTTTTCTTGTTTTTTTTTGTTTCTTATCTACTCATGAAGAACATTTTTAATCAGAATTTTCAGCCATGCAATTTGGCTTGTAGTTTACAAACCCAGGTGTTTGGTCAGGTACTAGCTGCCGCTGGTGTCTCTTTACAATTTCAAACATGTGGCATTCAAATGTCTTCTAGAAAATTTGTTCACATACCTTACACTTTGAGGCCTAGAGCTATGATACTATACATTGTTTATCAACCAAGTTTGTACAATTTGTGATCTTAGAGTGTTAGAAATGGAACAGTTGAAAAGTTCTTTGGTTTCAAATTATTATTTACTTATATCACAGCGGTCAGTCAATGTATTTACTGTACCTGGTAAGGCTAAATCTCTGAATTTAGCTGTAAACCAGTTGCTAGGTACATATTTCCATCAGTGACTGACAACTGCCCTACATGATTAAGCATCAGGGATAGAAGGGAGAATGACCTAACAAAAGAAAGTATGCCCTATCTGGGAATCAAACCCTTTTCCCTGAATCAGTAGACCAGCATGCTACCAACTGAACAAGAGGGGCAACCTAGGAGTATGCTACACTTTCTCTTCAGCTACTTGGATCAGTAGCTATCACTGTGGGGCTTCTATCTGTTTGTTATGACACATTACCTAGGGATACATACTTATATCTGCTGGATTGGATAGCTAAAGGTTATTATTCATAAGACACTGATGATACCTCAATGGTTGCTTTAAAGCATGTCAGTAAAAATGGTGGATGGGTTTATTTTTTTAGTGGAATTTTAAATGTCATTCAAAACTTCTGTATTTTAAAATGGTTGTCTTCAAAAGTTCCTATATTTTGAAAATAAAACTCCTATATAAATTCTCATATTTTTACTAGACATTAGTTGACAGCCTGTTAATCCAATTAATTTCTCAGAATAATCTTCTTAAACTAAATAGTTTTTTTTAAATTTTGGTAAACACTAGTTACTAGGCTCTTATGTATCAAAAATATGTTTACTCAATAATTCAAAGTGAAACTTATTAAAATACAAATACTGAGAATTTGAAATGTATGACACCATTAATGAAGTCATCAATGATGAAGTCAACAAAGCACTTTGCTAAACATGTATTTATAATTATCTTTTTTTCTAGTAAATCCCACATTTTTATGGGTCAGGACCCCTATCAAAATGGCTGCCACGGGACTTTTATTGAATGGATTCAGTAAATTTCACTCAAGGGAATTTGCCCTCCCCCACCACTTGACTTTTTCATGAAAATACCACAATCAAAAGAAATCCCACAAGGTCTCAGAGGTGGGATATGCCTCCCTCTGGAGCTGGGGTTTAAAGGCACACAGTCTCTCTTATGCCTGAAAAAAATTTGGTCTGCGAGTGCAGAAAAATGCCACAAGATGACAATAAGATAACATGCTTTCAGTCTCTGAAAAGTACTAGCAGTTTAGACCTCATTTTGAGGAAATATGACTGAATGAAATGCTAAACTTGGAGTTAAAAACCCCAGCCAAAATTGCATTTTTCCCCCTTTTTGCTCCGGTCCAGTGTTGTTATGGTTACTGGGATCGGAGTGCAAATGGCTTTATTTGGAAGCCAATCACCATGAGAATAACTTCACTTAGTTGCATATCTGCCAGTCAGTTACTAATGAGAAAGAGCACCATAAAATAGCCATATGGCATAGAGATGAAAAATGACCAATTTCGCCCATGTCACAATTATATAAAGGGTTTTGTATGCAATAAATACCTTATTAGTAGCATAAATAAATAAATTACACTGAATTGGTGATTTAATGAGTGACCTTATTGAAGTATGATGTGATTTATTTTGATTTACTACAGTATTGCAGGAAAAAGTTGAAGAAAGTTTAATAGAAAAGTTTGCGCAATACTGTCGTAAGTTGACTTACGACAGTATTGCGCTAACTTTTTATTCAGTTGTCAGTTACGACTATATTGCATTTTTGATATAAATCACTTTCTAGAGAGAAGTGTGCCAAACTTTTTTTATAAGTAATGTAAAACATAAAAATAAGTATAAAAATTCAAAAAAGTCTATTTCGTAAAAAAGTGCAGTTACGACAGTCTTGCGGGCAACCCTCGAAGTACAAGTTTGTAACTAGTTTGTTTTTTTCGCTCGCCCCATTTTTTCCAGAAAAATCCGTAGAACATTATTATGATCAACTTGTGGCCTTATAAAAAGTTTGCTTTTTGTTTCTCTATCAGGTTTTCATTTGAAGGTGATATTGCTAGAGGTATGGCTTACTTACATTCTCGTAAAATAATACATGGAAGATTGAAGGCTAATAATTGTGTTGTTGATGATAGATGGACTGTGAAAATATCTGGTAAATATTGGATTCTATCAGTTTAAGTTTTAAGTAAGATAAGTTTTATTTTAAGTCCGCGAGACATTATAACAATAAATAATCTCACATGAGCTTTCACAACCGACGGAAAATGTATAAACTTTCCTACATGACAATGCTGACGAGTTAAGTTTTATATTTCACAGCCAGGCAAGTATTCTGAACAAAGTATATTGTTTAGGAATGATTTGAATCCTGGGTTTGTCCCTGAATTGAATTGCTATAAAGTAGGGATTTAATGATGATCAATTGTGATGGATAATGGATCATTTTATTAGAAGTGGGAGACAATCGATTATGAAGTTTAATAATGGATTATCGCTAATGTTGGTTATTTATTTTTATGGACAATATGATGATTACATTTTTACTACTACTTTGTTATTGTAAATCATTGAGATCATTGTTGATATTTTTGGTTGGCAACATGGAATTCGCTATTACTGGACTATATATAGTCCCTTTATACTGTATGGGTACTGAAAATGTCCGAAAATTGATTTTATTATTAAACATTAACAACCACTTAACCACGTATTATAGATTTATTATGCATGATTTAATATTCTATTATATGAAACAAAATCACTTAAACCATTGCTACATATTGTCATATACTTTGAGAATGAAAACCCTGAATAAATATTTCGATTACATAATCAATGATTGATCAAAAAGGGTTGTTAGAATATTTCAGATGATCGATTATGATTTTTTTCTGATTTTCAAACCCTAGTATAAAGGTTTTAATGAGTCAATTTAAGTCATTCATACAATGACCAAATATATAAAAAAAATTAAAAAATTTCAAACTTTACATTATTTGCAGTGTTTATTTTTGGTCAATTTTATAATCGTTTATGGGCTATAATCCCAATCTTAAATCATATCTTTTTTCCCGAACTTCAATCCAAAATTCCCAATTAAATTAAAAAAAAAAAAAATTTTCAAAAAGAAATGTGTATTTCAGCTTAAAATTATACATCTCAGTAATATTTCTTTGCAATTATCTAACTAACTTAATGAAAAATGAAACTAAAAACCTTGAAAAATCTGCTATTGTTATAAAATATGCTTGACATTTTCCCAATTTAAACCAAAATGCCAATAAAATTCCCAATTCTAGGGGTATGGGTCATATTCCCAGATTTGTGGAAAAAAACATTGGTTTGTTAAAAAATTACCTTGTACATTAAAGTATAAAATGTTGTACAATTATTTTTTTAGATTATGGTCTTAAAACTTTACGTGCCAATGAACTAAGTGAGGAACTAGATATAGAAGAGATGGGATATCGCAACAAACGTGCTGCTATTTATATGGCTCCTGAATTTGCTAATGTTGAAAATTATGAGAATTATGATGCAACTATGGCTGGTGACGTGTATGCATTCGCTATCATTTTGATAGAAGTAGCAACTAGAAATGATCCTTATGGGGTATAGTATTTGTTTGTATAATTGATTTAATGATTTACTATGATTTCATTAAAGAAATCTCCAAATGTTAGAAGATAAGAAACTCATTTTTGTTTTCTATAAGATTATTTGTCGATAATTATAGAAATTATCAACTTTTTATTGGTACACTTAAAATTGTTCTATGTTGTTATGAAGGGGAGATAATTTATGAAAATTTCATGTTGACAGATTTAATCCTGTAATTTTCAATTATGAAATGATTCTGATATACATGTGTATAATTTTGCATACTGTAATAAGTGAAAAATAATAATATGTACTTGAAGCATTTATTTTATTTTTCAGAATTATTTTTTTATTATTAATTAGTCTATAAAATTCAAGGATATGAGAGTGGTTGTCTGAACTGGTCATTGTAGCATGCACAATATCTTGTTCGTACATTTATGGTTGCTCAAAAGAAAGTTTTGGCTGCCCAAACCTAAAAGTGGTTGTCCCAGACAAACAGACACCCACTTTTTCGTTAAGTGGTAAATAAAGGGATAATCCCACTAAAATGTTTTTTTTTTAAAGTTTGAGCTTAATGTTCAATTTTGTAGGATGAAGACTGTTTTACTCTTCCACCAACTTGGAAACCACCACTTCCAGACTTTAGTCCAGAAAACTTTGAAAATAAAGATGATATTTGTCCAAGTCCAGAATCCTATATACAAGTGAGTTATCTAGATAATTAGATGTTTTACAGTTAAACATACTACATATAATATGTGGAAGCAGTAATCCAGTGGTAGGATACATCCTGAGAGATTCAGAGGTCTCAAGTTCAAAGCACTGCCAGGCCTTTTTTTCCTTATATAACAGGGGCCGTTTACAGGCGCCTTCCCCTCAAAAAATTTCTTTAAAATCATGCAGTTTTCCCCAAATTTGGAGTTTAACTTGGATTTTTTGTTCCCCTCCCTATGAAATTGCGATAAAATTTCCCCAAATGTTCTATATAAAAAAAGGCCCCAGGTCCCTTCCCCAAACAATGAAAAAAAGCCCTGACTGCTAACCTATCCCATGTAAAGGTTGTCATGGGGCAATGAAACGACCTTTAATGTTGAGCCCTGCTAGATTAATTGAGGGTTGCCAGCAAGACTGTAGTAACTTTCTCATTTTCACAATGTGCTTACTAAAGTCTTGCTGCAACCCTTGTGGTGTGTCCTGATAACAGTGCCCAGATAACAAAAAAAAAGACTCCCAAGGGAGATTGCAATGTGAAATGCACTGTTTAAATCAATGTTGAATGTGTTGATTTAAATTTGTAAATTGATGTAAATGCATTCACCTACTGAGTGGGCAAGTTCATTATTTAAAAGTACATAAATATGCATGACTTAATACAAAACCTGTACAGTACCCACCAAAAGTTTGGAGACTAAAGAAATTTACTCCAATTATTGAATTACGATGATTATTTTTGCAGAATCATTATTTTTAGTATATTTAAGAATGGTTCATGATAAATGAAAACAAATTTCATGAATGCAACACATTTATAAGATTCAGCATATGACATCGATCTAAAGCCACCGAAACCATATTTATTGTAATTATCTTCTATATTCTTGAAGTCTCAGTTATAATTATTAATGATAAGCAAATATCAAGCATAACTAAAAGGCATTTCAAAATAAAAGCTATCCAGTAGGCCTACAAAGTGAAAATGTCTCCAAACTTTTGGTGAGTACTGTATATACGTGTATAATATTGTATTATAGTTAATAGAAGCATGTTGGAATGATGATCCTGATCAAAGACCAAGCTTTGAGAAAGTTCGTGCTACAGTAAAGAAAGTTAACCCAAGTAAACTAAGTGCTGTTGATCTAATGATGGCTATGGTTAGTAGAAATATTTTATATCATAAATATTGATGCTTTGTTTTGAAAAAAATATTTCCATGGGTGAAAGAGTTCTTTTTTTTTACTGAATTGGCTCTTTTATGATTGACAGCCACCTAGGCATTATTGGAACTAAAATGTTGGTTTTTTTCTATTTAAAAGCTGCTAGAATTATGACATTTTAGAATTTCAGTATTTTGAAAAGTTTGAACTTTCACTCATGATTGGGTTATGCAATATTTTAAAAAACAACACACACGGATGTACTTATCTTGTTGATCCGACAGTTAATTGTAACTTCCAATTTAATAATATTAATGAATTTAATCATTATTTATTTTTTTCTAGATGGAGAAATATTCTAAACATTTAGAATCTATTGTTGCTGATAGAACAAGTGATCTTGTTGCTGAAAAAGCTAAAACAGATCGTCTATTATACAGTAAGTCGTTTATGTAATAAATTATATAACAAGATCATAGTGCAGAAGTCACTTGTTAGCATGTTGATCGTACAAAAATAGTAAAGTCAGCTGAATTAGTATATAAAAGCAGACTTTAGGTGGCATTTTAACTTTATTTAAGTTATTTAAGAATCTAACTTTTATAAGGCTGTGACCATGATGTTGTAGCTAGCTTCCTTATAAAGTTCTACATCCAGCTATCAGAGTTTGATTTTTGCCTGCTGCAGGTTGGATCATGTAACCCTTCCACAAAGCTTACAATCTTTAACAGATCAGCTGATTTCAACAAATCTGAAATTGCTGAAGATTTAAGCCTCTCCTGATCTTCAGCAAAAAGATTTTATCTCTGATTATATCAGTTCAAAGTTTTATTAATTTAAGCTAATAAATGGATATCTGCAAGGATGATATAATTAATACTGAGAGTTATTGTGCTTAATTCTGACAAAATAATTTGTAGAACAATTTAAGAACAAAAAATATTAACAAAAAGTTTGCACTGAACAATATTTCAACCTCACTGACTAATATGGTATACATTTGTATTGATACTCAGTAAAGTTATACAGGGGGGGGGGAGAGAGGAAGGTTTGTGTTGATGCTCATTTCTTATAAGTTTCTTTAAAATTCATGTCAAACAAGACACCCAAACAATCCACAATATTCATATTGATTTACTTATACAAATATAACATTTCAATATTTCAGGTATGTTACCCAGAGCTGTTGCTGATGATTTAAGATTAGGTAAACCTATAGATGCCAAGTACCATGATGCTTGTACTATATACTTTAGTGATATTGTTGGTTTTACAACTATATCTGGTAAAAGTCAACCTATAGAAGTTGTTGGATTACTAAACAAACTTTATATAACATTTGATGATATCATTGATAAATATGATGTATATAAAGTGGAAACTATTGGAGATGCTTGTAAGTTACACATTTTTAAACCCTAAATGGTTTATATATGTTTATATTTGTCATTTTTTATTTATTTTTTAATTTCAATAGTTTGCCATCTATAAAAGTCAATAAAAACAATAATTTCAGTCCAAAGAAAAGTGTGACAAATGGCAAACTTACATTTTTTTTTTAATTTACAAAACCTTTATGTGTTGCTGTCCATTTATGAAACTTAAATCTTAATGTGTCTAGTCCCTTTTCATTATGATAATTTATTGCTGACCGAGTGTTCTTAGGTTTAACTTGTTATTTTCATCACATAAAGGTACTAATGACATGTCTCAATAGACATTACTGGACAAATAAGTTGTAGAATAAAACCAATCAGTTCTAGGACACAAAAGATATGGCTATTGAGTCTCATTGTACATAATATTATTTATTTTGTCTACTCTAATATATGCAAATGTATGAGCAGTAGTCCAGTGGTGGGACACACAATTAGGGATAGAGAGGTCCTGGATTTGATACCCACTAGGGGCACTGCTAATTTCCTTGAGCAAGTAATTTACCTACGATTGCTTCACTCCATCCAGGTGTTAATGGATACCTGTTAGGGTCATGCACTGTATGCTGTGTCTGCAATCTGCACTGTATGTTCACAGTTTGTGTGTGACTCTATAATCGTGAAAGTTAATGTCAAAAGTTGACTGAATAGTGATACTAACTGTAGACTTAAAAAACAATTTGCTTTAACTTTTAAATTTACGAGTCTAAATTCATGTAACTAAACAAAATATTATATATCTTAGATATGGTTGTATCTGGTATTCCTATATTTACTGATCAAAATGTTATATATTTTAGATATGGTTGTATCTGGTATTCCTATATTTACTGAACAAAATGTTACATATTTTAGATATGGTTGTATCTGGTATTCCTATATTTACTGATCAAAATGTTATATATTTTAGATATGGTTGTATCTGGTATTCCTATATTTACTGATCAAAATGTTATATATTATAGATATGGTTGTATCTGGTATTCCTATATTTACTGATCAAAATGTTATATATTTTAGATATGGTTGTATCTGGTATTCCTATATTTACTGAACATCATGGTAGAGAGATAGCTGACATGTCTTTAGATATTGTAAAAGCTTCAGAAACATTTGTTATACCTCATTTACCTGACGAACCTTTGAAAATTAGAATTGGTTTACATACAGGTATGTTTAGTCAAAGGTGCCTGTCAAAATTTTTCCTTCTCTATAATATACAATATGAAGGAAAAATTTCGTCGGGCACCTGTGTGTTTGATTTGATCATCTTTATTATTTGGATATTTTTCTTTATCAATAATCTATTTCTTTCTTACAAGAAGCAACTACAGCTTTTGTCTGTCTGGTTAAAAATCAAAACTAACTGAAAATTTAGATTTTTTTCAGTTTTTAGGTAATGGTCCAAAAATATATCAGACACTATTATTTCATTGATAGGAGAAAGGAAAATCCAAGGTAAAATCCAAATGTTGTGAAATAATGATAACAATAGCAAATTTATCTAATGTGGATAACATATTTGGCTAAAGTCAATTTTCAATATGGTCCACAGCTTGATTAAAAAAATCAAGGGTAAGGGGTCTGTAAGCAGCCCCTGATTTGAAGCAAGGCAAAAATGTCATAAAAATATATAACAAACAGTAACATGACTATGTTTCAGGACCAGCGTGTGCCGGTGTTGTTGGTATCAAGATGCCTAGATATTGTTTATTTGGTGACACTGTTAATACAGCTAGTAGAATGGAGTCTAATGGTGTAGGTAAGGTCATCTTTATATTATTATATTTATCAACACTTAGCTGATATTTTTCTTAAAGTTTACAACAGTTTATGGATATATAGTAGGGCTCAGTATATTGCCATCTTGTACTTTCCCTCCCTACCTTCAGGCTAATTCTGCAAAAACAATCTAAACACAATATATGTACTGAAGTTAATAAGTAAGCTGAGAGCAATTTTCGCCAAACTTCCTGCAGTGATAGCCCTGGATTCTCCATGGTTTCACTTTGGTTTATGTCTATATTTTATTTCAATTTTATGGTGTTTTTAAATGAATGCATTTTTGTTGTTATTTTACCTCAGTTATGCCTTATTAAGCTAGTAGACCATCACAGTAGGACTACACATCAAGATATAATATCTTTTATTATTTTAGCTTACAGAATCCATATTAGTAACTATACCTACATGGAATTGATAAGATATGGTAAATATATGCTAGAACAGAGAGGCTCCATAGCTGTCAAGGTATATACTCTATTCTTGTTAAAAATCTTTTGGCAAGTGATTAGGATAATGGGTCCTTACAGGTCTCTTGCATTAAAAGTTACAAAGTCTCAGAGGGGTCTCTTGCTCTGAATATGAGAGGAACAGAGTTCCCATGGCTAGAAAAAAAGATCACTTATTGTCAAGAAAAGTTATAGATGTAATTTGTAAACAGGGCCAAAACACTCTTCTGTGCAGAAGCCGAATACAGGCTGCTTCCCCAAACAAAACTAACACTTTTTTCCCCCAGTTTGATCCTCAAAACTCCCCATAAAAAATTCCCAAAGAATGTTGAACCATAATTTGTGACATACAAAGGGATAAATATTCAAGATTTCTTCACAATGCAGTCTATATTGTTTCTTTTACCACATAAATTTAATATCTAATTGATTTTGTAACACCTGTGATTTAATACATCTATTCCTATTTTACTGGCAATACAGTGGGTCCATTTTCCCCAATTAAGTGAAAACCGTGCTATTTTTCCCCTAATAAAGGGCTGAGGCCCCTTCCCTGAAAATGGTGTTTTGGCCCTGGTAAAAATTTCCATTTTGTTTATCATCAGCATTACCATAGTAGTCTAGATTTGGATTGAAATGTCTTTTCTGGTAGACAAAATGTCAAAATAACACCTCTTTTCTGGCACACTAACAGTAATGATAAAATAACTTTTAATTTGCCATCATACAATGCCTCTTTTATCAGAAAACATCAGATGTTGGCTCGTCAAAACCAGTATTAAGTATTAATAACTATCTTAATTTCATGTATGACACAAAACGCAAACTCGTCAAGAACTTTGACCTAAGTGCCTTCTGTAGTGATTTCTTAATCAACAATGAAGTTCTGTAATAGAGTATTGTACTTTTCTACAGGGTAAAGGTGACATGTTAACTTGGTGGTTGAATGGTTGGGATCCAGCTTGGTTAGAAGCTCAAGAAGCCCCAGCAGCCCCAGAGACACAAAATGAAGGAAGTGGAGTTATTGCTGTTAAAGAGAGTGACATGAAAACAAATAATAGTTAAACTACATAGAAACTTTATTATAGTGATGTATATATTTGAAAATACATTTTTATGTATAGAACATTGTATCATGGAATGTGTGGTAAAACTGTGTTTAACAGTGTTAAATGTAAATTTAAAGTTTTGATGTTTTTTGTACCTTTAATGGTACTTGTAATTAAGGTGTATTTATTCTAGGACCGTCACGTAATAGACCACAGTTTAGTCAATAAAAAATCAAGTTCAGTTTCTGGAATTGGTTAATCTTTGTTATATTCAAGATCACTTGATAAAATATAGACTGTGACTTAACATTTTATAAACTTCTGATGCTTTCAATGCATTTGAAATCAAATGTATATATATCAGTTTTTTCCATTTTAAAAGTTGTTGATATGATAGAAAAAGGATAATTGGGTTAACCTAAAGGTTTTAGCAGGCATTATAAATCTGTTTTATACGACATTTTTAAACCCAAACCAGTTAGATCTTAGTTGTCATGGTAGAACAGCAATTGCTGTAAATATAAATTAAAATAATCGATGATTAACTGATTCTAATGGATTTTGATTTTAGTTTTAGCAGGATCGGCTTATAGTTTGGCGAAACCCGGGTAGGTGGGTGGTCAGGCGTCTGGTGTTGTTAAGCGTTAAATTTTTTTCTTTACCATATATTTCTGCCTAATTATTACATGTGTATCAGATCTTTATGAAACTTCATACAATGATAACATACCATGTGATGAACAGAATTGGATAGTAACCACAACTCTACCTGGCTTTATTATACCAGGTAGATTATTTCCCTCTGTAATTTTGTTTTAAGTTTTTAATACATTAGATATATCTGTCATTTATGGTCAGATCTTGATGAAAATCCGGCTTTAATGTGGTATCCACATTACTTTTCTTGTTGATCATCGTGACAGTCCTAATTGATTCTATGTTTATGTTACAAAAGAAAATGTAAATAAGTTATAAAAGTATTGACTGTGTGCAGTGTGTGAATAAATGGTAAATGATTGGGTCAATTTATGTCGAGGGTTGCCAGCAAGACTGTAGTAACTTGCTCTTTTATGTAATGCACTAACTACAGTCTTGCTGGTAACCCTGGATGTGTATAATACTTGTTTTATTATTTTGTTGAAATATATTTAGATTGAAATAAACTCACTGACAGCTTTCCTAATAAATATATCCGGTCATAATAAAAAACAAAAATTCTCCTCAAAACTTTCATTTTTTAAGACTTTAGTGTTTTGGTGGATTTTATATCAGTCTGCAAATGTAATATTTGTTAAGTTTTTGTGTGTTGGAATAAGTATAATCCACGTAATTGTATAACTTAGCAAGCTGTTATATTGTCATAAAACATGAAGGTCTAAATTTATATTGGATATTTCAATTATGGTCAATATATATTAAAACTCTTCTAACTCTTACACTTGTTTATTATCACATAGAATTTTTCTATCAAGGAGATGATAAACAATTTGTTTCTTTGTTTTTTTGTTGTTGTTTTTTAAAAACTTGCTCAAGTGTATTTAAACTTTTAATAAGTTTTCATAGTTGTAACTTAAAGTTTAAAAAAGAATGTTGAATTTTATATAATAGACTCCGGCACATGCTTAAAACCAAACCATCTAAATCAGAAAACTAGATGCATCAAAATCTATTAAAGCAGGCAATTTGTTTTAAAATGTGTTTTTGTGGATTTTTATTCATATTTGTTTTCAGTGATTGCACACATTCATTGTTTAATCCAAATATGTAAAAGTAAGAGAATTTAGAACTGATATAGGAAGATATTCAAAATTTTAACATGAACTTTAGAAAAGTTAATGGTTTAAAAAAATGAATCTTTTATTGAAACAAAAAAGCCACTTGCCAATGTTCTATAGAACACAATTTATGATTTTTCAACGAAAAAATACGGTCAATAGTTTAGCGAAACATGGGCGGTTGGGCGTCCGGTGTCTTTAACAATTGCGTTAAAGTTTTCAATTTAGCGTATATTTCTGCCATTTATTGTCAGATCTTTATGAAACTTCATACAATGACAACATACCATGTGATGAACAGAATTAGAAAGTAACCGCAACTCTACCTGACTTTATTATGGATTATTTCCCTTTGTAATTTTTGTGTTAAAGATTTTAAATCCGGCTTTCATGTGGTTTCCACATTGCATTTCTTGTATTTGTTGTCTTGCATCCTAGTTATATGAAAAAAGTTAAGTATCTTTCAATGAACAAATCTTTACTAGTTATTGAAGGCTAGTTGCTAGTTATGTTATAACAGTGCTGCCTATAATCAGAGAACAGTAGTTCAGTTGATTTCAACCTCCAATGATCATCAGTAAATATATTTTACTATGTTTATGTAACTTGGTTACATCATATAGACATATTCAGAGTAAAATGCAGAATGGAATGATCCAAGGCAGGTCATGAGATTGATGGGTAACTGTCCTTGCCTGAAGCTCACTAGCCTGAATCCTAGGACAAATGAAAATTGATTTGTGCTAGTGAATATAACTATTTTGATATAGTCAGGCTAGTTGAAATTTTGCTCATTATTACTTTATAAATCGGGTTAGTATTGGTCAAGATTTAAGGTGAGGACTGGGGTTATGATGGCTTTGATATCATGTATTACTAAATTTAAAATAATTTAAATCTTAAAACATCCTGTATACATTTATCAATGCAGTCATAAGAAATGCATGTATTTCATTTGTATTTTTATCTTGTTTGAATGATGATTTAATTGAATAAACTTTCTTACACTTGAAATAGTTCTTGTTTCATTTATGTTACAATTTTGTAGTTTAACATCTCTTTGAGTTTTCAACAGTCAGAAGTCTTGGTCTTGTTTTGTTTGTTCCTTTTGTTGGGTTTAATGCTGTAGCAACACATATATAGACATGTATAGGTCATATAACAGCGGTCAGTCAACCTACTCACTCCTGGGAAGGCTAAATCTATGAATTTAGCTGTTAACCAACTACTAAGCACATGATTTAGTCAGTGACTGACAACTGCCCTACATAACTAAAATCCATTGGTAGTAGGGAGAATGGCTGTATAAATATTTTATGACCAAGCTCCGAAAGTATGCCCCGCCCGGGAATAGAACCCATGGCCCCTCGATCAGTAGACTTGCGTGCTACCAACTGAACTAGCTGGGCAGCTTGTCAGAAGTCTTATGATGCTGACAGTTCTATCACACAATTGTTGGATTCACCAATACTGGAATCCCATCCTCAAACAAGCAACTGCCTGCCTTCTTACTTCAACAATCACAGTTGGTAGCTGGATCAATGACCCTCGATTAATAAATTGCTTAAACAGCCCTCTTTCTTTGAGAGACTACTGTTGAGAAGAAATAAAACATAAACATCATATTAAATACTAGATGTTTTAACAATAAAAAAACAACTTCAATAAAATGATCTATTTATTTATTTAGAAAGCAGATCATAGATATACATAATCAACAAACTGTACTTGAAGAAAGTTTTATAATCTGGTTTTTGTTGACAATAAAATTATTTTCAAAACTTCCAAAATAATTAAATAATACAAATACATTTATATTGAAAATGGAAAATTAACGAAACCAATGTAATGCACTGACTAATGATTCATTCCGATAAAAATTCAACCTAAAGTTTAAAATTGCCATAATTTTACACATTTTCTTTGACTTTTCACTAAAGTTTCATACACAGAAAACACTGAAATTCATGTGGCATAATGGTTTAATTATACATGTACATTTTAAATTGCAAAAATGTTAAGAACTCGGACATAAAAAACTTCCTCACAAATATTTTCAATAAATCTTACATAAAAATGGCACATAATGAAATGAGTATTGAAATAAATGTAATAACACACTTGTTCCATAGATTTATGAATTGAATACAAAATGTAAGATTATTATCAATTTTCAAATACAAGTTTGTACAGAGGTATGGAAGGAACTTAGACAATATTTGATAGAAGTCATTCAAAAACATGCTTATGTTATAACTATTGCTTGTGCATCAAAGGCTTTAAATAAACATGAATTACAATATTTAAAACAGAAAGTTTACATCTAGAACCTCAATGATCAATTAACACACTAGTTACTAAATATAGAAACAAAACTCAAACATTTTTCAGGTAGTTATGAGAGTCATTAGACAATTTTTTCACTGTCATGTCTAAAGACAAGGGTAAAAGGTCTAAGTTTGGAAAATACCAACTTTCAAAATACTGAAATAGACAGATTTCATATAAATTATTGTAATTTATGGCTGATAATACTGGAAATTTCGCAGAGTTTTAGACCAATGAGAACGTACGTTACAAAACTGTTAATCATACCGGAAGTTAGCAGTGTCTCTCAATCGCTGAAAAATGAAATTACTGAAATAACGCTTAAATCTATGATAACTGTACAAGATATGAAGCTGATACTTGCTTGTTTTGTAAAAATATGTGTCAGCTTTAAATCAGAAGCGGCTTTTATGTGTAGTAATACTCAGAAATATAAAAAATTCAGTTCGTCCGTGGATCACTCCAAAAACGGTTCAATACCATATAGATATATACACTATAATAAGCTGTGGCATGACTCAAAAGCGATAGTTAAAATGGACCTTTTTCAACAACATTATTTTTTTTCTAACTTAAAAGTATGAATATTGTATCGAATGTAGGGACTCCAGTGCCAGTGTTATAAAGAAGTAAATAATATTTTGCTCACATAATGATAGATTTTTTGTGATACTCCATCTTATTATTATTATTTCAATTTGAATATATTTAAGGTCTATAGACAACGTGAGCAATGATACTGATGATAAACACACAACTTTAACCAAGTACAGTGACATATCTGATTGTGAGGATGTTATTATCATTGACAACATTGTAGGCAAGAAAGACAACTCTGTTAAAACTGTTACTTAGCATTTTGTAATTTGTTTTAAGAAGAAGTTTTTATACCGAGATGAGGAATGCTGACTGAAGACACATATGATGAATAGAGAGTGGAAGTAGAGGCAATTTTGAAATGAATGTTCATAGTGAGGAAGTTGTGAGACGGGGCATAAGAAATTCCATCAGTGGAAATGCAAGAAAGATTCTGTTAACTATTGACCCATTGGCAACATCTAGAGAAATTATTTCAAAATTAGACAATATTTATGGTAATGTTAGGAGTGGTGAATCTGTTATAGCTGAATTTTATCAATTAGTACAATCTAAGGATGAGAGTACATGTATTTCTGACTGAAGCGTAAGATTAGAGAGCTTATTGAAAATTGCTATAGACAAGGGTCCAGTCATGGAACATCATAGGAAAAGTCTATTGATAAATAGATTTTGGAAGTATATTAATAATGAAGAGCTAAGAAATAGTACTACACTTTTATATGAAACTACTGATAGTTCTAGACACTTAGTCATCCATGTAAGAAAGGAAGAGCAAGATATCAAACTAAGATCAGGTACAACAGGTATTCAGGTACACACACAACAATTAGTATAGTAATAATGCTTTAATTAGGGAGTTAAGAAAGACATGAAGCTGAGGATGGATGAGATGGACGTAGGTTTAATTAAAATTGAATAATTCTTCTTATTCTTAAGTTAGTTTGTATTGTGTAAACCATTTTACAGATTGAGAGTTCTGTAGTGTTAAATAAATATTGTTCGCAACAAGAAGTGAAGTTATACATGTGTGTCAGATGGGTTTATTAGAATTTGTATCTAGACCATAAGCATATAAGTGACACCTGATACAAGATACTCAGCTAAAACTCCAATCATTTTGGGCACCAACATTTATCGGAAATTCTCCACCATCAATCAGAAAAATGATAACTGCAGTTACTGGTAAATGACCTTCAGGACTTCAAATTTTACAGGGAAGACATTACAGAAATATAACAACAAGCAGGCAGTAGTTAGATCAGCTATCAAACAGAAAGTTATAATAAAACTTAACAGCTAGAAGTTTAAGGTATTGTGGATAATTGTGTTGATCCTCTTCTGCAAGCCTTGACACAGGAAACTCACCACAGCAAGCAGACAAATATTAATGTGTCTCCAACATCCTTTTACTCTGGCACACATGTCAACTGATACAGTGGTTGTATTACCCACTGGAATGTGGAATTTCTATGCCAGACTTGATCCATATGTACATTTATGTTTAAAGACAAGTATTAACCCAGTTACACAGGTGAGTTTATATGTGAAATATAAACAAACAATCCCTTTGTTGTCAACGGAAGTTTGAATGGCTAGACTGTTAAGTAAATATTTCGCAGGGTACTAATAGAGACAATAAGAGAGTAGGGGATTGTTTTGATGAAATATCGTTGGCTGGGCTAGCCCAGAGTAGACGGAGTAAAAAAGTGACAAATTATGGGTCAAGAGGACTAGTGTCCCTCAAGCAGCATATATAAAGCTCCAAACATGTCAAACTGCGCTTTTAGTCAAAAAGAAGCTACAAGGCAAGTGAAATTAAATTTACTTCATATTGCTGTTGGGAAACTTGTTGACACCATTTTATGTGCTGGTGTGTGAAAAGACTAATTAACATTTACAGACATAAAAAACATTTAACTTCCCAGTATGTATATAGTTGTTTTTTTTTTGCAGAGGGTTCGGTTGCTGACAAAATATGATGTTAAAGTAAATGCCAAGACACTTAGACAGGCTACCTTGGGTCTTCCAAACAGCAAGGCCACATTTAAATTGACATCAAAGGTTCTGACAGAGTTCTTCACATCCGAGGAGCTGGCAGCCTCAAGAGGACAAAGAAAGAGATAGGCTTTCACCCTGCTTTGGACTCACACTGATGGCAAATACTGAAAAGTTTTTAAAATTGTATCTATTAATTTATAAACAGGCTTAATTCAGTATACGAAGGAATAAGTATAAGAGCAGAAATTTACCCCTGAATGCGACTTTTATTAAGAAAGATTGATTCACAAAGAGAGTCTTTCTTCAATGTTGATTTTTCATGAGAAAAAAACTAAGGACATTAATAGAAAAAAAACATCTTTTTACAGAAAGGTAGTTCAAATTTGATTCACATAATGTTAAGCATGTATGATAAACATAGAACTATACACTTTTAAAACACTGTTTTCAAAATTATGAAAAAAAATTTCAGACTACGTCACAGCATGGTGCAGGAAATCAACAATGGAGAGCCAAAAGAGAAAGATTTCAATGACGCAATAACCAAGCAGATCAGCTACCCAAGAAAAAAATAAAATTTCAGACTATGTCTCAGCATGGTGCAGGAAAAACAACAATGGAGAGCCAAAAGAGAAAGATTTTAATGACGCAATAACCAAGCAGATCAGCTATGCAAGAAAAAAATAACTCTTTCTAAACAACAAGACAATTGATAGACTTTGATTGCGGAACATTTTTTTGTGTTTTTTGTGTTCAATCTTTAAAACAGTGTTAGTGCTTTTTTTTTAATAAGCATTTTATAAGTCGTTATTTGTTCAATGCATCATCTAACATTTCAACCGCGATGATCTTTAGACGTTGAGTTAGTAAAATAATTTCATTGTGACTTTAAAAAGCAATAGTATGCCATACATATTGAGTGTGTTTGTAAAGAAAAACAACAAAAACCCAAAAACAACAAAAGATGTGTGGAAAGAGGGTCACGATGTCTTTGACTTATGGAGTGATGTTGTTGTTGATTCTTATCACTCTCCACACTGTTCAGAGTATCATTTTAATGAAAAAATGTGGTATTCAGAAAGGTTAATGACATAATCACTACACGGAGCACATGGACAGTATCATTTGTTATTGATCTACTTACATATGATCATTTTATTACTAAAGCAAACAATGACATTTCAGAGGCAAGAGAAGTGACAGAGCAAGTAATACAACATTATGCGCGTCCAAAAGAGGATCAATAATGCTGATTGCAGAGATACAGCCAGTGACTTTGGTAAGTAATGAAGATTAAGAGAGAAAAAATGACATTTTCGACAAATGGGAGAGAAACTTCAATGGAAATACTTAGAGGATTCAAGGATGTGTTCTTAGTTAATTACATAGACATAGGGACCTCCTTGTTAGTTAAACATTGGATTAATCATTCTGATGATGTGCCATTCAAACAACGTCACAAATTTGACCTTCTATGTCAGAGGAAGTCAGACAAAGAAAGTCATCAGGCCATCAAAATTACCTTGGACTTCTAATGTGGTTTTGGTTTGTAAAAAGAATGACAAGCTCCACATGACTAGTTTACAGGACACTAAATAACAAGACTGAAGAAGATTCATATGCTCTACCTTGCATGGAGAATGTGGGTAGGCCTATCTGATTGCTTGTATGAGGCCAAACAACATTAGATATTAAATCAGGATTTCACCAGCCGTTTCGCGATAAAATATGCGCATGCGCATAAACACTTCCGAGTGGATGTTGACGTTGACAAAGGTTTGTTAACTGTTTACATGAAACTATGGCCACCTGCGAAAGTTTAAAAGAACTGAATGTACTCTCTTTACGGGTTTTGGCAGATGAAATGAAGATTAATTCAACTAAAAGGAAGAAAGAAAATATCATTTCTGACATACTAGATTGTAACACTGAGCCGTCATGTCTTACACCAGTTGTTCACCAGGTTTCGTCAACTGATGCTATTACTCCTAACAACATAAGGATACTCGATGAGATTATTTCACAAGCACACAGTTGAATGAGATATATAAAATATTATCAATGTTCCTATCATACTACTGTAGTTTGATATGTACCAACATTTTTATCATAAACAAACAATAATGAACAAAATAACAAACAGTGATTCAAACTTGTGAGTAAAAAAACAATATATCATAACAATTTACATAATAGATAGCACAGCTACAATGTAACAATGACCACTAGTCTCATACAGGTATTTTATCAATTTTAAATACTGATAATTACACAGATCTCAGAATTGTCACCCTGCCAGGAAAAAACCCACAATGGAAATAAGTTCTCTTTCATGTGACATCCTTGCCATTGGTGGGCATATAATGGACAAAAAGTTTACATGTAATTAATTTCTATTTGTTACAATTTCTTGTACTATTATACATGTATGAATACTAAGCTGGTACAAATCTATCTATCTATAGAAAAAATTGCAAATTTGAACTTTATTGCTTCCAGCCATAAAACGACAGGGCCAAATATATGTGTTTGGTCCAAAAATATATTAAAATCAGTCAATAAGACATTTCTATTGTAACTATGGCAACAAATACCTGTATGAGAATATTGATTGTAGTTACAATGAATGATAATACATTTTATAACAAGTAAATCTGTGAGCTAATACTCACTAGTGATACCCCCGCAAAAATCTAAAAATATGCGACAAACAGGAAGTAGATGAGCAAGGAGCATGAAATCGCTTTACACCACATGGGACTATGGGATGAAGCAATATGCAAAGTATTAGGCTGCTGCATGTTATGGTTGCTGAGAAAATTGCGACGGAAATTTTGTAACGGACGCACGCATGCACACACGCACGGACAAGGGTAAAACAGTATACCCCCCTCTTCTTCGAAGCGGGGGTATAATAAAAATTAATAATAAGTAAACACTATCAGACATAGCTAACAGTCAACATGAGAGATTCTATACCAAACAATGATATACAAGCGCTAGAAATTATGATACATTTTATTTCAACTTCAAACTCAGAATATTTTTATTCAATTATTAAATTTGAACTCTAGAATGCACAAGGTTTGTATTTTGGAGCTTGAATAAGCTAAAATGAGATCCTGAATAAAAGATACATGTAGTACTTTATTAAAATACTTTTTTATAAACTCTAGGTAATTTTTAATTGTGAATCTGAACTGTGTTAGAATCTGAGAATTTAAAAAAACTACTATCTTAAAACAAGGCTACATAACTTTACGTGAGATGAAAATAAATGTTCTTGTTTGATAAAATATTGTAAGATATTTCTACACTTTAAAATTATACAGGTAAATGATGAATATCTTACACCATGTTGAGTAGAACCCTATGAGAAAATCCAACCAATTGTTTTCTTGAAAATTTTCTCTTACTGGAATTTGCTGATCTCAGGGACTAGGAAATGAAATATTTAGTGATTAGTACAAGTTATAAGGTCTCACAACACTATCAAAATAAAATTATAATTTATTGAAATGATTAATGTTACTTTCTTTAATAATTTGACTAGTTACATGACATATATATTGACTAATAAATATATATCTAAAATAGACAGCTTAAAGGGTGTGTGTAGCTAACTATACAAGAATACACTTCAAGTGAAGTTGCTAAGTGAATACTAAGAAAAACCTTTCGAAAGAGAAAAAAGAAACTTTAATTAGGCTACTTGCTATATACATGTAGTTCTTATACTTAAAGATTTCAGTTCTCATTTTGTTGACCAGTTATAAGTGGACAAAGTATATCTTTACTGAGAACATCTATCAACTGATGTATACATTTTTAGTAAATTGAATATTGAAACTGATCTTAAATGAATACATGTTGTAAAAATAAATTTAAAAATCACATGACTTGGAAATTAATAATACATGTTTAAGTCTGCAAAGTAATAGATGTTTTTAAACATATAATTATATACAAAATGAATATTTAAGAAAACAAGGTAAGGTGGTTACAAAAAACAGCAGTCTAGAGAATATGTTCGAACCTATTTCAGTGGTTGATGGTAAAAAAACAATTCAGATAAGCAAGCATGAAGACTTGAGTGAATTTTCTACAGTATACATTTAACTATTCTCGAATACAACAATATTCTTGGCTTAAGACTAAATACATACATGTATATATGAGTGTTTGTGAAATATCTACATTCATTTTAAAAGTGCAAGAAGTTAGAAAGCTAGATCACTCATACACAAGTTCTAAATGAATACAATAAAACACATTTATACTATAAGTAATATGACTAATTTATCATTTTCTCAAAAGGTGAAAAATCAGCACAAAGTGAACAACATACATCCCTACACACGTATAGCTTGTTCCTTTTGACCTTAGACAAAAATACAATAATCAAGATCATTACATTTAACCCGAGAAGATAACCCAGTTGGTAGCACGCTGGGATTTGGAATCTCGTGACCCGAAGAGGGTATGTGTTCGAATCCCACCCAGAAGGTTATAGCCATCAATGAAAATTTGACAATAATGTCAATTTTCCTTCATTGATATGATAAATGGAGAAAATTCCAGCCTTGTGGAAGGGTAGGTGAGTACTGGTTATAGCCAAGGGTCCAGGAAAACTAGGTTAGGTGTGCTGGATGTGTAAAATGACCTAAAATGTGTTGACATGGCGTTAAACCTTGTAATAAAAACCAAGATCATTAACTTTCATTAAAAAAGTAAGCCAAATTGCAGCTTCTCAGTACTATAATGTATTAACTTATCTCAGGTCAAAATGAACAAAATATACACATTACATCATGTAACATCAGTATGCATACTGAAGCATGTTATATATTAACTTGTCTACAATGAACAAGCTAAAATAACAAGGAATGGTGTCAAAGTACATATATTGGTTTGATAAATTAATTTTTACAAGTATTTACAAACTACACAATAAACATGAGACAAAAACTGTTTTGCATTTTAGCTCTCCAAAGCCAATGATATAATTTAATAAGAAACCCTAACTATTTCGATGCTGAGATAAAAAATTAACTTTCCAAGTTCATCCTGAAGTTAAACATAAATTAATAAGTAAAATTTGGTCTTGAAAAGATGGAGTTGAGGTTTCAGAAGCCATTAATGTCACCCATTTTATAACAATTTTGATCGTATTACAGTACTTAGTAATATTGTTATAAAAAAAATAATATTGTAAGATTTTAGATATTATGCTGCCCTGGGTAATTTATTGTAAGTTTGTAACATATGTCAACTCTACATGTAATTGAGACATATTATAAAAAATGAAAGAGATTGGAGCGACTTTAACAACGGTGGTCACTTTATAATAATTTTCCAGAAGGAATATTTTAGTAAGTCTTAAAAGGGAATTTACCTAATTTGGTAACGATTTTTCAAAAATTTTGGAAACATATATTGTATCTAAATTCCTAAATTTATTCTTTATAACATGGAAGTTTTATTCTTACGCAACATTTATTGTATGTATAACATTCACATGTTATCTATAATTAGCGGACATAAAATTTTACAACATAAGGTTAATTATGAGGTCAGCAGAATGGTACAGGAAAATGTAAACAACTACTTGTATATCTAGGTCTGAGAGTACAACATTTGTGAACAGACTTCATGATAAAAACTCAGTTTTATAATAAATTTCATAAAATTTTGAGACTTTCCAATAAAAAAACCATAAGACATTTAAAGATAATAGTGCAATAATACATTCTAATTACAATCAAATAGTCAATACTTTTATGATATGTAATAAGTGCAGTTTGAGTTAAAGGCATAGAATCTGTTCTCAAGTTTTATGGTCTCAGAGTTTTAATTAACTATTGGACTATCTTCTACAGTCTCCAACACTGATAAACTAATGTCCAACATGGCACACAGAATTATAATTTAATCATGGTCTTGTATATTTATTAAATAGTAGATATACTATAGAAGCTATACTCTCCATAAAAAAGTCAGCATCTTTTTTATACATTTTTTTTTCAACAATAAAAATCTAACAATGTCAATCAATTGTGGCAGTCAGAAATTTGTATTAAAAAATAAATCTATTAGGAATTGATAAAAGATAAGTGATAAAACAGAATGAATGTTTTCTCTCACGACTTACAATAATTTCAGATACAAGAAACAAAAATTTATTTCAATTCGAAATATTTCAGGAACAAATGACATTAACTATGGTTAGCCATTGTCCAACAATTTGAGGTAAGATTCTTATAATGAAAACATCTTACAGTAACATCCATGTACCCTACCTAACCCTTTCATATCATATTCCTGTCCCTCATGTCACTATAAACGCACAGTGTAACAACTTATAACTCTGTCAAAGTTGACATCTCTTAGAATAGTGACTCACTGAATCGTCTATTGTTTAGTGATAAAACACACACGTACACAAATATTATAAATATTTATAAAATCACAGATTGCACTTAATGTATCACACATCATCATCTGTAAGAGAAATAAACAATAGTTACAGAAATATATAGATCAGATATTGTGTGTCCAGGTCTCATCTTGTAATGCTCTCACATGCTTCAGTCAGCATCTTTAATGTTCCCGTGCACAAGTCAACTATCTATACTGTTACAGCAATTATTAGCTAGCCTGGCTGTATCTAAGATATAATTTTTACTTGCCTATATCAATTTCTCTAGTCCCACAGTGAACTTCAAGCTAATGTTTTACAGCTATTACCCCTTGTCATGGGGATCAAAATTAGAATTCATCAATTTATTCATTAGTCTAAGACTTAAATTTTAATTATTATCAATGGCTATAAAATGGCTAGTCAATTTTTCTGTTGTATCTTTAATTTGAAATCATACTCTTCAATTTTCCACAACATTTTTTAAGTTTATAAACATTTAAGAGCAGTGGTCCAGTGGTAGGATGTGCGTTTAAGGATCTAGAGGTCCACTAGGAGCACTGCTAATTTCATTGAGCAAGAAGTTAACCTATAATTGTTCCACTCCACCCAGTTGTAAATGGGTACTGTGAGGGATCACCTGCCTAAAAGTGTTATCAATGATCAGGAGTTATTGTGCAAAATCGTTAAGTCAGCTGAACATGTTTATGGAAGCAGACTTTAAACAGAGCATTAACTTTTTTTAAACGTTTAACACATATTTATTCAGTTTATGGTAACATACTCATTTGACCAGTTTTCCTGGACAATTTTCTCATACCAGTACTTGGTTTCACCATCATGATAATTATCTTAATTGCATGGAATGATACAACTAACCATGGGTGAGAATCAAATCCTCATTACATAAGATAACATTATAAATTAATTCAAATATCAATAAAAATAAAGTTGACATTAAACTTACCATGATAATACCATCTTGTTTTTTTAGGGTTTTTACTGCATGTTTTTACATATATTGCATTATCTGGAGGTCGTTTCTGAAATATAATTTTTTTATACAATATATATCTATATATGGGAAAGACATTCTAACAACATAGATTTATCACTTTCGGGTCAGTCTTCTTGTCCCCCAGTACTGATCTAGTAGGATAAAATTTCTTGCCTAAGGAAACAACAGAGTTGGATCAAAACCAATTAGATATGGCTATCCAATGATTACCATTCAAATGTCATAACCACTTAGCCACATCCACTCCACAATAAATAATGAAATATTAACTAGCATTTGTGGGGACATGGAAGAGTCTACTTATTAATAGGGAAGTCCTGGGTTGATCCCTGGTTGGAACATCGATTTTAATCAGGTTACACTTGATGCCCAAAGTTAATAACTCGCCAGAAGTTGATAGAATGCACTCTTAGATTATCTCAGACATTCAAACTTCATAAATTTGAGAAAAACTTTCGAGGTGTATTAAGCAGAGGTATAATACAGCATTTGTACTCCCTTGCCTTTAAGCTAGTTTGTGTGGTGATTAAGTAGTTTGCATATATTCGGAAGGACACTGGACATAGGTAAGAAACCAAGTTGGAAAATGTATTTTTATCAGATTACAATAACAATGTTTGTAAATAGTTTTTCTAAATATATTAATATAAAAAGAGACTTACTTTTTCAGTACAACTTGATAACATACTAACTATGCTAAGACAAACTGATGTAACTGATAATGCTGGCGACCAATCATCAGTTAAAATTGACAAACATATATGACCATTACTATATACATGAGGGTGTACCGGTATATTGTTACCGACAAACATTACCTGTAAAATAATATAAACATATATGACCATTTCTACATTTGTATAAACATGAGGATGTATCCGTGTATTGTTACCAACAAACATTACCTGTAAAATACTTTTGTTTGTTTTGTTTTTGTTGGGTTTCACGTCATAGCAACACATTGAATAGGTCATATAACAGTGGTCAGTCAACTTACTCACTCTTCCTGGAAAGGCTAAATCTCTGGATTTAGCTGTTAACCAACTACTAAGAGCATACTTTGGTCAGTGACTAACAACTGCCCTTTATAATAAAGAATCATTGGTAGGAGGAAGAATGGCTGTAGAAATAATTTCATGACCAAGCTCCACAAAAGTATGCCCTGCCTGGGAATTGAACCCAAAACCCCTCGATCAGTAGACTTGTGAGCTAACAACTGAGCTAAGCGGCTCCTCCAGTATTATAATTTATGTAAAAGAAATTTAGTTCACAGTGAAATGTGGTTTTGTGGAATATTTTGAAAATATAAAATCTTATATTTTCATTGTAGTGACATTAATAAGTCAAAAAGACATCATCTTAAAAGATAAATAATGTCATCTTAGAGAAGAAATGATATTTTGTGTAAAAAAATTGCTAACAGATCACAGAAAAATCATGAAACAAACAGAATATTTGCCATTTTTTATTAAGATCTTTATATTTTAACTTGCGAGCTCAGAAAATGATATCTTCACTTATAACTATGCTGCTCTTGATATATGACTTCTGATCTTACTTGATGTAATCAATATCAATCTCTTATCAAAGTCAAAGAATATCCTTTATTATACGCTTTCCAGTGGAATACCGGGTACTGGCATTTACAGGTGAAATATAAATTGAAATTCCACTGTTTTGAAACAATGAAAATAAATTTGTAATTTTTCACTGTTTGGGTGCGCTGTTCTTATGACATATCCTACTTAAACTTTTTAAAGAGCCAGTTTGAAGCATATAATAAACAGAAAATTTGTTTATTTCAGTGTAAGATCTATTTATTTCACTCATGAGCTAATGATATTATATTTTCACTCATGGCTACACCACTTGTGAAAATATTGCATCCTCAGCTCACTTGTGAAATAAAAATTGATCGTACACCAAAATAAACAAATATCCTCTATATATTTTCTACATTTTGCTATTTATCAGAATAATACATCAGTTTTACAAAGCTAACAATCATACAGTTACAATAATAAAGGAAAGTATATAAAAGTTCATTTCTCATTATCACACAACAAGAAATAGAAACTTGATAAATAATGCATTGTGTGTATTGATTTTTGAAATATGGCAAACCATTACAAGTCAGTTAGTCCACAATAAGTGATTGTTTTAGAACTCAGAAAATAGCAGGGTGCATTAGTCAGACTCAAGCTATTTTTTGGTTTGATAAAACCCTATGTCAACACAAGTTATGGTCATTTTATGAAAGCCAACTCACCAAGTTTTCCAGAACCTTTGTTTATAACCAGTAATACTCTATCCTACAACAAGTTCAACAAGTTATCCATGAAGGCAAATCAACATTAGTATCTAACTGCTATTGAAGGCTTTAACCAGCTCTGATGGATTTCAAACTAAAGACCAATAAAATTTTGGGACACTAGATTTCAAATTCTGGGTGAAGGCTTCGGCATCATGGATCATAGTTCAGATTTTTACGCACTAGGAGGAGGATAGAAGGGAAGGGTCTAGGGAGGTGAGAAAAGGGGCAGAAGGCAGGGAAAGGGACATGTGTACAGTAAGTTACAGATATCAAAGTGACTATTTCTGCACTGGGACATTGATGAGCCTAACAGGGCAAGAAGAGAAAATGGGTCCAGGGGCAGTATCCAGTCATTCTTATTTAAAATAATCACTAATCAATCATACCAACAATAATGTGGCTGATGTTTGTAAACCTAGAATCAATCTTTCTTACCTGTGGTGAATCAAATGGATAACTTTGACTAAATTTGAACACTAGTTGGAATTTTTCACCATTATATAATGACCCCTCTGCTCCATCTAAATGTACCAGCCATCTGAAGTAAATAATTTTTATCTTATAAATCTTAATTTGATTATTTGATTCTTTTTGAATGACAACCACTATTGATATATATGGTATACATGTATTTCAATACAATAATGTTTTCACAGTACAGTGTATATCATTATTTTCATGTTTACCAATACAATATATTATATAGTAATAGTAATTAATTATTTATATTCTAATTAAAATAATTACATAAACAGAACAGTTTAATGATTTCAATTGCAAAAGCTTTCATCTTTTATTGATTTCTCGAGAACTTTATAGACATTCTCTGTTTATCAAGTTTGTATGATGCTATGTTGATGTATCCTAAATATTGTCTCCTAGGCAACCAAAATAATACATATAATGTATGTAATGAATAATACATTTATAGTTAAACAACTATTCAATCAATCATTTTTCAAACACTAAAAAACATGCATATTCAAAACTCAAGTTAATAGAGCTTTTCAACTGGATACATCATACAAATAACTTTTACATTGAAAATATATGTTTTAAGAGCAACAGAATTTAATCTTAGTCACAAAAGTATCAAAATAATATGCAAAACTGTGAATTTGTACTTGGTGCACCTGGATAAAAACAATAATAAAATTAAGTTCTTAAGTTATTCACAACAAAGACTTTGGGCCCGTTGCCTAAGCATATCGCTAGGTATTGCTAGATAGCAAAATCATAGGAATTGACTTACTACAAGATATCTCATCATTTCGCTACACAGTGAGAGCTGGTGTAAAATATCTCCGCTTCCCGAGTGTGCTGTTACGAATCAAAATGGCTGCCTTCGCAGTTATGTGACTTCCTGTTTGCCAACAATTTGTTTTTTTAATGTTTGACCGACTATAGATGTATTGAAATTAATTATAATTTGTAATTGTTCATATAAGCATGTTTTTGCAATTATTTTATACTTTTTAACGACTTATTTGGTTTGAAAATTGCCTTAAAAACATGCAATTACAATAAGCGCTTTCTGTACATCAGCACAGGTTGCCATCTTGGTTTGTGATGTAACGAGCAAGCCGTTTCCTGTGGAGAATAGCTACAAGAAAGCGCTTTTTCATAGCCATTTGTAGCGAAATCGTTTGGCAATGGGCCCTTTATTAGCTGCAGGAAAGACAGTGAGAAATATTGCACAGATTGAAAGAACTATCATAACTTACTCTGTGATATTAGTAAGTATACTTTCTTGATCAACATGTACGCCACGTGGAGGTTCTTTAGTAAGTGCTTGTAATTCTTTATGTAGTCTTTTCTGAAACAATTAAAAGTAAAATTATAAACACTGTTTTAACGACAGGGAGGAAGAATCATGGTACAACATGCATCAGTGAGGTGTAGGTTTCACTGTGAAACTTTCACATGTAGGAAAACAAAAGACAGAATTAACGACAAGGATTGCCTACAAGACCGTTGTAACTGTATTGAGTTAGACCCTGGGTCTATAGTTACAGCACCATAACTCTAGCCATTGCCATTATTGTCTATGCATTTATTTATGTAATACATCATGCTCAGACATGCTATCATCATTGACAATATGATGGTATCCCTAGGTAGACAGTATAAAGAGAATTAATAGAAAAAGTTAGTAAAAGAAGGTCAAGGAAATAAGATGCATATACCGGTATGCAGGGACCAGGAAATTCGCCGAAGTCAATCGGTCCAAAGCCGTCCGAGTACCGGATACGGGTTTTAACGTGTACCGTACGGACCCGACCGTTTACTGTACTTTATTCACGACCATGTTAGTACTTATTTTTTGCTCCCTTTTATTAGGAAGGCATACGATACATTGGCATTGTTTGTTTATTTTTTTACAAAACTTAACTTCTATCCAACATAAAAGCGTGGTTTCCGAAATTACTCCCCGCAATCGTCGGTCGTTCAATAAACAGAACTTGAAAAAAGGCTGTTTCATCTAGTTCTAATGTTGTTGGAAAACTCCGTCATGTAGGGAAATTATTTTAACTGCGCATGCGCAGAAAACGGGTCCAAAGTAAATGTCTCGCATTTAAGCGTCGTTCGCTAAATTAAGAAAGAAAACGTAAAATAATGATAAGCTTTTTTAATTGCACACGTAGATTAAAACGTTTCTCATACGAAGTGACGATCTAGCGTGGGTCTCGAAAATGTATGACATCTCATCACAATGGTTCAAGCGGTTTCTTTTAACACAAAAGATTATCAAATCGTGCATAGTACACCTTTTATAGATAGTTTAATGACAAAACTGTTCGTTTTGAAAATTATTTTCGTTGAATTTGGAATTCAATAGTAATCATTAATTTTGTTCACCAAAGAAGGGAGAAGAGAGGGTTGAATTTTTGATCATCAACAACTGTACCTTTGATTAATAAGAATTTGCGTAGATACATGTCCTAAGATAATTTCTTATTATTCACACCTCAATTTAAGACGTAAAAATAAATCATGAATCAAGTCAAACAAATTAAAGATTAAACGAATACATCAATCAAGCGTACCTTGCTGTGCTCGATCAAAAAAATATCACTGCCTCAACCCCACATGATACCTGTAACCATGGATACGTTATACAGGGTCCTTGATGTGTAACTTGTGGACAATTAAGCAGGATATTACATCAGTAAATAGTGGGTTTTAGCAACTGATAGTTGTTTGATAATATTTTATCGATACGTTTTCTTGAAAATTATGGAAATTAATGGTTTGAGGTCAAAATTAGTGAATTTTTCCCGGACCGATTTTTTTAAGGATTTTGAAATCTCAATCGGTCCAAACTGAAAAAATCGGTCCAAAAACCGAAAGGCCGGCGATTTCCTGGTCCCTGCCGGTATGTACAGAACAGACAGAAATATAGAAAGATGAGCCCAGTCACTTTTTCAATCAGCTTTGACTTACTTAGTGACTGAGCAGAGAACTGTCCCTGCCTCAGCTGCTGATGCTGGTAGTTGATTCCATACTGGTGTTGACCAGGGGGGAAAACTGTACAAGTAGATGTTTGTGAAGGCCTGGTGCTGTTGGAACCGAAGATGGTGACTGGCTCTTGGCATGAATCTGGATCTAGTTAGAATGTTGCCGTGGTCAATATCTACTTCTCCATGTAAAATCTAGAGTGGGTGGACCAGTGCTCGGCGTAAATTTATCTTTGCCTAAAACATATCTTTGCAAAGTTTAAACCTATCTTTAATTCTTGCAGTTTAAATTGAAGAACGATCCCAGAAAGAAATTCCATTGTAAAGAAAATTGAAAATAAGTCGTCAAATTTTCCGAAAATGAGCTAAAAATAGACACTGTATTTTTGGACTTTGGTTCCGATGACCGGTACCAATGCTCGGCGCACGCAATACGTGCGTACAAACTATTTTTCACGAATGGATCATCATTTTCTGAAAATGCATGCAATTTTGAATAAAAACGTAGAAAATTAAAAAAATATATTCTAAATTAAGCTACGTTTTAATCTCATTTAAAATACGTGTTTACACACTTGTAAACTCTTCAATATATGAATGAAAACATTGTATAATAATAAAAAATGATTGATATCAAGAGCAATACTTGATCACATTTATGATATATATGATTCTCTACTTCTTTGTAGTCTATGACTACGAAAATACAAAAAAATATGTAATTACATATATTCTTCTCTTCAGTATATCTGTAGGAAAGGCATAAACAAACTGAAGTGCAGACAAGACTGATATCACTTTTGTTTACCAGAAGGGAAGCATTAATAATTTTGAACATATCTACATATGGAAAAATTTATTACATATAATAAAAAGTATGATAGCATTATTGTGTTGTTGTAATATTTCCCCTGTGACTTATTTCACATCCATAATAGAGGGTAATGATGAGTGGTATCTGTGGCCATAAAATAATGACTATTTTAAAGTCAAATGCTGATATAATATGATATAATTATAAATTAAATAGTATTATGTAAGTTGTGATGATATTCACGACCAAAAATAGAATAAAAAAATTGAAATCGTTGTTCTAAACCAAAAACGACTACTCTTGTATGAATTACGGTAACGTGAACATAGCCAATGATAATATCGGCTGTTGTTGACAAGGGTGAGTTAAACGCGTCTTTCACGAACTTTTCAGCCAAAATATCACAAGAAACTATTAAATTTAATAGAAGAATGTTTTTGTTGAATAACTAAACCATTTTTATTCGATTATCTTAAGTTTACTTGAAGAAAAGTAAGTTTAAACGACTATGAAAAGAGTTTCAACGAGAGTTGTCCTCCATAACAACTGCAACCGGTGACGTCACGTGATCAAACCGGAAGTTGACATTATCACAGAAATTTAGGTCAGATGACAACAAATTGAATTCGGCAGGTTTTATTTAGGTCAGACGTCAATATTTTTTATAATACTGCAAAAAATACGCGATACGCCGAGCACTGGTCCACCCACTCTAGTGGAAAATTGCTTCAGTCTTCTAAATTGTAAGCTCTCCCAGTTCAAATAGTTCAGCATATCTGTGACACCACTTGTATTTTTGTATCTGTTCTTAACAAACCTAGCTGCACTCCTCTGGACCATCTCAATACTGTTGATATGGTTCTTTCGGAGAGGGTTCCATATCGTGGTTCAATAATCAAGGTTTGGTCCTATTGAAACTGTATAACACTAAATTTAATAATTAAATTTAGTGTTATTAATATTTAAATTAATTACCGCAATTCCTGAAGGCAATGTATACAATTATCAAGATTTAAGCATCTTGTAGTAGACACCAGATATCTTAAGACAATCAAAACAATTTGAGATCACATGATGAAAAAAAGAGAAGACGCATTCCTGTGCCCCAACTGTGTTTCCTCCGCATGTAAACTTAAAAAACTATCAATAAGATACACTGTAAATAGGTTTTGAGAAGTTTATTTGTAAGTAACAGTTAAAATTGGTGTTAAATATTTATTACAATAGTTTATGACGTTTTGTCACTCTATCTATGAAGGGCAGTATACTTCACTAACATCTGACCGAATATTGGTAGCGTCCGGTTATGTTAAATTAGGTCAGTTACATAGAAAAAAGGATATTTGAAACATGACATGAGGTAACTTTGTATTTTTTGCATATTTTTAGCGCTAAGTAGTTGTTAAACAGTATTTCGGTGTTTATAGACGCTGTACGACCCTTATGCATGCCTTTTACAGCAATTAACCGTTGGCTGACCGAAAATTGGTTGTACCGGGATATTTCTATATAAATCTGCCCGGAAGGTTCAGCACAATGAATCAAACGTAGCAAAATGTTTTACATATCCTTAACAGGACACACCAATAGGTAATTTTAGCTAAATTCAGATCTCAGCATTCTATAAATAGACATGGGACTATCTAGAATGCTTACACATAGAGCTTAAAATTGAATGTTTTCACTCAAAGGAGAAAAGATGTCATACACGGCTACAAAAGGTGATTTCAAGCTTGTTTCAGTGATACAGTCATTATCATTATGCCTATGTCAAACATCATTGTTAAAATACACAACAGTAAAGAAATCATGACATAGTCGACCATAATGTTGTTATAAAGTAAATATTCGGAGAAATTTAGGTATAAGCAGAGTTCAGTGATGAACTGATTCAGTCACATTGATTGATCAGTGATTGACAAATTTGTAAGTAGACATTAGATAAATTACGAATGTCTTTTTCCGATGAAAACAGGAATACATAAAAAATAAATCATTGTTTTATAAAAAGTAAGTGCTTTCATTAATTTTAACATCATAACAATATAGGAATTGTCAATAAAACAATATAAGGAATTCAATCTCACCTCCATGGATGCCATGTTGATTTGAAGGGTGAATGTTTACATTGAGTTTCGTATTTATAGTTCGTCGACATAAAGGCACGAAACCATTTTATAAAAACTATTTACTTAATTTAAAAAAAATATAGAATTAATTTGCAAGTTTTATTTGGCAAAACTATGGAATGAAATATAATACGAAACTAAAACTCTATAAAAGCATGGAACCGTTAAAGTCTACAGACTCTGGATGTTCAGCGCGTCTTAATGCCTAAATTCCTACACCATACTATCGGACAGATTCTTATCTTTCAAAATCGAAATCAATCTTTTTCAATAGGCGATCTAAGATCTTTTTATCGTGCTTTAAAACTCTATTTACAGGGACAGATACCAAATATATCATTAGAATACTAAATGTCTTTTATTGTCAAGTAATTTTTGAAAGTTATCCCATTTTAACCAACTTTACGTTCAACTAGATTTAACAAACGAAATGAATGGAGAAATCTCATCAACGAATGTTTTCCACTAATACACATGTAACCAGTCCAGGGGTTTTATGGATACAAATCGTGATATGGCGGTTTAAGAACGATCTAGTCCAAGTTAGTCTGAAAAGTCTTGGTTCCTAGGAGAGGGGAAAAACAACCAGCTAATTTATTCATACAAAATCCCATTATCGTACCCTGAGGTTATCAAGATTCTCGATCTAACGCTAGTATCGAGAATCTTGATAGTCTCTAGGAACGAGAATGACGTAATCCTAGTATGTCGTTCTAAATATTGATAATAAATACATATAAATTTATTTTTATCAGAAACCGGGTCATAGTTTTTATATAACATTTTATCACAGATCTTATATATAGGTTAGAATCTGGTTAGAAGGGCAAAGAAAAAAGAATAAAGGGCCCTCAGGGCAAAATTCCCCGAGAGCTGTGACATTGTCCGCTCAGATGAAGGAAGGTAAAAGCCACAATGTTGCGCAAAAAAAAAATCTTACAAAAATATGTACACTGAACATTGTTGTAGATTACATCAGAGCCGGTCCCTGCGTGAAGACATCAATATTGGTTACTGTAACTGAACAGTTTTTGAAAGATGTTTGTGACAAAGTACAGTATAACATGAGAATACAAACCTGAGTATTAATACGCCAGAGATGAAATGATCTTAAGACGTATCGTAGAGTAGCCGGTGTGACGAGAATGTCACTCTCTAATTAAAACCAAATGTTGAATAGTTTGAAACAATCACAAAACTTTCAAAGTCAATAACAATTTATTTAGTCCACGATTTCCAATTACAAGATTCCACTAAGTTGTCACAGAGTTAATCATTAAATAAAACTGCATGTAAATGTCACCAAGTCCGTAAAATAATTATAACAGTTAAATAGTAAATTTCACAAAGTGTAGATTTCACGAAGTATCGTACAAGTTCTTCTTCTTAATTACATGTTTATATTGTATTTTATATGAATGTTATACATAGAAAAAAGTTTGCTACATTGTATATATAGGCAGTCCTTAATAATAGTAGGAAATTAACAGATGTTGGCATTAATTAGTATATTTATTCGAAACTACAAATATTATGTAATCTAGCGTCTTGATCTCGACACCTTTAACTGTGACCAGATTAGGAAATATATTAAAGATACGCAATTAATGCAAATATGACACTTGTCACAGGAAAGATTATCAACTGCCACATGGCTAAAATGCGAAAACATAAGAAGGAAACAATAATTATAATAAAGATAAACAATGCATCTTGTATAAAACAGCGACATAAAATATGTGATGAAAATCAAGATAAGGAGAAAAATAAACATGTGGTCAGTTCGTTTGTTATTACTGATTAAGTTGATTATGAATATTGTAAAAACTAGTGTAAAATGATGTGCGAAATATATATGATAATACTTTAAACAATACATTCAATAAATGAAATCCTTACTTAAAATATATGTCATTCATATGAAAATAACAAATTTTGTATATTAAAAGTGAGACATAACATTCATTGAACTTTCAGCGCATAATAGTATTCCAATGCCATATGTAACCCGAGTCTATATTTTCGGTCTCAAAGCTTTTCCCTCTGTTTTCTAACTAACGTTTTAACCAACGACAAAACGTTAAAGTAGCTGTGTGACATACATTTCTAATCTAGTTTACAAAACTATGCAAACGGTCGTTGCAGTTGACATCTGGTTCAGGCCCTGCTTGAGGCCATCAATACTGAGATCTGTTGCTAGGTAGTCAGACAGCTGGTTTTACAGTCTTGTAGCAGAGAGAAATGGGAACGGCTGTGACTAGTCAGTTACTCGTATTCAGGAACGAACTATGAAGCTGAACTGTGTTCACTGATCAATTGCAGTTTTGTTTAAAAATGGTATGATACACGTATATGTTGATAACATTATTGTATTTCTATTTTCGAAAATTGGACAAAACACATATGACGGTTCATTCTATATTCTTTCAGCACCCTCTGTCCCTAGACTTATTTTGCAGATAACAGTTAACCCTCTGAAACAAATTTATCATCTAGAGTGTTTGGGTTTTTCAAGTTACACTGTATTTCACTTTTTAGATTTTACATTGATTATCCTTTTTACTGCACACGTGTTCTAATTGAAAAATAATATTTGTAGGCGTGTCATACTTAACGCCGCGTTGTCATTGGCCCAAGGCATCAAACTTATCTAAGTTTCGACGAATAGTAACAGTACGGTATAGACTTTTTAACGTTATGGCGCAGAGTATCACTTCAAAGATGGCGCCGATGAACATCAGAATAAATCCTCTCGGGGGTGCTGTGTGTGTTGCTGTTTTCCTTGTGTTGTTTTTCTATATTTTTGGATTACCAGAGTTTTTCAGTTCGCATGAAGAACGGGTCAGCATGAAGCAGTTGTTGTCTGCGAGCATAGTTCTTGCTCAGCGCGGAGGCGATCGTGTTAGAGAAATTCGCCGAAGTGACACGTTGCAAAAGTCAGTTAAAGGTGAAACCAAAGAAGGGGCCAAGGAATTTGTGTCACGGGGTGATATGGAATCGCATAATGCTATATTCTACGGATTTGCAAAAGCATTCCCTGGATTGAACGTAAGTTATCGCGTATCAAAGAAAGCGACGTTGACGTAGCGTCCTCGAATTGTTTCGTACCCATGGCAGGGCTTTTTTTCATTGTTTGGGGAAGGGGCCTGGGGCCTTTTTTTATATAGAACATTTGGGGAAATTTTATTGCAATTTCATAGGGAGGGGATCAAAAAATCCAAGTTAAACTCCAAATTTGGGGAAAACTGCATGATTTTAAAGAAATTTCTAGAGGGGAAGGCGCCTGTAAACGGCCCCTGTTATATAAGGAAAAAAAGGCCTGCATGGCCATACATTATTTATGAAGGGAATATCATGTCTATTAATTTTGATATAAAGGAGTAACCCCGAGTTTATCGATCTTTAAGAAAAGTGTTTTTACAAGATTTTGTGTACTGTAGATGACATTCAATATATAACATGAAATAGTAAATTTAAGAAAGCAATTAAGACACTTGCCTGTTGGTAACTTAGATAACAAGCCTTAGTGACAGTGATCTAAATTTATCAGTAATTGAACTAAAATTATCGTTGTAACTATGCAAGAGATTCAGCTGTAACATCACACATGTAACATGTCTATGGGGTTCCTATATCAGGCAAAATACCAAGTTGCAAAACTCTGGCTAGAAAATCAACATTTTGGTGCAGTGTTTTAACCTTGCAATTACTAAATGAGTTGATTAAATTCACTTGAAAGTTTAAACTTAAGAATTGTCCCAGGGTTACTATAGGATGTTAGAGTCCAAGTTCCATAACTCTGGCATGAATTTTTGACTTGTGTAGATTATGGCCCTTTTATACTTTGAGGTTAAGCATGCAGGTTTTTACACTTTAATCAATGGAAGTGTCCATTTTATCATTCAAGTATTTCAATATGCTTATCATTGTTTGATTTTAGTTATACTAGTACCCTGAATAGAAAAGTCATGCCTGCTGTCCTGGACAGTCCATATGATTGAATACAGGGCTTTTTCAGCCTATCTCACGGGGCCGAATATGGGCCCCATTCCCAATGCCAAATAATGACCATTTTTCCCAATTTCAAGAAAAAAATTCCCAATCTTGTTAAATAATTCCCTTTGAACAGGATGTCTTTTGCCTTCACAAAAGAAACAACGAGATTTCATGTAACAAAATAATAAAAACAAGAGAATTTGAATTGAATGCCTCACTGAACTGTCGGAACAAACTCTTTAAGAGCGCTGCAACACTTTCAGAGACACCAAAGCATTGCATATAAAGATTTAATGCAGAAAAATTAATAATGAAATTTTCCAATTGGGTTGAATTGTCGGTATTGTTTCCCAAATCGGACCATTTACAGCGTTAAAAATTCCCAATTTGGGCAGGGGCCTTTTTCCCAAAACCCCCTGAAAAAGCCCTGGAATGCCAATGTTATAAGTTCATAACAATTTATTTTAGCACTATTGTTTAACAATTTCTTATGACTTATGAAGTTACATTATCACTCTCGACTCTCGAGTCTGCTTTCTTGTTTCCCAATGTTGAGCTAGTAGGACTAAGTGTGCCATTGGAAACCAGGTAGTCTTTGGATGTGATATGAACCTATAGGGAGCCTAGAGCTGATTACTAATCCAACATCTTAACCACTTGACCACTCTCATACCAATAGACTTGAATAGTATCAATTGCTTGCACAAACTTACAGCAAACTGAAAAATGTATATGAACAAAGTCTCTTCCATAAGATATATTCTTTAAAATTTTGCTAAGTATTAAAAATGCAGCATAGCCTGTAATACATGCTTGTCTTAACATTGATCTTAACATTCAGTTTTGTAAGGGGTGATCACTGACTCACTGTGTATGATAAGTTTACTTATGTAGAATAAAATCTGTTTTTTTTTACACAAACGGTCTTACTGACCTATGTACGAAGACACTGAGCATTATGGGTAAAACTGTTTATTTACCTGAAAATATGTGGCAATGTTTACATTCTAATAAAGCCCCCGACCAACAAATAGAGTATGGGTTTTGACAGTTTTTTGTGTCTACTCAATAGAATTTAACTATCTAACCAACTATGCACATTAAATTAAACTTATAACCGGTTGTTCAACCTCCATCCTAAATGTGTTTACAACTGTCATTCTATACACCAACATTTGAAATCTAAAGTAGAATACACGGTTTGACTCAGTATGTGACTATCTGTACCTTTTTAGGTTTAAACATACTTTATATCTATAGTAATTAGTATGGATTGATAGAATTGTAGTCATAAGCTATCCTTTATTTTACAATTTAATATTGATTATATTTAAAACTGAAAATTTACAATGATTTTGTCTTCATATGCAGCACTATATTCTGTTGCATACCAAATCACCAAATACTGCGATGTGTGACAGTGTTGTGCGTCATAGTTTAGAGATGATATCTTCACCTTCTATATATAGAATGGAAAAAATCATGTTATAATTTTTTTAGTTTTTATATTTATATAGCACTTTTTTCACTTATACCAATATTTACAATATTTATTTTCAAACATACACTAATTATCTATAATGTAGATTTCTATGTTATACTTGTAGGTTGTATCAGAGGAACATGAGAAAACTCCTCTAGATTTCTCACGTATTCCTGATATAGATTTAAATCTGGAAGAAGTTAGACGTAGTGTTATGTCAGATCAGTCTATACCTAAATCTGAGATCACTGTATGGATTGATCCTTTAGATGCTACACAAGAATATACCGAGATGACTGAAAAAGGTTTGTATTCAGATATAACATTATTATTAAACTGACTTCTATTTTGGTCAATTTTTATGAAATATCTTTGTTTTTAAAAAAACATGGTACAAAATTTCATATTTTGATCATGTTGTAAATTATTGAAACTTATAACCCTGGGTATGTGTTCTAGAAAATGAGAACTTTTTCTGTTCATATCATTATGACACCTGCGCTTTACACTGGAAGTTCTATGTCAAAAGTTCACACTTCTAGTATAATAATTTATTATATAAATCCTGAATAATTAAAACTGAAATAACTTCTTTTACTAAGTTAACAATGGAACCAAAATTGTTGGGTGAAAATACTCAGTTTTATAAAATCTGACTTTGATGTTATTGATTATTTATTTTCTCTTTTCAAATCAATTATTGTTTGTTTTTGTTGGGTTTATTGCTGTAGCAACACTTTGTATAGGTCATATAACGGCGATCAGCCAACCTACCCACTGGGAAAGGCTAAATCTCTGGATTTAGCTGTTAACCAACTACTAAGCACAAACTATTACTTTCGTCAGTAACTGACAACTGCCCTACATAATTAAGAATCATTGGTAGGAGAGAGAATGGCCCTAGAAATAATTTCATAACCAAGCTCTACAAAAATATGCCCCATCCAGTAATCGAATCCACGACCCCTCAATCAGTAGACTTGTGTGCTACCAACTGAGCTAGCTGGGCAGCTTTTTTCAAATAAATATAAAAACAACAAGTAACACTTATTACTACTTGTCACATTATAACTATAAGTTGTTGTATTATTTCAGATGGTTCTGATTTATTAAAATATGTAACAACAATGGTTTGTGTTGCTGTAAATGGTCAACCTACTATAGGTGTTATACATAAACCTTTCCTAAATAATGATGAAGGGGAAACAAGTAAGTAATTTATACTTTAATATATATAACTGTTGAACATGGCTTGTATTGTGTGTCACTGTGCATACCTATGGTAGTGATTGTTCTAGAATGGAGATAAAGGCATTGAGGCAGAAAAAGGGACAAGTCACAGGGTCATTTGAGAGTTAATGTTTCAAAGTAATGTTTTAGCATGGGGAGGAGAAAAAGAGCAGGTAGGAAAAGAAAGGGGCAGGGTTCAGCATTCTGCTATTTTGCTTGTCTGCACTCTTAGTAAGTTGAAAAGTTATCGTTCCAAGTAAGATGAAGAACGTGAGAATGATTATTTAATTGGTTTGGATGATTTCAACTACCTGAACAATGTATCCTAGAACATACGAGTTATCTCCCTTAATAATTAAGTTAATTTATGAGATAAGTGTATTTTGTGACAGTTTGATAAATGGTTGTTGATAAGTAATTGCTACATGATCAATTTCTGTTTGAATAATCATTTCAGCTGTTAGCCTTATCATAAGCTTTATAGAATTAAAGTAAGGTTGATTTGTTGCATTCTAGCAAACTTGGATTCAAAATACCCATTGATTTGTGACAACAGTTGGTTGTTTGTTCATTAAAAGTGGTGTAAAACGCATTGATCGACCAAAATGACCATCAATATTTTTTAATTGAAGATTAGTAATTTTGATACTTACATACATGGTACATATATATGTATATACTATATTGTTTACATTGTATTTGTAGCGTGGGCTTGGGTAGGTTATGGTCACTCTAAGAATCTACGTAAAGCTGAAGAAAGGAAAGTAGGTGAAAATGAAGCACATAGAATTATTGTATCAAGATCTCATGCTGGAGCAGTGGCGGAGTCAGCTAAGAAATCTCTAGGGAATGTTGATATTACACCTGCAGGAGGAGCTGGTAATATATCTATTATTGTACTCTAGGGTTGATCTAATTAGGGCCGTATTATCAAGCGTCTTATGACCAAATTTAGTTGTAAATTGTTCTATGTTGTATTGATAACTTATTGTAAGATTTTATAGGATAATTTCTGCCCTATCTACACTGCAATATATTGCAAGCACTAACCCTATTTATTGAATTTTAAAATTTTATTTATTTATTATTGTTATGATGTTTTTAGCACATCTACACGTACTACTAAGGTCATTTAGGGAGCATGTGGCAAATATATGTTTTTTTTTACCAAACTATCAATTAGATTTTCAATAGTTTCAGGCTTGACTAGTTGGTAAAGGTAAAGACTGGATATAGAGATCATTTACCCTACAAGGCTACAGTCATCTGTAGGCCACCCTAGCCCCTTGGAAACTTACAGCAGTATAATTTTAAAATCTAGATGAAGTTGTATCAAATGTCCATGCGGACTTAGAAAATATGTCTAGGGTAACACAGTTTTGTAATAAATGTTTGTCAGAGGTTAGTCTATGACCTGTGTCCATTGGATCTCACATTTAGACTAGTAAACCCTAACTGAAATATTAATTTGATTACATTGTATAAATTACTGTATAATAATAATTATATTTTATATTATATTATATTTTAGGATACAAAACATTAGAAGTTATCAAAGGAACACAAGATGCTTACATACATACAACATTAATAAAGAAATGGGATATATGTGCTGGTAATGCTATATTAAGTACTTTAGATGGCAAGATGACGACATTAAATGGTAAACATATAGACTACTCATCAGGTGATCTACCCAAGAATGAAGGTGGTCTACTTGCTACTACATACAACCATGATACATACCTGGAAAAATTAGCAGAGTTAAAACAATCGAAATGAAGAGTTGTATAGAATGTAGAATTTATTTTGAATTTTTTAAACATTTTTTCTATTATCATTCTTAGTATTATATTATGTCACTTTTGACACAAGGTCATGTGACATATAAAAAAATTAAAACTCTTTAGGAAATTTTACTGAACTGAACTAAGTTTATACTCAAAGAAGTTTATTGAAACACTTTCTATACAAAATGATAAAGGTAATTTTCATGTGTTACTTAATAAGTGAAAACTAAAGGACACATTATTTATTAACTTTTTTTACTCTATTAAGTGTCACAAATTCATGTTTTCACATTGATGTGATTTTTTGCTGTGTTTTTGAAACATTTAAATATTCAATTAATCAATTTGTATTTATGTTTCTTATTATTGATAACTTTATTCTCCTGGCTCTATTTCTTGACTTCGTTCTTTTTATGTGACTCTGTTTTTTTATCCTGCGCTGTGTTAATATCCAATTCTTGTATGATACTTTTATATATGTGTAACATACAGATTGTATAATTACCTTGATCAACATAATCAATTTGTATATAGTAATAATTGCATAACATTTTAGTGAAAAATCCAAATTTACTAACCTGCCCCTGTCTATACATTACACTTTGATTAATAGTATTTTTCTTTGCACAATCAATCAAGCAGACATTTTGAATAACATTCATTCCATCCATCCATCCATCCATCCATCCATCCATCCATCCATCCATCCATCCATCCATCCATCCATCCATCCATCCATCCATCCATCCATCCATCCATCCATCCATCCATCCATCCATCCATCCATCCATCCATCCATCCATCCATCCATCCATCCATCCATCCATCCATCCATCCATCCATCCATCCATCCATCCATCCATCCATCCATCCATCCATCCATCCATCCATCCATCCATCCATCCATCCATCCAATATTCTGGGATAGTTGGCCAATCTTAATCAATGTGTAATGTATTGAGTGGAACAGGTTAAGATATTTGTACTATAGTTTATATGAGGACAATATGTGGGAAATAAGTATATATAATTTTGTTGTATTATAGAATATATAATTATAAGTTGTTATATAAAATGTGCAGTAGTGCTGGGTCTAATTTCATAAATATTCTCAAAATAAGATAAATATCCACTGATATTAATTAAGACATTACTTACTTTTTCCTCTTTACATTTGTTTCCATCTGTTACATTCATTCTTCATGTGGAAAATTTGTCAGTTGCTTACATAGTATGGATATCTAGTGCTTATAAATATTAATTCTTTCAAATGGTTACGTGAACTGTTGACATATATTTGAGATATATATTAATGCTACCCAGGGGTGTGGAATTCCTATATCTGACTCATACATTTATGTCCATGGACAAGTAAATATTTCCAAACTACTTGTCAGTAGACGAGTAAAATTTTTCAGCTGTAAATGTATAGTATTGCACTTCTGGACAACGACTTTTTGATCTGGGACAAGTTGATTTTTAGATACCACTTGTCTGTGGACAAGCAGAAGAAAAGCTTGAAATTCCACTCCCTTGTTTCACTATAAAATGTTATTGAATAAAATTTTTAGTGGAGTCCAATCTTACTGTATGAGAAGTTTTATGAAACTTGACCCTGTTTACAGAATCTCAATATTACTTATCAAATACTCATCACTTACTAGTGTGTCTGTCTTAAAGTTAATTAGATGTGTAGAACAAAACTTGGTTCATTGATGTCCATGACTTCATAGTATTGTAATTTTAACATTATTGTTGTTCTAATGAAATCACTTGATTGTTTCATCTAGCCACCCCCTTGCAGTCATTACCTTAAATTTTCCTGAGAACTAGCCTGTGGTGCTTTTCACAAAAATTCTTACGAAAAAAATCTTCGTAAGTCAAAAGCAAGAAACATTAATAACACGCTCATTTTTTGGCCAATCAATTCCAAATATTATGGAATTGTATAGAATATTGTATACCTTTTGAATATCATATCATAGTTATGCTTATTATCCATCTGGCTTTGAAATGCTAATTATATAAAACTGACTTACGAAGATTTTTTTTCGTAAGAATTTTTGTGAAAAGCACCACTGATTTGTTGTGTTAAATTGTAAAGAATAAAATTATCAACTAGCCCAAATCTATAAATTGAGCATTTTCACTTGCCTGAATCAATTTTCTCTAGTCCTGGGCTTTGAGTTAGTGGATAAGGGTGATGACTGTTATGTATATAGGCTTTAAGTATTGTTATACATCATAGTTTTCAAACATCTCAATTTTCATTGTTTTTCTACAATTGGAATTATTTATTATTTCATGTTGTTTTAAGGTGCATTGACACTAATTGGTCATGTAGCGCGCAAATAACACAAATGTTGGGAACATACTATTGGAATTGAAAAAAATGTTTTTGAAATATAAAGAAATTTTTTAATTGTTTCATTGAAGTATTGAATCACTTTGTTAATGTTAAAAATAGTATAATGATTATATATTTGAACATTTGATTTTTCCATTTTTTCTGCTGATGAAAGAATAAGTGTTGCTTTTGAACAAAATTTGAACAAACTTTTTCTGAATTGTTCAATGTAATTGAACTGTTCTTATTTTGTATAGGACTTGGTATATAGTAATGCATTTATTTTTCTGTATACTTGTTTGTCAAAATGTGTTATACAAGTTTTTAGTTAGTACAGCTTTTATTAATCTAGCTGTAACAGGGTTTAGTACTTGTGAATAAATCCAACAAATATATCCATTTCTAATATACATGTATTATTTATGTTGATATTTGTGTGTGTAATATTGTCTGTGATATTATTATTTTGTGAGGAAATTATTTATGTTTGATAAACTAGGAATGTATGAACTTTTTTACTTGGTTACTTCAAAGTTTGTATTGTGTTCAACTTGTTTTTTATACTCATGTAGAAGATATGGCTGTGTAATGAGAACGTTTGTTACAATTGTTGGCTAAGGAACCAATATAATCAACTATTGGACGACTGACTCACTTTGTTTGTGTATATATTTCAATATACTGTAACAGTGTCCTCTAAGTCATTGAAAGAAAAGATTTTGTCAGGGAAATCGTATCACATTTACTGCTAGCTGTTTTAAGATGATAAAAGCTTGTTTATTTAACATCATTTGGTTATTATCTTGAAAAATTATTTGATGTTATGTTCAGCATTTACATGATGACTCTTTGTTTTCCTAGATCAGAGAGTTTTGTCATAGAATTTTAGGAAGGTCTGTTAACTCTTTTTAAATATATAATACACATTTATGACAAAAATAGTTAATACATTGGTTGATTATATAGGGTGAGAGTGTATGATGTTTGAAACTTAAACCAAAGAATTTACTGAATCGTTTGTAGTGATTGTTTATTTATGTTTATTTTGTTCATTGGAACCAAACTGCATTTGTTGAAATTTGTTTACAGTCATAATATAAATCAAGTTTCAATGATTTATCTAGTTAGTCTATGAATTGTGACTTGTCTTATGTAGATGTGTTATTTCTTCAATTGAACAATGTATAAACGATGTATATATTAATACGTGTGTGACAATACTTCTAGAAATCCATTATTATTATGTAGCATAATTTATATATATGTATAAATATAAATATATATATGGCTGAGCGGTTACGACGTTGGACTGGTAATAGCCAGCTCCGCACTGGTTGGAATTCCATCCAAAACCTACCCCGTTGTTTCCTTGAGCAATGAAATTTATCCTACTAGCTTAGTACTGGGGAATCAGGAAGCAGACTCAGAAGTGATTAATCTTAGTTTAAGAACTTGTTTCACAATTGAGCTAAAATGAATTAGTATATCAGTTTTTGTACTTACTAATATAATAATTGTATTGTATACTTTCTTTATAGAACCCTTGTATTTATTTTGACTAGAACAAATTAAAGCAAGGATATAAAACCCTATGGGATTTGTTCTAGGGTTTTGACTTACACATTAATTTGTATGTCTTTTGTTAAATTTGATCTATTTATGTTTTGATATTTAATGAATACATTGAACTTGGGATGAAATGTTGCTATGAATTCAACTAACTTTTTATACTGTGAACTATACCTGTTACACCAATACAACATACCATTCGGAACTACCTCGGCAATTTTCCACGCAAATACACCTCGGATATCACGAGGAGCGAAAATAGTTCCATCATAGAATCTAGCCTCGTTCCCGACGTTTGGAACGCTGGCACACACCAAAATGACGGATGATTATGGGCAGTTAAAGCTCTTCAATGCCTGTAACTGATATTCACTCAAATCAAAGTTGATCCTCAAACATTTTTGTGTACTCGATACTTTCTGCAAAATGATCTGCCATGTTGATTGTTTACATCGGCACTACTTAACCTATGAGGTTAATCGCCTGACCTCATAACTTTGTTGTATTTCTACGACGATTGATATCCGAGGTGTATCTTCGTAGATGATCGCCGAGGTCGTTCCGAATGACAACATACATCATCTTGTTTTGTTGTTGTCTCAACTGTATATATGTATTTATTGTGAAACCTTTCGACTGCACTGTACTTCACAGTAGAACTGACTGATTTTGACTGGGTTAATTTTAGTGAAAATAGAAATAAGAGGAATTGATTTGATTTTGTCTATTTAGAAGTGTTCTTAATAAATGTTTTCTGTGTGCTTTCACCAAGTTTTACAGACTTATTTTCAGGATCTTTAATTGAACAAATTATTTCAAACTGTGTTTTGACTGTTATGTGTTTTTCTGATCTGCAAGAAAAATGTTTTAATTACTATCATGAATTTAAATTTCTATGTAGTATTCGTTATAGCTTATTATGTTATTGTGTAACAATGATCACTAGTCTCATACTTGTTGCTAGTGAGTATAGTGAAGGAAGAAATTATTATTTTTATATGCCAAGTTCATAATATTTTGTCAGAATTATGTTAGTAATTATTTTAAAAGTAAAAAAATACCAGATAGGTAGAAATATAAACAAGATGTATTATTGGATTGCAGCTTTTAATGTTTCTATTTTTGTTCACGTCGGAAGGAAATGGTCGGGAAGAAGTGGGAAGGGACAGAGTCTAGCACCCTATTATTCTACTTTAATTAAGACAGTGTTATTATTAATATAATATATAAATGAAGCAATGTCTTGGGTAACCTGTATGAGACTATTGATCATTGTCACAATGTAGGATTTGTTGTGGTATTTATGTTTTTTTTACAAAGACATGTTAATTAATATTGTGGATATTTTATATTATAAATGGTTGTTAAAACATTGGTCATGTGGGATACTTACATTATGGTTAATAAATTATTTTTTGTATTTTAAGTTTTGAGTTTATATTTATACTCCCCACCCCATAAAAAAATTAAAAAAATTTGGTGAGGTATATAGGAGTCAGCTTGTTGGTTGGTTGGTAGGTTGGTTAAATTAATCTGTAGCTTTTTCTTTGCTGCTCAATTTCTCATCACCTACATAATAGATTTGATTTAAACTTCACACATATACCAGATATTAGGCAGACATGTGCATATCCCTTTTTGGTTACAGTCCTTTGATTTTTCACAGAATTATGGCCCTTGGATGAAAATATCGTCCCCTCATTTTCTCGGCACCCAATTTCTTGACAAACACCGGTTAGTGGGGTATTTTATCATATTCAGTGATAGGTCTAGTTTCATTAATTGTATCATTATTATGTTTATTTTTCGGTTTAGAAAGATTCATGGAACAACAAATCATGACTGTGTATCAGTTATTCAATGGTTTTGTATTTATAAAAAGGGGTCTGAAACATACCCATATCAGGAACAGCTACAGTATAAAACCCAGACCTTCCACACAGTCAAAAAGCAAAAAGGGGTATATCCCTAGAATCCCAATCTTTTGTAATAAAATGGAAACAAGAACCTTAGTGGCTCTCGCCTTGAGACCGACAGTGCCAGAATAATTGCCCCTGGGGTTTACACCAAGACAGGTGAAGATTTAAGCGAATGAAAGAATTAGATAAAGGGTGAAGTATTATGCTTGCTATGCTGATTTTAGACACTGATTGTTAATACAACAAAAAATAATGCTTAAAATAACAAATGCGAAATGGCATGAAAAAAATAGCTATGAATCCTGTGCTTTGTGTATATGTAATGTAAAATATTATCATTCAGTTTATAATACCTGTATATTATACTAAAAAAACTGATGATTTGATTCTAATTGAAAATGTATCATGAATTTATAAAAAATATAATCGATAATTCTAATATCTAATCTTCAACGGATTTTTTCGAGTCCTGAGCATGAGAATGATACAAACCATCAAAGGGAAGTCACTGTAGCAGTGAATAAGTTTCCCTGGCATTGGTTATTCCCCTTATAAATATGTAAACCTATAATTATCAAGTTGTTGGAAAGAGGTTGATGTACAATTAATTCACCAGAGATGTAGCTTGCAAAAAATAGCTGAAGTCAATGTGAGTGTTAACCATGTTAAGACTTCACGACCATTCTACTGATGTAGTAAAACTTACCCAGCAGATCACTGTTCAGGTGATATACAATGTAGTTAATTTGTCCTGAACAAAAAAGTCGACTGACCCCTAAACAACAGAGGTAATCAACTTCAGAAAATCTTACCACAGGATTCAAATCTTAAATCCTTAGCCATGAATTTTGTCCATGTAGCGCATGCACCAATTCAACTATAATAGTCTTTACTGACCATGCATTGAACTATACATGATATATTTGTTCATGCCCGTGTAGACAAAATTTTAAATCATAGACCTCTAGTGTTAACGAGCTATGAACATGTTTCTATGTTGAATAAAAGATATTGTTCAGTGAGTATAGTATATTTCATGTCATAACTTGTATGATACATTCCGTTTTCAGAAATATAGTGTTTGAACAAGACATGCGTCTATGGTTGCTTTAATCAGAGACAAAGATAATCTATGTCTCTGTTTAATTCATCCAGGTGAAATGGGAAGATAGGTACCAGTAGTTCGATGACCAGGGATAATTGTTGTAATGCTGATCATAATGCAGTAGCATTCAACTAACACTAAAATACAAGTACTTACTCATTTACCCTTTTCTCTGATTGCCTTTGATCGTGACCTTGATGACCTTCAGTGTAACAGAACAGATAATCACTTTCAATAATTACGAGATAATCTGAATCGTGCATATTAAATGAAAATTTCTCACCAAAATTGATTTGCCATCATGTTATAAAATGTTTTTATGTTAAAAATCGACTTCTATAAATTATTATCTGAATAAAATTGATGTAGCGCCAATGTTTTGATGTAAAAAGAAGTTCCGACGTTTCACTGAAGCGGAAGTAAAAAGTCGACTAAGGAACTATTTTACCGCGATGTTTTAAAAATCACCTGCTTACACCAAAAATAGCTGTGGTATTCAAATGTTAAAGTGTTTTTATTTACTATGTGATATTTACTTCTTAATTTATTCACAGACGATTTTTCTCATGTTAACTAACTGTCCTTTAGACACGAACCTCTCTGTATCTATTTCATATCAAATCGTCAGAGCGGATTAATTTGTATTTTCGTTTAGTTTATATTCCGTAAAGAAATGTAATACAACTTCATCAAAATATCCTATTAAAGCGTATTAATTTCACATTTCATTACTCGTCATCACGCCAGAACGCCTTGGAGGAAATGTGACATTCTTGTCGTTGGATGTTTGCCGCCGTTTTTATAGACATTTCAATAGACTATTATAATATGTCCATTTAAACAAACTAATACTTAGCGATTTCATTTAGCCGTCATGATATATTTTCTTTTAAGTAAACTTTAACTCTTGATTTCTATATTATACGTTTTCTACTATGATGAAGTTAAAACAAAGTCGCCATTTTTTCATCAACCGGAAGTTCGTAAGTTTCTCTGCTTGTCGGTCTTAAAACTTAAATAGAACCAGTAACTTGTGAATAATGTAGTAGCTGCCCAATTGATAATATAAACATAGATAAAACTGTGTAGTTTCAACAATGGTAAAAAAATACTCCAAAACAGCATTCAGTATAATTATAGTATTTTCGGATGCAATGTTATAGAGTAAGTTTTGATTGTTTGTTATGTTTTTGTTGGGTTTAACGCCGTAGCAACACATTGTATAGGTCATATAATGACATTCTCGTACCCCGAGGTTATCAAGATTCTCCTAATGCTAGTATCGAGAATCCTACTAGACTCAGGGTACGAGAATGCATAACGGCGGTCGGTCAACCTACTCACAGTTCCTGGAAAGGCTAAATCTCTGGATTTAGCAACTAATCGCATACTTAAATAGTCAGTGACTGACAACTGCCATACATGAGAATCATTTGAGGAGGGAGAATGGCCGTAGAAATAATTTCATGACCAAGCTCCACCAAAGTATGCCCCGCCCGGGAATCGAACTCACGATCACTCGATCACTAGACTTTCGTGCTACCATTTGAGCTAGTCGGGCGGCTGACAAGTAAGTTTTGATAATTTCCACAAAACTTTCAAGTACCAGATACATGGTGAACATACATCTTAAATCTTTGGCATACATGTAGATAGTTCAAAGTTAAAGGATGCCATGGATTATAAACGTCACACATAAACTAACAATTGATAATTGTCTAAGTGACACCAGTAACCCATTATAGCAACGAGAGACGTCATTTCTTGTATAAAACAACAAAACCAATCAACGTGTTCCGAAATGTAGCCGAGATACTTGTACTCCATTGCCTTCAAGCAAGCTTTCCGTGTTCAATGGGGGTCATGTTTTCGTTTCCAGTCCGGACAACGGATATTATCTGCTTTAATTCTCAGCACTGTTTCCATCGATCACTGTACGTACATTACGTTAACTTACTGGGATCAATTTAACAACAGTTGAAGTTAATTTTCCTTGTTTTGTTTCGTCTAACTTCCATAAATTTACGTTCTATTTTAAACTTTACTCTAGTGAACTGATAACCAGAGTCTGATTGGGACACTTTAATTAGTGGGTTCCGCGTGCATTCTCACACCAAGAATCGTCTGCTTTTTAGTCTTTATAGCTTTGAACGAGAACTATAAATTATCAAGGATGAGAACTGTGTTTAGCCTTGGTATTTATAACTTTTTATATCAATAATGAGAAGTCTGTTCCAAAACTTTTGAGATTGTACCAAACGACACATGATTTCAATGTTTCAGAACGTCGATGACGTAGCAGAATTCTGCAGTAACCAAGACTAGTGGACGTCATAAATAGAAAAACAAAACATGTCATGAATATCTTGAAGTCAATTAGTTCGATATTGTTTGCCAGCTTATGTGTTTAAATTATACTCTGCGAAGAACATTGAACATCGAGTACAAATTTAGTCGTTTTCTCCCGCCAAATTCGGGCATTTCATTGACCTAGACTAAAATAATTACGAATAAGTATTCAGTACTGACACAAGTCGTCTCAGTGTTCCTTGAATTAGAATTGTATAATATGACTGTATTCTAACGATATCACGTGGTTTTTTTCTGTTTAATTTGACAATTAGTAAAGATGAAATCACATGAAACGTTGTTAATAAAACAAATTCAGAGAATGTTAACTGTGTGAAAAAGTCTTGATCGTAGAATATCAATAACCGTTAACCAAATAGTTCAGTTGATTCTGTTAGAAAAATAACAATTATATTGGTCTACACAAAAAATAAACTAATTATGGCGGGAAAAGTAGACTGTAACACTGTTAATTTTCATATTAAAACCTTTTTTATTACCAACCAGTCTAAGGAAACATTTTTAAATAAAAAAAAACAATACAATAACAACACCATTGTCTCTTGGAGAAAGAATTTTTTAACGTTTCCAAAGTTTTTATACTCTCGTGAAATATCAACTTCTGCATATACTCTTGAATGTACTTGACGGCAAGTTGAAATGATGACAAACTTAGAAATGTATTTACATGTCTTCAATGTCAACAATGACTCTAAACATGGTCATTTCCATTAAATTCAATATTGAGAGGGCATTATTTCTATATCCACACACGTGAATGTGCCATTGAAACACTGAAATAACATATATTTTTGTCCCATCACCGATGCAGCTACCAAATTTTAGTATTTGCATTTTGGTGTATTTCCATTAAATATTAACATAACCACGCACTAATGTATACTCATGATATTTAATTTCATTTTGTCATCACAATAAGTAAAAGAACAGTACATTTTGGACCCCTGTTGAGTTCTACTTTAAACCCAGTTCTGTTCTGTTCTAAATCATATTATTCATAGTTGATATATCATTCAAAATTAATGTCATATAAATATTGCTGTTGCTAAACATATAAGTATATTTGTACATAGTGTGGTACACAATGTTACAGGGGACTACGTGACACACTGAACTCACTAACTCTCTACGTAATTTATAGTTTCAAAAAGTAAAAAAAAATGCAGAAAAACTATTTCAAGACTTCAATAGATATAGAACACAGAACAATCCTTACCGTTTCAAACTCATGATGCGCTGTTATTTTCTAAACAAATGCAATCAAACAACAGGTGTTTGACTGTTCACAAAAATAAATTGAGCCAGGATGAGTTCATACAAATATAAATTTCTCACATGTTTTGAATTTCAAAAAATAAAACATGTTCAGTTTGGTCAATAAATTGTAAACGATACACTTAACTAATGATAAATATATATCAACATTTCTTTGGTTTGTTCATGTCCTAAAACTGTTTTATCCCTCAACATAATGATAGACATGTCACCTCAGGGACGTATCAAGAAGAAATCTAACAGGGGGTCATACTAATACTTGTTTTATAATAAATATTATGGGATGTTGAGGATAAGTACATGGTACAAATGGTACGAATTACTATTTTACATTCCTTATTTTAATTTTAGCCGGATTTCTCAACGAAAAAATAATCGGCTAATAGTTTGGCGAAACACCAGCGGACGGGCGGACGGTGGGTCGGGCGGGCGTCCGGTGTCGTTATTAATTGCGTTTAAGTTTTCAATTCAGCATATATGTTTGCCATTTATTGTCCAATCTTTATGAAACTTCATACAATCATAACATACCATGTGATGAACAGAATTAGAAAGTAACCACAACTCTACCTACTTTATTATGGACTATTTCCCTTTGTAATTTTTGCGTTAAAGTTTTCAAATCCGACTTTAATGTGGTTTCAACATTGCATTTCTTGGTAATTCTTGTTGCAGGATTTTGTAAAATTAAATGCATGAAGGGTAAATATGGAACACATTGACATCTTTCTATATCCGCCATTACACAGTATTAGTACAATGTGAGAAATAGTGATGGTTTTATCCCAACCTGATAATTTACAGTTTCTCGTCTTCCATCAAGTCAAAAATTTATATAAAATGAAACGTTAGGGAGTATTACACGACATTATCAAATTCCAAATTTTGTTGGCAAATTGTTGAACGACTGCCCATAGCGTTGAGGGGTGGATCACTCCAAAGTTTGGATCACACGATGTTTTTTCTTCGCAAGTAAAACGAACCGCTTTATCCTATCTGACAGGTCATTTAAACAGCTCAAGTGAAAATGCTTTTCACGCTGAAATGTGAGACGTCAAATTTGTTGAAAACTGCCAAGTATAAATTATGGACGATTTTTCAACATTGTGTATAAAAACTGTACGAGCAATGGATGCACAGTTGTTTAGAAACGTATAATAACTCCGAGATTTATGAGAAAATGCAAACTAGGGAACACAACATTTTGTAATTTGATTCAAACAAAAAACTTGAGTCCTTCTTTACAACAAATCACGGTTGAACGAAATGATGTAACCCATTATAACATTACAGCATGATTTTGTATGAGTCTCCGTTTTGACACGATGTTGGTAGACGGTGCGGAACAACAAGATATATTAGACCAGACCTTAGTCACGTGATGCAAACATCGTGTGTGTGAAGAAATATCAAATTATTGCTGATTTCATTGTCATACTGATGAGTAAAAGCATGATAGAATGATTTTGAATAAATAAGGAGGTACAGTGTTAATTTCCTCGAGCAGATAATAACACGAGATCACCCCACTTGATACAGTGCCAGGTGTTAATGGACCTGTATCGGCGAGGGTGGTATAATAATGTTTCACTATTTGAATGGCATTAGTAAAAAAAAGTCAACACCACAATAAAATGAGTGTAAGACTCACAGTGCGATTGATAGATAGTTACCAGTAGAGCAGTTTCCTAGGGGTAATTGTTGTTTACACGTTAAGCGAGCAACAACGTGCATCCTATACTCTAAAATAAAATGTTTAGTACATCACCAAAATCATCCGATTTCTGTTGCGTTCATAGACATATTTTAAAAGTATTAAGTCTTAAAGTATGTCTTTGGTTGCGTTGATATTTCATCTGCTCTTGGTGATAGTCGTTCACATGATTGTCTTCATGTAGTATCCAGACATTCAACAAAGAGTGAATAAGTTGGGTATTATCTTGGAATTCCATCATTTCCATAACCTTGAAACTGACGGCACTTGCAATACTCAAAAACTTGGGGAAATATCTTGTCAATGTTTATTTGAGAATGATGGAACCAATGACATACGAGTAAAGCACCACTACTGAAACCAAACATGCACAGTTCATACTTATTTACGTACTTTTCATTTACATTTCATTGTACAGTTTTAAAGTAACTTTCAATAAATGAGTTTCATATTATATGTGTATATATATATGAGTATTCTCATATATTGTATATATTTCATGTTGTAAATGACTATGTACATATTTGTATACGTCAATAAAAGATCTATCTATCTATCTTCATAAAGCACGAACTCTTACAATTTCACAACATTGAAGTTGTCGCCCCTTAGAGTAAAAGTAAACTGTATTGGTTAATCTGATCTGGGAATTATCACCTTTTCACAAAAAGACTTACCACATTCTTATGAATTTCAAATTGACTTCAACTTAAAATATGCCAGCAATTGAATACATTCTGAATATCACATTTTTATGAATCTTTAGTTTCCAACAGAAATTTGTGAAATTGACATACGAATTTAAATCAAAACAAAATTTGTAAAACTGAAATGCCTATTAATTAGATTAGCAAATTGCCATTTACGACCAAATACGAATAACATGTATTGCTTATCAACTTAAATTATACACGAAATAAGTCATGAACTCAAAAACACAAATACCACAAACGAGTTGAAATGACAAATTTTAACTATTGATAAACGAAGTAAATATGTACAAAATGAGAACCCAAAGTCCAGATCACCAGAAATCAACAATGTACAAGTTGTTACTATTGCTGATGACCTTTAAGGGACACGTACTTTAATGTATTAATTTACCATATTTGGAATATTTGATAGTTTTCATATGTTCTCGTTTTATTGACACAAGACTGTATAACCTTCCAATGTTTGAAACTCAAGCAGAAATTAAATCACTTAATACTTGGGTCAACAGCGATATAAATAAGGGCCAGTATTCAACTGTCATCTCAGTTTATTGTTAACACAGATGACCGCCATTGAATGAGGGTCTCTCATTCACCCTAGAGGTCAACTCTTTTCTGTTTGACACTTGAATGGTGAAATTGTGGCCGGTGGTTGATGGTATTTTCTTTCCATTTAACGTATTATTAAGAGTGGTCACCCGCTGTCCTGAATGGACAAACAATATGGTGGTCAACTGTCCAGATGATGGGTAGAAGATTGGTTAAGTGTTGAATTGACTTTAATCGTCACATAAATTGAAAAATTATCTCTTCTGTTTATCCACCTGGGAGAAGTTTTATATGTGACAAAAATATGATGGATTTTGAAATGTCGCGAGGATGAACGTTTATAAATGGTGATCATGAATGGAGACATTTTACATGAAAACGGTACACATTTAATAGCATACACAATGTATGTAACTTACAGCATTGAAAGAATAGAATATTCAATACTAGTAATTGTTGATATTACTTAATTTGCATTTTACGCCATTTACCAACACTCAAATTTCAATTTCATGTTTTTATGAATCTTGGTTCATCTAAAAAAGTTTTTCTGACCACTTACCCTTACTCGTTAACACTTCCACACGGAGAATTACCTCTCGCTAATGGCAGGATTTGACGTCCAGTGTGTTACACAACAACACAACTATTGTAGCTCTAACAGAGGGCGACTAATGTTCATAGATGAGTAGCTCTCTGTTTTTACAGACAGACGAGTTTGGACAATGTTTTGTTGTTCTTTCCATTCTATTTAATTATTTCAGTTTCATTCATTTATTTTCCTCTATTATATATAAATACTATTATCTTGAAATAAATTTCTATGTTAATGATATAATGGCGAAAACATAAATCATCATTACTTTGCTTTTACCATTAAATACCAGTGCACATTTTCGCGAAAATTCTAACGAAAAAAGTTATCGTACGTCATTTTCATAAATTAGCATTTCTGAATCAGAAGGATAAGAAACATAACTATGATTATGATATTCATAGGTATACAATATTCTACCTAATTCAATAATATTTGTAATTGATAGGCAAAAAAATGACCGTATTATTAATGTTTCTTGCTTTTGACTTACGATGATTTTTAATCGTAAGATCTTTTTGTGAAAAGCACCACAGCATCAGTTATATAATTATGATATATCTCAGGTTCAACCCTTATACATTGTTGTTCCTCTACAAAGACCACTTTTGCAAAATCATGCGTTTATGACGATATATACGTTCCTAATAATTTATTAAAGAAGAAAAAGGGACCAAATGTTAAGACCATTCCACTATTAAGACTCTTGTTTTTTACTACCCTATACTGGAACTTATGTTACAGTAAGTATATATATCATAATAGCATGCTTTGTAGAAAACCTAGCAGACCGGTTCTAATTTAAAAACAACGAAACTCTTGTCCAATGTGACAAATTTGAATTGATGTGCCAAAACATGTCAGAGTATATAAACAACTGAATGTAGAGAACACATATATTTGGCTCCCAGGATCTTCATACATTACTGTACGTTACATCGCTGGTGTTCTAGCGTTCTAGGTATGACTGACAAATATGAAGACAGATCAGTTATAATATATGACACTGGAAATGAACTGTCATATATCAACATTGAAAACAATATGAACGTCATCTTAAGGTTGAATTCTTTACGATCCCGAGTGAAGTGTTCTTATATTAACGCTTCTCTTAGTTGAGTGCGCGTCAACATCGACTGCAAGCGGAGATGACCGAAGTTTGCCGACTGTGTTCAGCGTTCATGGAGTGACGAGATGAAATGAGTTACAAACTTAGCTAGAATACCTACCAACATGATGTATTATGACTTTTAATCATCAACACTTCAATCTGAAGTCAGTTTATATTTTGACATAATTGTGTGTCTGTGTGTGTCTACATACAATGATTACATTCCTGACCAAACTTGTAGAACATTATACATACACTGACAGTATGGGAATTCTTTCCTCCTCTCACAAAATATAAATATAATAGAAGAGTTTTTTTTCGGTCATGGGAATATAGGCTAGTATTTTTTTCAAATATAGTTATCTGATGACTATCAGTTGGCTGACATTCGATTGGTCCGTTGATATTATTCTAAATTCTTCTTTATTTACTTTCAGTTCGACTAGTTTTGCATTGACTGATCACATTTCCCCCCAAACTGAAGCTTTCTCAAATTGTCCCTGGTTGTTTTCAATTATGTAGGGGATTTATACTTGTCACAAGATTAAATGAGAAAAATATGTAAACTGATCGGAACTTGAACCCGGGACCCCGCTTACAAAGTGTGTGCTCTGCCGACCGAGCTATCTGACCGCTTACATATTGTTATATGTGTCAGCCAAAATTCACGACACACTAACTGGTAGTACATGAGAACAACATTGTTTCATCGCTCTAGCCACCACCACTGCCATCACAAGTCTTGTTTTCAAGAAAATAAAGTTGACGAAACGAACGTTTTTTGATACCTATGTCCATATTTTCTAAAGCCATGATATCGCCTACTTCGGAATCAGGGTTTTCAAACATGAATTTATAATCAAAATTAAAATAATACAAAATTTTGAAATAATTGGTAGGTGAGTTGTGTGAATATATTATTAAATAATGCTTTCATATATATGTTAATATGTTTCTAAGATAATAACCTCTTACTATAAAGGATTTCGTTGAAAACGAGCACGAAATCCGATCTCGAAGTTTCATAACTATAAATTTAGATCTTTGACCAAGTCCAGAAAATCTTGAAAAACTGTATTTTTCTGTTTTACGAATATCTCCAAATTCATTAAAATTCAAATTTACTGGTTGTTATTCTTCAATTTTTAGAAAATATAGATAATTTTAAAGCATTATCCAAATTTTCCAAATCTGTGATTAAAACATGAATATTAGGAATTACGCGAACTCATGGAGAGCACCACACGTTGATAATTTACGTTATTTTATATCAATATTATGTAACATCTTAACCTGCCAAATAACATCAAAGAAAAGATACTATACATTGTTTATATATTGTATAAAATTCTTGGCATATTTTCTTGATGTAATGAACAATTAGATACAAACAGATTGTGGCCCTCCATATTGATATGAAAACACCCATTAGTAGATTACAATATATATACATAATAATATGCAGGGCTCGAATCTAAGCTCACATACTCGCAAAATGCGATTGGGTTTTGAAAATTGCGAGAAATTTTTATTTCAACTCGCAAATTTTCGCGAGTTGAAATCGCCGCAATAATATTACTGTCTTCACTAATGAGACTTAAATCAGCATTGGAACTGCATGACAATCGATAGTACTTTCTTTTGTTTTACTTACCTGTATTGCTACATGTTATAATGAGCATCGAAAGAATATTTGTCGCTGACGTCTCAAGCTAAATTCTGAGAAAGTAAAAAGAATGAAGAATGAATTGCAAGTACTTTTTTTTTCATTTTGCGAGTTGAAATTAAATCAACTCGCAAACGTTTGCAAGTCCAGTTTTCTGGTTAAATTCGAGTCCTTATATAATATAAAATGAAATGGAAATATTTGATAGCCATATCATCAAATGTTTTTCTTATTCTTAGACAAAACACTAGAAGCAAGTACTATACATTTTGACATAAACAAGTCGACTGATGTTATGCCTTTACAAAGGAAAGGATCGCGACAACGGTCAAGCCACGCCGATGAAATTGAAAAAAGGTTAATATACGTTTGCAAATATTCTCTAACGCATGGGTATTTGTCAGACCATTTTAACATATTCTATTCGTACTCCTAGAAACATTTTCATGCTTATTTACTCAAATATAAGTATACACCACACTTGAGTTTCCAACAGAATTGCCTAGACATCTTCACAATGCAAAAAAGATGTAGGTTTTAAAATGATATCATGGCATGCGCACTTCATAAAGAATCAATCAAACATTCGTCTGAACCTTTTAATGTTTTCAAACATTGTTTGACTTGCTATCATGATGTAATTGTTCCCCAAACAACAATAGAATTATGTAATCTAGACTTATCTTTGTAATAGACAATGGATACTTTGTATGTTTGATATAATACGAGTACATTACAAGTTTTTTGTTCCCCATTTTTTTTATTTTCTAAAATAAGGAACAAGATGACCGTGATTGCACCAGATCGCTCAAATGAGATGCTGAATTTTTTTATGAGTTTGTTTTAATTCTATGTAAATTGAGGAAGCCCATAGACTACCCAGGTCCGTGACCCAGTACGCATTCTGAAGGGAACGCTCTTTCGAAATTAACCGCGCTGGTTATATCCTTCCATGAATATTTGACAATACTTTTTGGCTTTGTGGAAAGGTAGAATAGTACTGGTTAAAGACAAGTCCAGGAAAACTAGGTTATACTATTATGTGCTAGCCGTCGTAAAATCACCATTATGATTGTGTGCACGGTGTTTAATCCAACAATAAAAAGAACCTCACAGGCAGGCCAAAACCTACCTCATGGGTCTTATTAAAGCGATCTAGACATAGAGTCATTAGTCTATACAAAATGTGAACTATTGTACCTCTAGACCCTCCTGGTATCACAGGGATTTTTTTATCTTAGACGAGCTGATAACCTCACGAAATTATTCATATTCGAAACATATGCTGTAACCTTTTATTTAAATTGCAAGCACTTATAATTCTGACAGTTTTAAGACAATGCACTTATAATGTGTTAGAGAAGAAATTACCATTGTGTGATTTTACTGCCAGCATATAACAACAAAATTTTCTTTATATCCATTTGTTCATTTTTTATATACTTAGAAGTATCACTAATGTTCACTGTAACCACAATGTTCTTATTATTTGTTATAATAAACTACATTGTATACCAAAATGGTTCACCACTTATTGTTTTCTGCTATAAATCAAACATGTATACATACCATTTGCTATTAGAGTTTATCAAGAGTTGCATTTCTGTGCGTCCGGAATCTTATTTCCATCGTTTCAACTGAAGTCAACATTCAAAATTAAAAGCAAAGGTATTTTTATATTGTTGTCGTTTTGATCAGCTTCTCGTTTCTGTTGTATGAGTTAGCGAGTAAATGTTGTTGTCATGATGTCTAGAATTACTCTAACAATATCATAGCTCCATGACAAAAATGAATCTTGATTTTTTTACTATTTGCTGTTTGGATTCCTGAAACAACACTAAATATCCTGAACTGCTAGTCTGATCCCATTTTTAAGTGGTAAATGTCCCCGACGTCAAATTACAGTCGGCTTGCAAGGTCCCCATATACTGAAGTCACTAAACACTTGTATACATACGTATATATAATGTTTAATGTGGATCGGCATCGTGTTAACAACCTTTGCGTCAAATTATTGTAGCCTCTCGTTAATAGAGTGTAGCTGCATACCTTCCATGACTCCATGAGCGTGCTCGATTGGAAATTCCGACTGTTAGAACTGTGAGAACTCCAATCGAGTGCGTCAGAACTGTGTTCTGGCAGCGTTTTACCAATTCCATGGAAATAGATGGTGTGAACGGAATCGGTCGCGGTTTATTTAACCTAAAGTTGGTGACGGCATTGCTGTAAACATATGATTTTGGTGTTTTGAAAGCGAATGTTGTTAAAAATATAATTCTGCCCGATAATTTACGATATCAATTTAACTATTTGCTGTAGATAAAGTAAAAAAGCGAGTATATTTGCTACGAATATTGCCTTTTGATTCAGTTTCGACATCCAATTTCACTTGTTTGGCAGATTCTGTGGAAGAGTCGGAATTAGATTCTGGCACAGTTCCGACAGCCCAATCGAGCACGTACAATGTGTAAGAAAGAAGACTGACGGTACAGAGAATGAGAATCTAGAAATTGTACTTCCCTGGAACAATGGTTTGATGAACTGTTGTCAAAACCGTACAGTAAAATCAAGCCAAATATCGTGTGAGAAATTAATGATAAAACATCACGTGCAGCAATATAATATAATACAACATGACTTTACCAAGACTTCATACCCTATAGTGTATATAATTTCATTATATGTATCATTTACACTTGTACAACCCACTAAACAAATGAGCAACGAAAATGGTTCTATGTGCCAAACAACCAATATTTGATATCTCCCAGCTGTTGGGAAAAAACAACACTCTAAAATTCCGATGCTAAGTATATTAAATGAAAGAATCGTTGAAAGAAATGCACAATTTTATCAGGAAGAATGAATTTACTTGATATTTGAGAAACATAATGGAGCTACATCGATGAAAGAAATCTGTCTTTTTATCAGGGAGGGTTGTTTCACCCATCTACTACATCGTCAATTTAAATAATCACTTACAAACTGAACTGAATGCTTTGAATTCATTAAACTAGAGTTTTAACTTGTATCCATATACCAAAGCTGCGAAGCTTGAATATTTTGGAATCTACACATTTGCTTGGTTTTCTCAAAACAATTTTGAACTTCATAGTAAGTTGTTTATGTGAGTGAGCCGTCGTAAATAACCAGAATATGTCAAGATTTGATAGGGATTAAGTAGGGATGAAGATGAAAAGTGATCTTTATCTTTCATGCGTGAAGTCCTCTTTGGTAATGAGAGCATGACAGTACAAAAATGTCTAAGAATTACATTTGTTTTTAGTTTTCTAGCGCTGAAGGTGGCCTAAATACGCAAGCCATGTCTTCTTTTTTTGTTGGCTTTAACGCCGTAGCAACACATTGTATAGGTCATAAAACGGCGGTCAGTCAACCTACTCACTCCTCCTGGAAAGGCTAAACCACTGGATTTAGCTGTTAACCAACTACTCAGCGCATACTTTCGTCAGTGACTGACAACTGTCCTACATAATTAAAAATCATTGGTAGGAGGGAGAATGACCGTACAAATAATTTCATGACCCCACGACCCCTCGATTAGTAGACTTGCGTGCTACCAACTGAGCAGGCGGGCGGCTTATATCTTCATTGAACTGTATTACTATCCTGGTTGAAGAAACCTGATTCAAAATTCTGCACATAGCCCACTGCGTCACAAAATTAGGTATGGCGTGAAACTTTAATATATTGTACATTTAAAACTATGAGAACTGCAAATCTCATTCATTCTTCTATAAACATTAACATAAATCACAGAGAAATGATTTAAAACAACAAACAGTAAACTTGACAAGAGCTTTGCTCTGATTGTAATTTAACTTAACATGTTCATAGTAAATATAACTGTACCACGTAATGATTTACAGTATTTGATTTATGAAGAATTTTATTATTTAGATCAGTGAATGTAATTCATCTTGAAGTAGAATGATAAACGTAATGGTAAGTTTTGACTGAAGAATTAACTAAAGTATATAGTCTACTGTGTATTTGAAATGACGATGATATAAGTGACGAATTACCAAGAAATTTGATATCAGTTTTATCTGTTAACAAAGTTAAGTTAATCTGTGATAGACTTGGTAACTTTGTGTGGTCTTCTTGAAGAGTGGCGAGGTTTTGTTGTTTGCTTGGGGTTCACTATTTTATGAACTATAAAATTTACTGTTGTAGATGTGTAGCGATATTCAATTCAATAAAGGAAGGCCAAAACACTCGCATGCTATATTTACGACATATTTATTTAGCCTAACATAGCTTTTTTGAATCATTGTCTATAACCAGTACTCACCTACCTTTCCAAAAGGCGGAATCTTCTCCATATACCTTATTAATGGAGGAAAATTGATATTATTGTCAAATTTCAATGGAAGGGAATAACCTCCCCGGTGGGATTCAAACCCGTAAACCCTTCGTGACACTAGTTATACTAAGTCGATGATGATATTAATGTGATACAAGAAGTAGACAATGAAGAAATCTTCCTGACTTCTCTTATTCCCTTTAATTTACTATAGTTTTAGCACATAAGACAAATGCGTGCAGATTATGTTTGTATTCCTGTTTAGTTCATATACAAAGTCATTGTATGGCGGCTAACTCACCTTACCCAAATTACATGGACCTTTGTCTGTAGCTAGTTCTATCCTAAACTTCCACAAGGCTGACAACTTCTACATGTACATATACCTTTTTAATGGTGAAAAATCGACATAATTTTAAAAGTAATTCTTATAACTAAAAATGTTACTCATAAAAAACAACAGCCCCCTGATAAACATGTTGGATGCTCTAGTAGACAACGTTGGAATACAATTGAGTTGTCAATAATAGTTAAAAGTGAAATAAATGCCGATTTGGTAACTTACGTGAAAACATAATATACTAAAATTTGTCTGTTTTTACTTTTTCTTATGAATGCATAAAATTGTAGGATAAATCGGCTTTGATTCTGGGCGGAGATGATCTTATGCTTTTTTGATCTCCAAATACTACTTACATATTTTCTTATAAATAAAGCATTCGCTTTACCATTCATTCCTCAACACTAAACGTAAAGAGTTCATGGTAAAAACATAAGCCACATACTCCAAAAAACCTTCTCATGTGCAATTGCTTCTTAAACATGTATTCTGTACAAATTGTCTACAGGCTGGTTACAAAAAACAACATAGTTTGTCTGATCGTTTGATTGTGACGTTGAATGTTTAACTACATGTTTATGAGCAATGAATGCCAACAAAAATGTTTCTATCTTCTGTACAGACGATTCTTCTACTTGTCTATTTGTGAATATAAGTAAATGTATACATTTATATGAAAACTCATCATGATAAATTATTTATCTAATGAAAAATTAATGTACGTAGAATGACTCAGGTAGTGAAAGTTTTTGAAGCACTCTGACAACAAGGGGGTAAGGTTATTTGGTGAAAACGAGATTTATGCATTTCTTGCAAAACATAATAGACACACGTTGAAAAGTAGTGTTTCATTTTTTCTTTGATTTTGTTACAGTAAAGTTCCGCTATTAAGACCAGCAAAATCAATGTTCTTAATAATGAAACTGTCTTATTATAGAGACCATTTTGTTCACAAATAAATCATTTGGGTCTTAATAACTGACTAAAATCGCATGATTTTGAAATAACAAAAGTGGTCTTAAAAGCAGAACTTTACTGTACCAGCAGTCACATTACCAGCTCTTTAGGAACGTTTCTGTTATAGGTATTCCTTTAACACTTCCACTAGGAGCAAACATCTAGAATTTTCATGTAAGGATATGAAATGTAACTGCTGGGATTCGAACTCAGATCGCAGATTTCCAAATATAGCACTGACTTAAGATTATGGCTTGCTATATTAAATGAAAGATGATCATGTATATTTAGTGGGCTTAATGTCATAGAATCACATTATATAGTTCATATCCCGGCGGACAGTCAACCGTTCGTGGTAAGACTCAATCTCTGTTAACCAGTTATTAGACACATACTTCCCTCAGTGAAAGTACTTTATGTACAAATATATGTATAACACTACAAGCATTTAAAACCCATTAATTCCATCTGTTAGTTTCCAGGAGATGTCTACATGTTTGCGGCTATATAAAATGTAAGTGTTGTTTGTGACTTATCTCGTTTAATTGTTGAGTGTCACTGATGAGTGCTCTAGAAGTAACATGGATTAATTATTGGAAGTCTATGTTCAAATCTCTACTCTGCCTTCATTTATTCCAGGAACGCTCTGCAGTGACCATATAATTCTCCACACCCGTGTATTGAGGACGACAATGTTTGAAGAAATGTCCCGGAAATGTTATTTCTGTTCGAGTAACTCCAGAGAAGAACAAAAGAAACATTTCATCAATGGAAGAGAAAATGATGCCCGAATCTTCACCACAGGACGATTGGATACATGCTGATAGGTCATTCAAATATAAACACAGAAATTGTTGATATTTATAAGCACTCCACCAACTAAAGCATACATGATATAGATGTTTTGTGTTCTATCAATACAGAACAGAACAGAACAGAACAGAACAAAACAGAACAAAATTTATTTAGAAAAGTACTAAGTTCATATTCGTAAATACAATAATTCAAGCATAACTACAACGGCACATAATCAACGTAATAACGTATACATGTACATGCAAATTTTGACAAGAAGATGAACATTTTCTAGCCTGTTTTTTTGTCATGAATATATACTGCACCGTATACATGCTTCTTTAATTTGCATGTTAATGAATTTTTAAGTGGAGTGCAATTCAATTGACATCATTATGTGAACTAAGTATCGTGTAATTTACTATACAATGAGTGATAATTGATTCTTAATCAAGAATGTTTTGAATGCGCGGCCAGGTGCTCGCGAAGTTATTTATGTGCATCGGTACGGTTAATGATTACTTAAAGAAATGATACCAACAAGGTTAGCTTAGTAACGTATTGTATTTCATAATGCTCGAACAGATGTATATTTGTCTCTTCCGACATATTTAAGATCATTTTTCCTCTTACGACAAACTTAAGATCAGAATCATCTAAAATTGTGTCAGATTTCTGACTAATGGTTTAAATTATATATTATATCTATGTAGTAGTATTAACATGATATTAATGGTATAGTTCTCATATTTATAGAATTTTAAACAAATTGTAATGTAATATATCAACATTATATCCCTCTGTCATTATACAATATTAAAGGGTTACCGTATCTTAGTTTGTCAATGATGTAAAATATCTTACAAATACATTGCATGACAAAACATTGTAGGAAGCATTTTTAGATGAAGGGTATAGGTAAGGGCTAAATTCTACTTGTAGGGCATTTTTGAAAAGCAATGGTTTCGCAATCTAGTTTAGCTTTAATCACTTTATTTACAAAATTATTTTGGAGGGAGGGGTTTAGTTCCCTAGTTGTTCTCTTGTTCATATGAGCCTTATGTAATTGTGGGATCAGGGTATTGGCAGCTATTTAATAGTTAGGTCCTGCGTTCAAATCCCACCAGGATCACAGTTAATTTCCTGCGATTACTTCACTTCATTCAGGTGTACACGTATATGGGTACTTTCGAAGGAAGTAAAATTCTGTTGAACCAATTTGTTTCACACAAGTAAAATATTTCCATTTGAAACGAATAGATAGACACAAGTAGCCCAGTGACCAATGATAATAGCTGTAAAGTCGGAGAGCATGCATAAAATGAAGAATATAAAATGTATTTACTTTTCACACAGTCAATCATGAGCTAGTTGTCACTAAGTCCTAATCTAAGTAACCAAGAAACTATATCAACATTTGAATTATGTTCTGTCTTTATACACATGTTAAAAGTAGCCTTAGTTCTCGCTTTTATTGCTTTGCTGTTTTCATTCTTTACTATGTCCTCAATGGAATTAATTTTCCAAGATTTCAGTATGTTTTTTTTTTATTTTCGTAGTTGAGAATTTTGAGATTAATCTTGATTGCAATTTATGAATTAAAATTTTGGAAATATATTTATCTTCTCCCTATTTATAAAAAAGAAAAGTCTTGATTTGTTCATAGCAATTCTGTTTTACATGATTTTAAATCAGACTTGATACCATGTATAATTTAAAATATAGCGCAGACACACAAATATGTAGCAATAGTTTGATATGCCACTAACCACAAATGATAGTTTTGAAACTTGACCTCGTCTGTGGTGAAATATTTACCACGACTGACTTAAAATGTAACTGTGGGCCTCGTTCTTCGATGAAGATAATGATGTCGATTTTCTACCGTTATAGTTCTACTAGACGTTGTCCATGGTATGAAGTCACGTGACCTTCAAAATACAAATAAGCACATAGTTTCCGTAAAATTCTAGCAGAAGTAGAACAGTAGAAAAAATTCAAATAGCGCATAATATAACTGCAACATTTGTTTTTCCAAATATGCCAAAATAAGCATGTGAGTTAAAATTGTTAACTTTGAATCCTCTGCACAAATTATTTTGCACATGACCTAGTTTGCCGCTTGATTCAATTTTTGTGAGAATGCTTAAAAGTAAGCGATCAAACTTCACAGAGGCAATGAGCTGAAAAGGAAAGTAGAAGTTATTTTGTGTACTATTTATTGTCATTCAACCATCGGTCTGGAAAAAGAAATAAGCAGAAAATATATTGTTCTTACCTTATTAGTTGTTGTTGTAAACCACGTGACTTTTACCCTGTGTTAGCTCCTTGTGAACCGATTAATGGTAAGAAAACTGTGTAGGAAAGCTAGTCAGGTGAACTAGTCGCTGTAAATAAAATAGAATATAAAAACAACAACAGCAACAAATTTAGGCGCCACATAAGTCTGCGGTATGCCTTAACTGTCCTAGACATACAGTTCACTGGCCGAGGAGTTCCAAATGTAACGTTACAGAACGTTTTGGAACGTTTAGGGTAATTGAACAAGCTACTGGTAGATTTTGTTTGTTTATCAAATATCTAACTTGTATTTTTATATTCTCAGTTATATAAGACATTCAACATCTGCTTACAAGAATAGTTTATCCCTCTACAAAACTCTTTTAGTAGTAAACTTGGCTTTCTTGGAAATTTAATGTTAACCTGAACGATGAGTTTGTAAACCTAATTGGATTAATTAAATATATTTGTGAAAAAAAGATAATTGAATTAAAATAGTAAAAACACTTCCCTTCGATGAAGAAGAGAAGAGAATAAATTGAAATACGAATGAGGCAAAAAATCTAATTTTCAACAAAACATTGCATTACGTATAGAATTAAACTCAGCTGCTTTTGAAAGGTCGTTGTCACAAAGGCGAATATGCTCCAGTGTTACATGCAATAATTAATAAAGCTTAGAGCAAAAAACTTACAGTTTTAAGGAGAAAGGAATGCTTCACAGTTGTTGACGCTTGTATAGTTTTATATGACATGTAAAATGTATGTACGCCAAGATTGTGATTTTTGGACTGAAGACATATAAACCGCCGGTAGAATTAAAAACGTTTTTTACCTCTTTGAACGAAGAGTAGTAAAATTTTTATTGGATACTTTGATAGCCGAGTGAGTGAAAAACGTTTTCGTTGGACGTTTTTAGTAAAGAAGGGAATAGTAGTATGAATGTATTAAAATGTATAGCGGTTAAAAATTTAAATACATGCAAAGGGGCATCATAGTTAAATGTGCACTGTAGCGATTTATAAGATCTCCCCGAGTTTGGATATTAAAATTCTTTTTAGTCATTTTCGGAGACTGGGTTGACGTGATAACTTGTGCCTCTTATAGTTTTCATGAGTGACGATCATTTTACCACAATATTGGTGAATAGCAAGGAATAGAGAGAGAGTTATTGTTATATCTCAGCGAGCGAGAGAGTTGAGTTTATACAGAGAGACTGAGAGAGAGAACTTGGTGTTCACTGGGAATATTAATGTTATAAATTACTTATATTAATAGTGGAAAACATGAATCTGTAAGAATAGGGTGGAATTTAATATCAAGTATTTTTGTTATCATATTGGAAAGGGTTGTTTATGAATATTGACCCCTATTGTAACTAGAATTACGTGCTTGTGTTCAGAGATTTATCATAAATTTACAAGTGGATAAAATAGTCGAAGGAAAAGATAATAAATAATATTTGATCACAAGTTTGAAAATTAAAATTTTATATTTTTAAAACTTAAAGTGAGGAAAATTTGATAGTCAAAGAAAGTTTGAATTTATTGAAATATTTTCATGGATATTAAATCAATAGATTTTACCACTAAGAGTCAATTTATCAAATAGTTTGGACTATATTTCATCAATATTTAAGGTAAGTTAGTATTTACTTTATTTTTATCATAAATTTATCATCTACGACTGTTTAACATTTGTTATTATTATACATAGAGTCTATTCTATGTTTGATAAAAACTTTATCAGTTTAAATTATTTCGAATTTTAACAATAATTGATCTAAACTATGAAAATATTTACTCGGACGTTCACTGTCATTGTCCGCTATTTGTGGTTTTGAACTTTTAATAATACTTGAGAACTGCTAGGGTGATTCGATGTTTTTATATATTTTATTATATTTTTTTTTTCTATAAAACACTGGACATAGGTTTTATATGAACCGCAAAGTGTCACATATATTAGCGAGATACAATATAAATCAACACAAAAATTTAATTAAAATTTAATTGACATAATGTTAAACAATATTTTACAAATATCCAGTATTTTGTAACAATGTTCTTTTGTTGTTGAATAGTTAGAATGAATCAATAAAGATACATACAACAACATACTTATCCACTAAAAACTTTCTTGTTACAATTAAATTTTTTGCTATCATCATATGCTACAAACTGAGCTGTCAATAAATGCATTAATAATTACAGTATGTTAGTTTTTGTATGCTTTATTCACATTTACGCGTACGTTCGTGCATGTTTAATAGTTACGTTTTCTCCACATTTACTAGTGACCCGCTCCCATGATAGAGTTTCTTTAGACCATGACTTCAAAACATTGTAACTTTTCCCTGGTAGAGGGTTATTGGTTCGAACCTATTTATCGGCCATGGAGCTTTGTGCGAGTATGTATGCGATCGATTACGAATTCTTGTACTGGTGCGTCGCTGGAGTAATCACTAGTTAAACTGAACGATTTCATTGACTCTTACTGCATGTTGAAAAAAGACATAAAACAAACAATGAACATTTTAATACAAAAATCTTATGAGACGATTAAAAGGATAACAGATTTAAAAGACGCTTCATAAAATGATGTTCAAAATCTTAACAATATTTTGGACAACTTAAATATTTTGCCCGTATTATATGCTTTACATTAACCACAACTTAAGAGTTCTGTGAGAAACCTCATCGCTTATAGAACATGCATAAAAACGCTCTATTTAAATATTACAAATAAAAACCCTTAACTCAACTTAAATAAAAGCTAACTATAGTTAACTACCGATAAATACATGTAACCATATCTTATATAAAAATCTTCACAAATGCATTAATCATGTAATGTGTCTCAATGTTTATTGATATATAATTTAATATAAACACGCAGATTTAAAGATCAACATTCATCAAAATAAAACAGTTAGATATTTCAGAGGTAAAAATACCACTACAACACCTCACTGCGATATAGTTCAAAATATTTAACATTGTACACTGAGCGCGCGTGCGTTAGTTTACTTGTATTTTGATTAAGATCTAAATTATCAATTAATTGATTTACACGAGATCAGATTGATTTATATGAGATCAGATTGATTTATACGAGATCAGATTGATTTTTATGAGATCAGATTGATTTATATGAGATCAGATCATTATTTATGAGCTCTAAATGGTTTATATCAGGAGTAAATCTGCTAAGATCTATTAGGATGATATGAGATTTTTAATTGTCACACAACATACAAATTTATATGAGATTTGATTGACTACAAAGTGATCTAATTAGTTGTTATGTGTTTGATATTTATTTATTTGGCTTTTGATTTATGTAATTATTTTGCATTAAATGCTTGATATGAGATCTAATTGACGTATAAGATCGTATTGATCGTATTTAAAGTGAAATATGAGTTACATTGTTTCAGATCTAATTGTTTTTTTTATCATACATATAGTTAAGATCTGTATGATTTTAGTCGTTTTTATTGATTGAATCAATGTGTAAAAATTATATGAGATCAAATTGATTTATATAATATATAATCACGCATTGTAATTTAATTGATGTTCATGAGTTCAAATCGATAATGAAACAAGATCTAATTGATTCATTTGTGAACTGTTTGATTTAAAATCTGATGGATTTATTCAAGATCTTTTCGAATTTTTGAGATCAAATTAAATCATATGTGGAGCTCTAATAGATCTTGGTATAAGATTCAGCCGAATTATTTGATATCTCATCGATTTATTTGAGATCTAATTGGTTTATTTGAGATGTAATTGGTTTATTTGAAGTTTAATTGATTTATTTTAGATCTAATCGATTTATTTGAGATCTTTTTGAATTTTTGAGATCAAGTTAAATCAATTGTGGTACTCTGATTAATCCTATTGATATAAATCCAGTTGTTTCATTTGAGATCTTATTGATTTTTTTGAGATCTAACTAACTTATCTAATATATTCCAGGTTATATTTCATATTTCTCAACTCTGAGGATCAGGTGTTAAATTGTTTGTTATTATCAACTTTAGATAATCAAACATTGTAATACACATGTGGTGATGTGACTTTAAATTTCTATAATATGAGATACGTCGAGTTGATGATATTGGATTTCCTTATAAATTATACTAAATGTTTTTAATTTTCATTTATTAGATATTTGTGTTTTGTAAACATATTCACTGATCAATAATGGATTATTTTATCTAAATCCTTTGTACTATTGGTAACGTAAAATGCCAAAGAAATCAAATCATTCTCAGGAGCATTTTAGGTTCTCATTTAGCTCATTAAGTATCTTAAGATACTTCAAAACATTTTTTGAGTAGTCAAACACTCCATGTTGAATTTATAATATTACGAGAACAATAATGATAGGTAACATAAACCTATCAAACCAAGCCTTGGAGTTTGTATATATTGACAAAGCCTACGTAAAATCACCATTACAGAAAGCAAGCACCACAAATGGTTCAATACCTTAATATTAATTTCATAATTGGCGTGAATTATTCTGAGTACTATAAAACAGTATTTTTTCCTCTTCAGACATTCTTATGTTCTAGATTTACGACGTTTTTTGTCGTCAGTTAATTTTGTGAAAATACCAACTGCTGTATGACAAATTATTGATTCAATATTATCAGTATTGATATGTAGAATATAATGACAGATTATTTACTAATTATAGAATAAAATAACCTCTCAACATCCTATTATAGTTTGTATTTACTCATGTACTTCATGACTGAATACAGTAAAACCACGACACTACAGACACCAGTATGACTATACAGTATCGAACGACCCAGAGATACTTGTCGTAGAGACGGCCACTTCCAATTCAAGGTCAAAGTGCGATAGGGTTTTTTTCCAAGTTGTTTATGAAAGAAGACTGTTTTCGAGAGATCGACGTAATAGAGAGGAGGTTTTTTCAAAGATAGAAGTTGTTGCCGAGAGATAGCTGTTCTGAGAGATAGCTGTTTTGAGAGACAGCTGTTTTGAGAGACAGCTGTTTTGACAGATAGCTGTTTTGAGTGATAGCTTTTTGAGAGATAGCTGCTTTGAGTGATAGCTGTTTTGAGAACTGTCTGTCACTGAGATGTGACAGATTTGAGAGGTAATTGTTATTGAGATGTTTATTATTGAGAAGTGACTGTTTTTTTTAGAGACGGCAGTTGGTGAAAAAATGAGTATTGTTGAAAGGTTAATATCATTGGAAGATACATGTTCTAGAGAGAAGACTTATTGTAAGATGACCATGTAGTGAGGTCACCCTGTAGCTTCCAGTCTAGAGTAATTCATCATGATATTATACATGACAAGTTTTAATTAACTTGTCGTTAACATGAATTGATTAACACTTAGGTCTTCTATTTGATTTCAATATTCACATGTTGTGGTGTCCATGAAACACGACCATGATTGATTACATTTATTAATTAACTCAATTAAATTTCTGTTTTATTAATTAAACATGTATTCATTAAACAGTTATCATTTTATTGTCGTATGTCAAGTGTCAATTGTACAACTGCCACCATATTACACCTTATGAATATTCTAAAACAAATTATCGTAAGATATTTTAACGATACAAAAAATCGTACGACGTTCGATAACAAGTTATGTTTTTTCCTAAACAAAGGTTTCCTCTGTGTTCAAAGTTTTTACACTATAAAGGATATATATTTTATCACGTCGTATCAAAACGTTCAGCAGGTTAAATGAGTTTGATATAATGTGAGTTTTATTTAGAACGCAAAAATCACAAACAATGATAGTTTATAAGGCTTGTAAGCATGTTTCTCAGGAGTATGTACTAGTTTCTGAATGGCCTGTGCTACACTTTCTGGACTCTGGTGGATTTTGGTAAGGACCAATGTGATTAAGTCAATGGCCTACACATATTCTAGGCACTGGGTAACTAAGGTTGGTTCGGTTGTTTGATTTTATTTGAACCATTTTCAACGGCACGAATCTCTGAGTTGCTTGAAGTAAAAAGTTCACCCCACTTTCGACGCATTTTTTTCTACTATGCTGATTTGCACGAATTATGTTTTTATTTGGGGGGGGGGGTAAAATTCTAGCACCAAATGAAACAAAATGACGGACGGGTTCTTGCACTTAGTGGAGATATTCATTAATCATAACCAAGTGTGTGCATTCCATCCGTCAAATAGTTGCACATTAACATTAAACAAATATTTATATTTCAAATCATACATGCAGAGTACGATTTTATTAAATATCATTTTTGCATGAAATGGCATGTTTTATAAATTCAATATTAGAAGGTTATTAGGTTCAATCATCGAATGGTTAACTGGTCAATTTTTGTCTGGTGTCTTTCTTTAACTCTTCCTGAATAACAAGTGTTAGCAGTTTATTTGCACTCTACAATTATTTTTGTCTGGATTGACGCTGTTTATCACCACAATTTTTATTGTTATCTACAGCTACCCGTTCATCTGACCAGCTTTCCTGAACAATTTTCTTTTGTCACTTCAATACTTGCTAAAGAGCTGTTCCACAAATATTAAAATATTCAGGAACGTTTTATACTATATCTTGTAAGTTGAAAGTTGATTTAAAAAGCGCGAATTAAAAAGTCACTGTCTAATAAATGAACTAGAGAATACAAATTATTATACATAAAGTTCTTAACTATATCATGTAACGTCACATTGATATTTTACTGAAGAGGTATTTTATGACATATCTTTACAAAAAATGAAAAAATAAGAAAAACTGATATGATATCATTTTGTAATATAATGTGTTGATGTCAAATGTTAAAATATCAACAACTAACTAGGTAACATTATTAAATTATATATTATATAAGGCTCACATCATCGTCATTTAACAATACAGTAAAACATGTGTACCCAGATCAGACACAGACAGACAAAATGTACGGTCGCTATGTAACATAACACAACATAACGTAACGTAACATAACATAACATAACATAACATAACATAACATAACATAACGTAACGTAACGTAACGTAACGTAACGTAACGTAACGTAACGTAACGTAACGTAATTTTAATAATTTAATAATGACACTGTAAAGTTTTTTTAAACATAATTTTTAGATTGGAAGTTGAAGTTGAGATATTGTTGAATACAGGTGACCGGTACATCGGGTTCCATCATTCGAATCATATAACCACAAATTTTAAAATGCAGTAAAATTCAGTATTAGGATAATTGAAGTATATGGTCGTAATAGCAGACTAGTCCTACTATTAAAGGTACTAGTTCACAGATTTGGTTAAGATTTTTCAATATTTTTTTTCAATACCATTCAGCGTCTGTAATTATTTAAAAAAATTAGTCTTAATATTTTAGGACAAACTGACCAATAGATTGCAAGAAATGTACAATAAAAGCCACAAAAATGCTCTAAAATTGTCTATACCGTGACATACGGGGTAGATTTTTTCTATTTGAAACACCATCATTTGTACTTGTATGTCAATTTGCACAAAAATTGACTCTATCTAATAACTAATTTTCTGCTTAAAAATGTTTCCTAACTATTTTGATAGTTTCATCAAAAGTTGATATTTAGGTTGAAATCTGTGATTGAGTACCTTTAAGGCTTTATATCTCAAATAAAGCATTCGGGACTTAAAATCGTCAAAATATGCTTGAGTTTGCCGCCAATTTAGAATACTCATGCTACGAGCTGCTGTAGAGACTTATAATATAGCATAAATATAGGATGATAAAATATATAATCAATCATAGAATAACTTATAAAACAAGATGTATTACTTATATTATATTTATAACTACAGTAACACATCGATATAACAAACACAATACGAATCAGCACTTGAATTGTTTGAATGTACTGTAAATACTATGATTAAAGAAAAAATTCTTATAAAAGAAACGTTCGCTGTGGGAAACTTCATGGCTATACTTCAGTAAAATATCGTTTAGAAAATAAATACTAATGTATGCGAAAGTAAAAATGCATTGCACAGTAAGAAATATTTTCTTTATAATGTCATATATATGTAGAATTTAGAAAATAAAGCAGTAAATGTCATTGATTAGCTTCCTAGGGTTGTTTCTACACACGTTCACCATCCCTGTATTATATAATTTTTATTACTGATAATAATGATGGATGTGTTATGAAAACAATACATGTAAAGTATGCATCAAGCTTCTCTTATAAGATGTTGAAATGACTCATACATCTGCATGTAGACTTGTTAGTACACTTGTATATTATTTAACCTGCATGTTGTCATCTAATCTGCTGACGTGTGACCGCTTTGTCCATCTATACCATTGTTGGTGACCGGTACCATACAAACTTAGTTCATATCAATTGATTAATCTTTATGTTTGCTCATTTGTAAACTAAGTTCTTAAAAATATTAATCATTGCTTAAGAGTTTAGCTTGCTGAAAAGTTTCTTGCTCGAGGAAACAACCGGGTTGGGTATTGGAAAGATTCAATGACAATGCAATGGTTACCAGTTAAGCGTTACAGCGCTCGGCTACACTCTTTGCAATTTCATCTTATCTGGACCTAAAGACGTGACTTGTATGATATATGTTGTCACACGATGCTTGTATTATGATCATCTCACTAATAACTTTCTAATTATCACTGAAATTTATTGTTTTTATTCTGTGAATGGCACGGAAAAATTGATATCAAATGTGCTGCATATTCCATCCAAATTAACCTTACGTTTATTGTCGTTTTACTTCTTCGCTTAGTAAGCCTAATTGACAAATTAAACTGCAGAAATGATACAATGAATTATTTTAACCCCATTGATGTCAAAATGTATACAGTATACATCAAACCTGTGTTCCATGACCAGGCAAAGGGAGCCAATATAATGACCGCTTAAAACAGATAACTGCTAATCACAGGTGTAAGACGGTACAAAACCCCCTAGCTCAAATACACGTACATGCTAACTCCGGACACCTCAAGCCAGGATATTGTTTAGTGTGATAACTAACTCATGGTCTACTGTAAATTGTAGACTTGAACATTGTTGGTTAATATCTTAATTAAATTTGCTAGACATATGAACCTAATGATGTTATAGTTGTATAGTATTAATCTATCTATTAGTATTAATATATCTTGTACTAACATAACATACCTACATATTATATTGTCTATGTTACATAGCATTGTTTATAATAATATAGACAAAATATAATACAAACCTATCAAGCCACATTTGAACAGCTGCCACACCCTAACAACAACAACAACAAAGACAACACAACGGTTACCTAAAAGCAACTCTCACCTTCCTACACCAAGTACCTCCAGTTAAAAACCGTTTATTCGTTTAATAAGACTTTCGACCTTGAATTTTCTGTAACTGACTTAACAGCAGTACCTCTAACTCTGTACCCGTCACTTTGGTATAGACATATCGTTGGCCATCTAGAAGTTTAACTTATAAGTATAAAACAATGTGTCTTTTGAAGGGAACGACCGGTTTGGCTTCTTTCAAGGGCCACCTTAAAGGACACATTCTCTCACCCTGAGGTTATAAAGATTCTAGATAGATCGAGTATCTTGATAACCTCTGGGTACGAGACTAAGAGGACACAACTACATGTACAATGATTATCATATGAAACATGGAGTTGTTACAGAAAGAATGTCTGTCTAAAATGACCAGAGGTAGTACCTGGATTGTGTTCTTAACTAACCTGATAGTACAACATAATCTCTGAGCTGAGAGTCTGGTGGTAGCTATTGTAGATCTACATGTATATACATATCAATGATTATCATTAATAAGAGATTTGACAGTGATCTAGTATAATGTCTGTGGCACTTTGTATACAGTGTGACCTCTCTACGATAGCATATGGGATACTGATACACTATCAGCTGTTGTACTGAGGTGTCCACTGTATGGAGAGTCACTTACATTGTAACTACATGACAAAGGTGATTTTGTGTTATTTTTAGAGGTGTTTGAAATAGTGTTTGAAATATTGAGATAACTGTTATTGTGAAGTGACTCCGAAGGAAGGTTTACTGTACATAGTTGATTACTAGCAAGATCCTGTTAATAGTTTTCTTTCTCACTAATGAACTACACTAATGAGTAAGATCACATTCCTTGATGTAGCCGAATGAAGGATGCATGATAATCACCAAGGCTCTCAATACATTTCAAAAATCTTTCAAACCCAACTAGATCTATGAAAACCGGTTAAACTGATTTTGTTTGTTGTCCAGACCTCCAGTGAACATCATTTATAAGACTCCCCTGGAAGACAATTTGGGATACGCCCCTGAGTTAGTGGAAGTAACAGTTTTTTTTCTGACAATGAATTGTTCTTGGTTGCATTTCTTATTGTTTATACTCATTGTGAGAAATAAAACTAATGCAGATAAAAACAACGAGAGTTATTACATGTAATTACAAGATTTTTATGATAAGTTTGTACGTCAATTGTTTATTTACCTTACCGGCGAATATCTCAAAAACTTCACTTACCAACTACGTTGTTTCACACTGGGTTTGCTTCATTCTCACGCTTAATTTACCCGACTGTCACATTTGAGTTTTCGTGCATAAATCATTTTATTTGACACTTTTGTTCCTTCATCAAAATGCTTAACTAGATTTTCAACATTGCAAAAAATCTCTTGCAGATGTAATGAAAGTGAATATAAGAACATACGTGTTTTGACGTTCCCGTAATTGTGAATTTCAACGCCATTTTAATCCTTGAACGCTTGAAATCACTAAATGCGCATGCGTCGACAGTAGTTCCTGCGCGCGGGTTGGGTATAACAGACAAGGATAACGGACCATATTCCGGCTATTACCTGTCTGCCTGGTCTTTCAACCAGCTGTGAATTATTGAATTATGACAATGCCTCGAAAATTAATGATAATAATTTGGTAGGGCTGCTGTTATTTCTATGTTCAGTAAATGACTGCTAAATGTTCTAACGCTCGTTAAATCTTGTTTATGTTCAAAAACACTTTCTTTACTGATTACATTGATGGAGTTATAGCCATCTGATACCATGCTGTTATTCTTCTTTCATTAAGCTACAAGGCACATACCTAGCATCCGGGGAAATGCAATTACATTTAACAGATATGAGAACTCTGTGAGAATGGTTTTACTCGGATTTCTGTAGAAACGTAGAACGATATTTTCTGTTTTCTTATCGCAAGAAATTTGTTCAACATTTTTTCACTTTTTGTGGTTGACTTTCGTCTGTCAATGTATTTGTGATTTAATCAATCATTGGGTATAACTTTATAACATATAGATAAAAGCTGCTCACATACTGTGCTGTAATAACCACATTAGAAAACCGGGTACTTCTTACTTGTGTAATTTATTATACATGCTACAAATGTCTTTTAAGTCTGAAGTTTGGTTTGTAACTATGAGTAAGACATTTACATCGTATGTGTACCAGAAACGTCTTCTCGTATTTTATTCGACATCTTTTGCCTTGATTCTTAATAAGCAAGTCATATAACATCATCCTAAAATTATCATCATTATCATCTTCATCATCAACATAACCATTGGTATTTTCATCATTATTGTAGGCAGCATTTGCAACAATAATCACCAATAACATCATATTCATTATCATCATTATAATGATAATAGCTGTTGCCACCGTCATAACCATCGTCATCACCACTGTCATTTTCATCATTATCATCAGTAATAATAATCAATAATTGTCAATAACACCATATTCATCAACATTACCATTATAATGATAGTTGGTGTCACCGTCATCATCATCATTAATAATGCCGCCATTATCATCATTATCATCATCTTTATTATAGACAGTTGCATTAGTTAGGTCAGAATCCCCAATATTATTTTATAATCAACATCATTAACTCATAACCACCAAGCACCAAACTCAAAGTCTGTCGTCTTAACCAAACCTTTATTATTTCTTTCTGTCTTTTGATTTAACCTCGTTAAAGATTCAACTAAGATTTCTAATGAGACAGATGGTGCTATTAGAAATGCAAGACTTTTCTTTAATGTTAATGTTGAAGTCTTTGATGTAGAATTTATAAAAAATCTAATGCGCAGCTAATGGTTTATCCCGGTCTTTCAATTCCTTCTCTCTACCGCCCATGTTAAAGTTTGCTAACTCACAGCGAATCGTTTATTCTGATGAAATTGAAAGTGAACCTGTTTCATCTCCGAGTTCATTCATATGCTCAATAAAACAAAAATAGAAACCAAAGCTTTGATTTTGTTGCCTGCACAAGTTAATTAAATCAAATGATCATTAATTAAATCATTGATAAGTTAACATATGATACGCCTTGATAAAACTTTCTAAAGATATAACCTATACCAAGCATACTAATTTTTCCCTATTTCATGGCAGTTAGGACTTAATTAAATACACATGATACGAAACAAATTTTCAGCAATTTTTAGCAAATTTTCAGCTAATTTATCAGCAAGACAGAACAAGATCGTGAATTTCTGATATAATAATTTTTAGCATTTTTACAACAAAATTATCAAGAATGCATGAACCAGATTGGTAATATTGAGTAATTTTGCAGGAGGAATTAAATAAGTGCATGAAAATTGTATTGAGTCAATCTATCATACTTAGTGCCTACTCCATCTTAGTCTAAAATAATATTTGTTGAAATATTGTTCTTTTTTACATTCTACAACAAAAAAAAATGTTTTTCTTTTTTATCTTCTCTATTTTGGTTGAGGTCTACAACTCCTGGCTTATTTTACTGAAAACAATCAATTTTGATATATGCGAATGATAAATATTTAATAATCATTAAAGCTTTTCTATTTGTATATACATGTGTATTTATATTCTTTCAATTCTCTGTTTTGACAACAAAATTTTGCTATAAGCAATCCTATTTTATGTAATAAATACATTTTAGGAGAAGTTTACAGTCTGACGTGGTGAAAAATAGATATATATGTATATCAGTTTAACAATTTACTATGGTTTTAATACGTAGGTACCACAACCCTTACGTGAAGTTTGAAAAATTGCCGATATTTCCTTCGTAAATGAAAAATTTGTCATTTTTATGGAATTAAGGGTAGTACTGGTGAATGACAAGGGCCCAGGAAAACAGTTTAATGAAAAAGTCCCCTTAATTTAAGAATTAAACAAGAAATGCAATGTGAGAACCACATTAAAGCTGGATTTTCATCAATATCTGACCATAATTGACAGAGATAATTATCCAACATTTTATAAACTTTAACGCAAAAAAATACAAAGGGAAATAATCTATAATAAAACCAGATAGAGTTGTGGTTACTTTCTAATTCTGTTCATCACATGAAATGTTATCATTGTATGAAGTTTCATAAAGATCTGACTATAAATGGCAGAAATATATGGTAAAGAAAAAACTTTAACGCAATTGTTGACGACACCGGACGCCCGCCCGCCCGCCCGGGTTTCGCCAAACTATAAGCCGATTTTTTTCGTTGAAAAATCCGGCTAAATATAGAAACGTTCGATAATCAGGACAATCAAAAGCGATGGTCTTAATAGTGTAATGGTCTTAATATAGAAACGATTGCTTCTACAATTAAGCCCCTGGAACTATAAATGATCAAAACTAGCTGATCGTGCAGATACCAAAAGTGATCTTTATAGCAAAGCGGAACTTTATTGGAATTTATATACACGGCACAAATCCAGAATTGCTCAATAAACCGAGCTAGAGAAGGAATACCTTAATTTCAGTTGCATGATAGTTAATATAAATGTGCAAGTAGTTTTGTTAAGAAAGAATTACAAAAATCTTTAATGATAACTGACATTCATATTGCTATACAAATGGTATTGTGATTTAAAGGAAAGATAGAAAATACATTTTCTTTTGAATATAAAAAATTGAAAGTAATTTATAAAAACTCATGTAATATATCTAAAGGAGTTATTATTACTACACGTAAACAGTTCCGCTTAATTTATATATCTAAGATATCATCAGAAATATTTTGTTTATCCACAGAAACAAATCTTATGATAATAATAATCGTAAGTCAATTACGCCAAGAGTCCGACGGTAAGAAACAAATATTTATAATTCAATGCTTCCAAAGGTTAACATTAATCTGTGTATCCCGACTGGTAATTTAGTTAAATTAAATCTATTTTAGGTAATTTGCGAAACAATGGTTTACATCTTTTATAAATCACTATCGAGTCCGCTTCCTGATCCTCAAGTATATTTCTTTATTTCCTCCAAGCTAGAGCTACTGAGCTAGATGGATAAAGTTGCTCAAAGTAACAACACTGTAGATTTCGGTTCAACAGGTGAGTATTTATACAACGCCGAGCTGACTATCCAATGATTAAGTCGTAATCACCCAGCCCCGCCAGTCATTTCCAAGACCTGGTTGACATTGGTGGTGAATTTATAACCTTTTGAATGATATTGTAGATGTCATATGTCTATAAATGTAACATTGATAATGTAAAGAACAATATAGTCCTGAAATCCATGAAACACATTTTGTGCCAAGATAGTTCTTCGTCTTGTGCTGGGAGTAAACATTATATTTTGTATTCTAACACAGCATACCAAGTTTGATGCGGAATAAACATTTTTTTTCTGATAGAAGACTATGCCGGCATCTTGTGAGATAATCGTGAGATAATCTTTATTGGTAATCAAGTAGTTCTTATATAATTTTTTTGCTAATTATGATTTGGTATTAAATAATTTGTATGATTGTGAATATAGCGACATGCTGATAGACACAATCAATTAGGATTAAGTTTATTATATAATTACACTTGTCTTCATGGTATATTTTAGTTAGTGTACTTTATTAACGTTTTCAAGTACACGGAGGACATCATTCTATGAGTTGTTTCTCGTCATAAAATGCTCCAAGTACAATTGTAGACATGCTTTTTCTACTGTAGTAAGGCAACACCAAATTGATTTTTAGTTCAGCGTCCTGTAAAATTTTCAAACTTGTCTGTCGAAGAATTAGAATTTGATTTTTTTCGACTACCGGGAGGTAGTTCCCTTCCGGACCCTCCCCAGTGGCGGGAAAAAATGGCGAGTGGAAACCCCGAAAGTATACATGCATGTGTGATTTGTGGCTATTTGAGTAAAATTTAACAACATTCATTTCGTGATGTAAAAAGATGATGTTTCAATAAACTACTCCACCACATAAATTGGTGATAAGTATAACGTAAATGTTTCACAAAACGTATCGATACGTATCGCGATACACCTGCTGGCGTACCGCGGTATATCGCGATGCGATTTTAAGGGGCGATACACAGCACTAACTGCCATGTGTGGAAAACGACGAGGCATTCGAACAAACTGTAAGATACTTAGTATGGTATGGGTTTTCTTGTAAGACTGGACACGAGATGCAAAATTATAGATAATTCCATATCTAGTCAGAGGACATTAAACTGTACACTATTAAACTGAGGGAAACTTAAAAACAATCTTAATATGAAAGTAAGAATTGAAAACTCTAATCAGTCCCATATACAAATACTCGCTATTCCTTCTGATAGCTGTTAGATGATTTTATAACTTTCCTCAGTGTTCCTGTGGATTCGACCGCAGACAACCATAGACTGTAATATCTCACTGTAGTAAAGTCGTAGGTTTGAACCGAGCTATCCATATGTCTCTCTAGTTGGTATGTACGTATGGAAGTGAGAGTCATATATACGTGTATCCAAGCCAGTGCTTTTTTCTGTATTTGGGGAAGGGGCCTGGTGCCTTTTTATATAGAACACTTGGGAAAATTATATCGCAATGTCATAAATAGGGGAACAAAAATCCAAGGTAAACTGCAAATTTTGGGAAAACTGCAATATTTTATGGAAATTTCAAGAGGGGAAGGCGCCTGTAAACGGCTCCTGTAATATAAGCAAAAAAGGGTCTGCAAGCTAAGATTAGTTCGTCAACAGCCTGCTTCATATGAGTCTGATGAAAATGGGACATAAAACAGAAATAAACCACACGTATTACTTTCTAGTTATACGATTTGTGCTTGAAACATCATTGCTTTCACAAGTAGTATATGTACTATAAGTATATTAGTTCACGTATAGTAAAAAGGTGTATAAAATAATCATTTCATAAAGAGATAGCTGTCGATATCTGTCAATAAACAAACTGTTTATCTGAGATCAGAACATAATTCTTTATTGTAATCTTGCAACATCTAGCAATAATTGCTACATTATCTCTGACTTGATTTCTAGTAATATAGAAACAGTATGGTAGTGGATTTTTGTCGAGATGCTTTATTAAACTACTAACAGTTTGGCAGTGGATTTTTGTCGACATTTTTTACTATTTTGCTAACAGTATGACAGTGGATTTAAGTCGATATTTTTAACTGTATGGCAGTGTATTTTAGTCTTGATTTCTATCATATAATTGACAGTATGATAGCGGATTTTAGTTTTTATTAAGAAATATACAATATGGTAGTGAATTTTAGCATGATTTTGAGGTTATAAGTAACAGTATGGAATAGGCTTTTCTAATATTATTTCGATCATATTACTACTACCAGTATGTTAGTGGTTTATAGACTTTTTATCATATGAAAGACAGTATGGTTGGGGATTTGTGACTATTTTATTTGATGAAAACTCTGTGGCGTTTGCATCACATTGCTAACAATATTTTAGTAGATTTTCTAGGAAATGTCAGTTTTTTAACAGTAACCCCGAGGGATTGATCTGTCTTCCTAAAATATTCAAAGAGTTAATCAGAACAATGCTATGAAAAGTATAATTTAGAATAATATACAAAATTATTATACGATAATACAGTACAAGTATGTGCTAATGTACAAATAATAATACAATAATTTTCTCCATGATAGCTTTGATGAATATAAGATAATCATATCTAGACATTATATAACATTTTTCACCAAGTCTATGATTGTATCTATACATTTTCTTCATGGAATTATTTATTTCAAGTATTTTATCAGATCAAAGATCTACAAATGACGTTTATCACAGTTGAACACAATTGTATTATTTAATTTGTAATGTTGAAATAATAGTGATAATAAAGGTGTTATAATGATATATTACAGATGATATTTATTTGTTTTAATAGAATCCTCAATGTGTGTGGTTTTCATAAAGAGTAAAATCGACTGTTTGTAAAGTTGTTTTACACTTCTAGTATAATGTGTCTGTAAAGTTTACGTCGAGTTCAGAGAAGTCAGCAGTCGTTTTAGCCGCGACAAGTTCTGAGTTGTGGACGTGTTATCTTCTTTGCTATCATGTTGCTTACATTTAAAGGGGACCAGTTATGTTAATTTGAACTCCTAATTCAGATAAAATGGTGGTTGGGCTACATTGTATATTGTATTAGCTACAAGGTAGGCGTGGTGTATCAAGAAATGTAGCTCGTGCCATTGTAAATGCTATTGAAATACAGACTCACCACAATGTTTGAGCAGTAGTCCAGTGGTAGGACGCGCGCTTAGGGATCGGGAGGTCCCGGGTTCGATCCCCACCAGGGACACTGCTAATTTCCTTGAGCAAGAAATTTACTTGCGATTGCTTCACTTCACCCAGGTGTATATGGGTACCTGCGAGGGTGGTGTTAATCCGTTGCGCCAAAGTGTCGGCTGCACTAAGCGGAGTTAAAAGACTCCCCAGGGAGATTGATAGATAGATACCAGTAGCCCAATAACCAGGGGTAATAGCTGTAAGGTCGGTGAACGTGCATAAGCATGAAACTAAGACTATAAAATGCAATTACTTTACTTTTTTACTTTTTGAAGTCCGCTATATTACAGATATTGTATGAAATAAAGTTTTAAACCTTTATTTCTTCGTGTCAACATGTTGGTCAGAGACGAGAATTTGCTCGTTTTATATACTCTAAACAAAACAACAGTTCCAGAATCTAATCGAGCGACTAAGAAATGTTTACAATAACGATTACCCCCCCCCCTTATCATCACCCAAACACATATTCCAAATAGTTGTCGTCTCGATGTTTTGTTGTTTTTAAAGATTTTTGACATCTACTATATGGAAAGCTCACTTTTAATTACATGCATGTATTCAACATAGTTGAAGGTTTTTGCCCCATATCTCACAAACTATGCAATATTCATATTAACATAAATATACGTTGTTAAACATAATGAAAGCATGTTTTCTCTTATCTTTATGTGAAATTTAAGTCAATTTTATATGCATGTACTTCATTGACAAAACACAATCATTATGAATTCATATTGTATACCCATAGACATAAAATTAAACATTATAACGAGTATTATGTTACCCGTAAGAATATATTATTCGAATATACAAAGTCAGTTTTTGTATTATGAAAATTTTAACTTAACAAACAAAAAAAAAACACTGACTCTATAATAGTTTGGAATTGAATAACACCACAGTATAGCATTATGTTAAGATGACCTTAAAATAACAAGATTAGTGAAAATAACATCAGAATTACTTAAAGTAATAAATAAAGTTAGACCATGACGTCTTCGAAAAATGGAGTCTGAAAATATATCAGGAGTAAGAACAGTAAAATACTAACCTTCCACACAGCCAATAAGCAAAGAAGGGGTGTTTTTGGATTTTTTTAAATTTCTGTTATAAAAAGGACACTACAAAAAAGAGCCTTAGGGCTTGGTTATACCAAATTCACACTTGGCCCAACAGGTTTACGTAAGAACAAACGATATCAAAGTGTCTTGGTGAAAAACCCATTAACTAGTAAGTCACAGTAATATTTTAATGTTTCAGTCATTATAAGAACAAATAATACAAGGATGTAAAATATATATAATCTAACTGACAATTATATTTTGTTAGGAATGTGTTCTTTCTCTACGTGAATAAATAATCCAAATTTAGCTGACAATTATAATGCGGTATCAATGACTTTCCTTAAGATGGAAACACGCTTCGTAAACTGATAACCAAGTACAATGTCTTATTATTCTTATATGGTCTAATTCGGAGAACAAATTCCTTATTTGGTAAATTATACAATAAAATGACTAGACTGGAAGCCACGAGTTCATTAAACAGACAAATTTTACACTAGTATCATGATTATTCTCATGATTAAAGCAACATCATATGTTCAGTTTTTATCAAGAAATGTTGAAATAAAGTCTAAATATAGAAACATTCTTTGGTCATTTTTACAACCGTCAACTGTCCCCGACAAGATATTAAAGATTTGTCATTTCATTATGATCGCCCAAACGTTTCAAACTTATAATAGCCTCTTTATGTTTTATACTTAATTTTTGCCACATTCTTTCTAACTTACAACCAATATGTGTTACCATGGTAACTGCACTGTCATTCTTTTTGAACATCAAGAAAACTGCAACATTAGGCCATTAAATTTATATTTAATTGCAGCGAGGCTATTAAATCACGCACATAACTGTCATATCAAAAGAAAAAAGAAAATTGCAGACATTATATGAGTCGTATTTTATGAATGTCTTTAATTTCAGTATCTCAGATGCTAATTTCTTTTACTCATTTTCTACCTTATATGGTTAATATATTTAATTATTTTCATTATAAAAATACAAACTGTTACTTGAAGTCCCTGTAGTACTCACGGTAATAAATATTGATACACTAACAGTGACTTTATTAACAATATAAATATTGTACCTAGACGTTTGATGATGTTATATTTATTAATGTTGTCATGGCAATTCTGTATGACATTAATACTTTAACACCTGAGTCCGTGGTGCCATTGGCTACACGCAAGATTTTAAATCTAGTACCCCAAATGGATTGCTAGCCCAAAACCCACTAGGACTGGTTATACCTTTCCATCAAAATTTGAGAAAAATGTAAATAATCCACCATTAATAAAGTAAATGGAAAAGTTGCCGATGTTGTTGTTATTATTGTTATATACCAAATTTGGATAGCGCTCTTTTCATATTGAATATATGTTCAATCTACTATTCTGATTTTTTTCATCATTATTATTTTTTGTTAATTTGTTTTTTCCATCATGTTACATGTATTTATTTGTTTGTCCACGTCATTTTATTTTCATATATTGTATACTGTTTCATGCTGTAAATGGCTATGTACTTATTTGTATACGCTAATAAAATTATCTATCTATCTTCAAAAGCGCTTCACAATCATATGCATAATTAGGAAATAATTAAATGAAAATGAAAATGGTTAAGAGTTTATAAAATATAAAATAATAAAATGAAGACTAATATAAAATTAAGAACTAGTGATTATTAAGTGCTCATAATAGTTAAGAAACCAGTGGGTTTTTAACTGTAAAACATAGTGATGTTGTTGGAGGAATTGTGAGTATTAGTTACAGACAAGGGTCCAACAAAATCAGGTTAGGTGATCTGAAAACCGTAAAATGTTCACCTTGTGTTGACAAGACGTTATTACCAAACAAAAAGGGTTACCTAAAACTGATCAAGGAGTCAATCGAAGCACTCGGTTATAATCATGGTAAGATAACTTTAGAAATGCTTTTATACTACCTACACCTCGATCTTTTCAGAAAGGAGCAATAACACTTTGACTTGGCTGTAGTCATTTACACCGTTGTCTTATTTGACAAGAATTGCGCCAAAGGTCTTGTTAAATTGGTAAAATAATTAACTTTCTGAACATACCAATTATCAGTTGATTAGTTGAACTATTTACAATTAGCTCTAGAAATTTGAAAATGGACCAATTTTGGTTTCTTGTTATCTTTGAACGTAAACCATATGGTTTGTATATGATGTAAGACATGTTCAGTTGATATGGCTCATTTTTAACTCGAGTTAAAAAGCGATGTTTTCTGATATGATTTGCTTAGTTTTGGTAATTTTCATAATTTTGAAGTATGATGTGTGAATCAAGCACGGTTTCTTCCACAATTTTATGATTTTTCCCTACATGTCTTTAATCTTGTTTTCAACTTCTATATTCTCAAATATTTCACCATTTTTTTCTTGTCGAATTTTTTATTTCACTAAAATATCTTTTTTAAAAGATTCATTTTCAAGTTGTTAAAGAGCGTGTGCGTGTTTTATAAGACTGAGAATATTTAGCAGGTTTAACATTTCATCTTTTATTACAAGGTATTAGATTCATTAAATGTCTTAGTTAACATTAGATGGTTATATCCAATGATTATATCGCGTGTTCTATCATACTATACCAGAATTAATAGGTCACAATCTGTATAAAATACAGTACCCTCAAAAACTTCTTAACAGAATGAAAATTAGGAAAACGGATTATGGTCATGACATGTTATAGTCTAAGTTTCATGCTTACGCATTTTCACCGACTTTACAGCTATTACCCCTAGTCATAGAACTACTGGTAACTAGCAATCTCAGTTCGGAGTCTTTTACTCCGCTTTATACAGTCGACAAATTGGTGCAACGGAATTATACCACCCTCAAAGGTATCCATTTACACCTGGGTGGAGTGAAGCAATCGTATGTGAATTTCTTGCTCAAGGAAAATTAGCAGTGTCCCCAGTATGGTTCGAAGCCTAAGCGCGTGTACTAGCACGAGACAACTGCTCCTACACACTGCCTACGTACCGCAAATATTTTTCTATTACTAAAGCTTATTCATGTAAAAAAAATGGAATCATAAGTTGCTGAGCTAATAAATGCTGGAATTTCAGAAGTTGCTGAAATGATTCTTTGTTCCCTTTTTCATGAATAAATGCGAATCAGTTTATCTTAAAAACCAAGATTTTATCCAAGAACTTTTGGTGGGCACTGTATATTCTACAGGCAATATCTACTAATGACTTCTATATGACATTTTGTATCAGTTGGACATATAAAAAGTCTTATTATAGTTTTAATGGCATTTAGTTATTTAAGAAATGTTGTTCATAGACAGATCCTATTGGGTATTAGTGGGGTACGGACCCCATAGAATTTTATCATTTATCTCCTTAACTACATAATTGTAACACAATATGTTTAAGCATGATATTCCAAAAAAAATGTTCAAATGTGCTAAATAATTTTATAAAAGTGGAATTCCATTTAAAACATATTAACCTCCCCTAAAACAATACGGAACCACCCATGTCAAGTTTGCCAAAGAATGGCCGACAATCCCTTGATACTGAAAACAAAATAGTGTTGTATCTTATAACCAGTGAAAAATATATAATGTTACAATTTAATGTTTTAATTTAACAGAAAATGTGACTATGTGAGAGTATTTAACTAGAGATTTGTAAACTGATAATACAATGTAGTATACAGGAAAAAGAAAGGATGCCATATGGCTCGTGTTAATGTAGATTACTTAACGAAGGTTTTAATCACATGATGATTGCGGTTCTTTCACGATCTAAAGATCAGTTCCATCATATACATTACATTATGTCATACAACTGAGCTACTTTATGATCTTTGACCAGACTGTATAATGTTTGATTGACAACAACTATGTCATATCTGAGCGGCCCGAGTTGTTTACGTTAAGATCATATGTCACCATTTGTTTTGTTTTCTATTGCAACTTCTTCTGAAAGTTAAGTAATGATTCATTATATATACCATATAAATGCGATGTTAGTGTTGTCAGTTGTTTAACTAACTTCAGAGTATCAAAATATACAAGATTAAACATAAGTTTCAATAGGAAAACCACTGCTATTGCCATTTCTGCTGTTTTAAGATGGCTGCCACAGAAACAAAATGGCGACATTGAACAAACGAACCCAGTACAAACTTAAAGTGATGTCTGTTCTGTTTATCAAGTGAAAACAAAAGAAAAAATGTAATACTGTTATTAATGACTAACGATGATAAAATGTATATTTATAGACAAACTTGTACGTGATAAAATCTGAGTTGTTGCAATGTTGTTCAGAAAGGAGCATACGTTAGGAAAGTTTACCACTTGTTGTCTGTGAAAGTATTCTACAAGTGACAATTAATGCCTTCATCCCTGTAGTTGTAGGATATATCAGACTAATGCTAGAGTTAAGATAGAAATGTTCGTATGATGTGAAACTATACTTTATGTCATTATCTATATACTATAGTATATCAATATTACTGTTGTGGTTTCATGTGGATGGCATTATATGTTCCAAGAAACATGTTCGTAGTCTGAGAATGTCTGTAGATAATCCTTGCTCTATGATTCCATCTAGTTGAGACAACATCCACGTGACATGATGTGTTCATCTTATATCAAACACATTTGTATTCGTTGTTGTTGCTACTTTTAATTGAATTGCTAATTCTAACCGTAAGGAAATGAATTGATACCATCAAAATATGAGTACACATTCTACACATGCTTTCATCGTTAAGTTTCATAATCTATTGTATTTATAATTGTAGTCCCCCATCTCTTTACTAGATATATATTTAATGAGCTGTAGCGATCGGTGTATTTCATCATTGGAATACTTCTTGATTTCTTCTTATTTCAAGGATGTTTTTGGAGTGTTTATTTAACTTAATATTTCTAGTAAATTTGTCTAAACTTATTCTTTTTGAAGTACTCAATTTGTACAGTTATATAACACAACGTCTGCCGTCTTTGATTGAAGCAGACTACTTGTATGTTCTATTTTTAGAACATGAATTGTATTCATACGCCATACATGTATTGACACAGATAAAGAAATTTAAAATAATACATGTTATTCATTGAAATTCTTTTTCTAATAACATAAATGTATACAAAATTGAAGTGAACTAATATTTACAACTAAGTCTAAGTATTTATTTTATCATGTTTAGCTATTTTTATCATTATAGAAGACTTATGAATCAAACAAAGATTTTCAAGAGTACTTGAAATTCGTCGTAGATATTTCTCCTATCTTTCACACCGTTTGAGAGGGTTGGGGTACATATAGTTGTGAAATTTGAACAATATCGAGTTGGAATTCTTTGCATATTATCATAACATCACACCTATCAAGTAATTTGCTCTCACAACTACAAACAAAACAGATCCTTGAGACTTTCTGTACAATAAAATAGTTCCTACTGAGTATTAATACAATCAAACAAAAAGCAGACACATTATGTGAGGTCTTTACATTTAGAGATGTGTAAAATACCTTTAACTCGTAATTTTGAAGCCTCGAGGACTTTAACATCTCCCATGTAAATAAGTCCCGCGCATTAATCTTAGACGAAAAGTAAACATCCGAAATCTCGCTGTGGATTTTAAACTAAATCCTTCTTTTGTGCGAACTGTGCCATAAATTGACGTTAAACTCTTAAATGGCTTCACTAAACTATTTTGTTAATTTTATCAAAGGGATAGGCTAACATATACTTATTTACTTATTTCCAAAATTGAGTAATTAATTACCGGCGTATAAGGTTTCCATCTTAAAAGTTCATGAACTATCGAACGTGTTATTTATCTGATTGAGGTAATTTGTTTATCATCATTGTTTGCTATTAGCTCATACATTTGACCAAGTATTTATTGTTTTCAATTTGAAGCAGTTCAAATATGTGTAAAATACAATACAATACATATTTTGTTTAATACTTCTGTCTTTTGACATTTTATAAGATTAGAAACTGACAACACCTGTATTTGTGCATCACATCTTCAAAGTGCTTACGTTAACTCACTGAAGTTTGTGCATCACATCTTCAAAGTGCTTACGTTAACTCACTGAAGTTTGTGCCTTACATCGTCAAAATGCTTACGTTAAATCACTGAAGTTTTTGCATCACATCGTCTAAGTGCTTACGTTAACTCACTGAAGTTTGTGCATCACATCGTCTAAGTGCTTACGTTAAATCACTAAGTTTCAGGTTAGCAGACTATGTGGTAACAAAGATAGTAACTCAGTTCGCAAGGCCGCTGTGCCACTAGACAATGGAATTCAGACCGTTATAGAGTGCTAACTTCTTAATTGATTTATACGTAAACAATTAAGTTTTTAAGAGTTGGCGTTTACTTGCTTAGTTCCTAAGAGGTTTCAAAGAAAGACATCATTCATTTATTCATTTAATGTTAAAATTCAATTTCTAAACTCGTTAAAACCACATCTACCTCAAAGATTTGATGTTTTTAGTATTAATTAAGATTTGGTTCAAGGAATAATGGCTCGTCTATTTATCAGTCTTACCCGTCTTTAAAATGATATATGTTGGTTTGATGTTTTACCATTATTATATGAGAAAATGACAAAAAACTGCACATTCTCGTCAGTGCACAGTTAGGTTAGTTGAACCTAACACCTGAGATCTACCGTTTCATGAATAATGATTAATTTCAAAGTTTACCTTTTTGTGTAATTTTACATTGAAGATAGTTTATATTATATCATTGATATTAAGTGAATCTTTTCTGATTCAAGATTTCATGAACACATGATCCCATTAAACTTGTCTCACAGTTTTAGGATTTTATCAAATCTGATCATTAGGCCACTGTATATTAACTGGTTGTTTTCCAGAAATGAATGGAACCAAAATGAATAGAACAGAACATATAAGAAAAAAGGACTATATAACTGCAGTTATTGTTACATGGAATATCACATTAAACCAAGACTGTCAGTTACTATTTTGTTTGGGATAAAGTGTCCCAACTATATATTTTCTTCTTTTTTTGAAAATAATATTGAAGGAAAGTATGGTGGCATATTTCTGCCATCAGGTAACCTCATAACAAACTAGTTAATTAAGAGGTTAACTAGTTAACGTAACTAGTTAACCACTTAACTTAATTATTTCAAGAGGTTAACTAGTTGCCGTAACTGGTTAACCTCGTAATTAAGTAGTTAGTTATGTGGTTATCTGATGGCAGAAATATGCAACCATCGGAAAGGACTACTAAAATAGGAATTATCATATGATGGCCTTATACCATAGATTCACCATGACGCAATTTTTACAATCAATTATGAGTTATTTAGATAGATCAAAGGAAAGCTGCCTTATTTAGTATTCTAACCAGAACGTTAGTATTTCTTGGGTGATTAAATCAGCGACATATCTTGATGTAATTATGTACCCTATCTGATATAACTGCAACTTTTTATCATCTCACATTATTTACGCCATGTTTGATACATTTAAGAAATATCACGGTGTTGAAAATTTTGTAAAATTTATTTCATACAATGTTGAACAATTTTTATGGTAACACGCTATATAAAAATTATATAGGCCTTATGTATGTTATTTGAGACGGCGTTGAAATAATTTGGTATAAGTATCCTTTTTATTTACAAAAACACTTACGATTAAAATCAGCGTACGTCCGTTTCAGAAAATTGTCACGAAAGTCCAACAAGTAAAAATGGTTAATTATAACTAGATATTCAAAAGGAAAATATTATTCTACATACTTAAGCTTATTTAGAATTAAAAGTAGACGATATGAAACATTATATTAACGTGTTTTGCTTTCCATTTACGCTGATATTTGGTAATAAAATTTCGTTAAAATACTCACTGTTCTGTAGAGAGAATATTTATTCGTATATATTAGTAATATCTACTGTAATTTAAGCGGTAAGGCTATGCCAAATTGGAATTTTGTTAAGCGTCAACTCAAGTTTGACCAACCCAGGTACCTATTCACATAAACACACAAACCGAAAACGAAAACACATGTCCATTCTAGCTAGTATTTACGTATAAGTACTTGGTAGTACGTGAATGTTTATGACATTAATGTGAGATTAAAGTAATTCTATAAAAAAGTATATACGACATACACATGAACATTTTCATTAATCAAATACCCAGAAACAAGGAATTATCAGTATTTCCTGAGAAAAATCAGCCATCGAACCCAGGAACAACAGAATTATATAAGAAAATTCCACTAACAATTTTGTTTTTGGATTGAGGACTCTAAAACCTACGCGAACGCGGACGCTTAACAAAATTCCGGTAGGCCATGGCCTTATTTAACAAAATTCCACCAACAATTTTGTTTTTGGATTGAGAACTCTAAAACCTACGTGCACGCTTAACAAAATTCCGGTATGGCATGGCCTAACTTAACGTAACATCATTCTGGAAGCTGGTTAGACAGATCTTTAAAAAATGCTACAAACTCGGCAAATATTTTAATTTGATGATGTAACGAACATATTATGTCGACATTAATGTCAAATATTTGACAGTTAGAAATCTTATTTCACGGTTGAAAATCAACTCAAATTTCATAAAATAGACTAAAAGCAAGTAATAAATGTCAGGATTTCTGTTTTTACAAAACTAACGGAAAATCGTGTTAATTTCATGAAGTTATGTTAAAGATTACCACCAGCAAGGAGACTGGTTTTTGTTGTTCGTATTCTCTTGCTGTTTCCGTTTTTCATTTGAAATTTATTCTTGTATGTTTAATAACAGAATGGTCTAAATATTATAGGGAACCCTTATTTCTCAAATTAGACATTTGGAACTTAAACATTGTCAAAAATTGCCTGATTTCCTCCTCTTAGGACGATCATCATCACCACCATTCATCATCGTCCAGTTTAGTTCAAACAGGCTATTGGTTATTATTTTGGCAAGGATGAGGCCCGTTTGTCTTGTCTGGTGCGAAGTCTTTCTTTCCATGACTGGTGGTCATGAGGGTTGGTGCCATCCATTCTGAGTGCCAGCCGATCCCGTTTTTCAGGTCGCCCCAGGTTATAGTTTTGGTCTGGCTTGTCCACGATGTGCAGTAACGTTTATATTTCTAGCTTGGGAGGTCCAGCCTGTGCTACGTTTTATGTGACCAAACGAGCATAGTGTATATGTAAACTAAACATAATGGGTGATGTATCAAACACAGTTACCGGAATGTTAAGCCTTTCACCATATCATATAAAACCGAACTCTACTTAATACTTAATATAATTACTGAAGAAAAAAAAAACAATCTTGTTTTCAAATATTGTAAACTAATGATAAACTAATGTTATACAATGTTGACTATTTAACCTTATGTCTCATTTATGCACATAAATGTTGAGTCTATTACTTCACCATGTCAAAATTTGTTGTAGAACGTCTCTAACATTTTTTTCGTTATTACTCTAAGTAATTTATCTTGGTACAATGGCTTATTGGGTTGTAGGATGATAAGAGGGGTTTGCTATTTATTTAAATTTGTGTGCAGTTGATATTGTTATGTGAAAACATTTCACACCATTTATATACAAGTGTACCACGGAGATAACACTAATTGGATTAGCCTCGTATACAACACAAAAATGTAACAAAACTACAGCCGCAAGTAAATATATGTATGTGCGGATATTCACTTTAAAATTTGACCGTCTTCACTGCAATATTGTCAAACCTCGGCATGATAACTTATGTATCAAATACAGAAAGTTGCACGATTACGCCCGTCATATACGATGGTCTTAATAGCGGATTGGTCTTCATATAGGGGACGTTTACTTCTCATATTTAACATTTGGGACATAAACATCATCAAACATAACGTGATTTTGCTATAATCAAGGAAGTCTTTATAATGACACCCAATTGTATATGTTTATTCTATATTTGAAAATGTTACGTAAAAGTTCACAGTTTACATAGTAATCATTGTCCATAACAACGTATGGCTAACCTACATCAATGTACATCGTGATAAAAAAAATATGTAAACAACAGTTTCGACATAGATGAAGTTGATCCATCAAATATAATTGAAAATATGAATCTTCTTGAAGTGTTTTATATTGATTTTAAGAGTTTCTCTACTAGAAACAAGGATTACTATCATTGGCCTTCGTACGACCGATTTGGTCGTCCGACTGTTATTAACATGTTTGCAAGGACTCTTCTCAGACATGTAAATGCATATTCAGATGTCGTGCAAGAGTGATCCCATTTCGCCCATACTTAAGTCTGTCTGCACCTTTTTGTAATTTTACTCTGTGATAATCATATGAGGCCGACTTTTGACCTAACCATAGTCTGTACGGACGTCAATTTCAAGTTTTACTGTATGTTTTCATGTGTGCCAAATAACTTGTTTAGATAAAAAAGTAAAATGGACTAAGCCCCTTGAGCTGATATAAATATTGTGCCAGATTTTTGTGTGCGTTTTTATGACATGATTCACGTGAGGAGTGTTTTATATCCTAAGATATTTTATATCTTGTAATTATCATGTCCATAATTTGTAATTATATTGTATATTAATATTGTAATTACATAGAAGATGGTTTACCACAATAATTTATGGCATTATAATAATTTTAATTAGATTTAATTACATAGTTATAACTAAGATGATGTTGACAGGGTGAGGTGTGGTAGAAGGGGGGATTGTACATGATTTGAATTAAGGTCAACAATTTGTCCCGCTTGTTTCCAGTCGTGTCCGGTACTTCATTAAGAACATATGACATGTTGGGTTACATTTAATTAGTACATGTATTCTGAATTATATCCATGCGATCAGAGATCTTGTTTGAATGACATTAAACTTAATTTGGGGTTAATACACATTTCTTAATGGACCGATTGTATGTCATGTGCATGGTTTCGTGGTTGGTATACAACGAGATAGAAATTTGATGGAAACAACAATAAAAACAAATTAGTCATCCGCTCGGTATTACTTTTACTCAACAAATACCTGCAGTTCCATTCCTCGAACTTGTGCGGAGAATTTACCAAATGTGGGGGAGAAATAAATAATGTATTGAACTGTACTATTGTCATATGTTCAAGATCTAAACTCATTGAACTACAATAAATAACTTAATATTGGTACAAAGAATGTTTCAATATCAAGCTAAAATTAAAGACTGTACACTTACTATCCCGACAGTGATGCCTAATTTCTCTCCTGGTGTTAGTTGTGTACAAATATCACTTCTTAGCGTTACATAGCGTTTTCCTATACAAAAGTTTCTGTTGTGTAGCGCTAACTAGTGAACTTGTTTTTAGGTTTCACACCACTAAATAAAATCCTTCTTTGTTGTATATAAAAAGTCTCATTTTCAATGACAAATTACTGTATGACCAGGGGTGTTAGATACCCCAAACCATATATAGGCTAAAAGATCTATCTATTCCTCACAAAATGATCAGTATAAGAAAAAAGTTACGTTACTTATAAGAAAATAAGATTCGATTGAAAGTTCCTACCATGAAAACATCCATGTTTTTCATTTATCACAAGCTGTACAGAGTTACTTTCCCGTTTAACAAAGTAGATCCATTGATTTTTTGCATAGTTTCATAGGAAAAGCATTGCCAAGACATACATACTCTTCAATACAAAGAAGCACCCCAAATGAGGACACCAGGTATTCTCAAATAATGAATATGCTGCACACTTTCTTTTTCCGGCAAATTACTGCTTCCGGTGAACATTTAGTGGTGTGTAACCTTTTAGATAGTCGAATACAATCGGATCTTTCTGACATTTTCTACTGCCGCTATTTTGACTTTGCTTTCTTTAAACAACCCTGTTGAGTAGAACTTGGGTTATATAAAACGCATTTTAAAAGCGCTAGGTAGAGACTTCCTAATGTAACTGACTTCACATTTCCCCATACAGTGTTAATATCGGATAGATAATGGTCTTACAAGAATTTATCTTGTCAACTAATTAAGTAAAAAACCTAACAAATGATATTTTATAAAACCACAAAAATCTTCTCTTAAACTTAGGGGCTAAGCTCTAATTGGTTTGAATAAAATATACTTGATGTCTTGGTATGATTAATTGGTTTAAGGTGGTACGCACACTATGAGCTTAGGCCATGCCAAATTGGAATTCTGTTAAGCGTCAACTCAAATTTGACAAACCTAGGTACCTATTCACAAAAACACACAAACTGAAAACGAAAACACAAATATGTTTTCGACAAAAACAATGCATTATATATATTTTTTCAATGGAATAAAACATCCTCATAATATGAAACAATGGTCTGAGTTAAATATTAAATGGCTAGAGTTTTTTTATGTAAAATATATATTATGTGTATTATGTATTAATGATGCGGTTATGATAAATTGCTTATGATGAATATGTCGTTGCCGAACACACTTTTCCCCGAAATTACATTGTCGTATCGAATCCCGGAACATCGGAATTATTTAAGAAAATTCTACCAACATATTGTTTTTTATTTTGATTGAGGACTCTAAAACCTACGCGCACGCGGACGCTTAACAAAATTCCGATATGGCCTGGCCTTATTTTTTCAAAGTTTATCTGATTTCATTGAAATTTTCTACATTTCTTTATTCAGACTTTGTTCTTTCCAGTTTGCCGTTTTACATGATAATTTGTGTTTAAAAATTGACATGCGTACAAAGTTTCAGTAAAACCAAATCGAACATAAGTTTTTGTTCGGAAGAGTGCGGACTACCTTAATTGAAGAGTTAGATATAATTTGTAATTGTAACATAATAGGTTGTAATAAAACTGACATCAATTAGGATTGTCTACAGAATTGTCTTTTATAAGATAATAAAATATTGACATGACGAGAAATCTTTATATTGTTGTATATGATGGAAGGATGGTAACAAATGTTTGTAAAATAGTTTACAACTGATAACTTGAAATTATATAACAGCGCAGACGATAATACATCGGTGTTGATTGCTTCAGTGGTCTCAACCTATTGCACATATTGGGCGTGCGCGGTTGGTCTGTCGGAACTGTGCCAGAATCAAATTCCGACTCTTCCACAGAATCTGCCAATGATAGATAATCATGGATGCACCCACAGGCGGCCGGCTCGGTCCAAAAGCAAAAACGCTATATATTTATATTGTTGTTGCTTTTGGACCGCACCGGCCGCCTGTGGATGCAAATAATAACGAAAAGCATATTTGAAATATTTTTTCTTAAATAAATCATAAACTAATAAAAATTATAATAATTCCTTTAACCTGAACATGGTTTGAATTGCTGAGTAGTCAACTGCACTGCAAAGGAACTTTAAGAGGTCAGTATGAAGCCATCAACTATATGACGACAAACCTTCTAGCTAAACACCCAATTATGTTTGTATAGTTAGAATTAAAATGTAATATACTTTGATAGAGAAGAGAGCAACCTGTCAGTATACAAGTTGATTACATGTCCATCAAATTGAAATTTTCATTCATTTTATCTTAGTACAAATATTTAAAAATGTTAACAACTAGATTTCATGTTAAACTTTTAAATACATGCTAACTTGTTATAGTTTATTCTATGTTAAGTTAGTTGTACACTTTCTTTCATCTTTGCCCACCTGTCCGATCTTAGACTCATTTACTCAACAAATTAGTTTTTGACTTTTAAGGCCATAATAATTAAAAGCTTGTGTTTCATAATTATATATGAAGACAAAATCCCTATTTCAATTTTGATTGAAGTATTACAGTGTCTACCATCTTTATTCTTTAAATAGTGGATATTTCTTTTTAATCACCATTGCATGTTTCTGGCCGAGTTAGGAGGAAAGAAATACTGTCAACTACAGTTCGTACAAAAACACTATTTGTATAAACAATACAATAAACTAATCCACGACAGGGGATGCTCTAAATGACAGTAAAATTTATAATTTTAATACATATTTTATGAGTGTCTTGTTGGTGTAATGGTAAAGCGTTCTACCAAGCAGGATTGACCAATGGGTGGTGGTTTATCCACCACACTAATTTTGTTAAAATGAATTATACAACTTTTATCTTCAATACTGCCAACCTCTGGAAATAGATTGTTTCCTTTTTAATGTTAACACAAACATGTTATTTTTCATGTATATGTATTCTGCTTTGTTTTGACGACTCGTCTGCTACTGAGTAAAGAATATCCACAATGAAATTTAGTGGCCAACTGAAAAATAAAGAAAAAATATGTCTTTTAATGCAAACAGAACTAATAAAATCACTTTCGAAAATGTTCATATTTTGAACTAAAGTAAAAGAATTGCTGATTAAGTTGGCCCTAAAATTTCAGTTTCCATTGCGGACCTTAAACCATGGTCAACATCTAGCGTGGTCTAACATCCGTTTGTTTTCTAAATTTGGTGCCCTCGTCATTTGAAAAGTCATGAAAAGTTGTTTAAAGTATATATACAGATTTTTAAAATTTAAGTTTATAGGTTAATGTAAGGATAAAGTCTACAATGTAACATCTGTGCTGAAAGGTAAAGACATGATATACGATGAATCATTGATAACTCATCTAGTTTGTTAGCAACAACTCTCAGATATGGAACGACGCTACATTATCCCTCGTGTGTGTCACTTAAAACTGTTTATAAGTTTGTAAATATTTTCACGTTGTTTTAAGATCTAAACATTTCAATTTTAGTGTCAATGCAAGCAAAGAGTGACAATGCTAATTTAAGAGAGAGTTTGTATGATATTGAAACAGCTGGTCTGAGGGTTGATGTAGGGTCAACAACCGGGTAAGAGAAATGTTGTGGGTCAGTGTTTGTGTCTTGACCATACCGAGGCAGGAGTTGATGTATACACAATTATCATGTACATGATGTATACATAAATATGACCATATATATGACATGTTTACAACTGATCAAATCTTCCAATGTTAAAGTTAAGATAAATTGATTCTTATATTCAGACTTCATACACGTATAGTACGAGAATTCTCATTTCTCTCAGAAATACATACATGTGATAAAAGGACATTCTAACCTTCTTCAAATATGGTTATGATTATGTATAGTCCACAAGTAGAAAAATTGACTTAGTTGATCTTGTTCTAGCACTAGTTATAGCACAAACACAAACATATTTGTTATGTGTCGGTTTTAATCGCACTAAAAAACTACCTTGCTGTTTCTTTGAACAAGAAACTGTTATCCTACTAATTCAGTATTTGGATACCAGGAAGCAGACTTGAGTGTGATTAATTTAAGCAGTAAGAATTTGTTTTATAATCGAGCTAAAATAATAAGCATGAACTCATTGATTTGTGCGAGTGAGAGTTAAAGAGATCCAGACAATAAACTGTTTAAAATAGTATGATATGGACCTACATGTCCTTCGTTGACTTATAGTTGGTCTATATTGTCCTAAACGTATATATAACGACATGACACTTAGATAATTTACCACCACGGTGGTTGTATTCTTCATATATAAAATATAATGTTGTACATTAAGATCATAGTTCACATTATTTATATTGTATACTTTAGTGCATGCATTCATATAAGTCATAAGTGTCTACCACCATCTTATATACAGCCTTCCTTCATCTACAGTACACTACAAAAGTTCTTACACAAAATCCTGTTATTATGTTTATATTTTGCTTTAAAGAAATTGAACAAAGCGTCAGCTTAGCGAATTCCTAAATTAGGCTTAATTAGTTTATCTAGATATTATTCAAACTACGCTAGATGAATAAGGTCTATTTAAAGTACAAATACTTGCAGCATGCATGATCCATTTTTCTAAAAATCTAATTTTTCATATAACTTTTGGAAGGCACTGTATATATATCTTGTTATACTTTGCCACTGTTTTGAATTACAAATTTTGCATTCTTCTGTCTAAAATATGAAACTAAACAAATCCATTATCGTTAATCTCTGACAGTTAATGTGTGGCCATTTCTCGCCTTTATCTTCCCAGGTGACTATCGTCCATGTAGATGTCAACAAAACATACTTATATCATATAATAATGTGAGTATATTCTACATAATTAACATGACCAATGTCTAAATACTGCACTCTATAACTGTCATAATATTGTATATATGTATCAGCATTCAGATTGTTGTTAGGTTTACCCATTTTGGACATTTTTTATTTTTGTTTATTTGTTGTTTTTTTCGCCGAGTGTCAATATTTCCCCGGCAACCTGAGTTTTCGTCAGCCTGCTAACATAAATCAGTTTTCCCGCGTAATTTCCAAATTATTTTAAAGGTACTCATTCACAAAATTGTATGAAAATAATTTTGGAAGCAGGAAAGTAGTGTTCTGATAATGACAATTAAGTGCAAATTGACATACAACTACAAATGATGATGTTTCGTGTAGTAAAAATCTACCGTATGTAACGGTATAGACGCTGTTAGTGCATTTTGTGACTTTTGTTGTATATTTCTTGCAACATATAGGTCAGTTTGTCTTAGAAAAATAAGATATTTTGGACACAATTACAGACACTGAATAGTATTTTGAAATTATAGAAAAAATAAACCAAATCTGTGAACTAATACCTTTTAATAGACGATGGAAACATTAGCGTGTGAACACAAAAACAATAAATTGCCAACCGTCCCAAAAGAAGCAAAAAATCTCGCTGAGATAAATAAAGAAAAACCTTGTTATAAACATAATAAAGGCGTACCAGGACAGGATTAGGGATACCTGGGTCACTGCTGGTTTCCACGTTTGTTTTGTTAACAATATTTAATCGTTTATTGTGACCTTAAAGTAATGTACAAACACACGTAGGCCTATGTGTAAAACTTCTGTGCACCTTTTCACACAAAAATCGTACGATAAAAATCATCGTAAGTCAAAAACAAGAAACATCAATAATGATGTCAATGTTTGGCCGATCAATTCCAAATATTATTGAATTATGTAGAATATTGAATACCTTTTGAATATCATAATATTTATGTTTATTATCCTTCCGATTCTGATCTGCAATGAAATTGACTTACGATAACCCCTTTTTCGTAAGAACTTTTGTGAAAAGCGCCATTGTTAAATATAGAAAACCTTGAATTAGATCAATAACAATCAACTACAACTTAACCGAACATTAAACTTATGTTTTTTTTTCTAATTTATAGACAGTGAAACGCATAAGTATCGTTTTTAGATTTAGAAAATAAACTGAACAGCCTACTAAGAGCCAGAGTAAACATTTAGACAATTATTATCAAAGATATAGCAAAGCTTCCGACATTAACTAAACGTCTGCAATATTACGAGATAATCTTTACATACTATAATATCAAATATGCTGTTGTTTATCATGAAACAATTACATATTATAGTTTGATAGCTAACATATCTAAGAGCTACCTGCTTTTAGAATTCTAATTACAGTAAAACTTGTGGTCGAGGTCATCTGTTTCCTATGTATAGTCTATTTTTTTAATTGGGTCGTATTCAACAAATATTTAGGTCACATATACGACGGACAGCTCTTCCGACTATAGGTTTGATGGACACTTCTCTGTCACCAGTACTAACTTACCCTACCACGAGGCCGACAACTCATGTATAGGTTATGACCTACCGCGACCGGGCTCGAACCCGCGATCTCCGGATTCGAAGTCAGACATGCTAACCACTACGCCACGGCCGCAGTTTATAGTCTAATATACATGTAAGAAATTTAGAAAACATTATCCGCTCGCCTTCTCGCTAATTAAGATCTGGCTGTTTCGTTATGAGGGTCACTTTTAGGTAAACTATTCTCATTATGATATTCATAACGCAATCATTATGTTGGGTAACTTATTAACATCGTCTACATCACGCAATTTGAAAAAAGCCGTCCAATCACAGCATGCGAATCACACCACAGTAAAATTAGCTGAAAACCTCGGTCCAAAAATAGAAATTACGAAATCATCTCTACGTGGGTCACGTGACCCTCCGAGCGACCCTTAGAGATCCTGTACGACGGCGTTCTATAAGACATGTGTTCAGGTAGATTGATTTAGAGTCGAACTTGAGTTATTGGACACTTGTATTATACAATCACTTGTCTTAAACAGTCATATTTGTTGGCTTGACTGGCTGTTGATCACAGTCTTGACTGTAGAATTTTCCAGAAGCAAGTATTTGTACTAAGTATTTAGAGATAAGAAAAGAATAGTTTCCTGCGGTATTATCAGTAAAGTTAATATAGTTTTATACAATTATCTAACAACATTATATCTATGTCTATTTTGTGGAAATATTTAACCACCCAACCTTCTAGTAGGTCAAATATGGAGAACATCAAGTAGTGACTTCTGAATTCTCACCAAGGGGAGGTTCCTGGTGATAGATTTATTCTGAGATAGTTTGGGGAGTGAAATTTGAGTCAAAATTTTCATTTTTTGTAATTTATTAATAACTTCTGATTAGCAGATGAGGGTTCAGACAATATTGTTTGGTGGTGCTAATTACAAATGATTACATCCCAGTTAATAAACAGAACAGAACAGAACAGAACAGAACAGAACAGAGCAGGTGATTTAGGGATTGAGTTATACGCATGACCCATATAAATACAGAAAATACAATTAAATACAACATGACAACAAAACATTTAATAACTAAAACACAATATTTTGACAAAAGACATATCGATATACATGTACATGTATAATCAAGTTATTTAAAGTGAAAAATAGAATCGGAAATTAATATGTCCAAGGTATGTATGAGAGGATCTACTTAGAAGTGCTTCTTGAACGTATTTAGATAATTAAGAAAGAATTCTTTTTTTTCTCAAAAAAGCTATAATTCAATAAATGTAAACATGTTATATAACATTTCCAAGTGGAGTGAACCCCCATGCTGTAGCCGCCATTGATTCACTTGTCTAGTTTGTAAATATCTATCCATAACATGGAGAATTATAACAGTTTTGTTCTAACAGGAAACAATTCTACCAGACGTTAAACATACGTGTTACCAAGGTGACACACATGTATTGTTTGATATAATGTACTCAATGAACTCTATGTACCATTTGTTCGTGATAAAATTATGGCCAATTAATTTACAAAATATTATCTTTGGACTTCGAGTTTTCAAACTATTACTGTATATCAAAGAATTAACTTGGCATTCAGACAGTTCTTTTTCACGTATCTTCATAATTATGTTGTAAGGTGACGGATCCTTGTGGAAGGGTATATACTGGAAATTGTGAAACATTGTTAATCCTTAAAGCTAGTTTTTAATGAGATGACCTCCATGAAATGACCATAATTTGTGGTGACACGACATTAAACCCAGTAAAAAATGAAATGTTACATGTATCACAATTGCTCAATAAATACTCGTCAGTGAATGGACACATTAAAAGTTTAACTGTACGAATGATTCATTTAGATTTGTGTACGTCTTTAAAACTATCAAAGTTCAAATATTTTAATTTATTTTCAATATTTACTGATCGAGTATCGATAAAATATTTTGATAAATGTACGACTACATGCAGATAAATCTACAAAAATCTTTCAACAATAGATAAACACAGACTTTAGGTGACTGACAGAACGATGACATTGTCATAGTTGAACTTTTATCAAACGTGACAAATATCGCTGCTTGGGGGATCTTTTCGCTACTTTTCTCACCTTTTCGTGAAATAAGGTCAACAATGATTTTTGATAAGATGTTTTGTTTGTGCATTTTGGTATTTGTATAGAATCGAGTCCTGTGATTTAAAGGAAGGATTAAACTTATAATTAATTAATATGTTTACACGAACTGAAAACCTTCGTCACAAAATGTTAATAGGTACAATAAGGTGACTAACATATAAAAAATAAGGTAAAAGATGTGGAACAAATATTTCCTGGATGTTAAACCAATGTTTGTTTCCTTAGGAAGAGACTGAAAATAATTACAGCAAAGTTCCGCTATTAAGACCACCTTATTTTTTTAATTCATGCGATTTTCGACAATCTCTAAGTCCAAAATTATCAACTTGGGAAGAAAATGGTCCATATAATGAGACCGGTTCGCTAATATGACCACTAATTTTGATGGTCTTAATAGCGGAACTTTACTGTAATCAATTTTGAGTCAAGTTTCAATATTTTAGCAAATATTTTGGCAATTCCTGGGGACCGACCCCCAACTTATCCGTCCTAGATTGCACATACACGTGCATTTTCATGTAGTTGATAATGATTATGTGTTTATATCAGGAATATCAGATAGATCCCTTGTTATATCAGTAAACGATTTAAAATCTATTAGTACACTTTATATAAGTATTTATTTTATATTATCATTGTTAATTATAATGACATTAAGAAATCATTTAACACAAACAGCAAAAACATAAATATGATAAACTTACATTAGAATCAAAATGGCATCATATGAAATCATTTATTTATCAAGTATACACGTACTGTAGTTTATTGTCTTACCTCACATTATGTTCTCAGTCAATACAGAGGATTTCTGGGAGCTTTTTGTTTTCTTTGAAAAACATCTAGATCTCATTTGTAATACATACTTAAAGTTTGTCTGCATTGATATAGTCGAGGAAACACTATACAGTATAGTACTGAGGTATATTTATCTATGTTGATGGATATAACGCCGTAGCAACACATTGTATAGGTCATATAACGGCGTCCAGCGCACCTAACCTAGCTTTCATGGACTCTAGTCTATAACCAGTACTCACCTACTCTTCCACAAGGCCGGAAACTTCTCCATATACCTTATTAATGGTGGAAAATGGACATTATTGTCAATTTTTCATGGAAGGGTTTAACCTCCCCGGGTGGGATTCGAACCCGTACCCCCTTCTGGACGCTAGAATCAAAATCCAGGCGCGCTACCAACCGTGCTACAATCCCTTACTAAACACTATGTTGCATGACACCTAAAGTTCTAGAAATAGTTTCAATAAAACTACAATGTCTTCCGAACATTTTGGTATATGTTGTAGCTTGTTACCTTTTTGGGCGACCTTTGGTAGAAAAATTAGCATTCTGCTGCTCTACTATGTGTACGGCATTTGGGATTGTGTACCTAAAAATTATAGTCTTGTTTTAAAGTCTTGGTTCCATATTGTTGCATGTTCACTTATATTCCAGCTATTACCCCTGGTCATTGGGCCACTGGCTATCGACTTCTAGTTTATATCTATAGTACAACACCCTTCCTGTCTTTCTTTTAGACTTTCTACAGAGCCATATGGTTTAAAATCATTCTCCACGAAGTTGCTGAATGGATGGTTTTAACTTTGCAATTTAGACCTAATATTGCCAATTCAAAGGGACTTTCATCTAACGTACTCAGTACTTACCATTCCTTAACATCATCTTTGTCAGTTTTGAAGATACGCTGACTTTTCACGAAGTACCAATGACTGATGAGAGTACTTATTAAGTTTAACAAGAGCTGTGCATACAATTTCCACAAAGTATTTACTCGTATACTTTCCAAGTCATCCAGATAACTCACAAATTATGTGGTAAACTGTCACGTGTTTACAAAAGTCAAGTGTATCTTAAATCAATCATTAATAATATGTCAAAGTTTACGTTTTAAATACATTGTTTGATTAGTTGTACTATATATACTTGTTTATTTATCATTTTAAAAGTCTCTTCAAGCGTCTATTATCTTAGTATTAAGTTATTTTACTCTAGTATCATTAGGACATTTATCATTTTCAATTAGGTAAATTGTCGCCCATTTCCTACTGTGTAAAGTAGAATCAAACCTCTTTAGATCTTTATATATTGTCTACAAATCTTTGTTACCATGGTAAACAATATAACTATACGGCATTCTTTGTTTTTTTTCATAAAATTTGATATAAAATCATATAATATACAGTTAGACGACGACAATGTGACTCATTTCTAACAAGCTTTGTGATAAAAAACTAAAAGCATTCTATAGCATTAGTTTCATGCTTATGCGTATTCACAGAGTTGTCAGCTATTGTCCGTGGCCTTTTGGTAACTGGTTTTTATCTGTCAGTTTTAGAGCGGCCAACATATTGGCGCAAAGGAATAACACCAACCTTGAAGGTACCCATTTACGTTTGGATGGAGTGAAGCAATCGCAGGTTTTTTTCTTGCTTAAGTGTCGTAGGTAGTGTTCGAGCCATGACATATCAATTCCAAAGCGCACGTCAAGATCACTTGGCTACAGCTCAAACTTTAAAACATACTAGTCATATAATACTAATTCAGAGACATTATGGTGTTAAAATTTTCAAAACATATTAAGCTTAATATTCGTCAAACGACAGTGTGGATTATTCTAGATCTCAGTAAAGGGCAGGGGACAGAAAAGGGGGACAGGGCGTCTCAGAGGTTTCATGTTTCAAAGATCCAATTTCTGTATATGGAGGGCAGAGAAGAGAAATGATGAGAGAAAAGGGGCCGTGCTGATGGTTGCAGTGCCTTGCTATTCTGTAATCAATGTAAGCATACAAGAGACTGCTTTACAATGCTACAAAGTTTCATGAGAAAGGTTTAACTGTATAACAGATGCTGTGATTCAACCAAATGTTTGTCAAAATGCACTGCACGTAATGTTCACTCAAATACACTCATTCATGTTTTTCTCAGTTCTCTCATGCTGTGATAATATTGTGAAATATTTGGTTAATACAAGCTATGGGCTTTACCTTGTGGACATTGAATGTTAATTCTCCGTGAAGCAATTAGATTGCAGAAAATTTCACACTTCTATAGGCTTAGCGCGGATCAAAGTTCTTTGCACCGCGGGATACAAAACTGGGATTTTTCTCGCCACTTTGGTTGAACAGAATTGATTGGTTTAACAGAGAGATGGAACGTGCTTTAAACAAAATGTAAAATGTTTGAGGGTGTTTGCTTGTTAATTTTTTTGTACGACATATTGTGTGAACAGAACAGAACAATGTCGAACAAATTGCATGTAGAACAAATTATAACAAATCATTACAAAACAGAAATAAAAAGAACAGAACAAAAATGAACAGAACAAAACATAACAGAACAGAACAGAACAAAGCAGAACAAAACAGAAATGTACAGAACAGAACAGAAACTCAGACGTATTCACAAAATTTTATTTTTTACGGTTTATGACTAACAAAGAATATAATGCAAGAATTGATTCTCAAAAGAATATTTACAGTACATGATAATACTGAGTAAATATGATGACTTGCTTTTACGTCTAGTAAGAAACTCATCATCTCATAATTAAATTGTAAATACATGTTTTAGATCTTTGAAAATTTCTGAAAAATCACATCTTACAAACAAACGTTATAAAGTATGGAACTGATAAGCGGCCTTATATGTGTTTAACATAACACCTTGCTATGAAATGCTTCTGCTTTTTTGTATCTGCTTTTCACTTACGAAGACATTTGGCGTTCTTTTGTAAACACGCTCACTGATGCAATAATTTCAAGATTTATTTATTAGTTGGCACCATAGACATATATGTGCTCTAAAATGATCCTCAGTAAAGTCTAGATTTCAAAATAATGATAAATATTATGCTATCATGTAAAAGTTTGTTCTACAAAAACACTATCAGAGATTGATGTTGTTAAGATATATATTTCAATCTAAAAGATACATGGATAACTAACCCTGTGAATTAATATATCTAGTATAACAGAACAATAACAGACATTGATCTTAAATGAACTACATGTTTTATATTGCAAAAATGTAACAAGTCTAGCATCTTTATATATACAGTGCACTCCAAAAGTTCTTGAAAAAATGAAATTTTAAGAAAACTGATCATTTCTGCCGCAAGTTATTTACTTCATTACGGGTTTATTCATGTAGGATCGTCAGAATAATATGTTAATAATCCAATTACTTTTAGAATCTATTTTTAATGTACTCAGATGACATTTGTTTTTTTTATTTGTTCGGGACGTTAGTCCTGAACAAATATATTTACCGTATTTCAGACCCTTGCCGATTTTGAAATTTACCGAATCCAGAAGAAGTCCCTCGGTATATAAGTGTATCGCGTTTCAAAGATCGTCTGCTATGACAGGCGCAATAATTCCTGACATAAACTTGTAAACTTGTGAAAATCAATGCCTACTTAATCAATCTGAATATGTTTTTCTACTACCAAATAAAGAAGTGTCACTGAACTATTCTTTGTGTACACATGTTGTTGGAGCGTGAAATCAAGCATACAATCACTTTTCAAACACGAATAAATTCAGTGCCTTCAGCGCTTTGATTTTCATGAGTAAGTGTAAATCAGTTTATTCCACAAAACATGATTTTGTCCAAGAACGTTTGGATTGTACTGTATGACCGATTTATGTAGCTAAACTTATGTATATACAGTACCCACCAAAAGTTTGGAGACAAAAGAAATTTACTACTATTCTTGAATTTTTTATGATTATTTGTGTAAAATTAATATTTTCAATATATTTAAGTATGGTTTGTAATAAAATAAAAACAAATTTCATGAATGCAACACATTTATAATACTGAGCATCTGACATCCTAAAGCCTCCTAAACCATGAATATTGTAGGTATTTTCCTAAACATAGTTTTTATGTTATTTTTGAAGTCTCAGTTACAATAATAATGATAACCAAAAAATAAAGCAAAACTAAAAGGCATTTCAAAAAAAAACATTTATCAAATTTTCGATAATAGCTATTCAGTAGACCTAGAAAGTGAAAATGTCTCCAAACTTTTGGTGGGTACTGTAGTATGTACCAGATATAGTTATCTTATCATTTGTTATCATGTTTTCAATCTTCCATCATTATCTCTGTCTTTTTTCTTTCACTTTGTTTTCATTCCTCAATCTTATATAAGTCAATATCTAAATTATGGATTCCAGAAAACTGACCCTGGAAATCACTGCACGTAAATAATTATCACCATGTTGCAGATAGGAGCAACAAAATAAATATATAGTACATTTAACATCAGAAACGCTCCAATTTTCACTATCTGATTTCTTTACGTAATGTTTTTTTACTTCTGTTAGATATAAATGTAAAAACTCACTTGAAATGATCGTTTATAATGATAACCAATCGGAAGCCTTTTGTTTTTTAGCGTCTGATGTGTCTAGTAGTCTCATCTAGACGCTTTATTTCTCGTTTTATTATCAAGAAAAACATATGGCGTGTTATAAACATGAAAAGAAAAGAACGCTTGCTCCACGATATGTAATGACAAGGACTATTTTGTAATCGCGTATGTAGAATGACAGAGAACTATTTTTATCGCCGCGTAATAATATGATGAATTACTTTCAGACTTTGGTCTCGTGATTGTAAATCCTGGAATCAAAGACTATAAAATATAGAATTTGTGAACTTAGCTGATTGTTCGGCTATTTTATAAATGATGGCACATTAGCTCGGTGATTTATATATTATTTCGTCAGAGTTGATAATTTTCGGATAAGAATTAAACTATATTATTATAAATGTTGATGGTAAGGTGTAAAAGAAGGTTAAACTATCATTATATCCTAGACAACAGTTGGTTTATATATCATTCTCTAACATACTAACTATCTTTGACATCATGAACGCCGGAGTTAAATTTAGTGCTAGGCGAAACTTTTCATGTTTGAAATTTACTGCTCCGTAATGTCAAAGACCTGTAAAAGATATATAAAGAATCGTCGTAGATCTTTTACTAAATCTCTTACTACAATTATCATCGCAAATAAACAAATTGTTCTTGTAATTTCCATGAGAATTGTAACATTGAAGCATACTGTAAATATGTACTTTCTGAAGGTATTATGACTTTATCGTAATATTTTATGAAAACAATCAACCATATTCAGACATGAGGGAGACCATCCCCGTGTTCAGTAACTATTGCTAGCTAACGTTTTGGGTACGGGAGAACTCAACCCGAAGACAACTCAACCCGAGGATAACTCAACCCAAAGTTGGGACAACTCAACACGTTAGTATGGGATTGAGTTGTCTCGTGTTGAGTTGTCTATGGGTTGAGTTGTCTATATCTTATCATTCATGTAGGTATAAATGTATTATACGTATACGTACGGAGGCAGGGTATTCTAGTACCTAGTAGATTCCAGGGACCTCAGCAAGAGGAACAAGTTATATCTGCCTTATAATTTGACACTCTCAGTTTAGACGAGATTTTTAGACAAATATCAAACTTTCAGATATTTTTAAAGAGTGTTCAGTGGTTTATTCCAGTCTATAAATACTACTATTACATCAAGTGTTCAGAACTTCGGTACTTTGCAGTCTGACTGTATTGTGGTTCTAACTTAAAAGGATTTTGTTAATTTCTTTTGTGTGTTTACCAACCTTCTTATAGCACGTGAACGTTTGATTTCTTCATGCTGTAAACATTATGGAAGTGTTAAGGTGTATCTAAAAGACTCATAACCATTTTTACAGCTTTATATTTTCACTTTTATCTTACGTTTTTAAAAGAAATATCAGCTTATATCATAAGAAATACTTATTTCTTTTTCAACGCCTTTTAGTATTACAACATGTGTGCTTTCATTGATTTTGTACATTACTGTTACAGTTTTATGTTATTTCTTGTTTGTCTAACTTTGTGAGGTTACAGTGTACTAGGTTATGTTTAACCGACGATAAAGGGACCGATGTAAATGAACAACAAATAAATAAACAACATCTTAATAATGATCAGAGTAAAACAGGTGTATCTCAACCACTTCACCATCCCTTACTGTTGTTATTGCTGAAAATGTATCAAAGTGGCAGCCAGTCCTTGACATATTGCTTGCATTATTTGTAAAAAAAATGTACTTTTACTTTTTTACTTGCATTATTTGCCGACCCTAACAGTCGACAAGTGTGGCAAGGTATCCGGAAACAGCAGATTTTAAGAAATTCGCTATTCATGATAAAATCAAAGACATATATTAGAATTTATTTCTCTATACAATTACTATATTTGCAGACAAAATAAACCTGACATCTGGCTTTAGTGATGTCAAGTCACCAAAATGATAAAATAATACCTATCTTCTACATGGAAAACTTTGGTGTCAAACTAATCATATGATTGTATAAGTTTTCAAAAAACAGTCAGTCGGACAACTGTTTACAACAGTTTGTATTTGACAGACTTCATTTCATTGATGATGTAATCGTGTTCAGGTACTGAACGAAATCCCACATTTTTCGACGGTTTGTTTAAAAAATAATGATGAACTTTAAGGGTTTCATTTGCACCTACTTGATATTTGACCGCTTTTCACAGTATCTTGACAAAACGTTAACAAACATTATTTAACTCGTTCATCAAACATTACTAGTGGAGCAGAAGTCTGGTTTCTCAAATAAATACAATCGTAATTGCAATTTATAAGTGTTTGTAATAGGAAGGAGGTCGTTTTATAAGATAACATACCACAATAACATGTTACATGATGACTGGGAGGTGTTCCTTTTTGTTACATCTTATCATTTAAATAAACCAATCAAGATTCAATTCAGTATTTTATTGGTTTAATGATTACTATCACCATCCCCTCTTCTCACCTTTGTTGCTGGTTTTTGCCGAGGGGCGAATTTTAATTTCGTCACATTTGATCATTGACTTAAACGGTCCGAGAGTTGACCAGCTGGCTTGTTGTAAGTAATTTATGATGTGAGAATATGGTGGGTCTTGAAGTCTTAGTGATTTATGTTGTTTCTTTAATGGTGGTAACTTGTACATTATACACAACTTGTCACTTGTATGTGTTTGTACTCATAGATTGTATCGATAACTGAAGATATATGGGAAATTTTGTCCATGAAGCCCCACCGTCTTCCTGGTCGAGTGGTTTAGGATGATAACTGAAGATATATGGTTAAATTTGTCCATGTAGCCCCACCATTTCCTGGTCGAGTGGTTAGGATGATATCCAAAGATATATGAGAAATTTCGTCCATAAAGCACCAACGTCTTCCTGGTCGAGTGGTTAGGATGATATCCGAAGATATATGGTTAAATTTAACCATGAAGCCCCTTCGTCTTCCTGGTTGAGTGGTTTAGGATGATAACTGAAGATATGTGGTTAAATTTGTCTATGTTCCCCCGACGTCTCACTGGTCGAGTGGTTTAGGATAATGACTTCTCTGTAGCCTCTAACTAAGAACAGAATAGAACAGAACATAATCTGAAGATATAGACGTTGCATTGACTCACAGGCTGTGCGTTCATATACTTAAGAACATGTTATTTAAACATGTAATGTAATTATGACACTTTTTAACACAATATAATTAAAATTGATTATTTTATTACTCAGGGCATGGCCTGTTTCAAGAATGTGCTAAAAATAAGCTTTGCGTAATCTCTCAGTAAAATTACGTTTAAATATTGTAAAATTGTTAGGAATGAAAATTAAAAGGTGTTAATACGTATGTTCATGAAATTGTTCAAAGGCTAGATGATTAACTGTACCGCCGTGCAAGTTCAGTGTACTTTGGGAATGAACATCTACGATATCATTTTCAATCAATGTGAATTAATAATGGTCGAGATGAAATTCAACATGAAATTCTTCCAGCTACTAAATCATTGGTCTTTTTATTGCCTTTCCCATTAACTAATGGAAGTAAATTTAGTCAGCATTCGAACAAACACTCAATAAGCTTTGTCCAATATATTTCTAAATGTTATCAAACATAATACAATGGTCATTGAACGTAACGTTATTCCAAAATAAACAAAATGGCGTATTTTGAAAAGCCAAGAATAATAGTCTCCTTCCGTTTAGAGATTATTTGCACTCGGTCATAATCATTAAAGCGTTCAATATTAGTAGCGGCTGTAAATTATCAGAAAAAAGAATTTTTCTGTTTGTTGATAGGGGAAATGTAATTGAGTGTTCAATTTCATTCGCCTGACTAATTAGGTACATGAGTGGACGAAACGTAAACATGAAATGGCCTAGAGACAATTTACACCTGGTTGACACTTGGGTAATTATAAAGTGTGAAAAGGTACCGACTACGAACACCTCTGGTTTTTATCCCTTCATTCAGACTGACCGAGGGAAAATACTTAAAGCGACTTAGTGTATTCGGTGAAAATCGTTGAAAATCGGCTTATTACGTAAGTTCTTTATAGTAATGGTTTAGATCAAAGCTCTTCAGCAAATATTAAGTGTATTTAGCTGATGGGCTGGATAGAAAATCAGAATTGGATTATAGAATGATAATAACATTCTATTTATGATAAAAAATCTGGCGTAATATGATAAACATAGAATGTTGTTTTATACAGTAGAACACATGTATGCTTGATTTAATATGAAACACAATTTATTTTTTTTATTTTTAAAATTTAGATATTGTTATATCTTTCCAGGAGATGATAAAAGACGTCTGATATTGGAACATTGGAGAAAATGGCTTGATATTGAAGAATATTCACTGGATTTTATATCAAAATTGGAATTTAGTTACAGCGCTGTAAAAATGTAAAATGTAAAAAAGTGATGAAAATGTTAGTGGAATAAAATAATAAAGTGAAAGTGTTTTATAATTGAAGTGTTATATGTGAATGGCAAGTGGTTAATTTATGGTGAGGTAACTATGGCAATGCCAAGACAAACTTCACCGTTATGTGTTCTTGTTACAGTAATTCTGTGTTTGACACCAGTTTTCGCGAGTGCTGGTTTAGTACAGCGGACGAATACAATTTCAGTAAAAGTTGGACGAACTATATTTTTGAATGCGGATGATATTGAGATAAAACAATTAAGGAGAGAAGAGGCTTGTCGGATTAAAGTTGATGAAAATGACCCAATCACACAACGTGTGGGAACTATTGAACCAAAGGTTAGTTAGTTTAATGTTTAAGTCAAAAACAAATAGCAGCTCTTGTATGTTTCCTTTATATGACTTCTAGCGTTTATATTATATACCCTTTACTAAGTTTGTTTGTTTGGGTTTTACGGCGCACCAACACAAAAAGGTCATATCGCGCCGACAGCTATTAATGATACTAATAATTCAAACTATATTGATGATGTAAAAATCCCTTTACTAAGTGTTTTAAAATCTAACAGTTTCCCTAATTGCTGAGTCTATATTTTGGTTTCCCTTTACAATGAAAACACTATATACGAGTACGTGGTACACCCTCGTAGTATTTGCCAAATTCTTCTGGTAACAAGACGCTCAATTTTAATACTTATGACACTTACATGCTCTCTTTAAACACTCAGTAAAGTATTTTAGACTAAAAATTATCCTGCTAAAAGTGTTGTTCACCGGAAAGCGTTGATGACGATATAATAATATTTTGAAAAACTGTACGTGTTATTGTTGTTTAATCGTCGTTTTAGACTAAAACAGGTAATTTCAAAATTCAATCTAAATCTGAATACGTTATTCAACTGAATTACAAAAAAACTCTTGTTAAATAACATCTGTATATAACTTGAATGCCTAATACCTTATAGTCAGCTTCAATAGCCACATACAGCAGCAACATTTGTATATATACATATTACATATGTACTATTAGAAGATTTTCTGAAGTGCAACATTTCAAAGTACTTCTACATCCATATAATTAAGTTAGAATGTCTATTTTAGTGTTTGGATGTGTATTATCAAACTGGCAACATTTATCGTCTGGGTCTGTGTTGATAAACGATTTAGTAACAAAACTTACCAAAAATAATCAGTGATATGGGGTGTGTTCTGATCGATGTGCTACATCACTAATGTCCGAGTCAATACTAATCATTTCTGACAAAGTTTGTACGTCTGTTGATAATTCCTATCTCTGTAATCCTATTTATAATGAGCTTCACTATTGACAGTATTCTGCATCTATCAATCGTTCATGTCTCGTCGTACTCTCGTCAGCAACGATAATTGGACAAATTTTCATCAAATATATCATTTACGTTAGTTAGAGAGATTTCTATAGCGAACTGATTTCATTAGGCGATAATTCATCACGTATGTTTTCTTCTGGAAAAAAAGGCGCGCGCGCGCAACAATTTCTTGACTCTTCAATACGAAGGCGGAAAAGCTAAGCTCTTCTCCGAGGCGTACTTGATTGATTTGATAGACAGGAACATTTCTGTCAAATGTTCTGACCGACTCGGTTATTTCTAAATAATTATACTTGTAATTGTTCCTGTCAGCGTGTAGTTGTCATATTTTCAAGATGTATCTTGTCAGTAATGGTAAATATTCATGTTTGCTCCAAAGATAACATCAAAACATCAAGTGCACATTATAGATAATTATTCAAGAATACCAACAAAACATCTATGTGATACATGTATGTGACTGTCTTATCTCCGGGTGGCAAAACTTACCATAAAATATAACTGTTCATTTTGTCAAGGTCTGCTATAAGCTACAAGACAGTTGTGTCTGATCTAGTTGATATATGCATGAAGTATGTGCACTCAACGGCAAACCAGTTGTGTTTCATTTACAAAATACAGCAAAGTGTCACTATGAAGAATAAATCAAAATAAATGGTCCTAATAATGCAATGGTCTTTATATTGAAATATTTAAAAAAAAATTATTATTGCTTACTTTTTCATAAACAAAGATAATACACAAAGAACAATACAATACAAGACATTCAGTAATAATAATAAAAAAGCTGTAAAATAAGTGAAGGTTTACACTCATGGTGACAGTTTAGGGATTTAGAGAAGTTATAATAACACTACTATTCAATTGTTGTAGTATAAAAGAGAAAAAAGTATGTTAAGATTCATATGAATATTTGAATCTGTACATGTGATGGAGGTAATCATCTCTGTAGAGGTTAATTATAAATAAATACACTTTTCAACAGTAGAAGTATCTTATTCGCCTATTAAGCATTTTGGACTTAAAGATTGTCAAACGTCACATGATTTGCTATATGCTCGTGAAAGCGGAACGTTACTATACTATGTATGTACTCAATGAAGAAGGCTGAGTACTTTAAAGAATGTTGGTATAAAGATCGCTGAACGTTTTTACTGACATGTTGGTCTGTATTTACTATTTAGTAGATTGACGTTCTGATTTCGCACCAAATTAGATTCGTATCTTTCATAATTACAGACAACTGCGTAAATTTATCATAAAAATTGACAAGTATCATAGAGAACCTCAGGCAAATATCTACAGTACATGAATAACGTGTCAGGTATTTCAGATACGGGTACCTGTCAATCTACAAGATGTTAATTAATTTTGAAAGACGTCGAGTCATTAACCTATAATTATCTTGTATACATTCATAGCTAACTCGTACACGCCTCTGACAATGCTTGTCTTGTTTTAGACCAGAATCTCATCTTTACTATCATATAATATAGTGTAACATTAACGAACAGTATAGATGGATTATACAAACATGTTTTATTACCATGGTTAAGGATAAAATATACATTTACATGTAGTTTCTAACTTCTAGGAAAAGCGACTTTACTAACATGTACATTTAATCCTGAGATATCTATTACAGTAATAAGCAATGCTTTTACTGAAACGGCAAATACATTTTTCTCAACTTGAATTTTGTTTTATTCTATAGCTGAATTAAGAAGTTACAAGTTATAACTCTGGGTTTATTGTATGTCGTGTCCATGGCATGTTTGAACACATGGACATGCTGTATTACTTCTCGGATAATTATATTCTGAAACCAGTCGCCTCACAATCACAGTCTGGAAATATGTTTTTGTCGTACAGAAGTTATGTTAAGCCATTTAGCTGATAATATATACGTGCGTGTATATCGTGACTCAAATCAAATGTAACCTGATAAAAATCCATAGTCCGAACCGAGATTCGCACCCACGACCTCTCGAGTCGTAAGGGGACGCTCTACCATTTCACCATAAAAGCTAGCTTGAAGGCAAGGAAATACAAGTGTCGTATCATACCTCTGCAACACAAAGTCTAATGTCCTCCTCTTGCTTCTTTGAAACCGTAACCACTTCACTATCACGACTCTAGGTGGTTAGAAATAAAATGAATCATATTTTTAATACAACTTCATTATGATATCTCTGTATCTTCTAGTTATATAGATTATCTTAACTTTAACCACTGGACTGTCCGCTATATTGTCCATTTACTAATCTAACATAGTTATCAAGTAGTCATGCAATTTTCCATCGTCTTTCAAATTTAAAACATTTCCATTTGTAGTTGTTGTAACAGTTAGACAAGAAATGTTGAGTTGCTAGCTTTCCTTGTTTTAAGTTCTCCATTGTTAGAAACAAACATGAATATGAACTGCCATTGGCGCAGTGTATTTCCTAAATAAGTTACAAATGCGTTTTCCAAAGTTGCAATTCTATTTTCACAAATTCTACAAGTTTTGAACTGTTAATGTCAATGCTGGGGGCATTCTGTAAGTTGTAAATGAGTAAGCCATGCGGAAGTGATTTGTTTTTATCGTCAAAATAACACAATGATCAATATTCTGAACGCTACGTTATCTGATAGAATTACTCAATTAATTTGTAAACTTTATTTCAGAAAATACTTAAGTCAGGCAGTAAATTATTAAAGTAAAGCCACAATTATAAACATAACAGTTCAAATTACAACTTTAACAGACCATCAAGCTATTTGTGATAATTAGAGTATTGTGTCACGCGAGCTTACCGGAAATTAAATACAGGTAACTCAATATACAGAAGTCAGGGCCATTTTGAATCACGAAATAATAATTATTTATCTAGGAGTACGAGTATACAAGAACACAAGTCCTTATAACATGAGTGTGCGATCTTAAATTGCTCGAAGTAGGATTAAATATTGTTGAAAATACACGATCAAAATTTGCAAAGTTCTGATAAATATGTTTTAATTGCCCAATTAATAAAGCTTTAACATGTTTGTGGTTTCTACGAAAGACTAACGATGACCTCGGAGATTAAACTAGACGTTTCACACTTTTAATGTGCATTTAAAAATCAATTTTGAAACTTAACTCTTTAAAATAACTTTTATACTTCACACTTAAGACAGCCAACACGTATTATTCTTGTTTTGTTTGTTTTGTTTTTGTTGGGTTAAACGCCGTAGCAACACATAGTATAGGTCATATAACGGCGGTCGGTCAACCTACTCACTGTTCCTGGAAAGGCTAAATCTCTGGATTTAGCTGATAACCAACTACTAAGTGCATACTTTCGTCAGTGACTGACAACTGCCCTACAAAATTAAGAATCATTGGTAGGAGGGAGAATGGCGTGCTATATAAAACACTATATACTGTATACTTATAGTGCTTTTGATTCGAACCGTGCTGGTCGCCTGTGGTATGATGAACTATAAACGTAAATTTTGGTCATGACCCATATAGAGAAAATTTAAGAGTCTGAAAAGCTCTGTTATTATGAACTGTCGATATACTATTATATGTGGGACAAAAGAGATTGTAAAGTGCGTAAAGTGAAATCCATGTTATATCATATTTATGTGACATCCAAACTGGTATTTTTGTAGCTCATTTTGTCACTTTTAGAGTTCACTGTTCTAAGATAACTAAAGTTAATGTCCTTTTCATTCTCACCTACGCCATTGTCTGTTTGAACACCTTTATGTTTCAAACTACTCCTAGATTGAAGAAGGTAATTTGGAATTCGAGTCTCTCTTCACTAGATTTAGGTACTCATTCTTAAGTTACACCCATTTAGTCAAGTGGGCGGTCTTTAACAATGATGAACATAACACCAACACTTTCTTTAATGTTACTTGGTATTATATTTTTTCACATTTTTGTCAGTCGTAAGATTTTTTTACCGATCCTGTCTGAGCGCTCCATTAATTTCTCATAAAATAAATTAGGGATGTAACTTCGTAAATAAGTTTTTTATTGAATAAGAAAGTGAAATGATTCACTTAAAAAGTGATATTAATTCTGTCTATATCAATAGTGAAAGTATTTAAAATTGTTTGAAAACTTGATAATTTATTAACTGTATAATATTAGTATAACTTTATATAATGACTATTAGAGATTGATATGATATCAAGACACACAAAAATTCTGAACTTTTGGAAATGGTTATGTTATTTAAGTTGTTGCTTATTTGTTGGGTTTAACGCCGTAGCAACACGTTGTTAGGTCATATCACGGCGGTCAGTCAACCTACTCACTCCTCCTGGAAAGGCTAAATCTCTGGATTCAGCTGTTAACCAACTACTAAGCGCATACTTTCGTCAGTGACTGACAACTGCCCTACATAATTAAGAATAAGGTAGGAAAGAGAATGGCCGTAAAAATAATTTCATTACCAAGCTCCACGAAAGTATGCCAGCCCTATTTTAATTGTACGTCCTATTTTAAACTGTCAGAGTAATATGAGACGGACATGTGACCAAACCATTCTTCCTTGGGAGCAACAAATGCAAATGTCTACTGTCTGATATAAAGACTGAGGATCAGTTGTTGGTCTCAAACCCACGCTTTTCTGTAAAGTAAGAGGTTACTGGGATTTGATGATTGCGGCGTAAACCACTCGACCACGGAAAAGGGATCGAATATTTGAGCGAAGTTCTTGTTGCAAACTCTATTGTAGACACCGAAGACGAAAACACGCTGCAATACCTCTTAGGAAAAACATTAATAAAGACACGCAATGTAATTAAATAGCAAAATCGTCGTTAGCAAAACTTCTTCAAGATATTCAAAGAAATACTTATATTAACAGATAGATCTCTGATGTTGATGCATGATGTCGAATCATTGTAATTATATCAACATATGAATTTTATATTTTTTGTTATGTTCAACAATAAACATGATTTGTATTAACTTTTTTGCTTCATTTTATCAACAACGTTCATACATCTTAATGCTTAATTAAAAGTGAAAACCACGTATTTGTTGAAATATTGCCAATAACATAAAACAGTTTCTTTATTTTCACAATATAATTAATACTGGTTAGCCTTCTGTTTAATGTCTGCTGCAACCTGGCATACCACATGGTCAGGGGTATTGTGGGTAGAATTATATCCCGTAGGCATTGTGGGAGGAACTACATTCCACGTGCATTGTGGATAGAACTATCACGTGGTCGAGCTCAAAGCGAAGCATTGTAAATTGAACTATCACGTGATCAGAGGTCAAAGAGGAGCTTTGAAATTGAACTATCACGTGGTCAGAGGTCAAAGAGGAGCTTTGAAATTGAACTATCACGTGGTCAGAGGTCAAAGAGGAGCATTGTAAATTGAACTATCACGTGGTCAATGGTCAAAGAGGAGCATTGTAAATTGAACTATCACGTGGTCACTGGTCAAAGAGGAGCATATAGGTAAACCTGTCACGTGGTCAGAGGTCAGATAGATGAGCATTGTTGGCCGAACTGTCACGTGGTCTAAGGCATTGAGGGTAAAATATCACGTGGTCAGAGGTCAGTTAGAAGCATTGTGGGTAGAACAATATATGGTCTGAGGCATTGTGGGTAGAAGTATCACGTAATCAGAAAGGTTCATTGTGGGTAGACCATTCACGTGGCCAGAGATGAGCCTTATGGGTAGACTGTGTTTTCTGGAAGAACCACAATGTGTCAAGAAGGAATGTATGTAACTGTTATATCAGAAATGTTACGCTGTTATACACTTGAGTTGTTTTACATTTTATAAAAGTTTCTGGTTTTTAAGACTCTCTCAGACATGAGGTCTTTTATATTCCTGAAACAAAACTTACTTAAAGATCTAAAACAAAGGCGTTATTTTGGTATGTGTGTAATGCTTACATCAGTTTGGAAATCAGTCCACTGGTAATTTATTTTATATCGTCGTTTTTTCTGTTTCTGTGAAATACTTGCCAATAAGCAGTTCAAATAGAAATGTGTAATTAATAGATCTCTGGCAGACAATGTTAAATTGATACTAAATAGTTTAAATTGTTAGATTTATTTAACATTAATTGATCATAAAATTGAAGTTTTTGCAGCACAACATACTGATTAATGTTGTTAAAACATACACCAAACAATGTGGTCCCCATATGATACCATTATAGCAAAATATAATCCATACACGAATGTAAGTTCATATGATCTTATTCAAGAAATACTCATACAATCCAACTAGGCTTTACCCAAACAGATCGTACGTCGGAATAAATTTTAAGAAGGGTAGCAATTTGGAATTATACTATAAATGAGTGTACTGCATTAAACCAGAATTACATAAGGTAACTAACTAGATGTGACATTAACGTCGATTTTCCTCCATAAGACGTTGTTGTCGGCTTTCTGAAAGGGTATGTTCGTTATGCTACAATGCGTACAAAACTGAAACCAAAACACTGTTTATATGAACAATACAATGAACTAGTCTACGACAAGGGATGTTCAGAATGACAATAACATATATTATTTTAATATGTTCTATGAGAGTCTTGATGGTGTAATGGTAAAGCGTTCTACCATTACAAGCATGATGACCAAGGGGTAGTGGTAGTGTCGCACTAATTTTGATAAAATGAACTATATAACTTTTATTTTCAATAGTGCCTACCTCTGGATTGGATTGGTTCATTTTTAATGTTTACTTAAACACGATTTGTTATTTTGTATGAACTATATGTGAGCTGGTCGTCTTAAAATGACCACAATTCGTGTTGACATGACGTTAAACTCAATAAATAAAATCTCATTAGATACTATCTTCCAGTAAACCATAATACCTTAGTTATACATGAAATATCAATTCCTTGTCTTAATCCTTCACAACTTTGTGTATTCTACAATCTTAATCATGTGATACATTCACACGACAAGTTGAGAGATAAATCAAAGTATTTGTTCTTGCTGTTCATATATACAGTGTCCTCAAAAAGTCCTAGGACAAAATCTTGTTTTTAAGATAATCGATTTACATTCACCAATAAAACAAAGTAATTCCAAATTAGCATTATTTAGTTTGTCAACGTTTGATTCAAACTATGAGACAAGAATAAGCTTTAGTTGATAAAACTACTTGCAGTATGCTTGGTTAGTTTTTCTCGACTTTTTTTGTTCAATAACTTTTGGAAGGCACTGTATACATTGTGGAGAATTCAACAGAAGTATTATTGGGATCAAATCAAATAAAAGGACTAAGTCAAGAACAATATTAACTAGATGTCCAACATAATCAAGTAATAATATCTAACAATGACTTGCATTCATATACGTGACTATTGTATTCATATAGGAACAATGGTTGATATTTACAAATGTATACTTTATATTTACCCTGAGATTTTCTCTCTAAATTTATTATATTTATTGGTTATATTTGATTAAATATCATTCTTGATGGACAGGGAAACATTTCTGTCTTTAGATATAAATGGTTCAGTGACGTTGATGATGTCGTGAACTTTGGTTAGAGTTTTGAGGTTATTAGCGAGGCTTCTACATGTATAGAAGTAAATGTTACAAAATATATGATTGTCCGAAAAGTAATCTTTTGTTTTCAACTATTTTTTCTAACTAACACTACTTTAAATGCTCTTTATATTTTGAATAGTTGTTTTAGGGCGATTTTGTTCCAATAAACGCCAGTAGATACCAACAGAAAGTAGATCTTTCTAAAATAAATACAACTTTATATCTGACTCTTAAAGGTACTAGTTCACAGATTGATTAAGTTTTTCTATATTTTCAAAATACTATTCAGTGTCTGTAATTGTGTAAAAAATTAATGCTTGATATTTTAAGACATTTTTATGACCTATATGATGCAAGAAATATACAATAAAAGTTACAAAAAATGCACTAATATTGTCTATACCGTGATATACGGGGTAGATATTTACTACATGAAACACCATCATTTGTAGTCCAAATGTTGCTTCTAAAAATATTCCCATACAATTTTGATAGTTTTAGAAAAAGTTGATATTTAAATTGAAATCTGTGAATGAGTACCTTCAGTTTTATCAACATTATGATTAATGTGTTACTCTCTGATTTTGTAATGACTTATAATAAGTATTTGGAATTACGAGAAGATTTAGCAGACAGAATTAAGATATCCGAGCATTTTTGTCACAAAAAAACTTAAGATACACAGCGTAAGTCAAGAACATTCTTGAATTGTTAAGCATTTTCCGTATTAATTTCAAATAAATTTAAATTATACAAAATGGCGTATTCCTTCTGAACATCATTTCATTGTATGTCTTCTTCAAAGGACTTTTTGCTGCTACACATTCATAAAGTTGACCTAAGCTTATTTTCTGTAAAATATTTCTTTGTGTGTGATAAAATGCACAGCATACAATTTCAACAAATAATAAATTATCTAAAACTGACTTCGTGTGTGGATGAGATAAATACCACTTATATTATATCAACATACTTGACGATATAATATTACATCAAAACTAAATTATGACCACTTTTATAAACACCTTACGTTTCCTCTCGTAAAATTATACACTTACTAAACACTTTAATTCAAAAGTGTAAAAAATCTACATTGCTAACTTCAAATAATTGATGAGTGGGCAGAGTTTTGCGGAACAAGAACTAAAAGTATTTTCTCCTTCAAGACTTAAAACAATCAGTCCTTTTTGATGTCGATAATGGCAGCATTGTTCACCTCGTTTGCTCTGGTAGTTTTATTTGTTCCAAAAGCGTTCGGCTGTATTTGCTCAAGTGTTTCGAAATGTACATTATGAAAACTAATGACTTAATTTATGAAATGCATTTTAAAATTAAAACTTTTGGCGGCTAATGTGCTAGACAATTTACAAAATTAAGAATGTATTAAATGTAATTTAGATGTTTAAGATGGGTGTATTACAGACGAAGAAGTAGGTGTAAGATTTCATACAAAATAAATGGAATAAAGTAAAGAAAAAATAAAAATCTTAAATAACATCATTCAGCCAAACCAGACGGTAATTAAGCAAAAACAAACTTGTAGTGTAATTAAAACTTGCCTATTGCAGAGAGATTTGGATAACGTCTGGCTTCAGAAATCATAGAACTTCCTCAAAATCTTTTCATCTTTTCGACCTAAAGTTTGCTCTTAGAAACCATATTAACTTGTCTGTCCCTAAGTGGGAAGACTTATAGGCTCTCGTCTGCTAATATGTCTTCTGCTGTAGACATTAATGCAGCCATTTTAAGTTATTTAAGCCTATAGTTCCAACAATTTATGTCTTAGAGAGATATTCCAGAAGATGGAAGTAGGAGACATGACATAAGAACTTGTCTTTGATTTACAACATCATATTTTACTAATAGATTTCTTTTTCCCTACAAAGTACAAAGTGGATTTTTAAGAGATGTGAAGAAAGAAGTTAACTGTTTACATTTCTCTTGTCAGAGGATTTATATCCTAACAATATCTCTTTGTTTAACATTGTAAGTACAACATAACAATTGGTTTTATGTTTCCCATTGGACATATTTCTCTCTCAAAGACTTTCAGGATGATAGTTAGTTATATATCAATGTTTACCGACCACTAATATATTCCCAATCTCTCTCGTGTTCTCTGACCACTTTGTGTGATATTCCTTACTGCACATTCTGCCTTGAACTTCTTCACATCTAGAATCTTCCTTTGTTTTAAGACAATTACATTCTTGTTAAAGATGCCAAAGTATTGTTTATTGTTTAACATTCTTTCTCAATGATGGCAATAAGGTTATACAATGTTTCATTCTAAAACAAAAATACCAAACTATATACAATCTATCATTTTTGGACCAAAGTCGAATTAAGGAGTGCTGCTGTTTCCTTATGTCAAGAAATTTGTTGAACGCAGTTGTCGGCATTCCATCATGCGCTCTCTTTGTGAAGATCATGACAAATATAACTCACATAAATGGAATACCTTTAAAAAATTGGTATTTACATAACCTTTTTTAATGTGCCGACTTCTGGGTCATTATTTGTAAACTTTTATCAAGCGACATCTTAGAGGGATGGCACAGAAAGTACCGTTCAGCAACGAGGTGCATCATGGCTCCACAGTCTTGGTCACTGGTCCACAATGAATAATCAACTATGAAATACATCATGGCTTTGTAACCTTACCACTGCACTATCTATTTATTGTCTGGAAATATTTATAACAACAAGAACATAAGATCTCTGTAGTGTTGTCTATGTCAGACATATTGTGTCATCTTAAACGAAATGTTATGATAACTCGAGTTGCATTTTCCTCTCCAGTGTGAGGTGTAAAATAACTTCAAATATAAAACCTATCATTTTTGTATTTTCGTAAGAATTCAATTTACGACCAACCAAGTGTTGATAGAACTTGACTAAAATCTGAACTCCCAGCAGGTAGAAAGTGTTTGTTACAATTTATATATAGTGAATCAAGCTGAGAGCTATGGTACCTGTAGACCAAACAGAGATGTTACGGTAATATAACACTGTGTTCAAAAGAAAATTGATAGGACCTAAAATATTGTATGATACCATATGTTAAGATTAATTACATTAAAACGTTAAACATATGTATAATGTAATATCTGGTTCTAAAATATTGCTGCATGGAACTTGTGGTATTTTTGTTACATATTTCACTATGGTGCAAGGGGATGGTGTTTGTTTTTACACCATGGATTTCATCTAAATTTTATAAGGTATTATGACTGACTTTCACTTTGTCTAATCTCTTATTTTATTATATTAGAGTAAAAGTTTTGTATATTTGCCAGTTAGAGTGCAAAAGTCATCTTTATGAATCATTTGTAGCCTGTTTTCTTGTATTCTGAAATTATACATCTAGAAGGGGCTCGTATTCCTCTAATATCTCGTTAGAGTCGCCATTGATATCTGCACGTGTATTACAACATCCTTGTAGTACAGGTGAGAGAGAGGAGAGATCATTGCAGACCTTATTATAATCATTTTGTTTAAGAAAATGCAGACTCATGATTAAATTTGAAATATTTTCACACTATCTCATGAATTTGCAGGGAAATGTTTATCATGTATTCTGATACATTCTATCAACCAGGTGCCGGTATGAGATCAAAGGATGATGCGTTCAATTGTAGGAATAATGCTTTATATTCATTTACAATATAATTAATACAATATTGAAAATACAAAATATTTAACAGAAAAGAATTACCAATGTTCTGCCTTCACAGATGTTAAACGTATTGAACATTGTAATGTTATATTTACGTGTTACCAATTGAAGCCATGGTATGAAATTATATGTTTGATTTACCATTTGGTTGGAATTGTTCAAATGTCTGTATTTACTTAAATATATAATCATTGCTTCAGTCATTTTTGATATCCATGTATGGAAACCACACACACCATGCTGTGAGTCTTACAAAGATGAACGTTTGTTACACTTCAACATTTCTTTATAAAAAACACATGGTACGACGTCTCGTTCTGACCATCTTGACATCGCTCGCTTGCCATAAAGGCACGATCTGAAAATACAATGTAAGGCCACGAAAGTACGATCAAAGGTTGCAAAATTACAAGTTGCTATCAACTTCGTATCGTCGCGACCTCACATTGCGTTTTCGTGCCATCTCATTTGGTCGACAATTACGGAAGACGATGGCCTTAACAGGAACCCACAATACAGTGTTAGTAATTGCAAGTTAGTTCACACCATTTAATTACAATTGCATTAAATGACAATTTAGGCAACTCTTGTAAGTTTAAGTAAATAAGTTGATCAAAGAAAAAAAATGTTTGAATCGTTAGAACACCCAGTGTGTGCTGTATGGTATTTAGCAGATGAATACTGCAGACTGGTTTACCCTTGTGATCTTTTATATTGTTCTATAACCAGTCAACGAACACAGGTGTTCAATACAAAAATGAAACTATAATATAAAAGGTTGAATTGACGTAATAAAAATCTTATAAGATTAAGCTAATATTTGTTTTGATAAATAAAATTTGTATTTTTTATGGAAAAAATAAAATCAAAATTGATAAGAGTCATTGGAGGCGATAAAGTCGAGATAGTACGGTATGGTTCCGGTTGATTTATAATTTATTTTATGAAAAAATGGCAATTTATTCTATTTAGTTCTTATTAATAAACCATTTAAGTTAAAGGGTAACATAAAATGGCTTACGTGATTTGACAAAAGTTGCCATTTGTAATAATTATTTTCTTTTTTTTTCAATTTTAAAAATAGCGATATTGTATATATTGCCTTGTTGAGTGCATGGAGTATGTCTAAATTGATTTCAACATGCTATTATAAAATTCATCTATTAGCCTGCACAAATCCAGGCCTCTGTATTTGATTGACTGCACATTGAATAAAACTGAAAAAGAATACATTGAATACTTTATTAATGTCTTCATACTTAAAAAATGTGTTCGTATATTTTGTGTCGATTCTCACAATTATCTTAATATTATTCTTAACAATTATATCATCATTACTATGTTTCATTCTGTGTCATTTTAGTTATTTCTTTCTTTCTATTCTCGCTAGTTGTTAAAAGAAGTTTTAAATGGACAACATCACATCTTTTGAACCATCATTATATTAAGGTCATACCGTTCACTTTCTAAAATCACTCATGCAAAATCTTAAAATCTTAAAATTAATAAACAAATAACAATAAATGTAACAATGTAATATGAAATATAAGTGAGTACAATTTTAACTACATCTAGTTTATCTGTAGTTCACACAAAAAACAAAGATCAAAAGATTTTTGGTTGATGTAAAATGATCATTGTATTTTTTTGTCAGAGTAACTTCAAATTTAAGAGATGATATAGTTTGACTCTATTTTAAACTTATTTAAATACAATCATGTCTATTGTAAATCATTATGACTTTCACATCGAATATTACCACGTTACCTTAAACAACAACAACAAACAACATCCCAAGTATGATGTACTCTTTTTTAAAAGACATTACTTGCCTAATTGATCATAATCAAAACATGATTGGTATTGGCTGAAATGTTTCACTATCTTTGATAACTTGTTTTATTTTACGTTTCCAAACCCAACGGTCGAGTGGTACAGACTATCAGTTGACAACAAGAACTGTGATATAATGAACAGCGAACTTACGAGGTTTACGTGTAATAACGTTGAAGCTACGATCATGGTGCATTGTCTATTAAATTTCTTTTCATATCCAGCTTTCCATGTTAGATATGAGACCACGACAGATTATACCTATCAATAAAAATATACAGATTATGCCTCAGTCCCATAAAATCGTGGCTTGTTGCGGACCCGTACGTGCAGACAGCCGTAGACCGTGGGAAACCGTTTTAAGGTGACGGTACGCACATGGCACAAAACAACACCCGTACAGAGCTGTAGCTGGAAGATATGCAAGTTCAATTCATACTCGGTCACGATTTTGTTCACGAATTGACTTTGAAACCAATACGTGTATCCTGGGCTCATCTCACGGACTCTGGTAAAGACGTAACAGTCGGTACTGGTATGCAAGAGTTCGTACGGGTCCTTGCGGAGCTTGATCGCACGGCGCCCATGTACTTGAGTACTCACGGCTATTTTTATGTTTATGGGACTGTAGCTTTAGATTGTCAAATTTCTTTTATGTAAAGTTATCGGTACATGGTGGAAGAGTTAAGCAAATTGGGTAGAAGAAACACGTTCAGGAAAGTCGATCAGTTGAGTCAGTCGCCAAAAATACCAAATTAAAATTGATAAACAGTGTAAAAACCAAAATGATAAAATCGGCAGTACAAAAAATATATGGAAGAATGAGTTTTTCACTGAGAGATAATTTTACTCAAGTACACTTTCGGTTATTATTGCTTTTTAAATGTTGAATGAACGTTTTTGACAATATTCTTCGGTTCATTCCTCCCACAGTTTCTCAAGTCAAGATTTTTGTTATTAATATTTACAATGAAATGTGAAAGTCAGATATGGAGTTACTGAGTACAACTTGTAAATCATTTTAACGATAATGAAAACCTCAATATGCAGAGAAATATGAATTTTATCATTTTAATGTATTAAAGCGAGTTCATCGAACTAAACATTTTTATCTTACATATACATGAGTACTGCATATGGCTTGAAATGTTGTGGAACTGACCTATGGGTACAGCATCTTTCATGTTTACTTCATAATGAAGGTAGTTTTTTTGATAACATCAACGCAAGTCCGAAGCAGAAAGCAACAACAACATGTTTAATATTCGTATTGTTTTGTACATATGTTCCTCTTGGTTAAAAGTTCAACACATCTGTTTAACTTGGCATCGTTTAATAACTCATTTATTTTAATTGGTTTTCTTCAATATTAGTTTATTTAATGAATCAAGATTATAATAGAAATTTAAATGTTTGAATTAAATATTTGAAGTTTTCACATGTTGTATATAGGTTGTAAACATTGACCTGAGACATGGAAACTTTGATCTTTTAAGCAACGTGAAGTGTATGTAGTGTGCTATGTATTAAACTATTATACCGTTTTATGTCAAGTCTATTCTATCAGCTATGCATTTATCAAATCAGTATTGTTACTGAAAGATGCAATGCATAGATCTAATCAACTTCAACAAAATTAATAATTCAGAAATGGTTAGCTCTCTAAATTTTAATCCACACAATACATATGGGTTATTGCAAATTATGCGGTTTTTTGACGCTTCTAAGGTCCAAGGGTGCATATTATCAAGGGTCTTGCGATCTTTTTCAGTCGTAAATCCTTCTATAATGCATTGTTAAATTATCGTAAGATTTTTGATAATTTCAGCCCAAATGCTTAACTTGAGATAGAAAGGTTCCTGTAATTGGACCATTCTGCTATTAAGACCAACGTTTTTGATTGTTTTAATAGTGGAACTTTACTGTACTTCAGGAATAAAATGTGCCAAATGCCTTTAGCCTCGAAGACTTATAAATAATGTACAATCCGTGAATTTTAGAATTCGTCAATATTTCTTATTTATCAAAAAATGAAATACAATCTGGTGACTATAGAGATATCTCCGAGTTTATAAGAATAACAAAAGTCTTACAACTATTTTCATACCCTTACAATATTGTGTAAATACGTATGTGTCTAGTTTAATTAATCAACATAGAAATGAAGGGTCGCTTATGTAAATGTCACAAAATATTACAATATATGTCATATATAGACATTATAACATTTGATTTATATATTGTTTGTACCTTTAATATATAACAATACTTTTGTAATGTAAACTTTAGTATTGTATAGACATTTAACATGACGTAATCTTTAACCCTTACTTGTCATACATCAGGGACGGGTCCAACTTTGAGTCAGGGGGTCGGGGCCCATAGACTTTCGATTTAGATAAAATTGGGAATATATTTTTTTCTATGCGTAACCTCTATGGAAAATTTGTTTGGATGGCATTGGAGGATATTTTCGCTCCGCACTTGGTGGTCACGTGGTACATGTCTGAAATAACAAACTAGTTGTTGTTGTTTTCTTTGATATCAACATAATGAATGATAGTATATGAACATTTAGGTTGTATAAATATTTCAGACTTGCTAACATTTGTAGGAGGTCTAAGATACAGATATATAACTGTTACAATATAATATGAACACATAGTTAAATGTAAGAATATTTGAGACTTTATTAATTACTCAATACTCTGGTACTTTAATTGTTTATCTCATATACACTAAACATCTACACATGTATTATATATTTCTATATATTTTATAGTGTACATGTATTTTATTGTTTATTATCATTTCTCATACACCTGTAATGTGCTGACAGAAAAAATAAATTGTAATACTGTAAGCTTCAAAGAACATTTTGGACTCAAAAACTAGCAATGATGTTTTACTTGGGGTATGACACCTACGTAACATTTAAATTCATTTTCAATCTGTTTTTAAAATAAACAATATTCTAAATTTTCACAGGTCAAGTAAAACTGTACTCCCTGATAAGCATGAACCACTTATCTTTCACGGCACTTACCAGTTTACATTACGGGAAGAAGTATGTGTAAGCGGTCGGATAGCTCAGCCGGGACAGCACTCGCCCTTTAAGCGAGGGGTTCTGGGTTCGAGTCCCGGTCTGGCTTCATATTTGTCTAACCCTGTGACATATCCATCAAATGAAGCACAAAAAGAGCAAAAATAGCGGAAAGAGACAATTTAACGAAAAGAACGTTCTAATTAATTTCAAGACACAAATTCAATAATACAGATACATGTATAATACCCTGTATGGCCGTACCGCCGCACCAAACACCGGGTTTTATCCTTACTTAATGAAGTCGTTGGTCTCAAGGGTCCCAGGACTAAGTATATGGGATCAAAGGATTATGTATCAAAATCTCCAGTTTTCTTTGATCGAGAATCGATTATAGTTAGAATTAACTAGATTAATTAGTTTTCTGGTATTTCTGTCTGATGTTTGTTTACATGACCTAAAGACAATACATACAAACTGTACTGAACAATGGTGAAAGTTTGTGTTCTAAAAACTGGAAATATTGAAGAAAATATGGAACTGGAGAAATGAGTTTGTAGTTCTGATTTATGATATAATTCTGTATTTAAACTTTTACACCTAGCGAACAAAAACTGTATTTAGCAAATACGCATTTCGTACATTTTGTATTTAGTTTGCGGCGTTCTTATAATGACAAAAAATCAAAACAGTAAAACAATTCCCTTTTTGCTTTTTAGGTATGTAGAATGTCAGTGTTGTTTTTACTGTTACTCTTCCTGATAAATTTTAAAACTTCTTTTTAGGGCTGATTTGTATATCAATAATTTCAGTATGATTGCTTGAAAAAAAGAATCTGTAATTTTTATCATATTAAAATTTTAACTAGAATAATTACTGAAATGGTGAATTTCAAGAGGACTAATTTCTCTAGATCAAACAAATGGCACAAAACTCATGTATAGTTGTATATTTTGTATTAATGAACCTTTATGTGAGTAGTATGGTGGCATATTTCTGCCACCAGATAACCACATAACCTAACTAGTTAATTAAGTGGTTAACTAGTTACGTAACTAGTTAACCAGATAATTATCTAGTTAATTAAGTAGTTAACTAGTTACGTAACTAGTTATTTTTTACAATAAAGAAAATAGGCCTATCATAACAGGAAAAAATGCAAGTTAGTGCTTACAACTGTCAATAGATAATTATCTAGTAAGTTATGTAGTTATCTGGTGGCAGAAATATGCCACCATAGAGTAGTTACATGTTATTATGTAATTTACATACACTTTCTACCTGCTATCAGTTAATTAGAAGTGATCTTAATTAGTTTAAGATATAATCACGTGTTAGAGTAAAATACTCATTTAAAATACGTGATATCTAATCAATACTTACATAAGTGATAAGTTTTAACTAACTAATAAATTCTTGTTAACAAAATGCTATCACTTCATTTTCTGCTTGGTTTCAACGTTGACTTTGATCGAACAATTCAATCAATTTATATCTGTATTTTCAGACTCGCTGATTGAGAACCAATTCTGTATTAAATGAGATTTGTAGCCTTAAGGAACGCTCCTCGTGCGGTGTCACGTTTTAAGATTCTTGTCAAATATATCCAGGGGGCGCTTCATCCAGCTGTCAGAAATTTTGTTAAAATTTTACGTTTTATAAATAGTGCGCTGAAAACTGAATACAATGTAGTTGCTTTTGAAAAATTACAAATTCAGCAAAATTGATTTTGCAAACAATACGATTAGTTTTACGACTTAGTCTTTTTCGTAAAACAATATTGTATGATCGTTACTCATGTATTATAGAAACTATTTTAAACATATATGTATGTTGCCAAGTGTCAAAATGGGGTTGAGAATGGACCGACTTGATTTGCCAGGCCGGCTCAAACCGGCGTAGTCCGATTCGGCGTACATCGGCTAGTGATTCCGGCTTAATCTTGGAACAAAGTAAGTAATTTGCCTGTGCACGTTTAGGAATCGGCGTAAGCCGGTTTGAACCGGCCTGGCAAAGCAAGTCGGCCCACTCACTCCTTCCATTTTACATTTATACACTACTTTTAGTAGAAAGTTCATTTCAGAATGCAGTAAGATTTAATATAAAGTTCAATAGTTATCGGCTGTATATAATTATATTTTGTTGTCTATAGTTACCAGCATTGCTACAGTAATTACAAAATTTGGTGTCTAGGATAATACCCTTAGAACATATTCTCTGATTATATCGCTTGGGGTTACTAGTTAGCTTACAATCTGAGATCCAAAATTAACAGTACGAATTTGCCAGGGGACGAATATTATAATGTCATCATGGCGGAGACTGAAAATATTTCTCCCTTCAGAAATATATTTTTATTTTACAAATACGAAGGCGGCGAGAAAGACGTAAAAAAGAAAGGTTTTAGTGGCGACTTTCTGTTTAGAACATCCACACCGTAAATATAGATGGCGCTTATTTCTTGCATGCTTTTTGATGATAAATTGTACTTTGTATCAATTATTTAATAAAAAATTCACTGAAGTGGAAATTTATTTATGTCAAAATGATGTAAAGGTTTCAAGGAAAAATGACGTCACATAATGTTTGCGATCAGTCTGCAGTGGGTAGATCTGACGTGTACCTAATGAAATACAAAAATAAATGGAAACTGTTTTAGCAATTCCCTGCCTTCACTTTAACTAGCGAGTCCAGAAATTAGTTTTATTACTTGCGACTATGACAGTCTTGGAAACATGTTTTCTAGCATCGCTTGGTGAATTAAAACTCTAAAATTGACAAATATTTTCCCTATACATGTATTCTGAACAGATGTTTGAAGTTTGACATCGTAAATTAACAATAAACAGACGTGCAGATTGTTCACATTTATTACTTCATCTAAATGGTTCACTTAAAACATACATATTACATAAATTGATACTGAGACCATTTTATCACGTGTAAAGTCTCGTTATAAATACCGGCCTTGTTACGGCTTATTACCGGAATGTATACTTTATCATCAACCCCGCTGATTTATTGTTTGACACGAGACTATTTTAATAAAACTTAATAAAGTGAAAGGAGTAAATGTGTGAAAGTGAGCAGAAATAAAGTCGATATTTTCTACATGTAACCTTGCCTCGTAAAGAACTTTTTAACAAGGTAAAGTAGAAAATTCTTGAAAAAAACTCGACGTCTCGAGTGACAAGGACTAGTGAGTGTGCGTCGGACTATAGTTGTTTGTTTGTTTGTTTTGTTAGGTTTAACGCCATAGCAACATATTATATAAGTCATATAACCTCCCCAGGTAGGATTCGAACCCGTCCCCCTTCGGGACACTTGATTGGAAATCCAAGCGCTACCAACTGCGCTACCGACCCGGGTTTGGGTAAATTTACTGATGATGCAATAGTTTAGGATTGTTCTATTTGAGAGACTTTGGTTAGTTTGCTACTTTTTTAATGTACTTTATTCATTGTATGAATACACCCAAACCTGGTGTATAAAACACCTTTATCAAGTCATATTCTTATTATAGTAGTTTTGAAAATTTCTGTTGTCCTAAATTTTACTCTATATAGCATTTGCATTAAGCGGTCACTTTTCTTTAGCGATCATTGATTACTTTTCTATTGCCAGGCAGCTTAACACAGGGTTGTCGACACGTTACGTGACAACGGTTGTCAAAATTAATTTAATTACAAAAAACATGTAACAATACTACAATAGACGTGTTTGTTTTTATAACATTCTAAACGTGTATTTTTAATTACATGATTTTTTTCATGATAAAATTCAACCTTGTAGTTAAGCATGTCGCATGCATGTATTAACTAATCTGTTAAAATTCATTTAATTAAATGAAAAACCTACCCATGCAACTATGCTTAAATAAAATGTACCCATAAAAGTCAGCATGTATTATATTTCATTTTAAAATGTCACTTTTCACTTTATATGACCTTTTGACTTCAGATAATGGCCCCTGAACACATTTTAAGTATACAACACTTTGAAACTATCGATTACTTTCTTCTCATATAAGATATTCTCTTATATTAGAACACCTGGTCTATAGTGCAACAAATCACTAACAAAATAACTCGCTTGTCAAACCTTACCCTTTTTTCTGTATTATTATCCACATGTCGTAAATTTATAATTTTAAAGTCTACTTCAAAAAACTAATTTTGAATTTTTACTAAAATTCTAGTTGTGGCATGTATAATGTTGAGTAGATTTATTTCATTGCTTGATCTAGTGTTGTATGATTGAGGGGGGAGGTTAACCCTCACCCTGCACCTTCAAAGAGTTAATTTATGTTAAAATGTGTTTTTAAAAAACTATAGTATGGCCCTCGCATCTCTTAGACAAATATTAGCACAACCCCTCCTTTGAAAACATTCCCGGACGCTACATATAATCTTATCACCCACTTAAAACCGTTTTAGACAAAGTGTGAACAATAATTGCTGTATCATCATAAAATTTGTTAGATTATTTACTATCTATCAGGTATTATGATTGATTTTGTTTATCAGAAGATTACATAAAATGTCTTATCATCAAATTTGAATTCACTGAGTCATTCTTCATCTCTGGTATTTTTCATATAAGTTTTCTGAAAGGCTTTTGTCGCCTTTACCCAGAAAATATCACTTGTAAGCATTTTTTTCACTTTCAAAATTACTGTCGTACCTACTCACATCGATCAACTACAAGGAACACAATTCGAATTTGATGAATGATATATTGTCGTTGTATAGACAAATGTACATTAATTTTGTAGAAAAATTGTAGTTGTTTGCAGTACATTTATTTAATGGTATTCCACCTCATGGACTCACCTTTTTTTTTCTTGACCGAACAAATAACTTCTCAGGGATCAGCTATACATTCATTCCTTACACCAAGAGTTTTAGCCCGGCTAGCTCAGTTGGTAGCACGCAAGTATACTGATCGAGAGGTTGTGGGTTTGATTCCTGGGTGGGGCATACTTTCGTGAAATTATTTCTACGGCCACTTTCCCTCCTACCAATGATTTTTAATTATGTAGGGCAGTTGTCAGTCACTGACGAAAGTATGCGCCAGAGATTTAGCCTTTCCAGAAGGAGTGAGTAGGTTGATTGAACGCCGTTTTATTACCTATACACCGTGTTACTACGGCGTTAAACCCAACAAAAACAAAAAACAAAACCAAGAGTTTAGTGATTCTAATTCTCGTCAAATATTATTACAGTAGAAACAACAACTTGAAGCATTTAGTTTAATGCTGATGTGATAATATCTTAATGTTGAAGTATGTGTTAGAAATTGTGAGAAGATATATCAGTATTATTGTAATAGTAGAATATTAGGTTTTAATGATTAGTCTTAACTTTGAATGAAATCATTACCCACAGTTTCATTCATATAATCTTTGAATATCATCTTGAGTTATTTATGTCCATCATCAGACCACACAATTCGTCAGTTTCTATAAATTTCCGTCGGACGCAGACGAGACATTAAAAAATTCAGAAACCTGACCCGACGTTACGTTATAAATCACCATGGAGAGGTCCAACCGAGGCTAATAGATCGGCCATTAAACTTTTACTTTTTAAAATAAACGACGCTGTGCTATAGAAAACTGTCCATTAGATGGACCACCCTGGAACGTCTAGAATCCTGGGAAAATAAGAAAATTGATAAACTGAAACCAAACCAACAATCTTCTTTAAAGTTACCCTAACTAACTACATCTATCTTTTTACTTGTTTTTGAAATTTCACACCTTGAGTTGAAGTTTTTTCTTTCTATTGACACAGTTCATTAATATTCCTTTTCTAAACCTCAACATTATAACGTATGTCAATTGTAAATCAAACGTTCGTCGTAAATTGTTCAATTATCATTTAAATGAGAATACGTGAACGTGATTTATTGCACGAGACTTTAGCAGACGAGATTGTTAATGAGTAGTATCACATATCAGAAGATGATTTGCAAATGTTTGGTCCCTCGTGGAGTTTGTTTAATTTGTTCCAACTGTAGGTTTTATTCAACTCATTTACCCTCAGTGTCATATTTTCATCACGGATAGTTATAATGATATACTATGAATAGATCTCTGTATACCATACAATACTGTCTGTGGTTATTTCGTTTTTTTGTCAATAAAGAAATTATAATGACTTCACATATTAACTATATTTACATTTTTTGTGTAAAATTTACATAATTTGTTAAAGTCTAAGGAATGTTAGAACATAAGAGATATGATGACATTGTGTAAGGTATATGTTGTTAGATGTTAATGGTTGACCTTCAAGTTACATCACAAAGTACGTTTATATTCAACTTTCACCTCTGACAGATTCTAATCTCAACAATCAGTTTTTCATTCAAAATTCTTCATAAAACAGGTGACTCAAGCAAGGTGTTGTTGGTTTTATAGTACAGAATAACATCTTCAGAGCGGCCGTCTACAAAACAAACCCCTTGCACAACAACAGGTTTTTTAGTATTACCATTTGTGTAATTTTACTCGAGTTTAACCTCTACGGAGCAACAATCTCTAAATAGCAGATACTTTAATCTCTCCCATTGGATGTTGTTCAATAGAGGTTGTACTGTACTTATGATAATGTTGTAAATATGATTCAAATAATATTCCACTATTTGCACCATCAAAACCGATGGTCGTTATAGTGAAATGGTCTGAATATCTTAGAGTCCATTTTCTTACCAAATAAAACATTTCAGGACCTAAACATTGTATAAAATCGCACAATTTTGCAATACAATATATTACAATACAATACCTTTATTTTGCATAATCTACATAAGAATTTTGAAATAAAGATGGTTTATATAGTGCAACTTTAATGAAATTGTATCTAAACTATTTTCTCAATCCAATTTTGAACATCCGTGGTAAATAAGATCGTTGGCGTGTAAATTCGGTTACAAATGTGTTAGGAATTTCCTAATTTCACTGTTAGCACTTTTTTCTTGCATTATAACATTCATTGTGAAGCTAAAATGAAGAAACATAATTTACTTGTCAAATTTTCACGTTATATTTCATAAAAAAATGAAATTATACATAAACATTTGCATATGTAAAGTTGCATTACTGCTTCGAATTTTCAATAATGGCATTATAGCTTTTAACGTTGATAATTTACTCAAGACTCTCAACTCATTTTCTCCTTTGATTTCTTGTTTTCAGTCATGAACACGTGCTATACAGCGTTCATTTGATACAAACGCTTCGAGCGTTCTATAATTATTTTTGTCTTCAATTCAGAATCGATGATTTTCTTGAAGACAAGAGACTAAAGAATAATGAAATACTGAAACATACCCTTTGAAAATTAATTGCACGGGTGTTAGAGCAATAGTTCTCAGTATTTATTTTCACGCCAGCTCGGTTGTTGAAGACAATGTGAATATAATTACATTTTCTCCTTGTCTCCATCAATCTAAATGTGGAATTAAACAATTGATTGTAACATTACTCAGTAGTCTCTCTTTTTTGTCTCTTTTCAGATTTTTGACTGTTCCTATCAATCTAACACCGTACAGTATATACACAATGGTTCACCATTTCTCAGTGAGGACAGAGTTAAACTTCGAGTGTTTAGATTTACCAGCAGGAAGACAGTCACAGAGACTTTCTACCTGGAAGTCAAGATTGTCAATGCTACAACTGATATCGTGGTGACACGTGGTCTACGACATATTATAGTTCCTGAATTCAATGGTATTTCTAATCCTATAGACTCTAGTGTATTGAGATTTCATCACAGTAGGTCACCAAATGTTTCCTGTACGGTAAGCTTTAACAAGAAGACCACCCACTGGCCACTGGTTGGTCACATTGTCATGGGAGACCAACATACACCAGTAGAAGAGGTCTCTACAACGTGTCAAGAATTCTTGTTTATGGAGCTACGATATGAACATCTTCAGAAACCTACCCCAGACGTTGATTATCTTCCTATACGTATTGAATTGTATGATCCTGAATCCAGCGATGATCTGAAAGTCGAATCTTTCTTTCTTCCATTATTTATCAAAAATGCTTTATTGAATTCACCACCACGGTCCTCATACTCTAGTATGTACACCATGGATGTAGATCAGTTCATTCTTACAACTATCATACCTGGAATCATCTCTGCTGAAGACTACGAGACACCAGGTCACTTGTTGGTATACAATATCACACGACCATCTACACCAGAACAAGGATTCTTTGTCCATCTGAAAGATCCTTCAAAAGAAATTACTTCATTCTTGCAGCGCGATCTTGAAAATCATCAAATCGCTTATCAGCCACCAAACATCAGCTTTCCAGAGAGAAAAATATATGAAATTGAATTTAAAGTTTATGACAGTCATTTTGTGGAGAGCATGCCTATTGTTCTACACATTGCAGTCAGACCGTCTTCTGCGCATGCTCCCAGGGTATCTATGAACAGTGGACTTGTTATTCTAGAAGGTCAGTCACGTGAGATAAGTTCGAATCATCTACAAATTGTTGATAATAATAATCCTAATGATATACGGGTATATGTGATAGGTGGACCAAGACACGGACAATTGACCATTAACAACAAGTACAGTCAATATTTTACAATATCTGACCTAGTTAAAGGAAATGTTAAATATGTTCATGATGACAGCGAGTCTGAGACTGATGGTATTATATTTAAGATAAGTGACGGTGCTAAAGACACTGTCGTCAAGTTCCCAATCTCTATCGTTCCTAAAGATGACAGTCCACCTAACTTGATTGTAAATTTAGGTCTTGAACTCAATGAAGGTCAAACTAAAGCACTCGGTCCTGAAGTATTACTAGCTCATGATATTGATTCAATTGATATGATCATTACATACGTGATCACTCAGCCTACTGCAGCTGGTGAAATCATTAAGAAAACAAGACCAGCCGACTCTGGTACAAGAGTGAACAGATTTACACAAAGAGATTTGATGAAGGGACGAATTTATTACAGGCATTTTGGACGTGAGGACTTTCATGATGAATTCCTATTTACATTGTCTGATCAACAAGACCCACCCAATGAATCTGATCTTCAAACATTTTACATTTCAATAAACCCAGTAAATGAGAACCCACCACAACTTTCACCGGAAGCGACACGACTTATGCGCGTCTCTGAATCAGACATAGCTCTTATAACAAAGACAGAACTTGAATATACAGACACAGAGACTGGTTCTGATGGTTTAATGTACATCATCACAACCCCACCATTCTTTGTTTATAATCATCATCGTAACAAAAATGAAGACGCTGGTAGAATTATCTCAATGTTGAATAGAACAATGTCTGTGAAGAATGCAAACATTGAACCTGTTGAAACATTTAACCAAGAAGATATTAACTACCTTAAGATTGGATACATGCCTCCGATGAAAGACATTGGTCCTGAGCCACGTCTTGTTCGTTTCGTTTACACAGTACAAGATTCAAGTGGTAATAAAGTACTTGGACAACAATTCAATATTGATATACAACCAGTCAATGATAAAGCTCCATCATTTATTGTCTCTAAGATGTTAGTGGAAGAAGGTGGTATCCTAGGTATCTCAACTAATCATATATCAGCTACAGATGTTGATACTAATGAAGCAGATCTTGTTTTTATACTTGAAGATTTACCTAATTATGGTCGTCTACAGAAAGGTGGCAACAATCTGGTCAGTAAAGATACATTTAACATGCTGGACCTCAGGAAGAAAGATCTAAGGTAAATTATGTTTATTATTGTTTTTTTCTGTCTTAGTTTATAGTATTTGTGTCAGAGACCCGATAGAGGGCAGTGGATTCAAGCACAGTTACAAACTTTGGCTCTTTACATGAGAAAGACGATTTGAACAGGCTGAGAGTTTACTACTGTTAATCCAAAGAAAAGATAGATAAACTGCCCGCTCTGAATCTGATTGTTGAAAGTAGGAGTCAACCAAAACATAAACATTTATATATTTTCAGATACCCAGTTGCACTTTTATCTGGTACATTATGAATCATTACATGCTTTCTAATGTAAAGTCATCAATGCCATAAAGAAGTTAACAATATAATTCCACTTGTATATGTAGTGAACGAAGTCTCGGTTCAGCTTTACCATATTCCAGTGCCGGTGTTAACCAAAGCAACATTTAACAATAACTCTATCAAAAGAACAATTCTAGTAGAGAATACCTTGCTTGAGTGTATACGCTGTACTTTTGACTTTATTATGTACATTTGCACTTTGTACTCTCTTAATGCTTACATTCGAAGTCAATACAAACACCTTTATTATTGCCTTGTAAGACCAGATGTTTGCCACATGATAATTATACAAAAATAGTTTAACATTATAACAATAGCTGTACGTGGGAAACCTCAATGGTTAAGTTTGGGACATTTAGTAAACAATATTTAATTTTAATCTTAATTACATGTGTAGGGTATAAAACAGTCATTATTTACGGTGCACTATAATTTGCGATGTAATAAACTACACTTCTCTGAACACATTGTATGCGGTATGAATGCTACCATCCTTGTATGTTATATTACCTTTATTACAACATTTGTTGTGTATGTAATGTCTTGATTTACAACATCCTAAACATTGATATTTTCTTTCTGTAAAAATTTTCAGCAAAAATAATTAATACTCAGATGATGACTAGTTAAATAAGATCTCCCACAGTAAAGACGTTCGTATCTTGCGACTGGCATGATTTTATATTTAGATATAATTTTGATTTGGTAAAATTCATCTTGATCAGATGTTTGTAAAGATCATTACTGATCTTTTATATTCATTTTTTTTACATTTTCAAATATAATCTAAGAATTATGGGTGCTATTGTCAATTGTACCGTCCTATGATGTTCTTACCTCTAAATCACAAAGAACCTGCCCAAGTCTGCTCGTGCAGTTGTTCTTCAATTGTAATCAACAATAATAACGCTCAGTTTGTTAAAGAAATAATTACGATCCAATTTAATCTTCTTAGCATGCATATCACATTTGTTCAAACTTTCTATGAATCTAAAATAGAACTCTAGTAATTAACATTCAGAACTCCATGTTGTAACTAGAAAGTGTAGACGATAAAAGTAAAAACATCAAAATAGTAGTCGGTAAAATTATAAACACTTATTTCACATGTTGTTACTTTATATAAATGTAACGTTTGTACATGTATATACAATAATGAATATGTTCTGTTCTGTTCTGTTCAATAAAAGTAGAAACATCAACTCCATTCATTTTCATGATTCTTTTATTTAACATTACCAAAAGCTGCTGCAATGCACTACAATTCTCGGGATTGTTATTTCTCCGATGTGAAACATGTAAACTGTACCTCTAGATGAGTTCACCTCTTAAATAATTCATAAAATAATAAACTGATGTATTTAAATGTCTCAATTATGACAGAGAACACCATGTAGATAATTAAATGTATTACATTAATCATGTACTAATTATCTAAATGATATAAAAATGTTATATGATGTTACCACACATGTGTTAGAACACATTGTCCATTAACTAAGTTGTTTTTTATCTAAAGATTTTGACTAACAGCTTGTTACACCTTGATAAGTCATTTTACTATCACTCTAGTACAGTGAAACTACAGTAAAACTCATACATCTCTAACAGACGCCTCCCAATAACATCCAATACTCGATAATAGCCATCTAACAAATATAGTCATTTACCAGCAGCATCCATATTTCTATAACAACCATCTCTCTAGAACAACTATTATTCTTTAACACCCATGAACTAACGAAAGGCGCTTACAAATTAATGTCGTCTTATAAAAGCTACTTTCGGTTAAGCCCTAAAATTCTTCCAATAATGTAATGCTAATATAAATTGTTCCTCCCTTCTACGAAATTCAGTAAACTTGTTTAGCACAGAGAGGGTTTGCTGTATTTGTGTCTCAATTAAATGGGTCCATCTGTGAAAGAAGCGTTTTACTCTTATCTTGCTGTCCATAGCTACTTTGTTTTAGAATTCGACTGTCACCTTGTTACAACTTTAAACATCATTTTAGTAACTCTTGATAAATTTATTTCCTTCATTAATATATATCTTGGTGGTAACATTTAACACTTAGTTTTTGTCTTTCCGTTTTTTGTATGTTAAAGTTCACAACAAACTGAGTCAAGGGCTTGGGATAATGTGAAAATCATCGAGGCAATTAAAGAATTAATTAGCGTATGTCCATTGTTGACTTTTCATAAGTATAGGACGAATAAAATGAAGTGTTGTCATTAACCAACATGCCTCGTTTTAATATATCTCAAATTAGAAAGTGATACGTATTTAAAAGAGGTGTTATTTTGGCACGATGATGTATTTGAAAGCACTTAAAAATGTCGACTTTGCCAGAACAATTTCTGATTATCTCGGTCGAATAACCTTAATGTTTGATTAGATTCACTTAATTAGTATTTTATTGTAGCTTGATTGTATGTCAGCCATTATCGTGTATTGCTTCAAGTTCGCCAACGAGAGATTGCTTACAGAGTCAACATGTTCTGATTTAGAAGAAGTCTTTTCAATAGTATAAAATTAATTATTCCAAGTCATTTGATGCTTGACATTGTGCTTGCTTTAGTTGCTTCACTCTGCTAAATATGTATTATGATTATCAAAAACGGTCTAATGCTCATTCATCCTTAAGAACTAAGTCTATAATAACATTGGGTCTTACGTTTTATGACACCAAGCCCAAAGATGTCTTAACCTTTCTGTCATATAGTAACTAAAAAGTTAATGCGTAAAATGTTGGCGAATATTGCTTAACAGTTTGTTTTGCTAATTACGAATGTTGGTCAAAACGAAAGACAATTGTCAATTATTGTGTGATTTAGTCACTTTTCTTTAACTGTTTCCTTTCACATATATTTACAGATATATCCATGATGGTTCTGAAGTCACCAAAGATATTTTCACATTATCATTGTTTGATGGTGAGAACAGAGTATCTAAAGTTTTAGAAATAGAAATAGTTCCTATAGATGACGTAGCACCAAGAGTCAGAGATAACCTTAAACCACATCTGATTGTCTCGGAAGGTAGTAAGGCTGTTATCAACTCTAATGTTCTATCAGCTACTGATGAGGACACGGAAGAAGGGACTTTAGTCTTCCTGATTGTTAAACCACCTAAGTGAGTGTGATACATTTGTTTTATTATATACAATGTAAATAGCAACGGTCGTTGTGGAAAGCTTGCAGGGTTGACCTGGTACGATTCCCGACATTGTTAGGTCGTATACTTAAAAAAAACACAATAATGTCGATTTCGTATTATAAAGAGCTGTCCATCAACCTTTGTGATGGTGTGAGTAAATACACTTGGCAAGACAAGTAGATTAGTAATCCGGCATAAGTAAATATAAAATGCAATAGTTAATTAGAGGCGTAAAATCCGAATGGAAAAATCACGCATTGCAAAGATTTTACTTATTCAATTCGAAACAAAAAGCACAGATTCCATACCTTAGTTTTTCAATCTCAGACATTTATGGTGCTCGATACTCGGGTTGGTGATGAATGAGTTTGTTTAGTAAGTAATGATAAAGTTACAATCCAGACTAAGTAAATGATGATTCCAAATTTGGTAAAGGATAGGTTTGATACTACATGCAGTGGGTAACTGTGTTAGTAGTTTATATCTGCTAACTGATTTCATAGATATTTATAACAATCTATAAGTGGATTTAAGACACAGTTGGTAACAACTAATTAAAACTATCTAAAACTAGTAGTTGAACTCATTAGCTCTATTTTCTCTCCAGCGTCTTTCTAGTCGTAAGTTTCGGGTTTACGTACGTGTGAAAACGTTGCACTTATTGTCTTAAGGCGTGTTCTAGTGCGTATTTCTTCTAGTACTCGTTCAAATTTTCTTCTTAATTTGACATAATGCATTAGGCAACGTTTTAATTGTTACTGACGTTCCTTTTTACTTGTTTAATGAAATCGAACCAAGTAACTGCTGCTTCAAGGAATTTTAATTAGATTACAATGATGGTGTAGGAGGCCTCCGATTTCACAAAATAAAATTGATTAAATATTGGGCTTAAATTTAACTTGTTATAGATCTAGTATATCAGCATTTAATTTATTTTTGTGACTATCATAAGTCTTTAAAACACCATGAGTGTTAGTTGTTAGTCATGAGACAAGTTTACTTCTGATTGACCACAGGAAAGATTAAGATCTACAATTTGTTTAATCTGAAATATGTACCATAGATGGACGTTCAGATCACTGAAAGTAATCATTATAATATTTATGTTATGAATTTATTTGCGTTTTTGAATTATATGCGAACCTTGGCTTTAGTCATGACAGAATAGAAGCATCGGTCGATATGGTAGTTTTGTGTACTATAAATACATATTCTAGTATAGAAAACTAATAAAATTGATAACATTTTCAGATATGGTATTGTACAACTAAATGGAGAACCAAGTACCAAGTTTACCCAACAACAAGTAAAGAATGGTAGTGTTAGTTACATTCATAGCAGTGGCGAGATTGGATCAGAGATTATTAGTGACTCTGTTACATTTATTGTCTCTGATCAACATTTTAAAGCATCTGCTGACCTACCTACATATACTGTTAACATTACAATCACGCCTGTTGATAACCAAGCACCAATCATTATAGCTGGAATGCCTATTAAAGTTGATGAAGGTAAATACTTCACTCTGTCACCTGATTATATTACAGCCAAGGATCCCGACACTGAACCTGAATCTATAGAATTTGTCATCACTAAGCAACCACAATATGGTTACCTAGAGAATGTTAAACCTCATCCTGGGTCAGAGAAAAGTAATGCAGGTAACCCAGTGGTTTCATTTAAACTTCAAGATGTCATTGACAACTCTGTGAATTACATACAAGCTATACATAAAGGTGTTGAACCAACGATTGATTCATTTGAGTTTTATGCCACTGATGGTAAACTAAACTCCTTGAGCCATACAGCTTATATTACCATCAATCCAATCAACGATGAAGAACCCGATGTTATGTTGAACAATTTTCAAATCCTTGAAGGTGGAAGTATGGTAATTGATAGAGCTATGGTTGATGCCTTTGATATTGACCAACCTAAAGAGAAAATAATGTTGTCGATCTCTCAGCCTCCTGAACATGGAGATATTGTTGTCATGAGACAAACTCCTAATGGTGACATTGAAGCCTCGGTGAATATCTTCTCTACTGATGAATTACATAATGGTATGAAGTTGAAATATATTCATGATGACTCTGAATACCCAACAGATAAGTTTGCTATCACTGTGTCTGATGGTAAACACGAAGTTAAGAAAGTCTGCAACATAACTGTTGAACCAGTGAACGATGAAAGACCAGAAGTATTGAAGAACACTGGACTACAGATTGAATATGGTGAAGATGCTTACATCTCGAGTGCAGTACTTCAATCTGCTGATTTTGACAACACTAAGGATGAGGTATACTATGTGATAGTAACTGTACCAAAGAAAGGTGTATTACAACGATGCACAGTAACTATAGATCTATCTGAGAAATGTCAAGATATCTGGGTTGGTAATAACTTTACACAGGCTGATATAGACGATGGTCGTATAAGATACATGCACACTACAGGTATGAGTGGTACAGAGTCTGATAGCTTTATGTTTATATTAACTGATGGTCAACATAGACGTCACGTGGAAACTTTCCAAATCTGGATCATGAACTCAAAGCGAGCAAACATTGCTTTAGTGAACAACCCCATTGATATCATAGAAGGTGAAAGAAAGATGATCACAAGCAAGCAACTTAGTGCAACTGATGGAAGTACAAGACCAGAGGAGATAGTGTTTGCTATAATAAGACCACCGTTACTAGGACAACTAGAATATATTGATGAAGAGCTGGTTGGTATAAGTAGCTTTACACAGATGGACATCATAGCTGGTAAAGTTGTATATAATCACCTTACTAAGACAGATTTTACTGAGGATTCATTTACCTTCACTGTCACTAATGGTATGAGCGATACTAAAGATGCTGATTTCGAAATAAGAATTGAACCAGTGGATAATGAGTTACCTTCTCTTGTAAAGAACACTCTAATTGAAGTCCTACAAGGTGCTGAGATACCAATACTTGGTAGTAACCTTCAAGCTGAGGATCCGGACACTGACAGCAGTAATGTGACTTATCTTATTGCTAAACAACCAACATATGGTAGACTCTACAACCGTGGTGTCTATATCACTAACTTGTTCACACAGAGTGCTATAGACCGCGGGTTTATCACATATGAAAGTAGTGGAACTCATACAGGCCTGGATAACTTTTTGTTTACGTTAAGTGACGGTAAACATGACGGGTTCTTGATCAACAATACTTTGATAGAAAAACCGGTCATATGTAGTATTTATACCAAACCTTTGGTGAATGATGCTCCTAAATTAATTGTAAATGAACATCCTGAGGCTTTAGAGATATTTGAAGATGGTCGCTATGGTTTCCAACTCAACAATCACGTGTTGAAGGCTGTAGATTCGGATACAATGAATACTAACTTGGTTTATGTAATAGAACAGCGACCAAAGAACGGCCATCTTGAAAACAGTGATGCTAAACGTTATGTAAGGAGACGTTTCACACAGAGGGATCTTGACGAGAATTCCTTACATTTTATAATTGATCTCAAGAATAATGAAACTTCTGATAGTTTTACTTTCAAGATTGAAGACAGTCGTGGTAACAGCTTGAAAAATCAGAAGTAAGTGTTTTGTTCTTTTTGTTTCATTAATTTCTTGATTGTAATCAAGTTTAGTTTGAATTAGAATTTAGAAACAAGTTCTAACAACCTGTAAAATCAAAAGTAAATTATTTGGTCTTTTTGTTTCATTAATTTTCTTTACAGTAATTTAATTTGCAATTTATATCAATCAATATCGAGTACATATACACGTATATCCAAGTACTACGCGATATGAACTTCTTGTTAGTGTTAGTGTTCTGCTCAGTGACTATCATAGTTTGTTTTGGCGTATACGTTATAACATATAGTATCTCCGAGATTCTGATTGTTATCTATGCATGATGTTTATTTATAGTAAAAGAGGGGTGATGCTGAAAACATTATAAGTGACGTGGTTATGTCCATTTGACGAATATATCCATATTTGCATAATTTGTTTCAATCAATGTAAACATTTTAAGTTTATCGTGTAAAATGTATCAAGAGCCATTTTGTATAAAACCAGACATACCACGACATTAAGGTCATATAGGCGATCATTTAATTTTACAACTTTTTTCTAAATTGAACTAAAACTATTTAATGTGTAAATCAAATTGAATTTCTAAACGCAAAGCAGCTATAAATAAAAGTCATACTTAAGAAATTCCATTCGATTATTTTCAACTACATTTGCCAGTAATGAGCAATCGAGATTCATAGCCTCTGTATATTCGATTTACAAAGTAATTAAGATTTTCGCCCGGTGCTTAATTTTAAATTAAATGAACAAATTGACTTTAACTTTATCTGATACCTGCGAGTGTCAAGCGGTTCATCTCGGCTTCGGAATTATAGTTTACGACGGATATTCCCGATGTTTGACGATAGGTCTTCGTGTTACATAAATTATACTTTGAGAGAGTTGAAAGGTCACATGTTCATGTGGAGGTCAAACGATCAGTATTTATCAATGAATATTTATTTTACTTGGTATCGTCACACATGGATAGAATTAAGTAATTATCTCATAGATTAAATCTCTCCTGTAGGTCTACATGGTAAATGTCTATTTAACTTTAATATTCTTTGTTCAATAATCAATGTAAGAAAGTTGCTACCTAGCGCTTTTTGTGAGAAAAAGCTTTTTTAAAGTCTTGTACTTGTGCAAAACTTTTACTTCAAGGTTTCAAAATTAAGATTATGGTCTATGCATATGATTTAGTGTTCCGAATGTATACAGTAAGAAAGAAAACAAACTCCCTAGCGCTGATCAACAGCAAACCGTTGCATATGGAATTGCTACGTAGCGCTAGGTTACCCAACTGGCTCTCGGTAAATGGGGCGTGTTGGTAACTATCATCGAAGTTTTATTGAAAAAAATCAAATATTTATTAATGTATTTAAATCTGTCATAAGCAATGTGAAAATCAACGTTGTGTTTGCTGCATCCCTGTTATCCCATTTGTGTTTGTTTGATCGAACGGTTTAAAATCGTTAATTCTAAATCAGTATAACATCGGACCGATGAAAGGTCTGGGGATCGAACTAAGTTACCGGGCTTGGCTTTAAATTTAAGGATGAATACAGCTGCCTAAAGGGGGTTGAAAACTCAGCGCTGATGTACTCAATGAACGATGATTAGAATCACAGGCAACATCATTCTGTCCCGAATCAAAAGCACTATGTATACATGTATATATAGTATTTTTGATTAGGGACCGTTCTGACCGCCTGTGATTAGAATTAGTGTCGACTCACATATTAATTTTTATGACTGTATACATAAAACGAAGGTGTTCATCAAACTACATGTCTTACTGCATTGTTAAAGTATTTCAATGTGTTATCTTGTCAGATTATGATTTATAATCATTTTATGAGATATTGATTTACTTTTTAAAGTATCGTAATATTTCCTGTATGAAATTATTGTTGTTTAATGTGGCACTACAGTGTAATATATTAGGTTTCAATTAAAATATCAACATTTTACAATACGACACCTGCTGTACACAATGTTATATAGGCTGTGAATATATCTTGTTCAAACATTGAACCCGTAGATAATTGCCTGCATACACCCTTGTAAAGATATCGTAGAGTTTACAACATTTATATGAAATAAAGGTGGGGAATTTTAAACTTCATCTTAAGTGAAAACCCATTTCATACTTAAAAGATGATACATGAAAATTACCACTAGTGTGAATTTCATTGTCTAGAAAACTGTCGTGCAAACTGTGCTTGAAACTATTAGTGTTCACTGTAGAACAAAAAAATAAAACAATGATTATTGTTACTATCCCTTCATGGATAAGATAAAACTATTAATGTTATAATAAATGTACAGTTTCAAATGTAAAAAAGTCGTCTGACTTCAATTTATTTGTCTTTTGATAGATCCTAGTTTCAATCTTGATGTGTACACATATACACATATATATACTTGTGTACACTGAAGTTATGCCAGAACTATAAAATCAACGTCACATTATCGAAAGTTTCTTATTGATGTATCGTAAGTCCTCGCCGATTTATCGTAAGTCGTCACCGATGTATCATAAATCATAAGCCAATCATGGGATATTCTTATAATTTCTAGTCTATCGTAAGTTAACATCGCTCCATCGTAAGTCACTCTCAGACTGTCGTAAGTCAATACTGGTTTATCGTAATACTGATCTATCGTACTTGTTAAGAACGATTTATAGTTTTTCACATTTCCATTCATTTTGTATTTAAACAAATCTGACACCTGGATTTAATATTTGATATCCCAGTGCTAGGAAAGTTTATTACGTAATATACTGTTTACAAATGTCATTAAATCTTTATATTGTTTGAAGTTATAGCTACATAGTCGCATTGTAAACACATCATAACATTGCAGACAGGTGTCCTGTATTACATGCATTTCTCCATAAAACATGAAAAAATGCACAAAACAGCATCCTTAACTAACTCATATTCACGAAATACGTGTTAGACTTAATTAACAAGTTTTGTATACGACTTTCTACACACATGTTAATAATCATTTAAATTATTGGTATAGTATGGGAACTATTAAATACCAAACACTGAGGGATGCTATAAATTTATATGAGTTCCATACATCACACTTTGATTATACGGCTGAACAAAATACACTATTATTATTTACTGTATTTCACCCTATATTTATCTCTGGGCATTTCATTATAGTCTAGAATTTTTCTGTCTCAAAAAGCTTGTTTTAAGTTACTTGCCACATTACTTCTATGACTGATTTCTTTTATCTTTTTGTACGTATTCTCATATTTTTGTAATAATGTGGTATGAACGAGTGAGGTCTTCAAATTGCTTCCATACTTCACCAACATGCGTTAAGCCTCTGGCAGCTTTGAGCTAAACAAAAACAATAACTTTGTAAATAAAACTTGGGTATATTCGCCTTGGGTTAATATCTTTTCTAACAAAGTTTACTCTATAGTTGTTGACTATTAGAAGCCATAGGAACAGAACAGCAAAGGCTTATTTCTGGTGTAAATATATACCCTGGCCACATCGTACGTTGTCTTTCTTTACGTCTAATATGACCATACCTTGTGCACATGCAAATCATAACAAATGTTGCGAATCCTTTGCCCGCCATCTTGGATGCCATCTTGTTTTAGTGAATCGCCATTTTGACGTAACATCCTGTTCGACGAAAGTCAATGTCATCATTTAGTTACAATAATTCTACTATCTTGTATGCAAGCTTAAAGATAAATTAATGCATTTTCTAAATCGTTTTCACAAACTTCTTATGATTAAATAAAGTTTATAAACTGGACAACACTACATGCATTCGGAACACCTCGACCTTTCATGAATGACTATCGTTGCGAATGGCCGAGGAGTTCCGAATGCACTACATGGTTAGGTATACAGAGAGTGCAATGTTAAAAGCTTTCCTATTTTTATGAAACTATTAAGCAAACTTCTCGTCTTATCATTTTAGTGGAGTGATAAATTCTATTTATCAACATGTATTTTCTTCACGCCCATTATACCCTGAATAACCTTCCATTTTATTATAAAATGGTACTATATAATGAAAAACTTTAAATTGCTTTAATTTTCTATTTGGTGTGAATTATAAAAATCCTGGTGTTTTATGTTCATTCATTCTAATGTTCGACAGTTAAATGGTTTCACTATCAGTTACACTCAATTTGTTATCACAGTAAATTTTAAATGAATTGTAAACCATGGTCTGAATGATCATTTTATATTATATACTAAGGGAAACTACTCAATGAGTAAATAAAGACAATGCGTATTAGTTATTTCCCTTGTTTTACAATATTTTCTCTATTACATGTATACGAATAGGCATTAAGAATGAGTAAGTTACAACACTGTTTCACAATTTATCAGAATCTAAATAAAAATGTTTCTATTAAGAACATAGTCTAACAGTCCAGCTGATATCAATCTATTAGTTGATAAAAATATTCTATCTTTGATTGCAATTACAGTAAATCTGTTTGCTGCAGGAAACAACGAAATTGAATTGTGAAATGATTTCGGAGCAACACTAACTGACCTTATCATTACTGTAAATGTATTGTTCATTTCAGAATTAATTTTCATTGGTCGTTCATTGAGTTAGAGAGGACAGTACTGACAGTATGTGAAGATATAGGAACATTAGCTATAACATTAAACAGGACAGGTGATTTAAGTGGAGTAGCCTTTGTATCTATAGAAACCGAGGATAAAACAACAAGAATCAACGATGATTATAGACCTAACCCTTCAAGACAAGTACAGTTTGATCCAGGTAAGTGTTTGTTTTAGATTTATATGGACTAGACTATCTGTGTCACACAAATAAATGTCTTCTAGCTTGAAATTAGAGAAACTTACACCATTTGTTTAGGAAATAAATGAATTATTATTGATGTATATAACTAAGTTACATCAAAGGTAACCTGTTTCTACTTTCTATCGTGTCTAGAACAGACCTCTCTTCTGATTTAATTACCCTGTATGTTACCAGACCGTAACATGATCACGTGTGATTAGACACGTTCTCATTAGTCAAACCTTAACCAGCTATCAATGACTTCGTTGTATCACCCATTTGACACATTCTGTTCAATTGCGACTAACAACACAGTTCATGTAATAAATTGTGCCCAGAGTAGTGATTCTTGTTGTGTTATTTTATCAAAAATTTTCTGTAATCACTATTCTGAAGTAGCTCTAGAATGTATTCCAAACCGATTTAGCAAAGAACCCCTTTCTCCATTTTGTGATATATTACTAACATGTATAATGTTTCTGTTGCGTAATTTAATATACCTACATTATTGATACATTTATACATTTATTTCAGGATTGTCTTCTACAACATGGAACATACAAATATTTGATGATGGTATGAAAGAGAACAGTGAAAACTTTGTTGTATCTATCAGTGATCCAGTGAATGCTATACTTGGTAGAAATAGAAAACTAAGAATTCGTCTCATCAATGCTGATAATGGTAAAAATAAAATAACTTACAAATATTTACTTATGATCAATTGTTTGCAGAAGAAATCTGAACTATTTGACTTTCAATAAATGAAAGCATATGTTATAACATCCTAATTCATTTGACTAAGTACATTTGTGTATACACAATATCTCTGGTAACAGATTTCATTAATAGTTTCTTTGGTTTTTTTCATTTCACTTATATAATCGTTTCTTGTTATAACAACATTGTCTGTTCGTTTCTTGTTATAACTACATTGTTTGTATGTTTCCAGGAGAATGTCCACAATATATTGGTATGTTAAGTAAACATGAACCTTATGCACCAACAACATTGTATGAACCGTTGTATGAACCTGAAAACTCTATAGAAACAGAGACTATTATACATGTAAGTATAGTGTAATGTAGACTATATTGTTTCATATCTTCTACGTACGAGTTTTACCATTGTCTTTGGAAGTCTTCAAACTATTAGTTCATTTTGTTAATATTTGTAAGGTAAAGTTTGTTACAAAATAGCAAAATTGATTAATTGTAAGTTCCTTTAAATCATTCGCAAGCACACATCTGCTTATTTTTAGATTCTAGATCGACAAATTGCATTTTATTGGAATAAATGACAATATGTTGAGTAGAGTTGAAGTCAGCCTTTTCTAAACAAATGTCATTTTAACAAGCATTGCTCCAGTCAGAGTCACAAAAATAAGTCTCTAAAAGTATTCTGAACTGTGTTGTAATTTCATTCCAATACAAAATATTTCATGGACCAACCATAGTTAACAATTCATTCAAAATTTACTGTGATAACAAATTCAGTGTAACTGATAGTGAACGAATACGACACAGACGAACGTTACAACGACTGTATAAATATGCCTAACAGTTGTGATTACACATGTGCTAATCAGAAAACAAAGGATACTCTAGGTATCGTAATACAATGTACATATTTTACTGTAAGTATGTCTTACTTTACTACAGGGAAGTTTGTTTAAAGGTATTGACCGTCAAAAGACTCGCCATGATAATACACTACTATCTGATCCTGCTAAATCAGAGGACGGAAATACTGACAATAATGGCGGAGATAGGTCACAACAAGAAGGTAAAAGAAAAAAGACACGTGGTAAGAGACGTAAAGAAAGGAAAGAGAAGAATTCAAGAAGAAAAAATGGAAGAAGATCTAAAAAAGGACAAACAGAAACTGATCTAAATGAAGCGATAGTAGAAGCTTACCCTGTAACCGTGAGAAAAGAAGATATTGGCGTAAGTTTTTATATGTTTGGTTAGATTAGTTTAGTTGTGAAAGAAATTCTTACAACTTAGATATATCACTCTCTAATAACTTCCTAGTAAAATACTGAGCTTAGTAGGATGTAGTTTTTCTTGCTTAAGGAATCAACGAGGTAATTATGGATATTATTTGAACGAACTCGGAGTTGGTCATCCAGTGACAACTAATCCATCGTCGTAATCACTCAACCACAAACGCTCCATTTAATACAAATGCATTTGTACTACAATCGTTGATCAAGTCTACAGAAATACTTTTATTTGTTTTTTCTGACACTTGTTTTTTTGTAATTTACGGTGGTAAATAAACTATTTCATCTAGTTCAGTTTGCTTTGAAATTTGTGTGTTGTAAGATCTTTCTCTCAAACCCGGAGCAGACAACTTTTCCCTAATTGAAGGAATTTCTTCACTTTTGTGAAGCTTTTATATCATAATATCACGGGACGAAAATTAAACTCGGATCACAGTATACTATTCGATATTGATCATGCTAACAACAGGGTCATCATTTATTGTGTATTCAGCTATGTTTTCAATGACTGAATTGTTAAACTTAACATTTTCATATTTAAGACTTTTCTTTGCTTTAGTAATGTTACTTGTCAACATATTAACGAATAATCCATCAAATTTAACTACTTGAAATTTAGCAAAGACACTTTGTATCGTTTTTAAAATCTACTAGTATAGTCTAATTTGTATCTATCTGGTATACTCTTGACAATGTACGCTTCCTGATAAATTATATTTCTTATTGTAGGCACCTCAAGAATGCACAGGAAACACTAAAGATTTACTACATTTAGACCCGGCTTCACAACAATTATATAAATGTAATGGTATAGCTTGGCAGACTTGGAACCAGGTACCAAATCAAGATCAACAAGCTGAAGAGAGAGAATGCCAGCAAGGTGAGTGTTCTAGAAATCTTTATGTCTCTGTAACAAATGTAAACTATTAAGTCAGTTATACCATTGTGTTTTACATTGCGCTTTCCCGAACATAGTTCACTTTACATGAATACAAAATTCTGTTGTACAATGTAGTGTGAAATCTAAAGATTGCTTTAAATTAACAATTAAAAAGCTCTTCAGGTTTTATAATTGCTTTCACGAAAACTAGACACAATCAGTTTTATCTGAACCATAATGCGAACAGTGCTTACCAAAAAGTTCTTAAATAAATTACGTCTTGAGAAAAATTAACTGTGCATACTGAGAGTAATTTTAGTGAGATTAAAGCCTTTTATGTAAAAAGTTTGAATAATATGTTGATAAACTAATCAAGGCTGATTTGCTTAGATGAATCTTCTTTCTGTTTTTTCATGTGTAAATGCGAATCGATTTATACTAAACATAATTTTGTTGAAGGTCCAATGATGTCACTGTATGTGTTATATCATTCGTTGTAACATACTTACATTTTCAGGTTGGGCCAAGTATGGACATCGTTGTTTCAAGTTTATAAATGAAAGATTGACATGGGAAGTAGCAGAAACATTATGTCAGATGTCACATGACGCACATTTAGCTACTGTACAATCTAATGATCATCAAACATGGTTGTCTAGTCTAGCTGGAAGAAAAGCTTACTGGATTGGTAAGTAATCTTTTTTCTTCTTCTGGGTTTGTGTGGAATTTCTTGTATTTGGTTTACACAATATGGAATTATTTGTATACATAACTCACATATATATTGTACAACATCGCTAACATTCAATCATTGGTCAAATTATCATCAGCATTATAAAAAATATCGTACTTTCGGTGTTTTTTTGTTGCCAAGACATTCACGGTATATCACTGTCACCAGAGTCCATATCTTATGATCATAAAATAATGCGTACGTCCCTGTGAATATTATAATGAAAGTATGGTTATAAATCGTACACGATAATGTATACGGGACCAATTTTTAATTGCGTTTGTTGACAAAATATTATATGTGTGCGTATTTAACGAGTGTGAGGACTCTGGTGCCAGTGCGGTGAATGTCAAGTGAGTTTTATAATTTACAACCTATTTGCTTGCTTACGGTGTGTTTCTATATTTTCAGGTTTGAGTGGTGAACCGGACGATGGAAGTTGGACTTACAGTAACGGTGAATCTTTAATATATTCAAACTGGAAAAATAGTGGATCACGAGTAAAAAGAAATTTAATGAAGAAAAATTGTGTCATAGTCGACAAAAAGCGAAAATGGCGCAATAAGATTTGCAGTAAGCGTAAAGCAAGATTCCTTTGTGAACAAGACATTGGAGCCGATGAAGATAAGAGATCTCCACCAAAAAGAGATATATCTGTGAATAAGCCACGTGAGAATAAACGACGAAAGAGTCGACTTAAAAATAGACAAAGTGATGGAAATGGTAAAGAGAGTGATAATCGTCGTAAAGATTCCAGAAGGTCTTCTACAAGAACTAATAAAAATGGATTTTTCTTCAGTCGTTAATCACTGAGTGATTATTTAGCTTGGTATATTAGTTGAGTTGTTTTTACTGACGTTCATACCGGAAGTGAGGTATTTGGTAAACATTGTCACGTGATTAATGATGACGTTACATTTACAATATTACAATAATGTCGTCGTTGTTGTGACTATTTGAACATGCTGGAAAGTTTTATCTTTGTGATTTGTGTTTTCTTGCACGTAGATGAACAAATAAACAACATGGACACAGGTGAACGTGGAATTCACAAAGTTGTTGTGACGTTGCTTACAGATTGGTACTGTGTGTGTGCGTTTAGCCCTTTGATTTATATGATATGACTGAAATGGCGATCAAAACGTCACAATGAAGTGTCGTTATATTATTTTATGTAAATCTATATGTTATATTGTCTGTGTTTTGATCAATGGTTAACATAATGTTATAGTTAGAAAAAAAAGTTTATTCAGTTTTGTTTGTATTTCGTAAAAAATACAATGTACATGTATTTTACCCTTTGTGGTTGCCATGGTGACCGTTCATGTTTAATACAGTATCACTGTTATATGTGAATACTGAAATGACATGTTTTTATCTTTATTATAATAGTTGCAATAATAATATTTATCTCTTGATCCGAGGGTTGATATTGGTTTATGTATTCATCATTATTTCGTTGAAATCATTTCACATGATGGTTTGCACTATGGGTCTACTTATTTTCACTGAAGTACTTGATTTTCTGACAAATCTAGACTTGACATATAAATGAAATGATCAATTTCTGTAAACCATAAATGGAGACTTAAGGTTTTGTTTGCAAATAAGTGGAATTATGAAAGTAAGCAATAAAGATATTTTTGTCACTTGCCAAATTGTTAAATATCTCTCTGAGTTACAATTTTAATGATGATATGTTCGTAACAGAATATGTTAAATATGCCCTTACATTTTATATAAATGATATAAGATAATTACAGTTATATTTTTTGTGCTTCCTTTGTGTTCTTGTTAACATTTCTGAAGTCAGCGACTGTGAAAAAGGTTGTTTATGTAGGGTTTCAAGTTCTTGTCATATGCATTTTTAGTTCAAAGCGCTGAGGGCACCGAGTTTTATTTTCGATTTTCTGTTTCATTCCCCACCTTTGGACCCAGAAATGTTTATTATACGGCGCATTGGTAATGAATTTATTATGCACAGCCACAACTAGTAAAAAGACATAACAAATTGAAGCACAACCAAATGTTAAAATATTTGTAAAGTGATGCTATTAATAGTAACTTGCCGTGATATCTTCTCCCACATACAATCAGTATTAAATTATCATAGTACTGAATTAAATTACAGTAGAGGTAAAAATGATCGAACTCAAAGATTCGTGACAAAAAGTTCGAATTAACCGATTGTTCGACACATCCGATTCTACACTACTGTTGTTCTTTATACCTTACCAGTTTTCTATGAGTTTTCGGCGTTAAGTAAGGTAAATATATTGGTACTAGGTAAAAGTTCGATTTAGCCGGGTAGTTCGAGATACCCGAGATAGAGTCTGCAACCATTCACTGTATTTACATAAATCTAAGACTAAATGTGGTTACATTGTAATTGACTTCCTGTTACAACGTATTTCCCTAATCAATTGAGATTTCTTTACTGGGTATAAATTCACTGATAAAAATTGAGTGAAAAATTCTGTAGTTTTTTATACAAAATTTCTTGTTTGGTTCATGCTTGACTCGAAGTAAACATTTCTGGATGACTTCAGTTTTGAGTCCGCAAACAGTATGTGACTTACTGTGTTGTCTTCAACTGAAGTCAGCTTAAATAATCTTGTAAAAATATTGTACAAAGTGAACAGTTAAATATATATAGATTTGTTTGTTAAATATCGTATGTTTTGTGTCTAAGTTAGAACTAATGTGTTATCTAACATTATATGTGTTAATTCTGGAGATAGTCCACAATAAGTGTAATAAAGTTGTTATATGTGAAACACTGTCTTGTTTTGTTATTGTCAATTGTGGATTTTATGGAAAAATCTTTTAGGAGAAGTGTGATAGAGCGTGTTTGTTTTACGACAATATTTAACGTCAGGGTCAGATAAAACAGTTCAGTTAATCCTGTAGCCTGTTCAATTACCCCGAACGTTCCGTAACGTTAGGATCGGGACAACTCAACCCAAAGACAACTTAACCCGAGACAACTCAATCTCCTACTGACGGGTTAAGTTGTCCCAACTTTGGGTTGAGTTATCAACGGGTTGAGTCGTCTTCGGGTTGAGTTATTCTGGACTGGTAACGGTCGCTGACAGTCGTTATTGGACGGGCTGCTGGTATTGTTATATTTTAATTAACTGTCAGCGGCACATGTAATAATCCTGCTCATTTGAATACTCACTGTAGTATTTTTGTACTCACAATCGATTAAAATACATATTTGTATATATGTGCAGGGATTGAACAAATATCGAGTATTTACATCAATGTGGTTATATATGTATTTGCGCCACTGAGAGTTGGATGAACATTAACAATACATGGTCTAAATTGCACTATTACTAGTCTTATATCCTTCGTAATGTAGTGTGCAATTGTTTCATGACTGGAGCCCATTAACAGTGGGCCAGTCTGGCTTAGTGTAAACTACGCAACTTTTTTAACTGGTTTTAACGAAGTGTCAACACAATTTAGGTCATTTTAGTGCGTCCATGGCACCTAAACTAGCTTTCCTGTACCCTTTTCTTTAACAAGTACTCACCTACCCTTTCACAAGGCTCGAAACTTCTCCATATTATCTTATCAAAGGAGGAAAACTGACATTATGGTAAACTTTTCATGGAAGGGTATGATCTCCTCGGGTGGGATTCGAACCCGTACGATCCTACCCCCATCGGGACACGAGATTCCAAATCCCGGCACGCTACCAGCTGACGTAACTTTTAAAACCCTCAATCAGTGTAAGGCAACAATGATTAGAAGCCTAACTTGTGATTTGACTGCATGATTACATTAATTTCCGGGTATATGAAGAAGGCGGCCAAGACTGAACACGTCATTCTTAGACATTTGGTGTGTTAACTAGAAATTAAATTTAGTCTTTATATATATTACATTGGCAACAGTTTCCTTACAATAGAGGTATTGTTCGTTTTTCTCAACTGTCAAAACATGAATAATTTCACGGTGAATGGGCTTGTTAAAATTATTGTCGTAATACATCCTTGAGTTTCCGAAGGTGTGTATTATGATTGAGTAAAGATTCTTATGCCGTATGATAAGTATTAGTCAAGATATTTTTAATAAAATTAGGCCGCCAGTACAAAAACAATGCATTGTCACCATATGATTAGCACTGTCATAAATTTTAACACTCCCTCCATAGAAAAACAAAAAATATCCTTTCGTAGTTTTAAAAATTTTGATGTTGTAAATTTTAATACTGATATTTCAAACATGAACTTTCCGTACAGTCTTTTGAACGACGGAAATGAAGTAAACTATGTTTATGATACTTTTGAGAAGGAGCTTTCCTCTATTGTTGATAAACATGCCCCGATAAAAGAAGCCTATGTTAGACCAGGGCAAGTACCATATATGAACAGAGACCTGAGAAAAGCTATTTATAATAAGAAAATGCATCTTCATAAACATCAGAAAAGTAAGTCTCCAAAGGCATGGGAAAAATATAGACAGTGAAGAAATATGGTAACTAAACTTAAAAGAATTTCTATTAATAATTATTTCAAGGAACGTTGTATTGGAGGGAGTAAATCTGTAGATTTTTGGCCTACTATTAAGCCTTTTTTGTCTAAAAAATGTACAACTTCTGAAAATAAGATTATTATAAATGAAAATGAAAACATCATGACTGACACTTCTACAGTTGCTAATACTTTGAATGATTTTTTCTCAACTGTTGCTAATGATATTGGGAATGACCAAATTTTTGATTCAAAAGAACATCCAAGCATAAAAAGGATATTGGAAAATGGTTTCACTATGAATAGTTTCAAATTTCATTCCACTACTCAGAGCAATGTTTCTAAGATCATTAATAATTTTCATGTTAAAAAAGCAACTGGTATAGACAAAATTTCAGTAAAAATTCTTAAACTTGGCAAGACATCTCTTGTCCCCTTTCTTACTGATTTTTTTTTTTTTTTTTTTTTTTTTTTTTTTTTTTTGTGATCACGTGACCAAAATGGCGACCAGTTTGAAATGTTTTCGCTGTGAGATGCTTGGAACATTGTGAACACATCTAGTATAAAATTTAGTGATAAATTGGATTATTTTTTGAGTAAATTTGGAATGAACATTTCCCGCGGATCAAACAAAGGATTTTCTTTTTCTTTTTGAATGGCCATTACTCCTTGTGTTTATATATGTGTAAATAAACATTGACCTAGTGTTTATATTTGGATATATAGGACACATTCCTTTAGATATTAAGATGTCGGTAAGTTTCTCACAGTTAAATATTGAACAAGACAATGAAAATGGTGATTGGCAATTTGTCGCACGTGATAATAAGAGAAAAAGACACAACACTAGTGTATCTAATCCACCTTCACCTCAATCGTACGATAGTAAATTTATTAATGAAAACATTGATACAAAATTGAACATGATTTTTGAAGAAATTATCAACTTAAAACATGACCAGTCTTCTACCCGTAAACTTGTGATGGCAACCAACGAGTGTCTTCCAAAACTATGTAAAGAGATCAATTGTATATCTGACACTATGAACAAACAATCGTCATTACTTAAAACACTGGCCTATAAATCTATCGACGGTGAAGCACGTGGTAGAAGAAACAATTTGTTATTTAGAGGCATTAAAGAATCTAGAGGTGAAAATTGTACCGATGAACTATTCCGTTTTCTGGCTGATATATTACAAGTTGACACATCAAACATGATAATTCAACGAGCTCACAGGCTTGGTCGTCCTCAAAATTCACAAAAATCACCTAGACCTCTTATCGCCAATTTTTTAAACTATTGTGACGTTGAATACATACTATCAAATGCTAAAACTTTGAAATTCTGTCCAGGATACTCTATTGATCGTGATCTACCCAAAGAAATAATTGAGGCTAGGAAACGTCTATGGCCACTTTACAAGGACACTAAACGCACCAACCCTAAGAAAAATGTGCGTATAGTATACCCTGCAAAATTAATTTGTGATAATATTGTGATACAAGATGAATTTCCTGACTGGCACAGCGTACTATCCCGTAGTAGACTGGTTGAAATCCCTAGTTGTGAGGGAGTGTCGTTTACTTCCGGTTGTGAGTTTTCACAAATATCTAGCTCAGGGCAATCTTATACACAATCCAGCTTTAGTAGCTTATTCGCAGAAGATAATGATGAGCTATCTATTATGGACCAAACAACATTAACAGTACCTGGTTCTCAGCCGTCGGTGATTTATGATCAACAAACAACAAGTGAGTCAACACAAAAATCATCCAAAGTGATCAGTCAACCATGTAACAATGATTCACAAACCAATAATACTGGAGTCACTCAACAAAGTATATCTTCAACTGAATCAAAATCTAAATCAAATAATAAAAAGTCAGCACCCAAAAAGGGTTGCCGACAAACAAATAGTGATAAATTGACCACATCAGTTCAGCACGAATCTAGATCAACAAGTCGTGCTCAACCTAACCGTCGTCGTGCGAGGACAAATTCCCTGCCACCTAGACGTAAACCAAACTCAACACAAGAGTCAGTAAATACTGGAAATACGGGCGTTAACCCCGAAGTACAAAACCCTGGTTCAGTGAACTTACCTGGCGGTACCGGCTAGGGGTCACAGGGGAAGGTGAACATTAATTGCGCACTTTTAAATATTCAATGTTTAGTGTCGCAAAGTTGTGACAAACTTATGTGCCCTGATGTGTTGGAAGTGTTTAATTCGAACGATATAGTGATGTTCACAGAGACATGGTCAAATGAACTCCAGAATTTTCATGTAAATAATTTTACGTACTTTGCTTTGCACAGGGCTAAATCTAAGGGCTGTAAGAGAGACTCAGGTGGTATTATTGTATATGTACGAGATTATCTTGTTGATGAAAACTGTATTTTCTTTCAAAGTGAAGATGACATATTATGGCTTAAAATTAATGGCCAAAAACTATTGATTGATCATGACTTATATATAGGTTTATGTTACGTAATGCCTGAAGGTAGTAGTAGGTTTAATATTATCGAGCAGGGTTGTTTTGATAGATTACTTAACTCTGTCGCTTCTATACACAGCCACACTGATGGAAATTGTTATATTATTTTATCTGGCGATTTTAATAGCCGTACATCCGAAAGTCCGGATTATGTTACTCACGATTCAATTGACAGTTATGTCCCTTTACCCGAAAATTATAACGCTGATATCAATACTAAGAGATCATCACAAGACAAAGGGCATACAAATCAAAATGGCACTGCTCTGTTAGACTTTTGTAAGCAAACCGGTTTACGAATAGTGAACGGTCGTTGTGGTCAAGACTCTAACATAGGTAAATATACGTTTGTCGGTCACAGGGGATCTAGTTTAGTTGATTACGTTTTAGCGTCTCAGAATCTTTTCGAATTCATTTCTTCTTTTAATGTAAATGATCCAAACCCTTTAAGCGATCATTGTTTAATTGACTTTTCTTTACAATTTTATACGACATCGCACAATCATGTAAATATTGAGGAGACTATAGTCGATAGCGAAAATACTAAAATAGGCTATAAGTATACATGGTCGAATGAAAATAAATCAGAGTATATCAATAGTATAAATAGTGCTAGTTTTTTGAGTAAATTAAACGATCTAGCACATGAAGTGACGTTATGTTCTACTCAGGAGGACATAACGTCAAATTTAGATTCATTCTCGACTATTATGAATGATGTAACGAGCAATATATGTAGACACTCAATTAAACACACGCTTAATTACAACAATAATCACTCAGTTCGTCGTGACAATATTTGGTTTAACGATGAGTGTGATGAACTTAGAAACAAATTTTTATTAACGTTAAATCATTACAGAAAAAGTCCTAACGATGAAAATCGTATTCTTTTAGTCAATGCAAGAAGCTTGTACAAAAACACTCTTAAGCGTTATCGAAAATTACACTTGACAAATAGAACTAAAACTTTAGAATCCTATAGATTAAAGAATGCTAAACAATACTGGAAACTTTTACGCGAGTCATCCCATATTAAAAGCCCCAATATACAGTTATCAAGCTTTGAAAATTATTTCAAAGCAGTCAATAATCCAAACGATCATTTCTTTAATCCTGATGAAGACATTATGTATTTTAATGAACGCTTTGTTGATGGCGAGTTCCAGCTCATGTTCAGTGAATTAGACACTAGTATTTCTGAGCGTGAGGTGAAAACCGCTATTAAAGAGCTTAAATCAGGTAAAAGTGCAGGTCCCGACAATTTGCTTAACGAATATTTTAAACATGGCACATTTCAGTTAATGCCATATTTAGTAAATCTTTTTAATATTGTTTTTACCACTGGAAATTTTCCGAATGCTTGGTCCGAAGGGTACATAATTCCGCTTCACAAAAAGGATTCAATACACAATCCAGAGAATTATCGCGGAATAACTTTATTAAGCGTTCTAGGCAAATTATTCACGCGTATTTTAAATAATCGTTTGAACCTTTGGGCTGAAACATATAACGTCTATGTTGAGGCTCAAGCGGGATTCCGTAGTAATATGGGTACTACAGATAATATTTTTGCATTACATGGTCTGTTAACCCACATGATAAATAATGGTAAGCAGTTATACTGTGGATTCATTGATTTTAGTAAGGCTTTCGACTACATTGAAAGAAATACTTTATGGTACAAGCTTATAAAACTAGGTATACGTGGTAAAATGTTTTCAATAATCAAAGACATGTACACAAATATCAAATCAAAAGTTCGTTTCAATAACATGTTAAGCAATGAATTTACTTGTTCATTAGGAGTTAGACAAGGTGAGAGTCTATCTCCATTTCTTTTTTGTATGTTTTTAAATGATCTAGAAGAGCAACTAATAGCTAACAAGTTTGAAGGTATCGATATTATAATGACCAAGTTATTCATCTTACTCTATGCAGATGATATAGTTATATTCTCGGAAAGCGCGTCCGGACTACAAAAAGGTTTTGATATATTATACGAATACTGCATTCGATGGAAGTTAAAAATCAATGTTACTAAGACTAAAGTTGTTGTTTTTCGTAAAGGTGGTACATTGCCTAGAGATATTTGCTTCATGTATAATGGCGAACCCATAGAAATTGTTAGTTCTTTTAATTACTTGGGTATTGTTTTTAGTCAAAGTGGTTCTTTCAATATGACGCAATCCACTCTTGCGGGCAAGGCACTCAAAGCGGTTTTTAGTCTAAACAAATACTTACTTAACTTTCCTTATGTCTCTATAAACCATAGACTAGACCTTTTTGACAAACTCATACTTCCTATCTTAAACTATTCGTGCGAAGTATGGGGGTTTCATAGGGGCAATAGTCTAGAACGCGTATATATCCAATATTGCAAAACATTACTTGGTGTAAAAAAATGTACACAGAATGACTTTGTATATGGTGTCTTGGGTCGTTTTGACCTAATGTACTACAGACTTGTTAAGATTGTCAAATATTGGTTAAAAATTATCTCTTGCCCGGACTCTAAATACTGCAAAATCATTTATGAACTTTTAAAATATGATGCCGAAAAAATGCCGAACAAAACTTCTTGGGTTACACTTGTGAGAAATCTTCTGTCTACACTAGGGTTTTATGATGCGTGGGATGCGCAAAGCGTTGGTAACAATGAGTTATTTATCATCAATGTTAAACAACGACTTAAAGACACTCGTATCCAAAACTGGAATGAAAGACTTAGAAATTCTAGCAGAGCTGATTTTTTTCGTACAATTATAAATTTTGAGTGTCAATTTTATTTAACTAGCATAGATCAAATTAAATACAGAACAGCCATGACAAGGCTTATAACATCATCGCACAAATTAAGAGTTGAAACAGGTCGCTGGCATAAGCCTCATAAAATCCCTAGAGAGAATAGGTTATGTACAAAATGTAACAAAGTTGATGACGAGTATCATTTCATACTAGAATGTTCTCTATATAATGATTTAAGACAAACGTATATTGACAGGCACTATAGATTTCATCCCAGTATGTTTAAACTTAAGCAACTTTTCGAAAGCAAAAACGATGCTAAGATAAGAAACCTAAGTGTTTATATTTTTAAAGCTTTTAAGATACATGAATCATACCATGCGCAAATATAAGACTTTATACCCGTCGCAAAATACGTGATTGTTCACAAATAACTGATTTTTACCAAATACATGTCATATATTAAATTATGAGTATAATATATTATGTTTAGTACTTCACGTATTATACTCCTCATGCCTCTTGCAGAATACGTAATCTATCAAAAACAACTCTCTTGCTTAAAGACTTCCTTAAGTCGAAGTTTGATTATTACATATCAACAGATTTTATATTTTAATCCGTTAAAACTTCTGAGTAATATATATGATGATTTCTTGTATTTGTCTCTAAACACATACAAATGTGTATTGTTGTTTGTCACAAATAACTTGAACATGCAAATTGTAAAATAACTAATATTGTATATATTACTGTTGGAATATATATTTTGACTCTGAGTATATATAAATGTACGATTTCCTTTTGCAAAATTGTTTTTGCAGAAAATTGCCTTAGAAATGTCAGTTATGTCAGTTACAATTATTCTATATTAGTGCTGATATTATTTGATATATGTCAATTACGAGTATTATATGTTAGTACTGATATTATTTGGTATATGTCAATCACGAGTATTATATTTTAGTACTGATATTATTTTTGGTATATGTAAATTACGAGTATCATATATAAGTACTGATATTATTTTGGTATATGCCAATTACGAGTATTATATATTAGTACTGGTATTATTTTGTCTGTAAATATGTACAAATGTGTGATATCCCACAAGCAACTCGTTTCTGCTTATAACAGCGATACAAAACAAGTATAAGTCACCTTCTCCTGCGTATCTGTCTAAGATATTTTGATATAATTTATAATATATTACCTTTATAACCTTTGTTAACTGTGATACCTGCTCAAGTTTGATTGAATTTTCATAAAACCAATCCTTCATAGCTTTATACAAAAGTACTACACTGCATATATATATATATAAATGTTCATTGATCTCGAATGTTCTCTCTTTTTCAACTGTATGTTATTGATTACATGTATTGTCATTGTCACGTGATTGTATATTTTATGAAATTCATTGTATGTTCACGCGGGTCTATTGACCTATTGATCTGAAAATAAAATCTTCTTCTTCTTATGATTAACTCAACAATTTTCACTGGTATTTTCCCAGATAGATTAAAAGAAGCCCAAGTGACCCCATTATACAAAAAGAATGACCCTTTAAATAAATCTAATTACAGACCAGTGAGTATTTTGCCAGTACCATCCAAAATTTATGAAAAAGTTTTAAATGAACAACTTTCAAATTATTTTGATAGTATATTCAGTAAGTTCTTATGTGCTTTCAGGAAGGGTCATGGATGCCAGACTACAATTGTGAGATTATTGGAGGACTGGAGGAGGGCCTTGGACAGCAACCAATATACAGCTGCCATTCTCATGGACTTGTCCAAGGCTTTTGACTGCCTCCCCCATGATGTTTTACTCTGTAAGCTTGCGTCCTATGGCCTTTCAGATAGTTCTGTCAAATTAATGTCCTCATACTTGAGTGACCGTAGACAGCAGGTAAAAATTGGTGGTGTAGTGAGTACTTGGGCAAATATAAACAAAGGTGTTCCTCAGGGGTCAATTTTAGGACCCTTGTTATTTAATGTATTCATCAACGATATATATTTTATTTCATTAAGAAATCTACATTATATAACTATGCTGATGATAATACTCTATCTTTCAGCACCCCAAGTTTTGATGAATTGATACAGGTACTTCAAAGTGAAAGCCAAATACTTATACAATGGTTCTCTTCTAACTGTATGAAGGCTAATCCAGAAAAATTCCAAGCAGTAGCTGTTGGTAAGAAAACGCATGCAAAATCACCAGTCTTTCAAATAGATGGAAATATAATTAGCTGTGATGATATAGTGAGACTTTTAGGAGTAGACATTGATTTTAACTTATCTTTTAATGTTCATATACAAAATATCTGCAGAAAAGCTGCTCAACAACTAAATGTTTTAAAAAGAATTGGCAAAAGCCTAAGCAAGCTTATTCGGCTGACTATTTTTCATTCCTTTGTAATATCAAATTTCAATTACTGTCCATTAGCTTGGCATTTTTGTACTATAGCTAACACATCAAAAATTGAAAAACTACAAGAGAGAGCATTACGCTTTGTATATGAAGACTATGATAGTACTTACCAACAGCTGCTGGAAAAGGCCAAGTTACCGTCTTTACATATCCGTAGAGTAAGAACAATGGCTCTAGAAACATTCAAGATTCTAAACAATTTAGCTCCCCCACTTTTAGAAGATATGGTTATTAAAAGAGAAAATACTTACTCTTTTAGATATTCCAATATATTACAGGTACCACATGTTAAAACAACAAAGTTTGGTAAGAACAGCTTCAGGTATGCAGCACCAGTATTGTGGAACTCATTGCCCGAGAGTTTTAGACAAATTACAGATTTTAACGTTTTTAAATCCTCTATACAATTTTGGAATGGAACTGAATGCACCTGTATTGCTTGTCATGACAGATGTTAAGGTTTTGAGTCATACATTACTCTGCTGTATACCATGTTAAAAATGTTAAAGCAATTAATACTGTAACAATACAGATTTCTATGAAAGAATTTACAGTACATTGGATATTTATGCTTCTGTTTGCCTTGCTTTAAGCTTAGTGCTTTGCTTTTAACTGCTTATTTTATTAATTTATTTTGTTTGTATTAGAAGCTTGCAAGCTATTTTGCTTTTCCCTTATGTTTTAATCTGTTTCATGCAATTTTATTTTTGCTCTTTTTTGCCTATGTTTATTACGATAGTTGTCTGTATATTCAGAGTTTGACAAGTTAATCAATGTATATGTAAATGCTGCTTAGCACTTATTTGCATGTGTGTTGAATGTTTTTCATCATGCTTTTTGTTGTGTAAATTAGTATACCTTAAAAATATCTTTTGGTTCTATCAAAACATTGTTAATTACATATTTTATCTGTTTTAATTCAAATTTCGAGTAACTAATTCAAGATTTGAATACTTTCATATTACCTTTTTATGTAATAGGGATCTTATTAATAACCTCATTTTTACTTTTTCATTAGTGTGCATTCTCTACTCTTGCTTTAAACTACTATATTTTTAACTTTTAATCAGCTAGTTACAACAATTTTAATATTAGGTTAATGTACAGACATAGATTTTAATTGATATTTAATATTTAATTTTGATAGATATTTTTATCTATTTCTTACTTTATGTAATTTTGTTTATTTTAATATGTCATTATTTTCCATGTATATGCTTATATTAACTGTAATTTGTTTTTAACTTATGTACTCTGTGATAGTCGGTTAAAAAGCTTTCATAGCTTATGTTTCTTGTTATTATATCTTGCCGACTGTAAATAAAATTTACGTACTTACTTATTTACTTACTTACTTATTCAGTCACTGTAAAATTATTCAAGCTTTGACAGTTGAGAAAAAACAGACAATAAACAAGATCTTACATTCAAGACGTAAAACACCATATATCATATTACATGGAATATGCTATACTCATAATACAATCTATTTTGTTCAAAACAATAGCATAATGATTGCTCATAAGGTATGTATGTATTTCCTTTTCTACGTGTTAAAATTGAATATATGGTTCATCATCACTTTTAATAATTCAATTGTCAGAACATTCAATCCACAGAATTTAAAATTTGTAAATGCGACGGATGAACAAAATCCACTTGTATCAGTTGACCATAAACTGGTATAATAAACTGTGTGTGTAAAGTTTTGTTCATGCCCAAAAACTTTATTCTCAGACGTCCAATATAAATGGCAGCCGACATGCTATTATGTTGAACCAAAAAGATTGTTTAGTGAATTCCATATTAAATGACACATTACACATTCAGTTAATATGGGGCCCGTATTATCAAGCGTGTTATGACCATTTTCGTAAAACCTTCTATGCTGTATTGTTAAATTATCGTAAGATTTTTGTATTCATTGTTTTTAACAATGAATACTCTGTTACCAATAGATTAATAGCGGTATTCCGATCGGAATCCTATACTGACCTATTGACCTATATATTAATCAACGAAACCGAACAGCATCGGGAAAATTCCGCTACACAAAATAGTTCGCAAATAGTTCTTTTGTTTCATCGATCATCTGTGTATTCCTACGCGTCAATTTAATTACGCATTTAACTCGATCTCAACAAACCTTTCTTCAAAGTGAAACCGAGTATTGACTAATTTGTGAACAATAGACGTTACTGACAATCGCGGATGTATACATCGAATTCATTCATGAAAAATTATGAATGAAACTACGTCCCCGTATCAAGCACTATAGTCACGTGACGACCATCCTAATTTAACCAGGGGCCGTATTCCCATCCTTACTTAAGTATAAAATTATCCTCAAATCGACAGATTTTCCTCAGAATAGACCAAAATTTTCTTAAGTTTGAGGAAATATTTTAAGTGGTATTCCCATCCTCACTCCACTCTGAGATTTTCCTCAACATCGGTCTTTTTTTCCTTATCTTTTGAGGAACGTTCGACTTACCTTATCTCTGAAAAAATTTCCTCAACTTGTATTTTGGACGCCATTTTTTCTCTCGACTAAAACATATTTTTTTGGTTTTTCACCAATAAACAGAGAAGTTTATGTACAGGTAAGTTGTTTTTAACCATTTTTTCGTTTCTACCTTACTCTTAGGTGATCATTCGCAAGAAAAAGTATTCGTAAGCGTTTTAACCTTTGTTTACTATTTCGTCTGTATCGGCCTTGTCAAGGTGTGCGTTCATTTTTTGAAACAATAATTTTGATTAGATTTCGGTGAGTTAAAACTATATTTGTGCTTGAATCATTGAAATTCATTGTTAATGTAACATCTCGTAAGAGTTTATGGCCATTTAAGCTTCCTTTCGTGTAAAAATGCGCTGCTGAAGAAGTCGCGTTTTCGTCCCAAGGACATTCGTACTTACGTCACGATGAAAAATATCACACAGAACAAATATTTTACGTTATAAAGTCGAATTAGAGTTTGACAAGTGCAGGGGTAAAAACTTACCAAAGCCATTTTTGTATAGTCTGTTTAACAGGGCAGTATACGAAATACTGGTGTTATGAATTCGAGTGGGATGTGCCCATAGGACCCCTTGGTTGTTTTAAAGAATATGAAAACATGTTGTAATAATTATAATACCACTATACCTGCATATTGTTAACTGATAATTACAATGATCAATATCATAGAAATTTTATATATTATTATCCTGTTATTTTTTTGCAAAAACTTAGATTTATTTAATTTAAACATGAGATCTATTTAAATTTTAATGTATTTTCAGGTTTAACAAAAAATGTCATGCTCCATTAATACAGAGATGTACTTGCCCAATGTGACTGGGTTTCCACCTGGGCAAGTGAAAATAACATTTGATGGGCCCAAGTGGTGAGTATATTTAGAATAGTTGGCTTCTCTAAATCTAAACTACTGCATCAGTGAAAGCCTTGAAAAGTATATTTTAAAACAGCTAACTTAATTGAAATTTAGTTGTGTTGTATTCATTGGTTAAGTTTGAGGTGACCTTTAAGCTTCAATGCTGGGCCTGTAAAATCCATCTCTCAGAAATAATATTTAAGCAATATATCAGTAGCCTTGTCATCTAAATGTGCAAATTGACCTAAAAAAGATTATGAATTAAATAACATTTTCATACATTTAACCAGTTAGCTGTAGCTTACTGCATTTATTATTTGCTCTTGATTCTTCTCAATATTTCAGCCACAGGTCTCTATCCAGGGACACTTTTCTCAAATTTACATTCTTTTGTTTTTGTTTTTAAAACAGAAACAATTGAATTAAGTTTGTTTGTTTGTGTTTTACGGCGCACCAACACAGAAAGGTCCCATCGCGCCGAAATTGAATTAAGAATAAAAAGCAAATTAATGTTGCATTAAGAAAAATCTGTCAGGATTTTTTTATATATCTGACAGTTGTAGTTAAGTTAATGAAGAGTGTATGTTTAATGTATTAATGTGCCTAGGATCTCTGTTTACATTCCTACTAAAATAATGAAAGGGCTCAAACGTGGGTTGATATTAGCTTTTAGCCAGTAATTTAAAGCCACATGTCTAATCCAGTGTTTTGCAACTTGAATCATGATGAAAGAATATCAAAAAATACTGAACAAATTATTTCTTGACAAGTATCCTAAATGGTTCACAAGTTTGGCCAAAAACTGCTACTTCCACTCCTAGTTTGACTGTCAAACAACCTACCTAGGCTACTGAACTAAATTTGGTCATAATTGACTTTGTAAAAAATGTAAAATAAACATTGTGAATAATTTCACTTCTGTTTTTTTTGCAGACTTCAGCTGTGAAGATATGTGAATATGACTTGAAGAGTTTTAAATATGTATGAAAAAATGTAACTAGTTTTTTAGAAAGATGAGGCTAGAACAAGTTGTGGTAAGTAAGTAAATGTCCTTTAATAGTTCCAATTCCTGGAATTCATCCGAAAGATTTTGTGCTATGGCTTAAGCACATAGAATATCACTAAACATTGTTGATATAATATCGCAGTCAAGTGTGAATGTCATGACAAACCCTTTTCATATATAAACTGCAAAAATGAAGGTCAGAGTTGTGACCCCATTTGTTAAATATCAATTAAAATCACCCTGCTGAAAAAGGGTTTGCAATTCTTTTCAGCTTTTTTATGTCAAAACAAAAATATATCCAATAAAAAGTTGATTTAAAAGTTGTTTTAATTATGAAATTTATATCAGCCTGTTTATGGTTGATCTTCACATACTTGATCCTTATTTTAACATATTTTTATTTCTAGGTTAAGTGTTAAGATATAAAAGAAGTGATATAGATTAAACTATGGTTCAGCCAGACCTGTCACCTGTGACTAAGAATGTTGTCATATAATAAATACTACTACAACAACTGCTTATGAAATTCATTGTACTCATATTGGATCCCTTGAGAGAATGTGATAACAATACTACTCATTTTAGCTTCATCTACTACTCGATGTTTTAATTCAACTAGCAATTTGACTTAGATGTTCTTGAAATATTAGTTTCCATGGGTTTTGCGCTTCAATCAATAAAAGCTAGTCATTAAGTACTTGTCGACAGAGCTCTCAAACTGTACATCTTGTAACATGACTATATTTTTAGTTTATATGTAAATCTATTAATCATTTGATTGTTGTGATACAAGTTATGTGTTAATAAAATGTGTTTTATATAATAAACTATTCAGTTTTTTTCTTTAAATGTCTTAGGCTTGTAAAATATAAGCTTACATGTACAATGCAGGTAAAAGCAAGTATGTGTGAGTAGATTACAAATAGCTTTATAGAATATTCAGTTAATATTGAAGCCTAAGCCGTAGATTCTACCTTTGGCTGGAAAGTTATTTTATGGAGGTGTTGTTTTAAATAATGACGATGAAACCATGACACTATCCATTATAAAAATTCTGTCAATGTGACACAAACTTGTAGCCAGATTGCACATCCCATGTGTGAAGGATAAAGTAAATGTAATACCAAGCTGATGATAGGCCAACAGTATTTGCTGGGGTATGATAAAAGTTAACTTTTAACGACTGTTAACTCATTACCAGTTATAAGTTCATTATTGGCTGTAATCCTCTTAATGGTACTACAAATTACTGGCAAACTCATGTACAAACACGCACATTCAAATTTAAACGGTTGTAAGCCCTACAATGATGGTAAATTATAATTTGATATTTTCAAAATACAGAAAATGATGAGTCAAAACTGCATTATGTGTTGTTTCTTGATAAAAATAATTTCAAAAGAGATTATTAACTTAACCAGAATTCTGGTTAAGTTTGACAGCTCTTGTAAGTCGGTGAATGATCTAAGTCATGTAGGACAGTCATCAGTCACTGACGAAGTATGCACCCAGTAGTTTGTTAACAGCTAAATCCTGAGATAAAGCTTCTTCAGGAACAGTGAGTAGGTGGACTGACCGCTGTGATATAATCTATATAAGGTGTTGCCACAGCATAAAACCCAACAAAAATTGAATAAGTCTAAAAACAATGAATACTCCAGTACTTTCAGTACTTTGATTATAATATGCTGTCATTGTGTTTAGGGTCTGAAATCTATTAACCTTCAGTATAGAAGAAAAATGTTTTAATGTCAACGATAACAAACGCTTTAGTAAGAATGTTCAACAAGGTATCACTTGTAACATTATGACTATTGAGACCAGTACAATAAGTGTCGAATAGTTTATCAAGAATGTTAGAAATGATACTACCAAGGGTGAGCAATAGTTCTTTATAAAAACATCAACTACTTAACAGTTTATACATTTTGTATTCTATTTTAGACTCTGTAAATCCATTTACAAGTAGATGACAGAGTCTTGGTCAAGTTTTATATCTGAATCATTGCATATATAAATATATGCCGAGATCAGTAATATCTCTCTAGTTCCAAGACAATAAAAAGTTACAATAAAAACATTACCTATACACGTAAAACTATACAATACTAATAATATAGTGTTCCTTTATCAGAAGCATTTTGAGTCTTTTTGACAATACAGACTGATTGGTTTGTACAAATTTGTCCAGAATTCGCATAACCGATATCTTATTAAATAACGTCTTCTTTGTTGTTGAATCTTCTATAGATTTGTACATGGTATCAGGTGTTTTGGTTAATTGTGAATTACGCTACTCTTCAAATCAAATCCACTGCGGCAGTCAAAAGACCAACGCTTTGTCCCTAGCTAGGCTAAGTTCTCCAGAATTAATCTCATACATCTCCAATGATTTATGATTTACACAACTGCCAAACATAATACAAATTCATAATGATTACTTGCCGTTGACATATTTCATAACCAAAGTCCATATACCACAAGGGTATGTACATGTAGATGCTTTCAAAAATCAAATCAGCATTCCCTAAATTGACAAGTAAGACTAGCCACATACATTCTCGTTCCCAGAGTCTAGTAGGATTCTCAATACTAGCTCGAGAATCTTGATAACCCCAGGGTACGAGAATGAGTCACATACTGAGCTATAACTAGGTGAGCTGGTATAATGTTTGGTATAATGTTAACTAGAAAATAGGACAATGGAAAAAATATACAAAACCAAACCTGGTAAATAAAAGTAAAAAGTAAAACTGTTCAAAATAAGAGACAACCTCACGTGTCACATTATGTAGAGATAGTTTGTTGTCTTTGTAGTTTAGGAACATTTTGTATTTTATGTTGTGCATCGTCTGCTCGTTCTCTGTCGCCTACACTTATTGATTCATACATACTAACAGAACGAGGTAAACCTTTACCTGTTGTGTTCTTGTCCACAACACTGTCAGATTGTTTTTTATCACTCGATGACGCAATAATTTCTCCCAGAATCCCTCCGCCATTTCCGGTCGTCTGCTCTCCTTTTATCAACACTTCCGGGCAACTGGCTCTTCTTTTGTATTCTTCCGCTGTGTTCTTCTTTATTTTATGCTGCATTTTTGCTAATTCACGATATCTACCTTGTAAAGCTGTTTTTGAACGTTCTATATGGCTTGTTGTTACTCTAGAATCCTTGGCATATAATTGTATTTCTTTCTGACAAGCCCAGGATAACTGTCTGTGTATACTACATACACGTGTACGTTTAGGAAGATTTCTAACTCTTTCAAATGTTATATCGTCTTCCAAAGTATGAATTCGTGCCATGATGGTGTTTTCTGTTTGTCACAAATGCTTCTGCTATGGTGCGGAAAGAACTTCTTTCAAATCACATTTTAAGCGCAAAAAAAATTACATGACTCGGTTAGTCTGCTTCAAAACACACAAGAAAATTCACATTGACTGTAATTATATTCTCTTTCAATTTGACAGAGTATATTCCGATGAAAACATTTTTTTCCAAATTTGAAATAAACAAATAGACTAAAATCTATTGATTTTCTTCATCGCACGTTAATCCACGATGATCTATAAACGATTATGTCCATCTGACGACGGTCAGAACTTTAAATATGAGATTTAAATAAGATGGCCAGCTTAACTCGTCACATAAACCAAAAATGATATCATTTTAAAGTTTTAAAATGTCCATGTGAACACTTATATTTCATACAAAGTGCGTCGAACAATAAACGAGATACATGTATATCAGCTACATGCAAACTTGGCAATATGTATTTACGTACGTAAGGTAAAAAACTTTCATCCCCACGGTTCTTTAATCTAAGCTAATATAAGAGGTATAAATATGAAATCGATGTAAAGAATTTTATACTGGTCCATTTGATAAAATAATTCCAACTCAAACAAGATCTTGAACGGACTACTGTGTGATATTTATTCTAACAAGATTAGCTAGTTGACAGATCAACACGTACGGTCTTGTAGAACTTTTATATCATATCATAGTTTATCGTTAATTAATTGTTTAATAATCTACATCACATGGGTTTCACCTTAAAACAAGTAACAAGGTCAATTTGTTATGAAATTTTAATACAACATGCCAGAGATAGTGCACAGTTTTGTATCGGAAATTGTAAAAATTATCATACAAACTAAGTCGAGATACGTATTTCAACTTTCACTTGTCGGTGAAATAATGATTTGTAAAATGTTTTTTTTTATATAAAAGTTAAACTTTTGGACTAACTTTTATAATACTGACAAACAACGACATTGATAACTGGATCAATATAGTCAATATATAGGTCAGACATGTTGTTATTGTACAAAAATTGATTATTCAAACAATAAAAAAGCAACCAAATTCCCTGTGTAATATGGTAAACCCAATGTCAACAAAATTCCCTGTGTAATGTCGTAAACCCGATGTCAACAAAATTACATTTGTAATATCGTAAACCCGATGTCAACAAAATTCCATGTGTAATATCGTAAACCCGATGTCAACAAAATTCCATGTGTAATATCGTAAACCCGATGTCAACGAAATTCCATGTGTAATATCGTAAACCCGATGTCAACGAAATTCCATGTGTAATGGCGTAAACCCGATGTCAACGAAATTCCATGTGTAATGGCGTAAACCCGATGTCAACGAAATTCCATGTGTAATATCGTAAACCCGATGTCAACGAAATTCCATGTGTAATATCGTAAACCCGATGTCAACAAAATTCCATGTGTAATATCGTAAACCCGATGTCAACAAAATTCCATGTGTAATATCGTAAACCCGATGTCAACAAAATTCCATGTGTAATATCGTAAACCAGATGTCAACAAAATTCCATGTGTAATATCGTAAACCCGATGTCAACAAAATTCCATGTGTAATATCGTAAACCCGATGTCAACAAAATTCCATGTGTAATATCGTAAACCAGATGTCAACAAAATTCCATGTGTAATATCGTAAACCAGATGTCAACAAAATTCCATGTGTAATATCGTAAACCAGATGTCAACAAAATTCCATGTGTAATATCGTAAACCAGATGTCAACAAAATTCCATGTGTAATATCGTAAACCCGATGTCAACAAAATTCCATGTGTAATATCGTAAACCCGATGTCAACAAAATTCCATGTGTAATGTCGTAAACCCGATGTCAACAAAATTCCATGTGTAATGTCGTAAACCCGATGTCAACAAAATTCCATGTGTAATGTCGTAAACCCGATGTCAACAAAATTCCATGTGTAATGTCGTAAACCCGATGTCAACAAAATTCCATGTGTAATGTCGTAAACACGATGTCAACAAAATTACATGTGTAATGTCGTAAACACGATGTCAACAAAATTACATGTGTAATGTCGTAAACCCGATGTCAACAAAATTACATGTGTAATGTCGTAAACCCGATGTCAACAAAATTACATGTGTAATGTCGTAAACCCGATGTCAACAAAATTACATGTGTAATGTCGTAAACCCGATGTCAACAAAATTACATGTGTAATGTCGTAAACCCGATGTCAACAAAATTACATGTGTAATGTCGTAAACCCGATGTCAACAAAATTACATTTGTAATGTCGTAAACCCGATGTCAACAAAATTCCATGTGTAATAGCGTAAACCCGATGTCAACAAAATTCCATGTGTAATAGCGTAAACCCGATGTCAACAAAATTCCATGTGTAATAGCGTAAACCCGATGTCAACAAAATTCCATGTGTAATATCGTAAACCCGATGTCAATAAAATTCCATGTGTAATATCGTAAACCCGATGTCAACAAAATTCCATGTGTAATATCGTAAACCAGATGTCACCAAAAAGTAAGCCTTAAGTGCCTGGACGGTATAAGTACTACATAAATACATAATTCTCTTTTGTAAACTTAATTTACCGGCTTTTTTCAACACCTTTAGTATTGATTGAGGATATTATTTCTAATTCTCCAGCTACAAATAAATTCAAACTAAGTTCTTCAAAGATTTATGGGAGTGTACAAATTCGTATAGATCCTGGGCTGTAAATGAGGATATTTCTGACTGTTATCTACTTTGTCACTTGATTTTGCTTTTATTTTGCTCAGACCTTTTTTGTTTTCTTAGTAAACTCGTTTTTTCTCTTCCTCTCTTCTGGCCGGAAGTAACTCTTGTTGAGGAAACTTCAATGCCTCGTCTTCGTCGTCCACATTATCAAAGATTCATCATCACTAGATAGACCGTAAGTGATTTCTTCATCATACATGCCAAAGTCTCCCGTGTTTATTTTAGGTCCTGACTAGCGACATTAGTCTTATCACCTCATTGACTATATCTTTTTATGGCTCGTCCCTGGATAACTTTTTATAGTCCACAATTCTTTGTCTTTGCGAGCTTCTACTTTTTATCATCAGAGACACTTTTCTTAAGCTTACAATAGTTAGTTAATGAATAAAATTGTCAATAATTAACATTATAGTTAAAGTTAAATAATCCGTGATTTAATGACTTTTGAGAACTTTATTGTGACCCAAAGATTTTAACACAATTTTACATTAAGTACGTATACGTGTTGTTTTCATTCCAAATATAGCCAAGATCATGCAGCGGAAATATGCTTTTTTTCAAGGTATACACTTAACTAATGTAAGTTTTTCAAGTACATTGGCCTTTTTTAAACAATTATTTGATATCAGTTTTCATTTTTTGCAAATATTTTAATTCCATAGGGTTCAGCTTCAAACTATGCGTAGACATAAAATAGATTTACGTCTAAACAATTCTAATACTGTATATATACTTTACGAAACTTCTAAGTACGCCGATTTCCATATCGTAGGAAATCTTTATTTTTCAACATTTATGTCCAATCGATAATAGAAATGGGTATAGGATAAAACTTTCGTCTGCTTGCATGGTCTTCATGCTTCTTTATTGGTGCAAACCCGAGGTTTCCCGGGTATGTGTTGAAACATGGGAGAGGCCTGTTGGGAAAATCTCGGCAGTAGGTATAGGTATAAGGATGACTTCAGAGGTAATCCGGTTGTGATGGAAAAGGGGAGTTACTCTGTAAAAGTTGTGGTTTTTAGTCTCTCCTTGTCAAAGGATGATGGCGGACGACGGGACGTGTAATTCCGTCTGCATGTTATTGTTAGAAAAATAAACTTTATGAAGCTCCGAATGACAGATGCGAGTGTTTTGAATCTTCCACTGCAAATATGTATTGAAAATTCGCGTTGTATTTTCTTATGCACGGTAAGCATTTTTATTTATTTTCTTATTTCATTCATTTTCGCGACACATTCTTTTCTTAAAATCCTTTGCTTGCCTTGTGGGGGTCTTAAGTGGATTACAAACGACTGCCTATGACGGTCCAAGCTGCTAGACCGACTCTGGGACTAAACACTAAAACCAGTTTGAAACCGTATTTTGCTGTATTTTCTGGAGGGGTCAGGAGCGACTGAAAATTGACCTAGTTTGTGTGTTATTGAATAATATTTTGCCCATTTTATGTACATAAGTTGGGCCTATGTATCCTGTGTACTGAATAATCGGGCATCGTGATTTCATTGTCACAAGTGTACAAACTCAGATGGTAATTTAACAAGGTGATTGGCTTTCTTGGTCGATAGCACACAAGTCTACCAATTGAGTGGTTGTAGGTTCAATGCCCAGACAGTGCTTTATGTTTATTTTTAAAGTTGACTGCCTTGTTTGACAACCAGCTATATATTTTTGTATTAATTTTACTTGTCTGAAGCAAAAGAAAACTAGCGGTAAAATAAGTCATCAATGGCAATTGGACAAGCTATTAATGTTGTGCACTGCCAGGCAGGTAGATATAATATCTGCGGCATTCTTCCTTCTACCACTGATTCAAAATCATGTAGGCAGTTTTCAGTCACTGGTGAAAGTATGCTCCGAGTAAATGGTTTGCGACTAAATCCAGAGATTAAGCTTTTCCTGCATCCAGGAACAGTGAGTAGGTTGACTTGATCCAGTACAACTCAACCCTTGGACAACTCAACCTGTGCACATCTCGACCAGGGGTAGGAATGAGTCAACCCGTCAGAAGATATACTCAACTTTCAGTCAACTTGACCAGTATTATATATTTTAAGATATTTGAGATGAAAAATTTCTCGCTATACTACACCAGTACTTGATCAATTTTAATAATAAAGTTTATCATTTCAGTTAATCTTATATGGTAGCAAGAGAAAATGTATTTTTATTGGTGTATTTATTTGATTAAATGGTAACAAAACTGACCAAAGGTTGATATAAGTAATTCAAAGAATAAAATATCTGTATGGGTAGGTTATAGGTAAATAGTAAAACATTAACATACATTTATATGTTATTTTATTATGTTATTGTGGTCATGTTTCCAGTATGACATGTTAAGGAAACTATTTAATCAAATTTTATAGAAAAGATTTTGTCTTTCCTTACTTGGAACTTAACTTTTGTCTCAGGGGGTTTAATTTAGGGTTCTATTTTTTTGTTACTGGTACATAGCCCTTTAGTGTTGATGTAAATAGTATGTGCAAAATTGAAGTTTAAACTGTAACAGCTTACAAAAACTTTATCTGGCAATTGATTTGTTCATCATTACAACAGTCACAGTTTAACTCAACACTTTATTACTGGACAGTAGGTCCTGTGAAGATCAAAACTTTAGAGGACCTACTCAAGTCTTACTGGACCAAAGACATATTACATGTTTTGATGACTTGAAAACTGTGTGGATGAGATCAAATTCTTTACTGGACAGTTGGTCCTGTAAACCTGCAGATCTACACTGACCATCTAATTTTTCACCGGATTTGTCCATTGGTCTGCAATGTTTTGTTGTGACTTATTAATGTAGATATATTTTCAGGCTGTAAATATATGGTAGAATATTAGACACAATTACTAGGATGATGTCAAATGTTGCTCGATCTTTAATAACGACAGGTATTGTTTCAATTATTTTGTTGAATGCTTAACAACTTATGACTAGATCTGTCATTTACTGCTCTCATTCCCTCAATTTTTGTGTCAAGTTCTCTTAATGCTACTGTCCTCACAATCTCATATCTCATAGAATTCTTTGTTCTTGCTTTCATAGTCTGTACTCAATCATTCACACATCAAGAAATATCTTTTGCTGCTGTCTGAATCTCTATTTTCTTGTTTAAGTTCTTTCTGTACATGTTCATACTGTCAGAAGTCTGCCACATCCTTTTCTCTCATTTCTCGCAACTAATATTTGTAAAAAACTAAACAAAGCAGGCGCTTTATCAAATCTCTTGCTCTTATTAATCTCACTGCCGTCTCTGTGTCTGTCTTATTTGTTTTCAATGACTTCAGTCTTACATGTCCAGCTCTCTTTCTCTAAAATCACTTTGTTAGTGCTATCTTTTCTAGTATATCTCTGCCTTAGTCTCTTTCTCTTAAATATCAGACTGAGTGCTTCTTTTTTCTCAGATCTCTGTCAAAGTGCAATCTTGTCTGTCAGATCTATGTATAAGTCTCTGTGGAACAGTCTCTCTGTAACAGCCTCTCTGTGACGGACTCTCTGTGACAGTCTCTGTATGACAGCCTCTCTGTAACAGTCTCTCTATGACTGACTCTCTGTGACAACCTCTCTGTGACAGATTCTCTGTGACAGTCTCTCTGTGACAGCATCTCTGTGATAGTCTCTCTGTAACAGTCTCTCTGAGACAGCATCTCTGTAACAGTCTCTCTGTGACAGTCCTTTAAAAACAGTCTCTCTGTGACAGCCTCTCTGTGACAGCCTCTCTGTGACAGTCTCTCTGTGACAGCCTCTCTGTAACAGTCTCTCTGTGACAGCCTCTCTGAAACAGTCTCTCTGTGACAGCCTCTCTGTAACAGTCTCTCTGTGACAGCCTCTCTGTGACAGTCTCTGTGACAGCATCTCTGTAACAGTCTCTCTGTAATAGTCTCTCTGTGACAGTCCTTTAGAAACAGTCTCTCTGTGACAGCCTCTCTGTGACAGTCTCTCTGTGACAGCCTCTCTGTAACAGTCTCTCTGTGACAGCCTCTCTGAAACAGTCTCTCTGTGACAGCATCTCTGTAACAGTCTCTCTGTGACAGTCTCTGTGACAGCATCTCTGTAACAGTCTCTCTGTACCAGTTTCTCTGTGACAGTCTCTCTGTGACAGCATTTCTGTGAAGACTCTCTGTGACAGGATTTCTGAAACAGTCTCTCTGTGACAGCCTCTCTGTTACAGTCTCGGAAACAGACTCTCTGTAACAGTCTCTCTGTAACAGTCTCTCTGTGACAGCATCTCTGTAACAGTCTCTCTGTGACAGTCCTTTATGAACAGTCTCTCTGTGACAGCCTCTCTGTAACAGTCTCTCTGTGACAGCCTCTCTGCGACAGTCTCTCTGGCACAGGCTCTCTGTGACAGCATCTCTGTAACAGGCTCTCTGTGACAGCCTCTCTGTGACAGCATCTCTGTAACAGTCTCTCTGTGACAGTCTTTCTGTGACAGCATTTCTGTGACAGTCTCTCTGTGACAGCATTTCTGTGACAGTCTCTCTGTGACAGCCTCTCTATGACAGCATCTCTGTAACCGTCTCTCTGTAACAGTCTTTCAATAACAGTCTTTCTGTGACAGCCTCTCTGACAGTCTCTCTGTGACAGTCCTTTACGAACAGTCTCTCTGTGACAGCATTTCTGTGACAGTCTCTCTATGACAGCATTTCCGTAACAGTCTCTCTGTGACCGTCTCTCTGTGACAGCATTTCTGTGACAGTCTCCCTGTGACAGCATTTCTGAAACAGTCTCTCTGTGACAGCATTTATGTGACAGTCTCTCTGTGACAGCATTTCTGTAACAGTCTCTCTGTGACAGCATTTCTGTGACAGTCTGTCTGTGATAGTCCTTTAGGAACAGTCTCTCTGTGACAGTCTTTCTGTAACAGACTCTCTGTGACAGCATGTCTGTGACAGTCTCTCTGTGACAGTCCTTTAGGAACAGTCTCTCTGTGACAGCCTCTCTGTAACGGTTTATCTGTGACAGCCTATCTGTAACAGTTTATCTGTAACAGTCTCTCTGTAACAGTCTCTCTGTAACAGTCTCTCTGTGACAGTCTCTCTGTAACTGTCTCTCTGTGACAGTCTTTATGTACCAGTTTCTTTGTTTCTTCCTTTATCAGTCAAACATTAACAGTCTATGTGCCATTATCACATTGACAGTCTCTTTATCAGTCAGACATTGACAGTCTATGTGCCACTATCACATTGACAGTCTTTCTGTATCAGTCTAACATTGACAGTCTCTCTATCAGTCTCACATTGACAGTGTCTCTATCAGTCTCACATTGAGTGTCTCTCTATGTCAGTCTCACATTGACAGTCAGTCTCTCTGTGCCAGTCGTTCTCTTGACGTTCTCTTTGTCAGTCCTACTTTGACAGTCTTTCTGAGTCAGTTTTACATAGACAGTCTCTGTGGCAGTCTCACATTGACAGTCTTTCTGTATCAGTCTCACATTGACAGGCTCTGTGTCAGTCTCACATTGACAGTCTTTTTGTATCAGTCTCACATTGACAGTCAGTCTCTCTGTGCCAGTCTCACATAGACGTTTATTTTGTCAGTCCTACATTGACAGTCTTTCTATCAGTCTCACATTGAAAGTCTTTCTATCAGTCTCACATTGACAGTCTCTCTATCAGTCTAACATTGACAATCTCTCTATCAGTCTCTCATTGACATTTTCTCTATCAGTCTCACATTGACAGTCGTTCTCTTTGTCAGTCCTACATTGACAGTCTTTCTGAGTCAGTTTTACATAGACAGTCTCTGTGTCAGTCTCACATTGACAGTCTCTGTGTCAGTCTCACATTGACAGTCAGTCTCTCTGTGCCAGTCTCACATTGACGTTCTCTTTGTCAGTTTCATATTGACAGTCTTTCTGAGTCAGTTTTACAAAGACAGTCTCTGTGGCAGTCTCACATTGACAGTCTTTCTGTATCAGTCTCACATTGACAGTCTCTGTGTCAGTCTCACATTGACAGTCTTTTTGTATCAGTCTCACATTGACTGTCAGTCTCTCTGTGCCAGTCTCACATAGACGTTTATTTTGTCAGTCCTACATTGACAGTCTTTCTATCGGTCACACATTGACAGTCTCTCTATCAGTCTAACATTGACAATCTCTCTATCAGTCTCTCATTGACATTTTCTCTATCAGTCTCACATTGACAGTCGTTCTCTTTGTCAGTCCTACATTGACAGTCTTTCTGAGTCAGTTTTACATAGACAGTCTCTGTGTCAGTCTCACATTGACAGTCTCTGTGTCAGTCTCACATTGACAGTCAGTCTCTCTGTGCCAGTCTCACATTGACGTTCTCTTTGTCAGTTTCATATTGACAGTCTTTATGAGTCAGTTTTACAAAGACAGTCTCTGTGGCAGTCTCACATTGACAGTCTTTCTGTATCAGTCTCACATTGACAGTCTCTGTGTCAGTCTCACATTGACAGTCTTTCTGTATCAGTTTCACATTGACAGTCAGTCTTTTGTGCCAGTCTCACATAGACATTCATTTTGTCAATCCTACATTGACAGTCTTTCTATCAGTTCCACATTGACAATCTCTATCAGTCTCACATTGACAGTCTCTTTATCAGTCTCACATTGACAGTCTCTGTGTCAGTCTCACATTGACAGTGTCTCTCTATCAGTCTCACATTGAGTGTATCTATATGTAAGTCTCACATTGACAGTCAGCCTCTCTGTGCCAGTTTCACAAAAACGTTAATTTCTGAGTCAGTCCCCTCTTTCTGAGTCAGTTTTACATTATGTCAGTCTCTCATTTACAGTCTCTCTGTATCAGTCTCCCATTGACAGTCTCTCTGTATCAGTCTCACATAGACAGTCTCTGTGTCAGTCTCTCATTGACAGTCTCTGTGTCAGTCTCTAATTTACAGTCTCTCTGTATCAGTCTCCCATTGACAATCTCTGTGTCAGTCTCACATAGACAGTCTCTGTGTCAGTCTCTAATTTACAGTCTCTCTGTTTCAGTCTCCCATTGACACTCTTTCTGCGGCAGTTTCTCATTGACAGTCTCTCTGTGGCAGTCTGATATTGACACTCTCTCTGTGGCAGTCACACATTGACAGTCTCTCTGTGTCAGTCTCACATTGACAGTCTCTCTGTGGCAGTCCCACATTGACAGTCTCTCTGTATCAGTCTCACATTGACAGTCTCTCTGTGGCAGTCTCACATTGACAGTTTTTCTGAGTCAGTCTCACATTGACAGTCTCTGATTCTGTCTCACATTGACAATCTCTCTGTGTCAGTCTCACATTGACAGTCTCTCTGTGGCAGTCTCACATTGACATTCTGTCTGTATCAGCCTCACATTGACAGTCTCTCTGTATCAGTCTCACATTGACATTCTCTCTGTATCAATCTCACATTGAGTGTCTCTCTATGTCAGTCTCACATTGACAGTCTCTCTGTGGCAGTCTCCCATTGACATTCTCTCTGTATAAGTCTCACATTAACAGTCCCTCTGTATCAGCCCCACATCGACAGTCTCTCTATGACAGTCTCACATTGACAGTCTTTCTGTGGCAGTCTCCTATTGACATTCTCTCTGTATAAGTCTCACATTGACAGTCCCTGTATCAGTCTCACATTGACATTCTCTCTGTATCAGTCTCACATTGACAGTCTCTGTGTCAGTGTGACATTGACATTCTGTCAGTATTAGTCTCACATTGACAGTGTCTTTGTCAGTTTCATATTGACAGTCTCTCTGTATCAGTATCCCATTGACAATCTCTCTGTATCAGTCTTATTGACAGTCTCTATGTGGCAGTCTCACATTGACAGTTTATATGTATCAGTCTCACATTGACAGTCTCTCTGTATCAGTCTCACATTGACAGACTCTCTATGACAGTCTCACATTGACATTCTTTCGGTATCAGTCTCACATTGACAGTCTTTGTGTCAGTTTCTCATTGACAGTTCTTCTGTATCAGTCTCACATTGACAGTGTCTCTGTATCAGTCTTACATTGAGTGACTCTCTATGTCAGTCTCACATTGACAGTCTCTCTGTGCCAGTCTCACATAGATGTTCTCTTTGTCCGTCTCACATTGACATTCTTTTTGCGGCAGTTTCTCATAGAGTGTTTTAGTGGCCGTCTGATATTGACAGTCTCTCTGTGGCAGTCACACATTGACAGTCACTCTGTACAAGTCTCACATTGACAGTCTCTCTGTGGCAGTCTCATACTGACAGTCTCTCTGTGCCAGTCTCACATTGACAGTCTCTCTGTGCCAGTCTCACATTGACAGTTTCTATATCAGTCTCTCTGTAACAGTCTCACATTGACAGTCTCTGTGTCAGTGTGACATTGACATTCTGTCTGTATCAGTCTCACATTGACAGTCTCTCTGTATCAGTCTCCCATTGACAATTTCTCTGTATCAGTCTCACATTGACATTCTTTCTGTGGCAGTTTCTCATTGACACTCTTTCTGTGGCAGTCTTACATTGGCAGTCTCTCTGTGACAGTCTCACATTGACAGTCTCTGAGCCAATCGCACATTGACAGTCTCTCGGAGCCTGTCTCACACGGACAGTCTCTCTGTGCCAGTCTCATATTGACATTCTCTCTGTGCCTGTCTCACATTGACAGTTTCTGTATCAGTCTCTCTGTATCAGCCTCACATTGACAGTCTCTTTGTGACAGTCTCACATTGACAGTCTCTCTGTGGCAGTCTTACATTGACAGTTTTTCTGATTCAGTCTCCCATTGACAGTCTCTCTGTATCAGTCTCACATTGACAATCTCTCTGTATCAGTCCCACATTGACAATCTCTCTGTATCAGTCTCACATTGACATTCTTTCTGTGGCAGTTTCTTATTGACAGTCTCTCTGTGGCAGTCTTACATTGACAGTCCCTCTGTTTCTGTCTCACATTGACAGTTTCTGTATCAGTCTCTCTGTATCAGCCTCACATTGACAGTCTCTTTGTGACAGTCTCACATTGAAGTCTCTCTGTATCAGTCTCACTTTGACATTTTCTGTATCAGTGTGACATTGACATTCTGTCTGTATCAGTCTCACATTGACAGTCTCTCTGTATCAGTCTCCCATTGACATTCTCTCTGATTCAGTCTCACATTGACATTCTTTCTGCGGCAGTTTCTCATTGACACTCTTTCTGTGGCAGTCTTACATTGACAGTTTCTCTGTATCAGCCTCACATTGACAGTCTCTTTGTGACTGTCTCACATTGACAGTCTCTCTGTGACAGTCTCTTATTGACAGTTTTTCTGAGTCAGTCTCACATTGACAGTCGCTCTGTGGCAGTCTCACACTGACAGTTTTTCTGAGTCAGTCTCCCATTGACAGTCTTTCTGTATCAGTCTCACATTGACAGTCTCTCTGTATCAGTCTTCCATGGACAGTCTCTCTGTGGCAGTCTCACATTGACAGTCTCTCTGTTTCTGTCTCATATTGACAGTCTCTCTGTATTAGTCTCACATTGACAGTATCTGTGTCAGTGTGACATTGACAGTCTCTCTGTATCAGTCTCACATTGACAGTCTCTGTGTCAGTGTGACATTGACATTCTGTCAGTATCAGTCTCTCATTGACAGTTCTTCTGTATCAGTCTCACATTGACAGTCTCTGTTTCAGTGTCACATTGACATTCTGTCAGTATCAGTCTCTCATTGACAGTGTCTCTGAATCAATCTCATATTGACGTTCTCTGTTTCAGTCTCAAATTGACAGTCTTTCTGAGTCATTTTTACATAGACAGTCTCTGTGACACATTGATGGTCTCTCTGTATCAGTCTCACATTGACAATCACTCTGTATCATTCTCACATTGAGTGTCTCTCTATGTCAGTCTCACATTGACAGTCTCTGTGCCTGTATCACATTGATAATCTCTGTGTCAATGTGACATTGATATTCTCTCAGTATCAGTCTCACATTGACAGTCTCTGTATCGGTCTCACATTGACAGTCTTTGTGTCAGTCTCACATTGACAGTCTCTCTGTATCAGTCTCACATTGACAATCACTCTGTATCATTCTCACATTGAGTGTCTCTCTATGTCAGTCTTACATTGACAGTCTCTGTATCAGTCTCACATTGACAGTCTCTCTGTATCAGTCTCCCATTGACAATCTCTCCATATCAGTCTCCCATTGACAATCTCTCTGTATCAGTCTCACATTGACACTCTCTGTATCAGTCTCACATTGACAGTCTCTCTGTATCAGTCTCACATTAACAGTCTCTGTGGCAGTCTCACATTGACAGTCTTTCTGTATCAGTCTCACTTTGACAGTCTCTCTGTGTCAGTCTCCCATTGACAGTCTCTCTGTATCAGTCTCACATTAACAGTCTTTGTGTCAGTATCACATTGACAATGACTCTGTATAAGTCTCACATTTTAGGGTCTCTCTATGTCAGTCTCACACTGACAGTCTTTCTGTGCCAGTCTCACATTGATGTTCTCTTTGTCAGTCTCGTATTGACTGTCTTTCTGAGTCAGTTTTACATTGGCAGTCTCTCTGCCAATCTCACATTGACAGTCTCTCTGTGCCAGTCTCACATTGACGGTCCCTCTGTGCCAGTCTCACATTGGCAGTCTCTTTGCCTATCTCACATTGACAGTCCCTCTGTGCCAGTCACACATTGACAGTCTCTCTGTGTCAGTCTCACATTGACAGTCTCTCTGCCAATCTCACATTGACAGTCTCTCTGTGCCAGTCTCACATTGACAGTCCCTCTGTGCCAGTCTCACATTGACAGTCTCTCTGTGCCAGTCTCACATTGACAGTTTCTGTATGAGTTTCTCTGTATCAGCCTCACATTGACAGTCCCTCTGTGCCAGTCTCACATTGACAGTCTCTCTGTGCCAGTCTCACATTGACAGTTTCTGTATCAGTCTCTCTGTATCAGCCTCACATTGACAGTCTCTCTGTGCCAGCATCACTGTGTGATCCTCTGTTTTATAGTCTCACTGTGGCTGGGTTTGTCTGTCTTTAACAATCACATTAAATTCAGTGTTGCTGTGTCAGTTTTACCATGCCAGACTTTCTATATCAGTTTCTCTGTCAGTCTTATTGTTCTAGTCTCTCTGCAACAGTGTCTCAGTAACAGCCTCTTTGACAGTCTTAATGTGTCACCCTTTCTTTAATAGTTTTTCTTTGTCAGCCTCTATGTGTCAACCTTACTGTTACTTTCTTAATGTCTTTTTGCTACAGCATCTTTGAGTCAGTCTCACATTGACAGTCTCTCTGTGTATTTATACCCCCGCTTCGAAGAAGAGGGGGGTATACTGTTTTACCCTTGTCCGTGCGTGCGTGCGTGCGTGTGTGCGTCCGTCCGTCCGTCCGTCCGTTACAAAATTTCCGTCACAGTTTTCTCAGCAACTATACCATGCAGCAGCCTGAAACTTTGCATATTGCTTCATCCTATAGTCCCATGTGGTGTAAAGCGATTTCATGCTCCTTACTCATCTACTTCCTGTTTGTCGCATATTTTTAGATTTTGGCGGGGGTATCACTAGTGAGCATTAGCTCACAGATTTACTTGTTCTCTCAGTTACAGTCTCTTTTTGTCAGTCTAATATTGACAGTCTGTGTGTATCAGTCTCAAATTGACAATCTCTGTGACAGTCTCACATTGACAGTGTTTTTGTGCCAGTCTCTCATTAATGGTCTCTCTGTGTCAGTCTCATGTTAACAGTCCCTCTGTGCCAATCTTACATTGACAGTCTCTGTACCAGTCTCACATTGACAGTGTCTCTGTGCAAACCTGTCAGTGACAATTTTTCTGTGTCAGTCTCACATTGACAGTTTCTCTTTGAATCTTTGTCAGTTATTCTGTGACAGTATTCGTATCTTTGTCAGTATCTCAGTGACAGTCCTTGTATCGGAGTTAACTCTATACACCATCACACAGCTGCCTTTGTATTAAATTACTCAGTTCTCTTTTTGCTTAATCACTCTGGTCTCTCTTTTACTGTATCACTCACTTCTCTTTTGTACTATATCACTCTGGTCTCTCTTGTACTATGCCATTCAGTTCTCTCTTGTACTGAATAACTCATTTCTCTAAAACACTCTATCTAAAAGTCCCTCTTTATCTCTTTCACTCAGTTCTCTCTAGTACTCTTTCACTCAGATCTAGCTTGTACTATTTCACTCAGTTTTCTCTCCTATATCACTTAGGATTCTATTGTACTTTATCACTCAGTCCTCTCTAGCACTCTTTCACTCAGTTCTCTCTTGTACTATATTACTCAGTTCCCTATTGCACTCTATCACACAGTTCTCTATTGTACTATATTACTCAGTTCTTTTATTTACTCTATCACTCAGTTTCCTATTGTACTTCATCACTGAGTTCCCTATTGTACTCTATCACTCAGGTCCCTATTGTACATTATCACTTAGTTTCCCATTGTTATTCATCACTCAGTTCTCTCTTGTACTCTATCATTCAGTTTTCTCTTGTACACTTTCACTCAGCTCTCTCTTGTACTATTTCACTCAGTTCTCTCTTGTACTATATCCATCAGTTCTCTCCTGTACTCTATCATTCGGTTCTCTCTTGTACACTTTCACTCAGTTCTCTTTTGTACAATATCACTCAGTTCTCTCTTGTACACTTTCACTCAGTTCTCTCTTGTACACTTTCACTCAGTTCTCTCTTGTACACTTTCACTCAGTTCTCTTTTGTACAATATCACTCAGTTCTCTCTTGTACACTTTCACTCAGTTCTCTTTTGTACAATATCACTCAGTTCTCTCTTGTACACTTTCACTCAGTTCTCTCTTGTACTATATCACTCATTTTTCTCTTGTACTACATTTGTATATCCCTCAGTTCTCTCCTGTACTCTATCACTCAGTTCTCACTTGTACACTTTCACTCAGTTCTCTCTTGAACTATATCCATCAGTTCTCTCCTGTACTCTATCACTCGGTTCTCTCTTGTACACTTTCACTCAGTTCTCTCTTGTACAATATCACTCAGTTCTCTCTTGTACTTTATCACTCAGTTCTTTTTTGGTACTCTTTCTCTCAATTCTCTCTTGTACTATATCCCTCGGTTCTCTTTTTTGCTCGGTCACTCATTTTTCTCTTGTACTATATCACTCAGTCTTCTTTTGCACACTATCACTCAGTGCTCTCTGGTACGCTTTCAGTCAGTTTCCCTTGTTCTATATCCCTCAGTTCACCCTTGCATTTTATCACTTAATTCTCTTGACCATATCACTAAGTTTTCTTTTGTAATAAATCACTCGGTATTCTCTTGTCTTGTACTCTTTCATACAGTTCTCTCTAGTATAGTAGTCTATCAAACAGGTCTCTCTTGTACTTTATCACTCAATTCTCTCTTGTCTTTTACTCTGTCACTCAGTTCTCTCTTGTACTATATCACTCAGATTTCTCTTCTACTATAGCACTCAGTTCCCTCTTGTGTTTTATCAGTCAAGTCTCTATTTAAGTATAAACTACGTTTTCTCTTCCACTATATCACTCAGTATTCTCTTATACTTTATCACCTAGTTCTCTCTAGTACTCAATCACTCAGTTCTCTTATGTACTGTATTATTCATGTCTCTATGACTCAAGTCTCTAATTTTATCACTCAGTTCTCTCTTGTTCCCTATCTCTCAGCTCTGTATTGAACTATATCACTCAGTTCTTTCTTTTACTTTATCATTCAGATCCCTATTGTACTGTATCTCTCATTTCCCTATTGTACTAAATCACTTTGGTCACAATTGTACTATATCTCTCAGTTTTCTCTAGTACACTATCACTCAGTTCCCTCTTGTACAATTCTACTCTGTTCTCCCTTGTACTCTACCACTTAGTTCCCTGTTGTACTCTATCAGTTCTCTCTAGTATTTTATCCCTCACATCTCTATTGTACTATGCCACTCAGTTCTTGTACTATAACACTCAGGTTTCTCTTGTACTATTTCACTCAGTTCCGTCTTGTATTCTATCACTCATGTCTCTCGAACTATATCACTCAGGTCCCTCTTGTACTCTTCCACTCAGGTGTCTTTGGTACAGTACTACTCGTATATCACTCATTTTTCCTTTCTACTTTACCACTCAGGTTTCTCTTGTACTATTTCACTCAGTTCTCTCTTGTACTCTTTCACTCAATTCCGCCTTGTACTCTATTACTCAGTTTTCTCTTGTACTTTATCACTCAGTTCTCTCTCTTAATACTCTGTTCCCTCTTGTACTTTATCACTCAGTTCTCTCCTGTACTCTATCACTCTGTTTTCTCTTTTAGTATATGCATATTGCATGCAGGTGCTTAAAATAGTGTATACTTTAATATTAACAAATGCAATGAAGACAGAAATATTCCTTAAAAATGTGTTAGTAGATGTGATCTTAATTATCAAATATAAAGGTACAAATTTCCCTAAATTTGATTTCGTTTTTTTTTTCTTAAGTCTCTGCCATTCTCCCCTTAAAGTGAAAATAAACACTTGCTATTCAGCTGCTTGAAAATAATTTTCTTATATGACACACGTTGAATTTCATTACAGGAAACTTAGCTGATTTGTAACAGTGTGGTAGAAGAATGATGGTGTACAGTGCCACAAAGAAACTACAAAGGAACTTCATTCTTTTAATAATGCAGAGTTAAGATGAACTTCTGTACAAATATGATTCATTACGTTTGTGTTGTGGAATCTTATACAGTGTCTATCATTATTTTATTAAGTTTTGCCTTTTAAGGGTATTTTAAATTTATGTAGGAATACCTATGGCATTTTGAGAAAGAATACAGAAAGTATTTACAAATCAGAAAATACAATGTATACCATAATTATATAATTGATTGTGGTAAAATTAATGTTTAACATCCATTGTATTTACGTTTTTCCTCCTGTCAACATTTTTATCACCTGAAGTATCCACGCATACAATAACTATTGTCTTAGATACATTTAGTGATTTACTGTTGGTAAAATAACATCCCAATATATATTTTAATCAATATAATGTTCAAATACATGTTGTGTTTTTACGATTTCATGTTATCTAAGATAACACCTTTGATCATCATATTGTTGTGCTAAGATAGTTAGTTGAATACAGTCTAGTGTATATTTACAATCGCACAGACATTGTTATATAGATACTTATAAAATTATAAAAGATTTGTTGACTTTATGCTTTTTTATCAATAAAGCTTTTATATTTGTCAAAGATATTCTATTTTGTCTCAAATAAAATTGCAAAAAATGTGACTGATGTAAAATTGTGTTATTCAAACACTTGCTACTAGTGGTTAAGTATGTTGCCAATGTTGGCCAAAGTATTTGCCATTCCGTTGCTTAAGTATTTGTGCTGACAACCAAGCAGGCGATATGGAATGCTGAAAAATGATTTGTGACAGGTAAGTATCTACAACTGTTACCAAAGTATGAGCTACAAATGTAAGTTTCTGTGCAATGTAGCAATTAACAAACTGATATTGACAAGTGCAATCCATGCACATTAGAATTGAAGTAAGTTTTACAATTGGATATCTTAATCATGGTAAATGAAAGATGACTCTGCATCAATATAACATATTTCTGTTAAATATGTCATACAATATTACGAATCAAGTATGTTAAGCTTATAACGCACAATGCAATAGTTGACCAATATATTGCATGCGAACACAACTTGGAATTCTCTTGAAATTTAAATTGTGCGACAGTCAGTACTTGTTTTAAAATATTGGATCAATACTGCACATTGTACGTACATATTATATGCTAAAGTTTTGTATTAACTCAAAATGTACTTGTACAGTAACGACTTGAGTGTATGATTACTCCAAGAAACGATTTGCACATTCCCAATGATGGTATAGTTTGGGATCCAGTGTACATGAAGTTCAATATACGTTAACATGTTAATGATTTGATTAATCATATCACTAAAACCCATTTTGAATTTGACTTTTGCCAATTTATGCCCTTTCTGGTAAGGGTAGTGTGTAAGTACATCATACCAAGGACCCATGATCACATACACATGTACATAAAATAACTAGCTTAATAAGTCGCTTATATAAATAGCGCATCTTAATTAAATATTAAAAATATCATAGATTGATATTATATTATGAGCTAGAATTGAATTATTACAACGTCATAAAAGACTATTTGATATTCACTTCATGCGTCTTTACGCCTCTTTACGTTATCTTACATACTTCAGTATATAGCTACTATTACAGACAATATTAACAATTTGTGATTATTCTTTTTACTTAAACATGTTGCAAATATCATACTATACATATATTAGAATGTGTCGTCCTTCATATCAACCATTCAATAATTATTTATGTTTAACCAGTGGGATCTGTTTAAAATTAACTTGGAATATCAAAATTTCATTATTCAGTCACTCAGGAGTTGTCGTTCGTTGATTCGTTTGTGCAATAATTAAAAAAAACTTGACACTTATTATTAATCAGAAATTAAGTAAACGACTATTAAATAATTTATATGAAACCATAAGTTACGCCGTGTTGAGTGTTGTTTGGCTTTTTTGATTCCAAGATCACTGCAAATTGCGCGACAAATGTTTTGAGTAAAGTATGTTTGATATACAAGGGATCCATGCATTTTATATATATATGTAAATTTGATGTCATTTGCACCGGAATTATTTTTTGGGGCAAAATCTTAAGATTTTATATACATGTACACGATATCCGTGCATTTTATATAGAATTGGTATTATTTGCACAAGAGCTAAATGTTTCGAGCAAAATCTGTTTCATATACACGGGATATGTGCATACTATTTTAAATTGGCATTTTTTGCAAAAGAAATCAATGCTATGGATAAATGTGCAAAATCTGTTTCATATACATTGGATGAATTAGGAATAAATAAAACTGTTCGTTTTTAGCAAAATCTGTTTCATGTACTTGGGATCCGTGCATTCTATATAAAATTGGTGCCATTTGCGCCGGACTGTTCATTTTGAGCAAAATAAGTTTCATATTCATGGGCTTCATATATTCTATGTACAATTGGAATTATTTGTGCAAGAACTGAATGCTTTGAGCAAAATTTGTTTCATATACACGGGGACCCTGGGTTTTATATAAATTTGGGTTATTTGCGCCAGAACTGTTCGTTTTGATCAAAATATGTGACATATTCACGGGCTCCATACATTCTATGTAAAATTGGAATTATTTGTGGATGAACTGAATGCTTTGAGCAAAATCTGTTTCATATACACGGGATCCTTGCAATCTATGTAAAATGTGTGTCATTTGCGCCGGAACTGTTCGTTTTGAGCATAATGTTTCATATTCACAGGCTCCATACAGTGGCGGATCCAGATTTTTTTTAGGGGTGGTCCGAACTTTTCTAAGGGTCCGCCTTTGCCATACATTCTATGTAAAATTGGAATCAAGTGTGCCAGAAATGAATTCTTTCAGCAAAATCTGTCTTATATACATGGGATCTGTGCATTCTACATAGAATCTGTTTTATTTGCGCCAGACCTATTTGTTTTGAGCAAGATTTCGTCTATATACATCCATGAATCCGTGCATTCTATATAAAATTTGTGACTTTTGTGCCGGAACCATTTGCTTTGGGCAAAATATGTTCCATATACTCGGGCTCCCTGCTTGCTATATTATACGAGTTTAGATATGTAATAGATATGCACACAGGCGGATCCAGCAGGGAATAAGCGTGTTTCAGACCCCACACTAGAATTTCCAAGATACACCTGTCTATTGGAGTACTTCTTTACTGTTAGTCATCTTTAATAGCAGGAAGCATTTATCTTGGTGCTTAACATCGCTTTAATGGTTACACAGTTTTTCCTATTTATATGTTGTATTTATCTGTAAAGTGTGGTTGTAATTCGAAAGTTTAATTGTACATGACGAGAGTCAAATTGACATGAGTTGAAAAACATTCTATAATAAAAGTAGTAGTATTTGCGCTTTAACTGTTTGTTTCAGCCAAGTCTCTTTCATGTACACAGGATTTGCGAGGATATTCAGCTAACATACCCAATACAAAGACAGGTTATTTCCAAGATTTTATATATTCACAAAAAAAGTTCTCCTGTAATTCTGTATTTCCTTAGAACCATGGCAGTAGAAGTAGATTAAAGTACTTAAAACGTGTTTTCCCCATACAAAGGATACTGTTTATATGCATCTGGCTCTAACTGGCGTGGTGACAATCTTGAATTTTATATTACTGTGGAGAACCAAATAAGTAAATATTCTTCCATAATTATGTTCTGTTAAGATTATGGACAGTCTACATGTATTTACCTTTGTCGTAATTTTTACTCAACATTGCGAGAAACAGCAGAACCCAAACCACACCAACTTACCTTATCTGTTTTTTCATTTTCTGTATTCTATTAACATGGTTATGATGTTTTGTAAACAATCCCATGCTGTATATTACCAGGATTAAATAAAGTGTATGGTCTGTGCTGTTCCTATTAATTCTACATTAATCTGATAATCCACACTTTCAATATATTCTAATTTCTACTTCATATGCCATTCAAATTTTACCAAATGACAAGTAGGTCTTGACAAGTTTACTACATATTGGTACATTCTGAGCGTTGTCTACAGTAACTACTCTTTTAAAACCCTAGTTACTGTAGTCTTGAGGGCAACACTTGATATACAAATACAATGTAGAAAGTGAACATTCTGACTCTTAATTGCAGGACGAGATTTTCTCATCAGTATTACTGAATACGATAGAGTATGCATTATGCACATGGACATATAAAAGGAATAATGTGTAAACAATAGTATTCATAATTACAAGGTTATTGATTAAAATGATTTATTTACAAGCTGCATTTGAAACATAATGAATGACAATAAAACATAATAAGTTATGTATGCAATACAAGTTGATTTATGAATCAAATGAGCAAATTGTTTAATAGTAAATGAAAAAAAACACTTGATAAACACCAAGGCTGTTAAAACACACCAGTGTTACCAACAGTAATACAAATAATACATAGCGTAACAAGAACATACTTGGATTCAAGTCTATTAAACACACACTAAATGTATCAGAGAGCTGATGCAAGCGCTAATGGAGTTTAATAACCTGAAACACACTATGATAAGGTTTAAATCTCCATGTGGTTCGGCTCATTAAGCTCATAAGTGTCAACACACATAGAAAATGTACTAGACAGTTTTTACAAAAAAAGCTTTAAGAGCTTAAACACAGTAGGATTCAAGGTGGATAAAACACACTGAAACTGTAACATGGCAGCTGATGCTAACAATATAAGAGCTTAATGAGCTGAAACACACTTGGTTTCAGTTCTGTTAAGACACTGAAAATGTGCCAGACAGCTAATGCTCACAATAAAGAGCTTAATGAGCTGAAACACAGTAGGATTCAATGCTGTTAAAACACTCAAATGTATCAGACAGCTGGTGCTTTCAATAAGAGCTTAATGAGCTGAAACACACTGAGATTCAATGCTGTTAAAACACTCAAATGTATCAGACAGCTGGTGCTTTCAATAAGAGCTTAATGAACTGAAACACACTGAGATTCAATGCTGTTAAAAACACTCAAATGTATCAGACAGCTGGTGCTTTCAATAAGAGCTTAATGAGCTGAAACACACTGAGATTCAATGCTGTTAAAAACACTCAAATGTATCAGACAGCTGGTGCTTTCAATAAGAGCTTAATGAGCTGAAACACACTGAGATTCAATGCTGTTAAAAACACTCAAATGTATCAGACAGCTGGTGCTTTCAATAAGAGCTTAATGAACTGAAACACACTGAGATTCAATGCTGTTAAAACACTAAAATGTATCAGACAGCTGGTGCTTTCAATAAGAGCTTAATGAGCTGAAACACACTGAGATTCAATGCTGTTAAAAACACTCAAATGTATCAGACAGCTGGTGCTTTCAATAAGAGCTTTATGAGCTGAAACACACTGAGATTCAATGCTGTTAAAACACTCAAATGTATCAGACAGCTGGTGCTTTCAATAAGAGCTTAATGAGCTGAAACACACTGAGATTCAATGCTGTTAAAAACACTCAAATGTATCAGACAGCTGATGCTTTCAATATGAGCTTTATGAGCTGAAACACACTAAAATACAACATTGTTCAAACATCCTGAAAGTGAATCCTTCCTCCTTTTAGAATTTTATAGATGTAAATATGAAATTCTTAGATTTTTATATTGTCTCTTTATAAATTATATTTTGTTAACAGGTAGATGTCTCATCACAATGTTTGTTTTCTGATTACTCTCTTATTAAAAGATAAAGTCATAACTTCAAAAAGAGATACAGCTCACATTTCAACAAAACAAATTTCAGAAAGATCATGAAATGAAGCTTTTTTCCTCAATATGGGTAATCTCAACTGTCATGAATTCTTTGATATCTGGAAAATGTAAAAAAGCTTAAATTATACTCTATGTAGAAATGAATATAGTAAATGAGTTTCACAACAAGTCAACAATAATCATTGGTTAACAAACAATAGGACTATACATCTACTAACATACATAATCTGAGAATGTGCTCTTAGACTGTAGTCATTTGTTAAGCATTTCATGACATTTTGGATTTTCTACAAATATCTTGTTAAATAATATCTTAGAACAGGGACTGAATTTTATCCAAACTTTACATGAGAACATGAAATGGCATTTTACATGTTTTAACATTCCCATTGTTATTTCTTAGAGACAAGACACTTATAAAAGAAATGAAACTATTTTTTCTGATACATGGCTATCCCAGACCTTGTAGATGATTTCTATTTTTTAGATTATAATGTAGCTACCCCAGGGAGTAATAGTTATGTAACATAACAGAAATCTAATTGAAATTCGAAGTGTGATTTCAGTATCACATTTCAAAAAATATGTAAAACTAAAACTTACATATTTATTAAGACGTATGTGTTCTTATAGTCATTCCTTCATAACTGTTGTATAGATTACTCAAATGTTTACAGGTTCATTTCTATATTGGACAACATATTCTTTATCTAAACTAAATCATTTTCGTTTCCCTTCATTGATCTAAAATAGAAAAAATTAAAATATTAATGAAATGAATTTTGTATAATTGCCATCGAAAAAAAATGACATAATCAACAATAGAATGGTAAAAGTTATCAAACACAAGGCACAGGTGTGAACAGTAAATAATAATTACGTCAATATTGCTAAACAGCTCTCAATCAAACATAGAATAAATCTGTGATTTCTTTGCTTCAGTACTTGGGAAGCTATTAGCTCCAAAGTTATAATGCTACCTCTAAATTTTCAATAAAAAACATGCTTATTTTCATATAAAAGATATATAAGGTCACCACTAGGCACAACTAACTACCATAATGCACTTGGCTTTGCCTCATATTGATAGTAAACAAGAGGTCTGCTGGGCGGGGCATTATAAACCCCTGTGCTATCCATGACGAGTTATGTCCCATATGAAGTACCATTGACCTTGACCTACGACCACAGGAACTCAAAATTAATAGGTCACATCCTTGACTGGAGGGTAATCCAAAGAAAAGATTTCATGAACCTAGGTACAGCTGTTGGCAGTTATCACCAGCACAGTTTCCAATTAGAACTTCCAGTGACCTTGACCTTTGACCCTTGGGCCATAGATTCAATAGGGCACATTCTTGACACAAGAGCTATACACATTATCAAATTTGGTAAACCTAAGTAAATCAGTTGTTGAGTTATCACCTAGACAATATTTTCCATATGAAGGTTCAGCAATATTAACCTTTGACCCCAGAATCTCAGAACCAAAAAGACACAGCCTTTGTTGAACCTCAGTCAATTGTTTGTTGAGATATAATCCAGACAGTTTTCATATTTAAGGACCCAATTACACTGACCTTTGACCCTGGGGTCTTAAAGTCAATAAGGTACACCAGGTGTGGTAATTAGGTAATTATACTAAAAAGACACAGAAAAGAAATAATAAAAGGAGAATAAATAATACCTCAGTGTAACATATTCCTTTTAACTGAAATCACCACTTCACATTCATTGTGAGCCAGTACCAATTTCTTAGTTTAAGAACTTAACTCATTAGTCTCTTGTTCTTTTCTACACTAAAAATAAAGAAAATAACGTACATAATAAATTTACTAAAGATCAGGCTAAATATCTGTGCCCATACCATGCATATTTCCTAGTCTTGATGCCCAGTTTTTAAATAACTGTAACCATTTAGCCATGGGCCCCCGTTTCATTTCAAAGATCAATACGATTAAAAAAACTACATTACAAATTATCATTCTCATTTTATCAAAAAATGTTTCCCAACATTTACCATCTACTGCAAATATCCTTCTTTCTATCATTTGAACAGATAAACCCTGCATCACACAGTTTTGGAAAAAAAATGTTATGAATTAATACGAGCTTCCATTTAGGATAATGAATTAAAAATAATATGTTTCATCTCATAAACTGGTTGATTCAAAAACATGTTAATCAGGTCATGGCATGACTGGTGACAGACGGATAAATTACAGTGTAAAACTGGTGACAGGGGAAGTAAGTAAAGTGTAGGACTGCTGAAAGAGGGAGTAAGTTTAGATTAAGACTGAAAATGTACAGAGGTATGAAAGGTGACAGAGGGTGGCAGAGAGATTAGGTGCAGGGTCAGACTAGTAGATGCAGTGTTAGACTGCTGACAGAGTGTGTGGGTGCAGTGTAAGACTGGTGACAGAGTGTGTGGATATAGTGTACAACTGGTGAAAGAGGGAGTAGGTACAGTGTAAGACTGGTGACAGAGTGTGTGGATATAGGGTACGACTGGTGACAGAGGGAGTAGGTACAGTGTCAGACTGGTGACAGAGTGTGTGGATATAGTGTACGACTGGTGAGAGAGGGAGTAGGTACAGTGTAAGACTGGTGACAGAGTGTGTGGGTACAGTGTACGACTGGTGACAGAGTGTGTGGATATAGTGTACGACTGGTGACAGAGGGAGTAGGTACAGTGTAAGACTGGTGACAGAGTGTGTGGATACAGTGTACGACTGGTGACAGAAGGAGTAGGTACAGTGTGAGACTGGTGACAGAGGGAGTAGGTGAGTGTAAGACTGGTGACAGTGGGAGTAGGTGCAGTGTAAGACAGGTGACAGTAGAAGGAGGTGCAGTGTAAGACTGGTGACAGAGTGTGTGGGTACAGTGTAAGACTGGTTACAGAGGGAGTAGGTACAGTGTAAGACTGGTGACAAAGGGAGTAGGTACAGTGTATGACAGGTGACAGAGAGTAGGTACAGTACAATACTAGTGACAAAGAGAGAAGGTACAGTGTAAGACTGGTGACAGAGGGAGTAGGTACAGTGTAAGATTGGTGACAGTAGAAGTAGGTACAGTGTCAGACTGGTGACAGTGGGAGAAGGTACAGTGTCAGACTGGTGACAGAGGGGGTAGGTACAGTGTAAGATTGGTGACAGTAGAAGTAGGTACAGTGTCAGACTGGTGACAGAGGGAGAAGGTACAGTGTCAGACTGGTGACAGTAGAAGAAGGTACAGTGTAAGACTGGTGCCAGTGGGAGTAGGTACAGTGTAAGACCGGTGTCAGTGGGAGTAGGTAAAGTGTACGACTGGTGACAGAGAGATACAGTGTAAGACTGGTGACACAGGGAGTAGGTACATTGTCAGACTGGTGACAGAGGGAGTAGGTACATGTCAGACTGGTGACAGTAGAAGTAGGTTCAGTGTCAGACTGGTGCCAGTGGGAGAAGGTACAGTGTCAGACTGGTGACAATAGAAGTAGGTACAGTGTAAGACTGGTGACAGTGGGAGTAGGTACAGTGTCAGACTGGTGACAGTGGGAGAAGGTACAGAGTCAGACTGGTGACAGTAGAAGTAAGTTCAGTGTCAGACTGGTGACAGTGGGAGTAGGTACAGTGTAAGACTGGTGACAGAGGGGGTAGGTACAGTGTAAGACTGGTGACAGTGGAAGTAGGTACAGAGTAAGATTGGTGACAGTGGGAGTAGGTACAGTGTCAGACTGGTGACAGTGGGAGTAGGTACAGTGTCAGACTGGTGACAGTAGAAGTAAGTTCAGTGTCAGACTGGTGACAGTGGGAGTAGGTACAGTGTCAGACTGGTGACAGAGGGAGAAGGTACATTATAAGACTGGTGACAGAGGGAGAAGGTAGAGTGTCAGACTGGTGCCAGTGGGAGAAGGTACAGTGTCAGACTGGTGACAGAGAGTGAAGGTACAGTGTCAGACTGGTGCCAGTGGGAGTAGGTAAAGTGTCAGACTGGTGACAGTAGAAGTAGGTACAGTGTAAGACTGGTGACAGTAGAAGTATGTATAGTGTCAGACTGGTGACAGTAGAAGTAGATACAGTGTCAGACTGGTGACACTGGGAGTAGGTACAGTGTAAGACTGGTGACGGTGGGAGTAGGTACAGAGTAGGACTGGTGACAGTAGAAGTAGGTACAGTGTAAGACTGGTGACAGTGGGAGTAGGTACAGTGTCAGACTGGTGACAGTGGGAGTAGGTACAGTGTCAGACTGGTGACAGTAGAAGTAAGTTCAGTGTCAGACTGGTGACAGTGGGAGTAGGAACAGTGTCAGACTGGTGACAGTGGGAGTAGGTACAGTGTAAGATGGTGACAGTGGGAGTAGGTACAGAGTAAGACTGGTGACAGTAGAAGTAGGTACAGTGTCAGACTGGTGACAGTGGGAGTAGGTACAGTGTCAGACTGGTGACAGTGGAAGTAAGTTCAGTGTCAGACTGGTGACAGTGGGAGTAGGTACAGTGTCAGACTGGTGACAGTGGGAGTAGGTACAGTGTCAGACTGGTGACAGTAGAAGTAAGTTCAGTGTCAGACTGGTGACAGTGGGAGTAGGTACAGAGTTAGACTGGTGACAGTAGAAGTAGGTACAGTGTCAGACTGGTGACAGAGGGAGTAGGTACAGTGTAAGACTGGTGACAGTGGGAGTAGGTACAGTGTCAGACTGGTGACAGTAGAAGTATGTTTAGTGTCAGACTGGTGACAGTAGAAGTAGATACAGTGTCAGACTGGTGACACTGGGAGTAGGTACAGTGTAAGACTGGTGACAGTGGGAGTAGGTACAGAGTAGGACTGGTGACAGTAGAAGTAGGTACAGTGTAAGACTGGTGACAGTGGGAGTAGGTGCAGTGTCAAACTGGTGACAGAGGGAGTAGGTACAGAGTAGGACTGGTGACAGTAGAAGTAGGTACAGTGTAAGACTGGTGACAATGGGAGTAGGTGCAGTGTCAGACTGGTGACAGAGGGAGTAGGTACAATGTCAGACTGATGACAGTGGGAGTAGGTACAGTGTTAGACTGGTGACAGTAGAAGTAAGTTCAGTGTCAGACTGGTCACAGAGGGAGAAGGTACAGTGTCAAACTGGTGACAGTGGAAGAAGGTACAGTGTAAGACTGGTGACAGAGGGAGTAGTTACAATGTCAGACTGGTGACAGTAGAAGTAAGTACAGTGTCAGACTTGTGACAGTGGGAGTAGGTAAAGTGTAGGACTGGCGACAGAAAGAAAAGATACAGAGTAAGACTGGTGACACAGGGAGTAGGTACAGTGTCAGACTGGTGTCAGTAGAAGAAGGTACAGTGTAAGACAGGTGACAGTAGAAGTAGGTTCATATCAGACTGGTGCCAGTGGGTGAAGGTACAATGTAAGACTTGTGACAGAGGAAGAAGGTACAGTGTACGACTGGTGACAGTAGGAGGAGAAGGTACAGTGTACGACTGGTGACAGAGGGAGGTCAAGTGTAAGACTGGTGACAGAGGGAGAAGGTCAAGTGTCAAACTGGTGGCAGAGGGAGAAGGTCAAGTGTCACACAGGTGGCAGAGGGAGAAGGTCAAATGTCAGAATGGTGATAGTGGGAGTAGGTACAGTGTAAGACTGGTGAGAGGGAAAAGGTACAGTGTAAGAATTGTGACAGAGGGAAAAGGTACAGTGTCAGACTGGTGACAGTAGAAGTAGGTACAGAGTAGGACTAGTGACAGTGGGAGTAGGTACAGTTTCAGACTGGTGACAGTGGGAGTAGGTACAGAAGAAGACTGGTGACAGTAGAGGAAGGTACAGTGTTAGATTGTTGACAGAGGGAGTAGGTACAGGGTAAGACTGGTGACCGATGGGGTAGGTACAGTGTCAGACTGGTGACAGAGGGAGTGTGTACAGTGTAAGACTGGTGACAGAGGGAGTAGGTACAGTGTCAGACTGGTGACAGAGGGAGTATGTACAGTGTAAGACTGGTGACAGAGGGAGTGTGTACAGTGTAAGACTGGTGACTGAGGGAGTAGGTTCAGTGTCAGACTGGTGACAGAGGGAGTAGGTACAGACTTAGACTGGTGACCGAGGGAAAATATACAGTGTAAAACTGGTGACAGGAGAAAAAGGTACAGTGTAAGATTGGTGACAGAGGGAATATGTACAGTGTTAGACTGGTAACAGAGGAACAAGGTACAGTAACAGAATAGTGACCGAGGGAGTAGGTACAGTGTCAGACTGGTGACAGAGGGAGTAGGTTCAGAGTAGGACTGGTGACAGTGGGAGTAGGTACAGAGTAAGACTGGTGACAGTAGAAGAAGTTACAGTGTTAGACTGTTGACAGAGGGAGTAGGTACAGTGTAAGACTGGTGACCAAGGGAGTAGGTACAGTGTAAAAATGGTGACAGAGGGAGTAGGTACAGTGTAAGACTGGTGACAGAGGGAGTAGGTACAGAGATAGACTGGTGACAGAGGGGGAAAGATACAGTGTAAGACTGGTGTCAGGAGGAAAAAATACAGTGTAAGACTGGTGACATAGGGAATAGGTACAGTGTTAGACTGGTAACAGAGGAACAAGGTACAGTATCAGAATGGTGACAGAGGGAGTAGGCACAGTGTAAGACTGGTGGCAGAGGGAGTAGGTACATTGTAAGACTGATGACAGTGGGAGTAGGTGCAGTGTAATACTGGTGACAATGGGAGTAGGTGCAGTGTAAGTTTGGTGATAGAGGGTATAGGTTCAGTGTAAGACTGTTGACAGAGGGAGTAAATGCAGTGTAAAACTGGTTTCAGTAGAAGTAGTTGCAGTGTAAGACTGGTGACATTGAGAGTAGGTGCAGTGTAAGACTGTTGACAGTGAAAGTAAGTGCAGTGTTAGACTAGTGACATTGAGAGTAGGTGCAGTGTAAGTTTAGAGACAGAGGGAGTATGTGCAGTGTCAGACTGGTGACAGAGGGAGTAGGTACAGAGTAAGACTGGTGACAGAGGGAAAAGATACAGTGTAAGACTGGTGACAGGAGGTAAGATACAATGTAAGACTGGTTACAGAGGGAGTAGGTACAGTGTTAGGCTGGTGACAGAGGAACAATGTACAGTATCAGAATTGTGGCAGAGGGAGTAGGTACAGTGTAAGACTGGTGGCAGAGGGAGTAGGTACATTGTAAGACTGGTGACAGTGGGAGTAGGTGCAGTGTAATACTGGTGACAGTAGGAGTAGGTGCAGTGTACGTTTGGTGACAGAGGGAGTAGGTACATTGTAAGACTGGTGACAGCGGGGGTAGATGCAGTGTAATACTGGTGACAGTAGGAGTAGGTGCAGTGTAAGTTTGGTGACAGAGGGTGTAGGTGCAGTGTAAGACTGTTGACAGTGGGAGTAAATGGAGTGTAAGACTGGTTTCAGTGGCAGTAGGTACATTGTCAGACTAGTGACATAGGGATAATGTGCAGAGTCAGACTTGAGGCAAAAGGTGTATATAAGACGAAAGGGAGTTGGGACTGTTGACAATTGGAGTAGGTACTGATTGGACTGGTGACAGAGGGAGTAGGATAAGTGTCACTGGTGTCAGAGGGAGTAAGTACACATTGGACAAGTGGTAAGGGGAGTTGGTATAGAGTCAGACTGGTGACAGTTGGAATAGGTACAGAATGGACTGGTGACAGATGGAATAGGTTCAGATTTAGACTGATGACAGTGTAGAACAGTTAAAAAGAGTATGTACAGTGTCAAACTGGTGACAAAGGGAGAAGGCACTGATTGGACTGGTGACAGAGGGAGTAGGAACAGTGTCAGACTGGTAACTGAGAGAGAAGTTACATTATCAGATTGTTGACAGAGAGGTTAGGTACAGTGTAGGACAGGTGACAGAAGAAGTAGGTACATTGTCAGACTCATGGCAAAGGAAGAAGGTGCCATGTCAGACTGGTGGCAGAGGGAGAATGTGCAGAGACAGACTTGTGACAAAAGGTGTATGTATTACAAAGGGAGTTTGTACTGTGTCAAGACTGGTGGCAGAGTGATTAGGTACAGTGTAAGACAGAAGATACAGGGTCGGTGCAGTGTCAGACAGGTGACACAGGGTGGTATAATGTCAGACATGTGGCATAGGGAGTAGGTACAGGGTCAGACTGGTGTCAAAGGGGGTAGGTACAGAGTAAGACTGGTTAGCGAAGGGTAGTGGCAGTGTTAGACCAAAACAGAGGGAATAATTACAGAGTTAAACAGGTGACAAAGGGAGTAAGTGCAGTGTAAAAATATGCATCTGAGGAAGTTGTTACAGTGTTAGACTGGTGACAGAGGCGATAGGTACATGGTAAGACATGTGACTCAGGAAGTAGGTACAGTGTCAGACTGTGATGGAGAAAGTAAGCACAGTGTAAGACATAAGACAGAGGTCGTAGTTCTGGAATCAGATATCAGTTGTCAGAATGAGTAGTGGCATTGATAGACAGGTGACAGAGGAAGTAAAAATATTAAACATAAAGTAATAGTCCTGACAGTAAGTACAGGCACAGCTAGAGCAATGAGAAGGAAAGTTTGAGAATTAATAAGTTAAAGCAAAATCTACGAATAGACTTTGCCGAGCAATTGTGTCTGACCTTTGGATAAGAAGATAAAGTCCTGTAGTCAGATTGTTAGAGCACTGAAAGTGATAGCTGAGATAAGTGAGAGAATGAGAATGAAGGACTGTGTGCTCAAGGGTGAGCTAAAAATATAGCTAACCCTGAGGTGAGCTAAATAATGCTTTGGTAAAGAATGCTGCAACAATTAAAGTTGTGTGTGGAATGACTTAAAGACAGGCAGAGGAAGCATTCAAGTTTTATAGTGAGAAAGACACCCAGGAAGAGAGTGATGCAGGGTAGCCATCTAAAAGTCAACATTATTATATTAATAAAGTACTAGGAAAAATAAATATATATACCATCACTGAATATTTTCTTAGTGTTACCATTGTGCATGACCAGTAAACTCAACCCATCAAATCTGTAAAGTTTCAATAAAAAAATATCACAAATTTTACACCTTACAATTATTGCAATGATAATATTTGTAGAAAGTACAATAGGATTCAACTGCATGCTTTTCAGCAATAATGTGTAAATAATACCTTTAGACAACAAGTACAATAAAATATATGGCATGTGGTAAAAGGCACTATAGAAAACCACTTTTGATATCTTAAAATCACTGCACTTAGTCATGGGTCTTTGAAAATAATTACTAAAAGAATATTAGCTTTCACTTTCAAAGTGTCGCAGTTAAAGTAAGAATTATATCTCATAATCCTTCAAGTTATCGGTGATACATTTGACCACCAGTCTGGATATTTTTGTTAAGAGTCAAAGCTTAGATGCTGAATCTCTATTCTATAAACCATGTTCTACTACTTGTAAGTGAACAGAGCTTCATGCTGGACACTAATAGAATCTTGAAAGTGCCATTACAATATGCTTCTTTGTATTGCTTCTTTGCATCTGTATTCATTATAAAAAAGATCACATTGAAACCATATTCATATGTTACACACAATTTTAGTCAGCTCTCTAAAGCAGTTACAAAATATCCAGTCATATTTAAGTGTTCAGAATAATTAATTGCTAAGACAGGTGGCCCTTTTTTGGTAAATAACATGAACAATACTGGGCAATATGAAGGTTACCTGACCATTCAAACACATAGTACAGCTGATAGAATGACTATTCTTTTCATTTCATCACAACATTAAACAATTTTGTTTCACAGAATCAACCAATGTGTCTGCAAAAAGGGCATAAATTTATCCTTACAATGTATATCATATCCATAAAGTGTATGTATAAGATTATTTTGTGTACAATATATTTGTAAGGATGTCGTTAAAAGAATGAAACGCAGCCGCTTTTGATGCCCAATGTTATGATTATGCAGACAAGTAGTCCGTCAATTCGTAGTCACGTGACTGCCGAATAAAGCAACGGTGCCGAATAAAGATAGGTTTATTTGGTCAATAGGTTTTCCTTCTAAAAGATCACTTTGGGGTAGGATAAAAAAGAAGATTAGCTCATCAGTACAATACAGCTTAATTGTCAAAACCTGCATTAACAAAGAAATTAACCCAGCCCTTTGTTACCCAACATTTGGCATTGTCTGACAGTCCTGACCACAGGTAGCTAATGCGTTTTTGAACATATATTCAATATGAAGAGCGCTATACAAATGCGGTATATAATAATAATAATGCCTTGATACACTTATTTATATATAGAAGGCATACATGTTAATGAAAAAAAAGAAATGTTGACAAAGCCAATGTATGCTTTTCACTGTAATGAAAAGAGCTTCTATAAAGTTAATATGACTGCTGTCACTAGTCACTTTCCACACCAAGCTGTAATGTGTCAATAATTCCACAGTTATAATGTTAAGTCATATTCACCGTCCTGATAACCTAATGGTAGAGCGTCTGCTTCAGGTGTGGGACGTTGGGGGTTCGATCCCTAGCCATGTCATACCTAAGAGGATAAAAAACAGGTACTAGCAGCTCCTTTGCTCAGTGCTCAGCATAAAGCAGCCAGGCAAGCATCTGTTAGTAGATTCCTCTTTCGTCGCTCAATAGCTTTATAAATAATGTCATTTAATTTGTAGATTATAAGCAACATTAAATAAAGCTCCTCTATCCTAGGACTCATAGAGCAGCATCAAAGCTGGCAATCCCACCTGGTTGCAAAATGTCACAAGATAATTTCTCAAAGTAGTCTAGCCTCCGGGAAACAAAGCAGGGAGTGCTGACTGGACTGATCTAGACTAGACAACAGCCAAACTAATTGACTGAACTGCACTAAAAGGTCTGCATATGTCGAATTTTTGACCCACTTACCTCAATCTGTCTCTCGGGTATGTGCTGGACTCTTCTAAAGCATTGTCGCACACCTTAGATACACCATTTTAATCTTTAAAGGTTTTAACATCATTTCAACATCTTAAATTTATAAAGATTTTCATTATTTTGATATTTAACACATTCAGTTTCATACGACGCTCGTTTATTACAAGCGTCCTGTCGACAATGAATTGCTGATTCGCGCTTTGATGTTTTCGTACTGTGTCGTTTTGTACTGGGCATAACTAAACATTTCTTAGAAATATTGATAAGCATTTACATTCAAAGCTATAGTATATAACTTTTTCAAATGTTTGAAAAATGGGCCAAATCACACAAGCACTGCACTGCAGTTCAATTGAATCACGACACATGTTTTATGTATAACACGTACTGCACCAGTGGTTTTTAAAGATCAACTACTATCAAATCATTAAAAAATGCATTTCAACAAATCACATACATAAAATCAATGTTTCAACAGTAAGACTTACCTTTTTAGCTTTAATATTGTGAGCAGCAAAAATTCAAAATGGCGTTGATTTTACGCGGAAAAAAGTTCATGTCACGTGGTTAATATCATGCTCATCCGGAACCCTCGGAAGTTTTCCTTATTTCTTTACCTACTGCCGAGATTTTCCCATCTCTCTACTGCATGGAAATGGAAGTGTTTCTAAATAGATTTAAGAGAAATATAGCAATTAGAAAATCTTATATCTGCAGGTGACGCACCACCTTGCAAAAGAGCTATAACAATTGTTCGTTCTTGTAGCAACATTCGAACCATTTCTTGATGTTTCGTTGTGCATATCAGCACACTATTTAATTCCACTAAAACTGACCACGTTGGATTTTTGCTCGAGAAGCACGTGCCCATTTCCGCTTTTCAACACATTCACGACAAAGCTGGTTTTGCATCGGTAAAGAAGCATAAAAACTATGCAACATGGATAGTATGGCCCTATATATATTTCCACTATCACTCAAATCTTAAATTCCTATACAATACGGAAATCGGGGTATTTAGTAGTTTCGTTTTAAAAGTATAGTTAGACCCGATCTAGTCAAGTCAGATCCATATTTCAAATAAACAAACTCCTCACAGTGTTATTGATTTGATAAAGGGAGATAACCGCTGCGGGGGAGTTTGTCAAAAAAATAGATAAATTAATTATAGAGTAAACATACACTAATAAATGTTTCTGTATATAATGCACTCATATACCTGGGATACAGATAACTTCATACACCAGTGTTTATCAATTCTCATGATCTACTTGGCAGTAGAGAGATGGGAAAATCTCGGCAGTAGGTAAAGAAATAAGGAAAACTTCCGAGGGTTCCGGATGAGCATGATATTAACCACGTGACATGAACTTTTTTCCGCGTAAAATCAACGCCATTTTGAATTTTTGCTGCTCACAATATTAAAGCTAAAAAGGTAAGTCTTACTGTTGAAACATTGATTTTATGTATGTGATTTGTTGAAATGCATTTTTTAATGATTTGATAGTAGTTGATCTTTAAAAACCACTGGTGCAGTACGTGTTATACATAAAACATGTGTCGTGATTCAATTGAACTGCAGTGCAGTGCTTGTGTGATTTGGCCCATTTTTCAAACATTTGAAAAAGTTATATACTATAGCTTTGAATGTAAATGCTTATCAATATTTCTAAGAAATGTTTAGTTATGCCCAGTACAAAACGACACAGTACGAAAACATCAAAGCGCGAATCAGCAATTCATTGTCGACAGGACGCTTGTAATAAACGAGCGTCGTATGAAACTGAATGTGTTAAATATCAAAATAATGAAAATCTTTATAAATTTAAGATGTTGAAATGATGTTAAAACCTTTAAAGATTAAAATGGTGTATCTAAGGTGTGCGACAATGCTTTAGAAGAGTCCAGCACATACCCGAGAGACAGATTGAGGTAAGTGGGTCAAAAATTCGACATATGCAGACCTTTTAGTGCAGTTCAGTCAATTAGTTTGGCTGTTGTCTAGTCTAGATCAGTCCAGTCAGCACTCCCTGCTTTGTTTCCCGGAGGCTAGACTACTTTGAGAAATTATCTTGTGACATTTTGCAACCAGGTGGGATTGCCAGCTTTGATGCTGCTCTATGAGTCCTAGGATAGAGGAGCTTTATTTAATGTTGCTTATAATCTACAAATTAAATGACATTATTTATAAAGCTATTGAGCGACGAAAGAGGAATCTACTAACAGATGCTTGCCTGGCTGCTTTATGCTGAGCACTGAGCAAAGGAGCTGCTAGTACCTGTTTTTTATCCTCTTAGGTATGACATGGCTAGGGATCGAACCCCCAACGTCCCACACCTGAAGCAGACGCTCTACCATTAGGTTATCAGGACGGTGAATATGACTTAACATTATAACTGTGGAATTATTGACACATTACAGCTTGGTGTGGAAAGTGACTAGTGACAGCAGTCATATTAACTTTATAGAAGCTCTTTTCATTACAGTGAAAAGCATACATTGGCTTTGTCAACATTTCTTTTTTTTCATTAACATGTATGCCTTCTATATATAAATAAGTGTATCAAGGCATTATTATTATTATATACCGCATTTGTATAGCGCTCTTCATATTGAATATATGTTCAAAAACGCATTAGCTACCTGTGGTCAGGACTGTCAGACAATGCCAAATGTTGGGTAACAAAGGGCTGGGTTAATTTCTTTGTTAATGCAGGTTTTGACAATTAAGCTGTATTGTACTGATGAGCTAATCTTCTTTTTTATCCTACCCCAAAGTGATCTTTTAGAAGGAAAACCTATTGACCAAATAAACCTATCTTTATTCGGCACCGTTGCTTTATTCGGCAGTCACGTGACTACGAATTGACGGACTACTTGTCTGCATAATCATAACATTGGGCATCAAAAGCGGCTGCGTTTCATTCTTTTAACGACATCCTTACAAATATATTGTACACAAAATAATCTTATACATACACTTTATGGATATGATATACATTGTAAGGATAAATTTATGCCCTTTTTGCAGACACATTGGTTGATTCTGTGAAACAAAATTGTTTAATGTTGTGATGAAATGAAAAGAATAGTCATTCTATCAGCTGTACTATGTGTTTGAATGGTCAGGTAACCTTCATATTGCCCAGTATTGTTCATGTTATTTACCAAAAAAGGGCCACCTGTCTTAGCAATTAATTATTCTGAACACTTAAATATGACTGGATATTTTGTAACTGCTTTAGAGAGCTGACTAAAATTGTGTGTAACATATGAATATGGTTTCAATGTGATCTTTTTTATAATGAATACAGATGCAAAGAAGCAATACAAAGAAGCATATTGTAATGGCACTTTCAAGATTCTATTAGTGTCCAGCATGAAGCTCTGTTCACTTACAAGTAGTAGAACATGGTTTATAGAATAGAGATTCAGCATCTAAGCTTTGACTCTTAACAAAAATATCCAGACTGGTGGTCAAATGTATCACCGATAACTTGAAGGATTATGAGATATAATTCTTACTTTAACTGCGACACTTTGAAAGTGAAAGCTAATATTCTTTTAGTAATTATTTTCAAAGACCCATGACTAAGTGCAGTGATTTTAAGATATCAAAAGTGGTTTTCTATAGTGCCTTTTACCACATGCCATATATTTTATTGTACTTGTTGTCTAAAGGTATTATTTACACATTATTGCTGAAAAGCATGCAGTTGAATCCTATTGTACTTTCTACAAATATTATCATTGCAATAATTGTAAGGTGTAAAATTTGTGATATTTTTTTATTGAAACTTTACAGATTTGATGGGTTGAGTTTACTGGTCATGCACAATGGTAACACTAAGAAAATATTCAGTGATGGTATATATATTTATTTTTCCTAGTACTTTATTAATATAATAATGTTGACTTTTAGATGGCTACCCTGCATCACTCTCTTCCTGGGTGTCTTTCTCACTATAAAACTTGAATGCTTCCTCTGCCTGTCTTTAAGTCATTCCACACACAACTTTAATTGTTGCAGCATTCTTTACCAAAGCATTATTTAGCTCACCTCAGGGTTAGCTATATTTTTAGCTCACCCTTGAGCACACAGTCCTTCATTCTCATTCTCTCACTTATCTCAGCTATCACTTTCAGTGCTCTAACAATCTGACTACAGGACTTTATCTTCTTATCCAAAGGTCAGACACAATTGCTCGGCAAAGTCTATTCGTAGATTTTGCTTTAACTTATTAATTCTCAAACTTTCCTTCTCATTGCTCTAGCTGTGCCTGTACTTACTGTCAGGACTATTACTTTATGTTTAATATTTTTACTTCCTCTGTCACCTGTCTATCAATGCCACTACTCATTCTGACAACTGATATCTGATTCCAGAACTACGACCTCTGTCTTATGTCTTACACTGTGCTTACTTTCTCCATCACAGTCTGACACTGTACCTACTTCCTGAGTCACATGTCTTACCATGTACCTATCGCCTCTGTCACCAGTCTAACACTGTAACAACTTCCTCAGATGCATATTTTTACACTGCACTTACTCCCTTTGTCACCTGTTTAACTCTGTAATTATTCCCTCTGTTTTGGTCTAACACTGCCACTACCCTTCGCTAACCAGTCTTACTCTGTACCTACCCCCTTTGACACCAGTCTGACCCTGTACCTACTCCCTATGCCACATGTCTGACATTATACCACCCTGTGTCACCTGTCTGACACTGCACCGACCCTGTATCTTCTGTCTTACACTGTACCTAATCACTCTGCCACCAGTCTTGACACAGTACAAACTCCCTTTGTAATACATACACCTTTTGTCACAAGTCTGTCTCTGCACATTCTCCCTCTGCCACCAGTCTGACATGGCACCTTCTTCCTTTGCCATGAGTCTGACAATGTACCTACTTCTTCTGTCACCTGTCCTACACTGTACCTAACCTCTCTGTCAACAATCTGATAATGTAACTTCTCTCTCAGTTACCAGTCTGACACTGTTCCTACTCCCTCTGTCACCAGTCCAATCAGTGCCTTCTCCCTTTGTCACCAGTTTGACACTGTACATACTCTTTTTAACTGTTCTACACTGTCATCAGTCTAAATCTGAACCTATTCCATCTGTCACCAGTCCATTCTGTACCTATTCCAACTGTCACCAGTCTGACTCTATACCAACTCCCCTTACCACTTGTCCAATGTGTACTTACTCCCTCTGACACCAGTGACACTTATCCTACTCCCTCTGTCACCAGTCCAATCAGTACCTACTCCAATTGTCAACAGTCCCAACTCCCTTTCGTCTTATATACACCTTTTGCCTCAAGTCTGACTCTGCACATTATCCCTATGTCACTAGTCTGACAATGTACCTACTGCCACTGAAACCAGTCTTACACTCCATTTACTCCCACTGTCAACAGTCTTACACTGCACCTACACCCTCTGTCACCAAACTTACACTGCACCTACTCCTACTGTCACCAGTATTACACTGCATCTACCCCCGCTGTCACCAGTCTTACAATGTACCTACTCCCTCTGTCACCAAACGTACACTGCACCTACTCCTACTGTCACCAGTATTACACTGCACCTACTCCCACTGTCACCAGTCTTACAATGTACCTACTCCCTCTGCCACCAGTCTTACACTGTACCTACTCCCTCTGCCACAATTCTGATACTGTACATTGTTCCTCTGTCACCAGCCTAACACTGTACCTACTCCCTCTGTAACCAGTCTTACATTGTATCTTACCTCCTGTCACCAGTCTTACACTGTATCTTTTCCCTCTGTCACCAGTCTTACTCTGTACCTACTCCCTCTGTCACCAGTCTGACACTGCACATACTCCCTCTGTCTCTAAACTTACACTGCACCTACTCTCAATGTCACTAGTCTAACACTGCACTTACTTTCACTGTCAACAGTCTTACACTGCACCTACTCTCAATGTCACCAGTCTTACACTGCAACTACTTCTACTGAAACCAGTTTTACACTGCATTTACTCCCTCTGTCAACAGTCTTACACTGAACCTATACCCTCTATCACCAAACTTACACTGCACCTACTCCCATTGTCACCAGTATTACACTGCACCTACTCCCACTGTCATCAGTCTTACAATGTACCTACTCCCTCTGCCACCAGTCTTACACTGTGCCTACTCCCTCTGTCACCATTCTGATACTGTACCTTGTTCCTCTGTTACCAGTCTAACACTGTACCTATTCCCTATGTCACCAGTCTTACACTGTATTTTTTCCTCCTGACACCAGTCTTACACTGTATCTTTCCCCCTCTGTCACCAGTCTATCTCTGTACCTACTCCCTCTGTCACCAGTCTTACATTGTACCTATTACCTCTGTCACCAGTCTTACACTGTACCTACTCCCTCTGTCACCATTTTTACACTGTACCTACTCCCTTGGTCACCAGTCTTACACTGTACCTACTCCCTCTGTCAACAGTCTAACACTGTAACTTCTTCTACTGTCACCAGTCTTACTCTGTACCTACTCCCACTGTCACCAGTCCTACTCTGAACCTACTCCCTCTGTCACCAGTCTGACACTGTACCTACTCCCTCGGTCACTATTCTGTTACTGTACCTTGTTCCTCTGTTACCAGTCTAACACTGTACATATTCCCTCTGTCACCAATCTTACACTGTACCTTTTTCTCCTGTCACCAGTTTTACACTGTATATTTTCCCTCGGTCACCAGTCTAAGTCTGTACCTACTCCCTCTGTCACCAGTCTGACACTGAACCTACTCCCTCAGTCACCAGTCTTACACTGTACACACTCCCTCTGTCACCAGTCTTACACTGTACATACTCCCTCTGTCACCAGTCTGACACTGTACCTACTCCCTCTGTCACCAGTCTTACACTGTACACACTCCCTCTGTCACCAGTCTGACACTGTACCTACCCCATCGGTCACCAGTCTTACCCTGTACCTACTCCCTCTGTCAACAATCTAACACTGTACCTTCCTCTACTGTCACCAGTCTTCTTCTGTACCTACTCCCACTGTCACCAGTCTGAAACTGTACCTACTCCCACTGTCACTAGTCCTACTCTGTACCTACTTCTACTGTCACCAGTCTGACACTGTACCTTTTCCCTCTGTCACAATTCTTACACTGTACCTTTTCCCTCTCACCAGTCTTACACTGTACCTACTCCCACTATCACCATTCTGACATTTGACCTTCTCCCTCTGCCACCTGTGTGACACTTGACCTTCTCCCTCTGCCACCAGTTTGACACTTGACCTTCTCCCTCTGTCACCAGTCTTACACTTGACCTCCCTCTGTCACCAGTCGTACACTGTACCTTCTCCTCCTACTGTCACCAGTCGTACACTGTACCTTCTTCCTCTGTCACAAGTCTTACATTGTACCTTCACCCACTGGCACCAGTCTGATATGAACCTACTTCTACTGTCACCTGTCTTACACTGTACCTTCTTCTACTGACACCAGTCTGACACTGTACCTACTCCCTGTGTCACCAGTCTTACTCTGTATCTTTTCTTTCTGTCGCCAGTCCTACACTTTACCTACTCCCACTGTCACAAGTCTGACACTGTACTTACTTCTACTGTCACCAGTCTGACATTGTAACTACTCCCTCTGTCACCAGTCTTACACTGTACCTTCTTCCACTGTCACCAGTTTGACACTGTACCTTCTCCCTCTGTGACCAGTCTGACACTGAACTTACTTCTACTGTCACCAGTCTAACACTGTACCTACTCCCACTGTCATCAGTCTGACATTGTACCTACTCCCTCTGTCACCAGTCTGACACTGCACCTACTCCCATTGTCACCAGTCTTACACTGTACCTACTTCTACTGTCACCAGTCCTACTCTGTACCTACTCCCTCTGTCACCAGTTTGACACTGCACCTACTCCCACTGTCACCAGTCTTACACTGTACCTACTTCTACTGTCACCAGTCCTACTCTGTACCTACTCCCACTGTCACCAGTCTTACACTGTACCTACTCCCAGTGTCACCAGTCTGACACTGTATCTACTTCTACTGTCACCAGTCTGACACTAAACATACTTCTACTGTCACCAGTCTGACACTGTACCTACTCCCACTGTCACCAGTCTTACACTGTACCTACTCCCTCTGTCACCAGTCTGACACTGTACCTACTTCTACTGTCACCAGTCTAACTCTGTACCTACTCCCACTGTCACCAGTCTGACACTGAACTTACTTCTACTGTCACCAGTCTGACACTGTACCTACTCCCACTGTCACCAGTCTGACACTGTACCTACTCCCACTGTCACCAGTCTGACACTGAACTTACTTCCACTGTCACCAGTCTGACACTGTACCTACTCCCACTGTCACCAGTCTGACACTGTACCTACTTCTACTGTCACCAGTCTTACTCTGTACCTACTCCCACTGTCACCATCTTACACTGTACCTACTCCCACTGTCACCAGTCTGACACTGTTCCTACTCCCACTGTCACCAGTCTGACACTGAACTTACTTCTACTGTCACCAGTCTGACACTGTACCTACTCCCACTGTCACCAGTCTGACACTGTACCTACTCCCACTGTCACCAGTCTTACACTGTACCTACTTCTACTGTCACCAGTCCTACTCTGTACCTACTCCCACCGTCACCAGTCTTACACTGTACCTACTCCCAGTGTCACCAGTCTGACACTGTATCTACTTCTACTGTCACCAGTCTGACACTATACATACTTCTACTGTCACCAGTCTTACACTGTACCTACTTCTACTGTCACCAGTCTGACACTTTACCTACTCCCACTGGCACCAGTCTGACACTGTACCTTCACTCTCTGTCACCAGTCTGACACTGTACCTTCTCCCACTGGCACCAGTCTGACACTCTACCTTCTCCCTCTGTCACCAGTCTTATAATGTACCTTCTCCCTCTGTCACCAGTCTGACACTGTACCTACTCCCACTGTCACCAGTCTGACACTGAACTTACTTCTACTGTCACCAGTCTGACACTGTACCTACTCCCACTGTCACCAGTCTGACACTGTACCTACTCCCACTGTCACCAATCTTACTCTGTACCTACTTCCACTGTCACCAGTCTTACACTGTACCTACCCCCTCTGTCACCAGTCTTACACTGTACCTACTCCCACTGTCACCAGTCTGACACTGAACTTACTTCTACTGTCACCAGTCTGACTCTGTACCTTCTCCCACTGTCACCAGTCTGACACTGTACCTACTCCCACTGTCACCAGTCTTACACTGTACCTACTTCTATTGTCACCAGTCTGACACTGTACCTTCTCCCACTGGCACCAGTCTGACACTGAACCTACTTCTACTGTCACCAGTCTGACATGTACCTACTCCCTCTGTCACCAGTCTGACAATGTACCTACTCCCTGTGTCACCAGTCTTACACTGTATCTCTCTGTCACCAGTCGTACACTTTACCTACTCCCACTGACACCGGTCTTACACTGTACCTACTCCCACTGGCACCAGTCTTACACTGTACCTTCTTCTACTGTCACCAGTCTGACACTGTACCTTCTCCCTCTGTCACCAGTCTGACACTGTACCTACTTCTACTGTCACCAATCTTACACTGTACCTACCCCCTCTGTCACCAGTCTGACACTGTACCTTCTCCCACTGTCACCAGTCTGACACTGTACCTACTTCTACTGTCACCAATCTTACACTGTACCTACTCCCTCTGTCACCAGTCTTACACTGTACCTTCTCCCTTTGTCACTAGTATTGTACTGTACCTACTCTCTGTCACCTGTCATACACTGTACCTACTCCCTTTGTCACCAGTCTTACACTGTACCTACTCCCTCTGTAACCAGTCTTACACTGTACCCACACACTCTGTCACCAGTCTTACACTGCACCTCCTTCTACTGTCACCTGTCTTACACTGCACCTACTCCCACTGTCACCAGTCTTACACTCACCTACTCCCTCTGTCACCAGTCTCACACTGTACCTACTCCTTCTGTCACCAGTCGTACACTGTATCCACACACTCTGTCACCAGTCTTACACTGTACCTACTCCCTCTGTCACCAGTCGTACACTATATCCACACACTCTGTCACCAGTCGTACACTGTACCCACACACTCTGTCACCAGTCTTACACTGTACCTACTCCCTCTCTCACCAGTCGTACACTATATCCACACACTCTGTCACCAGTCTGACACTGTACCTACTCCCTCTGTCACCAGTCGTACCCTATATCCACACACTCTGTCACCAGTCTTACACTGTACCTACTCCCTCTTTCACCAGTTGTACACTATATCCACACACTCTGTCACCAGTCTTACACTGCACCCACACACTCTGTCAGCAGTCTAACACTGCATCTACTAGTCTGACCCTGCACCTAATCTCTCTGCCACCCTCTGTCACCTTTCATACCTCTGTACATTTTCAGTCTTAATCTAAACTTACTCCCTCTTTCAGCAGTCCTACACTTTACTTACTTCCCCTGTCACCAGTTTTACACTGTAATTTATCCGTCTGTCACCAGTCATGCCATGACCTGATTAACATGTTTTTGAATCAACCAGTTTATGAGATGAAACATATTATTTTTAATTCATTATCCTAAATGGAAGCTCGTATTAATTCATAACATTTTTTTTCCAAAACTGTGTGATGCAGGGTTTATCTGTTCAAATGATAGAAAGAAGGATATTTGCAGTAGATGGTAAATGTTGGGAAACATTTTTTGATAAAATGAGAATGATAATTTGTAATGTAGTTTTTTTAATCGTATTGATCTTTGAAATGAAACGGGGGCCCATGGCTAAATGGTTACAGTTATTTAAAAACTGGGCATCAAGACTAGGAAATATGCATGGTATGGGCACAGATATTTAGCCTGATCTTTAGTAAATTTATTATGTACGTTATTTTCTTTATTTTTAGTGTAGAAAAGAACAAGAGACTAATGAGTTAAGTTCTTAAACTAAGAAATTGGTACTGGCTCACAATGAATGTGAAGTGGTGATTTCAGTTAAAAGGAATATGTTACACTGAGGTATTATTTATTCTCCTTTTATTATTTCTTTTCTGTGTCTTTTTAGTATAATTACCTAATTACCACACCTGGTGTACCTTATTGACTTTAAGACCCCAGGGTCAAAGGTCAGTGTAATTGGGTCCTTAAATATGAAAACTGTCTGGATTATATCTCAACAAACAATTGACTGAGGTTCAACAAAGGCTGTGTCTTTTTGGTTCTGAGATTCTGGGGTCAAAGGTTAATATTGCTGAACCTTCATATGGAAAATATTGTCTAGGTGATAACTCAACAACTGATTTACTTAGGTTTACCAAATTTGATAATGTGTATAGCTCTTGTGTCAAGAATGTGCCCTATTGAATCTATGGCCCAAGGGTCAAAGGTCAAGGTCACTGGAAGTTCTAATTGGAAACTGTGCTGGTGATAACTGCCAACAGCTGTACCTAGGTTCATGAAATCTTTTCTTTGGATTACCCTCCAGTCAAGGATGTGACCTATTAATTTTGAGTTCCTGTGGTCGTAGGTCAAGGTCAATGGTACTTCATATGGGACATAACTCGTCATGGATAGCACAGGGGTTTATAATGCCCCGCCCAGCAGACCTCTTGTTTACTATCAATATGAGGCAAAGCCAAGTGCATTATGGTAGTTAGTTGTGCCTAGTGGTGACCTTATATATCTTTTATATGAAAATAAGCATGTTTTTTATTGAAAATTTAGAGGTAGCATTATAACTTTGGAGCTAATAGCTTCCCAAGTACTGAAGCAAAGAAATCACAGATTTATTCTATGTTTGATTGAGAGCTGTTTAGCAATATTGACGTAATTATTATTTACTGTTCACACCTGTGCCTTGTGTTTGATAACTTTTACCATTCTATTGTTGATTATGTCATTTTTTTTCGATGGCAATTATACAAAATTCATTTCATTAATATTTTAATTTTTTCTATTTTAGATCAATGAAGGGAAACGAAAATGATTTAGTTTAGATAAAGAATATGTTGTCCAATATAGAAATGAACCTGTAAACATTTGAGTAATCTATACAACAGTTATGAAGGAATGACTATAAGAACACATACGTCTTAATAAATATGTAAGTTTTAGTTTTACATATTTTTTGAAATGTGATACTGAAATCACACTTCGAATTTCAATTAGATTTCTGTTATGTTACATAACTATTACTCCCTGGGGTAGCTACATTATAATCTAAAAAATAGAAATCATCTACAAGGTCTGGGATAGCCATGTATCAGAAAAAATAGTTTCATTTCTTTTATAAGTGTCTTGTCTCTAAGAAATAACAATGGGAATGTTAAAACATGTAAAATGCCATTTCATGTTCTCATGTAAAGTTTGGATAAAATTCAGTCCCTGTTCTAAGATATTATTTAACAAGATATTTGTAGAAAATCCAAAATGTCATGAAATGCTTAACAAATGACTACAGTCTAAGAGCACATTCTCAGATTATGTATGTTAGTAGATGTATAGTCCTATTGTTTGTTAACCAATGATTATTGTTGACTTGTTGTGAAACTCATTTACTATATTCATTTCTACATAGAGTATAATTTAAGCTTTTTTACATTTTCCAGATATCAAAGAATTCATGACAGTTGAGATTACCCATATTGAGGAAAAAAGCTTCATTTCATGATCTTTCTGAAATTTGTTTTGTTGAAATGTGAGCTGTATCTCTTTTTGAAGTTATGACTTTATCTTTTAATAAGAGAGTAATCAGAAAACAAACATTGTGATGAGACATCTACCTGTTAACAAAATATAATTTATAAAGAGACAATATAAAAATCTAAGAATTTCATATTTACATCTATAAAATTCTAAAAGGAGGAAGGATTCACTTTCAGGATGTTTGAACAATGTTGTATTTTAGTGTGTTTCAGCTCATAAAGCTCATATTGAAAGCATCAGCTGTCTGATACATTTGAGTGTTTTTAACAGCATTGAATCTCAGTGTGTTTCAGCTCATTAAGCTCTTATTGAAAGCACCAGCTGTCTGATACATTTGAGTGTTTTAACAGCATTGAATCTCAGTGTGTTTCAGCTCATAAAGCTCTTATTGAAAGCACCAGCTGTCTGATACATTTGAGTGTTTTTAACAGCATTGAATCTCAGTGTGTTTCAGCTCATTAAGCTCTTATTGAAAGCACCAGCTGTCTGATACATTTTAGTGTTTTAACAGCATTGAATCTCAGTGTGTTTCAGTTCATTAAGCTCTTATTGAAAGCACCAGCTGTCTGATACATTTGAGTGTTTTTAACAGCATTGAATCTCAGTGTGTTTCAGCTCATTAAGCTCTTATTGAAAGCACCAGCTGTCTGATACATTTGAGTGTTTTTAACAGCATTGAATCTCAGTGTGTTTCAGCTCATTAAGCTCTTATTGAAAGCACCAGCTGTCTGATACATTTGAGTGTTTTTAACAGCATTGAATCTCAGTGTGTTTCAGTTCATTAAGCTCTTATTGAAAGCACCAGCTGTCTGATACATTTGAGTGTTTTAACAGCATTGAATCTCAGTGTGTTTCAGCTCATTAAGCTCTTATTGAAAGCACCAGCTGTCTGATACATTTGAGTGTTTTAACAGCATTGAATCCTACTGTGTTTCAGCTCATTAAGCTCTTTATTGTGAGCATTAGCTGTCTGGCACATTTTCAGTGTCTTAACAGAACTGAAACCAAGTGTGTTTCAGCTCATTAAGCTCTTATATTGTTAGCATCAGCTGCCATGTTACAGTTTCAGTGTGTTTTATCCACCTTGAATCCTACTGTGTTTAAGCTCTTAAAGCTTTTTTTGTAAAAACTGTCTAGTACATTTTCTATGTGTGTTGACACTTATGAGCTTAATGAGCCGAACCACATGGAGATTTAAACCTTATCATAGTGTGTTTCAGGTTATTAAACTCCATTAGCGCTTGCATCAGCTCTCTGATACATTTAGTGTGTGTTTAATAGACTTGAATCCAAGTATGTTCTTGTTACGCTATGTATTATTTGTATTACTGTTGGTAACACTGGTGTGTTTTAACAGCCTTGGTGTTTATCAAGTGTTTTTTTTCATTTACTATTAAACAATTTGCTCATTTGATTCATAAATCAACTTGTATTGCATACATAACTTATTATGTTTTATTGTCATTCATTATGTTTCAAATGCAGCTTGTAAATAAATCATTTTAATCAATAACCTTGTAATTATGAATACTATTGTTTACACATTATTCCTTTTATATGTCCATGTGCATAATGCATACTCTATCGTATTCAGTAATACTGATGAGAAAATCTCGTCCTGCAATTAAGAGTCAGAATGTTCACTTTCTACATTGTATTTGTATATCAAGTGTTGCCCTCAAGACTACAGTAACTAGGGTTTTAAAAGAGTAGTTACTGTAGACAACGCTCAGAATGTACCAATATGTAGTAAACTTGTCAAGACCTACTTGTCATTTGGTAAAATTTGAATGGCATATGAAGTAGAAATTAGAATATATTGAAAGTGTGGATTATCAGATTAATGTAGAATTAATAGGAACAGCACAGACCATACACTTTATTTAATCCTGGTAATATACAGCATGGGATTGTTTACAAAACATCATAACCATGTTAATAGAATACAGAAAATGAAAAAACAGATAAGGTAAGTTGGTGTGGTTTGGGTTCTGCTGTTTCTCGCAATGTTGAGTAAAAATTACGACAAAGGTAAATACATGTAGACTGTCCATAATCTTAACAGAACATAATTATGGAAGAATATTTACTTATTTGGTTCTCCACAGTAATATAAAATTCAAGATTGTCACCACGCCAGTTAGAGCCAGATGCATATAAACAGTATCCTTTGTATGGGGAAAACACGTTTTAAGTACTTTAATCTACTTCTACTGCCATGGTTCTAAGGAAATACAGAATTACAGGAGAACTTTTTTTGTGAATATATAAAATCTTGGAAATAACCTGTCTTTGTATTGGGTATGTTAGCTGAATATCCTCGCAAATCCTGTGTACATGAAAGAGACTTGGCTGAAACAAACAGTTAAAGCGCAAATACTACTACTTTTATTATAGAATGTTTTTCAACTCATGTCAATTTGACTCTCGTCATGTACAATTAAACTTTCGAATTACAACCACACTTTACAGATAAATACAACATATAAATAGGAAAAACTGTGTAACCATTAAAGCGATGTTAAGCACCAAGATAAATGCTTCCTGCTATTAAAGATGACTAACAGTAAAGAAGTACTCCAATAGACAGGTGTATCTTGGAAATTCTAGTGTGGGGTCTGAAACACGCTTATTCCCTGCTGGATCCGCCTGTGTGCATATCTATTACATATCTAAACTCGTATAATATAGCAAGCAGGGAGCCCGAGTATATGGAACATATTTTGCCCAAAGCAAATGGTTCCGGCACAAAAGTCACAAATTTTATATAGAATGCACGGATTCATGGATGTATATAGACGAAATCTTGCTCAAAACAAATAGGTCTGGCGCAAATAAAACAGATTCTATGTAGAATGCACAGATCCCATGTATATAAGACAGATTTTGCTGAAAGAATTCATTTCTGGCACACTTGATTCCAATTTTACATAGAATGTATGGCAAAGGCGGACCCTTAGAAAAGTTCGGACCACCCCTAAAAAAAATCTGGATCCGCCACTGTATGGAGCCTGTGAATATGAAACATTATGCTCAAAACGAACAGTTCCGGCGCAAATGACACACATTTTACATAGATTGCAAGGATCCCGTGTATATGAAACAGATTTTGCTCAAAGCATTCAGTTCATCCACAAATAATTCCAATTTTACATAGAATGTATGGAGCCCGTGAATATGTCACATATTTTGATCAAAACGAACAGTTCTGGCGCAAATAACCCAAATTTATATAAAACCCAGGGTCCCCGTGTATATGAAACAAATTTTGCTCAAAGCATTCAGTTCTTGCACAAATAATTCCAATTGTACATAGAATATATGAAGCCCATGAATATGAAACTTATTTTGCTCAAAATGAACAGTCCGGCGCAAATGGCACCAATTTTATATAGAATGCACGGATCCCAAGTACATGAAACAGATTTTGCTAAAAACGAACAGTTTTATTTATTCCTAATTCATCCAATGTATATGAAACAGATTTTGCACATTTATCCATAGCATTGATTTCTTTTGCAAAAAATGCCAATTTAAAATAGTATGCACATATCCCGTGTATATGAAACAGATTTTGCTCGAAACATTTAGCTCTTGTGCAAATAATACCAATTCTATATAAAATGCACGGATATCGTGTACATGTATATAAAATCTTAAGATTTTGCCCCAAAAAATAATTCCGGTGCAAATGACATCAAATTTACATATATATATAAAATGCATGGATCCCTTGTATATCAAACATACTTTACTCAAAACATTTGTCGCGCAATTTGCAGTGATCTTGGAATCAAAAAAGCCAAACAACACTCAACACGGCGTAACTTATGGTTTCATATAAATTATTTAATAGTCGTTTACTTAATTTCTGATTAATAATAAGTGTCAAGTTTTTTTTAATTATTGCACAAACGAATCAACGAACGACAACTCCTGAGTGACTGAATAATGAAATTTTGATATTCCAAGTTAATTTTAAACAGATCCCACTGGTTAAACATAAATAATTATTGAATGGTTGATATGAAGGACGACACATTCTAATATATGTATAGTATGATATTTGCAACATGTTTAAGTAAAAAGAATAATCACAAATTGTTAATATTGTCTGTAATAGTAGCTATATACTGAAGTATGTAAGATAACGTAAAGAGGCGTAAAGACGCATGAAGTGAATATCAAATAGTCTTTTATGACGTTGTAATAATTCAATTCTAGCTCATAATATAATATCAATCTATGATATTTTTAATATTTAATTAAGATGCGCTATTTATATAAGCGACTTATTAAGCTAGTTATTTTATGTACATGTGTATGTGATCATGGGTCCTTGGTATGATGTACTTACACACTACCCTTACCAGAAAGGGCATAAATTGGCAAAAGTCAAATTCAAAATGGGTTTTAGTGATATGATTAATCAAATCATTAACATGTTAACGTATATTGAACTTCATGTACACTGGATCCCAAACTATACCATCATTGGGAATGTGCAAATCGTTTCTTGGAGTAATCATACACTCAAGTCGTTACTGTACAAGTACATTTTGAGTTAATACAAAACTTTAGCATATAATATGTACGTACAATGTGCAGTATTGATCCAATATTTTAAAACAAGTACTGACTGTCGCACAATTTAAATTTCAAGAGAATTCCAAGTTGTGTTCGCATGCAATATATTGGTCAACTATTGCATTGTGCGTTATAAGCTTAACATACTTGATTCGTAATATTGTATGACATATTTAACAGAAATATGTTATATTGATGCAGAGTCATCTTTCATTTACCATGATTAAGATATCCAATTGTAAAACTTACTTCAATTCTAATGTGCATGGATTGCACTTGTCAATATCAGTTTGTTAATTGCTACATTGCACAGAAACTTACATTTGTAGCTCATACTTTGGTAACAGTTGTAGATACTTACCTGTCACAAATCATTTTTCAGCATTCCATATCGCCTGCTTGGTTGTCAGCACAAATACTTAAGCAACGGAATGGCAAATACTTTGGCCAACATTGGCAACATACTTAACCACTAGTAGCAAGTGTTTGAATAACACAATTTTACATCAGTCACATTTTTTGCAATTTTATTTGAGACAAAATAGAATATCTTTGACAAATATAAAAGCTTTATTGATAAAAAAGCATAAAGTCAACAAATCTTTTATAATTTTATAAGTATCTATATAACAATGTCTGTGCGATTGTAAATATACACTAGACTGTATTCAACTAACTATCTTAGCACAACAATATGATGATCAAAGGTGTTATCTTAGATAACATGAAATCGTAAAAACACAACATGTATTTGAACATTATATTGATTAAAATATATATTGGGATGTTATTTTACCAACAGTAAATCACTAAATGTATCTAAGACAACATCCTCGGTAACCCAGGGTATTACGTCAACGATAATACCCTGGGCAATTCGACTGCATTTTTTTTTGTACTAATGAATTATTCATAACCCAAAATCCTGACGTTTGATTGGTTTCTTCATGAACTCATGAAGCACACAACATCCAATGAAAATGCACCTTACATATCGCGTTCGGTAGTTTCATTCAAGATGGCAGCCTCCACGCTCGACAACATGGATATTCTACATAAGTTTGGAATAGATAAATTGAAGTTGTTTCAGGAACAAACATTGGATCATTTGTTGAAAGGGGAAGACGTGTTTCTTTGTAAGAAGACAGGAGGTGGGAATCTCTCTGTTACCAGTTATTCCAGCCTTGTTGGAGCTTAAAACATGGTGAAATGTGTCAGGTGCTTGTCGTGTGTCCACTGATTTCAATCATGAAGGAACAAAGTGAATATTTATCTTCAGTTGGATTTACGGCGACATACATTGGGAGAGATAGTGCTGAAGATGACACGATTTTGACTGGGAATTTTCAATTTGTGTTTACTTCTCCAGAAAGTATTTTAGGTAAATGTTATTAACATTACGTTATTTTCATGCCCATTCACATTCACGAACAGTTCGTATTTCTGAAATTCTTTCCATCCAAAAGTTAGTATCCTACCAAAATGTCCAAGCTAAAGAATGTAGGAATTTGTTGAAAGTCCAAGTGACATGATGCTCAAGTGCTCCCTTGTAAATTGGTGTCCCCACTCATACATAATACAGGTAAAGTTCAAGGCATGCTTACCCTCTAGGATCAGGGGGTCAAGAATTGGCTTAAGGATGACTATTATGACAATAATTAATGTGTTTGTTTGTTGTTGGGTTTTACGCCGTTGCAACACATTGTATAGGTAAGATAATGGCTGCCAGTCGGCCTACTCTCTAATTAAGCTGTTAACCAACTACTAAGCACATATTGTTGTCCGTGACTGACTACTGCCCTACATAATAAATAATTATTGGTAGGAGGAAGAATGGCCACAAAGAATATTTTCATGACAAGCTCCACGAAAGTATTCCCCGCCTGGGAATCAAACCCATGACCCCTTGATCAGTAGTTTTTGAGTGCTACCAACTGAGCTAGCTTGATGGCTAATAATTAGTGGTATCAGTTATAAAAAAAACACAATAGTATTTGTTTACCCTTAATTTCAATCTACAAGCATTGCATTATATGCATGATATTACTTACATGGCATTTACAATGTCACTCATTCTGGGTAAGTAGTCTGTAGATGTGTTAAAAGTAGACTGAAAATCCCAGGCTTTAGTTTACTAGTGAACTGCATTTATTACGGATTGCAAAGAGGCAGATTTTTGGAAAATATTCTTCCTGTTTTGATATTTGTCAGGAGCAAATGTTCTGAAAATGCTGAAATCACATCATCCATCAATATTCTCCTGATCATTTATATCCTTGGGACTAAGCTGGTCCTCACTGACTCAAATTCCAAATCTGTGTAGAAAAAGCTGAATAATTTATATACCAGAGGCAGTTTCCAACCATGCTTACTGAGTTATTTAGACAAATAAGTATTACCTATTACTGACAAATATGGGCAATTACTATTCAATCTCATTATCAAAATATTAATAAATTTTAATTTGATTTCAGGTGTAAGTAAATGGAATGACATGTTGAGAAGTACAGATACTATTAAGCATCTTGTAATTGATGAAGCTCACACAGTTCTGCACTGGTAAGGTTATATAAATTAATGTATACACATTGGGATAATTGTTGCAGCAGTAGTAGTGAGTGATGTACAGTGAGAGCTGTACAGTGCTGTCATGGCACTGATTCTTTGTTTTTAAACTTAATTTTGTATCAGCTCTTTTTACAACTTGAATACACACTTGGGTTGGCAGTCAATACTGGTTTTAACAGGTCAATGCTAGTCAATAGGTGGTCTGCTGAAAACAGTTTCCCATTATATTGCTTATTGTGATAACATTCTGTACACCATTATAGTTTATACACCAAAGCCTACTGTGTCAGGTTAAAGCAAACGGAGGAGGGGGGGGGGAGTTAATTATATCAGTGAACATTGTTACATTGTTACAAAATAATACTCTTGAAAGAATAGCTGCTATGATTATATTGTGTAAATGCACCTTACTGTGTAAGAATTGATAATAACATGCAGTGTATTACTATTAGTCAATAAACTGAACAACACTTTCTATTACAATGAAAGGGTTCCCTATTAAGATGTGCACTGGCCTAAATTACCAAGTAAATTGACTTTGACTATATCATAGTACATCATACTACTTGGATAGATATGATAGGATAGCCGCTCATTAACATTAAAATAAAAGAAATTAGTATATATTCTGGAGCTATTTTATTAACCTTTTTATTTGCTCTTTTGTTTTGAATTTGATTTCACTTGTTTACTGAAACTTAATGGAATGATGTTTTCTTTTCTTTTCAGGGGTCAATCAGAAGATTCCATGGCACCATTTCGACCTTGGTACAGTAAATTGGGAGAAATCAGATCATTAATAAACTGTCCATTGTTGCTTGTAACAGCCACTGCCAACAATGCTGCAAGAAAGAAGCTGAAAGGGACCTTTTGTATGAAAAACTGCTAGAGTTTGGAATAATGCTTAGAAAGACTCATCTGGCTTGAGAGATTTAGTTGCAAATCAGAAAGCTTAGATCCACTTTAAATACTGAACGCATTAAAATTATGTTTATTAAAAAAATTAACATGAGTTGAGTAGCATTTATCAACTTGTTAAAATTGGTATTTATGAGAGTAAGAAGTCGTAGACCTTTAACTGTTAATGGGTCGTTTCATCCTCATTAACTTTATTAAAGGTAAAGAAATCTTATCTAGATATATTCATGATTGTTTAATGAATGTGTACTTGACAACTGTTTTTTACATAGTATATTGTGTGTTTTGATATTGAACTTGGTTTGATATAACCAACCTTACGTAAGTGTTACTGTATAATACAGTGCCCTCCAAAAGTTCTTGGACGAAAGAAATCTAATCATGCATATCACAAGTTTTATTTACAGTAATGGTTAACATAGTTTTAATAATGTGTAAATATTTTTTTGTTTTCTGAATACTAACTTCTCGAAAAACTTTAGAATGGCATTAAATATGATTTTTGGAATTTACAAAGATGACTCTTTGTTGCATGGGTGAATGTGAACTTGTTTATCTTAAAAACAAAATTTTGTCCAAGGACGTTTCGAGGGCACTGTAGTTTCTATTGTGAAAAAATGTTTGTATTGGGTGCAAATGGGGAGAAAACCTCTTAAACTTAAAATCCAAATCAAATGTATTATTTAAGAAATAAATAACTAACCTTCTATGTTGTGTATTTTACATACTTAATAATCGAGACCAACATACTTAAAAGTGACATAAATTTACATTTTCTTTGTGCACAATAATCCAATTTAGCTTAAAAAAATTAATTGCACTTTTTCATTCTTTCATAGGTAGCGCTCAAAATTTTTAAATATTGTCACTATATGATATCATGTTATGTATTTACTTGAAGTTGTTTATTAGGACTTGTAAATTTGTTGTGAAAGACTCACAATTCTTACTAAATGTATGTCTTGCGTGTAGTTATGGTAAGGAAAGCCTTGTTTTTATGTTCTTATATACAGAATTTCACACCCTGAACTGTTTCTTTCAATTATTTATGAATACTTTGGCACATGCTGCAATGTAATAGTAAATACCATGCATACTCTACAATGAAATTGTATGATAAGATGCTGTTTAACTTGCATTAAAACACTTACATGAGGTGACCACTGACATTGGGTGACCATTAATGCAGTTTTTACTGTATTTACATCCATTTATGATAACTATGCATTGATGTCAATGTTCCATTTATGACGTTTACTTAAGCTATCATCATTCCGTGTTTAAAATATTCATACAAGACTTCAGCAAAAGTTTTTTGTTTTAGTATAAATTATTGGTTTTACAAACATTTTTTGTTCATAAGTTTGGAATCATTCATTTTCTAGAGTGCAAGACCGTTCTCTTATCTGCTGTTTAAGAATATATGGTGTATATACAACTGTTAAGTCAAGTAAATACTGTACAACCTGCATTAAGCAGCCAGTGAGGGGAAATTACTCAATGGCTTACTGCTGGTGACCTCTTAAACAAGGTTTTGATAAAAATGCTTTGATCAATTCAATCTGAATAGTTAATTATTTGTGTAGTTTTTTTTATTAAATGATCTTCAGAAAAGAACTCAAGTGACATTGTCAGTTGTATACTTGAAGTCTTACTTTATGTGATGACGCTTTGTTGATATAATTAGATTGGTTAAAGACTTAACTTGGTGGGTTTTCAATGGTCTGTACCATTATACAATGATGGGGATACTTGGTTAATTCTTAATCTAATTGACTGTGGCCATTGTTTGGAAATGGGCAACCAGTGGCCACATACAGCAGAAGTCTACTTAGAAAAAGTTCAAAGGTGATTTTCATTTGGAGGAAGCCTGATTGGCCACTTACAGCTGTAGACCACAGATAGCATGTGACTGTTAATGCAGGTTATACTGTATGAAAGGCAAGAAATAACTTAAGGAATCTGTTTCGCTCCCAAAAGTTTAAATACATAAAATACTAGTAACTAAATAAAACTGTTTTGCTTCCAAAGGTTTAGTTAAACAATGTTATCATTTGTTCTTTTTAAGAGCTCAAATTTCTTTGTTTATGATAAATAGTTACATAAACTATATTGCTTTAGCTTGATCAATAGTTTTCAACCAAAATTTAGTTTCATTTTTATTCGCAAATAACTTTCAACTTTCAGGTTCGATCTACTTTCACTAATTTGGAATGTAATTAATAATGCTGAAAAGTATTTAGATGACTTAGGTTAATGGATTCAACATGCATCTGTACCAGTTTCCATTTATTTTGCTGTTCATGTACAGGTTTATATAGTCATGATATACTGGTTTTTAAATTATGTATTATTGTCATTAAATAAAGAACAAAAACAATAAATACAGAGATAAATACTTTACTTATAGAGACAATACAATTATCTTTTCTTTTAGCAGAACATTTGTAAATAAAACATAGAATGATATAGAAAGATATTAAGTACAAGAAAGAAACAATATTATGCATGTTAAAGACAACTTCTAGGAGGCAAACTATATTTCCTAACAAAAAGTAAAATTACTTCATATGTTATTTACCACTGAATACTGTCGTTTTATAATTGTTGAAAACAGTATTTTTTCAAAGTACACTTTTTATGAAAGCCTTGTTTTTACATTTGAATGTAACCCACGTTTTATTGAGCTCATAGACATCTTAGCCTAATTAAGGAGATTTTTTATTACAGTTAAATTGTAATTTGTGTTGTAATACATTTTGCATTTACATGAATAGTGAACTATATAATAACAAATAAAGTGATAAGTATGGAACGTAAAAATTGTGTTTATCTTTTGAATATACATGTATGGTGCAATAGTGTGACTCCACCTATAGTCCATTTTTTTCTCAACTGTCAAAGATTAAATAATTTCATGATGATTAAATACACACTATCACAATATCAACAGCATAAGACAAAGAACATGAAGTCACCATGATATTATTTGTTTGCAGTTGAGAAAATGGACAATATCTAGAAATCAAAAGTAACCAAGGTATTGTTACAGAAATATTATGCAATGCATTAGAATAAATAAAAACAACACTTTTGTGTAACATCTATTGCAACAATACAAAGGCATGCGTGCAACATCAAATTTACCAAGCAATTTATTGTTCATTTTTTCTCAACTGTCAAAACATGAATAATTTCACGGTGAATGCGTTTGTTAAAATTATCGTCGTAATATATCCATGAGTTACCAAAAGTGTGTAATATGATTGAGTAAAGCTTCTTATGCCTTATTATATGTTAATGTTGATATTTTTAATGAAAATTAGACTGCCAGTACAAAAACAATGTATTCAATCACCGTGAAATTATTCAAGCTTTGACAGTTGAGAAAAAACGGACAATGATAGGCCATATAAAAGTTATGGAATGAATCTGTGAAGAAGACTACAAGAAAGAGACATGACAGGATGCTATTAAAAAAAAGAACTTCCATAAATAATTGACATGCATGTAACAATAAAATGAGAGCATACACATAGTTTATTATATAGTTATATCCCTGGTCATTTGCATAGCCAAAAAGCATGACATATATCACAAATGACTTCTAAATACACTGTAAAGTACAAATCTATAAAACATTCTCATGACTGTCACGGCAAGAAAAAAAACCACTAAAGTATTTATAATCTTAATTAAACTCAAGGCATTGTGTTGAATCGTCATGTTGACTGTTAAGTAGAGCTGGGTACCGCGATTAAAAAACGTACCGTGGTATACCACGGTATTTATAAGATACCACGGTAAATACCACGGTATACCTCAAACTTAACCAATGCGTTGTCTAGCTATATATTGGTTAATGAAAATTACAATAAATTGCTAAGAAGTCAAACTGGGTTCAAAGTTAAGCATTAAAACACAGTGCAGTCAATTTTTATGAAATATCCCATTTAAAACTCCTAACAAACTCTTGTATATATTTTAATTCTATAACAATATCCTTTGCTAGCTGAGTATGCAAATTTCGCCTACGTGAAACATAAGTGTCGAGTATAGGATGATGATAATAGGCCTACCATGGGTGAAAAATGAAAATAAAAAACAACTGAAAATCTAGTTTCAATGTACTGAAATGGACAGGTTTTTTTATATAAATCACATTGGGTAACTTATTATCAAAATACGGAAATCAATATTTATACTGAAAACTTTCCACCATGTAGTACAAAAACTAAAAGGATTATTATTATAAAATACCACGGTAATTCTGATATACCACGGTATCATACCGCAGGATTATTTACCGCGGTAACCGGTTTACCGCAGTTACCGCACAGCTCTACTGTTAAGGATTTTCAATATTATAATGTAACATATTTTAAAATGTTTTCCTGTTCATAAGACAAGAATTCTGAAAAAAGTTTGAAGGTGAGGTAAACACTAACTTACGGACCAAATAAACAGAGAGATACCTTGCCTTTAAATATAATTATGACAATGACAAATATTTATTTGTTTAAAGGCCTTCGACCTATACAAAATTACAATATTACGTAATATAAACATACAATTAACACATGTGTACCATTTCATGAAATATATATATTCTGTAACATGCTTGACAGAATTTTCTTCTACTGATTCATATAAACATTTTCAGTTCTAACTATCTTCGTGTCAAAAGTGCTCAACAGTGCTTAACCCTTAACGCTCAATGTCGCATTTTTACGTGTCTAGACCCCCCTCCAAAATGGCTGCCACAGCCTTGAAAATGGTGTTTTTTAACTGGAATAAGTGAATTTGCCTTTAGGATAGAAAAAAAACAGACAGAAAACAATCGGGTCATTGAGTGCAGAGAAATGGCGCCAAATGCTGGTAAGAAAACATGTTTTCAGTATCTGAAAAGACCTGGCACTCTAGACCTCAATTTTGGAAAATGATACAGTTTGAAGTGCAAATTTGGGTTGGAAAAAGAGCAAAAATTGCATTTTTTGCCGTTTGATAACTTTGCCAAGTTGCATATCTGTATGATTATTAGTAATGAAACTAGAGCATCTTGAAATAGCCCTTGCACATAATGGTGAAATAATGGCTACTTTTCACACATGTCGCAACCAGTAAAGGGTTAAATATCAAAATTGCAATTTGCTTTATGTATTATGTTAGGGGGAATTTCTTATGAGATTGAAATTATGTCAAAAGCCATTTGAAGCATTTGAGTGTTTGCGTACTTGTCAAGCCGACTAAACGATGCTTATGTTTCCCTAAAATTTGTTTGCATTGTTTAATAAAAGAGAGCGGAGGAATATTTTACCACAGGTGACAAACTCAAATTTTCCTTATTGTAGTATTAGTATTCCTTATTATAGTATATATATATACATACTTTAATTAGGAAAATTTGAGTCTGTCACCTGTGTATTTGACAAAAGCATACTGATAAAATTATGTTCAATTTAATGATTGCAGTATGAAGAAACTATCACAGTTAACATAAACATTATAAATAAAAGTTAAGGCTCTATAGGTGTTCGAACCCTATTAAAACTTTAAAAATGACTATAGTATCGGCTAAAGCAAGGTATTCGGGGAAAGAGGGCCTTTTTTAATGTCATATGTTATTAGTCCAAAATATAGCAACTAGATGTTCTCTGTATAAAAATATAAGATGTTTTGATGTCCAGAAAATTTTGTTAGTCTATCTTTTCAGATCACTGAGAAATGTTAGAATATGCACTTCAAAAATGGTCGTTTTTTGGCGTTATGCAGTCCCACTTAAAAACACTAAACTTAACAATGGTATGAAATGTTAACGCATATTTTTCTGACACACATGTAAAGTTCCATGTTTGATGACAACCTTTTCAAAAATTTAGACAATATGTTGGCATATTTTTCTCAAGTAAACTGTGAGTTGAATTCCAGTCAAAATCAAATAGAGTTTCATTGTTATAACATCTTAAAATTGTTTATCTTCTCTTCACTATCTCCTGCAGTTCTTTTATGATCTGTCTTTGGACCACTTCTGTCATGGCTGCCCTGTATGCACACTTCTTAGACAAGTGTTTACAAAAAGCAGACTCAGTTCCTTTGTGTATAAGGACTTTAATTAACTTCTGTTGCAGTGTGTCATGTACAATATATGTATGTTCCTTTTGAATAGATTTTACCATAACCTGAAATCAGAAGAATGATACATTTTGCATTAGTAGAGCAGAAAATTACGTATCTGGACATTCCTGGCTCAATTCCTTGCTGTGGCAGGTTATACGTTTCCATAAAAAAAAATGGTATTAAATATTGATTTTCCTTAAGGGAGGGATAATTTACTTTTTGTATGGTTTTATGCTGAAACATTTATGCTAAACATATATATTTTTACAGGATCCAGTTTACTTCGCCAGATAGCATGCACTTCTCTTCACATGTACTTGTTTACTTTATAATGCATTTAAAATTGACTAACCATTAATGCTAATCAAACCTGATTGGCCGTTTTAAACTTAAAAGTCGAGCATACTAACCACTGTCTGTACATATTTATAAGAACTGCAAATATATTTTCTTTAGAAAATTACTGGACATACATCTCCATTTAGGACACTAATGGATCATGTAATAAAATATAATTGACTTAAAGAAGAACAGAACAATTAAGTAGAACATACCTTAACTACATAATCTGAACTAATAGTTTTTGGTCTGCGTGCTTTTATCTTCAACACTTAATTTCTGTTTCAATACTTTTGGTGTTACAGTAACATTCTTTCTTGGAGTGACAAATAGCCCTCTTTTACTCTTAGGGGTAACAGTATTTGGTGTCAAAGCCACATGAAGAGGACGCTTCTTGCTTTCTGTAAATAGGAGCAGAAAATATTCAGATTTTGCTTACATTAAATCAAACTTGAACAATAATGATTCACCAAATTATAATAGAAATAGAAATACATAAGTAAGAGGCCTTAGTATAAGACTGTTAATGCTACACTCATTCTTATATAAACATGAGACCAAATAATGACATTGTAATTACCAAAAATTACCAAGAATACTTTGACAATCCTCAGTAATCACTAAATCAGCTCAACTGTAGACTGTTTTAGTGAATGACTGCCTAGTAATTCATTGTAATCTCATAAAAATAGCACAAAATGGGATTGAACCCATTGGACACTGTATCATGTTGCCATAAAAAGCTAGCTTTAAAGCAAAAGAGTACAAGTGCCTTTTCATACATCAGCTTTATACAACCCATCCTTAAAGGAATTTGTCATCTAATTCTTGGAGCTTGAATGTCAAAGGGACAATCTTAGACTAAGAGTGTGTCACAGGGTAAGAAAAATATGCAGCCTGACCGGGACTCAAACCCAGGACCCCTCGCTTACAGGGCGAGTGCTCTCCCGGCTGAGCTATCCGGCCTTCTTCCCATAAAGTGAACAGGTAAGTGCCGTGACATACTCCCCCACGAACTGGAAATTCGTCTCGTATTCAGAATTCCAGGCCGCTTAAGAAGCATTTATTTTATTGCAAGTGTTTCTCAACTGACCAAGTAATTGTCACGGTCCCACGTTGGGTGCCAAATGTCACAGGGAAAGAAAAATATGCAGCCTGACCGGGACTCGAACCCAGGACCTCTCGCTTACAGGGCGAGTGCTCTCCCGACTGAGCTATCCGGCCGCTTACATATCCTTCTTCCTATAATGTGAACAGGTTAGTGCCGTGACAAGTGCATTCCCAGAAACTAGACTAGGTTATTTTTTGTTGATCACTTTTTCTAACCTAATAAAAAGCCTTGGTCCAATCCAGGATTGAACCTGGGACCTTTGAAGCCATAAGCAGACACAAAACGACTGAATCGTTTCAATACCAGACTCCAACTTCCAAGACATCAACAATCAACCCCATCCGAAGAAAGAGTAAATCATTTTATTCCATCATTATTGTTTTATTTAAACATGAGCATTGTCAACTTAAATTGTACAAGGACTTATATAGGATCCTTGATTTACATAACAACACCAGATGGTGAGATGCATTTATTAAACAGGCTGCTGTGACTAAGGCTATGACTATGTTATTGAATAATTTTGCACATGTGTACTGTACTTCATGTTAGTTAACTAAAACTTAAATTAGCAAATATTTACCTTTAGGAGTCGTAGCAGGTACATGTAGTTTGGAAGTTAGCTCAAAATCAGTTCTGGACTGTTAAACTCCCGACATATCAATGAGAATACTCAAAAGCTTCTCCTTTTCAAGAAGGATTTGTTGCAGTTTCGTTTTCGATTCGTCTTCAAGACGACACACTCAGTTCAAATTGTTAAGTTGCTTACACAAAAATTACACAAATAGCCGTTTAGTTTGGCACCAAGATGCGTGAATATTGGCCCCCATTGTTGTTTACTGACGTCTGAAGCGACGCTTCTGTATGTGCGACCCTTAACTGGCCCAAAACACATACAGCATGTTTTAGCGGCGTCGGATGAGGAGGCTGCCATTTTGTCATTCGAAACTGTTCGGCTTTTTCCCCAGACGCGTTGTAAACGAAAATAATGAGCTCTTCTTCGCGGAGAATAATTTTTTTTTGTAAGAATGGATTTGATTGGTCGAATTTCGTACATGAATATTCATGTCGTAATTTCGATAGAGCCGATTTCGCTAGTTGATTTGCCCACGGTATTCATAATGTATGAGTACCGTGGGTTACCGACGATGCTAAGACAATAGTTATTGTATGCGTGGATACTTCAGGTGATAAAAATGTTGACAGGAGGAAAAACGTAAATACAATGGATGTTAAACATTAATTTTACCACAATCAATTATATAATTATGGTATACATTGTATTTTCTGATTTGTAAATACTTTCTGTATTCTTTCTCAAAATGCCATAGGTATTCCTACATAAATTTAAAATACCCTTAAAAGGCAAAACTTAATAAAATAATGATAGACACTGTATAAGATTCCACAACACAAACGTAATGAATCATATTTGTACAGAAGTTCATCTTAACTCTGCATTATTAAAAGAATGAAGTTCCTTTGTAGTTTCTTTGTGGCACTGTACACCATCATTCTTCTACCACACTGTTACAAATCAGCTAAGTTTCCTGTAATGAAATTCAACGTGTGTCATATAAGAAAATTATTTTCAAGCAGCTGAATAGCAAGTGTTTATTTTCACTTTAAGGGGAGAATGGCAGAGACTTAAGAAAAAAAAAACGAAATCAAATTTAGGGAAATTTGTACCTTTATATTTGATAATTAAGATCACATCTACTAACACATTTTTAAGGAATATTTCTGTCTTCATTGCATTTGTTAATATTAAAGTATACACTATTTTAAGCACCTGCATGCAATATGCATATACTAAAAGAGAAAACAGAGTGATAGAGTACAGGAGAGAACTGAGTGATAAAGTACAAGAGGGAACAGAGTATTAAGAGAGAGAACTGAGTGATAAAGTACAAGAGAAAACTGAGTAATAGAGTACAAGGCGGAATTGAGTGAAAGAGTACAAGAGAGAACTGAGTGAAATAGTACAAGAGAAACCTGAGTGGTAAAGTAGAAAGGAAAAATGAGTGATATACGAGTAGTACTGTACCAAAGACACCTGAGTGGAAGAGTACAAGAGGGACCTGAGTGATATAGTTCGAGAGACATGAGTGATAGAATACAAGACGGAACTGAGTGAAATAGTACAAGAGAAACCTGAGTGTTATAGTACAAGAACTGAGTGGCATAGTACAATAGAGATGTGAGGGATAAAATACTAGAGAGAACTGATAGAGTACAACAGGGAACTAAGTGGTAGAGTACAAGGGAGAACAGAGTAGAATTGTACAAGAGGGAACTGAGTGATAGTGTACTAGAGAAAACTGAGAGATATAGTACAATTGTGACCAAAGTGATTTAGTACAATAGGGAAATGAGAGATACAGTACAATAGGGATCTGAATGATAAAGTAAAAGAAAGAACTGAGTGATATAGTTCAATACAGAGCTGAGAGATAGGGAACAAGAGAGAACTGAGTGATAAAATTAGAGACTTGAGTCATAGAGACATGAATAATACAGTACATAAGAGAACTGAGTGATTGAGTACTAGAGAGAACTAGGTGATAAAGTATAAGAGAATACTGAGTGATATAGTGGAAGAGAAAACGTAGTTTATACTTAAATAGAGACTTGACTGATAAAACACAAGAGGGAACTGAGTGCTATAGTAGAAGAGAAATCTGAGTGATATAGTACAAGAGAGAACTGAGTGACAGAGTAAAAGACAAGAGAGAATTGAGTGATAAAGTACAAGAGAGACCTGTTTGATAGACTACTATACTAGAGAGAACTGTATGAAAGAGTACAAGACAAGAGAATACCGAGTGATTTATTACAAAAGAAAACTTAGTGATATGGTCAAGAGAATTAAGTGATAAAATGCAAGGGTGAACTGAGGGATATAGAACAAGGGAAACTGACTGAAAGCGTACCAGAGAGCACTGAGTGATAGTGTGCAAAAGAAGACTGAGTGATATAGTACAAGAGAAAAATGAGTGACCGAGCAAAAAAGAGAACCGAGGGATATAGTACAAGAGAGAATTGAGAGAAAGAGTACCAAAAAAGAACTGAGTGATAAAGTACAAGAGAGAACTGAGTGATATTGTACAAGAGAGAACTGAGTGAAAGTGTACAAGAGAGAACCGAGTGATAGAGTACAGGAGAGAACTGATGGATATAGTTCAAGAGAGAACTGAGTGAAAGTGTACAAGTGAGAACTGAGTGATAGAGTACAGGAGAGAACTGAGGGATATACAAATGTAGTACAAGAGAAAAATGAGTGATATAGTACAAGAGAGAACTGAGTGAAAGTGTACAAGAGAGAACTGAGTGATATTGTACAAAAGAGAACTGAGTGAAAGTGTACAAGAGAGAACTGAGTGATATTGTACAAAAGAGAACTGAGTGAAAGTGTACAAGAGAGAACTGAGTGAAAGTGTACAAGAGAGAACTGAGTGAAAGTGTACAAGAGAGAACTGAGTGATATTGTACAAAAGAGAACTGAGTGAAAGTGTACAAGAGAGAACCGAATGATAGAGTACAGGAGAGAACTGATGGATATAGTACAAGAGAGAACTGAGTGAAATAGTACAAGAGAGAGCTGAGTGAAAGTGTACAAGAGAAAACTGAATGATAGAGTACAAGAGAGAACTGAGTGATGAATAACAATGGGAAACTAAGTGATAATGTACAATAGGGACCTGAGTGATAGAGTACAATAGGGAACTCAGTGATGAAGTACAATAGGAAACTGAGTGATAGAGTAAATAAAAGAACTGAGTAATATAGTACAATAGAGAACTGTGTGATAGAGTGCAATAGGGAACTGAGTAATATAGTACAAGAGAGAACTGAGTGAAAGAGTGCTAGAGAGGACTGAGTGATAAAGTACAATAGAATCCTAAGTGATATAGGAGAGAAAACTGAGTGAAATAGTACAAGCTAGATCTGAGTGAAAGAGTACTAGAGAGAACTGAGTGAAAGAGATAAAGAGGGACTTTTAGATAGAGTGTTTTAGAGAAATGAGTTATTCAGTACAAGAGAGAACTGAATGGCATAGTACAAGAGAGACCAGAGTGATATAGTACAAAAGAGAAGTGAGTGATACAGTAAAAGAGAGACCAGAGTGATTAAGCAAAAAGAGAACTGAGTAATTTAATACAAAGGCAGCTGTGTGATGGTGTATAGAGTTAACTCCGATACAAGGACTGTCACTGAGATACTGACAAAGATACGAATACTGTCACAGAATAACTGACAAAGATTCAAAGAGAAACTGTCAATGTGAGACTGACACAGAAAAATTGTCACTGACAGGTTTGCACAGAGACACTGTCAATGTGAGACTGGTACAGAGACTGTCAATGTAAGATTGGCACAGAGGGACTGTTAACATGAGACTGACACAGAGAGACCATTAATGAGAGACTGGCACAAAAACACTGTCAATGTGAGACTGTCACAGAGATTGTCAATTTGAGACTGATACACACAGACTGTCAATATTAGACTGACAAAAAGAGACTGTAACTGAGAGAACAAGTAAATCTGTGAGCTAATGCTCACTAGTGATACCCCCGCCAAAATCTAAAAATATGCGACAAACAGGAAGTAGATGAGTAAGGAGCATGAAATCGCTTTACACCACATGGGACTATAGGATGAAGCAATATGCAAAGTTTCAGGCTGCTGCATGGTATAGTTGCTGAGAAAACTGTGACGGAAATTTTGTAACGGACGGACGGACGGACGGACGCACACACGCACGCACGCACGCACGGACAAGGGTAAAACAGTATACCCCCCTCTTCTTCGAAGCGGGGGTATAAATACACAGAGAGACTGTCAATGTGAGACTGACTCAAAGATGCTGTAGCAAAAAGACATTAAGAAAGTAACAGTAAGGTTGACACATAGAGGCTGACAAAGAAAAACTATTAAAGAAAGGGTGACACATTAAGACTGTCAAAGAGGCTGTTACTGAGACACTGTTGCAGAGAGACTAGAACAATAAGACTGACAGAGAAACTGATATAGAAAGTCTGGCATGGTAAAACTGACACAGCAACACTGAATTTAATGTGATTGTTAAAGACAGACAAACCCAGCCACAGTGAGACTATAAAACAGAGGATCACACAGTGATGCTGGCACAGAGAGACTGTCAATGTGAGGCTGATACAGAGAGACTGATACAGAAACTGTCAATGTGAGACTGGCACAGAGAGACTGTCAATGTGAGACTGGCACAGAGGGACTGTCAATGTGAGGCTGATACAGAGAAACTCATACAGAAACTGTCAATGTGAGACTGGCACAGAGAGACTGTCAATGTGAGACTGGCACAGAGGGACTGTCAATGTGAGACTGGCACAGAGAGACTGTCAATGTGAGATTGGCAGAGAGACTGTCAATGTGAGACTGACACAGAGAGACTGTCAATGTGTGACTGGCACAGAGGGACTGTCAATGTGAGATAGGCAAAGAGACTGCCAATGTGAGACTGGCACAGAGGGACCGTCAATGTGAGACTGGCACAGAGAGACTGTCAATGTGAGATTGGCAGAGAGACTGCCAATGTAAAACTGACTCAGAAAGACAGTCAATACGAGACTGACAAAGAGAACATCAATGTGAGACTGGCACAGAAAGACTGTCAGTGTGAGACTGACATAGAGAGACCCTAAAATGTGAGACTTATACAGAGTCATTGTCAATGTGATACTGACACAAAGACTGTTAATGTGAGACTGATACAGAGAGACTGTCAATGGGAGACTGACACAGAGAGACTGTCAAAGTGAGACTGATACAGAAAGACTGTCAATGTGAGACTGCCACAGAGACTGTTAATGTGAGACTGATACAGAGAGACTGTCAATGTGAGACTGATACAGAGAGTGTCAATGTGAGACTGATACAGAGAGATTGTCAATGGGAGACTGATATGGAGAGATTGTCAATGGGAGACTGATACAGAGAGACTGTCAATGTGAGACTGATACAGAGACTGTCAATGTAAGACTGACATAGAGAGACACTCAATGTGAGAATGATACAGAGTGATTGTCAATGTGAGACTGATACAGAGAGACTGTCAATGTGAGACTGACACAAAGACTGTCAATGTGAGACCGATACAGAGACTGTCAATGTGAGACTGATACTGAGAGAATATCAATGTCACATTGACACAGAGATTATCAATGTGATACAGGCACAGAGACTGTCAATGTGAGACTGACATAGAGAGACACTCAATGTGAGAATGATACAGAGTGATTGTCAATGTGAGACTGATACAGAGAGACCATCAATGTGTCACAGAGACTGTCTATGTAAAAATGACTCAGAAAGACTGTCAATTTGAGACTGAAACAGAGAACGTCAATATGAGATTGATTCAGAGACACTGTCAATGAGAGACTGATACTGACAGAATGTCAATGTGACACTGAAACAGAGACTGTCAATGTGAGACTGATACAGAAGAACTGTCAATGAGAGACTGATACTGACAGAATGTCAATGTCACACTGACACAGAGACTGTCAATGTGAGACTGATACAGAGAGACTGTCAATGTCACACTGACACAGATACTGTCAATGTGAGACTAATACAGAGAGACTGTCAATATGAGACAGAAACAGAGAGACTGTCAATGTGAGACTGCCACAGAGAGACTGTCCATGGAAGACTGATACAGAGAGACTGTCAATGTGAGACTGATACAGAAAGACTGTCAATGGGAGACTGACTCAGAAAAACTGTCAGTGTGAGACTGCCACAGAGCGACTGTCAATGTGAGACTGACTCAGAAAAACTGTCAATAAGAGACTGTCACAGAGAGACTGTCAATGTGAGACAGTCACAAAGAGACTGTCAATGTGAGGCTGATACAGAGAAACTGTCAATGTAAGACTGCCACAGAAAGAGTGTCAATGAGAAACTGCCGCAGAAAGAATGTCAATGTGAGACTGAATCAGAGAGAATGTCAATGGGAGACTGATACAGAGAGACTGTCAATGTGAGACTGATACAGACAGAATGTCAATGTCACACTGATACAGAAAATGTCAAAGTGAGACTGATACAGAGAGACTTCAATGTGAGACTGTCACAAAGAGACTGTCAATGTGAGGCTGATACAGAGAGACTGATACAGAAACTGTCAATGTGAGACAGAAACAGAGGGACTGTCAATGTAAGACTGCCACAGAGAGACTGTCAATAAGAAACTGCCACAGAAAGAATGTCAATGTGAGACTGATACAGAGAGATTGTCAATGTGGGACTGATACAGAGAGATTGTCAATGTGAGACTGATACAGAGAGACTGTCAATGGGAGACTGAATCAGAAAAACTGTCAATGTAAGACTGCCACAGAGAGACTGTCAATGTGAGACTGTCACAAAGAGACTGTCAATGTGAGGCTGATACAGAGAGACTGATACAGAAACTGTCAATGTGAGACAGGCACAGAGAGAATGTCAATATGAGACTGGCACAGAGAGACTGTCCGTGTGAGACAGGCTCCGAGAGACTGTCAATGTGCGATTGGCTCAGAGACTGTCAATGTGAGACTGTCACAGAGAGACTGCCAATGTAAGACTGCCACAGAAAGAGTGTCAATGAGAAACTGCCACAGAAAGAATGTCAATGTGAGACTGATACAGAGAAATTGTCAATGGGAGACTGATACAGAGAGACTGTCAATGTGAGACTGATACAGACAGAATGTCAATGTCACACTGACACAGAGACTGTCAATGTGAGACTGTTACAGAGAGACTGATATAGAAACTGTCAATGTGAGACTGGCACAGAGAGACTGTCAATGTGAGACTGGCACAGAGAGACTGTCAGTATGAGACTGCCACAGAGAGACTGTCAATGTGAGACTTGTACAGAGTGACTGTCAATGTGTGACTGCCACAGAGAGACTGTCAATATCAGACGGCCACTAAAACACTCTATGAGAAACTGCCGCAAAAAGAATGTCAATGTGAGACGGACAAAGAGAACATCTATGTGAGACTGGCACAGAGAGACTGTCAATGTGAGACTGACATAGAGAGTCACTCAATGTAAGACTGATACAGAGACACTGTCAATGTGAGACTGATACAGAAGAACTGTCAATGAGAAACTGACACAAAGACTGTCAATGTGAGACTGATACCGAAAGAATGTCAATGTGAGACTGTCATAGAGAGTCTGTCAATGTGAGACTGATACAGAGAGACTGTCAATGTGAGACTGATACATATAAACTGTCAATGTGAGACTGCCACATAGAGACTGTCAATAAGACTGATACAGAGAGATTGTCAATGGGATACTGATACAGAGAGACTGTCAATATGAAACTGACAAAGACACTGTCAATGTGAGACTAATACTGACAGAATGTCAATGTCACACTGACACAGAGACTGTCAATGTGAGACTGATACAGAGAGAATGTCAATGTGAGACTGATACAGGGACTGTCAATGTGAGACTTATACAGAGAGAATGTCAATAGGAGACTGCCACAGAAAGACTGTCAATGTGAGACTGTCATAGAGAGACTGTCGATGTGGGGCTGATACAGAGGGACTGTTAATGTGAGACTTATACAGAGAGAATGTCAATGGGAGACTGCCACAGAGAGACTGTCAATGTGAGACTGACATAGAGAGACACTCAATGTGAGATTGATACAGAGAGAATGTCAATGTGAGACTGATACAGAGAGACTGTCAATGTGAGGCTGATACAGACAGAATGTCAATGTGAGACTGCCACAGAGAGACTGTCAATGTGAGACTGACACAGAGAGATTGTCAATGTGAGACAGAATCAGAGACTGTCAATGTGAGACTGACTCAGAAAAACTGTCAATGTGAGACTGCCACAGAGAGACTGTCAATGTGAGACTGATACAGAGAGACTGTCAATGTGGGACTGCCACAGAGAGACTGTCAATGTGAGACTGACACAGAGAGACTGTCAATGTGGGACTGCCACAGAGAGAGTGTCAATATCAGACTGCCACAGAGAGACTGTCAATGAGAAACTGCCGCAGAAAGAGTGTCAATGGGAGACTGAAACAGAGAGACTGTAAATTAGAGACTGACACAGAGACTGTCTATGTGAGACTGACACAGAGATTGTCAATGGGAGACTGATACAGAGAGACTGTAAATTAGAGACTGACACAGAGACTGTCAATGAGAGACTGACACAGAGACTGTCTATGTGAGACTGATACAGAGAGACTGTCAATGGGAGACTGATACAGAGAGACTGTAAATGAGAGACTGACATAATGTAAAACTGACTCAGAAAGAGGGGACTGACTCAGAAATTAACGTTTTTGTGAAACTGGCACAGAGAGGCTGACTGTCAATGTGAGACTTACATATAGATACACTCAATGTGAGACTGATAGAGAGACACTGTCAATGTGAGACTGACACAGAGACTGTCAATGTGAGACTGATAAAGAGACTGTCAATGTGAGACTGATAGAGATTGTCAATGTGGAACTGATAGAAAGACTGTCAATGTAGGATTGACAAAATGAATGTCTATGTGAGACTGGCACAAAAGACTGACTGTCAATGTGAAACTGATACAGAAAGACTGTCAATGTGAGACTGACACAGAGACTGTCAATGTGAGACTGATACAGAAAGACTGTCAATGTGAGACTGCCACAGAGACTGTCTTTGTAAAACTGACTCATAAAGACTGTCAATATGAAACTGACAAAGAGAACGTCAATGTGAGACTGGCACAGAGAGACTGACTGTCAATGTGAGACTGACACAGAGACTGTCAATGTGAGACTGACACAGAGACTGTCTATGTAAAACTGACTCAGAAAGACTGTCAATGTAGGACTGACAAAGAGAACGACTGTCAATGTGAGACTGATAGAGAAAATGTCAATGAGAGACTGATAGAGAGATTGTCAATGTTAGACTGATAGAGAGACTGTCAATGTGTGACCGATAGAAAGACTGTCAATGTAGGACTGACAAAATAAACGTCTATGTGAGACTGGCACAGAGAGACTGACAGTCAATGTGAGACTGATACAAAAAGACTGTCAATGTGAGACTGACACAGAGACTGTCAATGTGAGACTGATACAGAAAGACTGTCAATGTGAGACTGCCACAGAGACTGTCTTTGTAAAACTGACTCAGAAAGACTGTCAATATGAAACTGACAAAGAGAACGTCAATGTGAGACTGGCACAGAGAGACTGACTGTCAATGTGAGACTGACACAGAGACTGTCAATGTGAGACTGACACAGAGACTGTCTATGTAAAACTGACTCAGAAAGACTGTCAATGTAGGACTGACAAAGAGAACGACTGTCAATGTGAGACTGATAGAGAAAATGTCAATGAGAGACTGATAGAGAGATTGTCAATGTTAGACTGATAGAGAGACTGTCAATGTGAGACTGATAGAAAGACTTTCAATGTGAGACTGATAGAAAGACTGTCAATGTAGGACTGACAAAATAAACGTCTATGTGAGACTGGCACAGAGAGACTGACTGTCAATGTGAGACTGATACAAAAAGACTGTCAATGTGAGACTGACACAGAGCCTGTCAATGTGAGACTGATACAGAAAGACTGTCAATGTGAGACTGCCACAGAGACTGTCTATGTAAAACTGACTCAGAAAGACTGTCAAAGTAGGACTGACAAAGAGAACGTCAAGAGAACGACTGGCACAGAGAGACTGACTGTCAATGTGAGACTGACATAGAGAGACACTCAATGTGAGACTGATAGAGACACTGTCAATGTGAGACTGATAGAGAGACTGTCAATGTTAGACTGATACAGAAAGACTGTCAATGTGATAGTGGCACATAGACTGTCAATGTCTGACTGATAAAGAGACTGTCAATGTGATAATGGCACATAGACTGTTAATGTTTGACTGATAAAGGAAGAAACAAAGAAACTGGTACATAAAGACTGTCACAGAGAGACAGTTACAGAGAGACTGTCACAGAGAGACTGTTACAGAGAGACTGTTACAGAGAGACTGTTACAGATAAACTGTTACAGATAGGCTGTCACAGATAAACCGTTACAGAGAGGCTGTCACAGAGAGACTGTTCCTAAAGGACTGTCACAGAGAGACTGTCACAGACATGCTGTCACAGAGAGTCTGTTACAGAAAGACTGTCACAGAGAGACTGTTCCTAAAGGACTATCACAGACAGACTGTCACAGAAATGCTGTCACAGAGAGACTGTTACAGAAATGCTGTCACAGAGAGACTGTCACATAAATGCTGTCACAGAGAGACTGTTTCAGAAATGCTGTCACAGGGAGACTGTCACAGAAATGCTGTCACAGAGAGACGGTCACAGAGAGACTGTTACGGAAATGCTGTCATAGAGAGACTGTCACAGAAATGCTGTCACAGAGAGACTGTTCGTAAAGGACTGTCACAGAGAGACTGTCAGAGAGGCTGTCACAGAAAGACTGTTATTGAAAGACTGTTACAGAGAGACGGTTACAGAGATGCTGTCATAGAGAGGCTGTCACAGAGAGACTGTCACAGAAATGCTGTCACAGAGAGACTGTCACAGAAATGCTGTCACAGAAAGACTGTCACAGAGAGACTGTTACAGAGATGCTGTCACAGAGAGGCTGTCACAGAGAGCCTGTTACAGAGATGCTGTCACAGAGAGCCTGTGCCAGAGAGACTGTCGCAGAGAGGCTGTCACAGAGAGACTGTTACAGAGAGGCTGTCACAGAGAGACTGTTCATAAAGGACTGTCACAGAGAGACTGTTACAGAGATGCTGTCACAGAGAGACTGTTACAGAGAGACTGTTACAGAGAGTCTGTTTCCGAGACTGTAACAGAGAGGCTGTCACAGAGAGACTGTTTCAGAAATCCTGTCACAGAGAGTCTTCACAGAAATGCTGTCACAGAGAGACTGTCACAGAGAAACTGGTACAGAGAGACTGTTACAGAGATGCTGTCACAGAGACTGTCACAGAGAGACTGTTACAGAGATGCTGTCACAGAGAGACTGTTTCAGAGAGGCTGTCACAGAGAGACTGTTACAGAGAGGCTGTCACAGAGAGACTGTCACAGAGAGGCTGTCACAGAGAGACTGTTTCTAAAGGACTGTCACAGAGAGACTATTACAGAGAGACTGTTACAGAGATGCTGTCACAGAGACTGTCACAGAGAGGCTGTCACAGAGAGACTGTTACAGAGAGGCTGTCACAGAGAGACTGTTTCAGAGAGGCTGTCACAGAGAGACTGTTACAGAGAGGCTGTCACAGAGAGACTGTCACAGAGAGGCTGTCACAGAGAGGCTGTCACAGAGAGACTGTTTTTAAAGGACTGTCACAGAGAGACTGTTACAGAGATGCTGTCTCAGAGAGACTGTTACAGAGAGACTATCACAGAGATGCTGTCACAGAGAGACTGTCACAGAGAATCTGTCACAGAGAGGTTGTCACAGAGAGTCAGTCATAGAGAGACTGTTACAGAGAGGCTGTCATACAGAGACTGTCACAGAGAGTCCGTCACAGAGAGGCTGTTACAGAGAGACTGTTCCACAGAGACTTATACATAGATCTGACAGACAAGATTGCACTTTGACAGAGATCTGAGAAAAAAGAAGCACTCAGTCTGATATTTAAGAGAAAGAGACTAAGGCAGAGATATACTAGAAAAGATAGCACTAACAAAGTGATTTTAGAGAAAGAGAGCTGGACATGTAAGACTGAAGTCATTGAAAACAAATAAGACAGACACAGAGACGGCAGTGAGATTAATAAGAGCAAGAGATTTGATAAAGCGCCTGCTTTGTTTAGTTTTTTACAAATATTAGTTGCGAGAAATGAGAGAAAAGGATGTGGCAGACTTCTGACAGTATGAACATGTACAGAAAGAACTTAAACAAGAAAATAGAGATTCAGACAGCAGCAAAAGATATTTCTTGATGTGTGAATGATTGAGTACAGACTATGAAAGCAAGAACAAAGAATTCTATGAGATATGAGATTGTGAGGACAGTAGCATTAAGAGAACTTGACACAAAAATTGAGGGAATGAGAGCAGTAAATGACAGATCTAGTCATAAGTTGTTAAGCATTCAACAAAATAATTGAAACAATACCTGTCGTTATTAAAGATCGAGCAACATTTGACATCATCCTAGTAATTGTGTCTAATATTCTACCATATATTTACAGCCTGAAAATATATCTACATTAATAAGTCACAACAAAACATTGCAGACCAATGGACAAATCCGGTGAAAAATTAGATGGTCAGTGTAGATCTGCAGGTTTACAGGACCAACTGTCCAGTAAAGAATTTGATCTCATCCACACAGTTTTCAAGTCATCAAAACATGTAATATGTCTTTGGTCCAGTAAGACTTGAGTAGGTCCTCTAAAGTTTTGATCTTCACAGGACCTACTGTCCAGTAATAAAGTGTTGAGTTAAACTGTGACTGTTGTAATGATGAACAAATCAATTGCCAGATAAAGTTTTTGTAAGCTGTTACAGTTTAAACTTCAATTTTGCACATACTATTTACATCAACACTAAAGGGCTATGTACCAGTAACAAAAAAATAGAACCCTAAATTAAACCCCCTGAGACAAAAGTTAAGTTCCAAGTAAGGAAAGACAAAATCTTTTCTATAAAATTTGATTAAATAGTTTCCTTAACATGTCATACTGGAAACATGACCACAATAACATAATAAAATAACATATAAATGTATGTTAATGTTTTACTATTTACCTATAACCTACCCATACAGATATTTTATTCTTTGAATTACTTATATCAACCTTTGGTCAGTTTTGTTACCATTTAATCAAATAAATACACCAATAAAAATACATTTTCTCTTGCTACCATATAAGATTAACTGAAATGATAAACTTTATTATTAAAATTGATCAAGTACTGGTGTAGTATAGCGAGAAATTTTTCATCTCAAATATCTTAAAATATATAATACTGGTCAAGTTGACTGAAAGTTGAGTATATCTTCTGACGGGTTGACTCATTCCTACCCCTGGTCGAGATGTGCACAGGTTGAGTTGTCCAAGGGTTGAGTTGTACTGGATCAAGTCAACCTACTCACTGTTCCTGGATGCAGGAAAAGCTTAATCTCTGGATTTAGTCGCAAACCATTTACTCGGAGCATACTTTCACCAGTGACTGAAAACTGCCTACATGATTTTGAATCAGTGGTAGAAGGAAGAATGCCGCAGATATTATATCTACCTGCCTGGCAGTGCACAACATTAATAGCTTGTCCAATTGCCATTGATGACTTATTTTACCGCTAGTTTTCTTTTGCTTCAGACAAGTAAAATTAATACAAAAATATATAGCTGGTTGTCAAACAAGGCAGTCAACTTTAAAAATAAACATAAAGCACTGTCTGGGCATTGAACCTACAACCACTCAATTGGTAGACTTGTGTGCTATCGACCAAGAAAGCCAATCACCTTGTTAAATTACCATCTGAGTTTGTACACTTGTGACAATGAAATCACGATGCCCGATTATTCAGTACACAGGATACATAGGCCCAACTTATGTACATAAAATGGGCAAAATATTATTCAATAACACACAAACTAGGTCAATTTTCAGTCGCTCCTGACCCCTCCAGAAAATACAGCAAAATACGGTTTCAAACTGGTTTTAGTGTTTAGTCCCAGAGTCGGTCTAGCAGCTTGGACCGTCATAGGCAGTCGTTTGTAATCCACTTAAGACCCCCACAAGGCAAGCAAAGGATTTTAAGAAAAGAATGTGTCGCGAAAATGAATGAAATAAGAAAATAAATAAAAATGCTTACCGTGCATAAGAAAATACAACGCGAATTTTCAATACATATTTGCAGTGGAAGATTCAAAACACTCGCATCTGTCATTCGGAGCTTCATAAAGTTTATTTTTCTAACAATAACATGCAGACGGAATTACACGTCCCGTCGTCCGCCATCATCCTTTGACAAGGAGAGACTAAAAACCACAACTTTTACAGAGTAACTCCCCTTTTCCATCACAACCGGATTACCTCTGAAGTCATCCTTATACCTATACCTACTGCCGAGATTTTCCCAACAGGCCTCTCACTTGGTGAACCTTGGGTGACCTTTCTGTGCAGATAAACAACATCATAGAAAATATATTGTGATAGACTTTCATCATTACGAATGTTAAGAAGTTTTTTTTATAAATTAGATTCTATGTGCCGATAATCACAACTTTTAAAACATAATTAGAAAACGATCGCAATAAAAGACGGACAAGACGGACTGCTATTCTGTTGGTTACGCAGTATTTTTAGACGGTGGTTAGACCTATCCATTACATTTGAAAACGAGGCTACCCGGAAGTCAACTGTGATTATCTCCCTTATCAATTACATTTTCCAAGTTGTCAATTTTCACAAATTATGACAGAATAAACTGCCACAATGGACAAAGAGACTTTATTTGAAAGTCTGATAGTTTGGGTAAGATTTTTTTCGTCAATTGCCTTCATTCATGAAGCTAACTATTGGATGAATGAATACTGCTGCATTTCTCTTGCTGTTTATTTTGTTGATTGTTTTCATTTTGTTTTTTATGTTCTGTCAGCTGATTTTATTTTTTTCCCGAAAACTTACGAAGTGAATAGTAATTGTTATATTTCTACGAAGTTAAAAGTAAAAAATTAAAAAAAACCCCAACTGAATATCTGAATGTGTTTGAATTACCCAAGACATTAGGTACTCGTCTATCAACTCTGATCTCTTGCGAACTGTGGACATAGCCAAATGCTGTCTAGCTATAATATCATGCAAACAGTGAATAAGACTGCTTGAATTGAATGTTATTAAGTTTAAAAAAATAACAAGATGAAAACTGATGCTTGTTAAACATATCCAAAGTTCCACAATCAACAATGCCCCAGAAGTGACATAAGATCAGAAAATTTATATCACTGACCACACCCCAGTTTATCTTACCTGAATAGATAAGAACCTCTGATAGTAGACTCTACAGCATAAAGATGTTATATTGACTGCTTTTACAGTCTTTGCAAGATACAGCACGACAGTTTAAGTACCTCAACATGCGAAACAACAAAGATATTGATACAAAAAGTCATCAACTAATTTCTACCAGCGTTTTTTCCCCACCCCATTGGGAATGGGTTCGGTACCCCTCCAATTGGAAATTAATTAGTCTCGAAAAAGGGAAAAATTGGGAAAATCATGCACAACTTTAAAAGCAGAATCAACATTTATGATTCAAGATATTACTTTCATTTTCTTACAGTTGGAGACATTTAATCTTGATGTTCCTCATGATTCAGCTGAACAACTCAGTGATGGTATTTGTATGTCTAAAGTCTTACATCAAATGTAAGTATAGTGTTGTTTGAAAACACTTTTATGTATGACCATTGTTAAGTTAACAAACTGAGGACATCAATTATAATGCAGATCTGATACATTTAAATCTTATAATAAGCTGGTCTGTCAGACTTGAAAGTTTTCAACTTATCAAATTTTTATTTTTATATAAAATTTATATTTATAATGGAAGACAGTATTTGCATGATATTGTTGTTTTGATTTCAGTGCACCAGATTACTTCAATGAATCTTGGTTAAATAAAATCAAAACAGAAGATGTTACAAACTGGAGACTTAAAGTCAGTAACTTGAAGAAAATACTTAAAGGAATTCTGGAATATAATCTGGAGGTATTAGTTTATTGTTGATTTTTTTCTTGTTAAGTTTCTCATGTGATAAAAATATTGTGCTACATATAAATGATATAAATTGTATTATGGTAAAAAATGTAATGTTTGCATTCTAGTGCCAAAGTTAGTTTAATTAACCAGGTTTTCAACGAAAACCAGGTTATTGTAATGCTGAAGTCGGCGGGCGGGGGCTGGGCGGGCGGTCGTCAACTTTTGGTTTCCACTCAATAACTTTAGTTTGCTTTGGCCTATTGACACCAAACTTGGTGTATAAGTAGCTTATATCAAGAGGCAGCTTGGGATTGCTACCCAAGTGTCTGTGGTCAAGGTCACTGACACTAAAAATAGAAATTCAGTTTCCGCTCAATAACTTTAGTTTGCTTTGACCTATTGACACTAAACTTGGTGTATGGGTAGCTTATATCAAGAGGCAGCTTGGGATTGCTACCCGGGTGTCTGTGATCAAGGTCAAGGTCACTGACACTAAAAATAGAAATTCAGTTTCCGTTCAATAACTTTAGTTTGCTTTGACCTATTAACACCAAACTTGGTGTATGGGTAGCTTTTATTTAAGAGGCAGCTTGGGATTGCTACCTAGGTGTCTGTGATTAAGGTCAAAGTCACTGACACTAAAAATAGAAATTCAGTTTCCACTCAATAACTTTAGTTTGCTTTGACTTATTGACACCAAACTTGGTGTATTGGTAGCTGATAACAAGAGGCAGCTTGGGATTGCTAACCAATTGTCTGTGATCAAGGTCACTGTTGCTAAAATAGAAATTCAGTTTCCACGTAATTGCTTCATTTTGCATGTATTGATTTTGTTGCTTTCAAATGAATCATCCCTGTCTCATCAAAACTTGGTCGTTGAAAACCTGGTTTCGTTGCATTGCGGCGCTTCTTGTTTTTTTAATGGATTTTACACTGTTTATCAACACAAGGTTTCATGAAAGGTTATCAGTACTAAGTTCCTCTTGATCAATGAAAATCATTATTAGATATAAAATGTTCATGTTAGAACCGCTTTTAGAGTTTATAATAATAATAACAACTCTATATAATGTAGCAACTCAGTTAGGCAAACCAAGCCTTCCCTTAGAGGCTTCTCAATATAAATAAGTTTTGTCTGCTTGCTGAAGGTAATTAAACTCAGGATCTCTGGATTTGAATATTTTATCCTTTGCTCTACGACTGGACCATGGTTTGTTTTCAATAAAGAATTGATTGAATTTATATTTTAAATGTGTTCTCCTATTCTGTTTGTGAAAATTTGAACTTAATCATACATTCATATTTAACACTATGTATTATTTTTATATAGAAGTATTTTAAGGGACCTTAGTCAGTTATTTCCCCTTGTATACTCTTCAAATAGGTAGGTCCAATTAGTTGGATTACTCAGATTTTACCGTTACTATTCAATGTCAAAAATCTTAAATAACTTTTTTGTTAAACCTTTAATTTGTTTGACATTCAAGCTAAGTATTTTTAGGGTAAAGAACTATCTAAATTCCATCATTTCTGTAAATATCTTCATTAACAAGAAAGATATTAGATGAATGTTTTGTTATCCTTACATAGGAATTCTATGATAAAACCTAAGGATTCCAACTGTAAGGACCTACTTACCAATTAGATTGCTTCAAATTTTATCAGGGAAAGATAACTGACTAAAGTCCCTGATTAGGTCTTGTTTCTCTAGGTAATCATGGTAATTATTCTATATTCTAGGTACTTGGAATACAGATACATGACTTTCAGATGCCTGATGTTAATGCTATAGGTAAGTTTATATATAATGTTGTGACTTGTTGATATTTGATATTGTTAGGTATTCTGCTATAGTTTGTTTATGATAACATCAATTTCCTGAAACAGATATCCTGTAGACTGCTGTCATATACGATCTATTAGGGTCACTTCGAGGGTCACATCGAGATTACCTGCGTGTCAACCTATCAATGCATAGCTTTCATCTCGACGAAACACTATTATTAGCATCGTGATGTCGTAATTTCTTTTTTAAGAACGAGGTTTGCGAGCTAATTTCCATCAAACGTTATCCACAGGCTGTGATAGGACAGCTCTTTTCAAATTATGTGACATAGACAATGTAAACAAGTTACTAAGCATAATGATTGCGTTTTTAATATTATAATGAGAAAAGGTCACGCGAACATGATCTTCATATGGAAGCAGCCAGATCTACATTTGCGAGAAGGCGTGTGGAGAATTTAAGGTCATGTTTTAATCAGATTGGGATAACTTGAAACATTGTACTATAACATGAAGTAGTTTAGTGTTAATGTTGACATACAGGACAAACCCAATTTATTATCTCAATTCATGAAACCTGATACACAAGTAAACTGACTATGTAACAGTCATATACCTCATGGTAATCAGTTAAATATTAACTTATAGATTTCTAACAAGATGTGTCTGAAATATCTAAAGAATTTATACCTGTACAGGGCTCGAATTTAAGCTCTCATACTCGCAAAATGTGAGTGGATTTCGGAAATTGCGAGAACCTTGTATTTTAACTCGCAAATTTTTGCGAGTCGAAATTGCCTTAATAGTAAATACAGTCTACACTAATGAGTCTCAAATCAGGATTGGAATGGCCAGAAAGATCAATAGTATGGTAATTTTGCTTTACTTACCTGTATCGCTACATGTTACAAGGAGCTTGGTAAGTTTAAGTGTCACCAGCGTCAATAACTAAATTCTAATGTATTGAAAATTTCACTGTTATTGACTCTGTTCGTTGAGTAAAAAATTTGGAGAAAAAATGCGAGTGCTTTTTTCATTTTGCGAGTAAATAAAAATCAACTCACAAGAATTTGCAAGTCAAATTTTGTGTTAAATTTGAGCCATTCCGGTAATACAGTTATTGTTTCAAAATGAATATTAACATTTATATTTAAGACGTGATATTATGATGTAAGGAAAAAGGTAGGCCAAGGGAGATAATTAAAAGTTAATCATTTTAATGTGAAATTAACAAATTTCATAATTAACAATTGTAATTGTTTGTTGTCACCTATGTGAACTTTTGTGGTATTTTTGTACATGTTTAACAAATTTAATTAATTGATATTAATTGTAACTTATTGATTATCTACAGATTAAGTGATTCTTGAAACTTAATATGTATAAACTACATTAAAACATTTAAATGTTGAAGTATCGTCATATTGCTGGTCCAACATATCTTGGTACAAGATACAAAAATTTATTTCAAGAAAACAGTATAACATTAGCTTTGATAAGCTATTGTCTGACAAAAATGAAATAACACAAATGAATTGAAACAAAGATACATATACAAATGTTTAAAGATATATAAAAACATACAGTACATGCAGACATTATACAGGCAAAGGAATTAAAATTGCATATAAAACATATGAACATGAACTAAGCATAAAACTAAGGGTAAAGTAATGCATGCGGGTACTAAAAGAATACAGAATTTGGAATATTATATCTAGTTTAGTATGGTTATAAATTCTAACATAGGCACGTGCGCTTTCACTCTTTATTTAATGTGACGTCATCTATGCTTTATTATTCAACAAAATATAGCTTGTGACGGCTGTTATAATTTTACTCCCCATGTTAAATGAGCAAAGCCAAAAATAGTGCCCAATTTTATTAGGGTTGACTTTAACAGGACCATGGAACATGTCAGTAAATGTAAAACATGTACTAACCTTATTACATGAACGAAAATGGTCTAAATTGAGTTTAAAACGATTCTAGCATAAAAAGACCTACATCAAGACGTTTTCTAAGTCCCAGCATTTCCCGGTTCCGCTGTCTTTCATCCTGTCCTTCATCCGACGATCATGTCACCAATTATACAAAAAATACAAAGATTGACTATTTATTAAAGACAAACTGTGCATAGCATAATATAATGGAACTTGCTACGTGTAATCTTTCAAGTTTCATAATTATCCAAGCTGACACGAGCAGCGCTGATTTTCCGAAAATCCATTCTTCCTTGACACGCGTTCATAAAATTTATCCAATTTATATCCAACCTTTTCAAAAATTCTCAATTAAATTGTCTCATAACACACTACTATTCAGTTAACATTCAATCATTTAAGCTGTAGTTGCAATATTCCGTCGAAAACATCGAACTTTAAATTTTGCTACATCATCATGTGTATACAAAATGTCACTCACTAAGGGCAAGGTCGAATGTTTTGTTTATTTCACGGCGCTTATTTTGTAGAATGATGTAAAACAAACAATCAAACAAAACTATGACTATTCGTATTTAGTTTTTGGTTTCTATTTTTAACTAAAATTTTAATATTATTTGTTAGGAATTAGAAACACCTATCTATGAGAATTGTGTAAATAAATGCTATTTTCGGCCTTTGCACTGGGGGGGGGGGTGGATTTCAACAGCATGGCGTTTCTGACAGTTAAAATAGTTCTATAAATATATCTTCTCTATGGATGTATTTTGCGATGTTAGAATCGAAATAACTTACAGTTGTTTATATTTTGTTGTCTAATAAAACATAGACACTCGTTTGCTGCGCTAATTAAATCACTCGTGCTAAAGCACTCGTGATTTAATCATACGCGCATCACAACTCGTGCCTATGTTTTATTAGACAACAAAATATAGACAACTGTAAGTTATTTCTTAATTTAAAACCAGAAGAAAAAGACTTGACTAGCAAATAAGCAAAAACAATATTAACACATAAAACGTTGAATAGTATGAAAAAAATAAATAAAATAACAGAAAAAAAAGCAAAAAAAAAGCTGCTATGGGTATAGACAGTAAAAGCTAACGCAGAGAAAGTTAACTGTACAAAGCCGGAGAAAATATCAAAACTAAGCTAAAGCATAATAAGAATAAATAATAAACAGAAAAAAGCAAAAAAAAATTTAAAAAAAGATAAAAAAATGGTTCTTGTTGTGATGTTAAAATATTTGACTTTCAACATTCAGACTGTTGTGATTCATTTTCTTACCACATTCTAAATCTTATTTGTCTGAGATAGATATAAGACAAGATATTTTGAATACAATACAGTGAAGGATGCAGAAATATTTCCTTTGGAAGGGGGGAAGGTTCCAATATCTTAACTCTTATTAGTGTCAACCTCACACAAAACATTTTAGTTTGATCTGACTTGCTATGAATCTAAGTATTTAACTCTTTATCTAATATTTTGGCCCTTGGGCATCTTTTATTATACCCCCGCTTCGAAGAAGAGGGGGGTATACTGTTTTACCCTTGTGCGTGCGTGCGTGCGTCCGTCCGTTACAAATTTCCGTCGCAGTTTTCTCAGCAACTATAACATGCAGCAGCCTAATACTTTGCATATTGCTTCATCCCATAGTCCCATGTGGTGTAAAGCGATTTCATACTCCTTGCTCATCTACTTCCTGTTAGTCGCATATTTTTACATTTTTGCGGGGGTATCACTAGTGAGCATTTGCTCACAGATTTACTTGTTATTTTTTTGGGGGGGGATGTGATAGGAAGCACTCAAAATCTGAACATTAAAGGGGGTCCAAGACTCAATTTCTCCCTTTTGGGTCCACATGTGTTATGTACATGTACATGTATCTCTATATATAACCATTGTAATGTAAACCATATACATATACACTGTACTATTGTATAGACTAGAGTAAATGGAAATATTTCTATTATTTCAAGGAAACTTTAACTGCTTAATGTTCTAAAATCAATAAATATTTGAAGAATTTTATACTGGAAAACTTTGAAACTTGAGACGTTAGGAGAACTATTGTAAAATACATGTATAGTATGTGTATGAATATTGCATGAACCATTATGGCAAGTTTGTTGGTTGATTTTCCCTGGAAACTCGAATAAATTCATTTCATTTAAATAAGTAAAGAATTGTGATCCCCTGCAGTCAGAGTTAATTTATAACATATTGATATTTTGATTGTTCTGCCTTGACTAAGTGGATTTATTTCTTGTGGTCAATGAGAGACTGACTTGTGATATGTTGAGGTTTGAAATTAAATAAATAAGTCTGGTTCTCTAGATTATACTGACAAATGTTTCCAGATATCAGTGTGAAATTTCATTTGTGCAAGGTCACTTTTGAATGACTAATACTAAATGTCATCTTTTGAATTATTTCAACTGTTGAAACACTGAAGGACATCATGGAATGACCTTGACTTTTGATACACTGAAGGTCACCTTTTAATGACCTTGACTGTGAATACACTGAAGGTCACCATTGAATGACCTTGACTTTTGATACACTGAAGGTCACCTTTTAATGACCTTGACTGTGAATACACTGAAGGTCACCATTGAATGACCTTGACTTTTGATACAATGAAGGTCAATTTGATATACAATATACATTGACTGGTATCAAGCTAGAGATCACATTAGAATGATATTGACTGATGATGCATACTAAGATTGATTAAATCATCACAGCTCATTGAAATTACCTTAACCTTTGATACACAGATTAACCAAGGACAGTTTACATATAGTTATTAGAGTTATAGTTTTACAGATTTTCCAAAGAAATCATGTTGTATTTTCCCTGATGATCATCTCTTAATAACAAATCTGTCTGCCCGGATAGCTCAGTTGGTAGCACGCAAGTCTACTGATGGAGGGGTTGTGAGTTTGATTTTGGGGTGGGGCATATTCATGGAGCTTGGTCATGAATTTATTTCTATGACCATTCTCCCTCCTACCAATGATTTTTAATTATGTATGACAGTTGTAAATCACTGACAAAAGTAGTTGGTTCACAGCTAAATCCAGAGATTTACCCTTCCAGGAACAATGAGTAGGTTGACTGACCGCCATTATATGACCTATACAATGTGTTGCTACAGCTTACCCAACAAAAACAAAAAATCTTAATAGCAAATTATCCTAATATGTGTCATATAGATTATTGGTCTATATTTTGATATTTTTTACAGGTGAACACAATGATCATGGAGAATTAGGTAGATTGTTACAACTTATACTTGGTTGTGCTGTCAACTGTACAAAGAAACATGAATATATACAGAGAATTATGGACATGGAAGAATCTATGCAACATGTTGTTATGACTGCCATACAAGAGGTGAGTATTTAAACATGTTCCATGTTAACATGACCAAAGAATTGACTTTTCCCTAGCCTTAAACTGTTTGTCAATTTGAAATTCTTGCATTTCTATTGTGTGCCTAAGATACAATAAACCTAAAGTTTTCCTTGCACAGATGATGTATCACAACTAAACAGGGGTCTACACTAACAGTGTCCCGGTATTCCGAGGATCCCAAAAACTTGGGAGAAATCCCAGTGATTCTCAACTAGGGATTCTGTCAGGATCCCTGAAAATTGCCAGGCTTTGTTTATTACAGTTTGTGACTGCAAATATGTATCAATTTTGTTGTTGTCTTTTATTGGAGAAATCCCTAACATTAAGGAGAAATCCCTGAGTAACTGACTAGGGATTCCTTTGGGATCCCTGGTTAAAGTGGTTAATGTCAAAGGGTAGGTGAGTACTGGTTATAGACAAGGGTCCAGGAAAGCTAGGTTAGGTGCACTGAACCTCGTAAAATGACCTGAATTTTGTTGACACCAGTACAAAAAAAAAAGAAACACAGGGAAGATTTATATGGGTAGTTGATTAGTTCTGTGTGAATCATTTACATATAAGTATCTTTGTGTTAATTGTATATTGATCTAGTGTCTCTTTCTTTGTATTAGATTAATAGATTTAATTAGTAGATCACTAGGAAGCAGTGTTGTAGAATGTAGGAAAATGATAATGTATTAATATAGAACTGAATATATTTGATTAATTAGGCATTAAACATGTACATATTTATCAACAATAAACAATTTATACAGCGTGTATATATTTGAGGTCAAAAGTTCATATATTAACAAGAAGAAAAAGAGTAAAAAAACAAAAACTAAAAAATACACTGACTCTATATAACATCATGTGTGATAAAAAAATTTGTGTAATTGTACATACATTATGTATTTATGGTGGTTTTACTTATTTATTATTGTTATTATACCCCCGCTTCGAAGAAGAGGGGGGTATACTGTTTTACCCTTGTCCGTGCGTGCGTGTGTGCGTCCGTCCGTTACAAAATTTCCGTCGCAGTTTTCTCAGCAACTATAACATGCAGCAGCCTAATACTTTGCATATTGCTTCATACCATAGTCCCATGTGGTGTAAAGCGATTTCATGCTCCTTGCTCATCTACTTCCTGTTTGTCGCATATTTTTAGATTTTTGCGGGGGTATCACTAGTTATTTATCTTTTTGTACAATGCCATTGAATATGTAAAGTAGAAATAGGCATTTAATCAAATGAAGAAGTTTAAAGTTCAAGAAAAAAAAAATGAATACTACTTAATTTATACTTAAACATCACTGAATACAAAAGAACCAATATATTGGTATTATTTGATGAGAATAGATCTATCAACAAAAGTATATTTAATTAAAAGTGACCTTTTATGTTGTTGTTTTTCCACAAAAATGACATTATACAGTGATCTTCAAAAGTTACTAAAAAATGAAATTTTGTGAGAAACTGATTATGTATACCAGAAATAAGTTTATTGTAAATAAAGCTTATACATATACTTGTAACTTGTTTGAATCTTAGAATCTTTGATTAACTAGCTATTGCTGATTTTGAACTTAGCTTGAATGACTTTTTTTGATGTTTTTTTATCATGGGTGAAATGTGAATTGGTTTGGTTAATCTGTAAACATTATTTTGACCAAAGACTTTTGGAGGGTACTGTATTTACCATAGGTACATATATACAGTCTAACATGAATAAATGGTCTTCTGTTTTAGCCAGATTTTTCAACGAAAAAAATTCTGCTTATAGTTTGGCGAAACCCGGGCAGGCAGGTGGGCGGACACCGGAAGTCACTAACAATCGCATAAAAGTTTTTTCTTTACCATATATTTCTGCCATTTATTGTCAGATCTTTATGAAACTTCATACAATGATTACAAACCATGTGATGAACAGAACTAGAAAGTTACCACAACTCTACCTGGCTTTATTATGGATTGTTTCCCTGTGTAATTTTTGCATTAAAGTTTTTAATATGTTGGATATCTCTGCCATTTAGGGTCAGATCTTGATGAAAATCCGGATTTAATGTGGTTTCCACATTACATTTCTTGTTTTTAATCAATACTCTGACTTAAGCTGAGAAAAGTTTCTTAGTTCAATTTTATATCTGTTGTTAGCAGTCAATTGTTGTACAGTTTGTGGTAGTAATGTTTATGTGTTTCCAATGTCAGTCTGATACTTAACAGGTTTTACTGTATATTGAATACAGTGTCATGTCAAACATTAACTTGTTTCTACTTGTAAAATATGAATCAATGAATCAACTAGTGTTTCTAGCTATTATTAGTATTGTTACATTTTGTATTTATTGATGTTAAACTGTGTTAAGATAGATCTCCGTATTGTCTACTGTAGAGTGATTATAGTGATTATATAAATATGTGAGAGATTTACCGGTATATATGGTGATATAGATCGGAGATGTTAACTTGTTGATACTATATTGATATAGCGTTACAGTGATAACCAAGCTCATGTGAGAACTTGAAGGTGTGTGCTGAAGTTACGAATATTGATGAGGATATTTTTCTTAAAATAAATATTTTTTTAATCTGTGAAAAAAGTGTTGGCATAATGATTGTCAATATTTATGATTTCAGCTATTGTTTAATTTTATTCAACTCTCAGTGGCACATACATTTACCCCACTGATTTAAATACTCATTACAATACTTGTGTATTAGATATCCATATTTGTGTACAGGAACTTTCAAACATATATCAAATATTTAAATCAGCAGGCATGTATGCTTCACTCTCAGTTGACTAAAATCTGACAATATAATAGTACACATATGAGACTAGGTAATGTTGTCACACTATACATGGTATCTATGTAAAATATTGAATAGAACATAGTTTTCTGGCACTAACAAGTGATTATCTATTGAAAAATATGTTGGAGTTTTGTCATTAGACTCGTGGAAGTGTCAATGAACAGAAACAGTTTTTATGAAAAAATGTTGGACTAAAGTGTTAAAGTTACTTAATGTGATGTTTTATTCATAGGAATATGTGTTCTGGTTAGTTGTAATTACATTAATTATATTGTATGGTAAAAGTTCATAGTATTCTATGGTAGTAAAGTCAGTGATGTTTATCACACTGTGGTTATACTCTAGGGAGAGTCCAGGGACATCCATGTTGTCAAGGTTTTCTTTTATTTCATCTTACTGTATTTTAGCCTGAAGTAGCTTGAATTAACACCAAAACATTTGTCTCAGTGTAGTTAGGGCTCAGCGTCTGTTAAAGTGTTAAATAGGGTTGTATATATCTGATATCAGTGATGGTATAGGGATTATTCTCAGATTTAGGAATAAGGTCGGGAGTCAAAAAAGGGACAGGGTGCATCAGAGGGTTATTGAATCAATGTGACTATTTCTGCATTAAGGAGAAGCAATAAAGGGCTGTTTAGGGATTATTCTCAGATCTCAGAATAGGGCAGGGAGTCAAAAAAGGGGACAGGGTGCATCAGAGGGTTATTGAATTGATGTGACTATTTCTGCATTAATAGGAAGCAATAAAGGGTCGATAGGAGAGAAGGCAAGGATGTAGCGCCTGGTATTTCTGCTCTAAAATTACAAGAGTATGACAAAATGACATTTTATGATAGTTGTATAGTTTAGAATATTACAGTACTTCTATTGATTATATACAACATATACACTAGTACATGTAGCTTGATGTATGTATGTTATAACAAGTATGGGGGGGATTGTCATCAGAATCTTATATGATAATATATAGGTAATTAAATATAGTGGTTACATGAGATGTTGTTATACGGTATGTGTTGTTTGTGATGGTGTTGTTGTGTGGATTTATTTTATGGTGTTATTTAAATACTAAATGGCATTTTATTGGTGCTAGTGTAAAACAAGAATGGTGTTGCTTGTTAAACTATAATATATTTTATGGTTTGTATTTAAATGATTAGATTTTATGATGTTATTTGTAAAATTATATTGTGTTTTCATGTTGTTACAAGATTACGACTATTTGTATTCTACAATGTTAATGTGAATTTTACTAGATAGTTTATGGTACTTTCTGATATTTCAAGACCAGATGCAGTGGGTCATTTTGGGGCCAAGATTCAACCCCATTCCCCTCTCCCAGCAGTTTGTATTTTCCCTGTGCTGTAGCAAATTTCCCATATTCTTTAAAATGATGAAATTTAAAATGCATTGCATGATTTTGGTTCAACAGTTGAAAATTTCAGACAAAATGACAGAAATATTTCTTTAAAAATATAACTGTTAGTGTATGTTATCCGAAATATTGAAATTTAAAAAAAATGTCCTGTAATTTAATTTTTGTCTCTTTCTCCTAAAAAAGGCCCCCACATTTTTCCTTTCATGTGGAAAATAATCAGTAAGATGTATTTTATTGTGTAGTTGTATTTTGTTTAACATGGTAAATTGATGTTGCTTATTTGTTAGAATACCAGATATTTTGTACTACATATTGACAGATAACGTGTTATTTCTGACATTTGAATGTTTCTGTTCTGAATACATTTTATAGAATTAATCAGGTTGCCAATATTTCATGATGTTTAATGGTAGATTAGAGTTCATTAGTCAGTCTAAGAAATTATCAGTTGTCTTGTTGTCCGTGACAACCACTTTATTATGCTGCTGACAATCAAAAAAATTTTGACAACTGAAAACACAGAATATATGTAGTTCAGACTGCTAAAATAACATGTTCAGTTAATAATGTTATATCCTTATTTCCTAGACTGCTATCTTTTAGCTTGACTGTGATACAAGTTCTTACAACTTAATCATTTTCGAGTCCCCCGTAACCACTTGGCCATGTCTGCTGCTCAACTTAATGTTAGGTAGTACATATGTTAGATACGACTCTAAAGGTTGACTAAGTACATTGTATTTTAATTTTTGTATTATTATCATGTAAATTGTATTAGTATTATAAATATTGTTATTGTTATTGTTTTTGTTGTAGTAATTGTTGTTGTTGTTGCTATTATTGCTATCATTATTATTAGTATTAATATAATTATTATTATTATTTTCATTACTTATATTTTCAGTTAATGACAAAAGAAATCAATGCTGACATGGACTCAGAAGTTGGTGAACAGGTAGGTTGATATTTAATGAATTATTTTTGATATACTTAAGCACCCAAAATATTAACTTTTATTCACCCATTCTGATGAGGTACTAGCGACTTTAACAATAATGTTAAAGAATTATTTTATATTATTACTTGATTTGTTATGTAGATGTAATTTGATATTTTTATCAGTTTTCTGAAATTCTTAAAACTTGTTCACATTTGCCGAAAGGTTGACCAGTCAATAGATTTGACTTTTGGATGACCTACTAGGCTTCAGATAAGTTCTGCAGCTGCTATATATTTTATGGTTTATGAGTTAGTCTGAACAATCTGACGTTTACCAATGTTCATGTCTGTACAGATAATGTTTCAATATTTTGTCTAAGGTTTTAGTTTACTAAGAATATCTCTCAGTTTGTTTAGGTTTTTATTTAAGAAAGAATGACATGTTCTTGAGGATTTGTAATCAAACATGCAATGTAACTAAGGAAGGTTATCTATTTTCTTGTTTTAAAAGTTCAGTGTTCATTACTGTCAACTAATTAGTTTGTTAAGATTAGAAAATCTGTCTTCGGTATTCTCTGTAAGGTCAAGTTTAGGTTGAAATGAAAGTCTATTACATGTCACCTTGAAATGGGTTTTAAATCAATTTTACCGACATTTTAAGTCTGTACATACATTTGTTTTAACACTAATGTCCCCAGGTGTCTTCTAGTAAATGAAAATTAATTGTAAGTCAAGTCTAGACTTTATACTGTTACTTACTCACAGATGTAAAATATATTTTATTCCTGGTCAAAGAGTTCTTAGGGAGATTGATAGATAGCTGTAAAGTCAGTGAATGTGCATAAAGATGAAAGTTAGACTCTATTCATCTCCTTGGTCCTTGGGGAATATTTTAGTGTATTCAATAAGCATTGGACAAAATGCACCAGAATTATACCATCCTCTCTGGTAATAAATTTTACATCTGATAAAATAAAACAATAACACATACATTTATACTCAATGACATCAGCAATGTTTCCCCTAATGGGATTTAAAAACCTTATCTGTCATCACACCTGTGAGTAAGACAGGCTTGTATTTCTGCTCTCTGATAGTTTAACCCAGTTCTCACTAAACTTGGTCAGAAGTTTTGTTATCATGATAGCTAGGACATGTCCAATGACCAGATCTATTAAACGCTCAAGAGTTACTGTACTAGTACAAGAAGAAGTAGTTCAGTTGTAAGACTCGTACTCAGAGGTCAAGAGGTGCCAGGTTAAAAACCTACCAGGGACACTGCCAATTTCCTTGAGCAAGACATGCCATTGCTTCACTCCACTCAGGTGTAAATGGGTACCTGTGAGTGGAAGATTTTCCTAAATATTTCAATATATTCATTATATGGTTGTATTACAATATTTGTATCTTCTATTTTTAGTTAAAGAGAACTGTTGAAGAATTAAATTGTGCCATAGAAGCTAAAGATGAATTAATGCAAAGATGTCATGAATTAGATTTACAGGTACAGTAGATATATCATCATTATATTGCTAATACAGAAAAAATCGGGGGGGGGGGGGGGGTATATAGGAGTCAGCATGTCGGTCAGTTGGTCAGTCTGTAGCTTTTTCTTGTCTGCTCAATTTCTCAGCACCTATTTTATGGATTTGATTCAAACTTCACACATATACCAGATAGCAGGCAGACATGTGTATATCTTATTTTGGTTGCAGTTCATCGATTTTTAGCTTAACTTTTTGAAGAAAATGAGAGCTTTGATTGTCAGCATTGGCGTTGCAAATCTAGGTTAAAGTTTTTACAAATTTAAATAACTTTAATACTTTCAAAGATATTCAACTCAAACTTTGAATACTTATTCATCATCACTACTTTCACTTTACTATCAAGGCCCATAACCCTGGCTCCACTGTTTTAGGAGTTTTGCCCCTTTTTTACTAAGAAAACATCCAAAATCAAGGTTAAAGTTTTTGCAAACTTCAGTACTATCAAAGATATTCAACTAAAACTTGGAATACTTATTCATCATCACTACTTCCACTTTACTATCAAGGCCCATAACACCGATTCCTAAGAACTGAGAAAAGTCAAGCGCGCTGTCTTACAGACTGCTCATGTTTACCTAGTGATGGCCTTTTGATGAGAAATTTTGTCCACACATTTTCTGAGCACACAATTTCTTGATAAAACACCCATTATAGGGTATTTTATCACATTCAGTGATAGGTCTAGTTTATACAGTTTAGGACGGAAAAATGTATACTGTGCTTTACAGGGTTGATAATTTAAAAAAAATTATTTTTGAGATGCAAAAAGGACCGAGGAGAGGAAAAGACTAATATGCAGTGCTGTTCTACTTTTTAAATATTCACTAATGTTTTACATGTTTGTGTTATTTGTTTTGTGGTTTCATTATTTTAATGGACAAATTTAATCAATTTTGTACAATTCCCTGTGGCAATTTAATTTTGTATATTCTCATTTACGTTTAAATTGAAAAAATAAGCTTTACACCAGTTTTGACTTATTTTAATTGGTAAAAACTTATATAGAGTACATGTGTTCTTGTGATACGTTCATTGTTATTGTGGAGGGTAATTTTGAGATTTAATTAGAAATTAATTGGTTTTCTCAACGGAATACTGGAATCGTATATAGACATGATTATTTTAGTATGTTCTGTGATTGTGTCAAACTTATATTGTTGAATTAAACATCACTTATTACTGTTAGAATATTTTATGGATTTATGGATACAAGAAAGGTAATAGGTCCATTATTTGTTTTTATACAATTGATTTAGCTTGTCTGAGTTCTTACAATTTATATTAATTGTTCTCCTGTCTGTTTTCTGTTAATGTAGTAATGATCTGTTAGGATAATTGTTTAAATCAAGGAAACACAGAGGTGGGTCATGGATCAAATTTGAATCCAATTATTACCAGTCAGTGCCAGTATAACTAAGTGACCAATTGGCCTCCACTGTTGTTATTAACTATAATGGTTATTTTTAGCCGGATTTTTCCGACGAAAAAATTCAGGTAATAGTTAGGCAAAACACGGGCGGATGAGCGGGCGGGCGTCCGGTGTCGTTAACAATTGAGTTAAAGTTGTCAATTTAGCATGTATCTCTGCCATTTATTGTCAGATCTTTATGAAACTTCATACAATGATAACATACAATGTGCTGAACAGAATTAGACAGTAACCTTAACTCTTCCAGGCTTTATTATGGATTATTTCCCTTTTTTGTGTTAAAGTTTTTAAATCGGGCTTAAATTTGGTTTCCACATTACATTTCTTGTTTAGTCATTTGAAAAATGTGTCAATATAAAAAATGGTGAATAAAGTTGACATTTTTGTCCTATATTTTTATACTTTATTCAGTTAAATATTCATACCCTTGTGTTTTATGTCTACCTTCAGGAATTAGTAAGTTTATATTTTACATCGGTGAAGTGAATCCCTTTAATTTATAACCATTGAAATAATCTTCCTTTGATTTTATATTATCACATATTTATAAAGAGAAATTGTCATGTTTCCATTTATTTCCTGATATTTTTGTATTTATCTGTTTGACAGACTATATGTCTGTCCCATTGGTATTTTCTGTTTTGTTTGACATTTTTGATTCCCAAGATTGACAACTTTGTTGTGTAAGTGATATTAAGATCCAGTGATTTGATCTTAGTGTTATAAACACCCCTGCAAAAACTTTAAGAGCAGTTCAATTAAAGTGCTTGAATTGCTCAAGAATGTAGTTCAAGAATTATACCTGAACTGCTCTTAAAATGTGCATCAGACCATGAAATACTAACAGTTCTCGCTGAAAGTCTATATATAAAAATAGTACTTGGTAAAATTGTGAATTGTGAATGTTGACACATTGGTTGTGTTCTAGTGTTATTTGTATATAAAATTATAATAAATAGTAAGTTTACCAGACAAATAGTTGTTAAGTCTGTTAGTTGATGTTTATTATATTTGACATGATGTTTACACCCAATAGTTTTATCTTATATTTGTGTTTTAAACTATTGGAATATATGATGTTCTTATGGCTTCTGTTTTGTTACATATATATATATATATGATATATTGGTTTTTATTTTAAGATTATGGTTTGGTAATATGTTGTGAATACTGGAGAACTCTTTAAACATACATGTAGTCCATTATTAATTTTGTTATATTTTATGAACTTGGTGTTAATGACATTTTATCGATCAAAGACAGAACCAGATTTTTATCTTCATTTTCGTTGTTCCTTCTATTGGACATTAAATATTAAAATTGCATTATACACTGATCAAAGAGAAATTACTTTTTCAAACATGAGTCATGTTAAAGCTGAAATTCTGTACATTTCACTGAACCAAAGTCAGCATTACCTCCCCTTTATGGATGCATTAAATTTATAATATGAAAACTTTCTATACCTGAAAATGTTATTTTTATTCATTTTGCAATATTTCTGCAGAAGCTAGTTTATCAATACAAGCAAGAATTCAACAATGAATACATCTAGTTTGATTTGAACTTGAATGAAAGTGTAAAGTGTCACAACTGCTGAATCCTGACTTTTATGGATTTCTTAAAGATAAACTGCCCTAATCAGATTGTTAACAATTTATGTTGCAAGTATTTTATGTTTTCTATATCCAGTATTTATATTTCAGGTAACAGCATTGGTTGAGGAGAAACAGAATCTTGTATTTGAAAATGAGAAATTATCTGAAAGATTAAATCAAGCTGAAAACTTAGATGATCCTAGGTATGTATAAAATATGTATAAATTATCTTAGAAATACTCTCATCTCATTGGTTGTTTTTATGTCAGGATTGTCTGAGAGTCAATCAGATTTAAGACAATTTTAGAAATACTCCAATCTCATTGGTTGATTCATGTCAGGAACATCAGATGACCAATCAGATTTGAGAATTTTTTCATAGTGTTGTTCTACATGTACCATTATTGCAGTTATAAATCTTGATAGATAGATCACCAAATCAGAAATTATAATCATCTAAAACTTTATTTTTTGCTGTTTAATTTGAATAATGAATCAACCAAATTTGTTTGAAAGCAAACATGTTTTCTTCACTTGATTTTAAATCTGAATCATGTTACAATCATTTCTATATTTTATATTTTATAAGTATTCTTTAATTGTTTTATGTTTACTGATCTTATTTAGCACAGTCATTTTTCAATATGTTTCTATTCTGGCACACTTTTCATTGTTTTTTCTGTTTATTACTGATTTGTCACATGATTTGATTGTTATTTCTTTCTGTGATATGTACTTAAGATATTTTGTGAATAATTATTTAGCTCTTTTCTTATGTAAGTACTTCGCAACTCTTGTTTTTCTGGGGTGTGTTGGTGTTGCATTTCTTATTATGCCCAAAATGTTGTCTTTTAGTGCACTATAATGTTCTCTTTAAAAACATAAGTGTGCATTGTTCACCTTTTGAACAGACAATTATGTTGGTGACATTTTTGAGATGTGACATTTTGGGCATGCATCTATTGTTTAAGCATTTCTTGTATGTATATTCAATGCTTATGTATATATTGATCACTAATCAGTCTATATTACTGTATTATTACTATGAAAGCTCTTATAACTTCTACTGCTTGATCCAGACAAGAAATGGGATGACCTTTACTTGGTTTATACATCATGTATGTTCAAAGTGTAATACTTAGATAATCACACACTTTCATATTGAAATCTTGTTATAGAAATTGCAAACACTAATAGATTTTAGTCTATTCAAAATATCATAGTATAATTATGGTTCTATAACAAACGTTAACTCATTATATGCCTATGTAAAGGTTCAGGTTTGATTCCCGGCTGTGACAGGTCACAATTTGTTGTATACATATGCTATTAAAATTCATACATTGTTGATTTTCCCTTGTACTAAGGGTACAGGTAAAAGTCAACATGTACTGTGTCCAGGAAAGTTTGATAAGTGATGTCATAAGATCCTGATAGATTTTTTTATTAAAACTAGAAATTTAACAGCCATTATATCCTGCCCTGTGTTTAAAGTTAAACTAAAGTTCTAGTTATATTTTTGATTTTGCATTTTTAAGTTCATTATTAACATAAGTGGTTACTTAATTTCCATTCAGAATGAGTATGACTTAATGTTATGTAGCATGTAATGTGTGAAACCAAATGAGATATGAACGGGTTCAAACTCTGTTATCTTGGCTAGTGTTTTTTCAGTTGTTATACTAAAATTGATCCATTTGTTTTGACTGAATTAACATCAAATACTTTTATATTGCATCTTGAATTTATCAAGATAATAAAACATCAATAGGTCAATACAAAACTAGTCTAACTAAATGTTTATATAAAGAATAATGTAGACTTGTTTTGCACTCATGTATTGATGTATCATTCCCCATGTGTTATTAATAGTATTATTTTATTTTTTTCTACAAAAGCTTTGATCTAACTAGAGATGTTACTCTAGAGATGTTTAATAAGCCGCCCGGCTTGCTCATTTGTTAGCACGCAAGTCTACTGATCGAGGGGTCGTGGGTTTGATTCCTGTGCAGGGCATATTTTCATGGAGCTTGGTCATGAAATTATTTCTATGGCCATCCTCCCTCCTACCAATGGTTCTTAATTATCTAGGACACTAAAGTCAGTCACTGAAGAAAGTATGCGCTTAGTTGTTGGTTAAACAGCTAAATCAAGAGATTTAGCAACAGCTAAATCAAGAGATTTAGCCTTTCCAGGAACATTGAGTAGGTTGACTGACTGCCATTATATGACCTATACAATGTGTTGCTATGGTTTTAAAGTTTAAACCCAACAACAACGAAACAAACATAGAACCTGTTAGTGCTACATAGAACATATAACTGCTTGATTTTTGTATATCTAATCATGCAAGCTGAAAATCACTTCGCTTCTAAGAAAACACAATGTATCTCTAATAGAAGAAAGACACGAAGATTTGCTTGACTTTTATTTATTGAATTAATTGTTAACAAGTCATGTAGGAAGATTGGTTATGTGGAAGATCTCACAGTTGTCTTGTAGGCATTTAGAGATATATGGTTTAAACATTACCATGAACACTGCTAATTTCCTTCATAAGGAAGTGTCCAGCCCATTGCATAACATCTCCAGGATGTATGTGGGTCGCCATAGCCGTGGCATAGTGGTTAGCATGCCTGACTATGAATCTGTAGATCACGGGTTCTAGCCCAGTTGTGATAGGTCATACCCTATACATGAGTTGTTGGCTTCATCAGGTAGGGTAAGTTAGCACTGGTGATAGAAAAGTGTCCAGGAAACCTGTAGTATGAAGAGCTGGCCTTTGTATATATGACCTAAATATGTGTTGTATACGACTTTAAAACCAATAAAAAAAACTACCAAGGTAATCACATTGTACCATTGGTTGGCTGTGTATTAAATGACTTTACATGGATGTTGATATATAGATATATATACCAGTGTCACTAAATGACCAAGGGTGATATAACTGTGAAGTCTGTGAGGACACAACAGCATGAAATCTAAACTAGAGAATACGATAGTGGATTATAACTTTTTCAAAATAGACAAAAACTGATCATTCTATCACACTACTAAATTAGGATATTATAGTGGTTGCCCGAACAGGCCATTGTAGTGGCAACTACTATAATATTATCTTGTTTGTAGTTTTTTGGATGCCCAAAAGATATGTTTGGTTGTCCAAACTAAAAAGTACTTGTCTGGGGCAACTGGACACCTACTAATTTCGTAGACTGTTCTACTATTTAATATTATTTACTATATTAAGACTTTGTATGTAGAGAATATTACCTTACATATACAAGATATTGGATAGAATCTTGGAGTATTAGTATTATTGTGTTATATGACTATTCTTGTATTATTAGATCCATTATATACAATGTAACCAGATACAAGACAATCTCTGCTAGTATACTGGTAGTTTATTTTCTTCCTGATCTTTTCTTATTTATGGATCTAGAGTTTTAGGAGTGATCCATGCTAAACTTGCTAAGTGGGTTACAATTTCTGACATATTATCTTGTTACTACTCTATTTAAAGGGAAAAAACGTTCTTCACTTACAAAATTTTAAAATTTTTGGTATATGGATCAAGGCCCCTACAATCTCCTTGCAGGATCTATCCATCTTAAAACCATTATTTCACAGCTATTATATATTTAGTATATAGTATATACATGTAGAATGATAGTTAAATTTATTCATAGTTTTTTTCCTGATCTATCTCTCTCTCTATATATATATATATCTAAGCAATCAGCCAGTATTTCATGTAACAATAGCAACCATATCATATAAATATAGTTTGTTAAAATACATTATATTTAAAAGTATTTATATACTGTGTATATATTTATTTATTTATTACTATATATTTCATGGTGTCAGTATTATATATATTGACAAGAAATTTTCGTATTAAGACTTGAGTGAATATTTAGCCTATTTTAATATTTATATTTTGTACATCAACTGTAAGAAAGTTTGAGTTATTACACATTGTTATAATTGAAGACTTTGAATGATTTGCATGTTTGACACTGCTGTATATAGTACCCTCCAAACATTCATAGACAAATGAAATATTGAGATTAACTGATCATGTCTCCGGCCAGAAACTTAATGAAGCTTATTCATATGACATTACTTTTAATCATATGATGATAAACTAATTAATTCTGATGCTTCATGTTTCTGTTTCCTTTTGTAAGTGTGAAACAATGAGTTTATTCTAAAATCAGGATTTTGTCTGAAAACTAAGGGTGCTTTATAACATGTATTGTTCAGCATGATAAAACTATACTTTATTAGTATCACAGCAGTTTTGGTTTGTGTGATGTGTGCAATATTAGTTATAGTTTGTACAAACTGACTTGAGACAGATATTTTATGCAAATGATATGTAAATTGTATCTTTGTTTTAGGCCAGACCTTTATATTTTTCGTCTTACAAAAAATCCCGACCCTAATTTTTCAGATATTGAAAAAAAAAAATTTTGATTACTGTTTTTTATTACCCACCTTACTTATTTTGCATCAAAAAAGAAAAAACCAAACCCATCTCAGTACGAATAAGCTCAATGTGTCAATTATCATACAGTTTGAGAAAATGTCAGTGAATTTCTAAGATAAATATCAATTTCACTTAGAGCTTGTACAAAATGGGTTTGAAAGTCGATTGTAATTAATATCCAATCTGATTAAAACTCGATCTAAAATTTTACCGCTCGCATACTCGCTAATTTAGAACTGGCCTTTTCCAAACGAAGGTCACGTTCAGGTGGCCTTTTCTCATCATAATATTCATGACGAAACTGTTATGATACGTAACTTGTTTACATCATCTACGTCACGCAATTTGAAATGAGCCACCCAATCGCAGACTGTGAATAATACTGCTGTTAAATTTGCATGCAAACCTTGATCTAAAAATAGAAATTACGAAATCAAAATGTGATTAATAGTGTTTTCGTCTAGATGAAAGCTACGCATTGATTGGTCGACACAAAGTTCATCTCGACGTGACCTTGCATTGACTAAGTAGAGATCCAGTACGACAACGCGAGTAGAACAGGATCTCTGTTTACGGAGATTGAATTAATATCTTATATTTTTTTTTATCATTTTTATTTTGACCTATTCAAGTATTGTATTCATTTTTCAAGAAAATTCTCATAAAACTAAAAATATAAAGCGTGGCCTTAGGTCAAATTGCGTAAGCTATACCAGGAACTTTATTCTTGTTTTCTAGATGTAATGCATAATGTTTAAGAATCTAGATGTACCTGGTCCAATTCTGTAATCACTAATAAGAGGTCCAGATAAGTGATTGGATTTATCCAATTGTGTGGCCTCATGAAGTAAAGAATTTATTCTTATAAATTTTCATGAGAAGTCAACAGTAATGTTGAAAGTGACAATCATAGGGAAGGTTCCCCTTGAAGGCAGGTAAGAAAGTACTGGCAATATTAAATTTGTCCAGGAAATTGTGAAAGCTGAGCTAACTGTATGAAGTAAGTTGATGTTTATATATTGTGTTTTATTAACTATGTAAGTTCAACTGTAATGATATATTATCATATTATTTCAGCACACCTGCTGGTAAAAGATTTAATGTCATTCAACAACAACTTGAACAATGTCAGGAAGAAAATTATAAACTAGAATCAGGTTAGTACAATAACAACAAAAACAACTTCAATAACAGCAACAATAATAACAGTAATAATTAAAGTAATAATTATAACAGTAATAATAACAATAATAATAACAACAATAATAGCAACAACAATGATAACAACAACAATAATAATAACAGCAACAATAATAACAGTAATAATTAAAGTAATAATTATAACAGTAATAATAACAATAATAATAACAACAATAATGTCAACAACAATGATAACAACAACAATAATAACAGTAATCATGACAGTAGTAATTATAACAACAATAATAGCAACAACAATGATAACAACAATAGCAATAATAATGAAAACAACAAAAATAACCATAATAATTACAACAATAACAATAACAGTCCAACACATCATTGTGCGAACTTGGATTTGGGCTATTCATTAAATAGCAGAAATTATACATGCAAATGTATCCTCAACTAAATTAGCCTAATTGGCATTAGTCAGACATTTTCCCCAATGTATTCATCATTTGTTTGATATAGGAGTCACTTCCAGTAATTTTAGATTTAGAGGACAGTCTATGAATAGAATCTTTTGTATAATTGTTTTTTCGCTTCATAGCGATTTCTTATGGAACAATCAAGCAAATTGAATTGCTAGCTAGAGATATGTAGCAAGTTTTTTCTTGCTAGCCATATCATTCGGAACACTTCTGCTTATTTAAAAATGGCTGCCCTCAGTGGGAACATGTTGCTTTTTCAAGAATACTGATATATATGCATACATTTCATCAAAGTAGTAAAACAGAATAATCATGATGATAATTGATTTATGTATTTTTCATTTGTAACAATTCTTATCTTTTTGTTTGAGAAAGTTGCCATCTTGGATTTGCTAGCTTGAAGCAAACCGTTCAGTAAACCTTTGATGCTACAAAAAATGTGCTTTCAAAAAGGGCTAGCTAGCGATCGCCTTGTGCAATGTGCCCTTTATGTCTGATGTGAAGCATCATTGCAAGTGTCTTAGAGATTTAAAGTCTCATTCAAAAGACTTATAGTAAGTGAACTTAGAGTAAGAGTTAAAGACAAGAGTAAACTCAAACCTACAATCTGTAGATTTTTAAGAGAATATAAAGAAGAAAAATGTCAAACAAGCTAAATGTTATAATAGTGAAATCTCTAAGATGTAGCAATGATACAATTTGTTGACATTGTCTGAAAGAATACTCTGTTTTTATAACATTGTACCTTACCTATCTAGACATATCAGATGAACTGAAACCTTTAATATTGTCTACATGTTACTATAGTTTAACATTATATTATTAACATTATATGATGGTTGTTGTTACATTAGTTTCCAGGTCAGACTGTACTTTTTTCTGTGTACAGTTTATGTCATCTCTCAACTTATGTACTATTGTAAAGTTCTCAAGTAGGATTGATAGCACAGTTGGTAGCACGCCAGGATTTGGAATCTCATGTCCCGAAGAGGGTACGGGTTCGAATCCCACCCGGGGAGGTTATACCCTTCCATGAAAATTTGACAATAATGTCAATTTTCCTCCATTGATTAGATAATATGGAGAAGTTTCCAGCCTTGTGGAAGGGTAGGGTGAGTACTGGTTATAGACAAGGGTTCAGGAAAGCTATGTTAGGCACGCTGGATGTCACAAAATGACCTAAATTGTGTTGACACAGTGTTAAATCCAGTAAAAAACCCAAAAACACAAGGAGGATCATAAAAAGCGGTAGTCTTAATATATGTAATTTTATGTAATTTATATAATATACCATCTATATAAATATATTTTCAATGATAATGATTTGAGACATCAAACTTGTGAAAGAATGCATGATTATAATACAATAGCTTAGATGGCCTTTGTAATAGAACTTACTCTTCCAGATTGTTGGTGCTTGTTATAAACCTCTAATAATCCTGTCAATGATAAAGTTTTATTGACTAGCCCCTGAAATTTTTGGACCAAAGAAAAGTTGTTCATAAACGAAGGCAACTTAGATCATGAAGTGCATGTGTATGCTTTTCCTGAAGCATAATAGAAGGGCACTGAATCCTGCATATTTGCTTTCCTCCATGTTCATTTTTGCAAAAAAATCTTAATTTGAAACATCAACACTCTCAACCGTCCAGTTTTTCCTCCGCCTTGCCTTTTTTTAGTTCAAGAATAATTATTGATTATATTTTCTGTATTGTGACAATTTTTTATTCATGTATTATAGTTTTGATGTTTTCTATTTTATTCTATTCTACTCTACAGCTAAAGATGATTACAGAATTAAAGTTGAAGTTTTAATGAAAGAGAAAAATGAACTACAAGATAAGGTATTCCTAATTGAGATAAATATTTCGATTTTTATACACCATGAATTAATGGCTTGTGAACATCCAAGGTGGTTTGCATGCTAGCTAGGCATGTCTTTATTACATACATGTATTATTGTATTAAAGTAGTTACCACCTGATCCTGTCTGATTCTAGCTATTACTTCTCTATTCACCAAATGAAATTATATAAAGATGAAGAGAAGTCATCCCTTCCTTGTGAAAGAGTACACAAGTTTTAGTTAACAATAAAGTCTTGAGATGGCTGATAAGATGATATGACCTTTGTAAACTATAAATAAAAAATATTAAATAAAAATATTGACATGCTGTTCAATGGACCTTTCCATGACCTTACCTATTAGCATATTTAACAAAGGTTTACAGTTACTTTTTCTCCCACTAACAAAGTGTTAACAAAAGAGCACATGCTTATATTTGTGGGTAAATGTATTGTTATTCAAATAAAAAGGTCGCACTTGGAATGGTCTATCAACAATTGATTAATTCTTACAGAAGTTATTGAATTAACTAGGCTTTCTTTTAACTACAAATATTTCACTGAATTTTTTGAGGTTAGTCTTAAGTTGTGGTTGATAACTTAATTCATACGTAAGAGTGATGTTACATGTGATTGATTAATGTGGAAAATATCTATATATTACCCTATGTTTACAAATAATGTACTATAATTACATGTATTATATTATAGAATGCTGAGTTGTAAGGGTGATATGTGAATCATTGATGTAAGAAAATATTTATATATAACCTTATGAACTGAATGTATTTATAATGTATTACTTTAATACTAAAAAAATGAATATACATGTATAATGTTATATTATATTATAGAATGCTGAGTTGACAGGATTAGCTGATGAATGTCGAGGATTAAAAGATGAGTTAGATGATTTAAGACATACAGCTGAACAAGTGGTATGTATTTATAATAACAATATAAGCATAACAGTGACATTTCCAGTCTCTTATTAACTCCTCCCAACCACCCATAGTTTAGCGATTACAAAGTAGAAATGGTGTATACAACTTTAATGTTGGTCCACCTGTCTTCCCAAGCTACATCATTTATACACATTTTCAAAACCAGTGTCGTTAGTGCAGTTGGTAGCGCATCAGGATTTTGAATCTAGTGTCATGAGAGGGGTACTGGTTTTACCCTTCCATGAAAATTTGACAATTGTGTCAAATTCCTCCATTAATAAGGTATATGCAAAAGTTTCTGGCCTTGTGGAAGGGTAGGTGATCACTGGTTATAGACAAGGGTCCTGGAAAGCTAGGTATGTTGCCCTGGATGCCGTAAAATAACAAAACCATGTTGACACAGCGTTAAACCCATTAAAAATAATGTGTATGCGTTAACACTTTTTTTAGACAGAATTGTGAATATTGTGAGCAAGTTTTTCATTACCTTAGAAGTCAATGATCCATGTCACAAAATCTTAGATGTATTGATAATCAAATTTCTACAAAGCAAGACAATGTTAATACATGATACAGAAAGATATAACATTACACACATGTCAGGACTTCTAATTTATTTATCTTATATTTCTAGGTAAGATATGAAGCTCAAATTGAATCTTACAAGAGAAAGATGGGTAAGTTGGTGATATATTTAATGTACATGTAACTATTCCCTGTGTGAGTGATGAAAATTACTAACTTCAAATTATTGTTGTTTGTAGTAAAGTAGCTTAGATGTCACGTATGTAAAATATTAAAATAACAAAATGTTAACTGTATCCTGATTGAACAATTTCATTAACTCTCTGCTTTGGATTAGGTCTTTGGAATATCAAAAAAAATTGTTGAAAGAAAAATAATTTGTTGGAGTCTAATACTGGTGTGCCACTATGGTTAGGTGAACTGTCAGCTGAAAACAAACTTAGAAGATTAGTTATTGGTGATTAAGGGTTTTTGATTTTATAATGCATTGTTTCTCAAGTACCTTTTATTGTATATTAAAATTTAATTTTCTATTCTAGATGAGTTAAGTGACTTACGTGGACAAGTTAAATTATTAGAAGATAAAAATACTAAATATATGCAAGAAAATCTAGAATTACAAGAAGTAAGTATTGGTCAGTTGTCTTGTTGTTTTACAATCTGATTTAATCCTAATTAAAATTGTCACTTGCTAAAGCCTTGGTTGACATTACTTGTCTCGGTTAAACATTCCGTTCTATCACCCTCTGTAGGATGTGATATTTATATATTGTTTAATTTATTCACAACAGGATTTAAGAAAATCAGGGACAGTAAAGCAACAATTAGATGTATACAAACGACAGGTACATGAATTACAAAGTAAATTAACAGAGGAAACTAAACGTGCTGATAAAGCTGAGTTTGAAGGAAAACGTATGCATGAAAAAGTCTCAACTTTACAAAGAGAAAAAGAGGTGAGTAGATTAGAATGTTACATCAAGTTTGTTGTATTGTACCTTGATTGTTGTAACATGTGAATTTTAGCTTTAATTTATAAATCAAATATATACAAATATAGCTTTTTATGTAGGCATGGGTGATTTATGTATGTATTTTGTTAATGTATTTTTGTTTCTTTGCTAAATTATGTAAGATTTTCAGAAAATATATATCTTTGTCATTTTACTTTGTTTTACCGAGATCATTTACATAAGGAAAGATTGTTATAGTGTCATATACCTGTAGTTACTTGGTTTTCAATTTTTAGCTGGATTTTTCTACGAAAAAATTCGGCTAATAGTTGGGCGAATCACGGGTGGGCGGGTGGGCGTCCGCCCACCCGTGTGTCATTAACAGTTGTGTTAAAGTTTTCAATTTAGCATATATCTCTGCCATTTATTGGCAGATCCGGCTTTAATGTGGCTTCCACATTACATTTCTTGTAAAATTATCTGAAGCTATGTCTGACATAATTTGTTCTTTGTACTTCGAATGTTAACTTAATAAAAACTTCCCTGTGTTGAATAAAATTGAAAACCTAGTTATCTGTACATAGTTACGTTTCTTCTATACATGTTATGTATTTATCTGTTTGTATGACATTTCTGAATCATATTTCATCAACTTTGCATGACTTAATAAAACATTTAAACACGTTTTTGCTCATGTACTTGTACAAATATTGTGTTTTGAACAGCTGCTTTGAAAAATCATGTACATGTATACTATTTCTAGGGACGTGTTTGATTCACGAGATCTGAGTAATTGGAGTACTCCAGTCACTGAAAATTTAATCAAACGTTTCAGATCACACCCTCTGGGAGTTCTCTGAATACACCTGCCTTTTAGGAGGTGTAAGTGGAGCATGACATAATTAAGATGGTGGATAAGAGATCCATGTTTGAATGTGAGGATTACAAATGTTGTTTTTGACCATATTTTAACATATTTTGTGTCAGATCATCATACTATTTTGATGAACTGCTGTCATCTAACAAAAAGCATCCTGTAACTTTTTTCTGTTGTTTTGCTACCAAATTGGGATATTTGATTCATCAGTGCTCTCAGAGTAGACCAGAGTACTCGGAGTAGACTGAATCAAACACACCCTAGTTGTTGGCTGGGTTTGATTAGAGTCAATGAACCTACAGGACATAGGTAGATTTATATTTGAAACAATGTGTTGGATATTTTATATTTTATTTCTACACAGCGTGTGATGATAGAGAGAGATTCATTGAAAGAATTAAATGAAGAATTACAGTGTCAACCTTCTTCTAATTTTGTAATTTATATCATTGTTATATTTTATTGTTCCATTTTAACTTTTCACTTCCTTATACTAAAGATAAAGGATGATAAAATATTTGTTCTGATGTTTTAGAATTAGAAGTTTTAACTAGATTCACACAACAAACACAAAACTTGATGATGTCTCATGACATACACAAAATTTGATGATGTCACATGACAAAAACAAAAGTTGATGATGTCACATGATATGCACAAAACTTGATTTTGTCACACAACATACACAAAACTTGTTGATGTCACATGACATGCACAAAACTTGATTATGTCACATGACATACAAAATACTTTTTGATGTCACATGACATACACAATAAATGATGATGTCACATGACATACACAAAATTCATAAGAGTTTTCTACCTACATGCTTAGAATTCATAATATAGCGTACAATGTTTCTAGTTGTGACAATATTTTATCATCCCCATCTCTCTACTCTCTCTCTCTCTATTATATAACTCTCAGTTTATCAGATCACAGAAGTTTGTTAAAGAATGTTATATATCATTTATTCTACTCACTTTCACCTCATCTATAGTTTTACCTTAAAGAAATATTTAGTCTTTCTTTTATATCATCTTATACAATATAAACATACCCGGGTCGGTAGTGCAGTTGGTAGCATGCCAGGATTTGGTATCTTGTGTCTCAAGAGGGGGTGCGGGTTTGAATCCCACCCGGGGAGGTTATACCCTTCCATGACAATTTGACAATAATGTCAATTTTCCTCCATTAATAAGGCATATGGAGAAGTTTCCAGCCTTTTAGAAGGGTAGGTGAGTACTGGTTATGGACAAGGGTCCAGGAAAGCTAGGTTAGGTACGCTGGATGCTGTAAAATGACCTAAAATGTGTTGACACTAAGTTAAACCCAGTTAAATAAATAAATTAATAAATAACAATATAAACACTTGGCTGCAGTCATCATCTTAACTTGCTAGTCTGATGCCCAAGTCTTGCTAAAATTGATTTTAGCTGTTTAAAAAACATTATACATGCATGTATTTGGTCTGGTTGATTATTTTGCCCATTATTTTAAAACATAATCAGGCTTGTGCTCTAGAAAGGTTAAGGCAATGACTGTACACCTGCTAAATTAAGAAACTTTCTATATCAAGTGATGAAGATTAGCTTTACTTAACATTGTGTATTATCAAAGAAATAAAAAATATCTCCCAAGTTCTCATATCACAAACAAGGTATTCATTAACTGATTATACATCTCTGACTCAACTCTTCCTATCACTACTTTTTTAATGCTAAACCAGGAAACTGCTTTCATTTTATAGATTAATTACTGTTTAATTGTCTGTTATAATGTTTAAATACTTACATCATTAAAATTTTAATAGTTCAGAAATCACTTTTAATGATTAACTATTTGATTTTAAATTTCTTATGTTCTGGTTGTCTGGTTATATTTTTTTTGGCTTTTATTTTTTGTTCATTGTTGTCTAATTAGCCACTAATGTTTGTAAAAAAGTGTGGTAAAATATTTAAATGGCTTTTTAAGCTGGATTCTTCAATGAAGTGTCGTTAACAATTGTGTTAAAGTTTACAATTTAGCATATATTTCTGCCATTTATTGTCAGATCTTTATGAAACTTCATCCAATGATAACATACTATGTGGTGACCAGAATTAGAAAGTAACCACAACTCTGCCTGGCTTTATTATAGATTTTTTCTCTTTGTAATTTTTGCGTTAAAGTTTTTAAATCAGGCTTAAATGTGGTTTCCACATTACATTTCTTGTATTTTACATTAATATATGCAAAACTAGTATACATTTATCATGTAGTTAGACTAGTTTTGCACTGAGTCAGATTACTTATTGCCCAAATGTATGTGTATATTACATGGAATGTTGCTTTATGTATACCATAACCTCTGCAATACTATTATCATAACTCCTGCCTGCTTAGCCAATAAAAACATTACATGGTATAATCTTTGCTCTCTTCAATCTGTTCATATAAGGAATATTTTGATCTTTGTCTTCAGGCCACAACAAGTTGATCATGTGTTCTACGGATTTTTCTGGGAAAAAATTGTGCGAGCAAGCAAAGAAATTAAAAAAAAAATCTTAATTCAGTTGTTTTATATAGCGGTTTGACCAAATTTTTATGAGCAAGCAAGGAAATAAAAATATTTTTTGTTAAAACCCTCAAAATTAAGATGGGAGCCAATCCATAGAACATTATGATCAACTTGTTGTGGCCTTAGTTAGCCAGTTAGTATGTTTACAGTAAAGTTTCACCTGAGAGTGACCAAGGTGTTCTCTGTAGCTGAATTTTTTGTATTTATTGTTAATGATTCAATAGTTATTGATTCAGTTTTAATGTAAATTTAAAATTAGCTCTGCAATTTTCACATCAACTACATTTATTGCATATTTTTTTGTATAAATATTCATGGTATTATAATTACGTAATCTTGAAATTGTTATTTCATGTAATTTTGTTTCAAGATGTTGTTTGTTATAGTCAATTTGTGCTAATCTACTTCATATAAATGCAAATATATTACAATCTTCTATCATAGAATTGTACAGAATAAATAACAAATAAACCATACAGTAAATGTAAAGAAATAGCCAATAACAATGTAATAGAACTTAAGAAAGCACAGCTTTATGAATTCTACAAAATGTATTACATGTCGACAATTTATGGAGCAGACTTTCTTATAAAAGAAAGAATCACTAGACCAATGTTGCATAAAAATAAGCTTGTTTTATTTTGTAGTTTTTGCTTGCAAAATATCTTAGAAAATCTCAGTATAAAATCAATTTGCATCAACATCAAGCTATACATACTTAGTGGAATATATGACATCAGCACACTTGTACTTTATGTATTTCAAAATTTCAACAATGATTTCTATAAATGTATGTGTTTCTCTACGAATTTATGTACAGTTTTTACAGAAAATTGCTTGGCGGACAGCTTAATGTGCACATGTGGATTTGTAACAATCATCTGATTGCCCTTCACTATTTTATGGTTGGGACTAAACTAAAACAAAAAAACTTTGTTTGCCCTTTACCTACCCTAAATTTTTGGGTTGGGTAGGTAGGAAAGAAAAGCATTATTTTTCTAAAGTGGAATTATTAGCATTAAGAAAGTATCGGAAAGTGATATGATAAATGGTCCTGACCAATAAAATAAACACCACATTATATTTTTTGGATATTTTTTTTGAGTCGGTGGCATTTTCGGGTAAGTCTGTAAATGGCAAACAAACCTAATTTTAATTTAGGCCTTGCACTACAATTAAAGTTGCACTCTTGGTCCTAGTATAATGTATCTATTACATATTTATTATTACAGAGAATCATAACAGAACGTGATACATTACGTGAAGTAAATGAAGAACTAAATCTAACACAATCACAACATGTAGGTTCTGGTGGTGGAGATGATTTATCTACAACTTCACAGATGGAAATGTTATCATTACCACCAGAAATCAAGTAAGTTATTGGTTGCTATGGTGATATACAACAATTTTATGTCTTAGTTGTTTAATGGCTGCTGGTTTATGAAACAATTCTCTGGATAACTTATCTATTGAGTAGGAACAGTAGTCCAGTGGTAAGATGCATGCTTTGGGTTCAAACCCCATCTGGGACACTGCTTATTCCCTTGAGAAAGAAATTAATCTGCAGTTGCTTCACTCTACCCAAATGAATGAGTACCTATAAGGGTGGGTTTATTGTATTGCGCCTACATGATGGCTGCACCAATTGGAGTAAAAAAAAACACCCCAGGGAGATTGATAGTAGCCCAATAACTTGGGGTAATAGCTGCAGTCACTGAACACACTCAAGCATTAATCTTAGATTATGAAATGCAATTACAATTGAATTAATATAACATGTCCTTACTTACTTGTTTTAATCATGGTTGATGGGAATACTTTATGTAGCATCTGGTGATATGGGTGTTGCAGGTTATACCTTGAAACATTGGCTTTGATTGTTGTTATACTTCCATATACAACTATTTGTACAGCAGATTGATTAGCTTAGCAAGTACAGGTGTTTGATAATTGTCCAGTGGTGCTTTTCACAAAAATTCTTACGAAAAAAGTTATCGTAAGTCAATTTCATATAATTAGTAGTTCAAAGTCAGATGGATAATAAACATAACTATGATTTGATATTCAAAAGGTATACACTATTCTATACAATTTTCTAGTATGTGGAATTGATAAGCAAAAAAAATGAGCGTATTATTAATGTTTCTTGCTTTTGACTTACAAAGATTTTTTTCTTAAGAATTTTGTGAAAAGCACAACAGGAAAGTTGGTTAGAAGATTCACAAAACAGAGATAAAGATTGTTCAATCTAAGTAGAAGTATATTATGTTAAACCTTTCTGTTATAATCAATTATTGTCTGATGTTGTTTATTGTATTTCAGAGAGAAAATGTTGCGATTAGAACATGAAAATAAAATGTTAAAAATAAAAAGTTCTGGTGATAGTGACGAACAAGTTCAAGTTTTACAAACAATGTTAGATGATGCTAACAGTAGGAAAAATGAATTAGAAACTGAACTCAGGTAATATATTTTATATTTCTTGTAAACCTCATTCTCTCATATTGTCCATACAGGGACATGGTGATAATACTTCTTACTAACTTCACCTTCATACATCTTCCTAGGTTATCAGGGTTTTTTGCTCTAGTCTTTGTCATCAGACATCAGGATGTCACCCATGATTGTACAAGGCTGATCTAAAAATAAATTTTTTGTTGGATTAAAGCCTTAGCAACACATTGTATAGGTCATGTAAAGGCAGTCAGTCCACCTACTCACTGTTCCTGGAAAGGCTAAATCTCTGGATTTAACTGTTGACCAACTACTAGGTGCATACATTTGTCATAAAAGCTAGGTTAGGTGCACTGGATGCCATGAAATAACCAAAATGTGTTGCCACTGTGTTAAACCCAGTATAAAAAACTATGTGGATGCATGACGTGAATAGAGATTCTGTCTCTGAGTTTGTTTCCTATTCTGTGAATTTAACTCAGGATACAAATCATTCTTTACAAAATTTTCAAAGACATATTCTTTAAAACAAAATATTGTATGTGATATATTTGCTTCTCAATCTCTCACAATGCATTCACTTGTCTATATCAAATTTATATTATTTTCTATTGTAGACTTGCTGGTCAGAAAACAATGGAACTTGAAGCTCAGATTGAAGATTTACAAGAAATGGCTAAAACTACTGTATCTAACAGTGAGATGATAGAATTAAGAAAGAAATTAGATGAACAAGTTCAGATTACACAACAAAAAGATAAGATCATACAGAAAGAACGAGATAATATCACAGAATTACAGAATCAATTAGCTGTTAAAACTAGTGATATAGAAAAGTTAAATGATAAAATAGAGAAAAAAGATGAAGAAAAGAGAATTATGGAAGATAGATATAAGAAATATTTTGATAAAGCTAGGGCTGTAAGTTGTGTTACTGTAAAATTGTTACAGCTGTACAGGCTATTCTATTTGACAGATTAATACATACATGCATAGCTTATTAGGGCTTTAACGAGTGTCCGAGCTCTCGAGAGTTCGTGAACCATGATTGAAATTCGGACACGAATATTCGCCTTACCAAAGTTCGAGTGGTTCGCGAATATCATATGCATTTCAAACTACAATTAATTGAATAAGTTAACTCGCGAAAACAACTTTAACTTGCCTAGGAAATCATATCAATTGATCAAATTTTCGTGTCCCAATTATTTCTAAATTCGAACGCATGTTAGTGCATACTAACACCGGATGCCGCGAAAATATTTCCATAAAGGTTATCTTCAAAATAAAGTTAATTATGAATGCAGGTATGTTAAAATCAACTCGCATGCTCGCCATGGCGTGTGTTCCTTTCGGTTGGGTGAGTAAAAATTGCTTAAAATTTGTCCGACTCGCCATGACACCCGTCTCTTTATTATTATATTTTTTAAAGCTCGTTTAAACTTTTAGCTAACATTAAACTAGACTCTATAGTTATGCATTTTGACTTTGCATTATGACATTGTACGCTATCAAACATCAATTAAGTGTGAAAAAATACCGACACACATTTTAAATTGTTTGCATCAATTTCCGTCATCAAAGGGTTAATATTGATTTGACTGTGAACAATATGGACTCCCCGGAGTGCATGACAATTTGTGACGTAGTAAGTCGAGATTACTTTTTGATATTAAAATGATATTTACCTTACTTAAAGCTGTCAATGATAGGACATCGTATTTTGATGTTATTTTTTCTCATTAAAACAGATAATGCTATTGATTTGCAAATCCTAAAATTGAAAATCTTAAATACCCTCCAAACACAAGGAATAAGGTATCATCTATGTCTATGGCCTAACAGGTAGGAACAATCGTCATGGCGAGCCGGCGAATTGTATTTTACACCCCTGGATTATAATCAAAATGTTGAACACAAAACAATTCATTTTTAATTTCTATCAAAATTAAAAATGTTCTGTGGGATAGTTTTGATAGATTTTAATATTCATGTTAAGATCGGGGATGCATTAGGAAAATTAAGGTAAAGTGTACACTAGCAAGTTAAACATGCATTAAGTAGCAAAGGTTCGCAAATCGATCTGTGTATTGCTTTGCCGTATCGCGAACTGGTTCGTCCCGCGACAGGGTCCACAAACCCAAGCTCTATAGCTTATGCTTTACTCTTTCCATTGGCTGCAACATCTTTTGCTAACACATATTCAAAGACTGATTTATTAGAACATGTATTAATCTGTGAAATAGTATTAAGTTATAATGGAGAACATGACCTAAAAATTGAACCTTGGTAAAAACCTATCATTTAAAGAATGATATATCTTATTTGTATGAATTTAAGTGCGGTTTAGTTGGAGCAATGGTCTAGTGGTAGGACCTGGCTTAGGGATCAAGAGGTCCTAGGTTCAATTCCCACTAGGGGCACTGCTAATTTCCTTAAGCAAGAAATTTACCAACAATTGTTCCACTCCACCCAGGTTTAAATGGGTACTGTACTTGTACCTGCCTGAGGGTGATTTGAATGATCACAGTTATTGTGCAAGATTGTAAAGTCGGCTGAACACATATATGGAAGCAGACTTCAAACCGCACTTTAAGTTTTTAATGAATAGTAATTTGTCACAGAACAGTGACAGACATGTACACACACACACACATGTTACAATCATCATTGTCTACAATGTTATATTACAATACCAAAGGAAAGTACAAATGTCTCATTTTAGCATTTGTAATTTTTTTGACAGTCTTTAATGGAATACCAGGAATGACTAGAAAACTGTCATCTTCAGGATTTAGAGAAAGTATCTAATGACTTTTTTACTGTATAAGCTCTATGATATAAAAATAATGACTTTATTTAAAGTGGATAACATATTTGGCAAAAACCAATTTTCAATATGGTCCACACAGAAAATATACAGTGTACTTACAGCATAAAAACATAAACAATTACATAAAAGCATTTCCAATTCTTTTTTATATTGACTACCATGTTACATTGTTGATTTCAGGTGATAAATAATCAAGAAGCTAAATTAAAATCAACAGGTAATTCTTACCCAGAAGTACATGCTTTAAAACAACAAATTCAAGAAAAAGATAAACTTATAGAACAATTACAGGTTAGTACATTTCTATCATTGTTTTATAATGTATTGTGTTTGGTGTCACTTTTTTATAATGTTTCATGACCACCAAGATCATGTGTCAAAGGTCATAACATCATGTATCTGTTACCTCTCAGTGATAGATGGTGGTTGGTTTAAACATAGCTAAAGACCATGAATCTTAATATGAGAAGGGTCTGCTGGAAGAGGATGTGATTCTAATGCTATAGGGAATTCCAGGAACTTAATGTTTTAGTCAACCGTCTGCCTCATAGGATTCTGACTGTGGATTTAAGGGCAAGATGTATCTTCAAGGGGAGTGATTGAATAAAAACATATGATATTTAATGTGATATATTTAAAGTGAGGTTTGGGCCAACACACTTTTAATAAGATATAACAATAATGTGTACATTTCTAGCCTTTTTATTTTAGTATCTGTTATGTTCTAATGTATATTAATAACATTAAGGCCTTTACTAAAAAATACTTAGTTTGTCCTTTACCGACCCTAAATTTTTGGTTGGATTGGTAGGTAGGAAATATATTTTTTTTTTCAAGAATTATCCCTCAATTAGGTAGATCCAGTAAAACAACTTGTTTGTTCATGTATATATGAATTGTATTTATCTAATATTCTATGATTTCAACATGTTCTTAAAGCAATATTATTAGCGTAAAGAAACTACTGGGAAAAAATATGATGAATGGTCATGACCAATAAAAAACACCACATATATTTTTGGAATAAAATGTTTGAGTAGTTGGCATTTTTTTGGGTTGGTCGGTAAAAGGCAAAACAAACATAATTTTTATTTAGGCCTAAATATAATCTGAGATGTAAATATTTTACAGAAAGAACAAGAGAAAAGTAAAGATACATTTGAACAAGAAGAGAAGATGATGGTATCAGCTTGGTATAATCTGGTAGGTTTATTATCATGTTTATATATATGTAACCATGGCAACTGATATCTGTGAAAATATAACCATGGCAACTGATATCTGTGAGAATGTTACCATGGCAACTGATATCTGTAAAAATATAACCATGGCAACTGATATCTGTAAAAATATAACCATGGCAACTGATATCTATGAGAATATAACCAACCCCGGTTGGTAGCACACCGGGATTTAGAATCTAGTGTCTCGAAGGGGGTACGGGTTCGAGTCCCACCCGGTGAGGTTATACCTTTCCATGAAAATTTGACAATAATGTCAATATTCCTCCATTAATTGGATAATATGGAGAAGTTTCCAGCCTTGTGGAAGGGTAGGTGAGAACTGGTTAAAGACAAGGGTCCAGGAAAGCTAGGTTAGGCGAGCTGGACTCCGTAAAATGATCTAAATTGTGTTGACACGGCGTTAAAACCCAATTTAAAAAAAAAATATAACCATGGCAATTGATATCTGTGTGAATATAACCATGATAACTGGTATTTATGAAATACCATACCCACCTTAATTTTCATATAAATATGAATGAATTAATATTCACAGATAATTGGGTGTAAAATTATGTAGGTAGCCTGTTAGGAATAAAAGATTTGTGAGTTATGACTAATGTAAGTTTGTAAGTTTTTGAAACTATTTTCACAATGACAAAATGTGAATTTAAGCTAACAGTACAGTAAATTTAATATACATATTTCCTATGTATCTATTTAAGGGTATACAATTACATCGTCAGGCAGCTATAGATAGATTAGAGAATCAACAAGGTCAAGCATTTTTATCACGACAACGACAAGCTCATCTACGGGGTCAACAACGTATACCAAACTCTCATAATAACCCTTCAAGGTGATTACTTTATATCTAGTAACAAAGTCTTGTGATATTGTGTTGAAGAAAATCAAATAATAAATTTTATATAAATTGTTTGTATTCAATTGATGAAATTGTTCAGTTGTGTCTAATAGTTGAAATATCCATTGCTTTGTTTACTTTTTTATTATTTTTATTTTGTAGAACTTTTTTATGTTTATTTCATTTAAAAATGCATTTTTTATTTCAATTATGAGGTAAAGTTCATCATTTTTTCAGTTTACATAGACTAATTGCTTTATTTTCGTCCATACATTTGTTTGAAGATGTCATTTGTTTTAAATTTTTATCATTCTCAATTAGAAATACGATATTGGTTTAAAATAAAGTATACAAAGTAACTCCTTTATCATTTATCGGCTTTCATTTAAAGATTTTATTTGAATCCATTGAGGACTAATCATACATCTCATAGTCTAACCATATGTCCTACTATAAATGTATTACATGTTACAATAATGTCATGTGTTCACAAGTCTATCTATATATCATGGTTGTAGTATTGTAGCATGTATCCATAGTTACCATTATAAATGTTAGACATGTTATATTAAGTATGTATATAAGATATTGTAACTCCTTTGTGGTAATTCTTGAAAAATCTAGTTGATTAAGTCTGTCCCACATTACAATATTCATTTAGGTTTCTTTTGTTACTGCTTGTAATTTCTCCTACTTTACCAGAAGAACTTTATTAAATGCATGAAAGCCAGCATCAGATTCATGGTCAGTAAAACTTTTATGGATAGAATTGTTACCAACCTTTATTTTCAAACGTAACTGTTGCTGTATCAACCTTTATAGTCTTTATTTTTAATCCCTTAGTCTTATTGACTTAACCCAATAGTTTTATGATAGATCTATATACTGTACATTATACATACAGTATCGTCTATGATTTGATTAGTGAGTTAGTTAACATTTCTTTCATTTTCTACTGGTAACTATGGGTGACTAATGGGATTGTGTGTAGTTTGCTTGCTTCTATTTATTTCTAAAGACTTAACAGCATGATTGGTGGTTCGCTTGATTATATGAATATATATATCTTTTTAAAGGATCATGTATCATTTGGTTAATAGCTGAAATTCTACTTTCTTTTCACAAATTTTCTTAACCAAAAACTTTTATATGAAGACTTGATTAATAAATTTTCTCCTTGTGGCAAATGGCCTCAAACTAAAACTAGTTGAAGAGATTGATTACATTAACAAATATGGTTTTTTTATTTTGATCTTGGCTCTATTGTCTTATATTAACAATATTTACATATTTTAATAAATGTAACAAGACAACAGACCATCAACCATGCTGAGGATGCTTAGAAGTCTGTGTGCTTGCAGTGTATCTGTCCTTTAAATGGTAGTGTCCTTTTTGAGAATCTCTTTACTCTTATTGCTAAATAGTAGCCGCTGATTTGACTTTATTGTTTTTGTTGTTTTTTATAGTTTAGTAAAATCTATTTGGGGAAGATTTTGGTTCAATCAATTGACATAATTAAACAAAGGAGTTTAAGAGAGTCATGCCAAAAGTATAGAAAATTTTATACTGCAAAGTTGCTGGTCTTAAAGTTGCCAGTCTTAATAATACAATGGTTGCTGTATTACATGTAGCATATCTCTTCCTCAGGTGATATATAAAGGATAAAATCAAGTAGAATCTAGTGTTGAATGATGGTTACATTCATTGTTAGATTCCATAGAATTGAAAATTTCAGGAATTATATATTTAAGGAAGTCACAAGCCCATCATTAGCTCACTCTCACCTCCTGGCTGGATTATTGGGAGAAAATCCACATACTTCACCTTTGATGAAAAACAAAGAAAAACCTTTTGATTCATCTTGTATTAAAATCAACTTGAATTTTGCCGAGGATAATTTAGAGGACACACCATTGACATTTGAAGATAAACCAGTCGAATATGATAACATTTCAACTGTAAGTCTGTGTGAAGATAAGTTAGCTGGCACACCTCAAGGTAGAAGAGGTAAACCAGTCAAATATGGCCACTGTTCACCTGTAACTAGTCTACGTGAGCAACCAATCAAATATGAGTGCTGTTCCCCTGTAACCAGTCTATTTGAAGAACCAGTCAAACATGAGTGTTGTTCCCCTGTAACCAGTCAATTTGAGGAACCAGTCAAACAAGGTCGACATTCAACTGTTACCAGTCTATTTGAGGGACCTATACATTCTGAGTGCTGTTCCCCTGTAACCAGTCTATTTGAAGAACCAGTCAAACATGAGTGTTGTTCCCCTGTAACCAGTCTATTCGAAGAACCAGTCAAACATGGTCGTCATTCAACTATAACCAGTCTATTTGAAAAACCAGTCAAACATGGCAGACGTTCAACTGTAACCAGTCTATGTGAGATAATTCCAGATACTCCTGATGTTATGACTACACCATGTAAAAGGCTGAAATATGAAAGATCAGAATTACCTTTACTTAGTAAATCTAAATATCTTCATCTCTCAATAGGTTATTCTGTGACCAATGATGACATGTCTGCAACAAACAATGCACAACTTGTTAACAATCCAAAACATTCTGACCAGAGACCATCCCAACCTATATCAGACTCTGATTTCATTGCTATGTTAAACAATTGTGATGTCATTGATGATGATGTCTCAGGTGATGATGTCATAGTTGATGATGTCATATTTGATGATGTCATAAATGATGATGTCATAGATGATGATGTCATAAGTGATGCTGTCATATGTGATGATGTCACAGGTGATGTCACTGATGACATCACTAAAGAATCTAGTACATTACAGTCTATAGATATGTCTTGGACACATATAGATGAATGTTTTGCTGATAGTGATGTTGTTACATGTACAAGTATTGATCTAGAAGATACGTTTGCCATGTTAGAACAAGTTGAAGAAATTTATCAAATTGATGAAACAATTGATGATGTTAACCCTTCAGTAGATCTGAAACAAGTAGAGTGCGGTGATATAAAAAATGACATTAATGTAGAAGATGAGGATTGTCATGGTGATTGTGTTGATGACTTTGTACCAAGTAAAGAATCTGTTCTAGATAACAGAGAACCATTGACTCCAATAAAACTTTCTATAGAAAATAAATCTATCCATTTACAATCTCCTTTTATAAAAATGATTCCTACTGATCGTGTAACAAGAAGGAAAGCTAGATATAAAAACAAGATAATTACAAATTCTGATAAAGAAAATACACATATTATAGACTGATGTTACTTTGTCTTCAAAGAGAATGTATTAGAGTAGAGAATCGTGTAGAACTATCATCATCAGTCAAGTTAGCTGTTATATAATGTATTGTATGAAATGTAATGACGCTTAATATATGATTGATATTTTTTTATTATGAAAAGATTCTTCCCTTAACAAATTTGATGTAGTGCACAATAATTCAGATCTGGAATATATAATCTCCCCTTGTTTGTTAGCATGAAATATTGTCAGACTTTACTGAAGACATAAACTATCAGACATTTGTTATTAGATATGTTTAAACTGTCCAACAAATAATGAAATTGTTATGGAATTGATGATTGATGTCATATTTATTGAAAATGGACCCAGGTTCATGGCACGATAGAGTACATGCAGTATTTGAATCTAGTATCTTGTAAGAGTTGCTGGTTCAAACCTCATTGTGGCTGGTCATACCCTTTCACTGGAAGTTGACAAAAAAGTTCATCTTTCTTCATTGATAAGGTATATGAAGAATTTGTTGACCTTGTAGAAGGGGGTGAGTACTGGTAAGATCCAGGAAAGCTATGTAAGGTTTGCTGGATATTGTAAATTGACCATAATGAGTTGAATTTTTTTTTATTGAAAATGGTTCACCAGCTATTATAGATACATGTACTTATTGTGTATTGAATGTCTACAAGGGCTATATAACTGATGTCTGGTAATTTAATGTTCAAGATAAAGTTTATATATTATAATATACACCATATACACATATGCATGTTAAACTTGTTTTGCTTGATTTTTATTTTCAGTGATTTTCTTGACTACTAACATTTACACACCAAAGATTTCTGATGATACACTTAGTGCACATGGTGATAGTATGGTTGCCAGGGTAGTCTAGTTGCCAAGTAATATGGTAGCCAGGGTAGTCTAATTGCCAAGTAATATGGTTTGCCTTGGCAGTTTGGTTGCCATGGTATTTAGTTGCCATGGTTGTCTGGTTGCCATGGTTACCTGATTGCCAATGTAACCAAATTGCCAAGATAGTATGGTTGCTAAGATTGTATGGTTGCCAAGGTTATCTTGTTGCTATGGTAGTCTGGTTGCCATGGTAATCTGTATTCAGTAGTGTATGGTAAACCAGTTGTGATATTATTGTTTGTTTTATTCTACGCACTCACTAACTGTCAAGTAAACTAACCTGCATGTTGTTTGCTGAATGATGTAGTTATTATGTTTGTGATCACTAGATGTAACACTTGTACCAAAGACAGTAAATTAATGACTATATACACATTTACTGTGGAAACATTGTGACTGTTGCATGTTTGACAATATGACATCAGGTAAAGTATTGAAATATGTGTGGTCCCCATAACCTGGACCCCATCTAGACCAACAGTTTAATGTAATGAAAGTTATGACTGGGATAGTGCTCATTGTTTTAAGAATGTTTGAATTCTGACCCATTATAAAACAATTCTTTTTTTACATATCTTAAAGCTGGTATCTTGACTACTTAACTTTAGAAAATCTCATTTTATGAAAATATAATGGTGTAGTGTTCTTGCATTTTAATCAGTTAATTTTTCAGTTGTATCATTATTTTGATAATCTAACAAGTTTATATGTTCCCTCATTTTATTGTTTAAAACACTTTTAATCATGTTTAATACTTAAATAATTAATTAATCATGTTAATATATTTATGAAATAATTATGTTCAAAGTTTAACTGTAAAAGTTTGGCATTGTTTTATTAAACAAGATGTAACAATATGTGTGGATATTTAAATCATATGTTGTGTATAACAACCATCTGTAGTCTCATGTATGTTATAGTAGGTTTGTTTACAATCATAATTCCAGGGTTTAGAGGAAAACTGTCTTAACTCAATATAAGAAAAGAATGAGTTACAACCATTTTGCGCTAAAGCCGCGAAATATGAATGCTTAGTTTAAACTAGAATAAACTTCGTAAAAATCAATGCAGAAAGTCAATATTTGATGCTGTATTTTCATTGGTTAAATTTTGTTTATGATTGTTACCATGCCGACTAGTACCAGTATGAGACTAGTGATCATTTTTATATAGTATACACCAATGTCAGATTCTATTGTGCAATCAAATATTTATTTCATCTAATTATTCTCATTTTCTCATTGAAAAATAAGATTTTTTTGTAATTCAACATTGATCATTTGTCATTTGTATTCACATGACTATTACTGTACCTTATTTATGTAAACAATGTGTTCAAGAAAAAGAGAAGTGACTTCTCCTTAAAATGTTGGTCTAACAAGAGCTCTAATATACTCTTACAGTCTGAATGAGTTGGCCAAAATGCATAAGGAACACACTCTTTTGACATCAGAACAAAGGGTTGTTTAATTAGATCATATGAAAGTGGTACAAGTGGGAAGCTGTTGTACAGCTAATTAATAACCAAGAACAGTTGTTTATATGTTGGAGTTAGTACCGGTTCATGCCCGGGAAGCAATTTTTGCATTTTATGACACATGTCCACCTGAACATTATCGTACAATAAGACATGTTAATTTTACCAGCTAAACTATTGAAACTGAAGTTACCAGTGACAAGTTATCAATGTTGATGTTTATAGATAACATTATTATTTCTACATGTATTGTCATAAAGTTTGTACAGTATATTTTCAACTTATATTTTATGTTTCTAAGTTGTTTTTTATGTTATTATGTATGAAAAGTATATTTTTGTTCACTGCCAGTTATAAATATGTAAAAGAATTTGAATATTTTGTTGTAGAATTCCCCTTAAGAATTCATCTGACATCTTGTCAGTCAGGGCATTTACAGAAAGAAAAAAATTCAGATACCGGTAGAATATCTGTTTTGTTGGTGACAGTGTGATGCTATATAACACAACTTTATTCTATAATAATCAGAGGAAATCTACTGTATTATTATATTTGTTGAAATGTGTGTGTTTTGAGAATTCTGCCAAAATTTTTCTGTATACTCATGTCTGTGTAAAGTGAATGACTGTGGAAATGAATTTTCTAAGTTCATGTTTTCAGTAGAATTTTTACCTTTTTTTACTTTATGTTTGAAAGAATTTCTTGCTATTATTTATCCTGTAGATATTTATATGTTCAGTAACTTATGTTTATAGTAACTGGTTTATCATATAGAAATTTACATAATAAAATCATCTATCATTAGTCTCATTATTTGCTCTCTAATAAACTTAAATTTTCCATCTTTATGTTTAGATATAAATTTCATGTGTGATACTTTTTATTAGCCGGATTTTTCAATGAAAATATTTCGACTTATAGTTTGGCATAACCTAGGAGGGCAAGCGTCTGGTGTCGTTAATAATTGCATTAAAGTTTTTTCTTTACCATATATTACTGCCATCTATTGTCAGATCTTTATGAAACTTTACACAATGATAACATACCATGTGAGGAACAGAATTAGAAAGTAACCACAACTCTACCTGGCTTTATAATGGATTATTTCCCTTTGTAATTTTTGGCATTAAAGTTTTTTAATATGTTGGATATCTCTGTCGTTTATGGTCATATCTTGATTAAAATCCGGCTTTAATGTGGTTTCTACATTATATGTCTTGTTTATATCTGAAACGTATTTCACTGTTTTGTATCAGAACAACATAAACGCTTGGTGTTTTGTCACCATTACAATTATATGATACAACTGGCTGCAGACTCTTCAATCAAAATAACTTATAGCTTTATTACTTGCTATCCTTACTACTCAATTTTGTTATTAGATTCATCATTGTTCATATGGTTTTTTTTGTTTAAACTTATTTCTAAGTACCTGGGTAGTGTATTATCAAAAATCTTACGATAATTTAGCAATACAACATAGTGTGATTTGCGAAAAAAATTTTTATCATGAGACCTTTGATAATAAGGGCCCATGTTTGGTACACTCTGGTCATGTTTGTATCATTATTATGTTTACTTTAGCTTTAAGTGATTCTTTGTTTCTTTATTTCATATTCATTCGATCATTTTGTACTCAGTTTTTTTACAAAATATATAAAATTTACCATGACATTGTCTTATAGACTTATTGTATATTATATAGCTTTATTATGCAGGGGTAGATTGATATAGAAGTTTCAACTAAAGGGGGGTAGGTCAGGACTTTTTTAGAATGTCTTACTTTAACAATCTCTAAGTTATTTAGTTTTCAATCTAGTCTTAGATGTTGTATTAATACATGAAAAATGAGAATTTTTTTATTTGTCAAACAATTTATGATGAACAAAACCAAGATTGGTTGATTTAGGGAGCAGTGTCAAATTTATGTGGATAGTCTCACTATGACTGCTTTATATACATGTGTATCTTTTAAAGCTTTCAGCGTCTGTTACATGGGGATCTATTAATTCCCTTGGACTTTATGTATTTACTGCTTCATGTATTTGATATTATCATAAGTTTAAATATCTGGTCTGTTTAAAATATATATAAAAAGCTAACTATTCAGTCAATTGATTATTTTTGTAATTTTTCATTTTTTGGTTTAAAATTCATACTCAAAGGGTAACTCTACTTCATATTTTTCTTTTCTCTGTGTGATTTGTCTCCCTTGAATAAAGCATTGTGTGTATGAAATATTAGAGAAAAATATGTAAAATAAATTTAAATATGAAGTTAATAATTATGTAATATTATTATCAAAATATAAAGTGATAATTAGATTTTAGTGTATATAGTAGTGAAGAGTTATCATCATTGTTGCCATGGTAACTTGTTTACAACTTGTATATAATATGTACAGACTTTATATAGATATATGTTATATTACAATCTATCATAAACATTGATATGTTAAATATTGAATTTTGTCATTTATGCATTTATAATATACATTATGTGACAATGATCACTAGTCTCATACAGGTACATATAGGTGTGTCTATAATGGTCAGAGATCAATTTACTCATTGATACATGATACAAGCAAACATCTTTTTTACCAATATTGCTGTAAAAAAGCATACCAAATAAACTTATTACTTTTGTTTATATACAGTACCAACCAAAAGTTCAGAGAGAAAAAAAAATATTACAATTTTTGAATTTTGATGATTATTTTAGTAGAATCATTTTTTTAAATATATTTATGTATGGTTTGCAATAAAATGAAAACAAATTTCATGAATGCTACACATATATAAGATTCAGCATCTGACATCCTTAAGTCTCCAAAACTATGTTTAGTTTGATTATTCTCGGTGCTTAATGCTATTTTTGTAGTCAGGTTAAAGTTTGTTGTTGTCAATACCTGTATGAGACTACTGATCAATGTTATATATTATACATCTTATCAAGGCTAAGGTTATATCAATTATTGATATATTTATTTGGTTGTCATGGAAACATATTTTGTATGTAAAGATTCCTGTATATGATATATAAAACTTTGCATGCCAGCAAAAACATTACAATAAACAATGCCCAATTAGTTACCTTGTTTACTTATCTTTGATTACATCTCGTCATTGTTTTGCCGGGGATTCAATCAATCTATCGAATCCGGATGGTTTATTTGTCAACTCTGCCGTCGTCCCAGGGCCTGGGGTAGACAGCAAGCAGTTAGATCTTCTTACATCTGACCTCCATATAACCTTGTCTAAGGGAGCACTATATTGCAGGTTACAAGTCTTCAAATCTGCTTTCACACATTCTAACCAGGACTTTCTTGACCGTCCACGTTTACCAGAGGATTAAAAAAATATAGGAGCAGTGGTAGGACACTGACTAAGGAATCAAGAAGTCCCAGGATCGAATCCCACTAGTGGCACTGCTAATTTCCTTGAGCAAGAAATTTACCTATAGTTGTTCCACTCCTTCATGTGTAAATAGGTACTGTGATGGATCACCTACAAACTACTGTATTCACTTACTAATTGAGAGTCCTAGGATTGTGTCCAGCAACCCGGGACGATAGCGCAGTTGGTAGCGCGCTGAGATTTGGAATCTCGTGCCCGAGGGAGTGCAGGTTGGAATCCCACCCGGGGAGGTTATAATATACCCTTCCATGAAAATTTGACAATAATGTCGATTTTCATCCATTGATTAGATAATATGGAGAAGTTTCTGGCCTTGTGGAAGGGTAGGTGAGTGCTGGTCCAGGAAAGCTAGGTTAGGTGCACTGGACGCCGTGAAATGACCTAAATTGTGTTGATACGGGGTAAACTCCAATAAATAAATAGATTGTGTCCAGGTCTCAACTGTGACTTTGTTTTGAGAATGCAGGCATTTGTCTCAAAAATGTAAGAGAGACTGGGGAGCATATTGACAACAATCTTACGATAATTTAACAGTGCAATAAAGAGGGATTTACGATTAAAATCGGTCTTAAGATGCTTGATAGTACAGGCCCCTGGTTCTTTGAAAAGTACGTGGATTGGTTGACATACTTAGTTTTAAATATAGGTTGAAAGTGAAAAAAACCTTTCAAAATGAACTTGTTATTTGATCAGAGACATTAACACCAAAATCTTTGATTTAACCTATATGTATAAAACCTATAGATTCATTGTTCATGAAACAATTCTATACAATGTTCATATTACAATATATCGATAACAATATGAAACATTAGACTGGTAGAGTGAAAGTTTTCAACAATAAATAAAACTATTCTATCTTATTGTTCCTGTCAGGGATATAATGAAAACAATTGATTTACCAATGATTGTCAACTTGTTAAATAAATTATAGAAAATATTTGTAATCTGATACAATAATTGTCTTTAGTTGAGAATTACGAGTGTAGAGGTTCATTTGTTTCAAGGGTGGATTTTAGTGTGATGGATGTGGGTTGGTCTATATTTTCCCGAGGGTGGTTCTCAAAACTTATTATCATTTTAACCCTTTTGCATGTAATTTGAAAGTTCCAAGATTTGTTGCTAACACCCTCCTCTGTTGAAAGAATGGTAATTATAAGTTAAAAGATTTATTATACTGTGAAGTTCGTCTATAAACACCACCTTGGCTACTGCAAAATCATACAATGTTTGACGTTTTTTAAGTTTTATTTGGGAAAAAAATGTTTCTACATTAAGATCATTTCACAATTACGACCGTTAATTTCGATGGTCCCAATCGTGTTTAAAATGGTTCTATACTCTCTGATGACATTGCACAAAACATAAACACTTGATAAAATCGGCCACAAAATTTTACCCAGATGAAAGTATCAAAACTTGTTCTAATCGCAGCAAGATGTTTGTTGACCACCCAAATATAAATTAAATAACTATGTAATTAGGACACTGGGGCCTGTATAACCATGCGTCTTAAATCCTTCTATATTGTATTGTAAAATTATCGTAAGACTTTTGATAATATGCTGCCCTGGTCACTACATGTAAACACTATACTCTATTATAGACTGGTCAGTATTTGAATGGTCTAAATGATAATTAAACTTGTAATGGATACCTGAGGTCAAGGTAGATCACACTGTTGTACATGTACCCTGTCATCTTCTCACCAGGGTGTTAGTGTACTGTGTAATTATTGCCATTAAAAAGATATCATCACTTTCACACGGACACAAATATCACGTAAAATATTGATAGAAAACTATTATAGTTTGTTCATATTGACCACAGAAGTGGGATACAGCGTCAGTACCATATATCTTGTTCGTTTTGACCTGAGAAACAACACTACTCATGGGCCTTTACAATAAGGGCCCATACATTATTATAAATAAGTTTTTTAAATTGAACAGGAATATGAGTATCACATTCCAATAATTTTTTATCTCTTTTTTAATCTTCGGCGCGATATGACCTTTCTGTGTAGGTGCGCCGTAAAACCAAAACAAACAAACAATCTTTTGTAATCATTTATTAAATTCCACCCTGTATTAATCTACCTCAGATCAACCTGACCAAGCTAAAATTGAGAGAGAGTCTGGTAAGTATAAAGAAAACGTAATGATTACAATATCGCTGTGGAACATTTTGCAAGATAACTAATTCATTCAATTACAAGTTTGTACCTTAGAGAACATCTTGTGAGCAAACATTTGTATCATGTCTGGATGGACTGTACGAAACTTTAACTGATGTTGATTATAATAAATAAGGAAACTAATCTAGAAACGAACACAAAATTTTCTGGAAGCAAAACACTTAGTAAACTACATTGTATATCAACATGTGTTTCAGTATTTTCAGTTTACAGAATTAATACTGATTTCAGTATTTTAAGGATAAATTACTATAGATCTACATGATTTATATGAAATCTATAGATCTACATGATTTATATGAAATCTGTATATTACAATATTTTGAAAGTAGGTTTTAGTATTTCCAAACTTTCACCTTCCATCCATGTATCAATACAAACCAATATTAAAACGTTTCTCTTATGAAATAGATTAGATTTCGCTGACATGATTTATCTGTTTGATTTGTAAAATACTACAAATAAAATGTTACATATTGAGGTGAATGATGGCAATCAACCATTAATAATGTTTTAAATGTTAACATGATCCATATTCAATGGTGTTGTACAAAAAGACAAATAATAACAATAAGTAAAAAAAAAAAATAAGTAAAAACCCTCCACCACAAAAGATACAATTACGCAAAACAAAAACAAAAATATCACACATGATGTTATATAGTGTGATTGTCAATTTGTGCATTTTGTTTTTCATTTATCAAGTTAATAGGACCTACATTAATCACAGTTCATGATTTGACTTTATTTTTACATTTGTTTTTATTAATTTGATATTGAAAGTTGTTGCCCTGAACAGTATGCATTTTGTAACATGATGCTACTGTTGACCGGACTTGTTCTGAACAGTGTAACATAACGCCCAAAAAAATTCAAGCCCCAAAATACTAAAAAAAAATCAAAACGCTGAAGGCACTGAATTTGTTCGGGTTTAAAAAGTAAATTGAGATTTTCGGCTCCAACAACATTTGTACACAAAGAACAGTTCAGTGATATTAGTTTGATACGTACAGGTCGTCAACGTTAACATGGCGTATATAAACACAGCCAGTTTAATAACTCACCAATATTTAGGGATAGATTATTTTTACAACTTTATGGTTAAAATTGTTTCACTTATATTACAAAAATACCATTACAAAAAATAATAATTTGAATTACACTATTTTAAATAAATGTTAAATGTCAAAGTAGTGTGTTTAAATCAGAAAAATGCTATTAATTAGCTTATTCACCTAGCTATTTAGTGGACAAGTCCATTGTCTAAAGTACAAAACACATATGACATAGAATACGACCTGTTATTCTACAAAAAGACAATACTTCAATTTAAAGATTCTTAAACAGAAAATACAATATATCTAAAACATTCTTATGTAATATTACACCTCATTTGCATAACGTCCTCTATATTTAATGTGACGTCATCCGGTCCATAAATCGCATATTGACCGGCTAGCCAGTCCATGATTTTTATATTGACCGTTTATGACGTCATCCAGTCTTATTTAACGCGATCTTCATGTTGTGCTAATTACACGGCAACGCAAACTGACGAAATGGCTAAGTCGATTAACAAAAATGAAATATAACAAGAAGAGCATGTTATCTTGCTGCGTTGCGTGAAAATGAAAGTCAGACTGGGGTTTTAGATATTTGACATACTGAAAAATAAAATAATTATTTGAAAACACGTTATCATACACGTAGTAAAATGTCAGCAACATGAGTGGTGAAAGATCAGTGTTTTATCCTCGAATGCAAATGAATGCCAATTCATAAACTTAAATAATTTTACATGAATATTGTCAGCTTTCGCACCAGTCAATTCTGAAATTATAGCATGCAGTATTTTATTCACCTTTGGCATTGACGGTTTTATCACTGACTTCTAGTTTTTTTCTCAAAATTGATTTCTTGGCAGTATTTGTTGCGCACTTTTTACTATAATATTCGTTAAAATTATCTGATGTCCAGTCTTCGGGTACACAATATATAATGAGTTTTCTTTGGATCATTTTAACTAAACTCTTTTCATTAACAGTACATGTATACATAAAAATGAATTAACCCTATTTAAACGTTATTAAAAGTTATTCAGTCGCTATGATCTGTAACAATTCAGCAACAAAATCCATATCCTCCTTGTCCAATTTTCCTGACTGTCTAGCCTTCTCATCATTAAAACAAATGCAATGGAAATCTCGAAGCTTAGCAGTGACTTCCGTGATATCTTGAAGTTTAACAACCAAAAAGTTGCCGTATTCTCTGTCACATAAGTCATCTAGAATAAGATCAATGTTTGTATCAAAATTGTCCATGGAAAGATTTCCCATGGCTTCATCAAGACTGGAACTATCAACAACAGATGATTCCTCATTATTACCACCGACTACAACTATGTAGTGTATCATGGTCGACTTATTCTCATCAAAAGTCATTTTGATAGTAGGTTGACATATGCGAATAATCACACCAACTTCATTCAACAGAGCAGCTATAGTGTCGGCTGCATGTTTTGAAGACTCATTATCAAACATAAGTGTTATCCCGGTTCCATGTAAATTAGCCAAGTCATTAGTTAATATATCTGTGAATTGTTCTTCATTCTTCAACTGCAACTTGTTCTTCTTCAAGGCAAGCGCTTCTATAATGCGAAATCGCCCAAGCAATGATTGGTTGCATGCATGTGCCTGTAAGCCCCCTTGAATTAATACATTTGCATATAAGTTTTCATCTATAGCTTCAAATCCTCCAGGGATGCAAGTTATTAACCCAATAACAATTGCCGCGTCGTCAAACTTTTTTGCCATCAATAGCTCATTCAAAATATCTGTTATCCTTTGATCGTTTCTACTGAGGTAACCGCTGACATTTCTCAATCTCTCAAGAATGTCTAGCGCTTCCTGAGATCGTAGTCTCTCGTACAGAAATGAAAGCTCTGTACAATCAGATTTGGTTCTTGCATTACCAATAAATAATTGGTTCAAAGTTGGCATAGATAACCATAGCTGTGGTAATGATGGAACCATTCTCAAAAGTGAACAAGACATTTCCACTGACTTCTTAAATGACGACTGCATCTCAGTTTGGAACGCCTGTCTCTCTTCAGAATGTAAAGTACATGTACCAGTTCTTATGGCATCGTCTATGCAATATCCTATTTGCTCATATGCGTTTGCGACATGCAAACAAGTTCGAGGACCTTCCTTACTCTTAATTATATGTTCAAATTTTTCTTTAGCTTTCAAATGTTCTTTGAGTTGGCGATACGTTAAGCCATAATCGTAAAACACTTCCATATGTTTACTGTCAAGCTCAGTTGCTTTATCTAGATTTTCCAATATGTCATTCATTCTAGGGTTGTTTCTGTAATGTACAAGAGTAACGTTGGGTGTCTTTTGACATTTCATCAGAGTGACAATATTCTGATTTGGTACCGCTTCAGATTTTGGCTGGATTTTTATTTCGTCCATCTCTATTTCTCTCTTTTTGGCCAACGCAAGACGATGATAACCTTTACATGTTTCTCTCAATCTAACAGATCTTTCTAAACATTGGATTGATTGTGGAACTTTTTCTTTGTAATACCTAAAAAATTTACCAACAAAATCCAAAGTATATACATCACCATACATGTAACCAAGTATGTAGGCATCTTCTAATGCTGAGAGTGGTTCTCGTCTAAGTCGAACAAATTTTTCTTTTCCGCTGTATGTCCTGCATACTTTGGCATACAGTATTCGGCCAATGTTAGCATAACATTTGCCTTGATATTTCATCGCAGACTTATCTCGTGTAGAGAGTTTCGTAACCGATCTTAATATTTTTAGTTGTTTGTCTTCGCCTTCACTATCGCTGAATGTTTTACTAATCTTCTTTTTTCTATGTAGCAGAAGAAATAAACCAAATGACCACATACAGAAATACTTATCGTATTTGTCCGATAGTTGTCTCCTATTATACTCATTTAAAGCGTTCTCATATTCATTTACTGCTAAATCATACGTTTTAAGTCTAAATCGAGCGTAAGCATAAGCGAGTTCACCTTTGGCAACCAGAAGTTCTTCTTCTTTATCCGGAATTGCATCAATGGTAGAAATGACTTGAATGGCATCCGGATATTTTTTTTCTTTGAAGTAAAACCATGCTTTATTTGAAAGGGCCAACATGTTGGTTGGATGTTGTGTTAGTACCTTTTCGTTTAACTCGTACGCTCTCACGTTCTCTCCACTGACATAATATGCGTACGATACTAAATTCTGATTTCTTGATTCCTGCACGTCAGTATCTTCAAAACCTTCATATTGAAGTTTATTTACGGATAATTGTTCATTGGTTATTCCGGCTGTTGGTAATGCATTAAACAAAGAGGGAAAATGTTTAAGCTTATTTTCTACATTTGCTTTGTCAGACATCTTGATTTGTTCAATATGTCTTGAATGGTTCTTGTCTGAAAGTAAATGATCGATTTTTATAACATGACAATAGAAAACACTCACCGAAAGAATGCATTTCATCTCTACAAAAAGCTACAAATAATACTTTTTGTGGGTTGAACGCTGTAACAACACATCAGATATAACGGCGGTCAGTCAACCTTCTCATCGTCCCGAAAAGGCTACATCACTAGATTTAACTGCTAACCAATTGTTAGGCGCATAGTTGTATTACACACATATATAATTTATATATTTATACTCAGTAAATTTACTCTTTTTATTGTTAATATTTCGCCTAAAAGGCTATGTCAAACTATTTAAAACACTTTTACTACATTTTTTCACATTGAAATTTGAAATGACGTCAACAAACAGGAAATGACATCATGACGTCAATTTGACGTCAAGACATGAACTTTGGCGCCAAATCCTCAAAATACAGAATATAGTGCCATTTACTAATACCATTTATGGAAAACCAATGCATATCATGCGGCGATGATTTTTTTTAAAAAACATGGTGGGGATGATGACAATGTCTGTGGAAATTACAATTATTGCAGACAATGATGACAATAAATGATAAATGATGTTACTGCTACTGCTGTTGGGGATGACGCTGTTGATGATGATGGTGATCATTTTTAGAGCCTTTTAGGCGAAATATTAACAATAAAAAGAGTAAATTTACTACGTTTTATTTGATGTCCCTTTAAGGACTAGTACTGTGAACTATATATTTATATATATTAAAAAGTTCAGAATTACACGGTATCCGTGTAAAATATACAAAAAGTAACTGGAAGTCGACTCTTGTGGGTTTTGTTTGCTTTTCTTCTTTATCATTGTATAAAAAACCAAAAAAAACCCCGTTAATATAAACCCCAACCGGTTTCAGTATTATCGTCAGGGGTATGTATGGTAACAACGTCATGACGTCTTTATTTCGTGATGTCATAATAACTTGGTATTATATATATAATTTTATGTAATTATGTATGCATGTATATGTTTATTCAAGGTGTTTATTTAATTCTGGTTTGAATATTTTTATAAAAAAGACAAGGTAAATGACATTTATACGTAACCGATTTTTATTAGACCTAGTGCAGTCTAAGCAGCACAAAATTGTCTTTTAGCGGTAGTTCTGCCAACCCAACAACGGTTCTAAATTTCTAGATTACCTCGAATATTTTCCAAAAATCTCTCAATTCGTTCAAAACCTCGAGGTAATCTAGCAAACTAGCACCGTGGTGGTGTTAGTAGAACTACCGCTAGAAAGAAAACTTTTTGCTACCTAGACTGCACTAGGTGTGATAAAAATCGATAAAATGTAAATGTCATTTACTTTGTCTTTTTCATCTTAATTTGTTGATCTGGTCGTCATTCTTATCGTGTTAGGAACCATACAGGTCACGTGATTCCCCACACTGTTAAAGTGTCAGGCCTTATTTTGAATTATTGAAATTGTATCTTAGATCACATGATACAATATCAACATGTTTATGATCAACATACATGAATAATATTGAATTTCTTCTTTCGAATTTGATCTATTTTCACTCTCTTTTATGTATTTATACCCCCGCTTCGAAGAAGAGGGGGTATACTGTTTTACCCTTGTTCGTCCGTGCGTCCGTCCGTTACAAAATTTCCGTCGCAGTTTTCTCAGCAACTATAACATGCAGCAGCCTAATACTTTGCATATTGCTTCATCCTATAGTCCCATGTGGTGTAAAGCGATTTCATGCTCCTTGCTCATCTACTTCCTGTTTGTCGCATATTTTTAGATTTTTGCGGGGGTATCACTAGTGAGCATTAGCTCACAGATTTACTTGTTATTTTTGTTTTACGCCGTTCACAACCGTTGTTTCAAATTTAAGATTATACATGTATTGTATAATTACTAGGTATATACATCAAACAATAAACATAATTCAAGTGATAAATAATGGTAAGCATGTTATGCATTTGGTTACTACATTTTTCTCAACAATTATTAAAGATAGAGACTTCCTTAAGGGTTCATCAATTGTTAAAATTGACAATAACTAATAAGTGAATGGGGTTACTAAATAAATAAAAAATAAACATAATTTCTAATATTTTTATACATTGTCAACACATGTGTCCTCTTTCAGTTTGTGCCACAGGGGTATAGGGGCGGATCCAGGATTTTTTCCAGGGGGGTCCGAACTGTTCCAGGAGGTCCAAACTTTCGAATCACAACCACATTACACACATTTTGCAGAATAATGCAACATATTAATAATGAAAACTACATAACCATTAAATATACTTTAAGCACCGAGAAAAATTGTTTTATGCAACTTAAAAATGACTCACAGTCAAGAAATACACTCATGGACAGGTACATTTTCCAAATTCTAGGGGGGGGGGGGGGGTCCGGACCCCCGCTAGATCCGCCAATGGGGCCTGATTAAAATTTCCCTTCTTATTGTTTTCTCAATGTATACAACATGAGGGAAACATTTCATTGGAAATATTTTTGTGTGACTCATCAAAAGACATAGTTAACTGTTACATAGACATATATCAACATTTGGATTTCTAAAAAAGTAGGTTTGATAATTTGTTGGGCTCACAACAGGAAGGCTATTTCAAATTAGGAAAAAGATTATATTTCATTCTAAACACGTATTTTGTTTAGCGTTTTATTATTCCCCGGTCATGTCAATTGATACACTTGATGCATCTTTTACCAAATATATAAAAAATGTCAGAAATTATGGTTATTTTTCTCTCCCATTAAGTTATCCCACCCACTTAATAGTTATTGTCAATTTCAACAATTGATATACCCTTAATCAGATATTGTGACGCTACATATAACTGTATGTAATGCTTTCTTACCATTCACATGAGCCGATATCTGCTTAACATAGGAAGGAAATTGACAATATTCACATAAATAAATGGTAAATGTTTGATTTACCTCGTTATTTGGCACAATCCACTCGAAGAAGGATTTTCCGAAAATATTACGGGGAGACAACTGTTGAAACTTCTAAACATTATCTTCAATACTTGATTAATTGTCCGTACTAAGGTCTGTCGTCAGCTAATATTATATTGCTTTGACCTACCAGCTGCACAGTTCAGTCAGCTTTGAAAAGATGAAGCAACATTATGTTACTAACAACAGGGCTGCGAAATTAATGTAATGAGTTGGTATTTTGAAGAAATATCATTGCATCCAGTGAGTTTTGGTCTAGACACGATCTTTCTGCTGACAGGATGTCTCTTGAGATTGAAATTATCCGTTCAAAGCTACAGTTCTAAGTGGCCTGAGCAACCAATATTAAGCAACTAAATGACGCGCACTAATGTGCGAGTCTAAACCAGTTTGCTTTTTAATTATAGCAAATGATTGGGATGTTTTGGCATCACTCTGTAAACGTTCAATTCTTTATAGGTCATTTATTGAGAGCTTCTTCTGTTGACGGTATTAACTGAATGGTCAACATCACTTTAAAAAGCCGCCATCAGTGTTTTGGCTCTCTTATGTGATGGTTCACCAATTTCACTTTTGTATATCACTTAAATACTGATTGTAAGTTACCAGAGTAATTGACAACGAAAGTACATAAAGGGCATTCTAACAGCAACAGTTACTTCCCTTTGATTGAAAAGAACATAACATGACGTAACAGGTGTAAGACGTTTGCAGAAAGGAATGTCATATTTTGAGATTGTTCGTCCACAAATTAGACCATACAGAATCGGAAGCAGTAGAATTAATGCCGTCTACGAGTAGAGTGCTAATTTGGCGATACAAATTATCAACTGATTTGCAGGCCATGGATTTTATTTGTATGACCGTCATTGACCGATATTTTGTTCGATACGGAAACGTTCGATCCGATATATCTATCGAACCTACAATACCGGTATCCGATATATTTCGTATACCGGTGTAGAGCCCTACTAGTCGATAATTACGTGAAGTAAACATAAATCCACCTGTGTATAAAAATGGTATCGTTGTATTCTGTCTCAAGTTATCCTAAACGAGCTACACGACTTAAGGCAGAATACCCATAATAGCTGCTGTCAAACTTCGGGCGATGTCGGGTCATGTCGACAAATTACGGAAGAGGTTTTCGTCGGTGTCGTTATCATTCGATAAAGATCGGATATACTTTTTTGTTGTGCAAATGCCTCATTTTTCAAATATTATTAATACATTTCTTATATTACCTCATAAGATTAACAAATCTCAAAATTATTTGAGAAAATAGATAGAATTCGTGTAAAAAGTTTAAACCGGAAGTTTAAAAATCCAATTCAAACAATGGACGAAAAGATTCGTCCCCTAACTGATTCGTCCCCTAACAAATTCGTAATCAATAAGTTGTTGATGATTAAAGCAATTAGACCATAAAATACCATTATTTTATCATTAAATGGCCAATAATGGCGTTCAAAAATAAAATATATACTGTAAAGAAGTGTTTTCTTCATATTATAATGGTCACTAGAGTTTTGACATTTTTTCAAAAGGGGGGTCGATGTATTAAAATGGCTTTTTGTTTAGTTATCTGTGGTGAAAGTTGTTTTTCTTTGTTTAATTCATTGCCATACGGTATAAGGTAAATTATTAAATGTGTAATTTGGAGTGCAGAAACTGTTTTCATAGTCAAAAGCTAGGGATACAGACTTGTAGTTTTTAAAGCCGGTGAAAATCGTCACATTTTCTGTTGGGTCTCCCTATGATTAACTTGTTATATGTGTAAAAATACCAAGGTAAAGTTATTAAAGTTGATGTATTTGCATTCATTGAAGTATTGTGAATTTTATTAAACAACACTTATGAAAATTATTTGTTTAAGTAATTCATTTCAACATTTTAAAGACATAAACCCCTTCCAATTTATAGTGTGATTCTTACTCATAACTCAATTTTCAAAAAAATGTTATAAAAAATTTATTTGACGGTAAAAAGTTAAAAATTTTGCGAGTGAATCTAGCTTGTGATCCTGATTATATAGAAAGCAGCAAAAAGTTTATTCCTTGATATGTGTATTATGGGTATTCTACCTTAACATTGTTTTATGTCGATAAACCATTATCTTTACGATAACGACCTCCAAGATCACGCTGTTGAACTTGAGCGCCTTTTCGCAATTTTCGGGAAATGTGTTACCTTATGACCTCATGGAAAAACCAGATGACGTGGTGAAAATAACTAAATAAAGCATTTACGAAACTTGACGAAGAAAGGTATTCGGAAAAAACCGGATAGACAAATTTTACAGGAATGCTTTACAGCGATATTTTTAGAAATGAATTCAATGGGTCCGACAGGACTCACATGTTTCAAAACAATGGGTCCATGACGGAAACAATGGGTCCCTGCATATACAATCAAACATCCAGCTACATGTCTTTATGAACTTTCACTTTTAATAACAGTGTAAACTCAATAAATCATGTATCACTTTCAAAACTGCAGGAAAGCAAAACAATAAATTGAAATTAAGATTTCCATGTTTTATTGACTCAGACTCAGTCTGTACCAAATACTTAAAACTATCAGTTAAACAGGCATATATGGTCAGACTTTCTGTCTGTCCAAATAATCAGTTGACAGATGGAATAATTATGTAAAAATTGAAAAGTTGCTGAAATGTTTATATCATACACCAAACAAACTATGTATATTTTAGGATGCAAGCTAAGTCTTGTGTGTTTTTTTTTAATTTCTTTGGGTAAGAAATCACAAGAATTATCCAACATGTGTCTCTAACTCAGGCTTCAAAAGTTAATAGTCAATGACTCATGTAGCAACTTTTAAAGAATCAAAAATAGTTCTCAAGCAAGAGTCCAAAATGTTGTATAAATGATGGTGGAAATCAGTCCATAATAATAAATACTATTGATAATGCATTTAGTTGATATACATTGTATTTCACAACTCGTTAGATGCTTTTGTATACAACCACCAACAGTCATTTTATTTACCCTGAATGCATCTTTCAGTAATTCTGATGGTTTTTCATAAGAAAACTTGGAAATTACAATTATTTGATAACACAATTCACAAAATAAGTAATTTATTTACAGTTTAAGTCTGATTAAATATGTATTCTTATCAACTTATTTAACCGTATAAATGTCCATTCAGTTGACATATTTTTCAAGTTAATCAAGTTGATAAAAAATTGTCAAATGAAAATTTTTAAAATCTTTCTTTTTTTAAAATGTTCATAACGTATCGAGTATGAACATTATTGAGGACGAATGTTTCACGGCGCAGATCGTCATCATGTTAAAACAATGATACAGGATGGATTCAACGATCATATAATTTAGAAACCATCATGAAATGAGCTAGTTAGGGTCAGCTTTTATGCTTATTGACTTCAAGTTCATTAACAAATTGTAACCGTGGTAATAATTGATTAGGCACAATAAAAGTTTAGACCGTTAGAACTTTTACCATTCCTCACTCTGTATGACAGAGATTTGGTCGTAAATTTTCAATCAAAGTGCTTAACTAATGACCTCTTAGCGTTGCAATTTGAAAAGATTTATAACTAGCATCTCTAATGTACCAAACACTTGTTATATACAAGAAGAGACTGAACACCAGTATTTAACTAGAAAGCGAGGTGAAGACTCCTAAATTACGCCATCAATAAAGCCTGTTGATATCAACAACCGAATACAATATAAAAGTCGGTTTGATTGGTCACTGATAATACAGAACCAATGAAATATGTCGTTGTTAATTACAGCTATTAATAACGCAAAACTCTGATCAGAGTTGTCATTTGTTCCAGCCCGCCGATTTTTATTTTACTCGTCTACTTGCCACTTCCACGGCGTTATGCGTCCAGCTGGACGCACATGTCAAGAAGCCATGGGTTTTTATCTAAAATTGTGCGTCAGGGACGCGGGACGCAGAGGTAAAAATATCGCTGGCTTTATTAGGTCTGATGGTGTCAGCACATGTTTATTTTTGTTAACATTACGTTTTATATTGAATTGAGCCTAGCCAGTTGTTCAAAGACACTTGGTTTAATCTTTACTGTACCCTAAATTATCTGCACCGTATCTGTACAATGTGTTGACAACTTTATGATAAAGACTTTGAATTGTTTTTTATTCATGGCAAGTTTATATATGACATCCAATTATCGTCATGAATAATGTTTTACAATTTCAATATATAACCGTCCCATCCAGGCACGTAGGTAGCATTTTCAGATGGGGGGCTAATTTGTTCAGATTTATTTTAAGAAAAAGAAAACGTTTCCTCATGTTACAGTACTTATGTTTAAGTTTAATTTTACACTGCATTTGAGCATCTTGTTCCATAAGAAGTGTTCGCAATGTTGATATTGCTGAAAACCCCACATGAATCAATCAATTTAGTATGACAGATTAATTAATTAAAGATCCTTAATCACTAAAATGTTGAAAATATTGAGGGCAAAGCCCCCATAGCCCCCCTGTTCCTACGGGTCTGTCATCAGTTCTGTCAGTGATTTGATCAATTTGTGGTACATGTATAAAGAAAAGGCTTTTGTGCGAAAGTCTTAAAAAAGGTTTTGCAATAGCAAAATTCTATCGTAAAGCGATACTTAATCTTAAATGTTTTAAGTTACATTGATAACACAAAATAAGCCTATCTTAGAACAAGTCATTATTAAATATTCTTAGACGTATTCACGAAACAGTATTACCGTATTGTCCGTTTTTCTCAACTGTCAAAGCTTGAATAATTTCTGGATGACTGATTGCATTGTTTTTTGTACTGGAAGCCTAATTGGTATAAAATATATCTTGACTAAAACATATCATACGGCGTTAACAGCTTTATTCGATCATAAAACACACTTACAGAAACTCATGGATGTATCACGACAATAAATTTAACAAACACATTCACCGTAAAATTATTCATGATTTGACAGTTGGGAAAAAGCGAACAATACATTTAGTGAAATACTTGTAAAGCGGAACAAATAAGTTAAATATGAGCAAAATAGATTAATACAAATTTAACAAAATTGTTTCTTACCTTTGTATTATGATGCAGTCAGAGAAAGTGTAGAATAGCAAATGTGTTTTATCTAACGTCGTATTAGGTCAAGTGTTTGATCATGAGATCTTCATTTGGTTTTTCCGCTGTCCTATTTTTGATAACTTGAATCATGGGCGGACAAGCGTGTATGGTAGAAACTTAAACTTGAATATAAATTACGATACGCTAGAATTACGAAAGCGACTGTTAAAAGAATTATTGGCAACTAATCATGGACGCTTTAGTAATACTAACGCAACCAGTCAACCTACTCACTGTTTGTTTGCTTGTTTAATGGGTTTAACGCCATAGCAACATTTGTATAGGTTATATCACGGCGGTCAGTCAACCTACTCACTGTTCCTGGAAAGGCTAAGTATCTGGAATTAGTTGTAGCCCAACTATTAGACACATAGTTTCATCAGATCCTACATGATTTAGGATCAGTAGTAGGAGGGAGAGTGGCTGTTGAAAAAAAACTATTTTATGAACAAGCTCAACGAAAGTATGCCCAGCCCGGAAATCGAACCTACGACCCTCAATCAGTAGACTTGTGCGCTACCGAGTGAGCTCACCAGGCGTTTTTAGCATTATCATAGACATCATCACAAATTTTTGTTGATCATCTACATCATCATATTGTAATCAATATTCTCGGCATCTTGTGTTCCATACATATCAGCATGATCCGCAATCTAATTATGACGTTTTAGTTACAATGTCGGTCTTATGACAAATTTTGATTAGAAAACATTACACCAGCGGCCGATTGTATAAACGTTGGTTAAATTTATGACAAAGTTTTATTAGATATCATTAGATAAGGGCACTAAATTTGTATTAGTAAACATAGTTAAAATGTCCCTAGATTAACTTGGTATCAGTTTTCCGATAAACTCACCAATGGATGTTTATAGTGCACATCTATTTCGGGTTCAATAATAAAATATGTATGTATATGGTTACGGATCCCCTGAAGTGACATTTAAAATACTTTTTTTATTATCACAACTATTTTGTTTAAACGTAAAATTATTTCGTTCTTACGAAAAATTATTTCGTAATAATATTACGTTTGAACAAATTAATCATTTCGTTTAAGGTTCTGGAACTGTAATGGCGACCTTCCACAATTCTTATAATGATATTGTTTCTTGAATCTATACTATTAAAGACATTGAATAGTGAATTTTTAAAGAAATTTACCGTTTGTAGCTGGGACAAAAAGTGAAAAAACATTTTTTTCAAATTCTGCTATTTTATTTCCAAGTTTTATTTTTCCGGTTACTCAATCATGTCATGATAAATCAGAGCAATCAGATTACACTTTGGACAAATACTTATAAAAATACAGAGCTTTGCATACATGTACCCCCAAGCAAAAATCCGAGTTTTTGAGAATGTTAAAAAATTTACTCTATCTTTAAAAGCAAATATCTCAAGTTTAAAGTTGGTTAGACACATGCAACTAGTTTTGAAAATTTCTGCAGTATTAACTGCCCACATTATGAAATATTAAAGAAATGTTACCGTTTCTACAAATTTTTATAAGAATTTGTATGAGATTACTATACTGAAACTGCAAGAGATTTTATAGAGAAAAATAACATCAAAATGGTCAATTACAAATAATACTACTTTATACAAATATATCATCTATAATTGGTATTGGAGATGGAAAAAGGTATGTTAGACTCTGCATTATCATATAAAAACATTCTCTTCTTTGTTTTTGGCAAGCTTGAGGGAAGTATTTGGGCATTAAACCTGTACTAGCTATGATTTTTGCTGTTGTCGTTTTTTGCACTAACAGTTTGACACCAGAGTTAGTAATATTGGCATATTGTGTGCACTAGCTTTCAAATAATGCTGTTTTTTGTATTGTTTATTTTAAAAATAGATAATGATGATACTAAAACAGAAAATGTACAACGATTTTGTCTTCATATGCTGACTTTGGTACGATAATTTGTGGGAATTCGGCAATAAATCAATCTAAGTTAAATATATTTCAAATGTTTATCGATATTTGTGTAGTATAGTATGTCGGCCTAGTTGAGAAAAGCGTCTAAAAAGTGGTTCGCTGTACTCATAGGTATATCAGCAATATTTTGATGGTTTTTTATAGAAAAAAGTGTGCTCTTTACGAATCTGCCAGGTGATTTTTCATATTTTGGGGCAGGAAGATGCTATTGGCCAAAAACCGATGACGTCACTAATTTCTAAAAAATCGTCTTTAAACTTTAGAAACGCATTGCGCGCTTATTTTTCATGTTTCGAACAAATAATTTTGGTTCTAAATTATGATATGCTTTGACTATAAGATTTTGTAAATGTTTTGAAAATAATCGGGTGCTGGAAGCACTGATCATCAAAACAAGTGATTACGTCAGATTTTTACCATTTTCCGAGGTATAAGTTTCAAACGTCATTTATTCTATGTTCTAAATTATTTTTTAAAAAAGTCGAATGCACGGAAGTTTTGACCATACCATGAAGATAAAAAATATTAATTAGAAAAATACTTGATGATAAAACATAAGCTAATACCAGCTCCCTAACCAACCCTTACTAGTCACAGTTTTGTCTATAGCCCTGTAGTAAAATGCCATATTCAAGGTAAACCCTGTACTTGAGTTTCCACAAAGTTATTTTGCAGTTTATATGTCGTTGAACGGTGCTGAATGAGAATCCGAGTAACGACACCCTACATTACTTGAACAATTTGCATAATATGCAAATTAAATCCGCCATTATCGAAATTCCGTTTTTACCTAATAACACAATAACCAACTTGGATAGAAATTTAAAATAAGCCTCCATACCCATGTTTTCATGGTCTATCTATCATATGGTACTAATTTTAGCTTGATCAGATCATTTAAATACGCAAATTTATGCAAATTAGGTATTTTACTGAATACAATATTCGGGGTTTCTGTACATTAAAAAGTCCTTTGTTTTTGCTTGCATATTTTGAGTAACATTTGGTTATGTAATGTTATTTTTGTACGTTTTAGACACAAATATATCAAATGATAATATTTAACCAGACTGAGTAAATGATGACTTTATTTTATGCAAAATATTTAAATTACATTATAAGTGAAAGGATTTGCACTATTTATTCTATTGCATGGTGTCACGTATATTTATGCCATTTTCTATCATACTGTTGATACTTGGATAATTTTGATGCAGTTTATTTATCATTGAACAAAGCTTATTAAGAAAATAAGTGATGCCAACATGTCATTCTTCATTAATTTGCATAATATGCAAATTTAGTTCGCCAATACCAAAATTCCATTTTCGCTAATAACAAAATAACCAATTATGATAAAATTTCAAATATGTGTCTGCACCTATGTTTTAGTGTCTAGCTATCATATCATACCACATTTAAAATGATCAGATGATTTTAATATGCAAATGTATGCAAATACGTAAAACAAAATTTACTATTAAATGCTACCATGTTTTCCGAATGTAATTACGATGTATGTATATATTATACTGATCCAATGTGAATTTCAACTTATTATCCATGAATAAATTGAACTGAGCAATTTGTCAATTGCGACTGAATTTTTGCTCGGATGGATTTCAATGTTTTGTTTGGAATGTCCACATAGATCATGCGACCAGTCATATACCTATCATAATCAATGTAAATAATATTAAATGAATGTTTAAATGTGCAAATGATACACACGTTTATAGTGTTGGAGTTTTACTAAGAAATTTTCGTTTGCACACACTATTGTATGAATTTTGATTTGCTGAGCCGTTAAGCCAATATCAAATAATGAAAGAACATGAATTAATTTTACAGTACATCTTCAGTTGCTCGTAAAATTGAAGCCACTGAATTCAAAACCATTTTATCATTATGAAGAACATCCTGTCATTGCCACATTATGATCGATATGTTTTACTGTAATAGTAGAGGCTGGAAAATTTTACATATTTGTATGCATATTTGACCTCTCAACTAAGTGAAATGTAAAACATGAAACTACATGTGTCAACATATTTTATACATGTTCATTGCTGCACCTTTTTGTCCTTGTATGACTTAATTAGCGACTTAAATTTTGACTAATACCTATTATGCATAGCATGTAATTTCAATCAGTTAAATGCATCCTTACATAGTTTCCTTGCGAAATCAGAAAGTTGTTTGTGGGACTTATTTTAAGTAGCGACATTAGGGCAACTTAGAAATTACGGAAACTATAATTGACAATCTATTTACAGTAAAGAGCATGTATGTATTGTATTCATAAGAGGCATTACCTGACCATATTTTCTTTTATAGAATGTTGTTTTTCTATACGAGAACTTAACTTATAAGGAGATGAGAGATATCAATCCACTTCATGCACCTATGATAGTCATGATATAATTAGCTCATCAATATAGGCAAACTCCCCGCAGCGGTTATCTCCCTTTATCAAATCAATAACCACTGCCACCACAAGTAAAATTCGTCCCTCAGAGAGCCGAAAAACTTTTTTCATCTTTTCTTTTACAATTCAATATTTTCAATAAATTTAGTCTTCCCTTAGTCAAATATAATGTTCAAAGTACATAAAAAGAAAGAATAAATAGTATGAATAAATAACTTGTAAAAAAAAAACAAGATTAATTTTACCCTGACACCGGTTATCTAAAGTGCGTAAAATTGCACGAATAACAAAATGTTACGCAAAGTAAATATTAAATGGATAATTGTACTTATTTTTGTGATTTAATATATAAATGTTATATTATTCAGAATGATATACATAGAATTTCATCATAAATACTTAAGATTTCTCAACAAAAGCATCATGTAAGTAGCGTGAGGTGGACCAAGGACCCTATTGGGTGGACAACGCAGCTCATTTCCGACCTTGCTCACTTTCCGTTGTAATTTATTCATGAATCAAACCATTTTGGTACATAATGATATATTTCTATTTAATTTATCTTATTTCTTTGGCAGTACTTGTAAATCAACCAAAATTTTTATCATTCAATGTTATTTTTCGCTACATTACGCCTAACACATTTTAGGCTTACCGTTATTGTCCGTTTAAATCTAAACATTAGTCACATGGTACTACTTGCGTCACGTGATTCATGTGAAGGCAGTGGTTAAAGTAGCAACGCGTGACGTAACCGCTGTGAGGAGTTTGCAATATAGGTTCACCAACATAAAACGAATCACACACACATGTAATGGACGCATAGGTAAAATACATATTGCTAATGTGTGTCATAAATGATCATTGAGATGCATATATCATGAAAAAGCTTCAAGTGTTTCGACACTAAATACATACTGTCTAAATGCTTTGCTTTTGATCATTTGTAAATGGTCGTAAAACTGTTTATGCTGCGAATCGTAATCTGATAGAGGTCTTTAATTTATATTAAAACATACCTCATCCTTATTATCAAAATTCATAATTTGCATATTCAAATCATCTTATGGTGCTGAAGGTGGTATCATATGTTAACTAGACCCTACAAACATGGGTACTGACACAAATATTTTTTAATTTTAATTGGTTGTTGTGTTATTATCAAAAAACGGAATTTTGGTGATGGGGGAGGATAGATTTGCATATTATGCAAATTTTCATAAGGATGTCAGAATTTCCTCACTTAGTTTCTTAATCAGCATTGTTAGAAGATACAAAACCTGAATATAATTATCCAGGCAAAAAGAATTTAAAAAAAATGCCATAACTGTACGTGCAGTCTTGAAATGTATATGGCATAGTCCTACAACAAATATAACTGTATAGTGTAATTCAGATATTTTGCATAGCTTAAAATCATCATTAACTGATTTAATAATTCCATTTGATAAATTTGTGTCTAAAACGTACAAAAATAACATTACATAACCAAATGTTTCTCAAAATATGCAAACAAAAACAAAGGACTTTTTAATGTATAGATAACCCGAATATTGTATTCAGTAAAATACCTAATTTGCATAAATTTGCGTATTTAAATGATCTGATCAAGCTAAAATTAGTACCATATGATAGATAGACCATGAAAACATGGGTATGGAGGCTTATTTTAAATTTCTATCCAAGTTGGTTATTGTGTTATTAGGGAAAAACGGAATTTCGATAATGGCGGACTTAATTTGCATATTATGCAAATTGTTAAAGTAATATAGGGTGTCGTTACTCGGATTCTCATTCAGCACCGTTCAACGACATATAAACTGCAAAATAACTTTGTGGAAACTCAAGTACAGGGTTTACCTTGAATATGGCATTTTACTACAGGGCTATAGACAAAACTGTGACTAGTAAGGGTTGGTTAGGGAGCTGGTATTAGCTTATGTTTTATCATCAAGTATTTTTCTAATTTATATTTTTTATCTTCATGGTATGGTCAAAACTGCTGTGCATTCGATTTTTAAAAATTAATTTAGAACATAGCATAAATGACGTTTGAAACTTATACCTCGGAAAATGGTAAAAATGTGACGTAATCACTTGTTTTGATGATCAGTGCTTCCAGCACCCGATTATTTTCAAAACATTTACAAAATCTTAAAGTCGAAGCATATCATAATTTAGAACCAAAATTATTTGTTCGAAACATGAAAAATAAGCGCGCAATGCGTTTCTAAAGTTTGAAGACGATTTTTTAGAAATTAGTGACGTCATCGGTTTTTGCCCAATAGCATCTTCCTGCCCAAAAATATGAAAAATCACCTGGCAGATTCGTAAAGAGCACACTTTTTTCTATAAAAAACCATCAAAATATTGCTGATATACCGATGAGTACAGCGAACCACTTTTTTAGCCTTGGGCCGACATACTAATTGGAGACGAACGCCTAATACACTACTATAAAACTGCAACACACCTGCTCCTGAGTGGGAAACTGCGGGATTCTAAAATAGAAGCATGAAAGAATTTCGCAATTGACATAAATGATGTATAAATTAATGACATGTACATAATTATCCTTAATCCATTGTCCCCCATTAACTTTCAGTGACATTTGGCCTACAATGCATATCATTGACACAAAAATGGATCTTTTATAATGGCACTCACATGTGTTAAAAAAGTGTAAAAATACCATACTAGCTCTAAAGACACGTTGTGATGAGGTCAGTATAATAGTATTTCATCATCGAATGCAAATGATTGCAAATTTATAAACTAAAATTACTTTACAAGGATATTTTCAGCGTTTGTAACAGTCAATTCTAAAATTATACCAAGTACAGAATTTAATCACCTTTGACATCGACGGTTTCATCTTTGTTAGTTTTTTCTCAAAATTGATTTCTTCGCAGTATTTGTTACGTACTTTTTTACTATAATATTCGTTGAAAATATCTGATGTGCAGTCTTCGGGTACACAATAAATAATGTGTTTTCTTTGGATCACTTTAAATAACTAAACACTTTTCATTAACAGTATTAATTAAACTTGAATTTATATCAATTAATTAAACACAAATAAAACACAAATGATGTCAAACGTCATTAAACTGTACATGTTGTAGTTTATATAAGCTGTTGAAAGACAGACGTTATTCAGTCGCTATGATCTGTAACAAGTCAGCAACAAAATCCATATCCTCCTTATCCAATTTTCCTAACTGTCTAGCCTTCTTACCATTAAAACTGATACAATGAAAATCTCGAAGCTTAGCAGTGACTTCAGTGATATCTTGAAGTTTAACAACCAACAAGTTGCCGTATTCTCTGTCACATAAATCCTCAAGAATAAGATCAATGTTTGTATCAAAATTGTCCATGGAAAGATTTCCCATGGCTTCATCAAGACTGAAACTATCAACAACAGATGATTCCTCATTATTACCACCGACTACAACTATGTAGTGTATAATGGTCGACTTATTCTCATCAAAAGCCATTTTGATAGTAGGTTGACATATGCGAATAATCACACCAACTTCATTCAACAGAGCAGCTATAGTGTCGGCTGCATGTTTTGCAGACTTATTATCAAACAGAAGCGTTATCCCGGTTCCATGTAAATTAGCCAAGTCATCAGTTAATATATCTGTGAATTGTTCTTCATTCTTCAACTGTAACTTGTTTTTCTTCAAGGCAAGCGCTTCTATAATGCGAAATCGCCCAAGCAATGATTGGTTGCATGCATGTGCCTGTAAGCCCCCTTGAATTAATACATTTGCATATAAGTTTTCATCTATAGCTTCAAATCCTCCAGGGATGCAAGTTATTAACCCAATAACAATTGCCGCGTCGTCAAACTTTTTTGCCATCAATAGCTCATTCAAAATATCTGTTATCCTTTGATCGTTTCTACTGAGGTAACCGCTGACATTTCTCAATCTCTCAAGAATGTCTAGCGCTTCCTGAGATCGGAGTCTCTCGTACAGAAATGAAAGCTCTGTACAATCAGATTTGGTTCTTGCATTACCAATCAATAATTGGTTCAAAGTTGGCACAGATAACCATAGCTGTGGTAATGATGGAACCATTCTCAAAAGTGTACAAGACATTTCCACTGACTTCTTAAATGACGACTGCATCTCAGTTTGGAACGACTGTCTCTCTTCAGAATGTAAAGTACATGTACCAGTTCTTATGGCATCGTCTATGCAATATCCTATTTGCTCATATGCGTTTGCGACTTGCAAACAAGTTCGAGGACCTTCCTTACTCTTAATTATATGTTCAAATTTTTTTTTAGCTTTCAAATGTTCTTTGAGTTGGCGATACGTTAAGCCATAATCGTAAAACACTTCCATATTTTTACTGTCAAGCTCAGTTGCTTTATCTAGATTTTCCAATATGTCATTCATTCTAGGGTTGTTTCTGTAATGTACAAGAGTAACGTTGGGTGTCTTTTGACATTTCATCAGAGTGACAATATTCTGATTTGGTACCGCTTCAGATTTTGGCTGGATTTTTATTTCGTCCATCTCTATTTCTCTCTTTTTGGCCAACGCAAGACGATGATAACCTTTACATGTTTCTCTCAATCTAACAGATCTTTCTAAACATTGGATTGATTGTGGAACTTTTTCTTTGTAATACCTAAAAAAATTACCAACCAAATCCAAAGTATATACATCACCATACATGTAACCAAGTATGTAGGCATCTTCTAATGCTGAGAGTGGTTCTCGTCTAAGTCGAACAAATGTTTCTTTTCCGCTATATGTGCTGCATACTTTGGCAAACAGTATTCGGCCAATGTTAGCATAACATTTGCCTTGATATTTCATCGCAGACTTATCTCGTGTAGAGAGTTTCGTAACCGATCTTAATATTTTTAAATGTTTGTCTTCGCCTTCACTATCGCTGAATGTTTTACTAATCTTCTTTTTTCTATGTAGCAGAAGAAATAAACCAAATGACCACATACAGAAATACCTATCGTATTTGTCCGATAGTTGTCTCCTATTATACTCATTTAAAACGTTCTCATATTCATTTACTGCTAAATCATACGTTTTAAGTCTAAATCGAGCGTAAGCATAAGCGAGTTCACCTTTGGCAACCAGAAGTTCTTTTTCTTTATCCGGAATTGCATCAATGGTAGCAATGACTTGAATGGCATCCGGATATTTTTCTTCTTTGAAGTAAAACCATGCTTTATTTGAAAGGGCCAACATGTTGGTTGGATGTTGTGCTAATACCGTTTCGTTTAACTCGTACGCTTTCACTTTCTCTCCACTGACATAATATGCGTACGATACTAAATTCTGATTTCTTGATTCCTGCACGTCAGTATCTTCAAAATCTTCATCTTGAAGTTTATTTACGGATAATTGTTCATTGGTTATTCCGGCTGTTGGTAATGCATTAAACAAAGAGGGAAAATGTTTAAGCTTATTTTCTACATTTGCTTTGTCAGACATCTTAATTTGTTCAATATGTCTTGAATGGTTCTTGTCTGAAAGTAAATGATCGATTTTTATAACATGACAATAGAAAACTCTCACCGAAAGAATGCATTTCATCTCTACAAAAAGCTACAAATAATACTTTTTGTGGGTTGAACGCTGTAGCAACACATCAGATATAACGGCGGTCAATCAACCTTCTCATCGTCCCGAAAAGGCTACATCACTAGATTGAACTGCTAACCAATTGTTAGGCGCATAGTTGTATTACACACATATATAATTTATATATTTATATGTATTAAAAGTTCAGAAATACACGATATCCGTGTAAAATATACAAAAAATAACTGGAAGTCGACTCTTGAGGTTTTTTCTTTTCCTTCTTTATTATTGTATAAAAAAATGGAAACTCTTAGTCAATGGTTAATTTGTAACAGGTTATCTCTCCATCTAGGTAAGACTGAATCGGTATTATTTGGTTCCAAACAGAGGTTGAAATCACAAGCAAATTTAAATGTAATTTGCAATGGACAACATATTGATGCCAAAGAGTCAGTAAAATATCTTGGTGCTACTCTTGATCTTTCTTTTGATTCAATGGCCAGGTCAGTAATATCAAAAGCTTATTCTAGACTTAAGTTCTTGTATAGAAACAGGAAGTTCTTAAATTTTCACACAAAAAAAGTTACTAACAACATCTCTCATTCAGTGTTATTTTGATTATGGTTCTGCAGTATGGTACAATTGTTTGTCTCAGGAACTTAGGAATAAGTTACATGTCACTCAGAACAAAATGATAAGATTTGTGTTAGGACTGGATGCAAGGACTCACCTTGACCAGAATCATTTTTTTCAAACTTAACTGGTTACCCGTATCAAAAAGGGTGGATCAAAAAATCTTAGGTCATGTATTTAGGTTTCACAGTGGGATAGCGCAAGGTTACCTCAAAGAGCATTTCATTCCTACTAGTTCTATTCACAGCTATCCCACAAGGCAAAGAGTTTTTGTAATGGGTTAGAAAATATTTTCTCAGAAACAGGCAGGTTTAGCCTACCCAAGGTCAAAGGTTTTGGCAAAAAGTCTTTTGCGTTTAATGGTTGTTTTCTGTGGAATGAAATGCCACAACACATTAGACAAGCCAGAAATTTCCCCCATTTTAAAGCCCTCGTCAAACCCCATCTTATGTCGGATATCTGAGATAACTAATGTTTACAATATTATGTATTAAGCTCCTAATTCTTTATCTAATTAATTATTATTATTATTATTATTATTGACATTTGTCTTTTTAGTGTACCTTCTGTGATAGTATCATATTTATCTGTGATGTACATGTATATATGTATCAACTTAATTTAATAACAGGGACCACAATGGAAATAAGGATTAAATTCCTTTTTTGTGCCATCCCTATATTTCAATGTTTCGATATGGTCAATCAAACAATGCAATCAAGTGCATTTCTGTATTAAAATTTGCATATCAACCAAAAATACATGTTTTAACCATTTTCACATTTTACTAAACATATGATTTTATAGTCTGTTTTTATTAAGCAATATTTTATGCATAATTTTTTATCTTTATATTGTACCATCATTTTGCTCACCATATATATACAATGTCAATGTCATGAAATATAAATAAATATATAAATATATATATAATATAAACCCCAACCGGTTTCAGTATTATCGTCACGTGTATGTATGGTAACAACGTCATGACGTCTTTATTTCGTGATGTCATAATAACTTGGTATTATATATATATGTAGTTATGTATGCATGTATATGTTTATTCAAGGTGTTTATTTAATTTTGGTTTGAATATTTATAAAAAAGACAAGGTAAATGACATTTATACGTAACCGATTTTTATTAGACCTAGTGCAGTCTAAGCAGCACAAAATTGTCTTTTAGCGGTAGTTCTGCCAACCCCACAACGGTTCTAAATTTCTAGATTAACTCGAATATTTTCCAAAAATCTCTCAATTCGTTCAAAACCTCAAGGTAATCTAGCAAACTAGCACCGTGGTGGGGTTGGTAGAACTACCGCTAGAAAGAGAACTTTTTGCTACTTAGACTGCACTAGGTGTGATAAAAATCGATTACATGTAAATGTCATTTACTTTGTCTTTTTCATCTAAATTTGTTGATCTGGTAGTCATTCTTATCGTGTTAGGAACCATATAGGTCACGTGATTCCCCACACTGTTAAAGTGTCAGGCCTTATTTTGAATTATTGAAATTGTATTTTATATTACATGATACAATATCAACATGTTTATGATAAACATACATGAACAATATTGAATTTCTTCTTTCGAATTTGATCTATTTTCACTCTTTTTTATGTATTTATTTTTGTTTTACGCCGTTCACAACCGTTGTTTCAAATTTAAGATTATACATGTATTGTATAATTACTAGGTATTAACATCAAACATTAAACATAATTCAAGTGATAAATAATGGTAAGCATGTTATGCATTTGGTTACTACATTTTTCTCAACAATTATTAAAGATAGAGACTTCCTTAAGGGTTCATCAATTGTTAAAATTGACAATAACTATTAAGTGAATGGGATTACTAAATATATAAAAATAAACATTATTTCTTTAATGTGTCCTCTTTCAGTTTGTGCCACAGGGACAGGGGCACAGGGGCGGATCCAGGATTTTTTCAAGGGGGTCCGAACTGTTCCAGGGGGGTCCAAACTTTCGAACCACAACCACATTACACACATTTTGAAGAATAATGCAACATATTAACAATGAAAACTACATAACCATTAAATATACTTTAAGCACCGAGAAAAATTGTTTCATGCTACTTAAAAATGACTCACAGTCACAATATACACTCATGGACAGGTACGTTTTCAAAATTCTAGGGGGGGGGGGTCCGGACCCCCGCTAGATCCGCCAATGGGGCCTGATTAAAATTTCCCTTCTTATTGTTTTCTCAATATATACAACATGAGGGAAAAATTTCATTGGAAATATTTTTGTGTGACTCATCACAAGACATAGTTAATTGTTACATAGACATCATATATCAATATTTGGGTTTATAAAAAAGTAGGTTTGATAATTTGTTGGGCTCACAACAGGAACGCCCCAGCAGGCACACGACGTTGATTCAACGTTGTTACAACGTTGAAAATGAGACAGTATGTTGATCAACCAATTTTAAACCACAAATAAATATTTTATCATCGGATGTTGATAACCGACGTTGAAACAACGTTGATAATGGTTGTAGTATATTTTAAATTGTTTTTATATTTTTTTATAATATTGCGATTATTTAGATGGTATATTATCTTCACTTAAAGTATGCCCAAAATATTTTCTATTGACTATGAAATATAGAAACTGTTACTCTCTCACTATTTTGAATATTCTCTAACGAACATTCTAGAAAGTGCTTTTCGCGCGTTTAGAAACTGCGCATGCGTGCGTGACGCATTCAGAAACGCACAGTGCTGACCTCGACTTTCTAAAGCGCTGACGAAGATCTAGTCTAGAAATTTAGAAAACATTAGTTTGAAGGTATGTACAACGATATTATACTAACATACTATACTTGTCATTGTTCTGTTTATAGATATCATTTGTTTTTTTCTCCCACGACTGGTTTAAGAGTTGAAAATTATGTGTGTGTTCAAGAAAACCTTGTCGGCGCCATTATTCAAATCAAGTATTCTATTTTCTTTGTCTTACGCCTGCAAATAACATTCTATTAAATGCATTCTGTGTTTAAAAATTATGTCCGAATTCTGTTTGTTGAAAAATTAACAGAAACTTATCCATTGTATAATGTAAACTTCAAGTAAGTGGGTTTCAGACGTTTCGTCCCGATGTCATTCGACCCAATAGGCCAATTTGCACGGAGACGATTCGACCCCATGCCGATTTAACCTTGGCGTATTTTGTAGAACAGACTGTTAGTGTGTAATTAAAATGAAGTGATCGCTGTTTTGTGTCCAAATATTAAGGGCTCAGAGTGAAGAAAATCAAACTGCAGCAGTTCTTTTTGTATTCTTATGATTCATATTTTTGATTTCAGAGTCAGTTTTACAGAATCACTATGGAGCCTCGAAGTGCAAAGTCAATGGAACCATAATGAAGTTTTTAAAATATGCCCCAGAAAGGTCTGGAGGTAGGGGCAGAAGAGACCAAGCTGAATATTTGTTACTTATAGTTTTATACAGTTTTTAGTTAAGTGTTTGCTTATTTGTATGGGTTAATGACCCATTATCATTGACATAGTAATTAAATTGTAAAATTATTGGATCTTTTCTCATGTTTTTTATTTGTCCTTGTTATACAGTTTTTCTGTCGGCAGATATCTAGATCAAATATATATCTAGATCAAACTCTGAAAAAGGGCTAAATACAGCTTATATTCAACCTCCTTCAACTATAGTTCAACTAAAACCAACCTTAGATCAACATGGAATCGACTATAAATCACCCTAATAACAACCAATTATCAACCAGATTTCAACCATCAACCAACCTAATGAGCGTTGAAGTAACGTTGAATTAACCTTGTATCAACGTTGAACACAACGTTGAATCAACGTTGATATTTCAACGTTGGCACAACTTTCAAATCCTAAAATAAATCCAACATAAAAACAACGTTGTGGTGCAACGTTGAAACAACGTTGTTTCAACGTCGGTTTGCCTGCTGGGGCTATTTCAAATTAGGAAAAAGTTCATATTTCATTCTAAACGCGTATTTTGTTTAGCGTTTTATTTTTGCCCGGTCATGTCAATTGATACACTTGATGCATCTTTTACCAAATATATAAGAAATGTCAGAAATTATTGTTATTTTTCTCTTCTATTTAGTTATCCCACCCACTTGATAGTTATTGTCAATGTCAACAATTGATCAACCCTTAATCAGATACTGTGACGCTATATGTAACTGTATGAAATGCTTTCTTACCATTCACATGAGCCGATATCTGCTTTACATAGGAAGACAATTGACAATATTCACATAAATCAATGATAAATGTTTGATTTACTTCGTTACTAGGCACAATCCACTCACGAACACAACATATCTAAAGATTTTGTTCTTGGAAAATTTAAAATCGAAAGAAGGATTTTCCGAAAATATTACGGGGAGACAACTGTTGAAACTTCTAAACATTATCTTCAATACTTGATTAAATATCCGTACTAAGGTCTGTCTTCAGCTAATATTATATTGCTGTAGACCTACCAGCTGCACAGTTGAGCCAGCTTTGAAAAGATGAAGCAAAATTATGTTACTAACAACAGAACTGCGAACTTAATGTAATGAGTTGGTTTTTTAATTGGAAACGAACTCCTAATACAATACTATAAAACAGCAACACACCTGCTCCTGAGTGGAAAACTGTGGGATTCTAATATAGAAGCATGAAAGAATTTCGCAATTGACACAAATGATGTATAAATTAATGACATGTACATAATTATCCTTAATCCAGATTAAAAAGTTTGAGTTTCCAAATTGGTTTACGAGTATAAACGACGAATTGTTCCCCCATTAACTTCAGTGACATTTGGCCTACAATGCATATCATTGACACAAAAATGGAACTTTCATCATGACACTCACATGTGTTAAAAAAGTGTAAAAATACCATACTGGCTCTAAAGACACGTTGTGATGAGGTCAGTATAATAGTCTTTCATCATCAAATGCAAATGATTGCAAATTTATAAACTAAAATTACTTTACAAGGATATTTTCAGCGTTTGTACCAGTCAATTCTGAAATTATACCTTACAGAATTTAATCACCTTTGACATTGACGGTTTTATCTTTGTTAGTTTTTTCTCAAAATTGATTTCTTCGCAGTATTTGTTACGTACTTTTTTACTATAATATTCGTTGAAAATATCTGATGTGCAGTTTTCGGGTACACAATAAATAATGTGTTTTCTTTGGATCACTTTAACTAAACTCTTTTCATTAACAGTATACATTAATCTTGAATTAACTCAATGAATTAGACACAAATAAAACACACAAATGATGTCAAACGTCATTAAACTGTACATGTTTTAGTTTATATAAGCTGTTGAAAGACAGACGTTATTCAGTCGCTATGATCTGTAACAAGTCAGCAACAAAATCCATATCCTCCTTATCCAATTTTCCTAACTGTCTAGCCTTCTCATCTTTAAAACTGATGCAGTGAAAATCTTCAAGCTAAGCAGTGACCTCAGTGATATCTTGAAGTTTAACCACCAACAAGTTACCATACTCTCTGTCACATAAATCATCAAGAATAAGATCAATATTTGTATCAAAATTGTCCATGGAAAGATTTCCCATGACTTGATCAAGACTGGAATTATCAGCCACAGATGAGTCCGCGTTATTACCACCGACTACAACTATGTAGTTTATAATGGTCGACTTATTCTCATCAAAAGCCATTTTGATAGTAGGTTGACATATGCGAATAATCACACCAACTTCATTCAACAGAGCAGCTATAGTGTCGACTGCATGTTTTGCAGAATCATTTTCGAACAGAAGCGTTATCCCGGTTCCATGTAAATTAGCCAAATCATCAGTTAATATATCTGTGAATTGTTCTTCATTCTTCGACTGCAACTTGTTCTTCTTCAAGGCAAGCGCTTCTATAATGCGAAATAGCACCAGCAATGATTGGTTGCATTCATGTGCCTGTAAGCCCCCTTGAATTAATACCTTTGCATTTAAGTTTTCATCTATAGCTTCAAATCCTCCAGGGATGTAAGTTACTAACCCAATAACAATTACCGCGTCGTCAAACTCTTTTGTCAAAACAAGCTCATTCAAAATATCTGTTATCCTTCGGTCGTTTCTACTTAGACTACCGCTGATATTTCTCAATCTCTCAAGAATGTCTAGCGCTGCCTGAGATCGGAGTCTCTCGTACAGAAATGAAAGCGACAATCAGATTTGGTTCTTGCATTACCAATCAATAATTGGTTCAAAGTTGGCACAGATAACCATAGCTGTTGTAATGATGGAACCATTCTCAAAAGTGTACAAGTCATTTCAACAGACTTCTTAAATGACGACTGCATCTCAGTTTGTTATGCCTGCCTCTCTTCAGAATGTAAAGTACATGTACTAGTTCTTATGACATCACCTATGCAATATCTTATTTGCTCATATGCACTAAAATTTTGCTACTTCCAAACAAGTTCGAGGGCCTTCCTTACACTTTATTATATGTTCAAAATTTTCTTTAGCTCTCAAATGTTCTTTGAGTTGACGAAACGTAAGGCCATAATTGTTAAACACATCCATAGTTTTACTGTCAACGTCAGTTGCTTTTTCTATAATTTCCAATATTTCTATAATTTTTTGGTTGTTTCTGTAACGCTCAAGAGTAGTTTTAGGAGTTTTAGGACATTTCATCAGATAGACAGTATTCTGATTTGGTAAGGGTTTAGTTTTAGGTTGGATTCTGTTTTCGTACTTCTCTATTTCTCTCTTTTTGGCCAAGGCAAGATGAAGATAGCTTTTAGAAGTTTCTCTCAATGTAATAGATCTTTCTAGACATTGGTTTGATTTTGGAACTTTTTCATTGTAATACCTTAAAATTTACCAACCAATTCCAAAATATATACATCATCATAACCAAGTCTGTAGGCATCTTCTAATGCTGAGAGTGGTTCTTGTCTAAGTCGTACATATACTTCTCTGCCCCTATATGTGCTGCATACGTGGTCATAAAGTATTCGACATATGTTTACGTAACATTTGCCTTGATACTTCATTACAGTCTCATCTTACGAAGAAATGTTTGTGACCGACCTCAGTATTTGTAAAGATGTATCAGATTTTTCAGCTGCTGTAAAAACTTTTCCATCTGTTTTTTTTTCCATGAAGTAGAAGAAATAAACCAAATGACCACATACAAAAATACGTATCGTATTTGTCAGGAAATGGTCTCTTTTTATACTCATTTAAAACATTCTCATATTCTTTGACTGCTAAATCATACGTTTTGAGTTCAAATCGAGCATAAGCATAACCGATCTCACCTTTGGCAATCAGAAGCTCTCCATTTATATTGGGAATTGTTTCAATGGTAGAAATGACACGCCTAGCATTAGAAGTATTACCTTCCTTTAAATAATACCACGCTCTGTTTAAAAGTGCTATGATATTTGTTGGATGTTGTGCCAATACTTTTTCATTTAACTCGTAAGCTTTCGTCTTCTCTCCGCTGACAAAATGTGCGAATGAAACTAAATTCTGATTTGTTGATTCTAGCAAGTCGGTATCTTCAAAACTCTCCTCTTGAAGTTTGTCAACGTACAACTGTGCATTGGTAATACCAGCTTTTAGAAAAGCATCAAACAAAGACGGATAATGTTTTAATTGTCCTCCTTCTTCAACTCTATCCGACATATTGATTAGTACAGTATCTTTGGGTTTGATCTGAAAGCAATTAAACAAACCTGTATACTTATATATTATGGCTTCATGGTTGAGGAATATATATACAAAATGTTTAAAAAATAAATGACGAATCACTTCCATTTTTAGATATTGTTATTCATAAAAACAAATGTAACATTACAACTGACATATACTCAAAGGAAACTGATACCAAACAATATCTAAACTTTAAATCATGCCACCCTAAACACACTAAAACTAGCATCCCTTATAATTTAGCTCGTAGAATATGTACAATTGTTTTAGAAACACAAACACGAGAAAAAAGACTTAAAGAACTAAAACTTACACTAAAACGTAGAAATTTTCCAATCTCAGTCATAGAAACAGGAATACAAAAAGCGTTACGCATTCCAAGACACGAACTATTACAAACTCAAATTCAAAACAAAAATGACGAAAATATAATTCCTTATGTCTCAACACGTTACCCTAATAATATTGAATTATTTTCTCATCTCACGAAAAATTCATTCATTCTAAATACCGACCCAATAATGCGGGAAATACATTGTATATAAACACACTAAATTTATTAAAAGTAAAAGACAGTCTCCAAACTTAAAGAAAATTTTAACAAACGCTAAATTTTCAGAAAATATATCAGAAACCTTTAAAGTAACAAAATGTGGAGGAAACAAATGTTGACTATGTAAATATCTTAAAGAAGGGGAATACTTTAATTTTAATGGGAAAAAATCTTTGTAAAACAGAACATGTCATGTGATGTAGAAAAAGTAATATATTATTAAAGTTATAAAGATTTTTGACGGTGTATATGGGTCCTTCTACCCCGAGAGCACATATACCCCGAGGCGTCAGCCGAGGGGTTATATGAAGCTTGGAGGGGTAGAAGGACCCATATACACCGTCAGAAATCTTTATTACGATTTTATAATACTTCAATTCCCTTTAAAATCGGTCGGGAGCTCTAAAATGTACAAAAAAACCAAATGCAGTATTTTAGTTCAATTTCCCCGCTGCGCACACCAATTGCTTTTTAGAACGTTTGATCATGACGTCATACTGGCGACCATGTTATGATGTGTGACAGGATTTACTATTTGACATTTGAAGTTTTAAGCTTATAATTTGCGTGGATTTAAGAATCGGAAGTACAAGGATCTATTTAAAAGAACAAAACTGCACACAGACGATAGGGATATAAGGACTTTATTAAGGAAACACTCGCTGACGGGATTAACTGTTAGGGCACGATGGAAATGGTTTTCCGAAAATAGAGCAAAGAAAATCTACGTGGATTCATATTTGAGAAAGATCTTTGACAGCCAGTTTCATTATTTATTCTTAATGCATAGCTTGGCTTGCTCCAATGAAGAAACGCAAATCAACCTTTGTATTAACTTTATAATGACTGGAAAATTCGTCGTATTGAACACAGTCACACACAGAAATTGATGGAAGAAGCACAATCCATTGGGATGTTGGAGTTGTAAAACGTCAAATTTTGGGCCCTTGATTTACAGTATTGTGAGTAATAGATTTGTTATTCATGTTGAAAACCCGCTGTATAACGTTATTTTATTAAGAACTGGACATCGATATGTATTATTTGCTTATAAATGTTAAGATTACAAAGAAAAACATTTTCGAATCGATAAACAAAATGGCGGACATTTGACAAGAATTTATGTTGCATTATTATGAGAGGCTACCCGAGGGGACACGGTGTATATGAACTCACACACGGTGTATATGGATTTTTTTCGCAGACCCAATCAGCCAATCAAAAGCCGTCAATTTTATTTGAAGTATTATAATAAGTATTGTTTTCACAAAATGATATATTTAAATATTTCCCTGGTTTAAAGTATGAAGTTTGAAGAGTTAGGTAATAGAGTATGGTGTCTTAAACTAGCAGAACTAGAGAACTTTTGATTCATAGTCCGAAGATATAAAAATTGCTTCAAAGGTAAGCCTATAAAAAGTCAATACTAGAACCTAAGAAAGATGGTCCTTGAAATTAATTTATCATATATGGCATCATATTATTATCTTAATACAGAACTTTATATCTCATATCTCAGGTAGATTTCAAGACTTTTTGTTGTAAATTCTATCGACATTTTAATTTTCCAAGAACCATTCATGTAAATATCAGCCTTTCTGAGATCAGGTTACAACGGACATTTGGCTTAATGTTCAAGACTTCGTACTCAACGTAGATGTTTGATTGATGAAAACAAGATATTTAGAATGAGATTCAACTTGATCTCAATCAGACGTCGTGATAATAACCACTGAAAGATACTTTCAATCAGAATGCTGTGAAGTAAGAAGTCACTACCGGTCTGTCGTAGTTTTAATGAATAAATTTTCTAAGACCTTTTCCAACATATATAATGATTTTACCAACCAAGTACGTATATAACATTAAATGTAGATTTAGGAATGTTCAAATGTTAATATATACAGATAAACGAACATAAACTTCAATATATCTCACTTAGAAAAAAACACACTGTCAGGCCACTGAAATATTTATCTTGAATTTTAGTGTACTGTCATAAAATAACTGAAAGTTTTAATGAAATGTGAATTATCTTATATCGTCACTTAGCGGTGTTAGAACTATGTAAGAGGGGTCAGTGTAAATTTCTTTGAGGAAACTGGACACAAATGTCTCTTGATTACTAGATAGGTTTAAACATTTTTGCAAGTACAATAACGTTTTTTTTTAATAAAGATCACCTTGGTTATAGCAAAACCATAGATAATTGACGATAGTTTAGTCCCAAATGCTCATTTTGAGAAGAAAATGTCCCTACCTATACTAAGACCACTTTTCTATTATTTTTTTATACCACCATCGAAAATTTATTTTTTAACGTCGTATTCAACACATATTTAGTTCATATACATGTATATGACGGCCAGCTCTTCCTACTATATGTTTCATGGACACTTCTATCCCCAGTACTAATTTACCCTACCACGAGGACGACAACTCATGCATAGAGTATGACCTACCGCGACCGGGCTCGAATCCGATATCTCCGGATATGAAGTCAGACATGCTAACCACTACGCCACGGCCGCAGTCACCATCGAAAAGTGATGATCTAAATAGTTGAACTTAACAGTATCATGAAAATACAAAGGTAGAGAAGATGTCCCAATGACCGTATTGGGCCTTCCCCTGTGTAAAATGATAATAAAATGATAATAAATTGTGGTGATTTTTAAATACAAGTTTGAATGTATACAGAGAAAGAATACTGAAGACGTTACGACTTGTTTTAGCCTCAAATATCGTGTCACGTATATTTTATGTACAAAATGATTGGATCATTTACATATATGATATCTGGGTGAATCGTAGCGTGGAGCACACCTATATAATACTCATTGTCAACTAGTGAATGGAGAAACAATAGATTGTGTCATGCTGATTGAACATCAAATAAAACTTGTGTCATATATCTAAATACTTGATAAATTCCTTAACTAGAAATTAAAATATTTTGTGTGTTTTTTTGTTCAGGCAAATTTTGTCTAATTGCTAACATTGGCTAAAACTTCTTGTATTGCGAATGATGGATTATTCTAACTTCAATTTATGAAAGCTACGTGTGTATCTGTCGCAGTTTATATCTAAAGAAGAAAATAAATTAAAATATTTAATTAGATGCAGAATATGTGCAAGTAATTCTCTGGCAGGTGATTTATTCTGAAAGAGAATTTATACATATTTTTGTTTATTAGTTAAAAGTGATACGAAACGAAATTTTAACCAGTGAGGTATTCATCTCTTGATGGTTTTAAAACAACAGGGGGGCGTGATGGACGATGCGTAAATGAATGAATGGATAAAGTTTATGCATAATTTTTATATCAACCAGTTGTGAACATAAGCGTTTACAGAATAGTGTTAGAAAGATGATATCATAAATGGATGTGGTTTTAGAGATTGTTTACTAAGTTTAGAAATACATTTCTTATTCGTGGATGATTAAATGAACATTAATATGAATGTACATATTTTCGCACAATTGTTCGGTTAACAAATATATGGATGTTATATGTCAAAAATAACACGAGGTAATTAAATCAAGGGTTTTTGAAAGAAAATACGGTAGTCTATGTATACAAGTGTATTTTCTCGCTACTGAATAAATAAGGACTATTCTTTTATTCTGAATGAAATAAAAGGAATGTTTTCAACTGTAAGGTGAATGAAGGATTGTCGGCGATTATAAACATAGTTGTGTGTATAAAACATTTACTATTGACGTTTTTTAAACTCGCTGTATTTAATTTTATTGAATAAGGTAGAAGTATTATTGATATAAAAATGAGTAAAGGTCTACAAGAGCTTATTGATAAGTTTGAACAGAAGAAAGAGTTCCGCGAGGTAAAGTTAAAGACGAGGCAATCATTTAGAGAAGACCAGGCGGCTCTAGAACGTCGATTATCCAAATATCGACCTAAGTCTTTAAATGAAAAGGACATGTCTAATGAAGAGACGAATGGTCATGGAACGAACGGAACGGACGAGGAAAAGATTGACGAAGTGGAATCAAAACTTGAAAGTATTGTGATGGATTTATGTGAAGAAAAGATTAAATCTGTTGATGGTGACAGTGAAACTGATAGTGGTTTACATGAAGAAGACAAGATTGATATCAGTGATGATGTTAAAGTGGATGGAAATATTACAAATGATGATTCTAAGTTGAATAAAGTAGATAAACAAAAAGTAGTTTCAACAAATGGTCGTTCACATTCCGAATCCAGCTCAACTGGTACAGTAGACAGTGAACAAACATCAATAAAATCTGAAACTAAACATTCTAATGAAAACTTAGGCAATGGACGCGTACATCATACAGAAGTTGCTGGTTTAATTAATCGACCAAGAGTTAATATGATATCACGTTCAGCTGTTACCCCGGAACCTAAACATAAATCTTTACGTGGAATTTATCAGAAAAATCCTAAACTTACACCATTGTCGACTGATCATTTAGATAATGTATCTTTAACTGGTGTAAGAGCTTCAAGTATATCACATGGGTAAGTAATGTGTTATATACATTGTCTTAAATTGTATCTTTAAGTTTTATGCCTCTTTAACATTTAAGCCCCAAATTATGAAGACCGGGTCTCTTGAACAGTTACCTTGACTGAACTCTACTCTCTGAGCTACATTTTACAAGAAGCAAATAACATCTTCATGTAGGAAAATCAACAATTCGTCATGGGTGCTCTATAAAATATGTTAAATCAGAAAGACGTTTGCGACTTTTCAAGATATCTATCTTTCAAGATAGATTCTGGCTTATATGATGCTTTGGCGTCTTTTATGATAAAAACCGGTACATTTGACTATTAAAGTTAAAACAGACTAGCGATGTTCAATCCTTGTCAATGATACCACGAAATGTTTCCATTTGATTCTTAGAGCAAAAAAAACTAAATGTACACGTATATAACAATCTTATATCTTTTATGATATAACGTTTACGCTCCATTATGTTTTATTACCAAATTTATCTTCTGTTCATCTTTTAACTTGTTTCTTCTGTAGAATAGTTAGATCATAACATACTCAAATATTTTAACACACATATACATAATGTATAGACTATGGTGGCATATTTCTGCCAACAGATAACCACATAGCTAACATGTATTAATTAACTACATTGTAGTTAGTTAAGTGGTTAACTAGTTACTGTAACTGGTTAACCTCTTAAGTTAATTAAGTTAAGTGGTTAACTTGTTACCGTAACTAGTTAACAACTTAAATGACGTGTTCATTATGTGGTCACCTGTTGGCAGAAATATTCCACCATAGTAGACATATACATTCAGTTCAAATGACACTAAAATACGTTCTCTCGGGTCTATTTGAATATTAAATGCAAGAGACATACATTATGTTTATATTATTGTCAATGACACTCCTACATGATCGTTTACCATCACGTTCATTAATACAAATAAAAATTGAAATGTGAAAGACTTCAGGGCAAATCTTTACAAATGAAACCCTATAGTTCAGTTTAATAAAACATATCTATGTGAACGGAAAAACAGAGTATGACATAATAATCAATTACTTACATCTTAATTGTTTTGTTAATACTAGCGTGACAAGAATGTATTAATGTAATAGTGAAACTGATGACATCAACTAAAACATTGTTTTTGTATATCAAAATCTAATAAGGGATCGGTTATTTTATGGTTACATCAATTAGACATTGGTTGCTAATATTCAATGTGTCCGATGTGAATTTTATTATAACTGTAGATACAGTTATTGTAAGCATCATAATCCGGTGATATGCCGGCAGCCTGTGAATCCAATATGTCTTGATAAATTGACCATTCTATATGTGACCTTATCTATTTGAATGGTTCACAAACACAAATATTTGCTCTCTTGTTAACACCTTATTTGTAAGACAAAACTTAATTGTCAACTTTTGATAAATATGCTAATTTGTAAAGTCACGGAAAGTGAACCGGTTCATGTACGTTATCTGCTAATTTGGAAGAAATAAGAAAGCACATTGGACACTTTCGGACTACATGAATGTTTCTTTTCAGTCAGTTTGCGAATATCTGTTTAATAATATATGTATATGTTTGTAAACTGTTGATATGTGGTTTAAAACATCGTATATTGCATTATTTACACTTAAAGTAAGCTTATTATAATTTGGATTACGTGAACAATGATATTTGAATGATCGGAAATTGGTAATTCGTGCAAATATTTTAGGTTCACAATGAAAAAAAAACATATAATTGTATACGTAATTCTTTGTGGACCATTTTGAAAATTCGTTTTAGCCAAGTATAAACTATATACACTATTTACATAATAATGTCATTCTAATGCCAATTGATATTGTTTTTTGATATCATGTTAATACTATTCTTAAACATTTTGCTTCGAACTTGTCATTTCCTGTCCAATGTTTATTTAGTCTATTTTTAAAAGCATTAATTGATGTTGCTTCAGTCACTTTATTTGGAAGTTGGTTCCAGGTGTCGACCACCCTCTGACTAAATGAGGACCGCCTATGAAATAAATAAATTATTATTATTATAATGATTGGATCTATATATCAGAGAAATTTCCAAATAATTTATCAATCTAACCTGTTTATCTAAAATACATATAATGCGTCCATGACTCATCCATTGATCATTGAAACTCGATCTGTGATTCATTTTGAGTCTTAACAATGCAACATATGTATAATTTTACTTAATAGTTTATCGAAAAAAGAATTACATAAAATGTAACGGATTTAGGTTGGTCCGGTCAAGTACGTTCTTTATACCAGCCCACGAATTTTGCGCTATATCAAAAGATATATAATAGTAAAATCTTGTATCAACATTTTTGTTGTATTACAGCAAAGTAAGAAGATTATAAAATATAAAAAGTCTGACTAGTTTTATATCTTTGTTATATATTAACTTGTAAATCTATCAGGACAAAATAGTATAATTATTAGTTGAAACTTTTCAAAGAACTTTAGAACGTACCCGTTGTTTTTAGGATGAAACTTGGTATAATGGTTAGACATGAAATGGGTTTTTTTACACATAATGTATCTCTTTGGAAAACGTCTTTATACACTGGGCGGCCTTTGATACATGAAGACACATATGATTGCGATATGAGGATACAAAAATATACGTTTTCCTATATATTTTATAACTTTATTCTAAATGAATCATGGAGAATTTTACTCCCCGCACTTGTAATATGCGGTGCTATGTGCAATCTGGTTTGTGTCATCTCCTTATTACGAGTAGAAAAACGATTTGTGAAAAATTGTCACTTGTCAGATTTATGCGATTAACCATTTATTTTTTAATTATTTATCTTCCTCAAAAAACGGTTTTATTCATTTATTAATCAGAATCATATTATATTTGCTATTTTCATCGATCAGCAACATAATTAATATTACTAGCGGTACCGTAAAATAAATATTTAATGGTGCCAGATTTCCCTATGTGTAGTATAATATTGTGACCAATGTGTAATATATCATATGTAGCTGATTCTGTCAGACTAAAAACCAAACATTAACTTGGCCTAACAAGATTTACGGACAAATGGTTTTAAAACCGATCAAAAGATCAACATAGATGACCCGATAACAGATTTGGTCAGCCGTAAGCAATATTATTTCATAATGATAATTTAATACATGTATCTGATTTTAGTCTAATGAGAAAACCAGATGAGTTCTGATTTATATTGATTAATTTTTCATTTTTACCACGTGACACAATATTCTTGTACACTATTGGGGTCAACATACATGGTTCTAGAGTATGAGAACGTAACTCCCAATTTGAGATGGTGTCTCACATATAAATATTTTCATGCTGGAATTGAAGTTGTGCCTCGATCATGATCTAGTGGTTTGTACAGTTCTTTTCGAACCTGTAGTCCCGGGACCGATTCTTAATGGCGAATGGTCAATCCCTTGGACAAAACTCAAACAGTACGAGGGCGAGTCGTCAGTGGGTAAGGCCGGGATCTCCAAGGCCAAGGAAGTTCTAGACTCAACAATCTGCTGTCGTGGTGGCAGTTGAGGAGTGGTTCCATGGAAAGGACCCTGATTTCTTCATTTCTGAACTGTTGGCACTTGAACACCGTTGGCCCAAGTGCATAAACCTAAAGGGAAAATTACATTGAAAAGGAAGAGGCACATCTTGACTCGAAATAGGTTAGACTGGTTATTCATTGACTGGTCCTCGTATATATATAGTGATAATTTTCAATTGACAATGAAGCTGTTGACATCTTATGACAGGCCAAGCGATTTGTTGTCAAGAAAAGAATACATGATCGCTGGTAATGTGTATTTGTTACCGTAAAATTACCGGAGTCGTGTTAATATAAGACGTTATAATCAAATACAATTTTTTCTCGAAATGTCATTGTCTTATCAAAGTTGTAAGAACTTGTTTCATATGAAATACTGTATTATACTGTTATCATCCACATTTGAGATAAAAAACTACAGTTTGAAAACACGTAGAAATATTTACTTTAAGAGACAAGAAATAAAAAGAGACAATTTTGTCGATGAGAGTTTATTACTTTTCAAATATGTATGTTATATGGCTATATATACCTTATATACATTGATGGATCTAATATCACGGTATATCTGATCTTGATTTTGAAAGTACTTTACATTAAAGGTAGATTTTATGTATATTCAGTAGTTAAAACGACATTTCATACCGGTGTGTTTGTTCATTATAAAATTGTAAACTGATATCTTCTGGTGTCATAGTGTGAATAGTTTTATATCAACCGTGAAATTATGAATAAAAGGTCAGTATGAGATGTAACATTCAGCCATACTTCGCTATATCAATTTCTTCAACAGTCTACTATTTACTACAGTCAGTTGTAGAACTTTGGTATATTGACGTTTAGAGAGATGTGACTGTTGTAGAGAGGGTCAGAGATGGGTGCTACAATAATGCTACAGTCCCATAAACTTAAAAATAGCCATGAGGGCACCGTACGGGCGTCGTGCGATCAAGCTCCGCAAGGACCCATAGGAACGTTTGCGTATCCGTACGGGATGTTACGTTTTTACCAGGGTCCGTGAGATGAGCCCAGGATACACGTATCGGTTTCAAAGTCAAATCATGAACAAAATTGTGGTTGAGTATGGATTAAACTTGCATATCTTCCAGATACGGCTCCCTACGGGTTTTTTGTCTTGTGCCATGTGCGTACCGCCACATTAATACGCAAGGCTTCCCACGGTCTATGGCTGTCTGCACGTACGGATCCGCAACAAGCCACGATTTTATGGGACTGAGGCATTAGGAAGCTGTTGATAATTGTATTTCTTGAAAGATGGTTGTTATTGCGAGGGGTTTGTTGTTGAAAAGGTGCTGTAATCGGAAAGTAACAGTTGTACAGGAACGGTCTTAAAATGAATTTGATTGAATATAGAATATACAAAACATTACATATTTTAAGACTACGTGCGTGTAGATCTACTTATTGATAACTTGGTAACGTGGTGACTGTGAGTCATCTCCAATATCCGTTTTGTCATATTTTAATGTTTATATTTTAAGTAATTTCATGCTATATTAATATTTTCATGCTATCTTATATGAATCGTAAAACTGTATATATTATATGAATATAAACCATACCTATCCTGACTGACTTTTGCGCATTAACTTAAATTACCTTATATAGACATATTTAATATATTTATTACAGAAAGATATATTTGACAATGTTGTTAAAGTACAATGTAATATATTATATCATGTTTTCATTTTAAGTCTAAATATAAATAAGAAGATAGCGGAATCTCTTGGAGAATGAGATTATTACATCCAATGTAACCCCATTTTACAATTCACTTTCCTTGATTATTATAGTCATTTCAAAACAACGCTAAACTTGAACTTGATTTTTAGACATACGTACAATCATATCCAGACCACAAGTAGTCGACAATAACATGTTTGTTTGGGATGGAGAGTTAATGAGGACCTTTCCATGCAGATAGTCTGTGATCCTGACAACATATGTGAGCTTCACCTAGAGCCACATGATATATTAAACCTGTCACCTTACACACATATTTATATTTATACATGTATATACTATATACTACAGGAAGATTATCATATTATCTACGAAGAGTCAAGATATTGCTTATTATCATAACATGAATAAAATCTGCATCTTACATTTAACTAGTCATTTGTTTCTTCCCGAAGTTAGGGATTCTTTTTGTGTTGACTCATTTAAAAAGCCTCGATCATTCGTTATTCGTAGAGAATTGCCGAGGACTTCCGAATGGAATTGATGTTCTACGGAAACAACCGAAATGCTCCGATCGCTTGTCATTATTTCAGTCATAACTGCTCGTGCATTTACGTCGTCTGATAAAATGTTTTCACCGGACAAACCTGAACGTGTTCATACAGCCAGTTTCGCATTTGAATGGGCCAGCCCGAAACAAGTCAACTATCCTCATTATTTACTCTTATCTAGACTAGTTCGCCATTGACTCATCGTCCTGCATGCAACAGAAAAGCACATTTACTTCCTTTGTTAGCTAGAAAAAAGCATAAAGTCTCGTATTTCGCATTCTTTATGCAATATCATCTATTCAAATACGACATCTTTAAAATCTCAAAATGTTGTCAAGTTATTAAAATCTTGCATCAATCTTATAATAGAAGACTAACTATATAACGATACTGTAGAAGTTAAAATTATCGCAGGGAATAAATTTACGGTTTTCCGAAAATAAGGTGTGGAGACACTTCGGTGCAAAAAATCAGATTCAACTAATTCTAAATAGCTAGGACACATAAATTCTATAACTCGACTGACGACTATAGAGTTAAAATTCCCGCAGAATTTCTTGTTTTACGGTAATCGAAATACAAACTGTAATATTTACTTAAGATGTATAATAAAACATTTATACAGAAGCACAAAACGTGGGCGAGATTTAATTCTGATTTTGGTATTTGCACAAAAGATGACATTTTTAACAAAAATACAAGGACGAAAATGGTTTGTTAATTATTTCCCTGTCTACATGTTAACACTTGGAAGTTTTATAATCTAGATATCCTTTAACATTTTGAAAATATTCTTAATTCATTGGAACTGTTGGTAAGAAATGAAATAATTTAGATGACATATTGATATCACTTTTCTGTATTTTGGAGACGTCACCTTTTGTACACCAGATATTGATGAATTCGAGTGTCAGTGGTGCATACATTTACTCCGCTGATTTAAATACTCACTCCAGTATTTATGTACTCAAATTGACTCAATGAAAATACAGTATAGCCTCTGCAGAGCAGCCCTCTACTGAACAAACCCTCCACACAACAACATCTATTGAAATTCCATTAGGCGTAATTTTAACCTCTATTCAGCAACAACCTCTGAACAGTCCCTACCAGTGGGTATTGCTCTACAGATATTGTACTGTACTCATCAAACATGTACTAATAGTAATTTTTATACGTTAAATACTTACGTAGTGTAACGTCCATATGTGATCTCAAATTCAGATAAATATCTTAGTCTTCTAGAGATATTTGTAATGTCAACCTATTTACATGTATACTTGTTACTGTAAAAAAATCTTATAATAATTATTTCGTTTTTTTTTTTAAATTTCAGACCAAAGACAGAACCTCAAAGACAAGCAGGTATGTAGTGTTAAATTTCTATTTCCATTAGTTATTACAACAAATAGTCTGAATTTCGTCGTGACATAATGTTCTTTGAGTTCTTAAGTCTTTACCTCGAGTCATCTGGCTACTAACTATCAATCAATCAATCCTGAAGTCCTTTACGTACTCTTTTTATAGCTCAGTCGACAAATGACTCTATGCAATAATACCAATACAATAATACAAATATATTTATTTCAGCAATTAAGCACATACGTGCTTTTCTGTCGTCAGTTGGCGGCAACAACATACATACATACATGTAAATTAATATTTATGACAATACATCATAAGGAATATATATGAACAGACATGTATAGGTCGTTTGCGTTAAAGCTGGACCCCTAAAATCATGAAATATCTCAATAACTATCGGATGGAATTAACTCAAATTTTGTATGTGATCATAACTAGCATTTTCCTTCTCAAATCCAAAAATTCAGAATTTTTCTTTAATTACATAACATCCTTCCCATAGACATGCAATGCAAATTTTGAAGCCAAAAAGCGACTTTTGTTAAATGGGTATGTGCCATAATCAGAACAGCCACATAACAGTAGATACAAAATAATAGGCCCGGTTAGAAATTTTATTTGATAACAAAGTATAACAGTATATACAAACTCAAACATCATCATCACTGTCGTCTGTGTCGTCAAAATCTATACAAATTCTACACGTAGGATTTTAAAGACGGGCCTCCGCTTTACAATTCAGTAGACCGTCGAGTGTTTATTTAAGCGACAAATTTACAGTAAACGCACGGGACTTAGTATAATTACAAGTGGAATATGACAATGATATAATCATAACAGCTTATTTTACCTCCCGCCGGATTTTTGATAAAAAATTCCAAATATTTTGCATTGTACCTTATGGAAAACTTTTTTATTTATCTATCAAAAATTCTGAAAATTTAAATCCTAGAAGGAAAAATTAAAATAAGATTGTATTAAAATTTTTAGCAAAATCGCTTTTATAGTTTTAAAGATATTTACGGCAAATAGGGGTCCAGCATTAACGCAAACGACCTATATAAGAATAAAGTAATATTTGAATAATGATACATCACTGAGAAGAGTATGAGTACAGAATGTGAATCTTAAAGCAGTACTTTTACTTGAAAAAAACAAAGAATCGTTAGAAAGTTAGACAAAAAGGTACCACCGCTCACAGGTACCTATTTATATCTGGGTATAAAGAAAAAAAAAACAATCGCAGATTTGTTCATCTCTTTCTCAATTCACATTGCAGTTTGTGGGGTCGAACCCCGAGATGTTCCACCCTTTACCAGGTGTCCTACTAGTTACTGGACCTCAGCTCCTATCCTTGTTATCTTCATTAGTTAACAATGTGGTCAAGTTGTCACATACGTGTATAATATGACAATTAATGGTGTTAAACATGGTATGATGTTGTTACCATCCTTCCAAGGCCATTCTCCCTCCTACCAATGATTTTAATTATGTAGGGCAGTTGTCAGTGACTGACGAAAGTATGCACTTAGCAGTTGGTTAACAGCTAAATCCAGAGATTTAAAATAGCCTTTCCAGGAGGAGTGAGTAGGTTGACAGATCACCGTTATATGACATATATAATGTGTTGCTACAACGTTAAACCCAACAAAACAAACAAACAACCATCCGTCCATCAGGACAGGGTTTTGAACTTTTCTGAAGGAATCTATGGTCTTACACTGATTATACATGTACAATGACCACACGGATGGTTTGAAGTCATTGATGCTAATCTAAGTAAAGTATATTATGAAATTGAAATTCATTCTTAGTATAATTCAATCTTGTCATTCAGTATAATTATGTTACCAACTAAATACAATGTATGTACAACATTTGACTTTTTCTTTCTTTCAGTTCCTCCAGTACCTTCAGCGGAAGTGACGTCATTACCGTCAGATGGAAACGTGAGTGAATTCAATATTGAACACATGGTGACATTCTTCCGATATTTAAAAGTTCCAGAAGAAGTGATCTATAGATTACATCAATGTAAGGTTGATGGGAAACGATTCTCTGTGTTTACTGACAAAGAGTTAACAGAATTAAAAATGAACAATCCAATAATTCGTTACTTCCGGGATAGAACTGCTCAAAGGCCAAAGAGACGAGTACAGAAGTTTATGTTGTAAATAAAATATACAATAACATATATCAGGGACCAACTTTTATGTATATATGTGGATCTAACGTGTGTGACAACAACATAAAATGTTCTTATTTGTCTGCTTGTTGTGCTATTTGTCGATAGGGTGTTCTTATCTAAAAGCTTCGTACAGCCAACAACATTGCTCTTTTGTCTACTATTATATGCTAAATGCTAGATCACGCTATGAGACAGTTGGGAAATTTGCGGCCATTACAATTAATGGAGAAAAGTAGTTCCTTTAACTTTGCAAATATATCATAATGATACTGAGAGAGAAAACGCATGGTTAATCTTATTTGTGAATCTTGAAATGTGATGGATGGCGATCATGGCGATGCATCAAACAGCAGGGACAAGTAACTGAATGTTTACTGTGAGATAACATCATTATCTTGTTGATATCGTGCTTAAAAGATGACTTCACTACTTAAGTTAAAACTTCTTAAAGTTGATTACTTTATGCCAAATTTTGTAGGAGGTCTTGCGTCAATGCAATATGCTCTGAGTGTAAATGATTTAAAACGTATTTCAAAAGTTGACAATGTCGCTTTTCTTACTGTAAAACTTGAATATATCAACACAAAAACGTTTATGGGCGATTGAAAGCAGTTGTCACTTATATTTGTTTTAAACTGTGTCACATGTTTTGATGTATTCTTCATAATTTGTCAACTATAGAACAGTTACATGTTACAGTTAAACTTTGATATAAACACCATGAAAGAACTCATCTAATTAAAGTGCTGTAATGATTATAACAGTAAAGTCACAGTTATCGAATGTGGTTCAAATACTAAAAATACATTTAGGGTAATATTCTAAACTGAGTTCTACTGTAGACAGTTCTGTTTGTGTTAAACAGACATACCAATTGAAATAAAACATCCACTGCGCATCGGGTGCTTTATATGCAGGTGTAAAACAGAATAAAATGTGTTTGCTACCCAAATCAGTATTATGTCAGATTCATACATTCATTAACACAAGTTTGTCTGTACAAGAGAATTGATTAGAGGCAACTCCGTCAAACAATAATGACACTGTAGTAATTCAACAATTGATGAGTTTGAAACATTTAAAAATGAAATAAATGACAAGATGAGAAAAGTCGAATGTCAAATAAAAATCAATGACTTATGTTAAGTAATACATGTTGATAGTTAATTGTTTAACTGTAAATGTCATTGTCGCATTCATTTACTATGCTGATTTAAATATTCACTTCATTACTTTTGTACTCATGATCGGTAAAGATACATGTATATTTGAATCAGTGGAGTAAATGTATGTGCCACTGACAGTTGAATGAAATTTGACAATACAATATCAGTGTGTCTCAGTGTAACTGGCTTGATATATAAAATGCTATATTCTGTGTTTGAATTTTTTCAAATGTTACCAGTAACTTAACAAGTGTCATGCATTTGCTTTGGTTACTGAATGTAAAGCCTACAGATGATGAATGGATCGATTATCATGACCAAACATGATTGATATAAAAACCGACCAGCACGGTCCTGATCCACCTATAAGACATGTTTAGTGTCTGGACCGTACTGATCGCCTATGGCTGATATTGATTAAATAAATTGTCTAACAATCTTCGGCCATTGGCTTTATACATTTAACATTTTCTACATTTATTGTTCAATTATTCTATGTTTTGTTTGAGTTTTCAAGACGCACGTGTTCTGTCATAATCATAGCTTGTTACTAAATATTTGTATATAAACAACTGTCACAATATCGACTATGTTTATATTTCATATATTTTTTTTATAAATATGCTCAATCATATTGCTTGCAGTATATTTTATATCTGTACATACTTGTAGTGTTATAACTTATATGGTCAGTATTTAATTCTAGCACATTTAACACAATAAATATTATAATATATTTCAACTGAAACATTGTCATTTTTGTTTAAAGGGAAACAACTCATAAATTGGTGTAAGTGGGAAAGTACGAGTTACAGTTCATGGTAACATTTTACTCGTTATAATGAACATCAGGGATTCTATATAACAGGGATTTGTAACGAAGTACTTTTTTGAATTTTCACGGTCGTCACTGTCTATAACTGGCTGAAGCAGGCTGTACAAACTATTCCAGAGTTTAAAAACTTGATTTATGTTTATGAAACTTGTGAATGTTCCTGAAGTTTTTGACAAAAAGTTGTTGCAATTATGACCGAAATATGACTTTAGGTGATGTAAAATGGGGCTAAAAATGGCAGATCGGCGGAAAAATGCATTATTTTGTGAAACAGTCTGTGAGCGTAATTTACCTCAAAATCATCTAGAAACACATTTTTCTAACATTTATGTCAATTTGAATGGTACTGGTACAAAATTCCATGTGAATATGTTTATTTAAACTTGTTATATTTGTTTTCCGTATTGGCCGAAATAATAGCGACGACAGTGAAATTTGATGGAAATCTATTATATTTACTTATCGTTATAAATCCCTGTTATATAAAATCCCTGATCTAGACTAAAAGCCATATTGTTTGAATATGAACAGAACAGACGTTTTATTAAAGATTTATACGACAAGGGTACATGATCTTAGACAAATTTAAAAAATGAAGAATAATGAATGCATCATAAAACATGGAATATACCAAACTCACTTTACATTCTCTTTTTATCAAATAGTAGTATTATCAACAGTTCATTTTCATGGTATATCTCAGATTTTAAATTTTGTTCATACGTAGCTTCTTCAATATTCATTGTCATAGTTCGTTACATCAGTTATTGGTCAATAGAAAATTCAATTTTGTCTATGCACCACATGAACTGAATTTATGACTGAATTTTATGTATCTTTGAATCCTGCGGTTGGATGTTATGGAAACAAGTGTTATTAAAGAATAAAGGTATTGGATGAATGATCAATTGAATTATATCATAAATGATACATAACTAATGAACTAACGTCATGCATTATGTTGAAAACAAGAAAACTGTATAATGAATTCTTTATTATAAAATACATTCTATATTTAAGAAATATGATGTTACATGTATTACCATTCTGATGAAGCTTTCTTTACGTATTGTTTACATAGTTATATATATATCGTAAGTATTATTGTCCTCATACATTTGTAAAGTTATTATATGGAAATAAATAAACTACATCTATGTATGTTAACAATAGTAACGGAAATTCGCGAAGTTTTACGAATGTACTGTTATTGGTTAATTGATTAAGTTGTAAGGGTAGGTTGTAAATTATTTATTGTCGATATTCTAATTAATTATTGATAAAACAATTATATTCTCACTTCTCTTTGAACTTCTCGAACCAGAAGTTTGATTATTTTAGCTGAATGTGGTATAATTAATTAAATGTCAGTATTATAGATTTTCTATAGAAAATAAAAGTGATATTGATACCGGGAAAGTTTATTAAAAAAACGACGACGATTTAGCAATACGATCTATAGAAGAAATTAAAACTACACGAGAATAATATTAGATCGTTGACAATATGGGCCTCAGAGCACTGGCACCAGAGTCCCCACATTCTTTAAATACGCACACATATAATATTTTGTCAACAAACACAAATAAAAATCGGTCCCGTATACATTACCGTGTACGAGTTATAACTATACTTTCATTATAAATTATAATATTCACGTATATTATATATAAGTAAGTGTACATGTATGTATGCACAGGGAACGATATATAGGGACGTATGCATTATATTATGACCATGGACTCTGGTGCCAGTGCCTCTGAGGTAAAATTAATCACGAACATCAACTTGCTACTGTCACAGCAGATATTACATATACTGGTCTTTCTAATATAAGGAATATTATGTTATTTACACTGAACCATTTTTAACACCACCCATAGTAATATTTTCAGTGTAAAAATTAGGGACTTTTGTCAGTTATATTTTCCTGATGAAATCTGAAGCAATGCAATTGGTAAGTAGTCCTTACAGTTAATATCATCGGATTTTATCATTGAATTCCTATGTAAGGATAACAAAATATTTCATCTAATATCTTTCTTGTTAATTAAGATATCAACAGAAGTGATGAAATTTAGATAGTTCTTTACCATAAAAATACTTAGCTTGATTTTCAAAGAAATTAAATTATTTACAAAAAAAAGTTATTTAAGATTTATTTTGGCAATTTGACATTGAAAAGTAAGGGTAAAATCCGAGTAATCCAACTAATTGGACCTACCTATTTGAAGAGTAAACAAGGGGGAGTAACCGTCTAATGTCCCTTATTGAGACAAGTTTGTGTCTTAGATGTAAGTATCGTTCATATCTGAATAAATGACATTAGAATGCACATATTTAAGAAAACTCAAGTAATCGGGTGCGTCGCGAGTTTTGTAGCCAGTCTGAATTTCGAATATCAATTGTAGGTCCATTAAAAACAAAATTCCAGACCTCCACCAATTAATTGAACAGGTTAAACCTGATATCATCTCTTGTACGGAAACCTGGTTGAAACCAGATATACAGACCTCTGAAATTTTCCCAAACAAGTTTAACTTCCAGGTTTTCAGGGATGATAGAACCACAGGTCAGGGAGGTGGGGTACTAACAGCTATATCTAACAGGCTCATATCCCAAGAACAACCTGATCTTAAATCAAACTGTAATCTGACCTGGGCCAAAGTCTCAATAAAAGGTTCTAGGGACATCTACATTGGAACTTACTATAAACCCCATGAAAATGATGAGGACTCCCTCACTGAGCTATGGTCATCCATGTCAAAAGTTCCTCAGAATGGTATAATATGGCTACTCGGTGACTTTAACCTCCCCGACCTAGACTGGTCATCTGAATCCCCCAAGCCCAAATGTAGATTCAAGGAAATGTATGAGAACTTCATTGATAGGATAAACTCCTTCAATTTACAACAAATGGTCAAGGTCCCAACCAGAAAAGAAAACATTCTAGATTTGTTTTTCACAAATACTCCATCCTTGGTAAACAACACTAAAACTATCCCTAGCCTAGGTAAATCCGACCATGACATTGTATTTCATGAAATCAACTTAAATATAGGCCGACCTCTTCAGACCAAAAGGTCAACTAAATGCTTTAACAAAGCAAATTGGAATGACTTCAAAAAGGACTTATCAGAGTTTGGGAAGACATTTGCTAATTCTAACCACTCTGACCCTGTCCATGCATGGAATGTGTTTAAAAATGAACTAAATCGACTAAGTAGTCTCCACATTCCAACGAAAACTATCAAAACCCGCTGTGATCTCCCCTGGTTAACCCCAATGATCCGTAAGCTCATTCATAAGCGTGATAAAATGTATGCCAAACTAAAAAAATCCAAGTCATCCCCATGTAACTGTAAAACATTCAAAGCCCTTAAAGCCAGCATCCAAAAACATCTAAGGAACTCTTATTGGGCTTACCTAGAATCTGTCATATTCACGGACGATTCACAACCTGGCAAAAACAAGAAGTTTTATTCCTTTATAAAACATAAGAAAATGGAAAACTGTGGTGTAGCACCGCTTAAGCACGAGGGTCTGACATATACTGATCCCACTTCCAAGGCAAATATCTTAAATAGGCAGTTTGAGTCGGTTTTCTCCAAACCGCAGCCACTCAGTTTAAAACAGCTCTGTAAAAGAGCTACTGCAAACAGCTCGGCACCAAAAATGCCCATGATCACCATCACAGTTGAGGGTGTTGATAAGCTCCTACAGGGGCTGTCCCCTAATAAAGCCTCTGGTCCAGATGAAATCTCTCCAAGGGTTCTAAAAGAACTACATCATGAGATAGGGCCCATCCTCTCCACTATATTCAGACTGTCTTTGGAAACTGGCTCTGTCCCACCAGATTGGAAACGTGCTACTGTAGCCCCAGTCTATAAGAAAGGCTCGAAGGCCAAGGCCAGTAACTATCGACCCATCTCACTAACTTGTATTGCTTCTAAACTATTTGAACACATCTTGGTCTCAAACATCATGCAGCACTTTGACAATCACAACCTACTAAGCCAGTACCAGCACGGCTTCAGATCTAAACATAGCTGTGAATCACAACTGATCAGTTTCACACAAGAGGCCTATGACAACCTTGAAAAAGGCAAACAAACAGACATCATAATAATGGATTTCAGTAAAGCATTCGACAAGGTTGATCACTCTAAATTGATATTCAAACTTGAAGAGCTAGGTGTCCACCCCCTAGCCACACAATGGATAAATTCATTCCTGAAATGCCGATCTCAAAGAGTAGTTGTAGAAGGCTGTATTTCAGACACCCTACCTGTCCTGTCGGGTGTCCCCCAGGGCTCTGTCCTTGGCCCCTGCCTCTTTCTAGCATACATAAACGACCTGCCAAACTCTATCAAAAGCAAAGCCAGACTGTTCGCAGATGACACCATAGTTTATCTCACAGTCAAGTCCTCAGCAGATGCACAAATACTCCAGACTGATCTGCATGCCCTTGAACAGTGGGAGCGGGACTGGTCCATGGAATTTAATCCTGATAAGTGTGAGGTACTGAGAATCACCAGAAAGCACAATCCTGTCATTTTTCCATACATCTTGCATGGCAAGGAACTAAAATCCACTGACTCCGCAAAATATCTAGGTGTTACCATTAGTAAGGACCTAACCTGGGCTGAACATATAAATAATACTTCCTACAAAGCTACTAACTCCCTCAAATTTATCAAAAGAAATGTAAAGACCACAAACAAAAAAGTCAAAGAAAATGCCTATAACATCTATGTTCGCCCACAGCTTGAGTACTGTTCAACAGTCTGGCATCCCTGGCAAAAGTCCCTCTCTTATAAAATTGAAAAAGTTCAAAGATCTGCCGCACGGTACATTTTCAATGACTATAGCTATACAAGCAGTGTAACCCAGATGATAAATTCACTTCGCTGGCAAACTTTAGAACAAAGACGCACACACTGCTCACTCATCTATCTTTATAAAATCCGTACCAACCTAGTATGCGTTGATCATAACCATCTTATCCCTACACGAAACCTGAACTATCTAATTCCACAATCCCGGACCCAATACCACATGAACTCTTTTTTCCCCCGAACAATTAGACTATGGAATGGCCTCCCCCATTATGTACAGTCCAGCCCCAGTCTCAGCACATTTACTGAGCGGCTGGCAGCTGTACATATCAATTAGCTTCTTTCACTATGTTTTTAACCCAGCACCTGTATATAGTAATTTTATCTTTGCACATGATGAGTTCTCTCATTTTTAACATTGCCCTGACAGCGCCTTCCAATTATAATCAGTATTGATTGTTCGGAAGTACAATGTTGATGTTGATGATGTCAACTTTCTCCAATAGGGGAACTAGTTCGAATCCTACTTAAGACTGTTATATCCTTCCATGAAAATTTGACATTAATGTCAATTTAGTTATAAGGAGAAGTTGCCGGCTTTGTGGAAGTGAAGGTGTGTATTGTTATAATAGAATTGGGTTAGGTGAGCTGGCCGATGTAAAAGGATCACAGATGAGATCAGAAAATTATATTTTTAATCTTGGTTACGACGCTTTTTTGAAAATATGTCGTCTAATCTCACTTTGTGAAATAAAAATCGATCTTACGCCAAATTCGACAAATATTTTTATGTCGGAACCGTCCTTGACGCCCTTGGTTTAAAAATTGAAAATACTAGATATGAAATAATCACAATGGATAATAATCTAAAACTTAGATTTCGTTTATTTTCACACAGACAATTCATATACAATGATAAATCTGTTCTACTATAAGGGTTTGAATGTTTATTTTTACATTATCTAAATAAAGGTTAAACATTTGAACTTTACATGTACATAATCTCTGCATAATATTCTCATTATATGTTTTCAGTTCACCGAGTTGACCCTGTACATGTATTTACACATATATATACAGTCTTACACCTACCTTGTGATACGCTCCTCAACTTTAAAGAAAAATCTTAATAGTATCACCCGCTGTTATGTTTAACCCAAATTGCTTATAAATCAATTTCATTCAAAAGAATCACCTCAGTTCTTATAGAGTATAAAATTGGAATTTTTACATATTTGTCAAACTTCGTATAGAGCGAATCGATGGATTGTCCTATATCATTGAAAATCGTTTCAGTGTAAATTTAAGTGAGTCAACCGAAGCATGAAATATTTTCGTACACAATAAACGTGGTTTAATTATTGAAAGAACGTTAGTATGCATCAGTTTTCACGAGATTTTATTTGAGGCGTGAACATTATCATATATATGATTTTTATTTCTTTAATCATTGCTATTTTTCATATTTGAGTACACAGTTTACGAGTTAGGAAGGCGTGAACTTAGGGTAAAAATTACACTTTGCTCAGACCTACGGTTTAACTTCTTATGGGAATATAGTTGGAACTTGTGACTTTAAGGGTCAAGTATTATTTTGACGGAACTTGCAGACGACACGTTTTGTAGTGTTTATAAAATAGGCGAAGTCAGCTGACGACAAAAGATGGGAGATTCAATTAAACTTGTGAAAATGAAACAATACGCTATGAGCAGATTATCGTCCAGTGAAGAAATCTCACAACCTAAACAGAATGGGACCAGTAATGGGGCTAGTAATGGAGGGACACATATCATATTGACCCCTCCTACTACACCGACACGTGACAATGGTTTCATACCAAACAAAGAATATGGGGACTGGGACACGTAAGTAAAAATTATATATTAAATTATTGAATCTAGACTTCATTATGTCGTGTGCATGGAAGTTTTATTAAAGCAATACCTTATTAATATCAGGTTGCTGAACTAAATTTCTTGATTGTAACAAGTAACTGATATATCTAAAATGTCAAGGAATTTAGACCAGATTAGCAACAATGAATCCTTATATGAGAAAAGGGCCTTTGCTGTTGCTGATTGAGTATAAATCTATTATCAGCGGTTGAATGGTGGCACGACCATAGGTGTTAGGCACATTTTTTTTCTCAAAATATACACTATTATATAATCTTTATAATAGTGCATATTTTGAAAACAAAATGTGCCTAACACCTATGGGCACGATTTATCGCGCATTCTTGTTAAACCGAATATTCCTATAAAACATTCTTGAGTTGTTGGAAGTTTTTGCTTGAGTGCAGTAATTTTTGGGATTGTATAGCTTCAAGAAGTATCTAATTAAACGTGTAGATAAAACTAAAACAATTTTAACCGCTAGTTCGCGTTGACCATGGCAGTAAAGAAGCAATATGCATCATATAAAACAGACATCTAAATCAGTTCAGAAAAAAATGAATCATCTAAAACCATCATAATTAGTATTGCAATATTTACAGGTACATTGTATACATGTTAACCTTTACATCCCTAAGACATACGAGGAAAATTGTCGTACTACAGTTTATAATATAGACCTCAGGTTGCTTGCACTTGGCTCTGTTTTATTACTCTGAACATTTGTAACTTACACCAAAATGGTTACCTACAGTTCGACCATTTCAATAATTGAATAAGTTTCCTTTGTAACGCTTGGTTTATCTGATAAATTGATTTATAGATATTTCATTGTTGTAAAAATTCTATAAGATATATGTATGTGATTGACACTAATGCCTGGGCGGTTCAAGATGTTACCAGAACAGAGCAGAACAGAACAGAACATTGAGTGTCCTGTCAAATAATGTTTGCATTTATACATAGATTGAAATAATCTGATTAGTCACATTACTTTCTGGACGACCCTCGTTGAAGATGGACTTAAGAGAATGTTTAATTTTAAATGCTATATAACACATTTTCATCTACTCTGGTATATAAAACTCAATGAGCAGACAAGGTACCCACGTGATCTGATCCGCCAGTGCTCCATTTAAAAAAAATAATTATGCAATTTTCATACACAACAAATTGGAAGAAAAATTTCAATATTTCTAAACTTGATCTCAATTTAAAATTTCTGTATTATCATTGCAGACGACACCTTACAATATAATAATGGAGAAACTATTTGAGTTAAAGAATATTATATCTGCCTAATATGTTCTATAGAAATTATATAAAAACTTGGTTTTCTTCATAAGGCCACAACAAATTGATCATATGTTCTATGGATTCGCTCGCACCTTAATTTTGACGGTTTTTACAAAAAAAAATTATTTCCTCGCTCGCCCATAAAAATTTGGTCAAACCGCTATATAAAGCAAGTGAATAAAGACTTTTTTAAATTTATTTTCTTCGCTCGCTCGCCCCATTTTTTTCCAGAAAAATCCGTAGAACAAATGATCAGTTTGTTGTGGCCTAAATAAATATATGATAAATATTTTTGTACAATGAAATCTGTGTGTCGCGAACTACACAATGATAAAATTTATAAAACTGTATAAATAGTATAACCTGTCAAGTCAATTTTTTATTGGTATTATTCAAGTTCATTGCCAAAAAAAACGAGCTGGGATATTTTATATACAACAATGAAATGGTCGTAGATTAGAAGTGACCATACTTTAACAGTGACCGTAGTGAAGAGACGATCGTCAATTGCATGTGGTCTTATCATAAAGATGAACGTGACTTAGAAATATTTGTTAATTAGAGGTAATCGTTTCTTAACCCTTACAATGCTGAATTTCCACAATGGACTAGTCCGTCTTCCATTTTTAGACCTATCCACTGTCATTTTAGGCATTTCAGGATAGAAATCGGACAATAAGCAGCCAACAGCAAAGAGCTTGGACACATGTTGTGTCCGCTTATCTGGGTCTTCGCAAAGACTTTTTATTTGTGGCTCCCGCATTGTAAGGGTTAAGGATGGCACTTGTTTCGGCGTGACCAAAGCTTAGTGACCATAGCTTAGTGAGGTGGTCATTTAAGGTTGTTTCACTGTAAATATAGATATTAAAAACATAGTTTATACGATTGATATTTCATTATACAAATCCCTGTTATAAAGAACACAACGTTTAACCATTCATATTTATTTGTATTTAACTATCCCACGCCATCGTGTTTATTTGATAGGAAAGTTTTACTTATTATAAATGAAGAAGTTATTGTAAACCACGAAATCATTTATCTAAATAAAATTATTACTGTTATCATGTATTAAAATATGAATGGAAGACACAGGCTCATAATACTTAAAAGTTTCCAATCAAAGTGAGTTCCAACTGCTTCAAAGCCGCCCGGCTAGCTAAGTTGGTGGCATGCAAGTCTACTGATTAATGGGTCGTGGGTTCGATTCCCGGACGGGGCATACTTTCGTGTAGCCTTGGTCATGAAATTATTTTTACAGCTATTCTCCCTCCTACCAATGATTTTTAATTATGTAGGGCAGTCGTCAGTCACTGACGAAAGTATGTGCTTAGTTGTAGGTTAACAGCTAAATCCAAAGATTTATCCTTTCCAGGAGGAGTGAGTACGTTGACTGACCGCCGTTATATGACCTACACAATGTGTTGCTACGGCATTTAACCCAACAAAAAACATTTAACCCTTCTGTTAACAAAGGCAGAATTAACTTATTGTTTCTATATAAAACAAGTACATGTAAATTAGAATATTTCTACAAACAGGTTTTCCAATAAAACAGAGTCGTTAATATTTCAATACAATCAGGAAGGTAAATGGATTCAGGAAATCGACTTTTATAGAAACATTAGTTCTGGTAGTAAAACCATTTATCAATAATTGTTGTTGCTATAGATCGATGTCAATTACAGGTTTGACGTCTATAAATCAATATGGCAGCTTAAATGTTCTCTGTGTAAAAATGAGAAATCCTGGCGATCCTTGTATTCTTTGTCCGGCCATTTATTCTCCTGTGTTCCTTGTCTTATTTATTTTCTTCTGTCATTGGATGTTTTATGACATGCCTTATTGATCTTACACAGACTGGTTCAGGGACCGTAGTCACGTGACCTACAACAACAACTTATAAGGAAATCAAAAATTTGTTCTTGGCTGATTTCTATTCCCAGACGAAGACATCAAAACTAATACCTTTCTTTCCCAGAAAACTCTTACTGAATATGTGAGTTTTCATCCTTAACTCCAAATCCGCCACATACAAACTTAATCTAGCAGGAAACTAAGTATTGTACAACAATCTGTTTGTGCAGTGGATCCAGAGTGAACGCGTTTATGAAAAGAAATGTAACAGTTATTTCATGCTTGATTCATGTTTGAATCTTTCTTTTTTGGCCGATTCTAGAATTAGACGAAAATCAAATGTTCGTTACAACATTCTAAAGATTACGTGACTAAATACAGTTATCGCATGACGTTGTATGAGCTAGTATCTTGATGTTTTAAATTATTCTAACTTGATATGAAAACTAGTTATGTAATATTCTGTCATTCTAAACTTTTGTTCTTACTTTCCAGACTACATACATTCTACTTGCCTGATGTTCTAATCTCCCGTAGCTCGACAAATGTTTCCTGTTTTCTTGTCCGATATTTTACTGTGTTGTTACTTGATTTACTCTAACTTGATTTACTGCAATATACCAAACAATCTATCAGATCAAACGATACGTCATTTTACAATATAAATAATTGGTTACCATGGCAACCAAATCATAAATACAATCTGTGTTGAAATTTGATGGGTCAACTGTCGAAAGTACAATTACAGTATATACAATACATATTTAAATGTCATAATGGATGGCTAACAATAATCTCTCAGTCATCATGTTCAAAATTTATTTATAACACAAAAAAGAAGAAATATTTATTATCAATTTAACAGTTATATAGATTGGACAAACTTGAAGTCAGAACAGTACAGAACCAATAATAATAATAATTATCTCTGTGACCATTATGTTAAATGTTTGTCCTAAGTATGAATGTACTGCTTCTAAAATCATTTTACGTTGAAGGATAGCAGTTGAGTACTGATAAATCGCAGAAAAATGGTTTGGTGCATTAACCGCTGAATAACATTGTTGAAAGAAGTGTCCAGAATTCGAAAAGCTAATAAACTTTGGCAATTAGTGTAAATGTTTTATCATTAAAAATAAATATATTATTGTTGTCGAAGGACGAAACTGGATCGTTTGTAAACAAGTTTGTGTTTATGGAGATAGTTGTATTTAGTGGATGGATAAAGATATCTGTATTTAAATGTATGAGTATTCAATATTAACGTATATTTAATTAATATTATATATATTATATGATCTATTATATTAGATATTTATTATAAGATGATGGATGGATAACGTGATAATAACATCAGAAATAAAATAGCGAATGTTGAGAAAAAACTTGAAGTTTTAATTTGATTAAACGCGTATTTCTATATTACATATTCAATGGCGTTGTAAAATACGATTATTATTATTAATGATAATTAAGTAATAAAATCCCTCCACCATAAATATATACAATTACATAATACTTAATATGCATAACATTCATTTAATTTTTTATAGCATTGACGGTGTCAAAAGTTTGTCTTTATATGAGTGACGATCATATAAAGAATGTATTCTGTGAGATGTGAATCTATCTATGATATCAGTTGATAGAAAAAAGTTTAAAAAATAGTATTTAGTTTATATTTTCTGTTGTTAAACTGTATTCAGTTTATCGTATTGGTGAAAGTGTTCTCAAGAGATGACGACGAGTGTTTTATCATAATAATGTTTACCACGTGACTTGTGATCGAAACATATATTATCAAATGTTCAAAGAGAAAGCATAAAAACATTACTAATATACACCCCCTATTAATGTGGGTGCCTACATCATATCAGTGTATATAGGGTACAACATACCGTACCCGAATTTCTCACATCATTAAGTAAGAAAACTTATTTCACATTTTTGTTCATTTAAAACCATGATTATGTTTAAGATTAGGTTGGTTCATAAATCAAGCGTATATCTTAGTAACCTTGTACATCTTTAAGTTTTATACCATTTTATAACATTGATGATGTCAAAGTTTGTGTATATAGGAGTGACGATCATATATAGAACCCTAGGTGACATAGACCACATGTTTATCATATGTATAGTGTCTTTGACTTGGCACCAAGCCGACCGTCTAGTAATAGAATCTAGTATATGGAGGATATTCAGTGACTTTGGTGTAAGATCAATTATTTATTTCACTAAGTCAGCTCATAAAACCTTTTCTGAGCTGACGAGTTAAAATAAAAAGCATTTACTTCAATATTGATAAATTTTCTGTTTCTTTCCAGCTCTTTGTACTCTGTTAGAGATATGTAACACAAAAAATGAAGTAAATCGAATTGTGATTTGAAAATTCGCATTTGGGCGCGTAGAAATAACAATGTATATACATGTACCTTTTGAATGAGAACATTTGCGCCTTCATTTTACAGAGCGATGCAGAAATTCCCGATATTTTAGAATGGGAGGTTAAGTCGGAGTAACATAAGAAGAAAGCACAGGCGACCGGCACGGTCCCTAAGCAAATACGCTATACATTTGTATATACATGTATACATATACGTATATACATGTATAATGTTTTGCTTTGGGACCACGCCGGCCGCCTGTGGAAGAAAGTATTGTGTTGACATGCCAATAAAATCTAAATGTAACCAAACGACCTCTGTGGTCAATATAAGTATAAACCATATGTAAAGCATTAAATATTATAACAGAAAATACATAAAATTGTGGTTATAATGAACTAAGACACTTTTTTAGGGAAATACATACTTTTAAAACACGCATACAGTCATAATGGATGCAATATGTGCGGCCAAACATCTTACAAAAGATCTTATTCGTGCGTTTCACAAACAAACTACATTGTAAATAGTTATTCATGTAATACGCATTGAATTTCTGTTTTGTGTGCGTGGGTATTTGATATTTGCTTTGTGTTCGAAGGTTTTATGTGCATTTTCATGATCACATATTAAATTACCTTTCATATAACAAATAAAATGACATTTTGTAATAATTTGAAGGTCAGACACAAGCGGTATTTTGTATTTTTATGTTTACCTGTGATAAAGACACAGGACATTAAATCCATTCGGTAAACCACTCGAGTGATTTCGTAAACTGACAATGAAGTGTGTAGAGCAGCTATCGCCGAGGTGTTCCGAATGCATGAAAGTATCATTTTACATTTATCAAACTTGTATTATGTATCACTATGTTAGTTAAGGTCCCTTGTTACTTTGTTAATTTTATACAAAACCAAGTTTCATTTAGATGCTACATTTCACATGATACATTATATATATTAATTATATCAAATAACAAAGTAACAAATAAAGTTACTGTGTTTGATTGTTTGTTGACTTAAAGTCAATCTTTGTACTAAACATGCATTTTTATTATACTATATGTTTAATGAACACAACGGACTTAAACTCGTTGCAAACATGATAAATTTATACAACATACTCAATCTTGTAGCACACACGTTTCATGTACACAACAGACTTAAACTTATTATTACTATTATTGGCGCAATCGTTCAATGTTCACTACAGACTTAAACTTGCAGCAATCGTTCAATGTACCACACAGAATGAACTTGCAAACAGTCGCTCATTGTACACTACAGACTTAAACTTGCAGCAGTCGTTCATTGTACACTACAGACTTAAACTTGCAGCAGTCGTTCAGTGTACACTACAGACTTAAACTTGCAAACAGTCGCTCATTGTACACTACAGACTTAAACTTGCAAACAGTCGCTCATTGTACACTACAGACTTAAACTTGCAAACAGTCGCTCATTGTACACTACAGACTTAAACTTGCAAACAGTCGCTCATTGTACACTACAGACTTAAACTTGCAAACAGTCGCTCATTGTACACTACAGACTTAAACTTGCAGCAGTCGTTCATTGTACACTACAGACTTAAACTTGCAACTGTCGTTCATTGTACACTACAGACTTAAACTTGCAGCAGTCGCTCATTGTACACTACAGACTTAAACTTGCAGCAGTCGATCACTGTACACTACAGACTTAAACTTGCAACTGTCGTTCAATGTACATGACAGACTTAAACTTGCAAACAGTCGCTCATTGTACACTACATACTTAAACTTGCAGCAGTCGTTCATTGTACACTACAGACTTAAACTTGCAAACAGTCGCTCAATGTACATTACAGACTTAAACTTGTAGCAATCGTTCAATGTACACTACAGACATAAACTTGAAGCATACGAGAACAAAAGGTCATACATTCAGCTTTAAGATACCATGTGCAGGTTTACATAATTATCTTTTCATTTCGATGATTGTATTGCTTTGTAAATGTGCAGAAACATTGTCATATCAATAGTTGTTGTAGAAATGGGTGATAACCCCAGTTTGAAAATAAGAGTTTATTTAAATGTTACTATTACACAGGTAAAAATATTATTATGACAATGTTGTACTTTCTTTAAAAAACTATGTTACTGATAGCATGTCAAAGTGTAACTAGAGAAGATTTGTTTAATTGTCGAGACATCGTCAACTATTGTAGACATGTAGCCATTTAGAAGATCATATATTTATTGTACAATATAGAATTTCTTGTAATATAAGGATGAAACATTATTCAAATATCAATTGCGGATCTAGAACGGTTTGATGGTCATTGAACATTTTAGAATATAATTATTATAGATTTGCAATGTATCAAAGAATGTGATATAAAATATGGTTTATATACAAATAAGTTTTAGGATTGTGAAACAACTTGTCAATTAAGGTTAAAATTGTCCAATGTGAATACACTCGAAAAAGATCTTTAAACATTGATATTTAAGGAATTTCGACTCATTATCTTGATTGGACAACATCGGTGTTTTATTTCATTTTAACTAGAGAGTTTTAAGCATCAAACATTGCATAAATAGCTTTTATTGTCAGTATTATGTAAATACAATGGTATTGAATATAATATGCGCAAAATTATGCATTTCATCAAAAACTATTTAGAAAACATTCACATCAGTTTTTCTGTCCCTTGTAATATTATCATAATTTCAAATTGTTAGATGGTCCGTTCTGTACTTAGACGTCATGATAATATCACCATGAGCACAATAGTTAGAGTCAAATAACGACGTCATGACAATAAAAGTAACCCAGCACCCAGAGTTTTCATTCTAATATATTGTTTTTGCTTTATACAGACAGTTTGTTTGGTGTTTTAATTGTGTATCAAATTATGTGACATACAATGAGATAATATTTTAGCCTGGGGATTGTGGGTGTGAGTTAGTGAGGTCTTTGACCGGGCTGGTCAAAAACTTTGTTTTGTTGTAAAATAATTGTCTTCTGTATACATTGAATCTGTTTCGCGACAATGGTAAGTACGTAGATCTATGTTACTGGGTCAGTAGGTCAGACGATCAAACAGGGTAAGTGGTCAGCATGTCCAAATGACAATTGAAGTAAACTAGGTCAACCTTTTTCTGATAAACAAACATTTATACAAACGTCCTTCGTTCTTGGATCAGTGAACAATTTAAATTGTTATTTTTTAAAAACCCTTGCACCTGAGCAATAATGTTTTTAAAAAACTTGCTAATGGCGACACCCACGAGCTAGGAGATAAACAAATTCAATTTTATGGCAAATTTAAACAAGTCAACTGTAAGCAATGTTATGATTTAGATTTAACCCATGACTGGTTGATCTTATTATAGACGTAATACTTTTAAAATGACTAACATTTTATGAATTAATAGCCTACGCTAAATATGGGAGTGTGGGTTTTATATACAACTGTACGTGTAGTATAAAATCCGTCCTGACCGGTCTTGTATGACCATTCAGGGATTAAATATTGTTTGATTCAGTTGAAATATATTTGGGAAATATTTAAAATAGCAAATATAACCTGCTATCAGTGTAAATATGCGGTTTAATGGCAATATGGCTTCTGAAAACGACAGGTTGGTTGATTTAAGTTAGTTTATAGACATTTATGAACGTAGAATATATTTTGAATAAAGGTTTTCGTCACTCTCACTTTCTTTATTTTAAGCAACATTTTTATATTTAATAACTAATCAGTGATTAATATTCGAACATAAAACTCTGGGATTAGTTTAAAGATGTTTTCTATCGAATATTTATTGTTTTGTCATTTTTAATCATTTGTTTTGTCATGTGTTCTTTAATCTGTCTGAATGTCTACATGTATATGTATATGACATGTGTTACTGGTTTAATTTATAATACTGTATTACACTTTGATTTTGGTTAAATAACATGTACATTGTTCCTCTATTCATGATGTTATTCTAAGGTATATGTACGTATGTCGCGGTTTCAGTTTATGTCAATCACTGCTACTTGCATTCTCGTACCCAGAGTCGTACCAGAGTAGGATTCTCAATACTAGATAATCTTGATAACCTCGGGATGCGAGAATGTGCTATTTGATAAAATACGAAAAAATTAATATTCTGGTACGATTGAATTAAATTGTATTTTACTCCCAACTATAACAAATATTACTTCCTATTATCATTAAGTTTGTTGCCGTCGTTGTTGCTGCGTTTGTTGTTGTTGTGTAGAAGCCATCGTTCAAAGTCTATTAATGATATATTTGTAGACTACTTATGTATAAGTATTGTATAAGTTTAATACAATCTAAACTCGCTACAACAATCAATTGTCTGCTATCGGAAGTCTACATGGAAAAAAATCAGAAACTTTTGTTGTTGAAAGGTGGTTGTTATAATATACATCTTTATTTGCAGCTATGTTGCTTGACTAATATCAAAGTTCATGCTGATGCCAATAAGATCAACCAAATAATGAAAGTAGCTTTCAAAGGTTATATTGAACAAATGTTATACTAAATAATTTATACATAGAAAGTAATTACAAAACTTGTTACATTTTGTATTTGTTTACCTATAAATCTATACATTAGGGTTTAGACTTACCAATACTTTATATTATAGAACAGAACAGAATAGAACATACACTTTATTTAACCCAGGTTATATACAGCATGGAATTACATTGAAATGTAGACAGACAGACTGACGTACATGTTTATAATTGCATTGATTATTACAATAATTGCTGACTAAATTGAAATAACATAATACACAAGTATAATGAAACCTGGGAATGTCCAACCATTATTTTGGTTCAAGACATATCTTATTAACTAGAAGATTAGGTCGGTTAGATTTAATCTTTGCTACATTTGTATAGTTATAGCTATATATGAAGCAAACATTTACTCAAGACTTCTATAATTCATGAAGATACAATGTATTGACTTTAAGGCTTAGTTACTATAAATTAGTGTAACAAGTTACAACAAGTAGTTTTCACTAAATATTATAACAATCAGTTTTCACAAAAAGTGACAGCGTTTTCACTCAAAGTTACAGCAAGCACTTTTTACTCGAAGTTACGGTAAGCACTATTCACTCAAAGTGACAGCATGGAGTTTTCACTCAAAGTTACCGTAAGCAGTTTTCACTCAAAGTAGCAACAAGCACTTTTCACTCAAAGTTACGGTAAGCACTATTCACTCATAGTGACAACATGGAGTTTTCACTCAAAGTTACAGTAAGCAGTTTACACTCAAAGTAGCAACAAGCACTTTTCACTCAAAGTTACGGTAAGCACTTTTCACTCAAAGTTACAGTTTAGCAGTTTTCAACCATTGCTTGCTATCGAAAATACATTAAAATCAATTAAGTAAATGTTCTGTCTGATGAACAAAAATGATGTATTGCAGTGAACACGTGATGTATATGTAAGCAGATACATAGCTTTCACTCACATTTTTACCAAAATGTTTTACTAAATAAATATTACATTATATTTACAAAACGCCCACGGCTGTAACCATCTAATACACTTTACACTTCGTGATTTTCTTTCATATTTGAAATATTTTAAACTCGCGTGCGCAGTGAAGGGGGAACTGACATGAATGAAAACTGCAATAATATTTGTATACGTTGTATACAGGCTTTAGGAAGTAAGGTATACACTCCCCTCCTTGATGCTCGTACGGCTAAACCATTGAAATGAGATTCAGAATGAAGTAGTTGCTTATAGATGAAAGTCTTGGGTTAATGTCCTTCCTATCACAATCTTGATTAACATGACATAGTGTAGAACAACTTGCTCTAACTGAAAGTAATGATGAATACTGTATTTTATAATTGTTCACATGAACGCAAATTAAAGTCTCGACATATCTTGTAAAATCTTTAATATGAATAAAATAGAACCTCTCTACAACAATCAGTACTAGAACAATATAATAGTGGCCGTATTAGTGACTGTGACGTTGAGATAGATTTCGTCTTCCCGGTAAGAGCTGGGATCTGACAGATCGTATTTAGCTCTGCGAGATTGAGCAAACGTCTTCAAAATGTTAAAAGTTTAAAATATAGTTTAAAATTATTTACACTGTAGTCAATTTGGATAATTTTGTCAGATTACTCCGGTAGGAGAGACCTGAAGGGTTCCAATATTGGAGCTGCAACAACTGATGAGGGGTGGTTGTTCCATTCTCTAGCTGTCCTAGGGAAGAATTGGCAAATCTGTTGTCTCTAATGTCCCTAAAGATTTATATAATAACGATAAGGATGTTTTGGGGGAATATAATTATTTGAGATACATGTTGTCGAGAGGTGGTTACTGAGGTGGCTACTGTTGACAGATAATTGTTGTCGATGTGATGTGGAAGCTGTTTATAGGTAGTGCTTAGAGATATGACATGTCATTAGAATATTGTCATTGAGGGAGATTCAACAGTTTGTTTTATTCAAGTTTAACATATCTACACAATACATTACACATACATTATCTATACATACACGCAGAATGTAATTAGGTTGCAAATATTATATTCATTTGATAAAAACTACTAAAGATGAATAGAATTTCTTTCCCTAATGTATTCACAGGTTTAAATTCATTTAAATGAATAAAGTTTTTGAAAGATGTTTAGTAAGATCACGTGACTGCATTAGTTTTAATGTTAAAACCTAGTTAAAATAAATTGTATCTTAAAGAAATTTTAATAAATGTTCAGTATGTTTGAGTTTAGAATCTTTAAGGATCATAGAACATAGATTCTGTGGTAACAACACCTCAAGAACCATGGTGAACCAACAGGTGACTCTATCAAAATGAATTATAATGCATTTACATATAAACATGTACAGTAAAATTATCTTTGATGTTGTTATTGTTGAGAGGTTAGTGTTAGCGAAAGATGGATCGTTGAATAAGGTTGTACTGTATATTGTAATTGAGCTTAAGAGTCTGTACAGTAGTTGTGCCTAAATAAGTATTTGAACAGTGTTTTACAATAAATTCAATAATGTAGGCTAAATATAATCATTCATAAACAAGGTTGAGCAAACAAAAACTTAACTTCAATAATGTGTTCACGTCTGTAGAGAAATTGTAAATAAATCAAAATTATATCTGAGCGATCTATTGTCTGTCACCAATAGTTATCTACCTTTAAAATCTGTATAGACATAGACTATTGTCATCATGTACCTGATATATATCTTGTTTACTTTGTTTATATTTTATACTTCAATGATCAACAAACAATCTAGATCAACTATTATAGCTTGTATAGGTGTCAGTAATTTTAGCACGTCGTGATAAATACTTTATTTTATTGAACCATTGGTATTTTAGAATTTAATTGTCGTTGAACTGAAAAACAAAGTTAATATCCACTATCCACGGGGCATGGTGTACGTAAACTGCCACCACCATCCATAGCGTGCGAGAACTGTCCCTACCATCCATGGTGTACGTAAACTGCCACCACCATCCATAGCGTGCGAGAACTGTCCCTACCATCCATGGTGTACGTAAACTGCCAAGACCATCCATGGTGTACGCAAACTGCCACGACCATCCATGGTGTACGTAAACTGCCACGACCATCCATGGTGTACGTAAACTGCCACGATCATCCATGGTGTACGTAAACTGCCACGACCATCCATGGAGTACGTAAACTGCCACGACCATCCATGGAGTACGTAAACTGCCACGACCATCCATGGAGTGCGTAAACTGCCACAACAATCCATGGTTTACAAGAAAACTTTCATGCTACAAATGAATGCATAATAGATAAACTTAAATACTAAGATATATTCTTATTGTATATTTTCAGTTCAACATCTCCAACAAAAGAAACAATGACACAATCAACAGTTAGTCCACAACAAAGACAATCTAGAGGTCGACCAGGTAGTGAAAAACATTAGCTTATTAGACACTTCTCTACTATCATAAAAAATAGTTCATTTGTTAAACTTCTTGTAAGATAGTACAGAAATACACCTTCTCTGAGGAAAAACGCCGAATGTATCTTGTATGTTATTTTTCTACGCCCGAAAGAGAAAAAAAATAGAATGTAGTTCATATGTGATTATTGTAAGGTGTACACTCCGTCCGAGAAACAAAAATAGATCTCATATATGTATTTCTTTTCATATTTTAGACCAAATGCTCGCAGGTTGTCTTCATGACAAAAAGATTTGTAAAAACTAACTTTGTACGACACATTTTGTCGTACGACGTCCGGAGAACTAAACTGATTAAAACACTTGCCTTTGTGTCTTGTATATGACAGACTGGTAGATTTTTATATATGAACAATTGTTGAATACCTAAAAGTGAAGTGATATGATATACAAATGTATACAATGTTTTTTGTTTTGTTTGTATGACTGATGCATGCCTGTCAACTTATATATATATATATAATGATAAATGAAAACAGTTTTTGGTGTAAAACAATTATGACTTGAATACACATTGTGTTCTCACTATGTTGTCTGACCTATATAAGATACAAAATATTACAAATATTTAATACGTGTGCATGAAAATTGAAGTTTTGTATAAATAGAGCACATCCCTCGTGCCGGCTCTCGTGAAATGTGTACGAATTCTTGCCCATATTAAATCAAATCTACAAGAATCAAATTTTATAAACCTGGTCACATGAATGTATAAACAAATGACTGTGGATGTCTGTACACGTGACCATGTTGTTAGGTAGACATAGAATAAAACTAGTCAGAAAATTTGATTCAACAACTACATTTGTATTCTGTCAAACGAACATAGTTCTAATCTTTCAAGAATAGGCGGCCGACACGGTTCCAATGCATAAACAATATATATACTGTACATAAACATGAACTGTTTTGTCTCAGAACAGTTCCGGTCGCCTTTGATGTCTTTGATTGGTCAATTATATTCGGTCTTGTTACATTTTGGTTAGTTCAATATAATCTTGCTTTCTGATTGGTTACAATATTTTCTCATGATAATCAGTCACTTTATCATCCATATCAAAAATTACTGTAACAAACATATATATAGTATCTTTATCTTTTCAGCTGCACAGAAATTCATTCCAGAGCACGAGATTGAGATCCCAGCAGACGGTAGTTTACGAGATTTCACGGCAGACGACATGTCAACGTTTTTACGTTATTTAAGTGTAGAAGAACGTATCGTGTCGCATGTACATAAGAAAGGACTTGATGGATATAAATTCTCTAAATTAAAGGATTCCGATCTTGATGCTTTAGGAATGAAAAATCCAATTATATGTCACTTCCGGGACAAAAGTTTGAGAGAAAAAGGCGGGAAAAAGAAGCCAGGGTTTATGTTATGATTGCGTCATAATAAGTTAGAGCTTTTGAAATCAAAAATAATGAATTCGTTACAACAAATAAAACTGTTTAACATTTATAACTACATGTAGCAATATTTGTTGTACATACATTTCTATCTCGATGTGTATAATAATGCATTTATTTTAAAGAGATATCAGTCTTTAATGCAATATAACTTTGTGATCCGTTTGACATTATCAATGCGTTAGAAAAGGAACAATGTTTAACTTATTCGTTATCAGCAGCGTGTTCAGTAACGACTATTAGCGAACGTTTCGGGTAAGGGACAACTCAACCCGTGGACAACTCAACCCGTGGATAACTCAAGCCAAAGTTGGGATCAAACCCCAAACTGTTAGTGAGGTATTGAATTTTCTCGGTGTGAGTTGTCTTTGGGTTGAGTTGTCCCAAACCTAACGTTACGGGACGTTTCGGAACGTTCGGGGTAATTGAACACGCTGCAACTAATCACGTGCGCAGTAAGTTGTTTTATAAGTAGTGACGTTTTATCAAACATATTCTTGAGAAGAGATCTCAGCAGTTCCAGTTTTAGATCGTCTCTGTAATTATTGGTGTATGAATACATGGTGCAATTGTCTGTGTTTACAGAAATAAATAGTTCCTGAAGTGCTTCAACATTAATAAGAGAAGGAATTATTCAGGGTTACATTTTCATTTCAAAATGTTGATCGCTTTACTTGACTCATAAGTCATGAGGCATTTGTTCACTTTTTATTCTTTAATACGTAAAACATTACATATTTAAAGTTATTGTTGAATTTGTACTTCGCGTATGAATATATTGTTCTCACAAAACCATATAACTCACATTAATCAAATAGTCCCCGTTTCAGTTTCAATACATGAATATATGTACTTATTTATACCAGTCATGCGGTATTGCATTTACTTTAAAATGTTAGATATCACTTCCTCCATCCATGTCGACACGGTCCTTGGCTAACCTGAAAAACTGGACTTATGCAGTCAAGTCTTTGCGTGTCACATAACAGTATACCAAGTTGAAGGTCATGTGTCACGTGTTTGAGTCTCGTTATAGAATTCTATATCATATTTTTGTATGTTTATATTCAAATTATTTGATTGTTTTCTTTAAATAAATTTTAAATGATATTTTTGTTCATTTTTTTTTTATATATTATATTGATTACTAACTTTTGATTACTAAAAAATAAAATAATTTAACAATCAATTATTGTTCTTCATTCATATTTTAATAAATTTGATTCTTCTTCCTCTGCGTTCAATCTTCTGCATGGCCGTTATACTTAAAATTCCGATGCAGTTATGAACTGCACCGTTTGTCGCAGGTTCTCGGCAGTGACTCACAAATTGGTGTCTAAGGGGGATTTCTGTTGACATGTCTGGTGGGCCTATTCTAGATAGGGGCAGTTATGCAGGATGTGAAAGCGCGTCTGTTCCTTGACTCCATACTGACATGAAGCTGTTTCGACGAGACCCAGTCTTTTCATATGATATATATACGCATATGACAGTGTCCAGTTCTGAGCCTGAAGATAGTTACTCCATTTCCTGGGTTTCTGAATAGTTTAATTAATTATTGAGATTTTGATATTTGTTCTCCACTCCCCCATCAGTCACTGATGACTTGTAGAAACAATACCACAGAATTATCTTCTTTAAAAGTTTGTAAGTTTTCATTCGATGTCATTATATGGAACGCCTTAACTGCCTTGTATCGATCTATATAGTGAACACGACGAGATGCTTTTTGCGCACAACGACCTGTTTTTGTCCATAACGACGTCTATTTTGTGCAAAACAACATGTCATTTAAGGACAACGAACAAAAAATAAACCTATAACGTAGTTAAGGCGTTCCATATCATTACATTATTTTGGTTCACTTAATCGCCACACAAGCATGAATCAACATACTATACAATACAGCGATGTTAAATATGACTACTTTATAGTGAAATCAACATAATTATGAAAGACGTTCATTTCAAGCGAACCAACTTAAGTAAGATGACAGTCAGGGAACTAATATAATAGATATTTTAATTAAGATACAAACTTGTACATTTAAATACATGTAATAGTAACTGGAAGGAACAGACGTTAGGGGATCAGTCTATATCATGTTACTATGAAAGTTCAAAACATAAACCATCAAAGATGTTGTTCAGTCATTGCACCCGGGTATGTAGCCCAGTTGGTAGCGCGCTAAGAATTCCGAATCTAGTTTCCTGAAGTGGGTACAGTTTCGAATCCCACTATCTGCAGTTATACCCTTCCATAAAAGTTTGACAATAAAGTCAAATTGTCAATTTTCTTCCAATAATTAGGTGTATGGAGAAGTTGTCGATCATGTGGAAAAGCTAAGTAATTGTGGTTATAGACAAGGATCCAGTTAGGTGAACTGGCCGTCGTAAAATAACATGAATTTGCACTGACGACATGTGTTAGATTATCAGTCAATTAGATATCAATGATAAAACTTTATATCAAATATGGTAATTACCTCCTATCAATAATTACAGTGATTATCAGACTTGGTCAGTATTCATTAACTTAGATAAATTTATCAAGAGTGAAATTACAGGCAATAGTTAAAGTAAGATATACACGTTTTGTATTCATGGTGAATGACGGTTTATTTATTTCCATTACATGTACAAATGTATGAGGACAATGCATACATGGTAAAACAGCAGCGTGTTCAGTAACGACTGTTAGCGAATATTACGGATACGTAAACAACTCAACCGGTGGATAAATCAAGCCAAAGTTGGAACAACTCAAACCGTTAGTGAGGTTGAGTTGACTAAGGGTTGAGTTGTTCTGACCCTAACGATACGGAACGTTTTGGGACATTTGAGGTAATTGAACAGGCTACAGAAGACATACAGTGCGTTCATGTATAACAATAAACGATAAGTACGTAAATAATACTAAGTACTGCAATCAAATAATTACATTGTCTATCTAATTATGAACCCAACATAAAATTTCACTAATGAATATTACACTGATATAAAGAAATATTAATACATAACTTTAATGTTAAAATTTTTTAATGTGCATTATTTATCAGTTATAGTTCTTGGTCACCAGATATGGTTGTCCATGTAAATTCCACGTTTCTGAAGCTGATTTTCTGGTTCGTTTTCTCATAGCACTATAAATTGTACATAAATGTATATACGAGTATTTAGTTACCAATGTCCAGAATTCTAAAACGTATAAATAAGAAAATACCAACATGCGTGTCAACATGACATATTAGTGAAAAATACTCACAAAACAACATCAAATTTAATATAAACAACTTTATTTTGCTATCTCGTAAATTCACAACCAATACGGGTACAATGTATACTTTTTAGGGGTGTAACAATACGGTAAAAAACGTATTGCAATATATTGCAATACACAAAACCCCTATTGCAATATATTGCAATATATATTGCAATACATATTGTTCTTTGTGCATACATGCATAGCATAAATTAATGCACGTGCATCGTCTTAATTTTATTTCAACATTGTACATAGATATTTGTATTTTCAAATGATCTACACGTATTACGCAAATGTATGAATAAGAAAAATGTTTTGAATGGACTTTCAAAAATAATTATGCCCTCACTTTACGAAAAATATATCAAGTTTCCGAACACATTTTAACATTACTTCAAACATTGAAATTTCAGACTCTGGTAAAAAAAATCAGTATGGAATATAACTAGAAATAACCGGTTCAGAGAAAAACGAACCGGTTAAAATCCGTCAGAAGTCGTATTGCAATATTAACCGGTATATCGGTTAAGCGTTACACCCCTAATAATTTTCAAACTTCGGATGATGTGGAAGCTAAATAGAACTGTTCTGTAGTAAAACAATATTTTAAATCGGAAATATCAAAATGTGACTCATATTAAAGTAATTGTCGAGTTAACCGACAAAAAAGTCATCTATCATACAGGTAATGTAGTACTGTATGTTTGAACGTTTTTATACTGTATACTGTGCTGACTTTATTTATAGATAACATTATAGATAAAGGGAGGTAATCAGGACTCAGGTAAATTACACAGGTAAATCAATACTTAAACCATTCACAATACTCATTACTGTACGTAAACACGAACAAATATGGCGGAAATGAGTGACGGTTGTAATAAAAATGGAGAAATATTTACAATTAAAGAATTTGTGGAATGTTTTGATTTACCAAAATGGACAGAGGTTGTTGGAGGGAAGGATATTGGTCAAACTGGACATAGCTCGTGCAATATTCAAAAAGGAATGATATTATTATTTAGAACTTTAGCGGTAGAAAATGTGACATTATCATTTAACGATACAGATACTGGTGTTAAAAGAATAGTTCAAGTATCGCCTGACACACAGGTGAAGTTTAAAGTGTTGTTACCGTTCCCGGATTTTAAGAATCCTAATTCACCAAGAACTGTGTATAAAACTGTCGCGGATTTGTTAACAGTGTGCCCGACGTATTTTAAATCTAATATTTTCTATGATGACCCATATTTACCTGCCATTGTCAAGTCAGGTGAAGTGTTTAGATTTATAAGACAGATTAGACGAACTGATGACCGCAGGGTTTATTTACAATGTGAGGATCCAGAAGGTAATATTATTGATTTACCAAGTGAATGTAGAGGTGATTTTACTGCCGTGGAAGATGATAAATCTTATACACTTAAAGAGATTCTAGAACTAGGACCAGCTGACCGTAAGTTAAAACTGTCACATGAACATATTAAGATGAACTTGGCAGAAGAGTCGGGTACCAATGATGCTTTCTACTCCAATCTGACACATTCAGATGGTCACAATGTTTTACAAAGGATCATGGGACTACCACTGACATATAACGGTATGTTAACCTATCACAGACCTGTCATGTTCCTGGCTGCGTCTCCTAGTGACAAACAACAAGAAGTCTGGAAAGTTCCACTCACAGTTGATATTCTAGTCAAAGAATTTACAGCAGACGATTATGAAAAGCCAGTAGTTTCTGAACTTGGACATGGTGAAATCTCAAGCCTTCCTAGAGCATTTAAATTATACAAACTAAGTGAACTATTAGATACTTACCACGAAGATTTCCCAGTTCTTGCCACTTTAGTTCATTACAAAGATATGCCAATAGAATTTAAACATTGTCTAGAACCAGGAACTGATGTAGTTATACATAATATTGAAAGATTTGACAGAATACTAGCCAGTTCAGGAGAAACTAAATTTTCAATATCTAGAGAAATGGTTGGAAGGTTTAGAAAAACATTAAGAAAGTTTTCTTCCATTGAGGAATTAAAAATGCTGTATCCAAATGACCTCACTGAAGAGTTGACTGTTAAAATACTTCAAGATATAGCTTCTGATTTCCCAGTCCCATATTCTCTTCAGACTGGAGATATTTTGAGATTCAAAACTTTTCAAACAAAAATGCATAAAGCTAAAATCAAATCCAAAACATTCGGTCCTTTCCCGGTGATAAAGTGTGAAAAACGTAAAATTTCAGGATCTTATGAGAAAATATTTCTTCCAGACGACTTGGAAGTATGTATGCATGAGATGCCATCACGTTCTAAAGCTGAAGGTTTTTCAGCAGACGATGTGTTCAGATTTCGTCCAGAGCTTCCATTCCAAGTGGACTTTCTTGCTGATTATACAAGTCTGTGGTCTTGTTTGCCAATCTGTTCAGAAATATCTTTAACTAACTTTGTTACTGAAGCATTCGCAATTGTTTCACCCGTGCCAAGTTCAGAACATACCGAAGATTCTCGTTTCATTGACAATGTGGTTCGAGATTGTTTGATAATTCCCGCGAGACATCATGTGATGCTAACAGTAAAAGAATGTCTAGGATTTCCGCCAAATTATTTCATGTTTCCTGATAAAAATGTGTTTATTAAATGTCCTGTTGAAAAAATAAGTAAACAAGATTATGATGATCTTATACGACATAATGACATGGCTTATGAAGACTACTCACCTGAATCTCCTGTCAGTGTACAAAGTGACGTCAATCTACCTACCAGGTTGGTCCTCTTAAAATCATTGTTATTTTTACTTACTGTAGATAATAAATGTGCTTATCTGCATGCGATCTGCACAAAGTCTCAAAGAAATAAGAATGGATGACCCAACTTCTTAATGTCATAATGAACTTAGTATACAGGCTGAGTACGAGTTCCATCATGTACCATGAGTCTTGCCGACATACGTTTCTTTGTCTCTAAAGTATTATACATGTACTTTCATACATGTAACACAAATAGTTCTTCTAATTTTAGTTTCCGACTCAGTCTACAAGAATAACAAATAAAGTATCTTCTTTGTTTCTCTATGTAAACAAAGACAAAGAGCCTCTTGAACACTATCTGGAACTATTTCATTTTTTTTCAACAAATTTAATCTCTCTGTTCCGTGACGATTTATTATCATTACACAGACTTGTGACGTTGCAACATTTTTCTTATCGCAACAGAAACGTCAATACATGTTTTACGGTGTTTTTGTTCTGTTTCCAGGAAATCTTCAGCTGAACCAAACGAGGGTGAGCGAGTCAATAAACGATTGTCAAGATCTTTAACCAGTATGTTTAACAAAAATAAAACAAACTTCTTTAACAAATTTAGAATTCGGAAAACGGCTTCAAATCAACCATCAGGTCCAGTCAATGCAGCAGACAACGAGACTTACATGGCGGGATCCTCCACCGGAAGTGACGACCATTTTGATGGTACGTATAAAACAATTGCGAATAATGAAATAATCCACATTCATCTAAACATTCATTCTGACCTTTTTTATTTCTGTTTGACTCGTGATTCGAATTTTTCCAAAAGTCGTGACAAAATCCTTTTTAATTTGCATAAAATCTGACAAATTCAAATGGACAAGATTTGATTGATAATTTTTTTAATTCCTACCGTCGAGTCCAACAAGTTCAAATCTTAGATACATAGACAGGTAGGTATCATGAATTCTGCAGGTGGGACACTTTCAGATATCTTGATGGCATGAAGCTAATGAATAAATTCTTTACGATTACAAAACAATGTAAATACAGTAAAATACCAACAATATAAACGCTTAAAAATGTAGTTGATGGGTATCTTTTTAAACTTGCACCCAATGCATATTTGAAAGGTGACGTCATATTTGTGATTGGGTGATTTCATTAATCGACACACATAAACCAAATTGTTACGATTTCATACGGAAATACAACAACAACAACATATTTATTTTGTATCAGGCCTCTAGCCCATAACAAGTATAACAAGTTATTATGTGAACGTAATGTACATGGTAAACAACATTGGCAGATGACAATGATTTGAATCATAATATGAAAATTTGCAAACTAGCAATATATAAAAACACATATACATGCAAAATAATTAAGGGCCAGTTCAATATTTATCAACAATATGTGTGATCATTAAAGGTTAGACTTAATTCTGAAATCCAAATCCATGGGGTTTCCGTCTGTGTACAGGTGGTACAAATACCACAGCATTCTGTTTACTCGTTGAAGGCCATATCAAATGTCTCTATACAGCAAGTATCATAGTTACCTATCATAGTTTCCTGACAGAAAGGTTAGACGGTATCATGATATAAAAGTAATTATCATTTATGGTTTAGTGAGCTAGTTTACAGAGAGAATGTATGATTATGTCTTATAATTATCTACCTGACAATGTTTGCTCACCGTGATATCATCTTGTACAGTGAAACCTTTCTTGATGACCATCACTAGACATCAAACACTTTCCTACAACAACTTTATAATGTCTCATATGACTTGTTTGATAAGTGATCTTCTATACAAAACCCACATGTTCAACACATGAGTTACATTAGAACAATATTCAAGTTGTCCTATTTTGTAAATCGATTGATAAATTCATTTATTATTAACCTACAACCCAGCCCTGTGTTCAGTAATTTTACTACTGTTAGCTAACGTTACGGGTACGGGAGAGCTCAGCACATAGACAACCCGTGCAATACTCAACACAAAGTTGGGACTACTCAATCCGTTAGTAGGAGATTGAGTTGTCTCGGGTTGAGTTGTCTATGGGTTGAGTTGTTCCGACACTTCCGTTACGAAACGTTTTAGAACGTTCAAGATAACTGAACACGCTGCTGGTCTGTAGCCCAGTTGGCAGCGAGTGGGATTACTGTGAGAATCTTCCATAAAAATTGACAATTACTCCAATTTCCTCCATTGATTAGTTATATTGAGAAGTTTCCGGCCTTGTGGAAGGGTAGGTAAGAACTGGTTATAGACAAGGATTCAGGAAATCTCGGATATGTAGCGCAGTAGGTAGAGTGCCTTAATTTCGAATCTAGTTCGAATCCCATACGAGGAGGTAATAAACTCCTATAAAAATTGACAATTATGTTAAATTTGCTTCTTTAAAAAGTTATATGGAGATTTTGCCGACCTTGTGGGGTGGTAGGTAAGTACTAGTTATAGATAATGGTTTAGGAAAACTAGGATATGTGAGCTGGCCGTTGTAAAATGACCTTAATCTGTGTTTACTCAGCGTAAAACACATTAAGAAATAATAAACCCCGATCAGACTATCTTATCGAGGTTTTACAGTAGCTAACATACTTGTGTTCATACAATTAACTTCTTACTTTTTCAGATGAAAATATCTACGAGTCTGTGAGTGTGAGTGACAAATCTAAAAGATAATTCTGTGCTGGTGTGTGGTGTTTACTGAATGTTTGAAATGGTAAGTAAAAAACATAGGGATTAATTATTTAAATGATAAATTACCCAGCGTACATGATTATATCCTTTAAATGTTACTGGAAAAAATGAAATAATGAGAAATACTGATCATGTATTCTGCAAATATTTTTACGATATTACCAAATAATTTTACTACGCGTAGTTAAAGATTATTCACAATGTTTGAAGCATGATGATAAACTAATAATGCTTTTAATCTAATTTGCAAAGATGACTGTCCGCAAGGAATGGGTGTGTCCGAGCGATTACAACGCTGGACTGGTAATCATTGGATAGCTAGTTCCACGTTGGTTCGAATCCCATCTATAACCTATGCGGTTGTTTCCTTGTGCAAGAAACTATCCTACTAGCTGGGGGACCAGAAAGCGGATTCCAAAGTGATAAATTTAAGTTGTGAGAACTTGTTTCACAATCGAGCTAAATAAATTAGAATACCATGACTGCTAGTGTCTAATTTCATATGTAAGTTTGAATCACTTTATCTTAAAACATTTTTTTTGTACAATGACTTTGGGGGTTATTATACGATGTGTCTATACCTGACATACAAGTGATAGCACTGTCAAATAATATATAAAATATACGATCAATAGTATCGTTGTCTGAAATTGTTCTGTCAGTTTTTGCCACTGTGATAATTAGCTGATACAATTTGTCATTATTTGAGCTAAATTGTATAACAAATTCTTACTAGTTCTAGTTACATTTATCATTCTTAAGAATTTCTGTACAAAACAATTAGGAAAGGAACTTTGCAAGGGGATTAATGTGATTCGAATCAACTCAGATAACTTGTCAAAGATGCATACTGTAAAGTTCTGCTAGAACGATCACCTTGGTTATTACAAAATCATCGGATATTTACAAGTCCCAAATGCTTAGCTTGAGAAGCAAAAAATATTTAGACAATGTCGCTATCAAAATAATCGATTCCGATGGCCTTTATACTTACAATACGTGAAACTTTGCTATAATGGTGTAACAAACATACAGACTGTGTAACCTGAAAGTTGCATATCGAAATTTTAATATTTGATCATGATTATACCAGTAGAAATATGTAAGATGGTCTACATTGTAATGACTGATACTGTAATGGTTTAATTACGAAACAAACGTCCAGGACTATTGGTATATCACACGAGTTCTAGGTTACAGATGTTGTTTATTATTACATAAAACAGAACAATTATATACCGGTATAACTACATTGGTGCCAAGACAAATACATCTATATAACATTATATCTGAAATCAATTTATCTCAATATTCGTCTATACTCACAGTCGGTCACGAAATCTTCCCAGGGGATACAAGTATGTGCTAAAGAATGCAACTGCAATATTTCTGACCTGTGCGTTATTATAGGTTTTGGTTTGATGGAGTTTGTTTCTGTCGTTTCGTACCAGTCTGTAGACCTAGCTCAGTTTGTAGCACGCAAGTCTACTGATCGAGGGTAGTGGGTTCGATTCCCGGGCGGGGCATACTTTCGGGGAGCTTAGTCATGAAATTTCTACGGTCATTCTCCCTCCTACCAATGATTTTTAATTACGTAGGGCAGTTGTCAGTCACTGGCGAAAGTATGCGCTTAGTAGTTGGTTAACTCTAACAGCTAAATTCAGAGATTTAGCCTTTCCAGGAGGAGTATGTTGGCTGACCGCCGTTATATTACCTATACCATGTGTTGCTACGGCATAATAAACCCAACAAAAACTAACAAAACAAACCTACTAACTTTCCCTGAACACACATTGATCAAGTTCGAAAGCTAAAGTTTAAACCTGCACACATAATATAGAAGAAATCAATGATCAGTGAATGTATTCTAAAACTGTGAAGGCTGTGTGTTTCACACCCATGTTAGAGTATTCCATGATTCTGTCACAATATTATCACTGAATTATATCCAGAAACTTGGCTGGTTGCCGGGTCATGATAAAATTCATATTACTGGAGATAACATGCCGCAAATTTTATTGAAATCTTACTGGGAACCAATTTAAAAGCGAGCAGAAATAGCAACCTTTCATAATAAATTCATTTTGTTTACGCTATTTTCTGGAATCGATTGATGTAGAACTTTTAAGATTTTCAACAATTTCAGAAAGAAATCTCAATCTTCAGGTGTAAGAACATTAATTCTTGATCGTTACTCACATGTAAACACGAGGAATAGATGAGGTTTTGATGAATCTATGTTGTATCGATATTCTAAAACCTAACTCAGGTCTAAATGGATTTTGCAGATGGTCCGGTAGAAAAGCAATTACAAATTTTAATAAAAAGATGTGTTCAAAAGTAACTGATATCCAAAGTACAGTTTATAAAGAGCAATACATTGTCGACATATTACTGGTCTTATAACCTTGTGTGCATTTCAACGATTTTCAGAATTCAAGGATATTTAATGAAGAATCGTTATTTTACACTCTTACACTAAATGTACTCACGTGTGCTTAGATTACGAAATAAACTGTAAAATAGTTCGGTTATTTGAACATATATATTGTAACTATTGCTGCTGTAAAAATGACGAAAAACAAGAGTTTGTTTACGTCTTGAAGATCACAATGTCATGACTACATGTACATCTCTGCATAACAAAGTCTGCATTTATTGATTACCAAAAATCTACACTCACAAAATCAATATAAAAGATTGATCGATTAAATCAATTTCAAAGTTTTATCACTGCGATAAATCAAGCACAGCTACACTGTAAACAAAGATTAGATTTGAAATTTGATCTTACAGTTTTAAGACGATTGAGATTAAATAATCATGGTAACGCGTAAGCTATAAAACTAATTAACAATTTCTGAATTATTTATAAATAGTTTATGATTAAACGTGTTTAAATCTCATGTATTTATTAACATGGGTGATTACAAGAAGTATCTTTTATGATCATTGATTATTCTCTATAATATTTTTATGGCGACACAGTTTTTAGAAATAGTAAAATATAGATTATTATTAAATGATTATTTTATTATTGAATCATTCTTAATTTTACTGTAACTTACTGACCAATTGTAGTTAGTATGTGTTTTAATATAATCAATGTTACACAGTGGCGCCCAGACGGGTTCTGTCCCTCCCCCAGTCAGAGTAACACATGCACTGCTGAGTGTCCCAGGTCCAATAATACTTAAACTATAGAAATAATCTACCTTATATAAACCATGTGTTCACAGTTTTCTAAGAACTCTGTCAGGTTCTTATATCTTCTACTGTAATGTACTTACATTCTATGTATTGTAGAACTACTTCTGTGTTACATCAAACATTCCTTAGAATTAATAAAAAACTTTTACCTTTTGCACCAGAGTAGAAACACTGATTTCATAGTAAAAAACATCGTGGGAAAATTGTTCACGTTCAATACTTACAATCAATGAAAATACCTGAAGGAAAGTTTTTTGTTGAAGAGAAATTTGGCTGATTATTGTTTTTGTTATAGATTTGGCTTGATGTCAAGTTACATAATAACAAATTAGTTACGATATTTGTTGCCTGGCAATGTGAGGTAATATAGTTATAATTGTTTCTCTAGGAGTGAAATAATGAACACTTCACTAGACGGTACATGGCAAGCATTGTTAACCTAACACTTTCTTGTATATATCTGTTGTGGTATAACAAAGTTATAGAACTTTAATTACACCAGTTAGGATAGGCCCTACATATGGTTCTATTATTGAGAGGTGGCTGCTGTTATGGGTGGCTGCTGTTGTATTAAAAAAGTTACTACTGGTGAGAGGTTGCTTTTGTTGAGAGGTGGCTGCTGTTTAGAGGTGGTTGTATTTAAGAGGTTACTACTGTTGAAAGGTTACTGTTGTTGAGAGGTTACAGTTGTTGAGAGGTGGCTGCTGTTGAGAGGTTACTATAGCTGAGAGGTGACTGTTGTTGAGAGGTTATTATAGTTGAGAGGTGGCTGCTGTTGGGAGGTGGCTATTGTTGAGAGGTGACTGTTGTTGAGAGGTTACTGTTGTTGAGAGGTGGCTGCTGTTGAGAGGTTACTATAGCTGAGAGGTGACTGTTGTTGAGAGGTTATTATAGTTGAGAGGTGAGTTGTTGAGAGGTGGCTATTGTTGAGAGTCGAGTTATTGAGATGTGACTATTGCTGAAGGAGACTGTCATTGAGAGGTGACTGTTTATGAGAGGTGTCTGTTGTTGAGAGGTTACTGTTTATGAGAGGTGTCTGTTGATGAGAGGTTACTGCATTTAGAGGTTGTAGATGTTATAAGGTTGTTGTTGTTAGAAAGTTGTACCTCGTATAATTACTTGTTTTTTTTTTAAATCTTTTTCAGTGCTTCAATTAATCAAGAACAACTTCCTGACCAAATGCCTTGATTGAAGAATGAATACATGAAGTACAGAAAGGACCAATTACAATTAAGTGAACACATCATCTCATTACAATGTTGGTTAAATGAAATAAGTCCAGTGTTGATGTTATCAAATATGTTCATATTCATTAGTTGATTAAAAAACTTAATACTCAGGCTTCCAAGCATTAAATAATTGTAATATGTAAGAGATTGCTCCTTACAGCATTGTTAGTAAGACTTACAGTTTTTGCAAGAGAAAGAAATTTTACATAACAATATATAGTAAGATTTCAAAAGTTTTATTTTACTTGTTTAATGTCAACTAAAATGTAGGTCATTTTTACGATGTCCAGAACACATAACCCATGTAACCTAGCTTTCATAGACCCTTGTCTGTAGCCAGTACTCACCTACCATTCCACAAGACCAGCAACTTCACCATATACCTAAAAGATGGGGGAAAATCGACAAATTGTCAATTTTTAATGGAAGGGTATATAACTACCTTGAGTAGGATTTGAACCATTACCCCCTTTAAAGTAGATTTAAAATCTTAGCACACAACTAGCTGAGTTACAGTCCCTGGTTGACTTTCAGATTAATACATGAAAACTGTTCAAAGTTTTATACAGACAATAGTTTCATATCAGATGCCCTACTGTAATCTATCTGTAGCCTAGCTTGTCATACTCATCTTGACATCTTCATCTTATTTTATATAGCCAGAAGTGGATCATTGTGAGACTGTAACATTGACAAGTACATGTACTTACTTGTCGTACTGTGTTAAATGTACATTTGTCAGGGGCGGATCCAGGATCTAGGGGTATCCGAACTTTTTCTAGGGGGGGGGGGGGGTCCCAAACTTTTGAACCACAATCACATTATACACTGTTTGCAGAGTAATGCACATATTAATTATAGAAACTACATAACCATTAAATCCATGTTAAGCACCGAGAAAAATTGCTTCATGCTACTAGAAAATGACTTACAGTCAAGAAATACACTTATGGCAGGTACATTTTGGAAATTCCAGGGGGGGTCCGGACCCCCTGACCCCCCTCCCCCCGCTAGATCCGCCTATGTTTGTTGCTCTATTCAATGTACTCAAGAAGAAAGAATACTGGTATATAACAATAATAAAATATATGACTCGTCTGTTGGCTTAACCTAAGGGTTGTATGCAATCTGCATTTTACTGTAAAGTGAATATTCAATTTCTTGTAAACCCACCAAAAATGAATTCCGTATAAAGTCTACTGTTAGAGAGTTTTGCGTATAATGTATATAAATGTCTAGTTTATCAATATTGTAACTCATAGTCAATGTATATATGTACATGTACTTTATAATAAATACACAATATAATATAACGGTGTCTTGTTTATTTATTAAAATAGTAAGTTATAATACTAGGCTGTAAAGACGACTGGCTAGCTCAGTTGGTAGCACGCAAGTCTACTGATCGAGGGGTCGTTGGTTCCATTCCCAGGCGGGCATACTTTCATGAAGCTTAGTCGTGAAATTATTTCTACAGCCATTTTCGCAAGCTCTCCGCAGCAGTTATCTCCCTTTATCAAATCAAAGTAGCAACGTGTGACGTAACCGCTGTGAGGAGTTTGCCATTTTCGTCCTTCCAGTTATTCTTAAATTTGTAGGACAGTTGTCAATCACTGACGAAAGTATGTGCTCAGTAGTTGGTTAACAGCTAAATCCAGAGATTTAGCCTTTCCAGGAAGAGTGAGTAGGTTGACTGACCACAGTTACATGACCTATACAATACGTTGCTACGGCGTTTAACGCCAAAAAGCAAACAAACAAATACCAGGCGGTAAATTCTGTCTGTTTTTAAATTTTTGCTGAACTGGTTTTTAGTATAAATATAGTCATAAGTCATACTGATTCAAGTTGTTTAGTTGAATTTTTTTTTCAAAGTTAATTTTGAAAAACTTGAAAAGATCTAATTGAGCCTAAGTAGCTTAAACATTTCATTAAATGAGATTCTTTTTCATATTCAATTTCTAAATATGCATTTTTCGAACATATAAATTCAAACATTCGTATGAGAGATCATTTGAAACCTTTTCAAAACCAAATATGACTCTGGGGAAGCAACTAAATTTGCAGATGATTCAGGCTCCTGGGTTTCAGGCAAAAATCTTACTGGTGAAAGAACAAAAGAGCTTTGATTTAGTTAGGGAATGGGTTTTGAACTGGAGAGAATGGGCTTTGAACTGGGGATTTAAAATTCCAAAAAAAACCCAAAAAACTGTGGGAATGATATTTGGGAATAAGACTAAGGGACAGGATAAAATGTATCTATCTATGATGTAGTTTCAGACAATGCTTCCCTTATCTAGTAAAAATAATTTGTATGCCTGCCTATTCCAATATATTTCAACACAGGTTTTACTATATTGATACACCACCAGTTAACACATGTACACATGAAAAAAAAACTTGAAAATTTTCTGGATCATTACAAAATGTAACAACAGACACGAATAAGTACATGTATATTTAAACTGGAAGTCAACCATCCTGGTTATCTGTCAATAGACACGTGTCACACGTATACAGAAGACAATTTATCACAGAATTTAAAATAGGTAGGTGTCCTGAATGTCATGGAAAGACCTTCAAACCTTACTCTCCCATCAACATCTGTCCATTTTCTTATGTAAAACTAAAGGCAGTAGTCGTATCAGCACAGACTCACAAGCTTCCATCAGTAATGTATAAATAATTTGAAATCGGAAATATTAACAGTAGAACTACCAAGGTTAGACATCTCTGTGAAGTTTAATGATATGTTATGCAAAAATTATTAAAATTCAAGCTTAGATTTATGTAGAATTTGCCACAGAAGTTAAAGTTTACCATAATATTATAACTTGTGTGTACATGTATGGTCAGTTTTTTATTGTATATCAAAGGGATGTAACACTGCTTGGTATGTTTTAATAAAAGTTACATTCTTAATTCCCTTTACATTTCTTGTAACTTCAATACCCAAGGATCCTTTAATTCATCTTAGTAATAGGATAGTACAATTATATTTTTAGTTTTTCTTTTATTTCCCTTTCAACATAGTCATATGAGGAAAGCAGTTTCCATGTGGTCATTTTACATCAATACAATCAATGAAAAAAGCATCCTCCAAATGTTTAAAGTAATCGAATAAAAGACAAAGAAAAATAACCATGTTTGCAAAATAACTATTTTTTAAGAAAAGGGACACAACTGTAATTTCAACCAGCCAGGTTGAATTATTAGAATTACAAGAAATGTTATGTGGAAACCACATTAAAGTCGGACTTTCATCAAAATCTGACCATAAATGAAAGAGATATTTAACATACTAAAAACTTTAACGCAAAAATTACAAAGAGAAATAATCCATAATAAAGCCAGATAGAGTTGTTGTTACTTTCTAATTATGGTCACCACATGGTATGTTATCATTGTATAAAGTTTCATAAAAAAATCAGACAATTTATATTTATTGTCTATGACCTTAAAAAAAGCAAGCCTAAAATGTAAGCAAAATCAGAGGATTAGATCAGAGGAGTATTCCTTAGGTCAAAAAGTAGCACATTTGTTTCGATCCCTTTAATCACTCAAATCAACTTCCAAATGACAGATATATTTATATTATACTAATGGGATGCTCATTTTAACAAGTGGAATTTGTATGTAAGGACCCTACTTTGAAATTTTAGCCAAAATTTATTTTTTAACTAAAGCAGTCTAAGACCGAGTCTTACTCGAATTATAAACCTGTTGATTAAACAACATAAACTGGTCTTCCTTTTTTATAATATATCTTTCATATCAAGTCATTTTATGATGGCCAGTGAATCTAACCTAGCTTTTCTGAACTCTTGTCTTTAAGTACTTATCTACCCACAGGGTCTGCAAATTCTTCATATATCTCATAAATGGAGGAAAGTTGACATTTATTGTACAACTGCTTCAGGTGAGATTTGAACCATTAACTAGTTCAGAAAATTAGATTTGAAATCCAGGCATCCAACCAACTGACCTGGGTCTTTATTTTATAACAAAACCAACCATTTTACATCAAAATAATAACAATAACCTAGTTAACAAGTGAGCAGCCTGAAAACTGACTAACATAATATAGTCTCAGCAACAATTCTTGTAGAAAACTTTATTATTATTATAGATGTTTAACGCAATGTCAACACAATTTAGGTCATTTGACGGCATCCAGCGCACCTAACCTAGCTTTCCTGGACCCTTGTCTATAACCAGTACTCACCTACCCTTCCACAAGGCCGAAAACTTCTCCATATATCTTATTAATGGAGGAAAATTGACATTATTGTCAAATTTTCATGGAAGGGTATAGTTAATTTTTTCTCAACTGTCAAAACAAGAATAATTCACGGTGACTTTGTGCTTTTTGTCTAACACTCGTGATATTGAGATAGTGTGTAATCATCCACAGTGAAATTATTCAATCTTCAACAGTAGAAAAAATAAATGAACTATATAACCTCCGAGTGGGATTCGAACCCATACCCCCTTCGGGACAAGAGTTTCAAATTCCTGGGCGCAAAACAAAACAAAAAAACTGTCATCAGCATCATTAGTTATCATGGAATGACTAGTAAACAAAACATTCAGTTGTAAGTATTCACAATTTTATTTTTGGAACAATTCATGAAAAATAATAAATTCACATTTTTTGTGTGTTTCTACATATTTTCAACAACAACTGTTCATTATAAAGTACATACATCACACATATCTAAAAACGTTCACAAAATTATAAACTTTTAACTGCTGGTTTCTGTTTTTTTCTTCAATCTCTTCTTCTAAACATACTTTCAACTAAAATATACAAAATATTTAAATTGAAAAAAAAACTATACAAAATATTTTAATTAAAACAAATAGTTTACAGTGTATACAGTATCCACCTAGAGTTTTGACACATTTTCAGATTGTAGGCCTACAGCTGAACAGCTTTTATCTAAATTTGGTTACTGTTAAATTTGAAATGCAGAGTAGTTCTGAATTACTGTTTGGTTAACATTATAATTATTACTAGAACAGCAAAAATAGCAAACAAGAAATGTAATGTGGAAACCACATTAAAGCCTCATTTTAAAACTTGAACGCAAAAATTACATAGGGAATAATCCATAATAAAGGCAGGTTACTTTCTAATTCTGTTGATCACATTGTATGGTATCATTGTATGAAGTTTCATAAAGCTCTGACAATAAATGGCAAAAATATAAGGTAAAGAAAAAACTTAATGTCATTTTTAACGATACCGGGCGCCCGCCTAACTAACACCCGTCCACTTGCCCGTGTTTCGCCAAACTATAAGCCATTTTTTTTTTTCGTTGAAAAATCTGGCAAATGAAAGTTATTTTACAGTCAGCTGATAATGGAGTTCTTCAGATAATAGATATAAATAGTTTAAGATCACCATGATCTTTGACTTATATCTACCTCAAAACTAATGAACATCTTCTAGTATTCAGACAAATCTTAAGTTTAACTTTTAAGGGTTCTTAACAATCTGATTAAAACCCGATCTACAATTTTACCGCTCGCATACTCGCTAATGTAGATCTGGCCTTTTCCAAACGAAGGTCACGTTCAGGTGACCTTTTCTCATCATAATATTCATGACGAAATTGTTATGATACGTAACTTGTTTACATCGTCTACGTCACGAAATTTGAAATGAGCCGCCCAATCGCAGCCTGTGAATGTTACCGCGGTTAAATTAGCAAGCAAAACTTGGTCTAAAAATAGAAATTACGAAATCAAAATGTGATTAATAGTGTTTTCGTCTAGATGAAAGCTACGCATTGATTGGTCGACACAAAGTTCATCTCGACGTGACCTCAAAGGGAAAAAGTACAGATCCAGTACGACCGTGGTCTACTGGATATGTGTTTAGGCAGATTGCTTTTAATGTTGCTTCTCCAACAATCTGATTAAAACCCGATCTACAATTTTACCGCTCGCATACTCGCTAATGTAGATCTGGCCTTTTCCAAACGAAGGTCACGTTCAGGTGACCTTTTCTCATCATAATATTCATGACGAAATTGTTATGATACGTAACTTGTTTACATCGTCTACGTCACGAAATTTGAAATGAGCCGCCCAATCGCAGCCTGTGAATGTTACCGCGGTTAAATTAGCAAGCAAAACTTGGTCTAAAAATAGAAATTACGAAATCAAAATGTGATTAATAGTGTTTTCGTCTAGATGAAAGCTACGCATTGATTGGTCGACACAAAGTTCATCTCGACGTGACCTCAAAGGGAAAAAGTACAGATCCAGTACGACCGTGGTCTACTGGATATGTGTTTACGCAGATTGGGTTCTTAACTACTTACAATTATTTTAATGTTTACTCTTATATTTAGCTAAAGCTTTCTTTATTCTTTCTGCTGCAGCTTCAACTTCTTGTTCTGATGTTTGGAAAAATTCATAGAACTTGGGATCTTTACTGAAAAACAATAAATTATATCATGACGTGTGTGTTCTTTAAGTTATTTATCCGGGGATCTTGCTCTAGAAGAATTACATGAGAAACGATAATTGATATATATCGATTTATTGCGATAATAGTTGCCCAATAGCGCTATATCGATATTAAATTTATTCATTGATAACAACTGTGATAGTCTTGTTAGCAATCGATAGTTTTCAATTTTGTTTTGGTTATTTTACAGGGTTAAACGCCGTGTCAACACAATTTAGGTCATTTTACGGCATCCTGCACACCTAACCAAGCTTTCCTGAACCCTTGTCTGTAACCAGTACTCACCTACCCTATCACAAGGCCAGAAATTTCTCCATGTTATCTAAACAATGGAGGAAATCAACATTATTGTCAAATTTTCAAGGAAGGATATAACCTCCCCGAGTGGGATTGGAACTCTCACCCCCTTTGGGACAAGAAATTCCAAATTCCGGCACGCTACCAACTGCGCTATCGACTCTGGATAGTTTTCATGAAGAGACCACTGAGCTGATATGCACTGTAGCATGAACATTTTTTAAATATTGAGTTAATTGCGGTGGTTATTCATCATTGTTGTTTTTTTACCCTCTATCTGTGAGAGGCTACAGTGATTCAAGTCAATAACCTTAACCACTCTACAAAGGAGCCATGTGGTACTACCACAAGACATTTAGCATAAGTTAAAACTATTGTGATGGAATCATGACAATTCTGTGTTATTCCCATACAATGGAGATAGTAATTTGGGCTGCAATAGTCATCTCTTACAAGAATGTATCGTGCACACACAACAGCTTGAACCTTACGTAATCTGATAAAAATTCATGGTTTGAGCTGGAATCGATCCAACAACCTTTTGAGTACTAAGTGTCTAAGTCCACACTACCACATTGCCACAAAAGCTAGCTTGAAGACAAGGGAGTACAAATGTTGTATTATACATCTGTCACACTAATCAGAAGTGTTAGTTCTAAGGTGATATATGAGAAAGATTTTCTTTGTTTGCAGAAATTGAATACTTTCACAGCAGTCTTGTTGACCTCATACTTTTCAACCTGGCTTGAGACAAGCTACAGAGTCGGCAGTCGGTTCCTAATGAAAACACTGCATATATTTCATTACATTTCAATGCATATTTAAAACAGAAAAAAAGAAAGTTCTATCTCATAGTATAATAACAATGTGTTCATGATTTTCAGCAATATTGAAACCGATTTTTAGTCTGTACCAAGAACAGCATGACAGAACTTGCTGCTAAAATAACTTATTTACGCCACAAAAATGAAAGTAGAACAATTTTTTTACCCAAACATAGCATAAGTAAACATCAATTTCATTGGCTCTTCAATTCCAGAGTCAACAGTTTTCAATTTTTTTGTTGTATTAACCATAGATGTTACATGTTTGCTCATTTTTTCTTTGATGACTTCATAACCTTCAAGAGCTTCATCTGAGGACATATGAAGATAACGTTTTGGTCCTTCTTGATTATCAAATTCTTCTTTACTGTAATATAAGATTTTATATAAGTAAACACAAGGTTAATCCACACAGTTTATAGTCATGTGATTTTCCGAATGAAAGCAAACTTTTGTTCTTCATCAATTTCTTAAAGCAGCCAAAAAATGAATTTAAAAGGATTCAAACAGTGCCTAAAGTAACATATTTCAAAGTCCAAAAATGACCAAGTTAGCCTGTAAATTGCAATGGCTGACTCAGAATCTCCTGCACAAATTATTTAACCAGACATTCTGGAAAATGTTTTGACATTACTGGACATTCGGTCCTGTTATCTTGAAAGAATCCCTGGACATAATCATATTTTACTGAACCAGAAGAAATCATCAAAATATGTCAATACATCATGACTTATCATTACTTGTTTTTTCTTGTTGTTACTCGGTCATTATTTTAACTTTTAACTTAAGACAAACGTCAAAGTTATCACTGATTTTTCTTTTTCAAGTAACATTGACAGTTTATGGCCCCCTTTCCCTCTGAAAGTCGAAAGAACATGTATACTTAAAATAAAGCCTCTGACAGACTGACACTTGTATTCCCAAGAAAATGAAAACAAATAAAACTTACGTTGTTAATCCAGCAAATCTCATAACTCTTTTATCAAGAGCATTAAGATATTCAGGTGTGAGAGATCTGAAATATTATAACAAGTAGTATATAAGTGAGACAATATAAATTTATATAGTGCTTAAAAATTGACCCCGACCCAACCTTTCACATTTGCATCTAATAATTATCTACACATATTGCGATGTAAATCAGTGCCACACCTATTCTACACGTCAGCAGCTATTGAGAATTATAGAAGAATGCTTGTGTGTTAAATTTTAACTCATAATCCTCACGGCCACGGTGTTATTGAGCATTAATTCAACATTCGTATTCAATGTAATGAACATTCTTGCATAAAGGTCAGGTCAGGGTCAAATTTTACGCATAATACAGTCTAGTTAAGGATATGCATGTATATATATCTTTTTGTAGTTTGATTGACATGTTTCTTACATATTACAAGTAAAGATATAAATACATAGATATAAATATAAATACAAGTCACTAATTTGTAAAGTGCACAAGTGCACATCCACTCCTGAGGCAGCACAGGGAAGAGCTCCCAGCTGTTTATGATTTATCGGTGTGTGGGGTGTATTAACAAGAACTTTACATTCTGAATGACCCAGCAGGGTAGGCATATTACCAGAGGTTTGTTGCACTCAAAGTACTTTTCCCTTGAGGTGTTACAAAGGACTGGTAAATTTTGATGACATATATCATTATAAATAAATTTATCAACTTCAACTCACTTATTATAAGCTTCAACACGTGCCAATCTTTTCCTGTAATATCCAAAATACAGAGCTATACCAGTAGCACCAGTGACTGCAAGGCTAATGGCCCCTAATTTCTTGAATTGGGCAACATAGCGACCCTTTAACAATGCTTCACTAGCCATCTGAAATAAAATAGAATTGATTGATTATTTACTGAAGCTCTAATGATGATTGAACCAGTAGATATTATTAATCTCCGTAAACAGATATCCTGTAGAGCATTGTCATACAGGATCTCTACTGTCTCCGTGGAAAGTCACATATAGATGGTCATTGTGTCGAACAATCAATGCGTAGCTTTCAACTAGACGAAACACTATTAATGACATTTTGATTTTGTAATTTTTATTTTAGACCAAGGTTTGTTAGCTATTAATTTAACAGCAGTTTTATTCACAGTCTGCGATTGGACCCCTCATTTCAAATTGCGTGACCTAGACGATGTAAACAAGTTACATATCATAACAATTTCGTCATGAATATTATGATGAGAAAAGGTCACCTGAACGTGACCCTTGTTTGAAAATTTCTAAATTAGCGAGAAGGCGAGTGGATAAGTTTTGATGAAGATTGTACGTCTTGTACACATAGAATAGAATCAGTTATAACCAATTTATTAATATGGATCAATAACACGGTAAGGGTGTCCAAATTTCAAATCTATTCTCCTGAAGGGTGTACAGGATCGAATCCCACCCTGGGAGGTTATACGCTTCCAAGAAAATTTGTCAGTGCGTAAATAAAATCATATGAAATACATGAAACTTAAGAAATTCATAGAATGATATCAGTATTTTCAACAAAAATATTTGAAGCACTTGGTCTTGTTTTCATGACCACCAAGTTCGATCTCATTGTCATGTGGTCTAACATTTAGTCAAGATGGCAGCTAAGTAAATAATCTTTACACCAATAGAAAATTTTGACCTATTTCATCAATTTTTATGTTCTGAAAGGGCATTTTTTGCATTGAATTTGAAAGTTGGCATACTAAAAGATCATATATTGTTTTATCGGGATATTCTTCATATTGCTCCATTGCTCCCTCTATGAATACATGTGAGCGTGGCAGAATCCTGGCACGATTATTGGTGGACTTTTATCACAGACTTAATTTAGCATACCCATTCATTAACAGTATAAATACAGGTTTGCTGAAGACCTAAGCTATTGAAGGTTGTTGAGGTCATTTTGGAGAAAAATGTGCTCTATCTGTGCTTAAGTTTGGCATTGCAGAAACAAATTGACTCATGATTTCAAATTGTCTTACAGTAGTTATTCGTAAACAAGGCAATATAAGCATGCAGAAGTTCTTGTAAAGAAAATAAGTGTGAAAAAAACTTGCTACTGATTACTGTTAGTCTAATTTTAATAGCAGACAACAGAAATATCGTGTAAAACGCAAATAAATTTAATGAAAGCTAAATATCTAGCCAATGTAATAGCTTAATGAAATGTTCAATCATTATTAAGCCAAGAAGGTAACAGTAAACAGAATCAAATCGTTGACCGAAATCGAATCTTTGTCGATATCCTGTAAATTCGTGAACATGATCTTGGCGCTGATCAACAGCAAAGAAGAATAGAGAAAACGAAACAAGAATGAAAAATGATATTTAATTATCATTAGTATGAGTAAAACAAGAAGTTAAAAGTAAATGTCTACGTGAGAAAAAAAGTTTATAGAATGCACTGACCTTCAACGGCAATATATGGCGGATATACTGAACCGACAGACTTCCGGTTAATTCTAATACGCTGACTGGACTTCTGCCGCGTCATTCCGATAGCACAACCGCGCAATCTCAATATACAAATGTGCTAGCATTGAACCCCTTTTAATACATTTTGAGATTTCTTCCAATACCGGTCTTGAGCGAAAGTTATTAATTATTCGTTTTGTACACCATCTGTAGATTTATCAAACGTTTTTGTGTAAATGTTGTTGTAGATGTTTATGACTTTCACTATTTTTCCGAAGTCTTACTCAACTGTCTTACCCTGTTTAGTTATAAGTGGCGGATTTCCTGATTTTTCTGTTGTTTTTTTTTTACCATTTATGTATTTCTAGAAGGGGTTTGGATCTTCCAGTGATGACCCAAGATTACCTCAGTGAAAAATAGAAACAGTTCAAAAAAGGGCATGCAGCCCGTTTCATATCATCAAACTACAATTTAAGTAGCATCTCAAGTATTCAAAATATATTTTTTTGAAAATAAAACGATTCAATTACACAATATTTAACTTAGTTTTCATATTTAAAGATTCTTTAACAAAAATTGAAACTTTGATTAATGTCAAAACATTTTGACAATTTAGTAATTCAATAAATTTAAACATTGAAGGTTTTTTTGTAAAAATATGGTTTTATGTATTTTTTACGTATATTCAAATAATAGGGACAAATACATATAACATGAAACTCGTCTTCAATTTTTTTGTACGAAATCTGCATATTCTTAAATTATGTTGAGTGTTATTATTAAAATATCGACCAGAATTAGTATGGGATTGGTGTCCAGCAAGTCTTAATCTACAAAAAAATCTATACTTTCTTGGTAAAACGTTAAAGTATTCTTCGTAATGAAACAATGCTTTACAATAAAAATAATTTTTCAACATATTAAATTGTTCTAACTTATTAAATAATTCCTGCCATTCCCAAACCATTCCATTATTAAACCACAAATTACAGTCAATATACAAAGTAAGTACGACGTATATTAAAATATATTACCTCCTTAATATCTATACTGTTATATATTGTTGATCACATTAAATATAATTAATTAACACCTTATTTGTTGGTTTGATTTAGAATATGTACATAGATGAATATGGATCCTTCAATGTTATTAATCATAAAATATCATTTCAATATTTCTGGTTTCCATATTAAACATTACATGGTATATTGAGCCACTAATAAGACACTACTAAGCGATACAAAGTTACTACAAAGACACTACTAAGCTAAACGACGTCACTACTAAGACACTAATAAAATTAATATATAAATTGTATTGTATTGTAAAAAAAAGATTTTGTATACATGACAGTCAGTCTAAACAAGATTGGTGATTGAAATAACATTTTCATCGTCTGATTATTTTAGAAATGAAGCTTATGTACTCAGCTTTTTTTTAAATTTATTAATTGCCCATCCGTTAATTTCGATATGCCTTATTTGTATGGTAACAAAAGCTTTAAAGTTAAATGGAAAGTTTTCATCGTTATTGTTAAGCCGCCAATAGCCATCCTTTTGTTTCGTTTGTCACAATAATTAACTTGGACTAAAATGTCCATGTATTAACTGGTTAAATTCGTTTTAATAGCTCACCTTTTAATGTAATTGCTTAACAATAATTCGTACATTAGTAAATAAATATGAGGGCCATGATGGCCCTTTATCGCTCACCTGAGTACCATTGGTGCATACATGATCAGAGTAAGATTCATATATTTTGGTAATGATTTATCACATTTCCATCGCACCAAATGCATCAAATGTAGGCTTTGTAATTGTATAGGGAGATGACCTGTATGGGAATCTGATTCATTAGTCATCACATCTGCCTGTAAGACAAATGTTTTGAGTTTGTTACCTTTAGCTCTTGTGAAGTAGTTTTTCATTCAAGATGACCCATGTTCATACTCGTCCAAGCAATTACCTGGAAAAACATCCTTACAAAACATGGTATTAATAGAGTGTTCATAAAGTTTTTTCCATAATTAGGCTGTTTGACCTAGGTTTTGACCCCAGATGACCCATGTTGAAACTTGACCTAGAAATCATCTAAACAATCTTTCAGACCAAATTCAAGGATATTTCAAACAAAACAGTAGCCACTACAGTGTGAACAAGTTTTTTTCTTTAGCTCCTGTGACCTTATTTTTCATCCGAGATGACCCATGTTCTGGCCCATCAGAGCAATTACATAGACAAACATCCTCACAAAGTTTGAAAAGAATTTAGCCTAAAATGTGACCACTAGAGTGTTCACCAGGTTTTTCCATATTTGTGACCTAGTTTTTTACCCAGGTGAACTATATGTGCAAACTTGTTGATATAAAATCAACTCGCAAAAATTTGCAAGTCCGAATGTTTCTTATATTCGAGCCCCTTCTTAAAATCTTAAACCAAGAAGGAAAGCTGATAGATTTGTAAAATATAGCCAAATCAATGTTGTAACTTTATGAATATTAACGGTTTATTTGGGTCCAGCACCAATGCAAATTCCCTATTTGCAATTATTATTGTAAATTGAGTTTATTAGATGAAACTGGGTGATATAATTGATTTCAACTTCCTGAACTGAACAAATGTATCTATGATATATATTATCAGTGTGTTATCATTTATTTTTGGTTCATGGTCCAATCAGTTAGTGATAATAAATGTTTTAACATCAGCGGTAGTTACCATCAACTTATGTATTAGTTATTGTTAGTTACTAGCATTTTATGTATTATTTTGTTATAGTTTGAAGTAGATGATATAAATTCATTAAAATGAGGTACAAGAACTTTCTTCTTGTCTGGACTTTATGTTGTTTTATTGTTAAGGTAATGTTGTTAATTATTTTATGTATCTTTTATGAAATTCAATTAGATGATGTACAGGTGATCTTATAAGCGCGCGTGACCGAGCGGTTACGACGTTGGACTTGTAATTATTGGATAGCCAGCTCCGCGTTGGTTCAAATCCCGTCCAAAACCTACCCCGTTGTGTCCTTGAGCAAGAAACTTCATCCTTCTAGCTGAGAACTGGGGGTTCAGGAAGCGGACTCAAAAGTGATAAACTTGTTTCACCATGGAGGTTAAATGAATTAGAATAGTCAAGTTTTATAGGTGATGTGTGTGCTTTCAGTGACTTTAGTTTACGTTTCTTAAAGTTTATAGTTCATTGTCTCCCAAAATTTAAAGAGACTAAGACGCTAAATCTAATATTAACCTAGTCTGTGATTGAGAAGCATTAAAGCTGAATGTTGTTCGCGACATCTAAGCAATAGTATGATGACAGTATAATCCTCGAATTTTAAACATTGTATAGTGTACCATATAGTCAAAATTGAACAAACTGATAAAATGTGTTGATGTAGTCTCAGTAGAAAACGATAGCCATTCGGCTTGCTCAATCGCTTGTGCACAAGTTCACATATCTATGGGCTGTAGGTTCGATTCCTATGTGGGGCAGCACTTGTGTGGTGCTTGGTAATAAAACACTTTGTATGGCCAATTCCCACAAACTACCGATTTTAAATGACGTAGGGCAATTGTAAGTTTCTGACAAAATCAACTAGTTAACAGCTAAATTTAGCCTTTCCATAAAAGGTGAGTACGCAGAATGACCGCCGTTATATAACCTATGCATTTTGTTGTTACGACGTTAAAACAGTTACAATAAGTATGACAACAAAATTGTTGTAAAACAGGTTACTTTGATTCGCGTGTAGGCGATGTTGACTAATTATCTGAGTTTTTTTAATCACAACAATGATAGGTCTGTTTGTTTGTATTCTTGAATAGTTTGTTTTTCAAATTTAACATTTATAAGTCAGTTTTCGTAATACGCTTTCTTTACTAAAACACTCTTTATCCTTCATACAAGAAAGGAACCGACAATCTAGGACTATATGTGTTTTGATGACGATTGTTTTTTATATATAACTTGAATAGAGCAACCTAAAATTTAAACCAATTATGCAAGTTCAAAATTTTCCAACCACTAGGGCGCGGAGATAGAACCAAAACATAAACTATACTAAGTCAATAAAAAATGTCATGTAAATATTTATTTTAGATTGTATTAGGAAGTACTGGTCATGTTAACATTGAGTTTGAGATTCTACAATTTGATAACCCTACTGGAACATCTTATCATCGGTCAGATTTGACGTCTACAAGAAAATGTTGTGACATAGATTCACAAACAGTGAACTGTCCTGAGCAATGTGATACAAGCTTTGTTATTTGTATAGGAGGGTAGGTTTTTTAATACATTTAAGATTCACCAGAAGATTTGGATTTAAAGGAAACTTCATGTAGCAAGTGATTGGTTTGCAAGCGATTTTTTGCAAGCACGATTCCATAAGTCACATTTTGATTAAGATATTGTATGATATGAATATTTTGCATAAAAATATGTTTAGCTGAACCAATTGTCTTCCTAATGTGATGGTTTTGTGTTCGTGTTCATTTATATTCGAGACAATTCTAGAAACCCTATGCTGATAGAATATGTTTGTTAGGCATTTAAAATCCATTAAAATAAGACGTGAAGTTGTTACCACTGGCTAAATCCCCCGCAGATGATTGACTGTTTTACTAAATGCAACATGTTATTACATTTATATCTGGTTCACCAAGAAACAAAGACAAATAAACATAATTCAATTTATCAAAGAATCCTAAAAAATAATAATGTAAATTCTTATTCCTTATCTCAGACTTTGTTCAGTTTTAACTTAATAAATTGTATATTAATAGTATCAGTAATAATTTTGGCATTGACTGTTATGTTTTCAGTATAGCTCATGGTAAATGTGCTGGACCTTTATATAACAGTCCATCACCTAGACTTGACAACAAGAACAGTTACTTTACATCACCGGATAACAGGATGGTGTTCACATTTGTCTGGGATGCGGCGCCTACGGTAATGGGAACTGTGGTATCCAAAAAGCAAAGAGAAACCATACGCATATCATATTCCAGAATTAAAATGTTTAACAAAAATGTTCAAGTTTTGCACATGGGGACCAAAATTCAAACTGTCCCGGGGGTTGCAAGGTTTAAATCTAGCTTTTTATGAAAACTTAAAAATGAAACCATAACCCGTAGAGCTACCGCGTTTAAATTTATAATCATCTTTAAGGTTTTTATATTGGTTTAACGCCTTGTCAACACAATTTAGGTCATTTTATGGCGTCCAGCGCAGAAAACCTAGCTTCCCTAGACCCTTGTTTATAACCAGTACTCACCTACCCTTCAATAAGATCGTAAACTTCTCCATATTATCTATAAAATGCAGGAAAATTGACATTATTGTAAAATTTTCATGGAGGGTATAACCTCCCCGGGTAGGATTCGAACTCGCACCCCCATCGGGACACGAGATTCCAAATCCCGGCGCGCTACCAACTAAGCTATGGATCCGCGTTCTTAAATGTTTTACAAAGATTGATTACATTATGGTGTTGGCGTTAAAAATAAACACGTCCTGGAGGTTACAAGTCTTACATTTAATCATGTAGAGAAATATTTCATTCTGATTTCATTAGGCCAACATAATTTTTTTTCATATATAATAAAGTACAACATAGATATTGTTCGAGCTATGCCAACTTGGGTCTTAATCTTCTAAACAAGAAAGGATTTAGTCATATATAAAAAAACAGTGTTTAAATAAAAAATACATTTCATAATAAAGTTATCAAAGCATACATTAATTAAAAAATAAAAGTGAATTATGTTGAGCATTGATAAAGATACAATGTTTATTTAAACAATATCAATCTACATGTATGTTATGATTAAAATGTAAAAATTAATACGGATTGGTGGCTCAATGGTTAAAATGAGGTTAAATAATAACACATTCAGTGACCGTGTAATTATTCAAGTTGTGACAGGTTAATGTAACAGAACTATACATGTATAAACAAAACAAAAGTGTATATCGTTTGATTTGACAAATAGAGATTGGTCTGGATTTTTTTGCGTATAGTAACAAACAGTGTATATGGCATTGACAATTTGAACTATTTGTAAGTGACTGGTATCATTTAGATAGAAGAGAAGAAAACAAATCAAAACAAGTTAAGTCTTCTACAAATCCCTTTCTATGACTGACTTTATTAAGATATTACACTGTGTAGCAAAGTGTAGTTAAGTAGGTTAACAATTTTTGGGACAATCAAAAGGCAGATTCTAGTAATACTGATTATCGATGCTTTGTTGCGTAATGTTGAACTATAATCTTATATTTAGTAGAATGGCTCCGTTCATTAAATTGTCAACATATAGGTATTCATGAGGTAACTAGACATATTCCTATGTAAATGTAAACTAAATATTTATGTCAATAAAATATATTGTTATGTATCCTATTGTGTCGAAGAGTACCGTATAATATCGTTGTTAAATCATGAATTCTATTGTGTTTTAGGGTCCTGTAGACATTGTTGTCGATTTGATGGATTATGATTCTACTAATCAGCAAGATCTAATTGATAATTTTACAATAATTACATCTCTAAATAGCAGTCTTAATTATGAACTGTCTAGAGGACAAGTACTTTCAGTGCAAAACTATGTCAGGTAATTTGTACAAAACTGTTTTACATTTATGTCTTCGTTTAATGTCTATACATACATGCATAGTGAAGGTGATATATTTTATTATCTACACTCCTGTATGTTATATAAGTTACATCCAACTACTTTGATAAAGGAGTACTGGGACAGCTCAAAGAAGTTACAAATGCTATTCATTTGGCATCAAGTACTGCTAGATAAATTCGACTACCGTAATAAGTAGTTACAATACGATTGCCTTCTTTGTGATTAAGTTTTCATTTCTTTTGTACTTGTACACTGTTAATAATTATGAAATATGTCTGAACAAAGGTTTAAGTGTTACACCCATCATAAATTAGGTATCTAAGGGAAACGTATTGTCTGATTTCTTCTTTAGAACAATGCCCACAGAGGCACTTGTATTTGACTTAACTTGGTTTAAAATATAGCAATTAGTATTAAAATTATATTATAAATTTAAACATGTATAATTACATAAAAATGTCACAGAACAATATTTAGTATAAGTTCTTCTTGAAACGTATTGTTTACAGTCTAGATATTGCTATTCGTTCTTGGTGTCAAGATGGTTATTCAGGACAAGCTTGTGATCATAAAATACAACCATTTGATAACTTCCACGTGGCTTATAGTCAGAATAAAGTGGCCCTAATTCCAGCATGTACGAACCAAGGTATGGTATTAATTACAGAAAGTAAAACTACATAAAAACAATAAGAAACTTAAATTAGAAGTTACTAATTATGTCATTAGTTTTTTTTTCTGATTATATTATACCTGATGTGTGCTATTTGCTCGAGATCAATATATTGAGTTCATTACTAAATACTTGTGATCAGTAATTAGATCTCGCCATAACGTTTCAATAAATGACACAATATATCAATACATGTCTATTTTATGAATTATATATTGAGAAGGAGATATCTAAACCACTCAAATGTCAGGTAGTAGATTGGCTAAACGCCTAACCATAATTCTTAACATAGAAAAACGAAGTAACTGAATCAATAGCCCATACCTTAAGATCAATTAAAGCTCTCTGATTGTTGAATGCGATGTCGTACGTTTCACTTAAAGCAAACTTTAATAAGCATTCTTTCTAAAATATGTCGTGCTTACTTGTCATTACTGTTGACATGTTCTTATTTCAGATATATTATTAATGCAATATACCACAAACCCTATCAATATAGACTACACAGCTTCAGATAAACTAAAACGTCTTGTTGACTTTATCTCTCTGGAAATCTGTAAGAATGTCACAGATTTAATTGTCAACACTGAACGTTTTTCTGTACAGAGGTAGGTGTATACATACGCGTATATGAGTTATAATATTTGCCCTCGCAAGTTTATTATATTAAATTTTTTTGTAACTTTTTATTCAATATAAAGTTTGTACAGCATGTTCACATTTAATATAGAATATCTTTATTGTCAATAAAGGGTTAAGATAAGATTCATTTGAAGTTTTCCATGTATATGTTGAGGTACATTGTCATTATAGAGTTCAAATAAATCTACACGAACCTATCCATGAATATGGAGATACATTGTCAATAAAGATATAAAATAAACTTATTTGAACTCATCCATCCGTATATAAGAGATACATTTTCTACAGTAAATATTTCATAATTTTTAACTTATCCATATAATTATACATTGTTAATAAAAAGTTCAAATAAAATCACATTTGAGCTTACCCGTATATATCATAATGGAGATACATTGTCTATGAAGAGTTCATACATATGCATTAGAAAATTTATGAAGTTATTAGTTTTCCATAGCTCTACCTTTATTATGCTTTGTAATATATCTGTTTAATGAAAAAATCAAAACATCTACCCATTTCCCTTTCGCCGTTTTGTTCCTTAAACCACTTAAAGATCTTCAACATTCTGACCTTGTTTCAGACAGAAAACGATTAGAAAAGTTTAATGTTACGCTAATAGCTTTCACTAGATTGTGCATGTTAGTCAACCATTATGTACATAATGAAATAAGCTTTTCAACACTTAAATGTTCAATTGTTTCTGCTTAATCTTAGGTCCATAGAATATACTGCATTGTGTGATGGACAAAATGTAGATAGCCTTTTATTTACGACACATTTGTTTGTTATGGAATTATCCAGAAAACAAGATCTTCAAAATTATTTCCTAGGTTTAATAGTTCCAACAGTGACAAAAACGATTGCATCCGGGGTAAGCAATTTATTTGTTACATTTTACCGACGTGTCGATTTAATAAAGCTTTGGGAATGCAAAATCTTACATAGCAATATTAAACCAAGTTATTATATTTACTTTACAAATTTGAGACCTACTTATCTTAGTCTACAAATTGTTTATTAGTTTGTATCCAAATTACGAGTAATTTAGTTTACTTCTTTTGGCAACATAACGTCTTTGAGACGCCATGAGCTGCGACGCGTTTCGTCAGGTCTGTGTATAAAAGATAATACAGAATCATTGATTATTGTCGAATCCTAAAACTATTTCGAAAGTTTGTTGACAAATGCTCACTAAAAAGATACTAGAAGTTCATATGATTTACTTCATTACCTTTTGTATCATGCAAGGTGTCCACGAATTTCTGGATCACCCCTCGTATATAAAACTTAAATTGAATAACTAAACACCTTAATATTTTGTCTTCATTGATAACTAGTCTTCTGTTTTCTGTTTGATTAACATGTCTGCTAAAGTTATGGCATACATGTTTACCTTTCATTACTTCCTCTGTGACCATCAGTGTAATAAGAACTTTAATCCGATGTCTTACGTTATTTCAAGCCGATAACAATAATGAGATGTGAGTTAAACTTGATACACTTTAACATATAGTATAGACTTAAGTTTAGACTATAAACAGAAAAAGGGAATAAGTAACAGACCAACAAACACTGTTGTATTGTATAATGTTTTGTTTATTAACATATTGCCATGTAAATATGTGCTTACTTTTAGAAATAAATAATGAGTACTATAATTCTTAAGTAATGGTTACTTTTATATTGTAGTCACGAGTGTATATGATGTTGGAAGTTGTTAGTTATGAAGACTCATCTGGTAGCTGTGTAAGTCAGTCCTGCAACGTACAGATACATGTTTGTACTCAACATATAAGTAGTGGGTAAGCCTTATACTTTGTTCAGATCAGTTCTTAATGAGTATAAAAATATAAATGCCAGTTTAAGCCATTTTATGTTTAAATCTTCATAGGCCTTATATTCTAGGACCACAGAGTACAGCAGTTTTGAACAAATAATGTCACTATGAATGAATAGATACAACATTGGTTAACAAAACTTGAATATGTGTAAAATTACACGAGAAACCATTTATTACGTACGTATAGTAAATCCCGTAACGTGTGAAATAAGCAGCATGTTCAATTACCCCGACCGTTCCGAAACGTTCTGTAACATTAAGGTCGGGACAACGCAACCAAAGAACTCAACCCGAGAAAACTCAATACCTCACTAACGGTATGAATTGTTCAATCTTTGGCTTGAGTTATCCACGGGTTGAGTTGTTTACAGTTTAAGCTGGAAACGCTTCAAACGATGATATTCTATATGAAAGAGCAACTCGACTGGCTCAGTCTGGTAGCACGCAAGTTTACTGATCGAGGAGTCGTGGGTTCGATTCCCGGGCGGGGCATACTTTCGTGGAGCTTGATCATGATTTCTACTGCCAGTCTCCTCCTACCAATAATTCTTAATTATTTAGAGCAACTGTCGGTCACTGACAAAAGTATGTGCTTAGTAGTTAGTTAACTGCTTAATCCACAGATTTAGCCTTTCAAGGAAAAATGAGAAGTTAGCTGATCACCTGTACAATGTGCTACTACGGCGTTAAACACAACAAAAACAAATTAACCATATAAAAGAATGTCTCAACTAATAAACAATATCTGTATCAACAAACGCTTTAAAGGAATGCGAATATTTTTGGGATTTCATACAACTGCTTTAATTAAAATATTTTATGTATTCCTTAAAATGACCATGGATTACATTAGTCAATGACTAATTTTAAGATTTTGTGAAATGCACTCATTGCTTGTTACATACATACATAATATCGTCAGTGAAAGTTCATTTAGTGACTATACTCTTGTTTTTTATCATTTTGTTGAACATATTTTATTGATGGTATTATTTTAGGTGCACGGACAATTTGATGATACAAACCACGTTGAAAGGTAATAATCTGACTATATGTGATGGAGAGGCTATTAGTGGAACTTCAAACAAATATCTGATTGGTTCAAGAACATGGCCGGTAAGAGCAATCATTTACCTTTTATGTATCATATCTAAATGTGCAAGCTCTATATTTAATTTCGAAAAATAATTGATAAGAAAATAGTTGGCATATGTAATTGTTACCTATATGTTCATAGCAGTGTCTTATGCAGTACATAGTTTTCGCAGCACTACGTTCATTGACATTTTGTACAATGTATACTTTTTCTAAGGCTAAACAAGCATAAATACAACTAAATTATAATGTTGACATCCGTCAATATGACAAAAGAGTTTTGTTTATATATCTTTTATCGCTGTTCTGATCAAACGTATGAATAAGAGTATGAATCTTAAAATGTTATATATTGTATTTTGTACGCCTGTTTGAAAACACGCTACCGGCATTTGTTCTATAATAAAACTTTCTATTCCACATGCGCCGGTTTAGAGTCACCGTCAAATTGTGGCGTAGCGGTATGCTACAGATTGTTACGTTGCCACACTGTTGTGTGAATCATGTGTTTGGTACACCAACACCAACATTAATACTTGGGATATAGGTTATAACAACACAAGTTTGTATATGACGTTTAATAATGGTCCGTGATCGTTATTGTTTACTAACATACTTAATAAAGTTCTAAATCTAATATCATAACTTATAAGTCCAGATTCAAAGCAATGTTCCTAACATATATGTTCGAGCCGCAAACAGCGCTCGAACATCTTAATAATTATTTATTATAAACTACATATTTCTAGTCTGAGTTTCAAAAGCTAACTGACTTCATAGTGTAAATACTCATTTAATAAATTGATCGTAATTATGACGGAAGTGCACTCGGTCAATCTGTCGTATGTGATCTATCATTTTGACACCGTAACGCTTGTTACGGTATAAAATGTAAAACATTTTGACCAATAATGCCACTTTAAAGTTTGTAATTTATTTTATGGCAAATTATCGAGTAAATAAATCATTTGTTTGTTTTAAACGCCTGCGACTTGAAATTTGGTTCAACTGTCGAAGTGTTTGGACTTTGATAAGCCAGAAAACTTGATACAGACAAATTCAGAAAAAATTGTCACGTCTGGCCTATTAATGAAAAATAAGTTTGGTAAAGGTATTACATGTATTTCATTTCATATTCATCATAAATTATATAATAAAATAAAAACATTTTGCTATATAATGAATGTATCCGTGGATCGAAAACCTTCAAAATAACTTTTAATATTTTATTTTCAAGCCATTTTGGTAACTTATTTCGATGACGAGGCTACATTAAGGACGGTAAAGTAGTGTAGAACAATCTAAACACTATCAAGAAATATATGTAACTCAGTTTTCACATAATACAAGATTCAATTTATTATAAACATTGTTTTTAACACAACGTCACAATGGAATGGAGTGATGTTCCTGAAGTGATGTTACATTAATTAACTCGTTTTGAGCTACAAGAAAAAGATGTGAAATTTGGCGCGTCAATTTTCGTGAATTGTAGACAAAATCAAGTGAGGACAGATTTCCATAGTTTTGTGTCTATTGTGTAAAGCATTGCCATAGCGTTTTTATAACACAAATACACACTTGAAATACACAAATACGATACATATTAACGCATTAAGCACCCATACGCTAAAATTATGACTTCGTTCCAAAATTGTTTTGAATTGCATTTAGATCGATCGATCCACTTTAGTGCGATAAGTATTCAGGTAACTTAATGAAGATCTGAGTTGAAATCATTTGTTTCAGATTTAAATATACGAGTTTATGAAATGTTTGTCTAGATAAAAGACTCGATTAACGCTAACATTTTTATCGCCTTTCACCAATCAGATTACCTGGGTATACCGAACCGTTGCCGGTGCTTTCAATCGAACATAATATTATTTGTTGCTAATTTATTTAAGGTAATTAGTACGGATGTTAAATATAGTGGAATAACAACGCTTAATCGTCACAATATAGCAATAGACGCATCCTATAAACCTGGAGCAACTTATGATAAAGCAACTGTAAAGCAAATGACTCTCGCTGACTCGTCGCACAGGTAAGCTTTATATTATGTTCTTCCGTTTTAAAAACCGAATTAACACGTACCACCCCGTGAAAACGTCTTAGTTCAGTTTTATCCTAAATTTCTTTCGCAGAATGAATGCCAATGAAACAAACACACGATAAATGCGATAGTGATCAAATAATTTATCTTAGACAACTGTGAGAGAGGCTAGTGACTTTAAATGTTATTTTCTCTGTGTTTAGTTCATTTTTATTGGAGTTCAACAAACAACTCTATGAGTTACGTTCGGGAAGTAGGCAGCGGTTTTTAGGCAATATAGTTTCATACTAACTGTTTTTCTTGATCAAAGTCACATTCTTAATTGGCTTTTATTAATATTAGCTTTAATATGCAAAAGAAATATTAACCATGTCTTTGATAAATAAGACCAAGTTTTTGAAAATCGACCCAGAAATATAAACACACGAGCCCGTTGAATGACATAGGTCATTGTTTTTGGTTTCTGATGTGACGAGTTACATACCTTTACTATATATATAATTATTTGTGTGTATACAATATTTTAAAGGGGGACTATTTTATGCCGGCAGCCTGTTGTGAGATATTGCTAGTTATTTAAAACTAAAACCATATTCCACTTTATCTGATCCTGAAAATCTTAAACTAAGGCATTATATACATTATACTGTTCAGGACACAAACTTTCAATATCAAATAAATAAACACAAATGCAAAATTAGTGATAAAAAATGTGAAATTAAGTCGAATCATGAAATGTGAATGATGTAGGTCCAAAAAATAAGAAATATAAAAGATCAATAAAAACAATACAAAAAATTAAATACACTTACACACTATATTGCATCATGTCTGATAAATTTTATTTTGTTTTGTGTTATTGTATATATATTATGTATTTATGGTGGATGTTTTTTTCTTATTTATTTTTTATAATTTATCTTTTTGTACAACGCCATTGAATATGTAATACAGAAATAATGAAAAAGTTTAAGTTTATGTAGTAATAGATTTGTTATAAAGATAAGTAAGTTTACCGTTTTTCTTGTAGGTTAGAGATTAAATTTCTTATATTTTGTGCTTCTGGTTACTATGGCAACCAATGTCAACATCGTTGTTCTGCATCTAGTAACCACATGTGTGATGAAAGTGGCAGAACTGTTTGTAAACCAGGTATATTGTTATATTGTATAATGTACAAAAGATCAACTCATATAGATTATATCTCCTGTACAGACATGCATGGAATACATTGTATGAAACAATTGGGCTTCGATACAACTCTACCAATAAACAAACCTAACCCACGATATACATGCACATCACAAACAAGTATATCTGAAATTTATAGTTTTGTTATTTGTTTTAAGCAAAGTTTATTTAATTTAAATCTTAACAAATTTTAAACGTGTGCAAAACATATCCAACACTGTTATCAATTCAAATAAAGATATTAAAGTTTTTATCATACATTTGTTCCGCAAAAAAAATACAAAAACATAAAAGACAGTCAGTTGTAGCGTTGTATTTTCGCATTTCGATTCTGCATATGTTTTCCATGTACGTACATATTTTAAATCTTTATGTACGTTGATTTTAAGGTGTTGTTGTTACAACTAAGTGATGTGTATTTTGTTATTTACATCGCCAAAACGACAAAAAAATCCTTGAAAATTGACATTTTCTTTATTTTACCGATTCGTCTCGTTGACCTGCAGGATTCAAAATATTTAACACTTTCTTATTTGATTTTTATTGATTATATATTCAAGCTTATAGAGTTGTAGAAATTGTTAAGCCTATTTTTACCCTCAACCTTTGGTTTTTTTATGTTTGCTCCACTGTAAGTTGGGGTCCTTTATTTATTAATTATATTGAAGGTTATCATGGAAGTTCCTGTACTGACATAGATGATTGTTCTCAACATGTTTGTAAAAATGGAGCAACTTGTCAAAACACTCATGGTTCATTTAAATGTATATGTGCACTAGGATGGGTGGGACCAACATGTGAGGTTGATATTGATGAATGTACATTAGATGTTTGTGGTTATGGTGGAACATCTTGTGTTAATACTCCTGGTAGTTTTACATGTATATGTAAGGGCAGAGGCTTCAATTTTAATAATTGTTTAGATAGAAATCAATGTGTGGCACATCCTTGTAAAAATGATGGTATATGTTATGATTTATTTGGAAACTACCATTGTCATTGTAAAGATGGTTATACTGGAAGAAGATGTGAAACAGATGTAGATGAGTGTAAACAACAGGTAGTATTATAGGCAATATATTTAAATTATTTCTATATTCGTAATACATTGTTTACAAGAAAAAGCATTGATGCAAAGCATTAAAAGGTGTCCAAAAAAATGTTTAAATGTAAGAAAAGAACTAGCGAATAATAAACTAGGAGAACAGATCTTGTTAGTTAAGGTTAGCATAATTAATAATTTTATCCGGAAAATAAGTTTTGATTATTTGTTAACTACACTTTAATTTAATAAATTGGTGAAAGAATATTATTAATGTAAATTATAAACATCGCAATCTTAATTGTCTACTTTTTAGTATCTTTTTTGCCACTTCTTTGACAAAGTTTTTATCTAGATCTAATCATAGTTTCTTAAAATGGCATTATTAAATTAGATAATATATCACAATATCATCTTAAACGTTGTAAAATAACCAACAATATCAACGAATAGCAATACAGTCAATTTTAATCCCTTCTTTATTTAACTCGTCAGTTAAGGTTAAAATCGCTTTAAATTTAACTCGTCAGTTAAGCGCATTATATCTAACTCGTCAGTTGAGAGGTTAGTGTTTTAGGAGGATGCTTAATAATCGGAATGATTGGCTATTATGCCTGACAAAAAGGTCCGAGCTTTTGCAGTTGCCCTTTCACAAAATCTGATTTCATTCCATAAGGAGCGTCGCGCTTTGGCGCGGTTGTCAATAACTAACCTTAGTATAGTATCGCCTGAATTTTGTTGAATCAAGTAACCAACAATTTTAGACTTTTAAGTACTTTTTTACATTGAATCATTAGAACATTTCATATAATCATTTCATTAGTGATTGTATATTTTATGTAATACATTGTATGTTTACATGGGTCTATTGACCTATTGATTTCAAATAAAATCTTCTTCTTCTTTAAAATCTATATTTTAAGCCGTTTTTATTATGCATTTTGTTGTCGATGAATCGAATATTTTTTTACATGTACACACAGTATAATTTCCAAAACTTATCAAAACTGCTCTATGTCAGGTTGTCTATTTGCTTACTTGTAAAGATAAGTATGATAATTGCCACTGCTTTATTAATAAATTAGTGGTTGCAACTAAAAAGATATGGTATTAGGATATTTATACGTAGTACGCACTTTGTGCAACAGTTTACATCGTGAACAATCAAATACAAATAAAGAAGTACAGTATAAGAACAAATGTAATAAGTGTAACAGTGAGCATTTCTTGTTTTCTTTGTTTTAGGTATGTGGTAATCATAGTATATCATGTGAAAATATTCCTGGCAGTTTTAACTGTAATTGTTCACAAGGTTGGTCAGATAAAACCTGTCAAGATGACATTGATGAATGTATCACTAAACCATGTAAGTATGGTATCTGTCACAACACACCTGGGAGTTACACATGTAGCTGTTTTATTGGTGCTTCAGGTGACGATTGTCATGATATAGATGAATGTACACTCCATGGTCGTGATCCTTGTCATAATGGTGGAACATGTGTTAATCTAGCTCGACCAGACAGATTCAGATGTGAATGTCCTACAGGATTAGATCCTAGAACACGTTGTATACATGACATTGATGAGTGTACAACAATAAGACCATGTATACATGGTACATGTACCAATATAGTTAAAAGTTATAATTGTACATGTTCAAAGGGTTGGACTGGTAAAAACTGTAGTATAGATGTAAATGAATGCCTACAATATCCTTGTCAGAATAACGGTAGCTGTACAAATACTCCTGGGTCGTATAAATGCACATGTACTAGTGGTTGGACTGGTGACAATTGTTCTACTGACATAGATGAGTGTAAAACTAGTAACCCTTGTTTACATGGTACATGTGTGAACACACTAGGGAGCTTTACGTGTTCTTGTAAGTATGGTTGGACGGGCGTTACTTGTGAAGTTGATATTGATGAATGTACCTCATCTACGGTTTGTATGAATAATGGAACATGTACTAACATTGTCGGTGGATATAATTGTACATGTATGGATGGATGGACTGGATTAACTTGTGATGTTGACTTTGATGAATGTTTATTTCATCAATGTGAGAATGGTGGGACTTGTATTAATACACAAGGTTCTTATTATTGTCAATGCAACAATGCCTGGTCAGGAATAAACTGTTCTGATAGTACCCAGGTTTTTAATGCATCAACGAATTCACCGATAGTTTCTAACTCAACTTCGTTCACTCATGTAACAGTATCTAATTCGTCAGTTTCGGGAAACTCGACATTTTGTAACGAAGGACCCTGTCAAAATAATGGTACCTGTATTAATTTGAATTTTGAATATGCATGCAATTGTTCTAAACATTGGACTGGCAAAAATTGCACAATGGATGTGGATGAATGTGAATATAAACCATGCTCTGAAAACACTGTATGTGTCAACACATTGGGTTCATTTTCATGTAAGTATATTTTTTTTCGACCTTAAAAATAACAAATGACTGAAACGTCAATTTAAACGTTAATATTATTCGCTAGAAATAACAAGTCCTCATGTTATTCTATAGGTACTGATAACATACTTTTTGGAAGTCATTTGATCAGGCGTTAATACTGGCTTAGATGAAGATTACATTCTTTGGGAACAAAGATGGCATATTACACTACTGATGCAAGAATGGTGTTAGTTTAACTTATTCTGTCAGGATGTTCGTAAACTGAAGGATTATAATATGTTTAAAAGACATGGAATTATAAATCAGTAAATATAACATGCGTGTAGTTCTTTGTTTAGTTACTGAAAATACGTTCTAAAAATAGCATCACCGGTATATAGTATACCCTGTATATTTAGGAAGTATACATCTATTACATAGTGTAAAGTCACAAAAATTTGTATGTATTTTTCAGGTTTACATTTAAGTGATGCCATTTATCCAGCATGTTCTGCATCTAGTTGGAATATTTCAATCAACATGACAATATTAAAAGAAATGTTTCCTAATTTAACATCGAATTATGTTTTCTTTGGTGATAACTCGTGTCAAGGTACAGAAAAAGGGTCCTTACTTACATTTCAGCATGGTCTACAACAATGTTTGACTGCTAAAAAAGTAAGTGATATAACATTCTAATCATATATTTCAAATCCACTGGAAAATATGAGACATGGCATCGATATATTGTTTATACGCAACTGTACAGAGTATAAATGATGTCATTTACTTTTACTTTATTTAGTTGTTTAATAACAGCAAAAAGAATTAACTAATGAATTAATAATTTAGTACAGTTATACCTTCTATCATACGACAGGTAGTACAGTATTTGAGCTTCTATTAGACGAAAGAAAACTTATGTGTGATGTTTGTTTTATAAAGGAGTCTTGTTAACCATTGTGTATTAATATTCACTTAGATTATGTCGATTGAATTGTAAAATTAGATGATAAATATAAATTGATACTTGTTTACAAAGCAACAGTCAAAATGCTTCAATTTTAGATTTAACTTGACATACTGACATACAAACGTATAAAGGCGTTTGAAAATTAACCATCAATTTTCAGAAAACAATAAAAAACTATTAGCATGGTTCTAAAGTGTCTAGAGGTTAAATTATGCAAGAAGTTGATGCGCACCACTTTTTCATTTTCGCAAAATGTCTTCGATATGAATATATCGATTAGTATATCCGTGTAACAAGTGTTAAATAATTTTATTTACATTACCCAGGTTTCTGATGGGATGATACTCTATGAGAACAGATTGTACTATGCTATCTATGACCCAATCAACCCATTTATTATACGTCAACACAAGTGGACATACACCGTTGAATGTGATGTCAACAAAAACGAGGCTATCTCTTCACATGTTCATCATGAGACGAATTCAGAACATGCCACGATTGTAGGTCACTATCAAATTAACATGGCGTTCTTCACAGATCCTAACTTTATGACAGAAATACCAGGAAACCCGATTCATGCCAATGTTGGTGACGATGTGTACGTCAAAGTATTTACTGACGAACCTAATTGGACGGTGAAAATGAGACTACACACGTGTTATACTAAACCAAATGACAACGCAGACGATAAGATGATATATTACATTATAAAGGACGGGTATGTAAAATTGAATATTTAGAATAAAGTATATCTCTCTTGGTTTAACATTAACATTAACTTATATACAAATGCTTTTGTCCTTTACAGTGATATATTGCATAGGGACGTAGCAATCATGAATTTCAATAGCCTATACTGTAGATGAGTTAATCTCGGGTGAGTGCTTACAACCATAGATAATATGCCGCTTTGTTTTCTGTTACAGTACCTATGCAAATGCTAGAACATAACTTCGTGATAGTTTGTCATCAGCGTAAATATATTGACATAATTTGATTGGACTTTCATGTTACATTTCGATATTCGTGTCTAGCAGACTCTAATCTGTTATATTTTGGGATATCAATTATTCTCTTATGGTGTACGGCAGTCAGTAGAACTTGTAGAACAATGTCCATCGAAGGAATAGACATAATTTTGTAACCAGTATTAAGCCCTTGCGGTCACAGTAGTTCGGTTTATACAGATGTAGAACATAAAAAAGGTACAAATATTCGTTACAACAAAATTCAACTGCATTTGATTCTTATTCACAAACATATGATTCATGTTGAATTCAGAGGCGATATCGATAATCAGAGCGAACTCTCAACTACTATACCAATTGTACTGGCAACAAAAACTTGTCAGCTCAATTATGTAGGCATGTTGTTTTTATTTCAGATGTGAAGTTGACAGTAACACTCATATTATGGCACAATCTACTCACGAGACAAAATTTGTGTTTCAAGATTTCGAGTACTCGTCGAATAGAGAAGGATTGAATATCTATTGTAATGCTACTTTCTGTGAAACAAAAGACTTTTCACCTGAATGTACTCAAGCTTGTGGAAATTTCGGTGGTCATGTTTTAATTGGAAAATGATTAAATTGGACTAGACTGATTAATATAGATGTTTATCTTTCTTGACAATTCTAATTAACTATTATCAAACATATATTAATTCTATTTTAACACTTGAAATCTGATCTTTTTTTAATTATTGCAAAATATATTATTGGATTGACAAGAAGTTGCTAAATAAAAATAGAAGTAAAGAAAGCCAACCCAAGTTTAAAAATGACAATCACTTTTTCTTAAAACACCATGATGATGTTACATGATTGTGTCCACTATCGACCAGCTATTGTATTGCACTCTATGTCATATTTATTTCAAAAAACCCGGGTCGATAGCGCAGTTGGTAGCGCGCCGGGATTTGAAATCTCGTGCCCGAGGAGGTGCGGGTTCGATTCCCACCCGGGAAGGTTATACCCTTCCATGAAAATTTGACAGAAAATTTTCCTCCATTGATTAGGTAATATGGAGATTTTCGGCCTTGTGGAAGGGTAGGTGAGTACTGGTTATAGACAAGGGTCCAGGAAAGCTAGGTTAGGTGCGTAAAATGACGCCGTTAAATGACCTAAATTGTGTTGACACGGCGTTAAAACCCTGTATATCACTTACCTCTTGATCACAATTGACAGAACAAGTTTATATTACATTTTATCATTAGAATTAACAACTCAAAACTCTTCACTAAAACTATTTGGATTGCAAACTCTATAATAGTTAAATAAGAAAGTTGTTTTAGCGTTTTCTTCTGACATTGTCAAAAGGAGTACACGATTACATACACAAAGGAAACTGACAGGTTTGATTCAATATTCCGACCTTAATTACCTTCAATGATGTAGTAATTGTTAACCACTGGGTATTATGTGACTGATTCTGGTCTCGTAAGATGAGGGACTCGATCTACTCTCTTGTAGGACATTCTACTGGGTATCACGTGACCCGACCCAGTTACGTGTTACCCAATGATTAACAATGACTACGTTGATTGAAGACTAGAAAGCTAGGTTAGGTGCGCTGGACTAATGGCCTAAATAGTGTTGACACGGCATTAAAACCCAGTAAAAATTACTGTGTCATATAGTCGAAGTATTTGATAATACATGCAGAATTCTTCTGTGTTATGAAGTTAAAAAACTATGGTTGTTAATAGTTCTGTAGTCAGCGTCTGACATGCCTAGAACATATATTGAACAAACTGTGTAAGTAATGTCACTGACGATGTGTACCTCAATATTTCTTATAATTGTCCATGTTGAGAAAGGCATTTTAATTTGAATTCAATATTATCAAAATGGAGCTAAAATGAGGTAATGGAATGACAGAACTAACTCAATGTATATATGATAAATTGCAAGCATGTAGTATTAATTATTACAAAATGATACATTCGTTGACGTTACATAAAACTGGGTTCGAATCCCAGTAGAGGCACTGCTAATTTCATTAGGCAAGAAATTTACATGCGATTGCTTCACTCCTCCCAGGTGTAATGGTATAATTCCATTAAGTCAATTTGTCGGCTGTACTAATAAGCGGTTATTGTAGATGTTTATGACTTTCACTATATTTCCGGAGTCTTACTCAACTGTCTTACACTGTTTAGTTATAAGTGGTGGAATTCCTGATTTTTCTGGTTTTTTTACCATTTATGTATTTCTAGAAGGGGTTTGGATCTTCCAGTGATGACCCAAGATTACCTCAGTGAAAAAATAGAAACAGTTCATAAAAGGGCATGCAGCCCGTTTCATATCATCAAACTACAAGTAGTATCTCAAGTATTCAAAATATATTTTCATCTTTAAAGCTTCTTTAACAAAAATTGAGACTTTGATTAATGTCAAACATTTTGACAATTTAGTAATTCAATAACTTTAAACATTGAAGTTTTTTTTGGTAAAAATATGATTTTATGTATTTTTACGTATATTTAAATAAAAAGGACATATACATATAACGTGGAACTCATCTTTTTTGTACAAAATCTGCATATTCTTGAATTATGTTGAGTATTACTATTAAAATATCGACCGGAATAAGTATGGGATTGGTGTCCAGCAAGTCGTAATCTACAAAAAATCTATACTTTCTTGGTAAAACGTATAAGTATTCTTCATAATGAAACAATGCTTTACAATAAAAATAATTCTTCAACATATTAAATTGTTCTAACTTATTAAATAATTCCTGCCATTCCCAAACCATTCCATTATTAAACCACAAATTACAGTCAAATTAAGTAAGTACGACGTATATTAAAATACATTACCTCCTTAATATATCTATACTGTTATATTGTTGATCACACTAAATGTAATTATTTAACACGGTATTTGTTGGTTTGATTGAGAATATGTACATAGATGATTATGGATCCTTCAATGTAATAAATCATAAAATATCATTTCAATATTCTGGTTTTCATATTAAACATAACATAGTATATTGAGCCACTACTAGGACACCATTCGGAACATCCTCGGCCATTCGCTACGAATAACCTCGGACATATTTAGGCGCCATTTTGAAACTATGTAAACAAGTACACGATCGTTTAGGCGATGACTGAAGTTTCGTTTTAGTCCGTAAATTTGAAATTACTCATTTCAATCGTACCGATGAACAATATTTGGTTCAATTTAAAACAAATAAATATGTTAAGACAAAGATCTCTGCGTATACTACAAGAACTACTTTGTGTAATCATTACGTGCTTCGCCTCGCGTAGGTAGTAAAATCACCAAAATCCAGGGATGACCCCCCACGAATCCTTCCAAGATTATTCATTCATGAAAGGTCGAGGGTGTTCCGAATGCAAAGACACTACTAAGTAATACTTAGTCGCTACTAAGACATTATTAAGCTAAACAAAAAGTTACTACTACGACACTACTAAGCTATACTATGTCACTACTAAGAATCTACTAAGCTAAACAACGTCATTACTAAGACAGTACTAAGCGATACAAAGTTACTACTAAGACACTACTATGCTAAACAAAGTCACAACTAAGACACTACTAAGCTAAACAACGTCACTACTAAGACGCTATTAAGCTGAACAAAGTCACTACTAAGACACTACTAAGCTAAACAACGTCACTACTAAGACACTACTATGCTGAACAAAGTCACTACTAAGACACTATTAAGCTAAACAACGTCACTACTAAGACACTACTAAGCGAAAAAACGTCACTACTAAGACACTATTAAGCTAAACAACGTCACTACTAAGACACGATTAAGCTATACAACGTCACTACTAAGACACTATTAAGCTAAACAACGTCACTACTAAGACACTACTAAGCTAAACAACGTCACTACTAAGACACTATTAAGCTAAACAACGTCACTACTAAGACATATTAAGCTAAACAACGTCACTACTAAGACACTATTAAGCTAAACAACGTCACTACTAAGACACTATTAAGCTAAACAACGTCACTACTAAGACACTACTAAGTTAAACAACGTCACTACTACGACACTAATTAGCTATACTATGTCACTACTAAGACACTACTAAGCGAAACAACGTCACTACTAAGACACTACTAAGCTAAACAATGTCACTACTATGACATTAATAAGCTAAACAACGTCACTTCTAAGACACTATTAAGCTAAACAACGTCACTACTAAGACACTACTAAGCGAAACAACGTCACTACTAAGACTCTACTAAGCTAAACAACGTCACTACTAAGACACTACTGAGCTAAACAACGTCACTACTACGACACTACTTAGCTATACTATGTCACTACTAAGACACTACTAAGCGAAACAACGTCACTACTAAGACACTATTAGGGAAACAACGTCACTACTAAGACACTATTAAGCTAAACAACGTCACTACTAAGACACGATTAAGCTATACAACGTCACTACTAAGACACTATTAAGCTAAACAACGTCACTACTAAGACACTATTAAGCTAAACAACGTCACTACTAAGACTATACTAAGCTAAACAACGTCACTACTAAGACACTATTAAGCTAAACAACGTCACTACTAAGACATATTAAGCTAAACAACGTCACTACTAAGACACTATTAAGCTAAACAACGTCACTACTAAGACACTATTAAGCTAAACAACGTCACTACTAAGACACTACTAAGTTAAACAACGTCACTACTACGACACTAATTAGCTATACTATGTCACTACTAAGACACTACTAAGCGAAACAACGTCACTACTAAGACACTACTAAGCTAAACAATGTCACTACTATGACATTAATAAGCTAAACAACGTCACTTCTAAGACACTATTAAGCTAAACAACGTCACTACTAAGACACTACTAAGCGAAACAACGTCACTACTAAGACACTATTAAACTAAACAACGTCACTACTAAGACACTATTAAGCTATACAACGTCACTGCTAAGACACTACTTAACTAAACAACGTCACTACTAAGACACTACTAAGCGAAACAACGTCACTACTAAGACACTATTAAGCTAAAAACGTCACTACTAAGACACTACTAAGCGAATCAACGTCACTACTAAGACACTATTAAGCTAAACAACGTCACTACTAAGACACTATTAAGCTAAACATCGTCACTACTAAGACACTATTAAGCTGAACAACGTCACTACTAAGACACTACTAAGCGTAACAACGTCACTACTTAGACAATACTTAACTAAAAAACGTCCATTCTAAGACATATTAAGCTAAACAACGTCACTACTAAGACACTACTAAGCGAAACAACGTCACTACTAAGACCCTATTTAGCTAAACAACGTCACTACTAAGACACTACTAAGCGAAACAACGTCACTACTAAGACACTATTAAGCTAAAAACGTCACTACTTAGACACTACTAAGCGAATCAACGTCACTACTAAGACACTATTAAGCTAAACAACGTCACTACTAAGACACTATTAAGCTAAACATCGTCACTACTAAGACACTATTAAGCTGAACAACGTCACTACTAAGACACTACTAAGCGTAACAACGTCACTACTTAGACAATACTTAACTAAAAAACGTCCATTCTAAGACATATTAAGCTAAACAACGTCACTACTAAGACACTACTAAGCGAAACAACGTCACTACTAAGACAATAATAAGCTAAACAACGTCACTACTTAGACACTACTAAGTTAAACAACGTCACTACTACGACACTACTTAGCTATATTTTGTCACTACTAAGACACTACTAAGCGAAACAATGTCACTACTAAGACACTATTAAGCTAAACAACGTCACTACTATGACATTAATAAGCTAAACAACGTCACTACTAAGACACTATTAAGCTAAACAACGTCACTACTAAGACACTACTAAGCGAAACAACGTCACTACTAAGACTCTACTAAGCTAAACAACGTCACTACTAAGACACTACTTAGCTATACTATGTCACTACTAAGACACTACTAAGCGAAACAACGTCACTACTAAGACACTACTAAGCTAAACAACGTCACTACTAAGACACTATTAAGCTAAACAACGTCACTACTAAGACACTACTAAGCGAAACAACGTCACTACTAAGACAATACTTAACTAAACAACGTCACTACTTAGACACTATTAAGCTAAACAACGTCACTACTAAGACACTACTAAGCGAAAAAACGTCACTACTAAGACACTATTAAGCTAAACAACGTCACTACTAAGACACTATTAAGCTTAACAACGTCACTACTAAGACACTACTTAGCGATACAAAGTTACTACTAAGACACTTCTAAGCTAAACAACCTCACTACTAAGACACTAATTAATATATAAAGATTTTGTATTCATGACAGTCAGTCTAAACAAGATTGGTGATTGAAATAACATTTTCATCGCATCGTCTGATTATTTTAGAAATGAAGCTTATGTACTCAGCTTTTTTTAAATTTATTAATTGCCCATCCGTTAATTTCGATATGCCTTTTTTGTATGGAAACAAAAGCTTTAAAGTTTAACGGACAATTTTCATCGTTATTGTTAAGCCGCCAATAGCCATTCTTTTGTTTCGTTTGTCACAATAATTAACTTGGACTAAAATATCTATGTATTAACTGGTTAAATTCGTTTTAATAGCTCACCTTTTAATGTAATTGCTTAACAATAATTCGTACATTAGTAAATAAATATGAGGGCCATGACGGCCCTCTATCGCTCACCTGAGTACCATTGGTGCATACATGATCAGAGTAAGATTGGTATATTTTGGTAATGATTTATCACATTTCCATCGCACCAAATGCATCAAATTTAGGCTTTGTATAGGGAGATGACCTGTATGGGAATCTGATTCATTAGTCATCACATCTGACTGTAAGACAAATGTTTTGAGTTTGTTACCTTTAGCTCATGTGAAGTAGTTTTTCATTCAAGATGACTCATGTTCATACTCGTCCAAGCAATTACCTGGAAAAACATCCTTACAAAACATGATACTAATAGAGTGTTCACAAAGTTTTTTCCATAATTAGGCTGTGTGACCTAGGTTTTGACCCCAGGTGACCCATATTGAAACTTGACCTAGAAATCATCAAAACAATCTTTCAGACCAATTTCAAGGATATTTCGAACAAAACAGTAGCCACTACAGTGTGAACAAGGTTTTTTTCTTAAGCTCCTGTGACCTAATTTTTCATCCGAGATGACCCATGTTCTGGCCCATCAGAGCAATTACATAGACAAATATCCTCACAAAGTTTGAAAAGAATTGAGCCTAAAATGTGACCACTATCTAGAGTGTTCACAAGGTTTTTCCATATTTGTGACCTAGTTTTTTACCCAGGTGAACTACATGTGCAAACTTGTTGATATAAAATCAACTCGCAAAAATTTGCAAGTCCAAATGTTTCTTATATTCGAGCCCCTTCTTAAAATCTTAAACCAAGAAGGAAAGTTGATAGATATGTAAAATCTAGCAACATCAATATTGAAGCTTAATAAATATTAACGATGTATGTGGGTCCAGCACAAACTAATGCATTCGCCTATAAGCAATTGTTATCGTAAATTGAGTTTGTTAAATGAAACTGGGTGACATTTTATTTCAACTTCCGGAACTAAACTAATGTATCTACGATAAATATTATCAGTGTGTTATCATTTATTTTTGGTCCATGGTCCAATCAGTTAGTGATAATAAATGTTTTAACATCAGCGGTAGTTACCATCAACTTATGTATTAGTTATTGTTAGTTACTAGCATTTTATGTATTATTTTGTTATAGTTTAAAGTAGATGATATAAATTCATTAAAATGAGGTACAAGAACTTTCTTCTTGTCTGGACTTTATGTTGTTTTATTGTTAAGGTAATGTAGTTAATTATTTTATGTATCTTTTATTGAAATTCAATTAGATGATGAACAGGTGATGTTATGAGCGCGCGTGACCGAGCGGTTACGACGTTGGACTTGTAATTATTGGATAGCCAGCTCCGCGTTGGTTCAAATCCCGTCCAAAACCTACCCCGTTGTGTCCTTGAGCAAGAAACTTCATCCTTCTAGCTGAGAACTGGGGGTTCAGGAAGCGGACTCAAAAGTGATAAACTTGTTTCACCATGGAGCTTAAATGAATTAGAATAGTCAAGTTTTATAGGTGATATGTGTGCTTTCAGTGACTTTAGTTTACGTTTCTTGAAGTTTATAGGTCATTGTCTCCCAAAAGTTAAAGAGACTAAGACGCTAAATCTAATATTAACCTAGTCTGTGATTGAGAAGCATTAAAGCTGAATGTTGTTCGCGACATTTAAGCAATAGTATGATGACAGTATAATCCTCGAATTTTAAACATTGTATAGGGTACCATAGTCAAAATTGAACAAACTGATAAAATGTGTTGATGTAGTCTCAGTAGAAAACGATAGCCATTCGGCTTGCTCAATCGCTTGTGCACAAGTTCACATATCTATGGGCTGTAGGTTCGATTCCTATGTGGGGCAGCACTTGTGTGGTGCTTGGTAATAAAACACTTTGTATGGCCAATTCCCACAAACTACCGATTTTAAAAGACGTAGGGCAATTGTAAGTTTCTGACAAAATCAACTGTTTAACAGCTAAATTTAAACATTCCATAAAAGGTGAGTACGCAGAATGACCGCCGTTATATAACCTATGCATTTTGCTGTTACGACGTTAAAACAGTTACAATAAGTATGACAACATAGTTGTTGTAAAACTGGTTACTTTGATTCGCGTGTAGGCGATGTTGACTAATTATCTGAGTTTTTTTTAATCACAACAATGATAGGTCTGTTTGTTTGTATTCTTGAATAGTTTGTTTTTCAAATTTAACATTTATAAGTCAGTTTTCGTAATACGCTTTCTTTACTAAAACACTCTTTGTCCTTCATACAAGAAAGGAACCGACAATCTAGGACTATATGTGTTTTGATGACGATTGTTTTTTTATATATAACTTGAATAGAGCAACCTAAAATTTAAACCAATTATGCAAGTTCAAAATTTTCCAACAACTAGACGATGGGCGCGGAGATAGAACCAAAACATAAACTATACTAAGTCAATAAAAAATGTCATGTAAATGTTTATTTTAGATTGTATTAGGAAGTACTGGTCATGTTAACATTGAGTTTGAGATTCTTCAATTTGATAACCCTACTGGGACATCTTATAATCGGTCAGATTTTACGTCTTTAAGAAAATGTTGTGACACAGATTCACGATCAGAGAACTGCCCTGAGCAATGTGATACAAGCTTTGTTATTTGTATAGGAGGGTAGGTTATTTAATACATTTAAGATTCATCAGAAGATTTGGATTTAAAGGAAACTTCATGTAGCAAGTGATTGGTTTGAAAGCGATTTTTTGCTAGTACGATTCCATAAGTCACATTTTGATTAATATATTGTATGATATGAATATTTTGCATAAAAATATATTTAGCTTAACCAATAGTCTTCCTAATGTGATGGTTTTGTGTTCGTGTTCATTTATATTCGAGACAATTCTAGAAACCCTATGCTGATAGAATATGTTTGTTAGGCATTTAAAATCCATTAAAATAGGATGTGAAGTTGTTACCACTGGCTAAATCCCCCGCAGATGATTGACTGTTTTACTAAATGCAACATGTTATTACATTTATATCTGGTTCACCAAGAAACAAAGACAAATAAACATAATTCAATTTATCAAAGAATCCTAAACAATAATAATGTAAATTCTTATTCCTTATCTCAGGCTTTGTTCAGTTTTAACTTAATAAATTGTATATTAATAGTATCAGTAATAATTTTGGCATTTACTGTTATGTTTTTAGTATAACTCATGGTAATTGTGCTGGACCTTTATATAACAGTCCATCAACTAGACTTGACAACAAGAACAGTTACTCTACATCACCGGATAACAGGATGGTGTTTACATTTGTCTGGGACGCAGCACCTACGGTAATGGGAACTGTGGTATCCAAAAAGCAAAGAGAAACCATACGCATATCATATTCCAGAATTAAAATGTTTAACAAAATTGTTCAAGTTTTGCACATGGGGACCAAAATTCGAACTGTCCCGGGGGTTGCAAGGTTTAAATCTAGCTGTTTATGAAAACTTAAAAATGAAACCATAATCCGTAGAGCTATTGCGTTTAAATTTATAATCATCTTTAAGGTTTTTATATTGGTTTAACGCCTTGTCAACACAATTTAGGTCATTTTATGGCGTCCAGCGCACCAAACCTAGCTTCCCTAGATTCTTGTTTATAACCAGTACTCACCTACCCTTCAATAAGATCGTAAACTTCTCCATATTATCTATAAAATGCAGGAAAATTGACATTATTGTAAAATTTTCATGGAGGGTATAACCTTCCCAGTTAGGATTCGAACTCGCACCCCCATCGGGACACGAGATTCCAAATCCCGGCGCGCTACCAACTAAGCTATGGACCCGCGTTTTTAAATGTTTTACAAAGTTTGATAACATTATGGTGTTGGCGTTAAAAGTAAACACGTCCATTAGGCCAACATAATTATTTGTTATATGTAATAAAGTAAAACATAGATATTGCTATGCCAACTTGGGTCTTAATCTTCTAAACAAGTAAGGATTTAGTCATATATGAAAGAACCGTGTTTAAATCAAAGATACATTTCGTAATAAAGTTAATTATCAAAGCGTACATTGAAAATAAAAGTGAACTATGTTAAACATTGATAAAGATACACAGTCGATTTAAACGATATCAATCTACATGTATGTTATGATTAAAATGGTATAATTAATTTTACCTCACAATAGTACATGTATAAACAAAACAAAAATGTATATCGTATTATATGACAAATAGAGATCGGTCTCTGACTTTTTGCGTATAGTAACAAAGAGTGTATATGGCATTGACAGTTTGAGCTATTTGTAAGTGAATGGTAACATTTAGATAGAAGAAAAGAAAACAAATCAAAACAAGTTAAGCTTTCAACAACAACTTTAACCGCTGACATCATTAAGATAATACGGTTATGTCAATAAAATATCTTGTATATATCGTTGTTAAAATGTTAATTTCATTGTATTTTAGAGTCCTGTAGATTTTGAGGTCAATTTGATGGATTATGATTCTACTAATCAGCAAGATCTAATTGATAATTTTACTATAAATACATTTTTAAATAGCAGTCTGAATTATGAACTTTCTAGAGGACAAGTACTTTCAGTGCAAAACTATGTCAGGTAATTTGTACAAAACTATTTTACATTTATGTCTTCGTTTAATGTCTATACATACATATGAATAGTGAAGGTGATATATTTCATTATCTACAATCCTTTATGTTATATAAGTTACATCCAACTACTTTGATAAAGGAGTACTGGAACAGCTCAAAGAAGTCACAAATTCTATTCATTTGGCATCATGTACTGCTAGATAAATTCGACTACCGTTATAAGTAGTTACAATACGATTGCCTTCTTTGTGATTAAGTTTTCATTTCTTTAGTATTTGTAAACTGTTAATAATAATAAAATATGTCTGAACAAAGGTTTAAGTGTTACACCCATCATAAAGTAGGCATCTAAGGGAAACGTATTGTCTGATTTCTTCTTTAGAACAATGCCCACAGAGGCACTTGTATTTGACGTAACTTGGTTTAAAATATAGCATTAGTAGTATAATTATTTTATAAATCTAAACATGTATAATTACATAAAATTTGTTTCAAAATAGTTATTAGTGCAGTTTCTCCTTGAAACTTATTGTTTACAGTCTAGATATTGCCATTCGTTCTTGGTGTCAAGATGGTTATTCAGGACAAGCTTGTGATAAGAAAATACAACCATATGACAACTTTCACGTGGCTGATAGTCAGAATAAAGTGGCACTTATTCCAGCATGTACTAAGCAAGGTATGGAATTAATTACAGAAAGTAACGCTACAAATGAAAGACCAAATATAAACTTAAATTAGAAATCAAATAATTATGACATTAGTTTTCTGATTATTTTACTGCTATTTTGTCTCATTTGCTCCGAGTACTATATATTGAGTTCTTTACTAAAAAGTATGATCAGTTGTAAGATCTCGCCGTAATTTATCAAAAAATGACACGATGCATCAACATAAGTCTATTTTATGTATTGCACATACAAACCGCTCCAAGTCGTTAAGTAGGTTGACAGAAGGCCAAAAACTATGTCTTCACATGGAAATAAAAATACCTAACCAAATTGATCAATATTTCCCATATCGTAAAATATTTATAGCTCCGAGAGTGTGCAGTTTTATGTGCGGCAATACGTACCGCGGTACGAATTTAAAGTATCGGTATTTGGCGATATTATTTTTTCATTGGAAAAGTCTGCCCTTTGGGAAATAAAAGTAGCGGAACGTCAGTTTCTCCATTGTTCATTCAATTTATGCATAAGTTACACGAATTTGAACTGGGGTGCGTTCGTTTGTTTATATGGAACTTGCGCAAAATATGCTCTCGAATCGAATACTTCGGGACATGACGTTGTTTAACAAGCATGGTGTCTAGGGGCTTGAATGTTATAGTGGTTTGCAGCTAAGGGGATGATCATTTCTTCCAACTGGGCATCTTTCTTATACGCACAACATACATTGTATATCACAGTCCTAAATGACCGTATAGACTTAGTGAGACTAGATCCAAGTAGTTGCATGTAAGATTTGCAATGTTTCTGTTGAATACAGCATAGGCACAACCAATCTATAGACCCACAATACATCGTGGTACGTATCGCAATACGGTGCTAGCGTATTGCGATAGGCTTCTGGCGTATCGAGACAGCCCTAGTATTTTCACTATCAAAAGGTTTGATAAGTACTAAGTGACAGTGACTAATACAGTGACTAAAGTCGTGATTATCAAAGTTAATTACTGTCGACTAACATTTATTTCAGATATATTATTAATGCAATATACCACACACCCTGTTAATATAGGCTACACAGCTTCAGATAAACTAAAACGTCTTGTTGACTTTATCTCTCATGAAATCTGTAAGAATGTTACAAGTTTTATTGTCAAAACGGAACGTTTTTCTGTACAGAGGTAGGTAAACACATACGTGTATATGATTATAATATTTGCTCTCGCAACTTAATTAGATTAGATTTTTGTAACTTTTTATTCAATATAAAGTTTGTACAGCATGTTCACATTTAATATAGAATATCTTTATTGTCAATAAAGGGTTAAGATAAGATTCATTTGAAATTTTCCATGTATATGTTGAGGTACATTGTCATTATAGAGTTCAGATAGATTTACACGACCCTATCCATGAAGGTATACTGTCCTTAGAAAATATTACCAATCCATATTTAACTTATCTATGTATATGGAGATTCATTGTTAAAAAAGAGATAAAATAAAATTTATTTGAACTCATGCATCCGTATATAGGAGATACATTTACAACAGTAAATATTACATAATTTTTAACTTCTCCATATATGTGGAGATACATTGTCAGTATACAGTTCAAATAAAATTTCATTTGAGCTTACCCGTATAAATCATAATAGAGATACATTGTCTATGAAGAGTTCATACATATATACGAGTATTAGAAAATTTATGATGTTATTAGTTCTCCATTGCTCTACCTTTATTACGCTTTGTAATATATTTCTATTGAAATTACACCCACGCGGTGATGTAAAAAGTCAAAACATCTACCCATTTCCCTTTCGCCGTTTTGTTCCTTAAAATACTTAAAGATCTTCAACATTCTGACCTTGTTTCAGACAGAAAACAATTAGAAAAGTTTAATTTGACGCTAATAGCTTTCACTAGATTGTGCATGTTGGTCAAACATTATGTACATAATGAAATAAGCTTTTCAACACTTAAATGTTTTATTGTTTCTGCTATGTCTTAGGTCCATAGAATATACTGCATCTTGTGATGGACAATATGTTGATAGCTTTTTATTAACAACACATTTGTTTGTTATGGAATTAGCAAGAAAACAAGATCTTCAAAATTATTTCCCAGGTTTAATAGTTCCAACAGTGACAGAAAGAATTTCATCAGGGGTAAGCTATTGTTTTGTTACGTTTTACCAACGGGTCGACCTAATAAAGCTTTGGGAGTGCAAAATCTTACATTGCAATATTAAACCAAGTTATTACATTTACTTTACAAATTTGAGACCTACTTATCTTAGTCTACAAATTGTTTATTAGTTTGTATCCAAGTTACGAGTAATTTAGTTTACTTCTTTTGGAAACATAACGTCTTTGAGACGCCATGAGCTGCGCCACGTTTTGTCAGGTCCGTGTATAAAAGATAGTGCAGAATCATTGATTATTGTCGAATCCTAAAACAATTTCGAAAGTTTGTTGACAAATGCTCACTAAAAAGATACCAGAAGTTCATATGATTTACTTCATTACCTTTTGTATCATGCAAGGTGTCCACGAATTTCTGGATCACCCCTCGTATATAAAACTTAAATTGAATAACTAAACACCTTAATATTTTGTCTTCATTGATAACTAGTCTTCTGTTTTCTGTTTGATTAACAGGTCGGCTAAAGTTATGGCATACATGTTTGCCTTTCATTACTTCTTCTGTGACCATCAGTGTAATAAGAACTTTAATCCGATGTCTTACGTTATTTCAAGCCGAGAACAATTATGAGATGAGAGTTAAACTTGATACACTTTTACATATACATGTAGTATAGACTATAAACAGAAAAAGGAAAACAGACCAACAAAAACTGTTTTAATGTATAATGTTTCTTATTAACATATTGCCATGTAAATATGTGCTTACTTTTAGAAATACATAATGGGTATCATAATTTTGTAATGGTTTGTTTTATATCGTAGGCGCGGGTGTTTATGATGTTTGAAATTGTTAGTTATGAAGATTCATCTGGTAGCTGTGTTAGTCAGTCATGCAATGTACAGATACATGTTTGTACTCAACATATAAGTAGTGGGTAAGCCTTATACTTTGTTCAGATCAGTTCTTAATGAGTATAAAAATATAAATGCCAGTTTAAGCCATTTTATGTTTAAATCTTCATAGGCCTTATATTCTAGGACCACAGAGTACAGCAGTTTTGAACAAATAATGTCACTATGAATGAATAGATACAACATTGGTTAACAAAACTTGAATATGTGTAAAATTACACGAGAAACCATTTATTACGTACGTATAGTAAATCCCGTAACGTGTGAAATAAGCAGCATGTTCAATTACCCCGACCGTTCCGAAACGTTCTGTAACATTAAGGTCGGGACAACGCAACCAAAGAACTCAACCCGAGAAAACTTAATACCTCACTAACGGTATGAATTGTTCAATCTTTGGCTTGAGTTATCCACGGGTTGAGTTGTTTACAGTTTAAGCTGGAAACGCTTCAAACGATGATATTCTATATGAAAGAGCAACTCGGCTGGCTCAGTCTGGTAGCACGCAAGTTTACTGATCGAGGAGTCGTGGGTTCGATTCCCGGGCGGGGCATACTTTCGTGGAGCTTGATCATGATTTCTACTGCCAGTCTCCTCCTACCAATAATTCTTAATTATTTAGAGCAACTGTCGGTCACTGACAAAAGTATGTGCTTAGTAGTTGGTTAACTGCTTAATCCACAGATTAAGCCTTTCCAGGAAGAGTGAGTAGGTTTGCTGATCACCGATATATGACCTGTACAATGTGCTACTACGGCGTTAAACACAACAAAAACAAATTAACCATATAAAAGAATGTCTCAACTAATAAACAATATCTGTATCAACAAACGCTTTAAAGGAATGTGAATATTTTTGGGATTTCATATAACTGCTTTAATTAAAATATTTTATGTATTCCCTAAAATGACCATGGATTACATTAGTCAATGACTAATTTTAAGATTTTGTGAAATGCACTCATTGCTTGTTACATACATACATATATATCGTCAGTGAAAGTTCATTTAGTGACTATACTCTTGTTTTTTATCATTTTGTTGAACATATTTTATTGATGGTATGATTTTAGGTGCACGGACAATTTGATGATACAAACCACGTTGAAAGGTAATAATCTGACAATATGTGATGGAGAGGCTATTAGTGGAACTTCAAACAAATATCTGATTGGTTCAAGAACATGGCCGGTAAGAACAATAATTTACCTTTTATGTTTCATATCTAGATGTGCTAGCACTATATTCATATTCCAAAATTAATTGATAAGAAAAGAATATAAATGTGATAACTATATGTTCTGACCTATGTCATATGCAGTACATATGTACGCGTAGTTTTCCATGCACTACGTTTATTGACCTTTGTACAATGTATACTTTTTCTAAGGCTAAACAAGCAAAAATACAACTAAAACAATGTACATAATAATGTTGACATCCGGCAATATGACAAAAGTGTATTATTTATATATTTTTTTTTATTGCTGTTCAGATCAAAAGTATAAATCTTAAATTGTTATTTATTGTAAATTGTACGCCTGGCACGTTACCGGCACTTCATTCCATTATATAACTTTCTATTCCACATGCGCAGGTTTAGAGGCGCCGTCAAATAAAAAAAAACATTTAGACCAATGATGCCACTAGAAAGTTTGTAATTTATTTTATGGCAAATTATCGAGTAAACAAATTATCTGCGACTTGAAATTTGTTTCAACTGTTGAAGTGCTTGGACTTTGATAAGTCAGATAACTTGATACAAAATATTTCAGAAAAATTTGCCACGTCTGGCCTATTGCTAAAAAAAGTTTGGTAAAGGTATTATTTCATTTCATATTCATCATTAATTATAAAATAAACAATTTGCTACAAAATTGTGGATAGAAAAACGGTCAAAATAACTTTTAAGGTTTTATTTTCAAGTCATTTTGGTAACTTATTTCATCGACAAGGCTACATTTAGGACGATCAAATAGTACAGAACAATCTATCCAGGAATATATATAAGACTTAATTTATTAAAAACATTGCTTCACTATTCACATTTTCACCATGAAAATGAGTGATGTTCCTAAAGCGATGTAACATTATGTGACTCTTTTTGAGCTGCATGGAGAGCTGTGACGTTTTTCCTTGAAATTTGGTGCGTCAATTATCGTGAATTGTAGACAAAATCAAGTGAGGACAGATTTCCATAGTTTTGTGTCTATTGTGTAAAGCATTACCATAGCATTTTAATAACACAAACACACTTAAAACATAAAAATACGATACATATTTACACATTAAGCACACACACGCTTAAATTATGACAGAATTGTTTTAAATTTCATTGAAATCGATCGATTTATTTTGGTGCGATAAGTATTCAGGATACTTAATGAAGATCTGAGTAGAAATTATTTCTTTTACATTTACATATACAAGTTAATGAAATGATTGTCTAGATGAATGACTCGATTTACGCAAACATGTTTATCGCCTTTCACCAATCAGATTACCTGAGCATACCGAACTGATCCCGGCGCTGGCAAATCGAACATAATATTATTTAATGCTAATTTATTTAAGGTAATTAGTACGGATGTTAAATATAGTGGAATAACAACGCTTAGTCGTCACAATATAGCAATAGACGCATCCTATAAACCTGGAGCAACTTATGATAAAGCAACTGTAAAGCAAATGACTCTCGCTGACTCGTCGCACAGGTAAGCTTTATATTATGTTCTTCCGTTTTAAAAACCGAATTAACACGTACCACCCCGTGAAAACGTCTTAGTTCGGTTTTATCCTAAATTTCTTTCGCAGAATGCATGCCAATGAAACAAACATACGATAAATGCGATAGTGATCAAATAATTTATCTTAGACAACTGTGAGAGAAGCTAGTGACTTTAAATGTTATTTTCTCTGTGTTTAGTTCATTTTTATTGGAGTTCAACGAACAACTCTATGAGTTACGTTCGGGAAGTAGGCAGCGGTTTTAGGCAATATAGTTTCATACTAACTGTTTTTCTTGATCAAAGTCACATTCTTCATTGGCTTTCATTAATATTAGCTTTAATATGCAATAGAAATATTAACCATGTCTTTGATAAATAAGACCAAGTTTTTGAAAATCGACCAAGAAATATAAACACACGAGCCCGTTGAATGACATAGGTCATTGTTTTTGGTTTCTGATGTGACGAGTTACATACCTTTACTATATACATGTATATAATTATTTGTGTGTATACAATATTTAAAAAAGGGGCTATTTCATGCCGGCAGCCTGTGGTGAGATATTGCTAGTTATTTAAAACTAAAACCATATTCCACTTTATCTGATCCTGAAAATCTTAAACTAAGGCATTATATACATTATACTGTTCAGGACACAAACTTTCAATATCAAATAGATAAACACGAATGCAAAATTAGTGATAAAAAATGTGAAATTAAGTCGAATCATGAAATGTGAATGATGTAGGTCCAAAAATATGAAATATAAAAGATCAATAAAAACAATACAAAAAATTAAATACACTTACACACTTTATTACATCATGTCTGATAAATTGCATTTTGTTTTGTGTTGTTGTATATATATTATGTATTTATGGTGGATGTTTTTTTCTTATTTATTTTTTATAATTTATCTTTTTGTACAACGCCATTGAATACGTAATAAAGAAATAATGAAAAAGTTTAAGTTTATATTGTAATAGATTTGTTATAAAGATAAGTAAGTTTACCGTTTTTCTTGTAGGTTAGAGATTAAATTTCTTATATTTTGTGCTTCTGGTTACTATGGCAACCAATGTCAACATCGTTGTTCTGCATCTAGTAACCACATGTGTGATGAAAGTGGCAGAACTGTTTGTAAACCAGGTATATTGTTATATTGTATATGTACAAAAGATCAACTCATATAGATTATATCTCCTGTACAGACATACATGGAATACATTGTATGAAACAATTGGGCTTCGATACAACTCTACTAATAAACAAACCTAACCCACGATATACATGCACATCACAAACAAGTATATCTGAAATTTATAGTTTTGTTATTTGTTTTTTAGCAAAGTTTATTTAATTTAAATCTTAACAAATTTTAAACGAGTGCAAAACATATCCAAACACTGTTATTAATTCAAATAAAGATATGAAAGTTTTTATCATACATTTGTTCCGCCAAAAAAATAGAAAAAACATAAAAGACAGTCAGTTGTAGCGGTGTATTTTCGCATTTCGATTCTGCATATGTTTTCCATGTACTTACATGCCGCTTCCTTTGTTTAACATGGGTTAATATATTTCGGAATCACCTAGTAAAACAAAAGATTTGACGATAGCTAGTTGTTCTTTTTCACGTGAGCGAGTTGATATTTAGATATCAACCCGGCCACGTGAAAAAGAAAAACCCTCGTGAAATTTTAAGTCGAGTATTCAATGGAGCGCAGTCTTCGTGTTAATTCAGAATTATTTAAAATAAACACGAACTGCTTAATTTTGAAAGATTGTCTTTACTAACAAAACTTATTGTATTTTCATGAAACGTTTATTTCAAAACTTAAATCTCTTCGGAAATATGTACAGAACTTAGGATTTATTCGAAAGAAATGAAAATGAATATGTTGTATTTATTCATGTAATGATTAAATAGCGACGTTGACCACCTACAATACTTCCAATTCTGGCTCATTGACTTACAATATTACTTCCAAACTAAATATAATCAAGAATAAGCAAACATGTAAGATAATACTGTCCATAAACATTTCCAACATGTTAAGGCGTAAAATTGCGTAATTTACCGAAAATGAGAAGATGGCATTGAATATATCAGCTTGAATAAAAATTAAACAATACAATGAATCAAGAAACTTATTCATGCATTTATTGTTAATTAACAAATATTATTTACCGTCGCGGATGCTAAAATATATAATCAAATCACGCTAGTCATCTGTTAATTAACAGTTTCGAATTCACTAAATGCTCGCAAGAGAAAAAGATGCACTCGAAACAAATTCGTTTGTAAAAATGTAGTCCATGACAAATTTATGTACACGTGTAACTAATCACTTGAATCGTTGTGTAAGTCGGATATTAACCTCGTGCTACGGATTTTCTGTGTTAAAACAACCTGGCCTTGGACTTCTCAAAATCCTCAAACGCTTCGCGTTTTCGGATTTTCACGAGAAGTCCGCGGCTAGGTTGTTCTAACTCAGAAAACCCTCGCACTCAGTTAATATCCTTTACGTACATATCTTACATCTTTATGTACGTTGATTTTAAGGTGTTGTTGATACAACTAAGTGATGTGTATTTTGTTATTTACATCGCCAAAACGACAAAAAAAATCCGTGAAAATTGACTTTTTCTTTATTTTACCGATTCGTCTCGTTGACCTGCAGGATTCAAAATTTTTAACACTTTCTTATTTGATTTTTATTGATTATATATTCAAGCTAATCGTTCCGTAGCATGTGCAAAGCCTATTTTTACCCTTAACCTTCGATTTTTATGTTTGCTCCACTGTAAGTTGGAGTCCATTATTTATCCATTATATTGCAGGTTATCATGGAAGTTCCTGTACTGACATAGATGAATGTTCTCAACACATTTGTGGAAATGGAGCAACTTGTCAAAACACTCATGGTTCATTTAGATGTATCTGTGCACCAGGTTGGATGGGGCCAACATGTGAGGTTGATATTGATGAATGTACATTAGATGTTTGTGGTTATGGTGGAACATCGTGTGTGAATACTCCTGGTAGTTATACATGTACATGTAAGAGCAGATCTTTCAACTTTAATAATTGCTTAGATAGACATGAATGTCTGGCACATCCTTGTAGAAATGATGGTATATGTTACGACTTATTCGGACACTACCAATGTCATTGTAAAGATGGTTATACTGGAAGAAGATGTGAATCAGATGTAGATGAGTGTAAACAACAGGTAGAATTATAGGCAATATATTTAAATTATTTCTATATTCGTAATACATTGTTTACAAGAAAAAGCATTGATGCAAAGCATTAACAGGTGTCTAAAAGAATGTTTAAATGTAAAAAAAGAACTATCGAATAATAAACTAGGAGAACAGATCTTGTTAGTTAAGGTTAGCATAATTAATAATTTTATTCGGAAAATAAGTTTTGATTATTTGTTAACTACACTTTAATTTAATAAATTGGTGAAAGAATATTATTAATGTAAATTATAAACATCGCAATCTTAATTGTCTACTTTTTAGTATCTTTTTTGCCACTTCTTTAACAAAGCTTTTATCTAGATCTAATTATAGTTTCTTAAAATGGCATTATTAAATTAGATAATATATCACAATATCATCTTAAACGTTGTAAAATAACCAACAATATCAACGAATAGCAATACAGTCAATTTTATTCCCTTCTTTATTTAGCTCGTCAGTTAAGATCATAATCGCTCTAAATTTAACTCGTCAGTTAAGCGCATTATATCTTACTCGTCAGTTGAGAGGTTAGTGTTTTAGGAGGATCCTTAATAATCGGAATGATTGGCTATTATGCCTGACAAAAAGGTCCGAGCTTTTGCAGTTGCCCTTTCACAAAATCTGATTTCATTCCACAAGGAGCGTCGCGCTTTGGCGCGGTTGTCAATAACTAACCTTAGTATAGTATCGCTTGAATTTTGTTGAATCAAGTAACCAACAATTTTAGACTTTTAAGTACTTTTTTACATTGAATCATTAGAACATTTCATATAATCATTTCATTAGTGATTGTATATTTTATGTAATTCATTGTATGTTTACACGGGTCTATTGACCTATTGATTTCAAATAAAATCTTCTTCTTCTTTAAAATTTATATTTTAAGCCGTTTTTATGCATTTTGTTGTCGATGAATCGAATATTTTTTTACATGTATACACAGTATAATTTCCAAAACTTATCAAAACTGCTCTATGTCAGGTTGTCTATTTGCTTACTTGTAAAGATAAGTATGATAATTGCCACTGCTTTATTAATAAATCAGTGGTTGCAACTAAGAAGATATGGTATTAGGATATTTATACGTAGTACGCACTTTGTGCAACAGTTTACATCGTGAACAATCAAATACATATAAAGAAGTACAGTATAAGAACAAGTGTAACAGTGAGCATTTCTTGTTTTCTTTGTTTTAGGTATGTGGTAATCATAGTATATCATGTGAAAATATTCCTGGCAGTTTTAACTGTAATTGTTCACAAGGTTGGTCAGGTAAAACTTGTCAAGATGACATTGATGAATGTCTCACTAAACCATGTAAGCATGGTACTTGTCACAACACTCCTGGAAGTTATAAATGTTTTTGTTTTACCGGTGCTACAGGTGATGATTGTCATGATATGGATGAATGTACCCTCTATGGTCGTAGTCCTTGTTTAAATGGTGGGACATGTGTAAATTTAGCTCCGCTAAACAGATTTAGATGTGATTGTCCCGCAGGATTAGATGCTAAAACACGTTGTATGGATGACATAGACGAGTGTACAACAATCAGACCATGTATACATGGTACATGTACCAATACAGATAGAAGTTATGATTGTACTTGTTCAAAGGGTTGGTCTGGTACAAACTGTAGTATAGATATAAATGAATGTGAACAGAATAATACTTGTCAAAATAACGGTAGCTGTACAAATACTCCTGGGTCGTATAAATGCACATGTGCTAGTGGTTGGACTGGTGACAATTGTTCTACAGACATAGATGAATGTAAAATTGGTAACCCTTGTTTATATGGTACATGTATGAACACACTAGGGAGCTTTACGTGTTCTTGTAAGTATGGTTGGACGGGCGTTACTTGTGAAGTTGATATCGATGAATGTACCTCATCTACGGTTTGTATGAATGATGGAACATGTACTAACATTGTCGGGGGATATAATTGTACATGTATACCTGGATGGACTGGATTAACTTGTGATCTTGACTTTGATGAATGTTTATTTGATCAATGTGAGAATGGTGGGACTTGTATTAATACACAAGGTTCTTATTATTGTCAATGCAACAATACCTGGTCAGGAATTAACTGTTCTGATAGTACACAGGTTTTTAATGCATCAACGAATTCACCGATAGTTTCTTACTCAACTTCGTTCACTCATGTAACAGTATCTAATTCGTCAGTTTCGGGAAACTCGACATTTTGTAACGAAAGACCCTGTCAAAATAATGGTACATGTTTTAATTTGAATTTTGATTATGCATGCAATTGTTCCAAACATTGGACTGGCAAAAATTGCACAATTGATGTGGATGAGTGTGAAGATAAACCGTGCTCTGAAAACACTGTGTGTGTTAACACACTGGGTTCATTTTCATGTAAGTTTATTTTATTTTCGACTTCAAAAATAACAGATAACTAAAACGTCAATTTAAACGTTAATGTTATTCGCTAAAAATAACAAGTCCTCATGTAATTCTATAGGCACTGATAACATACTTTTTTGGAAGTCATTTAATTAAGCGTTAATATTGGCTTAGATGTAGATTATCTTCTACATTTTTTACTAAATTTACATACAGATCTTTTAAGAGCATTAACCATTTGTTTTAACCATGGATAACAAATTACACGTATTTAGGATGTACATGAATATACGAGGAGTGTCCCAGTAAATCGAGTACTTTGTTCATAACTTTCTTTCCTTACGTCACATGATGATCATTATTTCCAAGACTGTTTTTTAGCCTTATTTTTATATAAATTAGGCATTTGACCTATAAGTTTTTGCATTAAAGGCTTCATTTTAATGTTTAGCTAATACAAGATATATGCACGCGGCGTAACCACTTTCACACTTATATATTCGTTCATACTGAGTTCAAGTGTGCAGCAAAATTTAAACTTAAACTTTTAAATTGCATTTTATTTTTACATACACACTCGCAGAAATTATCAATATATTATCACACCAAATCTACGACCATAAAATACGTATACAAGAGCGCCATACGCATTTGCACCGAAACACAGAAATTGTGACATCAACGAGATAAAGTGACGTCAGGCCAAGATTGAGTCTATGAAATTGCAACTCAGTTTCATAATCAGCCTGGCACAATATGGATGGGTATAAATTTGAATTTAAACACATAGACACACAAATTGATTTATTAAGTATACATTGTGCATACTAAATATGGTAGAGTAGTTATTCATTGTGTAATATATCCACTGAATTTATTGTACCAAACATTGCTGAAAGTGCTATTCAAAATTGAGTTGGATACTTAACCCGTAAATCATTATATCATTGACCATACTAATATTTTGAGACTGATGTCACAAATTTGTAACAAAAGTAAGACTAAAACAAATTTGTTAAAGTAAATATGAAGTAAATACATTGCAAGTATTTGTCACTGTTCAAAACAAGGCGAACTTGGAGAGTGAATAAAAATGATTTCATAGACCTGACGTCTTAAATGATATGACGTTGGCTTGCGCCGCGTTGTCATACGTAGTGTCTTATAAAATGAAGAAAAGCTTTTATTTTGTAATTAACCGTCTAAAGATTTAGCATACTTACAACACATGCATTTAAAGGCAGTTAAAAGTTGGTGCTAATGTTGCGCGTTATTTTTTCCGCCATAAACAGAATCCACGATTTACTGGGACACCCCTCGTCGTGCGTACAAATTGATCCCGACCTTTCCTTCCACATTTGCATCTAATTATCATCTACACATATCCCGGCGAAAATCAATACCACGCCTACTCTTTACTTCGGCTCGTTACGTATTAAGATAAAATAAGACATGTATAGAGTATACATAGCCCGCATGTATAACAACTCACGATTCAAATGCATTCAAACGGGAAACTCGTGTTCTTACCATTTTTATTACAATTAATAATAACATGAATGGGGGATGGCGGTTGTTGGGCTAAAACCCACAACCTTTGAATTGGTAGCTAGCCTCATCGTATAATCATCTGGTCCGGTCTAAGTGTAATAGACACTCATTGTACGCTTTAAATGTACTTTAAAATTGAACCAGAGTTATAATTACATTCGAGCATTGACGATATAATCCTATTGTTTTCGAGCATTTATACTACATTCGTATTCAATGTAATGAATATTCTTGCATAAAGGTCAGGTCGGGGTCAATTTGTACGCACTATACATCTATTACATAGTGTGGAGTCACAAAAATATGTACATGTACGTATATTTCAGGTTTACATTTAAGTGATGCCATTTATCCAGCATGTTCGGCATCTAGTTGGAATATTACAATTAACATGACAATATTAAAAGAAATGTATCCTAATTTAACTTCAAATCATGTTTTCTTTGGTGATAACTCGTGTCAAGGTACAGAAAAGGAGTCCTTACTTACATTTCAGCATGGTCTACAACAATGTTTGACTTCTAAAAAAGTAAGTGATATGACATTCTTATCATATATTACAAATCCTCTGAGAAACATGAAGCATAGCATCAGTATACTGTTTTTAAGCAACTGTACAGAGTGTAATTGATGTCGTTGACTTTTACTTTATCTTGTTGTTTAATAATAGCAAAAAGTATAAACTAATGAATTAATAATATAGTACAGTTATATTATACGACAGATAGTACAGTAATTGTGCTTCTATTAGACGAAAGAAAACATATATGTGATGTTTGTTTTATAAAGGAGTCTTGTTAACCATTACGTATTAATATCCACTTTGGTCATTAATACATACTTGTCGATTGAATTGTAAAATAAGGTGATAAATGTAAATTGTAAAATGATACTTGTTACCTAGTCAATAGAAACAGTCAAAATGCTTCAATTTTAGGTTTGATGCGCACCACTTTTTTCATTTTTGCAAAATGTCATCGATATAAATATATCGATAACTATATCCGTGTTACAAGTGTTAAGGCATTTCATTAACATTTTCCAGGTGTCTGATGGAGTGATATTCTTTGAGAACAGATTGTACTATGCCATCTATGACCCAATCAACCCATTTATTATACGTCAACACAAGTGGACATACACTGTTGAATGTGATGTCAACAAAAACGAGGCAATCTCTTCACATGTTCATCATGAGACGAATTCAGAACATGCCACGGTTGTAGGTCACTATCAAATCAACATGGCATTCTTCACAGATCCTAACTTTATGACAGAAATACCAGGCAACCCGATTCATGCCAATATTGGTGACGATGTGTACGTCAAAGTATTTACTGATGAACCTGATTGGACTGTGAAAATGAGACTACACACGTGTTATACTAAACCAAATGACAACGCAGACGATAAGATGATATATTACATCATAAAGGACGGGTATGAAAAATTGAATACTTAGAATAAAGTATATCTCTCTTGGTTTAACATTAACAGTAACTTATATACAAATGCTTTTGTCCTTTAGAGTGATATATTGCATAGGGAGCAAAGCAGTCATGAATTTCAATAGCCTATGCTGTAGATGAGTTAATCTCGGGTGAGTGCTTACAACCATAGATTATATGCCGCTTCGCTTTCTGTTACTGTACCTATGCATGAAAGTTTGTCATCAGCGTAAATATATTGACATAATTTTATTGGACTTTCATGTTACATTTCGATATTCGTGTCTAGCAGACTCTAATCTGTTATATTTTGGGAAATCAATTATTCTCTTATGGTGTACGGCAGTCAGTAGAACTAGTAGAACAATGTCCATCGAAGGAATAGACATAATTTTGTAACCAGTATTAAGCACTTGCGGTCACAGTTGTTCGGTTTTATACAGATGTAGAACATAAAAAAGGTACAAATATTCGTTACAACAAAATTCAACTGCATTTGATTCATATTCACAAACATATGATTCATATTGAATTCAGAGGCGATATCGATAATCAGAGCGAACTCTCAACTACTATACCTATTGTACTAGCAACAATAACTTGTCAGCTCAATTATGTAGGCATGTTGTTTTTATTTCAGATGTGAAGTTGACAGTAACACTCATATTATGGCACAATCTACTCACGAGACAAAATTTGTGTTTCAAGAATTCGAGTACACGTCGAATAGAGAAGGATTAAACATTTATTGCAATGCTACTTTCTGTGAAACAAAAGACTTTTCACCTGAATGTACTCAAGCATGTGGAAATTTCGGTGGTCATGCTTTAATTGGAAAATAATTGAATTGAACTAGACTGATTAATATAGATGTTTATCTTTCTAATAAACAATTATTAAACTTATCTTAATTCTGTTTTAACACTTAATATCTGATCTTTTTTTAATTATTGCAAAATATATAATTGGATTGACAAGGGGTTGCTAAATAAAAATAGAAGTAAAGAAAGCCAATCCAAGTTTAAAAATTACACTCTTGTTTTTTTTCTTAAAACACCATGATGATATTACATGATTGTGTCCACTATCGACCAGCTATTGTATTGCACTCTATGTCATATTCATTTCAAATAACCCGGGTCGATAGCACAGTTGGTAGCGCGCCGGGATTTGGAATCTCGTGCCCGAGGAGGTGCGGGTTAAAATCCCACCCGGGAAGGTTATACCCTTCCCTGAAAATTTGACAAAATGTCAATTTTCCTCCATTGATTAGATAATATGAAGAAGTTTCCGGCCTTGTGGAAGGGTAGGTGAGTACTGGTTATAGACAAGGGTCCAGGAAAGCTAGGTAGGTTAGGTGTGCTTGACGCCGTAAAATGACCTAAATTGTGTTGACACGGCGTTAAAACCCAGTATATAAAACCATTTCAAATACCCTGATATCAAATGTTATTATCAACTGAATCACTTACCTCTTGATCACAATTGACAGAATAAGTTTATATTACATTTTATCATTAGAATGAACAACTCAAAACTCTTCACTAAAACTATTTGGAATGCAAACTCTATAATAGTTAAGTAAGAAAGTTGTTTAAGGGTTTTCTTCTGACGTTGTCAAAAGGAGTACATAATTCCATACACAAACGAAACTGACAGGTTTGATTCAATATTCCGACCTTAATTACCTTCAATGATGTAGTAATTGTTAACCACTGGATATTATGTGACTGATTCTGGTCGCGTAAGATGAGGGACTCGATCTACTCTCTTGTAGGACATTCTACTGGGTATCACGTGACCCGACCCAGTTACGTGTCACCCAATGATCAACAATGACTACGTTGATTGAAGACTAGAAAGCTAGGTTAGGTGCGCTGGACTAATGGCCTAAATAGTGTTGACACGGCATTAAAACCCAGTAAAAATTACTGTGTCATATGGTCGAAGTATTTGATAATACATGCAGAATTCTTCTGTGTTATGAAGTTAAAAACTAAGGTTGTTAATAGTTCTGTAGTCAGCGTCTGACATGCCTAGAACATATATTGAACAAACTATGTAAGTAATGTCACTGACGATGTGTACCTCAATATTTCTTATAATTGTCCATGTTAAGAAAGACAATTTTTTTTAATTTGAATTCAATATTATCAAAATGGAGCTAAAATGAGGTAATGGAATGACAGAGTTAACTCAATGTATATATGATAAATTGCAAGCATGTAGTATTAATTATTACAAAATGATACATTCGTTTACGTTACTTAAAACTGCACGTACTGTCTTGTCGTTTATACGAAATTCTTAACACCTTTTAGTTATCCAAGGGCAGTAAGTAATATACTTTAGGATTTATACAGTTTATTTATCATAGTGACACGAAACATATATATACAAATGATACAGAGAATGAAAAACTCATACCAAACCTAATCAAGGCTTATCTGTTCACTTAAACAATAACATAATAATATAGACATGAGACATGCAAGTATGACAAATAATACAGTAACATAATTACATAAAACACTACAATTATGCACAATAAGACATTCAATTGAGAAGTAGTCTAGTGGTAAGACGTCTGCTTGGTGATCGACAGGTCCTGGGTTCGAATCCCTTTAGAGGCACTGCTAATTCCATTGGGCAAGAAATTTACATGCGATTGCTTCACTCCTCCCAGGTGTAATGGTTACCTGCGAGGGTAGTATAATTCCATTAAGTCATTTGTCGGCTGTACTAATAAGCGGAGATTGATAGATATATACCAGTAGCATGATTACCAGGAGTAATAGCTGTAAAGTCGGTGAACGTGCGCAAGCATGTAACTTATAAAATGCTATTATATAAAGTTGAAAGAAAATCTAGCAAAAAATGGGAACACATCTATATTGTCAAGAGATATTAAAGAGTAAAGTTTAGCAACGCTTTCATACGTATGACACAACACATGATAAATAACATTAGAACCTAAATACTAGCATCTGGAATTTGAAGATCAAACAAAGCTATTAACTGGCATTATATTAATGCCTACGGACGACAAAAACATGTATCTTTGATTTTCGTATTTGAACACATAAATAAATTAATGTTTAAACAGTAACAATTTAAATGTTTTTCAAGTTTATTTAAAGATTCGCTTTATTTGAACTTTAAGTTTTAAGGCCTCCAGCCCATATACAAACAATTTTAAACATATTTATTATGTTTTATTTATTGGAGTTAACGCCGTATCAACACAATTTAGGTCATTTCACGGCGTCCAGCGCACCTAACCTAGCTTTCCTGGACCATTGTCTATAACCAGTACTCACCTACCCTTCCACAAGGCCGGAAACTTCTCCATATTATCTAATCAATGGAGGAAAATCGACATTATTGTCAAATTTTCATGGAAGGGTATGACCTCCCCGGGTGGGATTCGAACCCGCACCCCCTCGGGCACGAGTATCCAAATCCCAGCGCGCTACCAACTGCGCTATCGACCCGGGTTAAACAATTTTAAACACACATTGCACGAACTAACAATTACTTAGCATATTTTACTCTATTATTACTCAATAAAATAGTACAAACATGTATAATTACAAAGAGTAGTGACAGAATTGTCAATATATCGTACGTGCTACACAGCATGATATAAAACAGCCAAATTTCTGATGTTGTCATCAGTCATCAGTGTATTAAATTTATGAATATTTGCGTATGTAAACATTTCTAAGGAATATACTAGTATCTTAAATCTTAAAATATTTTAAATATTCGATAATATGATCTCAAAATATCAATCTATAGACATTTCTTAATGTCTGTAGCCCTAATTTATTGCCTAACTGAACAGGTTTTAAAGTTATATAACATGTTAACAAATCTTGCATTAAAGTGAGCCTTACGAATTATAAAAGTCTATGAAAGTCAGAACATCGGGTTCAAACCGGACCTAATGCATGTGATTAAGGAGCCATCTAATTAAGAATGTAAAGGTTTGACTATTTCACTAATCACAAAACATTTATAAATCAACTAAAAGAACAATAATCTATAAATTATTTACTGACTTGTTTTGTGCTTGGAACATTCCGTGGTAAATACGCATATAAATATGCATGATTTAGTGTGCAAGAGTGAATATGCCACAAATAATTGTATTAAGCCTTTCGATCAATTAATTTTTATTAACAAAATGAATTCTGAAAAAAGAGTCCCCTATAACCATTTTATGAAATATTTGCTTTGGCTGTCTGGCTTCAGGCTCGACAATCACTCTCCAATTTGTAAGGGATCGCCAACAAGCGTTGCTTGTCTCAAAGAAACCGGCGTAAGAGTAGCAACCCTTCTTGAAAATTTTTGGCTATCGTTGTCTTCATCTGAAGATACTAAACAGTTAAAAATACATTTAAAAACGGCTTTTAAAAATCGCGGAACAACTTGTGCACAATTAAAAAAATCACCAGGAAAAGATTCAGTGATTCAATATTTTCTCAGAACTAAGCCTTATGATTCAACTTTTTGAAGAGAAGAAAAACACATTTGGACAGAAATGCTACAGTCGTTAACATTTTAAAATTTCAAAAAGAGGTAGGTAACGGCTAAACATGTGTCTGGAATTGCTTACTTGATCGTTTATCTCTAAAACCTCATAGAAAACTACTGCACTTAGTTACAGTTTTTACCAGAGGACAAAGGCTAAATGGTTGGAAGGTGACTCCTACATTGATTGACATTAAAACATTTAAAACCACTTGCACAATATTTTGATAGAATGACTTAAAAAAGTCATTCAATGATATATTTTTTATTTTTAAGTTGAAAATAGCTGTTTTTTACCATGTAATTACTAAATGTAAAGGCATAAAACATATTCAACAGAGAATTTTGCAGAAATATTATTCATGACTATAATTATAGTGAAATAAGCCGCCCGGCTAGCTCAGCTGGTAGCACGCAAGTCTACTGATCGAAGGGTCGTGGGTTCGATTTCCGGGCGGGGTATCTTTTGTGGAGCGTGGTCATGAAATTATTTTTTGGCTATTCTGTAGGGTTGTTGTCAGTCACCCACGAAAGTATGTGCTTAGTAGTTGGTTTACAGCTAAATCCAGAGATTTAGCTTTTCCAGGAACAGAGAGTAGGTTGACTGACCGCCGTTATATGACACACAATGTGTTGCTATAGCGTTAAACCCAGGAAAACAAACAAACAAACATAATAATGCATCTCGTACAATAACTTATCAGGTGAGTTCATATTTTATTGTATGAAATTACTGTACTTTGAAAGCTTCTTTCCTCTTTTGTTTGTATTAATAATAACTGTTTCTACAATGGATCGATGGTGAAACAATTTAATCTAAAAGATTAACTTTGGTAGGAATTCCAAATATTGTTAGTTTGTGACTGTATCGGTTCAAATCGAATTACAGTTGCGCTTAATTTGTCATTAAAATCAGACCATTTTCCAGGATATTTTGAAAAAAAAACAGTAGCCACTACAGTGTGAACAAGGTTTTTCTATTTTTAGCTCCTGTGACTTAGTTTTTCATCTGAGATATCCCATGTTCTGGCTTATTAGCACAATCACAAAACAAACATCCTCACAAAGTTTCAAAAGAATTGAGCCTAAAATGTGATCACTAGAGTGTTCACAAGGTTTTTCCATATTTGTGTCCTAGTTTGTGACACCAGACGACCCATAATCAAACTTGTTGAAATGAAATCAACTCGCAAAAATTTCAAGTCCAAATGTTTGTTAAATTCGAGCCCTGATTATACGCTAAATTCTTAAAATCTTAAACCAAGGAGGAAAGTTGATAAAAAGATATGTACAATCTAGGCAGATTAATGTTGAAGCTTTATAAATATTAACGGTTTATTTGGGTCCAGCAACAATTAATGCATTTGCCTATATGCAATTATTATTGTAAATTGAGTTTGTTAAATGAAACTGGGTGACATTTTATTTCAACTTCCTGAACTGAACAAATGTATCTATGATAAATATTATCAGTGTGTTATCATTTATTTTTGGTTCATGGTCCAATCAGTTAGTGATAATAAATGTTTTAACATCAGCGGTAGTTACCATCAACTTATGTATTAGTTATTGTTAGTTACTATCATTTTATGTATTAGTTTGTTATAGTTTGAAGTAGATGATATAAATTCATTAAAATGAGGTACAAGAACTTTCTTCTTGTCTGGACTTTATGTTGTTTTATTGTTAAGGTAATGTAGTTAATTATTTTATGTATCTTTTATTGAAATTCAATTAGATGATGGACAGGTGATGTTATGAGCGCGCGTGACCGAGCGGTTACGACGTTGGACTTGTAATTATTGGATAGCCAGCTCCGCGTTGGTTCAAATCCCGTCCAAAACCTACCCCGTTGTGTCCTTGAGCAAGAAACTTCATCCTTCTAGCTGAGAACTGGGGGTTCAGGAAGCGGACTCAAAAGTGATAAACTTGTTTCACCATGGAGCTTAAATGAATTAGAATAGTCAAGTTTTATAGGTGATATGTGTGCTTTCAGTGACTTTAGTTTACGTTTCTTAAAGTTTATAGGTCATTGTCTCCCAAAATTTAAAGAGACTAAGACGCTAAATCTAATATTAACCTAGTCTGTGATTGAGAAGCATTAAAGCTGAATGTTGTTCGCGACATCTAAGCAATAGTATGATGACTGTATAATCCTCGAATTTTAAACATTGTATAGTGTACCATAGTCAAAATTGAACAAACTGATAAAATGTGTTGATGTAGTCTCAGTAGAAAACGATAGCCATTCGGCTTGCTCAATCGCTTGTGCACAAGTTCACATATCTATGGGCTGTAGGTTCGATTCCTATGTGGGGCAGCACTTGTGTGGTGCTTGGTAATAAAACACTTTGTATGGCCAATTCCCACAAACTACCGATTTAAAAAGACGTAGAGCAATTGTAAGTTTCTGACAAAATCAACTAGTTAACAGCTAAATTTAACCATTCCATAAAAGGTGAGTACGCAGAATGACCGCCGTTATATAACCTATACATTTTGTTGTTACGACATTAAAACAGTTACAATAAGTATGACAACAAAATTGTTGTAAAACATGCTACTTTGATTCGCGTGCAGGCGATGTTGACTAATTATCTGAGTTTTTTTTTAATCACAACAATGATAAGTCTGTTTGTTTGTATTCTTGAATAGTTTGTTTTCAAATTTAACATTTATAAGTCAGTTTTCGTAATACGCTTTCTTTACTAAAACACTCTTTATCCTTCATACAAGAAAGGAACCGACAATCTAGGACTATATGTGTTTTGATGACGATTGGTTTTTTATATATAACTTGAATAGAGCAACCTAAAATTTAAACCAATTATGCAAGTTCAAAATTTTCCAACCACTAGACGATGGGCGCGGAGATAGAACCAAAACATAAACTATACTAAGTCAATAAAAAATGTCATGTAAATATTTATTTTAGATTGTATTAGGAAGTACTGGTCATGTTAACATTGAGTTTGAGATTCTTCAATTTGATAACCCTACTGGAACATCTTATCATCGGTCAGATTTGACGTCTACAAGAAAATGTTGTGACATAGATTCACAAACAGTGAACTGTCCTGAGCAATGTGATACAAGCTTTGTTATTTGTATAGGAGGGTAGGTTTTTTAATACATTTAAGATTCACCAGAAGATTTGGATTTAAAGGAAACTTCATGTAGCAAGTGATTGGTTTGCAAGCGATTTTTTGCAAGCACGATTCCATAAGTCACATTTTGATTAAGATATTGTATGATATGAATATTTTGCATAAAAATATGTTTAGCTGAACCAATTGTCTTCCTAATGTGATGGTTTTGTGTTCGTGTTCATTTATATTCGAGACAATTCTAGAAACCCTATGCTGATAGAATATGTTTGTTAGGCATTTAAAATCCATTAAAATAAGACGTGAAGTTGTTACCACTGGCTAAATCCCCCGCAGATGATTGACTGTTTTACTAAATGCAACATGTTATTACATTTATATCTGGTTCACCAAGAAACAAAGACAAATAAACATAATTCAATTTATCAAAGAATCCTAAAAAATAATAATGTAAATTCTTATTCCTTATCTCAGACTTTGTTCAGTTTTAACTTAATAAATTGTATATTAATAGTATCAGTAATAATTTTGGCATTGACTGTTATGTTTTCAGTATAGCTCATGGTAAATGTGCTGGACCTTTATATAACAGTCCATCACCTAGACTTGACAACAAGAACAGTTACTTTACATCACCGGATAACAGGATGGTGTTCACATTTGTCTGGGATGCGGCGCCTACGGTAATGGGAACTGTGGTATCCAAAAAGCAAAGAGAAACCATACGCATATCATATTCCAGAATTAAAATGTTTAACAAAAATGTTCAAGTTTTGCACATGGGGACCAAAATTCAAACTGTCCCGGGGGTTGCAAGGTTTAAATCTAGCTTTTTATGAAAACTTAAAAATGAAACCATAACCCGTAGAGCTACCGCGTTTAAATTTATAATCATCTTTAAGGTTTTTATATTGGTTTAACGCCTTGTCAACACAATTTAGGTCATTTTATGGCGTCCAGCGCAGAAAACCTAGCTTCCCTAGACCCTTGTTTATAACCAGTACTCACCTACCCTTCAATAAGATCGTAAACTTCTCCATATTATCTATAAAATGCAGGAAAATTGACATTATTGTAAAATTTTCATGGAGGGTATAACCTCCCCGGGTAGGATTCGAACTCGCACCCCCATCGGGACACGAGATTCCAAATCCCGGCGCGCTACCAACTAAGCTATGGATCCGCGTTCTTAAATGTTTTACAAAGATTGATTACATTATGGTGTTGGCGTCAAAAATAAACACGTCCTGGAGGTTACAAGTCTTACATTTAATCATGTAGAGAAATATTTCATTCTGATTTCATTAGGCCAACATAATTATTTTTCATATATAATAAAGTACAACATAGATATTGTTCGAGCTATGCCAACTTGGGTCTTAATCTTCTAAACAAGTAAGGATTTAGTCATATATGAAAGAACCGTGTTTAAATCAAAGATACATTTCGTAATAAAGTTAAAAATTATCAAAGCATACATTAAATAATAAAAGTGAATAATGTAGAACATTGATAAAGATACAATTGTTTATTCCAATGATATCAATCTACATGTATGTTATGATTAAAAGGTATAATTAATTTTACTTCTCTATAGTACATGAATAAATAAAACAAAAATGTATAACGTATAATATGACGAATAGAGATCGGTCTCTGACTTTTTGCGTATAGTAACAAACAGTGTATATGGCATTGACAGTTTGAGCTATTTGTAAGTGACTGGTAACATTTAGATAGAAGAGAAGAAAACAAATCAAAACAAGTTAAGTCTTCAACATCCACTTTAACCGCTGACATCATTAAGATAATACATTTATGTCAATAAAAATATCTTGTATATATCGTTGTTAAAATGTTAATTTCATTGTATTTTAGAGTCCTGTAGATTTTAAGGTCAATTTGATGGATTATGATTCTACAAATCAGCAAGATCTAATAGATAATTTTACTATAACTACATTTTTAAATAGCAGTCTGAATTATGAACTTTCTAGAGGACAAGTACTTTCAGTGCAAAACTATGTCAGGTAATTTGTACAAAACTATTTTACATTTATGTCTTCGTTTAATGTCTATACATACATATGAATAGTGAAGGTGATATATTTCATTATCTACAATCCTGTATGTTATATAAGTTACATCCATCTACTTTGATAAAGGAGTACTGGGACAGCTCAAAGAAGTTACAAATGCTTTTCATTTGGCATCAAGTACTGCTAGATAAATTCGACTACCGTAATAAGTAGTTACAATACGATTGCCTTCTTTGTGATTAAGTTTTCATTTCTTTTGTACTTGTACACTGTTAATAATTATAAAATATGTCTGAACAAAGGTTTAAGTGTTACACCCATCATAAATTAGGTATCTAAGGGAAACGTATTGTCTGATTTCTTCTTTAGAACAATGCCCACAGAGGCACTTGTATTTGACGTAACTTGGTTTAAAATATAGCATTAGTATTAAAATTATATTATAAATTTAAACATGTATAATTACATACAAATGTCACAGAACAATGTTTAGTATAAGTTCTTCTTGAAACTTATTGTTTACAGTCTAGATATTGCTATTCGTTCTTGGTGTCAAGATGGTTATTCAGGTCAAGCTTGTGATCAGAAAATACATCCATTTGATAACTTCCACGTGGCTTATAGTCATAATAAAGTGACCCTAATTCCAGCATGTACGAACCAAGGTATGGTATTAATTACAGAAAGTAAAACTACATAAAAACAATAACAAACTTAAATTAGAAGTTACTAATTATGTCATTAGTTTTTTTTCTGATTATATTATACCTGATGTGTGCTATTTGCTCGAGATCAATATATTGAGTTCATTACTAAATACTTGTGATCAGTAATTAGATCTCGCCATAACGTTTCAATAAATGACACAATATATCAATACATGTCTATTTTATGAATTATATATTGAGAAGGAGATATCTAAACCACTCAAATGTCAGGTAGTAGATTGGCTAAACGCCTAACCATAATTCTTAACATAGAAAAACGAAGTAACTGAATCAATAGCCCATACCTTAAGATCAATTAAAGCTCTCTGATTGTTGAATGCAATGTCGTACGTTTCACTTAAAGCAAACTTTAATAAGCATTCTTTCTAAAATATGTCGTGCTTACTTGTCATTACTGTTGACATGTTCTTATTTCAGATATATTATTAATGCAATATACCACAAACCCTATCAATATAGGCTACACAGCTTCAGATAAACTAAAACGTCTTGTTGACTTTATCTCTCTGGAAATATGTAAGAATGTTACAAGTTTGATTGTCAAAACGGAACGTTTTTCTGTACAGAGGTAGGTGTATACATACGTGTATATGAGTTATAATATTTGCCCTCGCAAGTTTATTATATTAAATTTTTTTGTAACTTTTTATTCAATAAAGTTTGTACAACATGTTCACATTTAATATAGAATATCTTTATTGTCAATAAAGGGTTAAGATAAGATTCATTTGAAGTTTTCCATATATATGTGGAGGTACATTGTCATTATAGAGTTCAAATAAATCTACACGAACCTATCCATGAATATGGAGATACATTGTCAATAAAGATATAAAATAAACTTATTTGAACTCATCCATCCGTATATAAGAGATACATTTTCTACAGTAAATATTTCATAATTTTTAACTTATCCATATAATTATACATTGTTAATAAAAAGTTCAAATAAAATCACATTTGAGCTTACCCGTATATATCATAATGGAGATACGTTGTCAATGAAGAGTTCATACATATACATTAGAAAATTTATGAAGTTATTAGTTTTCCATAGCTCTACCTTTATTATGCTTTGTAATATATCTGTTTAATGTAAAAAATCAAAACATCTGCCAATTTCCTTTTCGCTGTTTTGTTCCTTCAACCACTTAAAGATCTTCAACATTCTGACCTTGTTTCAGGCAGAAAACAATTAGAAAAGTTTAATGTTACGCTAATAGCTTTCACTAGATTGTGCATGTTAGTCAACCATTATGTACATAATGAAATAAGCTTTTCAACACTTAAATGTTCAATTGTTTCTGCTTAATCTTAGGTCCATAGAATATACTGCATTGTGTGATGGACAAAATGTAGATAGCCTTTTATTTACAACACACTTGTTTGTTATGGAATTAGCAAGAAAACAAGATCTTCAAAATTATTTCCCTGGTTTAATAGTCTCGACAGTAACAAAAAAGATTGCTCCCGGGGTAAGCTATTATTTTGTTACGTTTTACCGACGGGTCGATTTAATAAAGCTTTGGGAATGCAAAATTTTAAATTGCAATATTAAACCAAGTTATTATATCTACTTTACAAATTTGAGACCTTCTTTGTCTGCAAATTGTTAATTAGTTCGTATCCAAATTACGAGTAATTTAGTTCACTTCTTTTGACAACATGACGTCTTTGAGACGCCATGAGCTGCGCCGCGTTTCGTCACGTCCGTGTATATAAAATAGTGCATAATCATTAATTATGGTCGAATCCTTAAACTATTTCGAAAATTTGTTGACAAATGCTCACTAAAAAGATACTAGAAGTTCATATGATTTGCTTCATTACTTTTGTATCATGCAAGGTGTCCACGATTTTCTGGATCACCTTCGTGTATGTAACTTTAATTGTATAACTAAACACCTTAATGTCTTCATTGATGATAAGTCTGTTTTATGTTTGATTAAAATGTAACATTTTGCCATGTAAATATGTGCTTACTTTTAGAAATGCATCATGAGTATCATAATTCTTAAGTAAATGTTACATTTATATTGTAGTCACGAGTTTTTATGATGTTGGAAGTTGTTAGTTATGAAGACTTATCTGGTAGCTGTGTTAGTCAGGCCTGCAACGTACAGATACATGTCTGTACTCAACATATAAGTAGTGGGTAAGTCTTATACTTTGTTCAGATCAGTTCTTAATGAGTATAAAAATATAAATGCCAGTTTTAGCCATTTTTATGTATACATTTTCATTAATTGGTCTTACATTTTAAGGACCACAGAGTACAGCAGTTTTGAAATAATAGTGTCACTATTATTTAATAGATAATACATTGGTTAACAGAAGAAGATTATGTTTTAAAAAAGCATGAACAACCATTCAGTACGTACGTGTAGTAATAATATCATGTATCGTGTGGAAAAGGTATAAACTATCTGGAAACGACATTAACTATGAAATTCTAACTATATTGAAGAATGTCTCAACGAATCAACAATATCTGTATTAACAAACGCTTCCATGAAATGTAAATATTTTTGGGATTCCTTTTTAATTAAAATATTTTATTGTTTTGTGTTCCCAAAATTGACTATGGATTACGCTAGGTCCATGACTTGTCATAAGATTTCGTGAAATACACACATTGCTTGTTACATAAATACATACATATATATCATTACAATGGAAGTTTAGTTAGTGGCTATACTCCTGTTTGTTTTTTATCATTTAGTTGAACATATTTTATTGATGGTATACTTTTAGGTGCACGGACAATTTGATGATACAAACCACGTTGAAAGGTAATAATCTGACTATACGTGATGGAGAGGCTATTAGTGGAACCTCAAACATATATCTGATTGGTTCAAGAACATGGCCGGTAAGAACAATCATTCACCTGTTAAGGGCCGGTCACACAGGCCAAAACGCATGAATCACGCATAAATTTTGTTAGTGCGTGCTTATCTGTCGAGGATTTGACCATTTTCTACGATTTACGCGCTGAAAAATTACCGATACATTGCGCAAGAATAACGTATCAATCACGCAAAAATCACTGACAAAGCACTTATAAACCATGCATAAGCCCAAAAAGGGGCACAGAACTGAATGCGCCCAACGAAAGCTTCGCGGAAAACCACGCATATTCTGCGCATTATCACTAATAAACTGCGATGTTGTGTTTTATGGCATTTAAAATAAAATGCCCTTTTTCAATCAATCTGATTTCTGTTATTTTTTGCCTCATGCCGTACTAGTAGACACTTGTGATGGACAGCACATAAACTGCGTATGATTGGCGCATGATTCGCGCATGAACTACGCAAAATGTGCGTCTGAGTTGTGTCCTTTCAACGTCGTTCAGCGTATATAAACGGATGCGGGCTTCAGGACATTTTCACGCACGATCGCTGATGTTCCACGCATGATTCGCGCATAATCCACGTAAGAACTACGCAAATTGAGCAAAGAATACGTAAAGCAACGCAAAACTGCGTAAACTTTTACGCGGAGATAAATTCTGTTCAAACTGTTCAAAACCTGGAATCGCGCATAACGCTAAAACGCCACAGTTCCACTCACAACTACGAATGCTCCACGTCAGAAACGCTGATGAAACGCGAATATCACGGATGACTCAAGTAAGACTCAAGTTTTGTGCGTGATTTTTGCGTGATTTATGCGTTTTGGCCTATGTGACCGGTCCTTTATATTTCATATCTTAATGAGCAAGCATTACATTCGTTCAATATCGATACGTGGGGTCATGATTCGTATCGTTGTATAGCACGATATATCGTGATACGACCTTGGCATTCGAAATTGGTTAAAGGCACTGTATTTTCAGCATTCGACGGGTTAGTCGTATTCGTTCAAGAAGTATTATCTCCCTGGCTATGTGGAAAACATTCCGCTACAACTTAATCCGTGGACAACTCAACCCGTGGACGTCTCAGTCCGAAGTTTGGTCAATTCAACTTGCGGGAAGAGATAACTCAACCCGTGGACGTCTCAGTCCGAAGTTTGGTCAATTCAACTTGCGGGAAGAGATAACTCAACCCGTGGACGTCTCAGCCCGAAGTTTGGTCAATTCAACCTGCGGGAAGAGATAACTCAATCGATGGACAACTTATGATTATAAGTAAAAGAATGTTGATATTTGTTGTTTTACAATAACTAACCGTATCGTGTCAAAATCTTATGAAAACAATGTCTTGGCTGGCTAGTAGTTTAAAACGAATTTGGTTAAGTTATTGTTTAATGAAAATCATAAAATGGAAAGTATTTTGCCATAAAATAAATATGTCCGTCGATCGAAAAGATTTTTCATCTGAAGCCATTATTTTGTACTGAGTGGCTTATTTCGACGAAAAAGATACATTTAAGATAATTGAATAATACGGAAAATTCAAAAGTCTTTCAACAATTATGAAACTCGGTGCACTCATCATTAATACAAGTTTCAAATTATTAAAACATATTTTTCGATATTTTCCGAACGTCACTTTAAAATGAGTGACATTTCTAATGCGATGTTTAATAAATGCAACTCGTTCTTAGCTACAGGGCAAAACTTGACATTTTTCCTAAAAGTTGACGCTTCAATTTTCATGAGTTAAGTTAGGACTGACATTTTAGTAAAAAAGTTTTTTGTCGATTGTGTAGCGCATGATCTTCGTTATTTTGTGACACATATACTCACCTGAAGCACAGGCTATCGGCGTGGGTTAGGTCAGTATATCCCCCCCCCTCTTTGGACCCGCTCAAGACCCATCTACAACCCAAAACCCCTTAAACACATCTTATAACACATAATTCTTAATAAAAAAAACATATCAAAACATAACAAAACAATTCTCAAAAAATAAACAACACCGATACTATATACTAAGAAAAGGTATGTAACTCTCAAGCTTATTTCTGTAATAAACAGACATGGTTGTAATCTATGCCTCATAGATCAGTCAATTTTTGGCCGATTTCAGTCAGCCCGAGCTTAATCAACTCAGAAATAAATATTCTTTTCAATGCCATAAAGACCTACTGTCTATCTACAACTATCGCAGCAGTGCGAGGGTCAAAACTGCTCGAAATACGATCTAGGACACCGTGTGACCGTGGAAATGCATTGTGCCGTAATGGATTGAATACGGTAATCTATGACAAATATCTGTTTTGTCACTTAAAACCAGTATTGTTGGATTTTACAGTGAGCGCTCGCAGTCATTCAATAGCAGGCGCTCACTCGAGCGCTCACATTGTTGAACGCACCTCTGTAAACAACCAATCATTTAAGCTGTATTTGCAATATTCCGTCGAAAACATCGAGTGTAAACAAAATGTCACACACTAAGGGCAAAGTCGAATGTTTTGTTAAATCGCGAAGCTTATATTTTAGACTGATATTAAACACTCAAATAAAATTATGATAATTCGTTTTTAGTTTTTGGTTTCAATTTTTAAGTAAGATTTTAATATCATTTGTTTGGATTTAGAAACACTAAAAATCTATGAGAATTGTGAAAATAAATACCATTTTAGTCCTTTGCAGTTGGGATAGATTTCAACAGCATGGCGTTTCCCACGGTTAAAAAAGTTCTTAAAACATATCTTTTCTAGTGATGTATTTTGCAATGTTAGAATCAAAATAACTTACAGTTTCTATATTTTGTTGTATCATGAAATATTTGCACTCGTTTGATGCGCTAATTAAATCACTCGTGCTAAAGCGGGCGTGATTTAATGCATAAGTGCATCAAGCTCGTGTCTATATTTCATTATACAACAAACTGTAGACAGCTGTAAGTTATTTCATAAATAACATAACAAACAAACCTACGATGAAATTTAGACTTCAAACATGAAATGTTTAAAGTTTCATTTTAATCAATCTACTTCATTTTTTCGACGCGGAATGTGATAAAGTACCTTAATAAAGAACTGACTTTTAATTATTGGAGTATATAGAATTTTGGTTTAGATGGATGACTTAATTTATACATATGTCGCCATTCGCCAATCAGGTTTACCTGCGCATATTTAACTAATACAGGCGCTTGCAAATCACACATAGTCTTATTTTGTTGCTTATTTGTTTAAGGTAATTAGTACGGATGTTAAATATGATGGAAAACTTAAGCTTAGTCGTCATAATATTGCAATAGACGCATCCTACAAGCCTGCTGCAGTTTATGATAAATCCACTGTGAAGCATATGACTCTAGCTGAATCTTCACACAGGTAAGTTTTATGGATTATGTTCTCCAATATTCTCGAAAAAATACCTCTTCGTTTTATGTTTTAACTAGTGATAAAAGGAATTTATCAGTCATAACAAAAGAAGATGGTTTTATTTCATTGACCAAGATTCCTAGGTATGTTTTGGGTTGTGATTCTTTATATAGAATATGTAAAGACGCTTTACTTTTATGTAAATAATGATGTTCTATGACCAAAAACACTGTTTTTTTGCTGAAGTCTTTGAATAAAGTAAGATAAAGTATTAAATATTAAGTTCAGTTATAGCCATTTTTTGGATCAATCACAGTGTTCATTTAACAAATAGGTTATCGCACTTTTTTCTTGCAGGTTAAAGATAAAATTCCTTATATGGTGTGCTAACGGTTACTATGGCAACCAATGTCAAAATCGTTGTTCAGCATCTGGTAACCACATGTGTGATGAAAATGGAAGAACTGTTTGTAAACCAGGTTTAATGTTACATTGATTATCTAGAAAAGATCAACTATACTGACATAGATAATATATCCTGTACAGACATTGCAATGCATTGTATGAAATAATTGTGGCCCGCCCGGCAAGCTCAGTCGGTAGCGCACAAGTCTATTGATCTAGGGGTCGTAGGTATGATTCCCTGACGGGACATACTTTCGTGGAGCTTGGTCATGAAATTATTTCTTCGGCCATTCTCTCTCCTACCACTGATTCTAAATCATGTAGGACAGCAGTCAGTCACTGACGGAAGTATTCGCCTACTATTTGGGTAACAGCTAAATCCAGAGATTAATCAAAGCACTGAAAGTACTGGGGTATTCATTGTGTTTAGATTTATTCCATTTTCGTTGGGTTTTACGCTGTAGCAACACCTTATATAGGTTATATCACAGCGGTCAGTTCACCTACTCACTGTTCCAGTAGAGGCTTTATCTCTGGATTTAGCTATCAACAAATTACTAGGTGCATACTTCGTCAGTGACTGACTACTGCCCTACATGATTTAGAATCAGTGGCAGGAGACAGCATGGCTGTAGAAATTATTAATGGGGTTGATTACATGTTGTTTTCATACTCTCTTTACAATAAAAAATCTGCTTGAGTCATTTACAATAGTGAACGATTGAATTTACTTATTACTATGATTACTGTTGTAATTAGTCACAGTTATGTACTGTGACAATATGACTCTAATATTGTTTAATTAGTCTGCGTGTCAAAAACTCTAATATACAACTTGAATTTTACATTTCTGCTTACTAATAGTATATTCTAGATTTGTACAACCATATTATCTGTCTTGCATCCAATGCGCCGTAAAATTCAGGTTTAATTGCACACGATCCTAACAGTAACAGTCCGGAAATACTGATCTTTAAAACAAACCCAATACGCGGGAATCAGCATATATAATAATGTATATAGTATAATGTTTCTTATCTCTGTTACAAGTTAACCACTTCATGCATATTCTTCAAGTTCATTCTTGTGACGTCATACTGAGCGTCTGGTCAATTTCTCGCTCAGAAATACATAAAGTCCCAGTTTCAGTATGATGTTGCTAATCATGAACTACTTTGTCTCGGAATATTCTGCCTTGGGTGTTGTTAGGTTTTGGCGATGTTAAACTGAACGATTGAAGAAATACGGCTATAATCTAATGGCAGTGTGTTTCTTGCGCAGAAATACATAAAGTACCAGTTTCAGTATGATGTTGCAAATCATGAACTACTTTGTCTCGGAATATTCTGGCTTAAGTGCTTTTAGGTTTTGGCGATGCTAAACTGAACGAGTGTAGAAATACGGCTATATTCTAATAACACTGTATTCATTGCACACAATGAATACAATAACAGAAATAAACATTCATTTGTACCGTTTTCTGACTTTTGTTTTTCGCCTTTTTTCGATTCTGCATAGTCGCTGCATGTACGTGTAGAACTTGAATCTATATGTACATTGATTAAAAGTTGTTGTAGTTAACTGAGTAATGCGTAAATTGCTAGTTACTTTGCTAAAAGGACAAAATAAATCCTTGAAAAAGACTTGTGCGAGTCTTGACCTTTTCTTGATTTTAATGACCAGTTTAGTTAATCTGAATGGATTCAAATTCTTAATCAATTTATTATTTGTATTTTAATTGATTATATATTCAAGCTAATCGTGCCGTAGCACGTGCAAAGCCTATTTTTACCCTTAACCTTCGATTTGTTATGTTGGCTCCACTGTAAGTTGGAGTCCATTAGTTTTCATTATATTGCAGGTTATCATGGAAGTTCCTGTACTGACATAGATGAATGTTCTCAACACATTTGTGGAAATGGAGCAACTTGTCAAAACACACGTGGTTCATTTAAATGTAAATGTGCACCAGGATGGGCGGGGCCAACTTGTGAGGTTGATATTGATGAATGTACATTAGATGTTTGTGGTTATGGTGGAACATCGTGTGTAAATACTCCTGGAAGTTATACATGTACATGTAAGAGCAGAGGCTACAATTTTAATAATTGTTTAGATAGACATGAATGTCTGGTACCTGCTTGTAGAAATGACGGTTTATGTTATAATACATTTGGATCATTCAACTGTCATTGTAAAGATGGTTATACTGGAAGAAGATGTGAATCAGATGTAGATGAGTGTAAACAACAGGTAAAAATAATCAATGAATTTAAATTATTTCTATATTCGTGTTACATTGTTTATAACTAACCTAAATATAGTTTCGATTAAATTGTATTGAAACAAGTAACCTTCAATTTTAGACTTTAAGTACTTTTTGCATGGCAATCATAAAAACATGTCATATAATCATTTGAATATATTTATATTTAAGCCGTTTTTATAGTGCATTTTGTGATCGATGAATCGAATATTTTTTTACATGTACACACAGTATAATTTCCAAAACTTATCAAAACTGCTCTATGTCAGGTTGTCTATTTGCTTACTTGTAAAGATAAGTATGATAATTGCCACTGCTTTATTAATAAATCAGTGGTTGCAACTAAGAAGATATGGTATTAGGATATTTATACGTGGTACGCACTTTGTGCAACAGTTTACATCGTGAATAATCAAATACATATAAAGAAGTACAGTATAAGAACACATGTAATAGGTGTAACAGTAAACATTTCTCGTTTTCTTTGTTTTAGGTGTGTGGCAACCATAGTACATCATGTGAGAATACTCCTGGTAGTTTTCATTGTAATTGTTCGCAAGGTTGGTCAGGTAATACTTGTCATGATGACATTGATGAATGTCTCACTAAATCATGTAAGTATGGTACCTGTAACAACACACCTGGAAGTTATAAATGTAGCTGTTTTACTGGTGCTACAGGTGATGATTGTCATGATATGGATGAATGTACATTCCATGGTCGTAGTCCTTGTCATAATGGTGGAACATGTGTTAATCTAGCTCCTCCAGACCATTTTAGATGTGAATGTCCTACAGGATTAGATCCTAGAACACGTTGTTTACATGACATAGATGAATGTACAACAATAAGACCATGTATACATGGTACATGTACCAATATAGATAGAAGTTATGATTGTACTTGTTCAAAGGGTTGGACTGGTAAAAACTGTAGTATAGATGTAAATGAATGCCTACAATATCCTTGTCAGAATAACGGTAGCTGTACAAATACTCCTGGGTCGTATAAATGCACATGTGCTAGTGGTTGGACTGGTGACAATTGTTCTACTTACATAGATGAGTGTAAAACTAGTAACCCTTGTTTACATGGTACATGTGTGAACACACTAGGGAGCTTTACGTGTTCTTGTAAGTATGGTTGGACGGGCGTTACTTGTGAAGTTGATATCGATGAATGTACCTCATCTACGGTTTGTATGAATAATGGAACATGTACTAACATTGTCGGTGGATATAATTGTACATGTATGCCTGGATGGACTGGATTAACTTGTGATGTTGACTTTGATGAATGTTTATTTCATCAATGTGAGAATGGTGGGACTTGTATTAATACACAAGGTTCTTATTATTGTCAATGCAACAATGCCTGGTCAGGAATAAACTGTTCTGATAGTACACAGGTTTTTAATACATCATCAAATTCACCGATTGTTTCTTACTCAACTTCGTTCGCTCATGTAACAGTATCTAATTCGTCAAATTCGGGAAACTCGACATTTTGTGACGAAAGACCCTGTCAAAATAATGGTACCTGTATTAATTTGAATTTTGATTATGTATGCAATTGTTCTAAACATTGGACTGGCAAAAATTGCACAATGGATGTGGATGAGTGTAAAGATAAACCATGCTCTGAAAACAGTGTATGTGTTAACACACTGGGTTCATTTTCATGTAAGTATATTTTATTTTCGACTTCAAAAATAACAAATGACTGAAACGTCAATTTTAACGTTAATATAATTCGCTAGATGTAACAACTCCCATGTCATTATATAGGTACTGATAACATACTTTTTGAAAGCCATTTGGTTCGGTGTTAATACTTGCTTAGATGCAGATTATCTTCCAGATTTGTTTTATTAAATTTACATACATATCTATAAAGAGCATTTACCATTTGTTTTAACTATGAATATCAAATAACACTAATTAAGGAGGTATGCATCTATTAAATAGTGTGAAGTCACAATAATATATATGCATTTTTCAGGTTTACATTTAAGTGATGCCATTAATCCAGCATGTTCTGCATCCAGTTGGAATATTACAATTAACATGACAATATTAAAGGAAATGTTTCCTAATTTAACATCGAATCACGTTTTCTTTGGTGATAACTCGTGTCAAGGTACGGAAAATGGGTCCTTACTTACATTTCAGCATGGTCTACAACAATGTTTGACTGCTAAAAAAGTAAGTGATATGACATTCTTATCATATATTTAAAATCCTCTGGGAAAAATGAGACATGGCATCGATATACTGTTTCTTACGCAACTTTATAATTGATGTCATTGACTTTTACTATATTTACTTGTTTAATAATAGCAAAAATGATTAACTAATGAACGAAAAATATATTACCTTATATATATAAATATCGATAAGTATATTCGTGTTACAAGTGTCAAGTCATTTCATTTACATTGTCCAGGTGTCTGATGGAGTGATATTCTATGAGAACAGATTGTACTATGCTATCTATGACCCAATCAACCCATTTATTATACGTCAACACAAGTGGACATACACTGTTGAATGTGACGTCAACAAAAACGAGGCAATCTCTTCACATGTTCATCATGAGACGAATTCAGAACATGCCACGGTTGTAGGTCACTATCAAATCAACATGGCGTTCTTCAAAGATCCTAACTTTATGACAGAAATACCAGGCAACCCGATTCATGCCAATATTGGTGACGATGTGTACGTCAAAGTGTTTACTGACGAACCTGATTGGACAGTGAAAATGAGACTACACACGTGTTATACTAAACCAAATGACAACGCAGACGATAAGATGATATATTACATAATAAAGGACGGGTATGTTAACTTTGATGTTTGAATTAAGTATATTTTTCATTATTTAACATTGACATTGAAATATTGCATAGAGAGCAAAGCAGTCATGGATTGAGTTTCCATAACCTAGACTGTAGATGAATTAATCTGAGGGTAGTGTTTATAACCATATATAATATGCTGTTTTCTATTTACTTTACATATGCATATATTCTTGAAGATGACGTCGTAATAGTTCACGTCATCAGCGCAAATATATATATACACCATAATTATGATTGGACTTTCATGTTACACATCGATATTCGTGTCTAACATACTCTATGCCACTCTAATATGTAATGAAATGGTAAAACTGGTCAATGTCAATTGAGGGAATAGACAATTGTGTTAGCAGTATTAAGCACGTGCGGACACATTTGTCTGGTTTTATACAAATGTAGAACATAAAAAAGTACAAAGAAATTCCTTATAACCAAACTCAACTGGATTGGTTTCATATTCATACACATATGATTCATATTCAGAGACGCTAGCGTGAATCAGAGCGAACTCTCAACTGCTTTACTTATTGTACGAGCAACACTAACTTGTCAGCTCATGTATGTAGGCATGTTGTTTTTATTTCAGATGTGAAGTTGACAGCAACACTCATATCATGGCACAATCTACTCACGAGACAAAATTTGTGTTCCAAGATTTCGAGTACACGTCGAATAGAGAAGGATTGAATATCTACTGTAATGCTACTTTCTGTGAAACAAAAGACTTTTCAGCTGAATGTACTCAAGCTTGTGGAAATTTAGGTGGTCATATTTTAATTGGAAAATGATTTAATTGAACTAGACTGATTAATATAGATGTTTACCCTTCTTGACAATTCTAATTAACAATTATCAAACTTATCTTAATTCTATTTTAACTCTTGAAATCTGATTCTATTTAATTATTGCAAAATATATAATTGGATTGACAAGGGGTTGCTAAATATAAATAGAAGTAAAGAAAGCCAACCCAAGTTTAAAAATAACACTCTTGTTTTTTCTTAAAACACCATGATGATGTTACATGATTGTGTCCACTATCGACCAGCTATTGTATTGCACTCTATGTCATATTCATTTCAAATAACCCGGATCGATAGCGCAGTTGGTAGTGCGCCAGGATTTGGAATCTCGTGCCCGAGGAGGTGCAGGTTCGAATCCCACCCGGGGAGGTTATACCCTTCCATGAAAATTTGACAAAAATGTCTATTTTCCTCCATTGATTAGATAATATAGAGAAGTTTCCGGCCTTGTGGAACGATACGTGAGTACTGGTTATAGACAAGGGTCCAGGAAAGCTAGGTTAGGTGCGCTTGACGCCGTAAAATGACCTAAATTGTGTTGACACGGCGTTAAAACCCAGTATATAAAAAACATTTCAAATACCCTGATATCAAATATTATTATTAACTGAATCACTTACCTCTTGATCACAATTGACAGAACAAGTTTATATTACATTTTACCATTAGAATTAACAACTCAAAACTCTTCACTAAAACTATTTGGATTGCAAACTTTATAACAGTTAAGTAAGAAAGTTGTTTGAGCGTTTTCTTCTGACGTTGTCAAAAGGAGTACATAATTCCATACACAAACGAAACTGACAGGTTTGATTCAATATTCCAACTTAATTACCTTCAATGATGTAGTGATTGTCAACCACTGGATATTACGTGACTGATTCTGGTCTCGAAAGATGAGTGACTCGATCTACTCTCTTGTAGGACATTCTACTGGGCATCACGTGGCCCGACCCAGTTACGTGTTACCCAATGATCAACAATGACTACGCTGATTGAAGACTAGAAAGCTAGGTTAGGTGCGCTGGACTAATGGCCTAAATTGTGTCGACACGGCATTAAAACCCAGTAAAAATTACTGTGTCATATGGTCGAAGTATTTGATAATACATGCAGAATTCTTCTGTGTTATGAAGTTAAAAACTAAGACTATTAATAGTTCTGTAGTCAGCGTCTGACATGCCTAGAACATATATTGTACAAACTGTGTAAGTAATGTCACTGACGATGTGTACCTCAATATTTCTTGTAATTGTCTATGTTAAGAAAGACATTTTTTTTAATTTGAATTCAATATTATCAAAATGGAGCTAAAATGAGGTAATGGAATGACAGAACTAACTCAATGTATATATGATAAATTGCAAGCATGTAGTATTAATTACATGTATTACAAAATGATACATTCGTTTACGTTACTTAAAACTGCACATATTGTCTTGTCGTTTATACGAAATTCTTCGCCCCTTTAAGTTATCCAAGGGCAGTAAGTAATATACTTTAGGATTTATACAGTTTATTTATCATAGTGACACGAAACATATATATACGAATGATACAGAGAAGGAAAAACACATACCAAACCCAATCAAGGCTTATCTGTTCACTTAAACAATAACATAATAATATAGACATGAGCCATGCAAGTATGACAAATAATACAGTTACATAATTACGTAAAACACTACAATTATGCACAATAAGACATTCAATTGAGAAGTAGTCTAGTGGTAGGACGTGCGCTTGGTGATCGAGAGGTCCTGGGTTCGAATCCCAGTAGAGGCACTGCTAATTTCATTAGGCAAGAAATTTACATGCGATTGCTTCACTCCACCCATGTGTAATGGTTACCTGCGAGGGTAGTATGATTCCATTAAGTCATTTGTCGGCTGTACTAATAAGCGGAGATTGATAGATACATACCAGTAGCATGATTACCAGGAGTAATAACTGTAAAGTCGGTGAACGTGCGTAAGCATGAAACTTATAAAATGTTAGTATATAAAGTTGAAAGAAAATCTAACAAAAAATGGGAACACATCTATATTGTCAAGAGATATTAAAGAGTAAAGTTTAGCAACGCTTTCATATGTATGACACTACACATGATAAATAACATTAGAACCTAAATACTAGCATCTGGAATTTGAAGATCAAACAATGCTATTGACTGTCATTATTATATTAATGCCTACGGACGACAAAAACATGTATCTTTGATTTCCGCAATTGAACACATAAATAAATTAATGTTTAAACAATAACAACTTAAATGTATTTTAAGTTTATTTAAAGTTTCAATTTATTTGAACTTTAAGTTTTAAGGCCTCCAGCCCATATACAAACAATTTCAAACATACATTTCACGAACTTACAATTACTTAGCATGTTTTATAAAGAATAAAGTTTAGCAACGCTATCATATGTATGGCACTACACATGATAAATAACATTAGAACCTTAATACTAGCATCTGGAATTTGAAGATCAAACAAGCTATTAACTGTCATTATATTAATGCCTACGGACGACAAAAAACATGTATCTTTGATATTCGTATTTGAACACTATATCGTAAGTGCTACATAGCATGATATAAAAACAGCCAAATATCTGATGTTGCGTTCTGTCATCAGTCATCAGTGTATTAAATTTATGAATATTTGGGTAAGTAAACATTTCTAAGGAATATACTTGTATCTTAAATCTTAAAATATTTTAAATATTCGATGATATGATCTCAAAATATTTATCTATCGACATATATATAATTAAGATATTTAGGATTACTGGTGTCCACTTTCTCCTGTTTTCGAATAAAACCAAAGTCATTTTCGTGAAAAAGTAGCCTTATTTGTAGTCTTATTTTATTGCGTAATTGAACAGGTTTTAAAGTTATATAACAATTGAGTGAATTCAACATATCATGCACTAAAGTAACTCTTATAATCTTCCAAATATTTATTGCCAACTTGGAGACTCAATTATAGAAAACATACCACTATCAGCAAAAGTTTGTTTAAATATACTAGAATCTTTGGAAATATTCTGTTAGGGTCTTGTTTGCATTTCTAGAGGTAACTTCCCCTAACGTGATCGTATAAGAACAGATCTTATGTATGTATTCGCTAATTAACCATAAAAAATATTCACATTTACATGCAGAGATGTGTCAGAGCTAACTATCAAGTATGGTAGTTTATTTTACTGACTGATGATGAGCATGAAATAACGTCAGAACAAAGAACATGATGAAGACAAGTGTTTGCGATATAAATGTTATAAGATATGATATTATCGCTAAGGTTTGGCCAAGAAACGTTGAAGGCATATGAAAGTCAGTGCCTAGGGTTCATGCTGGACTAAACACATGTGATTAAGGAGCCTTCTAATTTAGAATTTAAAGGTGCGACTATTTCACAAATCACAAAACATTTTAAAATCAACTAGAATAACAATGTTCTATTAATTATTTACTGACTTTTTGTGCTTTGAATATTCTTTCCTGTGGTATATATTTTCAAATGAATTTCCAGGATCCATAGATTCTCTTCAGAAAGATCCATATATGATAGAAATGAATTTTTCTTGCAGCTCGGTCACAACAAAAGTGGTTTATTTAAACATAGAGTCAGTAATTGTTTACCCGATGGACATGTATTAGATAATGGTAACAGATTAAAAATAACAAACACATTTTTAAAGATTGATGACATGTTGATAATAGTATTTACATTCTATATTTTAGAATAGGTTTGATCAAATCATTTTATACTCAGTATAATAATCTAATAAATATCATGACTAATTATCAAAAAGTTGACAAATAATTATTCGCATAACTATAAAATATTTTAGAAAGACCAGAAATTAAAACAAAAAAAGGAAATAATTACAAGCCGTTTACTCAGCCAGTACAACAATAATATTTTAAGCGTTGTGTAGTACGTAATATGTTATTATCTTCTCTGTTATTTTTGTCGACCAAATTTCTATAATTCTGCCACTATGTATTGCGTCTATAAAACCTTTAGAAGTAGAAATATTTTTTACAAGAAAAACAGTTTACGATGTGGTCATGAATGTGAGACATAATATCATTTTACATTCAAATACACGTAGCTTAGTTATAAATATAAAACCCATTAAACTTGAGCTGATTATAATTATTCCAATTTAGTTGAGTCACCTATGTTAAAACAGTTTTAACATGGATTCCTTATAACAGGAATTTGTAATGTTGTGCTTTTTTGAATTTTCACCGTCGTCACTTTCTATAACTGGCTGAAGGAGGCTGTACAAACTATTCCAGAGTTTAAAAACTTGATTTATGTTTTTTGTACATATCTTCCACGCAACTTGTGAATGTTTCTGAAGTTTTTGACAAAAGATTGTTGCAATAATGACCGAAAATATGACTTTAGGTGATGTAAAATGGGGCAAAAAATGGCAGATCGGCGGGAAATTGCATTATTTTGTAAAACAGTCTGTGAGCGTAATTGACCTCAAAATCATCTAGAAACACATTTTTCCTAACATTTACGTCAATTTGAATAGTACGGATACAAAATTTCATGTGAATATTTTTATTTAAACTTGTTATACTTGTTTTCCGTATAGGCCAAAATAATAGCGACGACAGTGAAATTTGATGAAAATCTATCACATTTACTTATCGTTACAAATCCCTGTTATATAAAACCCCTGGTTTTAATAAACATATCGTGACCTAACTGACATAAAGTTGTATATACAGATGAGTAAACTTAAATCAATACTTATGACGACTTGTGTGATAAATCTATGTTCAAATTATATTATTCTCAAATCTAAGCATGACCACCGAAATTTCCACAAGCTTGAGTACATTCAGGTGAAAAGTCTTTTGTTTCACAGAAAGTAGCATTACAGTAGATATTCAATCCTTCTCTATTCGACGAGTACTCGAAATCTTGGAACACTAATTTTGTCTCATGAGTAGATTGTGCCATGATATGAGTGTTACTGTCAACTTCACATCTGAAATAGAAACAACATATATACATAATTAACCTGACAAGTTATTGTTGCTAGTTTAATAAGTAAAATATTAGCGAGTTTTTTCTGTGACTGTTTGAATTTCTTGAACCGATATTGTTCCGACATACGTATGAATCAAAATAATCGGATCAACAGTAAAACATAACTCTGTATTATGTAGACAAACGTGAAACACATTTCTTACAATGTATCTGATATTTATCAACCCGGTAGTATTATCTGTGATAATACGTAATAAAACGATTGCAAAATTTCACGTGGCCTTCCTGGCCAAATGTTTCTCTTCTCGCCAGTGTCTGTTAACCAGCTAAGTTATAAATTGTTGCATTTATACCATATTTTGAGACCATAATTGTGCAGAATTGCAAATCGTTTGCATCCCTGACAAAATGGACGATTTATAGATTCGCTATAAAGATAACTCGACAGTGCCAAAAAGGGCAATTAGTACGATTTCCTTCGGCGCGATATGACCTTTTTGTGTTGGTGCGCCGTAAAACCCAAACAAACAAACAAACAAACTAGTACGAATTCCGGACAGGAACTACATAGATTTCACTAATTGGTAATGACAAACATATTTTTACTTTCTTTGTTCATTTTGTGAACCACTGCTGTATCGTGTAATACACGTGTTAGTAAAAAGGATGTATATGCTAACTACTGATAAAACGATGGTCGTATCAGAGAAATTTGAATGAAAAAATAGAAGCGAATGACTTAATTCTAAGCATTCAAGTTAACATACCCGTCCTTTATAATGTAATATATCATCTTATCGTCTGCAGTGTCATTTGGTTTAGTATAACACGTGTGTAGTCTCATTTTCACCGTCCAATCAGGTTCGTCAGTAAATACTTTGACGTACACATCGTCACCAATATTGACATGAATCGGGTTGCCTGGTATTTCTGTCATAAAGTTAGGATCTGTGAAGAATGCCATGTTGATTTGATAGTGACCTACAACTGTGGCATGTTCTGAATTCGTCTCATGATGAACATGTGAAGAGATTGCCTCGTTTTTGTTGACGTCACATTCAACAGTGTATGTCCACTTGTGTTGACGTATAATAAATGGGTTGATTGGGTCATAGATAGCATAGTACAATCTGTTCTCATAGAATATCACTCCATCAGAAACCTGTACAATGTATATTTAAATTTTAAACACTTGTAACACGAATATACTTTTAATATTAATACTTATTTGTATTTTGTATGTAACAATGATTAAAATAGGTATTTATGTACAGTAAAGTAAAATAAATCTTAATAATTAGAGATTATTATACATTTTACTGTACACAGTACAATACGTTTGTTTTGTTGGGTTTAACGCCGTAGCAACACATTTATAGGTCATATAACGGCGGTCAGTCAACCTACTCACTCTTCCTGGAAAGGCTAAATCTCGATTTAGCTGCTTACCAACTACTAACCACATACTTTCGTCAGTGACTGACAACTGCCCTACTTATTTAAAAATCATTGGTAGGAGGGAGAATGGTCGTAGAAATGATTTCAAGACTAAACTCCACGAAAGTATGGAAATATATTTGGACGATAACACAGCTTGAACAGTCATATTGAATGAGCCGATAGGCGAGTCCAATATGACTTATCAAGCTGTGTTCGAGTCCAAAAATATTCCGTATTGTACTGTAAAATGTATAATGACCTTTTTATTATATATCTTTCGTTTACTTTGAAATAATCATCATCGTTAAAGATTAAAATCGGAAACCAGACTAGCAGCGTTTAGTGCACACGTACCCAACCGTCCAATACGAAAATAATATGAATATGTTTGGATCAAATACGGGAATATATTGGACAGTCACGTTGTACAAATGTAGACTGTCGATTGGTCAGATTTATTGAATATATAATGATGCAATCTATCACACATGTGTTTATTATCTAATGAGGTATGTTTATTACTAACTGTTTAAAAACTACAATCATTTGTTATAGTGCGGCAATATTAACCTGAGCTTGAACTACCTAATTTTAATAATTACACACTTTGTTTCGTGAATTTCCGTATGTGACTATAAATCAATTTTGTAAAAGTGGCATGTTATTGTATTTCTATCTTGTACACATTAGTTTTGGGAGAATCAAGTAAGTTAGCAATATTATTGCACAGTTTCAAAGTATTCATTCTTATGAAATGAAAATTATTTGTTGAGCACGTGTATTTTGCCGAAAGCTTCCAATAAAGCGCGATTTACAAACGAAGACCAAAATAGACTGTAAGTACTGAGTTTAATATATTCTTGCATAGAGGTCAAGCTCAGGTAAATTCTGTTGGACTATATAATATCCAAATACTATTATATGCCTTACCAATCAAAAAAGAAAAAAAGTTGTGATATCCTTTGTATCCGATACGTATCCATGTTTTGCAACTTAGGTATATCGGTTTTGTATATGACCAAAAGCACTGTTCTGTGCTGAAGTCTTTGAATAAAGTGTAAAGTATATTATTCCTGTTTATTTTATGAACAAAGTCAATTTATCATTTACTTACTCTTTTAGAAGTCAAACATTGTTGAAAACCATGCTGAAATGTAAGTAAGGACCCCTTTTCTGTACCTTGACACGAGTTATCACCAAAGAAAACATGATTCGATGTTAAATTAGGATACATTTCTTTTAATATTGTCATGTTAATTGTAATATTCCAACTAGATGCAGAACATGCTGGATAAATAGCATCACTTAATTGTAAACCTGAAACATAAACCAAAAAAACACCCTATTGTGACTTCATTCGATATAATTTGATGTTCACTTTCCAAACTCGTTTGTATGAATAAAATGCATACAGTTTACTATTGTTTCTTATGATGATAATGTATTGTTAAATAACAAGACCCGCATGTTACCATATTCTACGAAGGCCACACAATCATCGTGTTGATAAGGAAATTTATCGAATATATTTCTTTGCCTAACAATGAAAACTAGTAATATTTGTAATTTATAACTTATTAACATGTATCAAATAATTAACCTTTAAACATCAAGTGTCTCTTATATTATATTGGTCTAGATACAAATATGTTTTGATATATTCACAGTTAATGATTATACAACAGCATATTTTAGCATTAAAGTCTTTGACTGTCTAAATCTACGATATATAGTCCACTGACTAATATGTAATAATATAAAGTTCTCACATCATTTCAGAACTCAATAAAGCTTTATATGAACAACATTATGAGGTTATTTTATTTTGTATGAATTCCTTTGATTCTGAACAAAAATTACCAATTTATGTACAATGAAATATTTTTATCAAATCAAATATCTTGAACAACATCAAGATGCATAAAATATTATTCATTCCATTGATAAAAATCTATGAGTACATTTTATTTTTGAGCTGCAGCAAAAGTTATCTATCAGCTTCCAAAACAATGGTCAAAGTACTACAATGTATTAATGTCAAGTTCGAGATATTTTTTTGTAATTCACATCTAAATAAAAAGTGTATTGATTTCAATAGCAAAATTAAAATTCATTTATCAATGATTTGCTTTTACAACATTTTAACTCCATTTAATACAATGTTAATTGTAAATGTGTGAAGGAACTTTTGGAGGTCAATATAAGTACATTGGTATGTTATCAGAACCTATGTCATCTCATGGGTCTTGTTATAACTAGCAAATATCACTTTCGTAACAGTTGACGTATCAGCCGTAGGTTATTTTTGAAGTCGAAAATAAAATATACTTACATGAAAAAGAACCTAATGTGTTGACACATACACTGTTTTCAGAGCATGGCTTATCTTCACACTCATCCACATCAATTGTGCAATTTTCGCCAGTCCAATGTTTAGAACAATTGCATGCATAATCAAAATTCAAATCAATGCATGTACTATTATTTTGACAGGGATTTTCGTCACACAATGTCGAGTTTTCCGAATCTGACGAGCTAGCTATTGTTACATGCGCGAACGAAGTTGAGTAAGCCACAATCGGTGAATTCGTTGATTCATTAAACACCTGTGTACTATCAGAACAGTTTATTCCTGACCAGGTATTGTTGCATTGACAATAATAAGAACCTTGTGTATTAATACAAGTTCCACCATTCTCACATTGATGAAATAAACATTCATCGATATCAACTTCACAAGTAACGCCCGTCCAACCATACTTACAAGAACACGTAAAGCTCCCTAGTGTGTTCACACATGTACCATGTAAACAAGGGTTACTAGTTTTACACTCATCTATGCAAGTAGAACAATTGTCACCAGTCCAACCACTAGCACATGTGCATTTATACGACCCAGGAGTATTTGTACAGCTACCGTTATTCTGACAAGGATATTGTAGGCATTCAATTACATCAATTTGACACTTATTTCCTGTCCAGTTTGATGGACATTTACAATGGAAACCTCCGATATCATTGATACATTGCCCATAATGTTGACATGGATTTTTACCTTGACATTCATTTACATCATCGGAACAGTTCAAACCATCCCATCCATTCGTACACTTACACGTGTAGCCTCCGTCTATGTTATGACATGTTGCTCCATGTTGACACGGATGTATAGTTAAACATTCGTTGACATCATTTTGACAGGTATTACCTGACCAACCTTGTTGACATGTACACGAGTATCCTCCTTTTGTGTTGGTACAGTTACCATGGTTATGACATATATCGTGTTGAGTACATTCATTAACATCATCACTACAGTTTGTACCACTCCACCCAGTGTTACACGAACATGTATAACTACCTGGTTGGTTTGTACACTTACCATGTACACAAGGTTTCAGTGTTTTACATTCATTTATGTCAATAGTACATTCTCGACCATTCCATCCACTTGTACATTTACATGTGTAACCTCCAGGTGTATTGTTACAGGTAGCTCCGTTCTTACATGGTCGTATGGTTGAACATTCGTTGATATCATCAGTACAATTATGTCCAGACCAACCTAGCTGACATGAACACTTATAACCCCCATCAGTATTAACACAAGTTCCATTATTTTGACAAGTATAATTTTGTTCACATTCATTTATATCTATATTACAGTTTTTACCACTCCAACCCTTTGAACAAGTGCAATCATAACTTCTATCTATATTGTTACATGTACCATGTATACATGGTCTGATTGTTATACACTCATCTATGTCATGTATACAACGCGTTTTCGGATCTAATCCTGTAGGACATTCACATCTAAATCTGTCTGGGGGAGCTAAATTAACACAAGTCCCTCCATTATGACAAGGATTATGACCAGAGAGTGTACATTCATCCATATCATGGCAATCATCACCTGTAGCACCAGTAAAACAGCTACATGTATAACTTCCAGGAGTGTTGTGACAGGTACCATGCTTACATGGTTTAGTGATACATTCGTCAATGTCATCTTGACAAGTTTTACCTGACCAACCTTGTGAACAAGTACAGTTAAAACTACCAGGAATATTCTCACATGATAAACTTTGGTTGCCACACACCTTTAACAAAGAAAACAAGAAATATTTACTACTATATCAGTTACATCACTTAATGCTATTTAAATAATCATGTAGTAAACTGTCATCCGGAGTGCGTTTCACGTCTAGATATTTATGCATCGCGTTCTCAATTTTAACGCTAGCATTCTCAGTTTAAACCAATGATATTTTAACAGTATAAATCACATTAAAATTAGATACAATATTAGTTAAATGTAATTCCTTAACCTTAACTTTTAGTTCGGATGCCTTAGCAACGAATTGTATGTGTCATATTACGGCGGTAAGTTTACCTATTCACCGTTCCTGGAAATGCAAAATCGCTGGATGAAGTTGTTAAGTAGGACAAACTAGGCGCATACCTTCTTCAGTCACTCAAAACCGACTTATCTAATTTTGAATCAATGGTAGGAGCAAGAATGGCTTTCTAAATCAGTTTATGAATAAGCAACAAAATGTACGCCCCCTCCTGAAAAAACGAACATATGACCCCTCGATCAGAATATTTATGCGCTACCGACTTAGCTAGCCTGGTGGCTTTCACCTTATTAATCTATTAGAATTTGAATGTTAGTCAACGTCGACATCCAGTCACGTATAAGTTTGGATAATACATGTAATGTATAAAAAACAAGAGCTCCGCTGGGAGGGGCATTATACGCCCGTGTGCAGTCCATGCTGTGTTCTATTTCATATGAAGATCCTATGACCTTGAACTATGACCCCGGGGTCACATCCTTAACTGGAGGGCTATCTAAAGCAAAGATTTTGAGAACCTAGGTTTTCCCATATAAACTTCCAGTGATCTTGTCCCTGGAGCCTCAGAACCAAAGTTCACACCCTTGACCCAAAGAGTATCGATACATAAAATTTGATGATCTTAGATAAAGTTGGTTTTTCCTCATGATTTCCTTGCGACCTTGACTTTTGACCCATGGGCCTCTAAACTAAAGGGGCATATGCTAGACATTTAGGCTACCCTTACATAAAATTTGGTGAACCTAGGTACAGTCATTATTGAGTTATTGTCCGGAAAATGTTTAAATATAAATTATGTCCCAGTGACCTTGACCTTTAACCTTGGGGTATCAAAATCCAAAGGGAACTACCTCGACCAAAAAGCTATCAACGCATAAATCCTTGACACATGGGCTACTTTAACATAAAATTTGGTGAACCTAGGTACATTTATTGTTCATTTATTGTCCCGACAACATTTTCCATATAATGTCCCTGTGACCTTGACTTTTGACCCAGGGACCCCAAAACCAATAGGGCACTTCCTTGTTACATGGGCTACTCTCAATAAAATTTGGCGAACCTAGGAACAGTCGTTGTTGATTTATTGTCCGGACAATGTTTTTCAATATGATGCCCTTGTGACCTTTACCTTTGACTCAGGGGCCCCAAAACCTTTAGGAAAAATCCTTGACACATGGGCTACTTTCACATAAAATCTGGTGAACCTAGGTACATTGGTTGTTCAGTTATCGTCCGGACCAGGTTTTTCAATATGATTCCTTTGTGACCTTGACCTTTGACCCTGGGGCCCCAAAACCAACAGGGAACATCCTTGACACATGGGCTACCTTCACATAAAACCTAAGTACAGTCGTTATTAAGTTATTTTCCGGACAAGGTTTTTCAATATGATGCCCGTGTGACCTTGACCTTCGACCCTCTGGCCCCAAAACCAAAAAGGAACATTCTTGACACATGGGCTACTCTTACATAAAATTTGGTGAACCTAGGTATACTGTTTGTTAAGTAATTGTCCGTACAAGGTTTATTCATATGAAGCCCCTGTGATCTTGACCTTCGAACCAAGGGCCCCAAAACCAATGGGGAAAATTCTTGTCACATGGGCTACTCTTACATAAAATTTGGTGAACCTAAGTACAGTCGTTGTTGAGTTATCGTCCGGACAAAGGTTTAACATTTTTAGTCCTAGTGACCTTGACCTTTGACCCTGGGGTCTCAAATTCAATAGGGATACTCCTCTATCCAAGGGCTATCCACACATAAAATTTAAGGAACCTTGGTACATCCTTTCTTGAGTTATCATCCGGACAAGCAATTGTCTACGGACATACAGACGGACGGACAACATCATAACATATGTCCGGGTTTTTTCAAACTGGGCGTATAAACATGCAAACTTAAACTATTTAAATCAACTTCAATAAACACTATGAAGCAACATTGAAAAAAGAATAATGTTTAAACAAAATGTGTTCTTTGTTGTGTTGGTGCTAGTGAAACGTGCGTTCTACATGCTTACATACCCGTTTTGGTAAGTAAGTTATTTTTTCAATATCTTTTTTCAAGAACTTGGAGTACTGTGTACTTAAATGGGTAATAAACACTTTACCAGCAATTTAAAAAAGAATACAAACTATTGATTATTTTTACCTGTTGTTTACACTCATCTACATCTGATTCACATCTTCTTCCAGTATAACCGTCTTTACAATGACAGTTGTATGTTCCAAAAATATCATAACATATACCATTATTTTTACAAGGATGTGCAAGACATTCATTTCTATTTAAACAATTATTAAAGTTGAAGGATCTGCTCTTACATGTACATGTATAACTACCAGGTGTATTAACACACGATGTTCCACCATAACCACACATATCTAATGTACATTCATCAATATCAACCTCACATGTTGGTCCCGCCCATCCTGGTGCACATATACATTTAAATGAACCACGTGTGTTTTGACAAGTTGCTCCATTTTTACAAATGTGTTGAGAACATTCATCTCTGTCAGTACAGGAACTTCCATGATAACCTTCAATATAATGGATAAATGATTGACTGCTACTTTTTGTGAAACAAAAATAAGCATGCAAACGTCAAGTTCAATAGTATTTTATAAACGTTAGAAGTTAACATCTTCTCCTTGTCTTACAAAAACCATACCATACTATTGTTTCACAACAAGCAATATGTCTTACACTAAATATAATCTGTTCAATTAAAATCATTTGTAATTTCATACGTATTGTTTTTACAGTCCCTGAAACATATTCTAACTGGACTGTCGATTACAATTTTACTTCAGGGACCGGACAACACAACCCCAAAACTACTCAATTCAGAAGAGCTCAGGTCGTGGATAGAGTTATCTCAGTCTTTAGTAAGGACAACAAAACCCAGGGGCTAAATAGGTCGTATTTATGCCTTCGTTTATGTTTTTTATTGTTATCTCATCAAGGAATCAAAGGGTGAATATACGACGATACAAACACACAAAATTAAATTGGTCTTGTTGTTAATTGTTTTAATGCTAGTCCTGTTGTCCCAAAGTCACCAATACAAAACCACAAAAAATCACGTATATACGACAAATGGACTTTTCGCCTACTTGAATATTTTTTTTATCTTTATGTAAAGCATGTTTAAATTGAGTGCGCATGAGGGATCAAAAAGACTTGGAAAAGTGGCAAAGGGTAAAAACGCGATAAATTACGGCTAATCGTGTTTTTGCACTTTCGCAATACGGGGTATAAAAAAAGAATTGAAAAAACAAGAACGTCGACATATTGTCGTGTTTTCGTCTCATACAATACACAATATAAGAAAGGGTATACCAGGTTTACAAACAGTTCTGCCATTTTCATCACACATGTGGTTACCAGATGCTGAACAACGATGTTGACATTGGTTGCCATAGTAACCAAAAGCACACCAAATGAGGAATTTTATCTCTAACCTGCATAGAAGCAACTTTATATATTTATTATATTTATTTATTTATATTAATATTCACGATATGAAGACGTTTCGTATACAATTTTAAGTACCAAAGAAATATACAAAGTTTGAGAAATGATTTGGCATAACTATTGAAATAAAATGTATAAATATTTGATGGGCAAAAGTGCTCTGTGAATACTCATGAATACTGTGTAGTACAATTCGAATGACTCAAAATAACTTCAACGTTTATAAAATGATATTTCGATTTTGCCAGTAAACTACAAGAAAAGATTAATGCAACGCATTAAATACCGCCGGATAGTGGTAACATTATGTGTACATACATCAAAAGAGAAAACAAAGATATATGCGGCAAAAAGAGTACAAAATTATGAATTCTGAGGTATGATACAGAACATGTAGAGTGTTCCATGATTAAATGGCACAGTTTATAGATCTACAATATCAATATATTATTTGTTTTTATAAACTTACATAAAAACATTGCTTATTGGCCACTAATTACAGCAATATATTTATGTTTGTTAAAATATAAGCACCTATTATAATAATTATTAAATTATATTAGACCGTTATTCTATAAAGAGGCTAACGGACCGTTTGTGTTTAATAGGTACTCGAATGTCTACGTGTTTTAGTCTAAACCAGTGTTTAGAAGAGAAGATAATTATCAAATTCTTGGAGAAACTCCTTTTAAACATGATACATAAATGTTTTAAAGAATAAATGAAACGTATGCAAAAACTCTCCGGATTTAACAATTCAGTAAGCTAATACTTCTTGTCCAGCTGTATTGTCAAACCTATTTTGACCTAATGGCGGCCTCCATGAGAAAGTAAATTAGTAATTACGCAGTAACAGCTGAAAAGTTCAGCATGCAGACACAGTATCAAAACTTACTAAAGACAAGTACAAATAATTAATAACTTTTACATCATGCATTTTTTGCTCCGTATACGATAAACCCGATCTAAAATTCTTAGCTGGAGTACTCGCTTATTTACCGCGAGTCTGCAGCAAATCTGTTCACGGAGACGTGCGTGAAATATGTCGGTACGAGTGGTTTTTAGCCTGAACCTCAATTTAGGGGAGCAGATATTTTACAATGTATTAAGATACAAATTAAGGATAACATGTTCTTTAAAATGCCCCCCCCCCCCCCAAAAGAAGAAATTTTTATTGCAGTACTATAAAACTAAAAATTATTACAATTTAGCACTGTCAACATTTGTAAATAAAAAAGGAGGACGCAAGTAAAAGAAATTATAAACTGCTCCTACAATGGTCATCAGATTCTGACGGCTCCAATATACCACCGGCCTTCAGGCCGGCGGTAAAAACAAGCCCATATAGACCTCTTATATTGTCACCGGATTCATCAATCTGATTATTTAAAATCACCCACTTGCGTACTCGCTTGTTTAAGATCTGGCTGTTTTGTTATGAGAGTCACGCTCAGGTGACCTTTTACTCATTATTATATTCATGACGTAATCTTTATGTTAAGTTACTTGTTTACATCGTCTTTGTCATAGAATTATAAAAGAGCCGTCCTATCACAGCCTGCGAATAACATTGCCGCAAACCTCGGTCTAAAGATAGAAATTACGAAATCAAAATGCTATCAATAGCGTTTTTTTCCAGATGAATGCTAAGCATAGATGTTTTATTTCTTTCGTCAATGAAAATTGGCGTATGCCAAAACAGATATTTATTCTTAATACTTATGGAGGTTACTAAATGAATAAAATTTACCTGTGCGAAGAATCAGCAAAGGTCATTTGCTTTACAGTTGCTTTATCATAAATTGCTCCAGGTTTATAGGATGCTTCTATTGCTATATTGTGACGACTAAGCTTTAACTTTCCATCATATTTAACATCAGTACTTATGACCTACAACATTATGTTTCTATAATAATAAACATTAGCATTTATGACCTACCACATAATGTTTTCTATCATATTTAACATCAGCACTTATGATGTTTTTATTATATTTACTATCAGCATTTATGACCTACAACATTATGGTCCAACAAATTTTACAGCAGCTTATTTGAACCACAACATAATGTGGTGCATGATATAATTATCAGCACTTATATGACCAACGATTTGATGTTTTCCGTCATATCAAACGTCAGTACTTTAGACCTCATTATAATATATAATGTATTCCTTCATATTAAACATCAGTACTTATGACCTACAATATAATGTGTTCCATCGTATTTAATATCAGTACTTATGACTCACAATATGATATGTTCCGTCATATTTAATATCAGTACTTATGACTCACAATATGATATGTTCCGTCATATTAAATATCAGTACTTATGACCTACAATATAATGTGTTCCATCGTATTTAATATCAGTACTTATGACTCACAATATGATATGTTCCGTCATATTTAATATCAGTACTTATGACTCACAATATGATATGTTCCGTCATATTTAATATCAGTACTTATGACTCACAATATGATATGTTCCGTCATATTTAATATCAGTACTTATGACTCACAATATGATATGTTCCGTCATATTTAATATCAGTACTTATGACTCACAATATGATATGTTCCGTCATATTTAATATCAGTACTTATGACTCACAATATGATATGTTCCGTCATATAAAACATCAGTACTTATGACCTACAATATAATGTGTTCCGTCAAATTAATCATCAGCACTTATGACCACAACATTATGTGTTATGTCAAAAACAAAAACATATTACTTAACTTAACAATATATGACAATAACTGTTCAATAAATATTACGCTTGTGCATTGGAATGGTTTAACAATGAAGGTGTTTTACTTTTGTACAATCCCAACTCTCAATGGTACACAAACGGCATATTGTTGTTTACAATATGTTACATTCTAAACTTTATTTACCTTTTACGAGTAACATATATACGAATACGATGCACATAAACGTTACAATACAGTAAAAGTCCTTACATATTAGTATTTGTGATGTTTAATAAAATTATATTATTTTTATTCTGAGCAGAAAATACCTACGATTAATATATGTCTATCGGATTATTTTCTACAAATGCTCGCACAGTAAGATATTAAATATAACGGGTGAATGATTGTTCTTACCGGCCATGTTCTTGAACCAATAAGATATTTATTTGAGGTTCCACTAATAGCCTCGCCATCACATATTGTCATATTATTACCTTTCAACGTGGTTTGTATCATCAAATTGTCCGTGCACCTAAAAGTATATCATCAATTAAAAATATTAATGAAGATAAAAAATGTTTATGTCTGAAGATAATTAGAAATAACTCGTCTGTAACAATACAATTTTATACAAATTATAGCTGTCTAGATAGGTTTTCCGATCTTAGGTTCATTCTTTTAACAATTTTTATTTTTCGCGTTTAGGTTATTTTAAAACAAATACCATTAAACATTCTAACCGTGTTTTCGTTATACCTCATCTCTACAAATTCAATACTGACAGTGTTATCTTATACATGACTGTATTAAATTTCAAATGCATAGAAACAGTAATAAACAAGGCTTGAAATAAAGACACATATTTAACATACAACCAATCCATGCATCCTTTAATCATTTTACATTTACATTCTTGCTGATCTTGCTGACTTGAACATAGCATTAATGTGATAAACATATTTTACATGGATTGACAAATTTAGTATAAATAGATCCTTAGGTTACAGAACTTAAAATGCATAAACCTATAACTAATATATACATACATGATTATACTTAAACATTGAGGTTATTCATATATTGATAGTCACCATTTTATAAGACGAACGCCGAAACAAACACAATGTAATACTAATTACGTCTTATTACAAAAGTTCTTTAAGTTTTGGTCTATTATAATATGAGAAGAATAAAGAAAAAAATCGTGTGGCATTACATGTCATCTATAGAATTATGCTCTTTAGGATCTGATCTATACAAAGTGTGTTGTAAGACTTACCGACTACTTATATGTTGAGTACAAACATGTATCTGTACGTTGCTTGACTGACTAACACAGCAACCGGATGAATCTTCATAACTAACAATTTCCAACATCATAAACACCCGCGCCTACGAATTAAAATAACCATGATACTCATGATGCATTTCCAAAGTTAGCACATATTTACATGGCAATATGTTAATAAACAAAACATTATACTATAAAACAGTATGCTTAAATGATAAGTTAAAGCCATGTCAGCCTATATAACATATAAAATATTACACAAAAAAGTCTATAAAGTTAAACTCTAGTTTCATTCTGGTCGTTGGCATATTATAATGTACGGTTAGAATAGAATTTGTATTACATTGACGGTTAAAGAAAAAGTATGTCAGACCTACGTGTACGACATAATTTAAAACACATTTTCATTAACAGGAAATAAAACAGATTTAATATTATTTAAAAGAAAACAACACAAATGTGATCAGTAATACAATATAGCTTACGCATAATTTGTATTCGAACAAATAAACTAATTTGCAGGCTACTTCTACTTTTACGGCTCGTCGGTATATTTAATAACAAAATAATTGCTTACCCCGGATGCAATCTTTTTTGTCACTGTCGGAACTATTAAACCTGGAAAATAATTTTGAAGATCTTGTTTTCTTGCTAATTCCATAACATACAAGTGCGTTGTAAACAAAAGGCTATCTACATTTTGTCCATCACAAGATGCTGTGTATTCTATGGACCTACGATAAAACAGAAACAATCATACTTTTATTGTTGTAACCTTATTTCTAGTTTGACCAACACATTCTCGCTCATTTGAAGGCTCTTAGCGTCACATTTTCCTTGATAACTTTTAATACGAAGTTTTTCTAATTGATGGTGAATTAAAATAAAAAAGGATCACATTCATGTCCATAAAGCCTCACAAAAAGATATGTCATTGCAATGTCACTGACAAATTTGATAAAGGTTAACAACGTCAATGATTTTTGTCCAATTATGGAGCAGATATTCAGCTTTTCCCACAAGGAACAAAATGATAAAAATTCACAAAACCATATCCAAACTTTAATGATCAGCACGCTTTTTTGGAGCACGAACTATTACGAAGACTATTTTAGGTTAGTTTTCTGTTTGTAGAATGGTAAAAACGCTTCTTAAAGTACAGAAGTATGTCGGTAAAGTCTTTAAATATTCACAATCAAAATTTTGGATATTTATGCAGACCACTTTTTATTCACAATATTGGAACATAATCACGCAAATATTTCCGTAATTTAAAAAATTAATTATAATCTCTAAACAGAAAACGTTGCGTTTGGCTAAACAATATTTGTATGGATGGATTCACTTCAGGAAAAAAATATAAAGAAAACTAAAAGGAAATGTGCAATATTGTTATCCTTTTTTATTATTGTGCGAGCATGTTTCAAATGATCTCTATTATAACAAAAGCTAGAAATGACAGATGAGTATAGAATAAACAATCATAATGAACTTTCTACTCGTGATATATAATTGAGTTTGTAATGGTACAGAAAATGAATGAAGCCAGCAACAAACCATAATGAACAAATACAAGTTTATTTAACAACAGAACTGTATCGAAAGTTACAAACAGAAGAAAATATAATTTTAAATAAAACCAGTGACCCATATATACACATACGAAACATTCCAGAAAGTTATAGAATAAGCAAGTTGGTTCCATAATAAAAGGAACAGTCTAGAATGTTCAACAAACTAAAATAAAATACATAACTCTGCATACAGTGTAAACAATAAGAACAGTTTCGAAACTTATATATTCTAATCAAAGATAATTATGTCACATTACATACATTTGTACATGTGCTTTTATATCATATATAACAAGTTGCAAAGTAAAATACCGTAAGTCAATGATATATTTTCCTACCTTTGTACAGAAAAACGTTCTGTGTTGACAATCAAATCTGTGACATTCTTACATATTTCAAGAGAGATAAAGTCAACTAGACGTTTTAGTTTATCTGAAGCAGTGTAACCTATATTAACAGGATGTGTTGTATATTGCATTGATAATATATCTGAAATTAATGTTAGTCGACAGTTATTAACTTTGATAATTACGACTAAGTCACTGTGTTATAGGAAGAGTACTTATCAAACTTTTGCTTCAAGTGAAAATACGGCTTAAAACTTAATAATCAGAGAGCTATCTTTGAGATACATATTGTAATATTGATCTGGTTTGGTCTTCCCACGTTAAGACGTATTTTTTTTTACTTTCAGTCAATCTACTTTTTGACATTTTCAAGATATCTCCTTCTTTGTTAATAATACATACAATAGGCCTGGGTTGATTCATAGGGTCATTTTTGTTCAAACATTATGCGATATAATTACTGATCTCAATTATTCAATGATGAACTTAATGATGTATTGTATGCGGAGTAAATGAGACAAAAAACTGTAATATAATCAGAAAAAAACTATTTCATAACTATTTGACTTCTAAATAAATTTTATGTTCCGTCTTTTATTTGTAGTGTCACTTTCTGTAACTAATTCCATACCTTGATTCGTACATGCTGGAATTAGGGCCACATTACCCTGACTATAAGCCACGTGGAAGTTATCAAATGGTTGTATTTTCTGATCACACGCTTGTCCTGAATAACCATCTTGACACCAAGAACGAATGGCAATATCTAGACTGTAAACAATAACTTTCAAGGAGAAACTGCACTAATAATTATGAAACAAATTTATATGATTGTGTAAGTTTAAATTTATGACATAATTTTAATACTAATGTCATATTTTAAATCAAGTTACAATGTAGGTAATATACAGGTGTCACAGGTGTTGACATTGTTCTAAAGCAAAAATCAGACAATACTAGTCCGTTAGATGCCAAATTTATGACGGATATATCACCTAAACTTTTGCTAAAAATATTTTTCTAATTATTAAAAGTTTACCAATACAAAAGAGATGACAACTACTTAATCACATACATAAGAAAATCGACGTTTGTATAATTGGTTAAAAGAGGAAGCAAATTTAGTTAGCCGTATACGATGTCAAATTTACATCTGAATAACGTGTAAGGCTTTTTTTCTACAAATCCGTATTTATAGCGCTTTAATATTACATGGTGCATTTTTCGTGCAATTACTAATCAAACAAAATATTTGGATGTAACTTATACATTAATTGTCATTGTAAGCATATTTGCAGATAATAAAATATATCCATTTAGTTTAGCTACATGAAAAGACATTTAACAACGACAACAATGTAAAATAGCCTTGTACAAATTACCTGGCATAGTTTTGTACTGAAAATACTTGTCCTCTAGAAAGTTCATAATTCAGACTGCTATTTAAAGATGTAGTTATAGTAAAATTATCAATTAGATCTTGCTGATTTGTAGAATCATAATCCATCAAATCGACAACAATGTCTACAGGACCCTAGAAAGTAAAAGTGACATCGAAATTTACATTAAATCACAAAACGATGCGATACTGTACGTTTCGATACAATAAAGGTTTTAGTTGACGTTCATTTACATCAGATTATGTCCAGTTTACCAACATAAATATCAAGATGGTGATACATAATTTATTCAGGGAACGATTCAAACACATTGTATACTAAATACACGACTTAATATACTAACATAGCTTAAATCAACATAGCAAAACATTGAAAGTAGTATTTTAAAATCTGCCTGTTGATTGTCCCCTATACTTCTATGAAGAAATTGTTAACCTCCTGAACTTCAATGTGCCTCACAATAAATTATCTAAATGAAGGCATCCATGAAAGAAGATGTTGTAGAAGACTAAACTCGTCTTAATTGGTTTCTCCTATCTCAATATTACCAGTAACTTACAAATGTCAAAACCTTAATCCCATATACATATTTTTTCAAATTCAGATAGTTAAAGTACATCATTTTAATAACAACCTAGATTGATTATCATTCAAACAAACAATAGTATCACAATCCATGTTCTACACCATCATTAAGGTATCAGTATCAGTATCAGTTAAGTTGTATAAATTGATTTGGTGACAAACTTGAATGCTATTGACGTTTTGCTTTGATAAATGTATAAACTAATTTGAATTAGGCAAAATTTCGACTTCTTGAGCAATTTCAGCTGTAGTCAATAAGTATATCTGAGATAAAAAGATACATAAAACTGCACATCTTCACTATCTTATAATGTTTTATGTTGTTCATTTGCCCTTAATTATGACAATCAGACCCAAGTTGGCAAATATTGTACAAACTTTGTTTTAGACTACTATGAAACTCTATATTGCAAGTATAAACTAAGCTGACCTAATGATTTCAGAATTAAAGATGTGATAGATTTCCCTATGTAATTCAATGAAATAATTGTAACCCCCGTGACCAGTACTATTATGACACAAGCTCAAGAATTTTAATATTGTAAAATATGTAAGGCGATGGGAACATAAATGCAGTAGCTCTAGATAGGATTTATGATTTTAATTTTAACGATTTTCAAAAATAGCTTCATGTAAATTTGCAACCCAGGCAAGTTGAATATGGCCCCGGTGGGCTCAACTTGAACAATTCCTGTTGAGTACTTTTATTGGAAGCCTGTTGGAATTATTTTTTTTCATTGAGTTTTGGAAACTTCAAAACTATTTTTGGATGGGGTTAAGTTTTAACCTAAAGGTTATAACTTAAACAACTTTGTAAAGGCCGATAGGATGATACCACAGTTTGAATTTGGCAAGTGTAAATGTTTTGACGATAAGACTAACCACAACTGTTGACCTGATGCTAATGTCAGCTTAAAGGAGTAATCACGTTTTATAAAATTTGTCTTAAAGTTTATAAAAGTTTACCGTAGGTGCCGCATCCCAGACAAATGTAAACACCATCCTGTCATCCGGTGATGTTGAGTAACTGTTCTTGTTGTCAAGTCTTGTTGATGGACTGTTATAAAAAGGCCCAGCACATTTACCATGAGCTATACTGAAAAACGAAAACGGTAAATGCCACAATTGATACTAGTACTTTTTGACACAAAGAATAAAACTATATACGAAACACGTACAGCTTCCGAAAAAGAGACCATTGTCAATATTTTTGTTTTAGTTCTTCTGCTTGAATAAACATATAATTATTATTGTGTGTAATACAAACAATGAGTTTGTTTCGTGAAGAACCAGATCTAAATTTTAAAACTTGACGCATTCATTATCTGAAGTTAATTTAGGGTTTAATCAGTCGTTACAACTTAGTAGAATCTTTAGTTAACCAGAGAATATTCCAAAGTAAAAGGTACAAACATTGGTCCACTTGTTGTTTTTTACATAATCATATGCAAATATTTGTATACAACACATTTATTTAGGCTAATCGTAACACAAACCACTGGCTATATAAATTTCCTTTCAATCAAAATTTTCTATAGAGTCTATAATATACAAAAACACTTACCCGCCTATGCAAATTACAAAGCTTGTATCACATTGCTCAGGACAATTCTCTGCTAGTGTATCTGTGTCACAACATTTTCTTGTAGACGTCATATCTGACCGATGATAAGATGTTCCAGTAGGGTTATCAAATTGTAGAATCTCAAACTCAATGTTAACATGACCAGTACTTCCAACTACAATCTATTATACAACATGGCATTTACGCCTACATGACATTTATTACGACATTGTACAGCACATTAACTTAACGCTTTCAGTCGAGTGATTGGAAAAATTCGACTCTGGTACAATTTGTTTAAATTTATGGTTGCAAGAGGTTATACCATTTAATTTAATTCAACAAATTTTAATCGTAATCATAATATATAATACGTTTCGTCATAGATTGTTACTTCGTTGCATATACGAAGGTAAAACAAGGTCTGGCAAAGAAAGCACTCGACAACAAAAACCTAGGTTGAATCAGGAAATCATGTCGTCATATAATGATTTTCTTTAAAAATACATAAAAAAATTAATTATATTACCTTTACAATAAAACAACATAAAGTCCAGACAAGAAGAAAGTTCTTGTATCGCATTTTAATAAATTTATATCATCTACTTTAAACTTTAACAAAATAATGCAAAAGTTGATAGTAACAAATAATAACTAAATAAGTAAGTAAATGGAAACTCCCGCTGATGTTAAACTATATATTATCCCTAACTGATTGGACCATGGACCAAACAATAAATGATAACATTCTGATAACTTATGTTTTATCACCAATATACATTTTAAGTTCAGGAAGTTTTGATTAATTATGTCACCCAGTTTCACCAATAAAACTTGAAACACAATAATACATGCAGTCACTATTGTTACTAAGATTGTAGTCACCAGATGTATTTTGTGATACCAAAATGGAAACATGATATTTATCTGTGTTGTGTCATCCTTGGGGTTCATTTTTTTACTGGGTTTAACACCATGTCAACACAATTTTTGTCATTTTACGGTGTCCAGCACACCTAACCTAGCTTTCCTGGACCATTGTCTATAACCAGTACTCACCACCCTTCCACTTCTCCATAATTATCTAATCAATGGAGGAAAATTGACATTATTGTCAAATTTTCAAGGAAGTGTATAACCTCCCGGGTGGGATTCTAACTTGTATCCCCTTCGGGACACGAGATTCCAAATCCAGGCGTGCTACTAACTGCGCTATTTACCCGGTTTTTCAAAAAATGAAAGTGCAGTTCCAAGTCTGCTCAATGCCCATTGTGCCAGTGTAACCATTTTATCACCATAACGCCATTTTACCAAAATATTTGGGTTTTCCACAACATTTGTATACATTACAATGTATTGGGGAAATTCATGCGCTACAAAATTATTTTTTTAGTCTCTGTAAACATGATTTTAATAATAATGGTAGATTTTTGTTGGTATACAGCTATACATAATTTAAACCATCGATTACATCATGCAATTATCTAGCATCAGTGAATATACGTAGTTAAAATGATTATTAGTCTTTTAGTAATACTTGAAATTGTGACTACAATGGTAAATATTACAAAAATTCCATAACTTTTGAACATTTCCTTATCAAGGTACTGTAGCATTTGCTCTTAAAAATACAAGCCAGTCTGATAACTGCAAATAATGCAAAATCTCACACAGATTACTTGGGCAATTTTCTTCATAATTGCGGTCAAATAAAGCAACCTCATCAAAATGATGTTTCTAAAAATAGAACGAATGTAACGGACTATCAATCTTTTAACAGCAGTTGGCAAAAAGAGTTGAGACAAACTTTGTGCACTCCTGTAAAAAATGGTGCACTCCTTAACAAACCACAGACTTTGAAGACTTTACTAGAGAGTCAATAGCGTCGTTATCAACTTGGCCACAAATTCAGTAGTACTATCCAATAAGTATCATCCAATTAGTACTATCAGTGCTTTGATTTTCAATTAGGCCTGAAATTACATTGCTAAGTGAATCATAGCCAAGTATGTTTGGTTTTGGACACAGACGCCAGACCCAAATTTTTCTTATTATACTATATATAGAGAATATAATTTTGGGTCTTGCACCTGTGGTTTTGGATAACATAAGTACAACAAAACATCAAAACACTTTTTGTACATGTATTTCGATATTTACAAATTATAAATATACAATAAAAAATAAACAATATATAGTACATACAGTGTCAACACTGACTGAAGTGAATTATACATCTTCAAGGACCATAACCTGTCATTTGTACTCAAAAGAATTCATTACAAAAAATGTCAAGAGAATTTCTAGCAAAAGCAATATACCCTTATCCATTATGCAAAAACAACACTTGGTATAGTTTGTTTTTTCTCAACTGTCAAAACATGAATAATTTCATGGTAAATACATTTGTTAAAATTATCGTCGTGATACATCCATGAGTTTCCCAAAGTGTGTATTATGATCGAGTAAAGCTGCTTATGCCGTACGATATGTTTTAGTCAAGATATATTTAATGATAATAAGAACGCCAGTACAAAAACAATCCATTCAGTCAGCGTGAAATTGTTCAAGCTATGACAGTGGAGAAAAAACGGGCTAAACTTTATCTTGTACAACACATAAGACAAGGGGAATAACTCATTAACTGAATGAGCTGGAGTTACAGTTTTTGTGCATTATACTTCCATTTGTTGTAATTCACATGTATACAATGTTTATGTCATTCTGCCAATAGAAAACTAAGTTATGCTCAGAGCAAACAAGAAACCCCATAATATCTCCCACATTTGCAGGGTTTAAAAACACTGCTATATATACAGAAATATTAAGTAAATTGTAAAAAGAGTAGGTTCAATGTTTCTCAACATTAATAAGAACAAAACCAACACAAAAATGGCAGAACACATAAAAATTAGATTCTGTTACTTCTAACAACAATTGTTTGCACTAATAGCAACAAATGAATCTCAGGACTAAACTTATAATAGGTATATCAAGGTACAATGTAATATTTACATGTACAGTCTAATCTGTACTAATAGATACTTGAAAGTCTTTATAACTAAAGGGCTTTAAATTCAGGCTGTTATATCATAGAGTATAATCCCAATGGACAGAAATATTTAACTATTTTACAGACCAGTCACTAAATAAGAGTAAACTTTAGCAGGTTAGATTGTAATACAAAATATTGACATCATTGATTACAACAGATAACAAAATACATTGAGATAACCACAACAATATAAAATACATGAACATTTAGGTGGTGAACATTGTATCATATACATGTAAAACATAATACAATGAACTTGAAAGCACAATGGTTGATTAACCTGTTGAAGACAATAGACTATACATGCATCTGGAATTTAAATATTTGGCTTATCCCATCTCTTTTGACTAATAAATTACTTTCTGCCAAACTTCTTCACGGGGAGTAAAATCATACTTTTCTCATTTCAAAAATAATCAAAATGGTAGAAATATGCATAACATATTATCAAATATCTTACAATAATAATAATAATAACAACATACAGTTACAGTCAAACTGTTGGCCCGAGGTGGAGGGAACTGTTTCCTGAGGCTGTAGCCCGAGTGAAACAGGTTAAAACACTATTCCTGACACCAAGGGACAACAGTTCGGCTGTTCCCTAATAACACGTAAAATTACTGTTTTATTACCTAGTCAATTACTATTTTTACAGTGCTTGCCATACTTACGCCTGCTAAATCAAGATCAATAAACACTTTATGCATCCTAGGGCAGTTACTTCCCCTTATATCAGTACAATTAAAGTTAAAATAACATTGCCTGCGTCAGAGCACATATGGGACACAGTCAAAACTATTGACAGGTCAACAGTTCATTCAGAAAACAGTTAAAAATATGGAATTACGCTTATACAAGAAAGATAATGTGGGAGCCACATTAAAGCCGGATTTTTCTGCATATGGGAACATTCAGAACAAGTTTACATTGTTACAAAAGAAAGTCATTTGATATATTGCTTATCAGAAGGAATACAAAGGGCAATAATTAATCTTAAAGGAATAAAGAGTTTCATTAACTACATAAATGTCCTATTGTATCTTTTCTGAGTATTTTGGGAAATTATCCATTTTTAAGCCAGGTAGAGTTGTGGTTACTGTCTAATTCTTTTCAACAGATCGTATGTAATCATTGTATGAAATTTCATAAACATCTAACCATAAATGGCAGAGATATCCAACAATTTGAAAACTTTAACACAAAAATAACAAAGGGAAATAATCCATTATTAAGCCAGGTAGAGTAGCGGTTACTATCTAATTCTTTTCAACAGATGATATGTAATCATTGTATGAAATTTCATAAACATCCAACCATAAATGGCAGAGATATCCAACAATTTGAAAAAATTAATGCAAAAAACAAAGGGAAATAATCCATTATTAAGCCAGGTGGAGTTGCTGTTACTGTCTAATTCTTTTCAACAGATGGTATGTAATCATTGTATGAAATTTCATAAACATCCAACCATAAATGGCAGAGATATCCAACAATTTGAAAACTTTAACGCAAAAAAACAAAGGGAAATAATCCATTATTAAGCCAGGTAGAGTTGCCATTACTGTCTAATTCTTTTCAACAGATGGTATGTAATCATTGTATGAAATTTCGTAAACATCTAACCAGAAATGGCAGAGATATCAAACAATTTGAAATTGAATGCAAAAATTACAAAGGGAAATAATCCATAATTAAGCCAGGTAGAGTTGTGGTTACTGTCTAATTCTTTGCAACAGATGGTATGTAATCATTGTATGAAATTTCAAAAACATCTAACCATAAATGGCAGAGATATCCAACAATTAGAAAACTTTAACACAAAAAAAACAAAGGGAAATAATTCATTTTTAAGCCAGGTAGAGTTGTGGTTACTGTCTTAATCTGTTCATCACATGGTATGTTATCATTGTATGAAGTTTCGTAAAAATCTGACAATAAATGGCAGAAATATATGCTAAATTAAAAACTTTAACGCAATTGTTAACGACACCAGAGACCCGAAATTACAAAGGGCAATAATCCATAATTAAGCAAGGTAGAGTTGCGGTTACTGTCTAATTCTGTTCATCATATGGTATGCTATCATTGTATAAAGTTTCATAGAGATCTGACTTTAAATGGCAGAAATATATGGTACATTAAAAACTTTAACGCAATTGTTAACGACACCGGACGACCGCCCGCCCGCCCACCCGCCCGCCCGCCCGCCCGTGTTCGCCAAACTATTAGCCGAATTTTTTCGTTGAAAAATCCGGCTAATAAGCAATCAGGTAATGATACAAAATAAAATAATTTTTGACCATGTTCATATTCATCACTTCCATGACAATTTGGAAGACAAATTACAATTTCTTTATAGTAACTTCAGTGTCTGTAAGGTAATTTTAAAACATAGCCTACCAAGTGAACTGAGTAATCAATGGAAGGAGGAGACATGGCTAAGGGATTACAACAGTCAAATATCAACTATACATTAAACAGCAAAGAAAATCATAACAATATAACCAAAAAAAACAAAATTACACATAAAAATCACCAGTATCATTACAAAATAAAAAATTTTTTTTCGCAAGGACAACTAAAGTTTGTTTTTGTTGGGTTAAACGCCGTTGCAACACATTGTATAGGTCATATAACGATGGTCAGTCAACCTACTCACTGCTCCTGGAAAGGCTAAATCTCTGGATTTAGCTGTTAACCAACTACTAAACGCATACTTTCATCAGTGACTGACAACAAAAAATCATTGGTAGGAGGGAGAATGGTCATAGAAATAATTTAATGACCAAGCTCCACGAAAGTATGCCCCTCCCGGGAATCTAACCCACCACCCCTCAATCAGTAGACATGCCTGCTACCAACTGAGCTAGCTGGGTGGCTAAGGACAACTAAAGAAACATAATGAAGTGTGTGCATTTTAAACACCGATATCAATAATTATGTGAAATAGAATTATCCCATATATACATATAAGCAAACATAAAAAACATATACAAATCAGGAACAGCAACAGTAAAAATACCCAGACCTTCCAAACAGTCATAGAGCAAAGAGGAAGATGGTTTTAGATTTTAAAAACAATTTCTAATCACACAAGCAATACATTTACAGCAACTGTTTCAAATTGTTTTGTTCATAAAAAATACTCTATTTACAAAAAAAAATTCTTTTCACAGTAACATGAAAACCAGCATATATATATATTCATTCAAAATACATGTACTCGTATCTATAAGCAAACTTGTTTAGCTCTCCACTTATCTCAGTAAACAGATATCCTATAGAAAGGTTTCATACAATTTCCCTTCATTGCAAAGGAGGTTCAGAAGACCTTTGTGGCGACCAATCAATGTGAAGCAAAGGTCAGCAACATGTGACCCGTGGCCAGATCCAAAATAAGCGAGTGCTTGAACAGATAATTTCAAATTGGGTTCTAATCAGATTGGCACTCCACTCACTTTATAACAATAAACTATAATAAATCTCTTTCCTAAAACAATCTTGCATCAAAAATCATTGTAAGCCCAAAGAATTATCTCTTAAAATGTGGGAGCCATAATATGAAAAGCCTTTGCCACCAGCAAAGAGCCAATTCAGCCAACACAAAACGTGCTGGCTGATAAAATTTCATTGCTATTGGCTGTTCATTGTCAAATTTTTTTCCTGAACTCCCTAAAATGACAATAGAAGGGTCTAAAAATTATAGGCAGACTAGTCCATAGAGGAAATTCAGCGTTGAAAGGTTAAACACTTAGTCTAATGAAATGTTCGATATACTAACAATCAAAACAAGTTGGTAAAAATATTGCAGAATACTGTATAGATTCTGAGTTTCCTATCATCTTGTATCAAAATAATCTCATCACTGAGAGCTTAAAGTCATAAAATACCATGGAGTTTTTACTGTAAAATATTAGAGTAGAAATCCTACATTTTCGTTCATATTGTAGGGTGCAACCCCCACCCACTTGACAATATCTTAGAGTAGAAAATTAGAGACTTTACGCCTTATATACAAACATTTTAACTATTTCTTTCATGTCAAAATCATTAAATGTCACCAACCTTAAGTAATTTAAAACCCTGAATTTGTTAAATCCTTTATTAATCACATAATTCCATGTTTATTTTGCACCACGTTTGTCCTGAATTTAGTGCGCCAATACGTAGTATATAGGATGACGTCAGTTGGCGTGACGTAGTATGTATACAGACTGTGGGAATATTTTAGAGTGAGAGGCTACCTTAGGGGAATGTTTGAATGTAATTTATTGTATTATAAATGTTTTGGGGTGTAAAATAGGGTTGTACTTGCAGGAAAAACTTTATTATTGTTCTAATATTATTGTACACTGTCAGATTTAGCTGGTTAAGATTGTTTTTTGTTTTAAGCAAATATTTAAGTATACTGTTGGAACTGTTGGAAACCCGTTAGTGGCCTCTTTCTTACAGTGTTTGATATTTTTCAAACACTGTCGGAAACTTTACTATAAAAGCCGCTGCAGACCTACATTCTGCACTCTGCACTTTAAATTTTTGACGACAACATTTCTTTAGATCTGCATTATTTAACTAATTATTTAGTAAGTTTATTTTGGTGATAGTCAAGTATTATTATATTAGTAGATCTAGTTTATTTTTACTAAATTTTGAGGGATTTGTCTTGTTAAAGAGACTCAATAGTAAATTTCATAGCCAGATTCTAAACGATAGATTTTGAACTTAAGGTTTCCATTAAATGAGATTTCATTAAATATAAGTTTGTCTGACAGTTTAGGACTCTAACCTTCATTGTTTGTACTTTGATTTGCATATACGTTTTCATATTTTATTGTGCTCGTTCTCATGTTATTTAACTAAATATTTGATTTTAAAAGAATAAACGTAGTTAAATCTTTAACCATTTTTGCACATTTATTTTAAACAATATATTAGTTCGATGAGTCAGAGTCAGGTATTGCCAGATCCAGTATTTAAATATTTATGCTTGTTGGGCAAGAGGCAAGGCTTGCTAGAGCTGTTACATATAGTATATAGAATCTAAGCTTGTTGGGCCAGAGTCAATATTGGCTAGATCCAGTACTTATTGATATATGAGCTTGTAGAGCAAGAGACAAGATTGGCTAGATCCAGCACTTAGATATGAGCTTGTAGAGCAAGAGACAAGATTGGCTAGATCCAGTACTCATAATACATAAGCTTGTAGAGCAAGAGATAAGATTGGCTAGATATAGTACATTAGAATACAACCGGCACGCAACAATATTTACAGAGAAGAAGTTTGATGATCAACAAAAAAATACAGTGAAAATATAGTCCCATAATTTCATTGTAGTGAAAATGTAACATAAAATGACATACTAGGAGATTTAATAGACTAAACATTGTTTACAATCAAGATAGATTGACAGGATTACTACATTGTTGTAATTTAAGTATTTTCTGATAAATCTTTAATGCTGGTCCAAGTTTGATTCCTAGAGCTGTGAGAACATCTTCTCTTTTCAGTAATAATAAAGACGGTCCATCTATTTCCTGTAAATAAAAAAATTAATATTGCCATGGTAACAAATTTAATGAAAATAGTGAAATATCATAATTTTACAAATTCATCAAAATTGTGATTACATGAATTTTACTCAGTGAGCTTTGAAGTTCATGATTAAGCAATTCATCTCTGTGAAATTACCCTCTAAAGCAATAATAACCACTAAATTAATGTTAATTTACACGATGTCCTGCCCCTTTCATAGCAATGGCCTAATAATATATAAGTTCAAAAGTACAATTATAGTTCCTTATCCCCTTTCCTTGAACTTGCCCATTCATCGTCAATATAGAAATGTTTCTTTCACCAACACAACTTTCATCTAATAAACTTTTGTGCACAACAATTCATCAACAACTAGAATGTTCAGCATTTTAAGCAGGAAACAGTGTTACTGCTTGGCAGTTAAAATATAAGTTCAAGGTCTTAATCTCCTCATAGTCAGAATTCCTTAAAAATGTGGGTAGACATTTTCAAAGTAGTCATGACAGAAATTCAACATTTCTATAATACAGTTTCTAAGAATCTTTTAAAAGATTCAGACAATAAGATTTACATTGTGATAATAAAACATCTGGTGCATAATTTTGAACACAGAAACTTCTCAAAGACTGGATTACCAATGACATGACAAAAACATGAATATTTTACATAGACTGAGTACATGATTGTTCTTACCTGTTCCATAAATATTCTAGCTTGTTCAGTATGACCATTATTATTAAAGAATTCAACAACTTCATCTACAGTCCAGTTTGAAGCATCTCTATAAACTGTTTTATCTTCTGTTATAGATAAACTTCTACCATGTAAAGACATCTTCATCTCATAACTTAAAATACAACAACAAATAACCAGTACAAAATCACATAATATGGTGTATAGCATGAAATTTTTGGATACATCTAACTTAAAATACAACATCAAATAACCAGTACAAATCACATATGGTGTAAAGCATGAAAAGTCATTCGATCTACTATTTTATCTATTTTCAATCTTAAGGCAGTTTTTTAGGCCTTGGCCAAGATCAACAGTTATCTCATAAATGTTAAACTATGTTTTATATTGTATATTTGATGATGAAAACATTTGCTATTTTTCTTAATTTTAATTCAATTGTCTTTCTTTAAATCAATGTGATAATTTAGCATATATTTTTCATTTGTTTTTATATATGTAATGTATTGATTGTAATTTTAATGTCATGTTTTTCTTTTTTTAGTTTGTTTGTTTGATTTTTATTGGATATTCTTGTTTTTGTCGGACAATAGCTTTAAGCTAGTGTTATATGTGTTTGATTACAACCGACTTTAAATAAAGATTATCTTATCTTATCTTATCTGATCCATCTAGCTAACATATATATCATGTTCAACAATTTAACCAACAGTAATCTATATTTATGGACCATTCCTAGTGTGACCTTTTTAATTGAATAACAATACATTTATCCACAAATGTTAGCATGTGCTCTATTGTTAACACCTTGTTTGTGGGACAAAATATAACTGTAAACCTTTGTTAAATATGCTAATAGGTAAGGTTGTGGAAAGGTCCATTATTTTTCACATTTAAATGTCCATGTGGAAGATTGTATTAATCCAAATGTGAAGACAAGTTAATTATAGTAGTTATATTATTAATCACAATCATCATCATCATCCTAATCATTATTATCATTAGTATTATTATTATCATTATAATCATTATCATCATCATTATTAGATAGTCTAAGACATTACCACAATGCATGGATTTGAACAAAATTTGAGTTTTATTTGTCCAATGATTGTTTTAAATGTTTAAAGACATGATCTTCCAGAATGTTCATTGTTCTAGGAAGCAGGCAAAGCTTTATATCAATAGATCACAAATCTGTGAGCTCTTGAAAAAAATACATACCAGTGAGTATGTAAAAATGAAACAGAAAGCACATCATTGAATAATAGATTATACATTGTATGGTATCCATGTTACATAGTTTTGTACTAACTGATTAGTAGAAATGAGAGTATCAAAGATTTTATACTAACTTGAATGTATCACTAGGTCTAGGGGAAGCATTTGGTGTGAGCAGACATGAAGCTCCTTCTGTAACACTGCTTGCTGTAAAATATAGACAATAAAATAATATATTATGTATGCATATAACTACATAGGAACATGTAAGGAATTTTCATTGTGAGAAAGTATACTCAACATTGTTTATATGTCAGAGACTAGGCAATGAGACCTAGATGTGTAAGTTGTCTAGCTAGCTCAGTTGGTAGCATACAAGTCTACTGATTGAGGATCATGGGTTTGATTCCCGGGCTGGGCATACACCTTGGGGGATTTGTAATGAAATGATTTCTACCGCCATTCTCCTTTTTTAACACTTATTCTAAATTATGTAGGGCAGTTGTCAGTCAATGACAGATGTATGTGCCTTGTAACTGGTTAACGGCTACATCTAAAAATTTTAGCCTTTCCAGGAATGGCGAGTAGGTTGACTGACCGCCATGATATGACCTATCTAATGTGTTGCTGAGGAATTAAATGCAACACAAAAAATAGATGAGACTGAAACATTGAATCAGTAAAGGGCTGTAATAAACAGCAATTAGCATACAAATTCAATCCAGGAATTTTCTTAGCTAGAAGCATATTTGTAAACTCGCAAGAACAGAGAGTAATAAATTATAATGGTAATTTTTTATTTCAATTACATGGTAAAACTGTTCTTGGACATCATCAACTTGTCAGGTCATGTTTAGAATTATAATTTAAGCTGGTTTTATTGCCATTTGCAGTATCAAAGTGAAATAAACATTAAAATGAACTGATAAGAGGTAAGTGAATTGACAAGACCAGTTTCATCATAGTGATCACATGGCTTGTAAGTAACCCCAAAATGGCAGAAAAAATTATAAAACTAAAAACATCAAAATGCAATGTGATACATACATTTACCAGGGTTATATTTAACCAGATCATTGTTCTGTGTATAGGTAGTATTTATACTCTGTAAACTAGGGGTCTCTGTACTCTCTTTACCATCATTCTGTGTACTAGAGTTTTGTATGGAGTTTTGTACAGTGGAGTTCTGTATACTAGATGTGTTCTGGGGCATATCGTCAGCTGAGCTTGTGTTAGATTTCTGTCTTTTTAACTCGGGCGATGATGATTTAGATAATTTTCTCTTAGTACTTTTCCTGAAAGTTTTGAATCGTAATTAGTGACAAAAACAACATAAGTTTATGATATTTTCAAGACAATCACAAATATGGAGAAATTTTGATAATCAGCTGTTTATTTATAGTTGGAAACTACGAAACAATGAATATAAGTTAAATGGTAAGTGAATCTTCATGATTTTACAATGTAACAATATCAGTTCAAGTTAAAAAAAATCAGGTTAAATCTGAATTTTTCTAGCTACAATGTACTTGTTTAAACTAGACAAGTGTTGAAAAATGAGATTCAAGATAACATTTTAGCGTTCAGTACACCCTTGTTAAACAACACTGTGGTCGTTTTACTTCAAAGAGCTGACATCATAAGTTTGATTAACCCCAAATGGTTTAAGTGATTTGCAAATAAAACAAGTAAATCTGTGAGCTAATGCTCACTAGTGATACCCCCGCCAAAATGTAAAATTATGCGACAAACAGGAAGTAGATGAGCAAGGAGCATGAAATCGCTTTACACCACATGGGACTATGGGATGAAGCAATATGCAAAGTATTAGGCTGCTGCATGTTATAGTTGCTGAGAAAACTGCGACGGAAATTTTGTAACGGACGGATGGACGGACGGACGGACGCACGCACGCATGGACAAGGGTAAAACAGTATACCCCCCTCTTCTTCGAAGCGGGGGTATAAAAATCTAGATCACTATTTTCTAACAAATTATGTTTTCATACCTAGCTGTTTCTTCTTCCTCTTCTTCATGCTTGACTTCTGAAAGTATACAAACAATATAAATGTTTATATTAATTTGGTTCATTTCAATCATGTTACAGACAGAAGAACTTCAGACAAAAGACTATGTGCAACATAATTCCATATGCATAGTACGGCTGTAATTACAAAATCAGGAAGTTACTCATAGCCTTTTCAAATTTATTTAGTACTTTTGAAGAAACTAAGATTATCTTAGTCAGATAGCCTTAACTCATGTGTTAGTACAAACAGTCTTTTTTAACAGTATATTAAGTGGGATGACAGGAGGGATATACTAAAGATAACAATTATGTTCTGAGATTAAGATACACAAACAGTGAAATTATGACTATTCCAGATGTGCCAGAAAACCACTTTTGAGTATGAACAATCAAATATTTTACTTAAGCTATAAAATACAATGAAAATGTAATATAGACAGCTATCAGGGCTAGGTTGAATCCAATCTGATTAAAACCCGATCTAAACATTTTTCCGCTTGCCTACTGGCTAATTTAGATCTGCCCTTTTTAACGAGGGTCACGTTCAGGTGACCTTTCCTCATTGTAATATTCATGACGAAATCGTTGTTTAGTAACTTGTTTACATTGTCTTTGTCACACAATTTGAAATGAGCCGTCCAAACGCAGACTGTAAATAATACCGCTGTCAAATTAGCTTGCCAAATTTGGTCTAAAAATAAAAATTACGAAATCAAAATGCTATTAATAGTGTTTCATCCAGATGAAAGCTAGGCATTGATTGGTCAACATAAAGGTCATCTCGACATGTTCCCTGATGGAAGCCTTAGAGATCCAGTACAACAGCGCTCTACAGGATGTCTGTTTACGGAGATTGGGTTGAATTGCGACTCTTCAACCCCTGTTGTCATAGACAACAAAAGTACAGGAAATAGAAGCCCTTGTTTTTACCTTTTTCCACAGTTTTGTTGTTAGTATTGGTATTATCGGCCTTATCTTCTTTTTCAGATAACACTTTACAAGCCTGACAAACCCAAGTACCTGTAAACAGAAACAATAGTATAAAACATTACCATAAAATATATTTACACATGTACATCAAAGAGAATAATGAAAATACTAGTTCAGGTTGAATTTACATCATGCATTTAATGTAATTTTAACACAAAAATCTTCAAAATCAGTATTTGTCGGATATGCTAAGTTTTCTTTAAAGTGGTATAACATTACAAACAGTGAGTTAAAGCCTACACAATGTTGTATTCTTTAAGTAAGAGGTTTAGGGAAATCAAATGATGCATACTTTTTTACTCTACAACATAACAACAAAAGTATTCTAATCATGTCAGTGTTTCTACTTTTTTAAATCCATCTAGTCACAATGCATTTCTAATATTTTGGCTGCGTCTGTGGAGCAGCTGACGTAGCTCACAAGAAATAGATCAGGAGGTCCCAGGTTGACTTCCCGGCCTCCACAAATTATACCCTTCTACAAATTTGTTACTTAGAAACCATTTGTCAGCTCCTAGTAGACTAATTGATGAAATGAAAACATGAGTTATTTCCCTTGTCATAAAAAGAACCAGAATAACCAGTTTCCAACTTTTGAAATTTCTGAATCTGCAAATTTTTGTTATGTTTATGTATTAGGGGTGTGACAGTTAACCAATATACCGATTAATATTGCAATGTGAATTCTGACGATTTTAACCGGTTTGTTTTTCTCCTAACTGTTTTTTCTAGTTATGTTCCATATTGATTGTTTTTAAATGTTTGAAAAAATGTTTAAATGCGTTTGAAAGTAAAAATAGTCTGTATGTACTTTAATAGGTTAATAATTTCATCAAATAAGAGAATAATTATTTTTGAAATTCTATTGAAAACTGCACATTTTGTTTAATAGATCATTTGAAAAATTAAGACAATGCACGTGCATTTATTCATGTTTCACTTGTCTTTGCAAAAAACAATACTTATTGCAATATAATGCAATACGGGCTTCATGTATTGCAATATACATTGTATTACAATATAGTTTTTACCGTATTGTTACACCCCTAATATGTATATAATTTTATACATGCATATACCTTTAGGGTTGTGATGTAGTATCGGTGTATGACAAGTTAAATGATAACCTTTATCACATTCATCACAAAATACAATTAAATCCTGAAATATATAGAAAAATTGAGATATAAAACAAAATCTATGATATAATATGTAGAAGCAGTGGTCCAGTGGTAGGATGCAGGCTTAGGGATTGCAAGGTCGTGGGTTCGATCTCCACTAGGGGCACTGCTAATTTTCTTGAGCAAGAAATTCACTGACAATTGTTCCACTCCACCCAGTTGTAAATTACCCAGTGAGGGATCGCCTGCCTGAGGATGATATCAATGATCAGGAGTTATTGTACAATATTGTAAAGTCAGCTGATCATATATATAGACTTAAAACCACACTTTAGTTTGTAACTTTAATATGTATTATATATACCATATGTAATATAGGCTAACATTACCATTTAATTTTCATAATTCAATAGATTCTTCAAACCACAGCAATAAACCTTTGTTTGATGTTAAGACATTAATACAAGTCCTCGCCTTAAATTTTAACTAGCTTGCTTTACAATACTGGGCAAAATTATCAACTAGCCCAAATGTATCAAGAATCAGAAATTTTCACAAGCCTGAATAAATTTTCACTAGTTTAGTAGATGAAGCCACAGCTGAAATACTGGTGAACTTTATAGATTAAGAATGAATACATTAATTAACAATAGAAACAATCAATTAGTGTATTAATTTTGTAACCACCCTTATTAATTTAATTGTAGTACTGAAGTGTTCATTCTGATTTCATTTTTTCAATTAGAACTTTTTTAAGTTCAGATCAGACATTTTCTATAACCAGTACTGACCAACCCTTCCACAGGGATTTGTAACAACATAGATTTTCATCAAATTTCACTGTCTTCGCTATTATTTCGGCCCATATGGATAACAAGTATAACAAGTTTAAATAAAGATATTCACATTAACATAAAGGTTAGGAAAAATGTGTTTCTAGATGATTTTGAGGTAAATTACTCTCCAAGACTGTTCCACAAAATTATGCATTTTCCCACCAATCTGCCATTTTTAGTCCTATTTTACACCACCTAGTCATATTTTTGGTCAAAATTGCAACAAATTTTTGTCAAAAACTTCTGAAACATTCACAAGTTGCGTGGAAGACATGTACAAAAACATAAATCAAGTTTTTAGACTCTTGGATAGTTTGTACAGCCTGCTTCGTCCAGTTATAGACAGTGAAAATTAAAAAAGCACTTCGTTACAAATCCCTGTTATATAGAATCCCTGCCTTCCACAAGCCTACAATATCTGAATACTTACATCATTGCCTTCACCATCACACACACAACATGTCTTACAATCCATACATTGCCATGGTGAATTTAGAGCTCTTCTAGCTAACTTCTCACTGTAGTCCATACACGATGGATGAACTGAAATAAATGAATTATACATTTTTGTCAAAGAACTAACTTCAAAATTTCCTAAAAATATATAAATCTTAAATTTTACACAAAACTTCAGCAGTTAAACCCAGTAAGAATTAAACATATTTTGTTCTGGTATTCATAAGCCAATAAAATGAACATAATCAAATTGACTCAAAACCTTATAAAATAATAACCCAATTGTTTTAAATCCAAACAACACTAATAATAAATTATATTTGTTTTTTAAATTAAAAATTTTATGAACTGATATATATCCCAAGTATTTTTACAAAATTTATTCTAAGTTGAAAACAGACAAACATTAAAAAACCAATAATCTATCATCTAAAATACACTATCTTCAGAGCCTCAAAGTATATACCTTTAGCTTTACAGTCCTTGCAAGTCAACAATTGTTCAGGTACTCCCTGACTGTTAGATTTTGCTGTACAGGAACAAAAATCACAAGTAGGTTCCTCATTCTTGTTTTCTTTGTTAACATTTCTTCGTATAATTGGATTCTCAAAGTCTGGTCCATGAGTCTTCTTAATTTTCTAAAATTTGAAATTCAAAGATCTGGGCAAGAGAACCTATAGCGTTCATTAATTGATAGGACAATATCCAACTATAATAAACTATCCGACATATTCTACTAAATGTTTTTACATCTTTACATTTTGTAATAAAAACAAACAAATTAATAACAGAACAAAAATACAACACAAATTATTTTGATAACAAAATAAAACATTTAACAAAAAATGATGAACACAAATTTAAAATTATTTTGAATTGGATTGGAAAACAAATGAAACAATTAACAAAAAATGATGAACACAAATTTTAAATTATTTTATACCTTCCTCTTAGATAAAGGGCGACCCCTTTTAAGACCATTTTTCTCAGACGTATCACTTGTTTCATCTGGTTTAACCTCAGGTACCGCGTCTCTTGTTGTTTTCGATTGATTTTCTTTAGAAGTTGATGGTAATGAGCTAGTTGAAGTTTCAGGTTGAATATCCTGACCTTTTGTTCTAGGAAGACTTTCTGTTAATACATAACAATTATCCGAGAGTTTAGTGACTGTATTAGCTTCCATTTCTCTCAACAATGCCGTATGAAGCCTCAACTTCACTAGTCTTGTGTCAGGATTCTTAGATATAAGCCATTTTTCCAAGTCAGCAAATGTCACCCCATCACCTGTTTGTTTTGTTATAGTACCAAGGGCTTGAATGATTCTGTTCGTTGTAGAGTTGTTATATTTGGAAGTCTTTTGTTGTTCGTTTCCACCATCTTTTCCACATCGTCTATAACTAACACTACCTTTAAAATGAACCTTGAAGACTTTACCTTCATTTACAAGAGTCTCCAAACTTTGTTTCGTTTCTTTTAGTGTTACCCCGTGGTAGCGCTCAAGCATGCGACTAATTCTCACTAAGTCGGGACGAGCTTTCCTTTGACGCAGCAAATCAACTGTTTCCAAAATCCATCCTTTACGCTTTTCTTCCATCAATTCCATTTCTTCAGAACCCATTTCTTCAGGCGATGGCTTAACTTAAACCGTAACGCGATTTCAGATTTTGTGACTTCTTTCCGAAATGAACTTCCGCTTGCGAGTGCGCATGCGTAAAGCTCCACTCCTGCTCTTAAGTACTGATTGAATAATAAGCTATTTAATTAAGAAAAGTCGTCAGAATGTGAAGATAAATGTTTTTTTCAAACGATAGCTATATTTTTGTTACTAACTTTAGTAGTTGAACGTCTATTTCATTCAAATGAAAGCTGTTTTGGTTTCGTTTCTATAACCACATTTTAGGAAAGACTGAGTTACTTCCCCTTTATTCGTAAACGCCATTTGCTTTCCAATTTGTCTTTGAGTTTGACTGTCAGAAATGTCATAAATATTTGCTTTCTTTGTATATCTTGAACAATCATGAATTACAGCCGATTTCTCAACACGCTGAGTTTAGCAAGACAGCCTTCAGCCATAAGAGTTCTAAGTATGTATTTCAGGTGTGAATTATTGTAATTTGTCCACTTGTGAACTGTAAACATTCAGCCTGATTGGATTTTAATTGGCTCATTCATGAATTTGTGGTCTTACTCTTTTGATAATGAGGCTTACTTATGTATCTATGTCAGGATGATAGTTTATATCAAATAGAACTAATATAATAGAATTTTGTGAAATGTCAATGTGCTAAGCATCTTCAATAAGTCTGTGACCTACAATATAACAGAACTTATAACAGAATTAGGGACAAAGTGGACCATGACAAAACGGGACAAAATGGACCATATTTTATTGACAAAACGGACTATTGTCGGAACAAAACGGACCATTATGATATATAGTTTATATTATTAGATAATAAAGATATTGATGTTTTCAATAAAATGCAATTCTTGGGTAATAGTGTTGTTGTTTGTTATTTCATTGAGTCTGATTGACAACTTAATTTTTTAATCAACAACAAACTGATGACAAAGTCAATTATTGATAATTAGTAGAGGCTAATTGATCAAGATTGTAATTTTTTTTTCATTAGTATAACTGTGAGTATTAGTAATTATATCAGGAAGTACACGTTTGTGATCATAAATCCTTTTCCAGAGTTATATGTGGCGGGCAGTATATAGAAAGGAACCAGTGCTAGACTTTATTATGAGCAACTTCAAATTTAATCACTTTCAGGCAAATTCTCCGGTACCAATTAAGGTGTTAGCTCAAGGAAACACAGAGGAGGACAATAAATAGCATTCGATAGGACAATATTTGTTGTTGTTTTTTACGAGTCCGTACATGAAATATCACAGTTATCACATTTAATTTTGGTGACAAACAACACACTAACAACACGCAAGCAGTTAATCACAATTGAGACCATTATAATTACAGTTGAACCACAATTTAAATGATACCAAACATATGATGTAATTACTCAAATACTTAATAATAATAATAATGTTTTTTTTTTTCTTTAAAATCGTAAATGTCATACTTTATTCTTTTGGTCCTTTTTGTCCTGACGGTGGTCCATTTTGTCTCGAATGATGGTCCGTTTTGTCTCGAATGATGGTCCGTTTTGTCCCAAAATATGGTCTGTTTTGTCGGAAGTATGGTCCATTTTGTCATGGTCCATTTCGTCTTATGGTTCGTTTTGTCCCAACACCCTTATAACGGAGCTAATGTTCTCTAGTCTTAAATACATGTATGTAGCTTACAAGGCATTATTTACTCATACATGAACATGTTTCAACGGTTGAGTGGTTTAAGATGATGATTTCATATCACTGCAGCCTCACACTGTTTTAGTTTTTATGTCAGTTTGAACAGAACTAACAACCATGACATAAATCTTTGGCAGTTTTTTATGGAGGATGGTACATTCATGAAGAATGGGTTGGTGATCTGTCTATCTATCAAGGAATTGATGGCTTCATATGTGTGATATATATTATAGATTTTTGATACCCCCTGAATCTCTTCAGTCTGATAAATACACTATATTTGCACTGCTACCATTAAAATGAGAATGCAGGCTCTTGTTTATACAAAGCAGAAGTGCTGACAGTATATCTATTGAATAAAAATACATTTGTAACTTGCAATTTTTATCACTAATTCTAAAATGTGTATGATTTACGCAACTCATTGCGCAATTAAAGGCCCAAATGCACTTGACACAAGTGCAATGCATATGGATTGACATTATTATCATCAACTGTGTTTTGAAGCTTCAGCAAGAGTGAAAGTTGATCTCCCTTCCATGTGCAGCTAGCTAGGCTTCAATAGGGCCGATCTAAAACAATATTATTCTATCATATCATGATTCACCACACTTATGTTTATATTTTAGCTGCTATACTTCAACAAAGTAAACCAACTATGATATCAATGGCTGGTGGGATGCCCAATGTTGGAACTTTTCCTATTGAATCTGCCTCCTTTAAACTCAGGTATCGTATTTCTGGATTTGTTCATACAATAATGACTTGAAGACTGAATTCTACCAGGATTTGATAATCACATGACACATACCATTGTTAATTTTTGTGAAAAACATACTTAAAAAATTCATGTTCTGTAACATTTAGATGGCAGGTATTATTTACATTACATAATTTATATTAATATTATTAGTACTATTATTATAATTATTATTATTATATGGGTATTATAAAGCTCTGATTCTATTTATTTAGATTAGGAACTTCTGTATTTCCATCAATACATCATTGGGATAAAAATTTGAAATCAAACTACACTAGGGTACAAAAGTTTCTTGACACATGTTCATTTTTTATATTTTACAATATATTTAGATATACTTCACATGTTGTTGTTAGTTGCTCAGCTTATGTACATTTCAACATGAACACTCGATTATGGTTTCTCATCCTCCCTTTTTGTCAAAATGTAGTTTTTAATGAAAAATGACTTTAATTCATAATTATTAAATTCTATACAAAAGTTAAGTTTTCAGTGAAAATATAAAAAAATATGTGTAAAGAAATTTTGGACCCCAGTGTATTTTTTGAAGAACTGCTTTTAATACTTATCACAACATGACTATATATTAAAAAAAAACTCAAGACATTCCAGTATGAGATTTCCTGTTGAAAACATGTAATTTACTTATAAATTTTATTTCATTAAATTGACTTTATATTTTAATTTTATTAGTGATGGAACCATGTTGGAAATGGACAGTTCTAAGATGAAACAAGCTCTACAGTATACACCAACACCAGGGTAAGACTTTTTATTGATGAACTTAAATAGACTAGAGTAGTACAACTTCTACTAGGCTAGGAAGTATGAGGTACAGGTAAAATACAGCTATCATGTTCTCTTGTCTTTAAGCTAGCTTTTATGGGGACATGGTGTCTGCTTACAACACAGTTTGTGAGTTTGCTTCCAGCTCTGACTATAGGTTTTAAAAGCATTACAAATAGTGACCAAATTAAAATATCCATTATGAAATGTTTGCTCACACTTAGATTGTTCCACAGACATTCAAGCTCTTTATTTTCATGAGGTTACAAATATATCATCTTATAGAGTAGCCAATTGAGCTCAAGCCCATTACTTTAGGTGTTCAAGTAAAGATTAACTAATTTATTTGATTGTATGTATATTTTAGATAATGAATCTATATGTCAAGTCTTGTGTTGCCTTGTAACTATTTCATACTTGAAAAAAATATCCCCCTTTACTTCATAGGACACTTTGCTTTTATATTTCAGTGTTCCAGAATTAGTTAAATGGATAAAAAATTTGCAAGAATGTGAACATAAACCACAATATACTGATTGGGATTTATTAGTTACAAATGGAAGCCAAGATGCTATCTGCAAGGTTAGAGTCTGTTTTAACTAAATTAATTAATCAATTAATTGCTGATATAAATGTGTTAATTACATTATACCTGAAATATTACATGTACCCATTTGTCTCAATCTTCCAGCTAACTTGTGTATAATAAGGAACAACATAATAATCATGATAGAAAACAGAAAATGAATTAACTTCATCTGGACCTCAAATACATGGTTCTTTACTTGCAGTACCAACACATTCTTACTGTTATGATGGACCTTATTTGTACACAGAACAATAGGATTGATTTTGAGTCTTGTGTTTTTACCAATAATGTGTAAAATATGTTGAGTATACCTTGGCAGTGCAGGTGAAAAAATCCATTAATTTTAGATCCAGATTACATCTATTTGAAAGATTAATTATCATATCCATACTTGTAACATTATTGTTATGATGAAATAAATCATATTTCAGTAGCTTTGTTCAATATTGCTTTATATGAATTATCCAATGATATGTTATCATATGTTATGTTTAAGTGCTTTTAAACATGTATTCAATATGAAAAGAGCGCTATACAAATGCGGTATATAATAATGATAATCATTTCTGTATTTTTGAAAAAAAATATGAGAAGACATTCCACAGACTTGAAGCATGTTTTTATGTTTTGATGAAAATGTTGATTGTGTTTAATTTCACAGTTTCTGCTTTCTAGTGTTTTGAAGCAATGGTATCACCTGGAGACAAAGTATTAATTGAAACACCTTCATACCCTGGAACATTAGCTATTGTAAGTTTGTTGACTTTTTCAATGGTTGGGGTATAATTTGCCATGATTTTTTATTGAACTTCTCCACCAGGCTCTATTTCACTTACAATAAACAAATCAAGACCAGCTTGATCATTATGTTTTTATTTCTTATGTTTCAAATCGTAAATGTAAACAGAAATCAAGTTAAAATGAAAAAAAAATCTAATGTGCTTGAAATTCTGACATTGTACCACTTAACCAGGGCACTGACTCATTATTAGTAAACAGATTTGTCTCCTAAAAGTTAACTGAAATAAAATCATCAGTATCAACTTGTCAGAACTGAAAACTAAAGAACTCCTGTTATTCATGGTTTTGATCATTCACTTTTATTAGCTGGATTTAAAAAATTCGACTCACAGTTTGGCAAAACACCGGCTGGCGGCGGACGTCCAGTGTCTTTAACAATTGCGTTTAAGTTTTAAATTAAGCATATATTTCTGCCATTTATTGTCAGATCTTTATGAAACTTAATACAATGTAAACATTCCATGTGATGAACAGGATTAGAAAAAAAACACAACTCTACCTGCCTTTAATATGGATTATTTCCCTTTGTAATTTTCACGTTAAAGTATTTAAATCTGGCTTTAATGTGGTTTCCACATAACATTTCTTGTTTAACGAAGATTAGAGTGGTTTGTTTATCTATGAATTATAATTGTTTTGTTTTCTAGACTGAACCTGATGTTCATATTTTTTTAGAACTGTGACAGGTTCTTTTACATAAAAGTTGCTGAAATCATAGACTTACGAAATTTCAGGATTTTTAAAAAAAATTGAACTTGCTCCCATGTTTGTTTATTTCAATCACATTTCACTGAGAATGGGACAATTTTAGTATAAAATCAATGTACAGTGTATGATGGTTGAAGAATTTATAATATTATACTTTTATATTACCCAGGTAAAACCAATGGATTGTGATCTTATACCAGTCAAGTCAGATAAAAATGGCCTTGACCCCAGTGACCTTGAAACTATAATGTCAAGATGGGACAGTACACCTACTAGTCATAGTGATATACCTAAAGTATTATACCTTATACCTAATGGAGGTAACCCTACTGGCCATGGTCTAACAGAAGAAAGAAAATCTAAGATATATAAGATAGCACAGAAATACGATCTCATGATACTTGAAGATGATCCTTATTATTATTTACAATTTTCAAAGGTACAAGGTATTTATTTTTGTAAATTTTTTAAGTTAGAGTCTGTTAATAGCTTTCTTATATATTTTTTAATTTTTGAAAATCTGTTGAAGTCAATCAATCAATCAATTAAATCAGGAATTATTTGTCATCTGCTGCTGGGGTAGGCAGCAGGCGGCTAGATCTTTAGATATCTGATCTCCACAAAACCCTGTTTAGAGAATCATGTTTATGCAGGTTGTATGTGTTCACATTGCCTTCATGCTGTCTGACCAAGACTTTCTTGGATGCCCACATTTTTCGGAGGTACAATTATGTTATACATTGATTTATGTTATACACTTAGACAATGTCTGGAAGGATTTCAATGTCATGTTAATTAATGGACTCTCCATGTATAGAGGAATAAAATTACACTTTTTTGTTAAGTATGTGTTACTTTTAAAAATCTTTATTCTAATATTGTAAATTTGTACTTTACAAATGAGATTTAATGAGTGCTGAAATGTTAGTGCACACTAGTTAGACTATATTGTTGTATGAAGGAAAGATTCCTGTAATCCTGACACAGATTAGAAATAAAAATATACAATGTTTTTATTTACAGCCGTATGTACCAAGTTTGTTATCACGAGACATTGATGGAAGAGTTGTTAGATTTGATTCTTTTTCTAAACTTATATCATCAGGGTAGGTAACTCTGTATTGTATATTATTATTATTATTGTATACCACATTTGTATAGCGCTCTTTTCATATTAAATATATATGTTAAAAAGCGCTTTATAATATCATTGCTATGACAGATCTACTTAATGTATCAACATTAAACACTTTAATACTGCTAATACTCATATCAATAATAATGCATAAAACTTGCGCTAGAAATAGACACTTACTTACATTATAGTCTTTGAATGCATACAAAGTTTTGCTCTATAATTTTTTTTCAATTTATGCCACTGCTATCAAATTGCAGCTTTTTTATCAAGTTATATGATTCAGTATGTTAACATTTCTCCCTCAGACATAGCTGGTTACTTTAAATCAATTGGACACATATGTTCAATTGTAATGCTATTATAAAAGTACAAGGTTGTAGCAGGGTTATAATGCAGCTTCTTTACCCCATTACCTTTATGCTGGCTTTTATTCTGACATGTAACACTAACAGTGCTTGTGTACATGTATGACCCTAAAGGTTGTGGATTTGAACCCAGCTGATGCCATTGATTTTAATTGGTAACAATACTCTTGGACATATAAAATAGAAGTAGAATTATTATTAATCTATGAAATAATCATAATGGTAAACATAGTAAATTACCATGTTAAATTTACACCATTGATTGCACTATCTACATATTTACCATACATGTACATATATTTACAGTATGAGAATTGGTTGTGTCACTGGTCCTAAACCTATCACAGATAGAATTAGTTTACATATGCAATGTTCTGTCATGCATTCTAGTGCTTTATCACAGGTAACTGGTTCATCTTGTATGATAGGTTTGTAAGATGTTTATTTGAAGACTTGATATTGTAATATAATGTAACAAAAGTTAACCTTGGATGGTGGGGAAAGATGCAATACTTTTATATAAACATGAAACCCCTTTGCAATCTGACTAGAACTTGCTGCTGATAGATCTAATATAATTGATATGTTTTGGGGAGCTTGATGTTGTAATAATAAAAGAGTATATTGAATAGTGGGAAAATAATTTTCATATAGACAGAAAAACATTCACAACCTGACTGGAAATTTTGATCTATTTTGTGATTGATCTGAAACCATATTGTAATAAATTTTATTATACCCCACTGGAATTTCCCTACGCTAAAGTCCTATACCGGAGCAGGTGTTATTTTGTTCGATCACATTGTTATATTACCCGCTATCTAAGGGAGACCACTTACGTAATATTAGAAGATAAATGATGTCATCTTCGAGTAAAAATGACGTTACGTTCTACAGGCCTCCTAGTGAAACCTTTAAAAACCTTTAATTTCAGAGCAAATCTTTAAAACCTTTACATTTCCCAAGAAAACCTTTATAACGCCAAAATAGCCTGTAATTCAAACATAGTTTCAGAAGTGGATGACATTATATATGTGTGCTTAGCGAGTCCCGATTCTCAGCAAAAGTTCGAGATCCCTCTCTTCAATGTTTTCAAACCACGGTTTGAAGACAGCACCTTGGTTGATATTATTTTGCTCCGGTTAATAATCTGTACTGTCACCCTCACTGCCATGTGTTATTTATATAATATCATTAATATTTGGTTTGGAGGAATATACACTTTGAATATTAAACAATCATATATACCATTTCAACAAACAGTCAAGTAAATGTGTTTCAAACATGTACATATAGATAATTAAAATTTGATTTATTAAATATAGTCACTTTGTCTCTTACATTGACATGAATGCAAGGACAAAAACATTGAGATTGTAACAAAAAGCATATTGACCATCAGATAATGATATTCATACTATTTTGTCAGTCATGCTTAACCTGGGTTTAGCCTTAAATATCTATATCTAAATATCCTTACATTGGGTATCTGATATGTAGCTGAAAGTGTTTATTCTTTGATGAATGCCTACAAGAACTTGTTTTGATAGATATGTTTCATATTTCAGATGGTATTACTTGAGGTATTAAAGAATTGGGGTGAAGATGGTTTCTTTAAACATGTTGATAAAGTAACACAATTTTATAAACAAAGAAAAGGTCAATGTATAAAAGCTGCTGAAAAACATTTAAATGGTTTGTATTGATATTGGTTAAATTAAAGTATTTTTACTCCTTTAAAAAAGGGTCATACTATGTACACACGCGCTGCAGGGCATTGGCTTGATGTGACCTCTCTTAAGTCAATAAGTTTGTTATTTTATTTCTAAGTCAAATTTTGTTGGAGCATTCTACTGCTTCAGTGAGATCAACTATTAAAAAGTAGGAAGTAATTTATTATGACAATTTATTGATTTCTATGTATTTGTGCAGTTCATCATATAAGTGTTATGGTAGCTTTTCTTGCTGACCACTAGATGTGTGTTAACTTTTTTAGTTGAATAGACCAGTCTCTTTGTTTATTTTTGTTTTTGTTGGGTTTACCGCCGTAGCAACACATTGTACAGGTCATATAACGGCAATCAGTCAACTTACTCACTTTTCCTTGAAAGGCTAAATCTATGGATTTAGCTGTTAACCAACTATTAGTGCATACTTTCGTCAGTGATTGACAACTATCCTACATAATTAAAAATCATTGGTAGGAGGGAGATATTGTAAGAGGAGAATGGCTGTAAAAATAATTTCATGACCAAGCTCCACTACAGTATGCCCCGCCCAGGAATCGAACCCTTGATCAGTAGACTTACATGCTACCAATGTAGCTAGCTGGGTGGCTGACTCTTTGTAACAACTAAGTCACAATTTTGTCTCCTGCTCAAATATATATGATTGACACTTGAATAGTGTTACTGTCATATTTTATGACACAGGTATACAATATTTACCCTATGTCGCTGTCTTAGTACATTTTTGTAAGCTTTTATGTATATCTAGAATGTATTTTAATTTTTTTGTTATCTAGGTCTGGCTGAATGGTCAGAGCCCTCTGGTGGAATGTTTTTGTGGTTAAAGCTAAATGTACCGGATACATTTGAATTGATTACAGTAAAAGCAAGAGAAAGAGAAGTATTATTTGTACCAGGCAATGCATTTCAAATAGATGGTTCTAAACCTAGTCAATATGTCAGGGCTTCTTACTCAACATGTTCTGAGGAACAAATGGATTTGGTAAAAAATCATTCACTTATATGTCATCTTAAGTTGACTATTACCTGATTCCTTATATAAATGTTGTTTTTTTGGGGTTTTTTTCCGGAATTCTGATAAAAATTTCTGCAATAGCAAGCTTTTGACCTGTTTCAACTGTTTTATGGGCATGCTCTGAACTCACACTATGACACTTGCTACTGTACTGCTAAAAGGGGAAGTAACTGCTGCAGGGAGTTTGAGCTTTATCAGATTCTTTCGAATGCATCAAGCGTCTATTGATCTTGATCATAGTACCAGATGTTATCTTTAATATATTTTCAAAACTATTTTCTTATGCCTTTTCACTGCAAGTACTGTTAAAATAGTAATTAGTCAGGTAATTGACAGTTATTTCATATGTGACTTGGGATAGGTTAAACAATAGTCTCTCAATGTCAGGCCTAGTGTTTTGAACTGTTGTCCTGGGCCTATGGCCTTCGGTTACACCACAAAACACTATCCCTTCCACCTGGGGCCAACAGTTTGGCTGTCCTAAAATCACAAATGGAATACCTGTACATATAATACTAAATACTGTATTTAAATCTTATGCTTAACATTTGCTTGATCTAGGGCAGGTGCCATAGAAGTCTATGAAAAATAATTATGATAAATTTGCATTATATTCCTTTCTCATTAAAATGTAATTATTGCAATCCCATAGATATTTAAAATAAATTAGAACATTTCAGTAAGAAATATAGACTTCTTGCTGCATGATACTACTCTTCAGTTTATCTTTTTTTATATATTTTTTCATCTCTTAATCACTTTCATTTTCATTTAAACTTGTTTTTTCCTAATTATGCATATGATTGTGAAGCGCTTTTGAACATATATTCAATATGGAAAGAGCGCTATACAAATGCGGTATATACATGATAATAGTTATAAATAAATGTATATGCATAAGAAATATTTCCCAATCAAGGCCTCAACAGTTTACTAATAGACAATCTATGTAAAATTTACATGAAACTTGTCAAACATTATGTGGTGTACTATGCTACTTATTCTGGCAAACAATGTTATGAATTATTACAGTCTTGGGGATTTTTTTGGAGTTATGCCCCTTTATACATTTTGCTTAATGATAAAATTTGTTCTAATTGAAATATCTTTAGTACTAATGTAAGTAGGTATGCATATTCATTGATACTACATCTACTTAACTATAAAGGGAAATTACCATGGGTGTATATTTTTAGTGTTATGCCCCTTTATATTTTGTAATTTTTGTTTGACAAATTTGTTTCCTTTGGAAAAGTCAGTCTTTTCTTGACTTTTTGTGAGTAGTTGTCCAGTGGTAGGATGTGCACTTAGGGATCGAGATGTCAAGGGTTCCATCCCCACTAGGGACACTGCTAATTTCCTTGAGCAAGAAATTATTCTACAATTGTTCCACTCCACCCAGGTGAAAATGGGTACTGCTAGGGATTGCCTGCCTGAGGGGATTTCAATTATCAGATCAGGAGTTATAGTACAAGATTGCAAAGTTGGCTGAACATGAATATGAAAGCAGACTTTAAACTGTACTTTAACTTTTTTTTAACTTAAACACTTGTTTAAAAATAAGCCTTGCCATGAAAAAAAACCACTCCGAAAATTGGAGCTTGCTGTCCTTGCACTGCTCTTGTTTAACATTAACAGACACTGCATTCAATTACTTGTTTGTTTCTATAGAAGTAAAGTATTATATTAAGTTGCTTATGTACTTTATGGTTATTATTTCAGGCATTCTCAAGGTTAGCTAGTCTCATCAGAGAGGAACAAAACAGATAGTATACAACACAATGTTTGTACTGTAAACAAATTGTTAAGACTTTTATGTTGAAGACTGGTTTTACTTGGGACTTGATTTTATATTTACATCTGAATGTGATATTTGTTATATTTTAACTATGAAGTCTGTAGTTTGTAAATACTCAGGAAAAATATATTATTTTTTAGAAAATCAAAATTTGAAAGTTGGACTGAAATACCTATACCTATACATGTATGTTTAAAAGTTATATGTACAATTTGCTTTTTGAGGCTATCCATTATGACAGACTGAATAGTGTGTTTATAGAAGACACTTTTAAGTGAGGCTGTTAATAAAAAGAAGTTTTAATATTTATGTAATATGTATCATATTTTGTTTTGAATGATATATTGTTTTGTACATGTATTGATAAATGTATCATTAAAATGATGATAATTGCTGAAGCCCTCAAACTTATTTTTATCCAGCAAATTGGTCTGTATGCATTCATTAACAGTAATGAACCAAAACCTGATTACTGTATAGAACAGGCCTACTACATCTAGTGGTTAATGCTACATTATATGACAATGCACTAGTGATCACTAATCATAAGATAAGTCTGGTGTTTACATAAGAGAAATAAGTTTGATATAAGTTTAAAATCTAGTCCAGAAATCAGTGTGGTGTTTCAAAAAGCAAGAAACATATCATAATTGATTGATACTGGTAGATTCATGAAGTAGATTAAAATTAGTGATTAAAATTTAATAAAACATGGTGTAACTTCCTTTATCTCCAAACCAAACGGTATTGTTTTACATCTAAAGTACCACATAAAGCTTCTCTTCTTATTTACAATTGATTCAGCTTTTCTGATCACATGGCTGCTCTGATATACCCTGATTGAAGTATGTTTTCATATACATGTGCAAGTTCAACTGACTAATTAATATTGTTTGATATTCTCTTGCTATAGAAATAACAATAGAAACAGACTCTCTTAGAATCAACATCAACAGATTCAACATTTCTTGCTCAAACTAATCAGCAGTTCTCTTGATGAGATTAACTCCAGGAACTTTTTGATTCCTTTAAGTGTTAAGATTTCTGTTTTTATTTCTAAGGCATGATGACTACAAATAGATATAAATACCAAAATTTGTTTTTACAATTACGAAAATATCAGCAAATGAAATAGTTGACTAAAGTATTGTACATAAAATTTAATTATGATAAAAAATGAATTTAGCAAAATTTGATAAATGAAAACCCAATACTGTTCCCCATGTCTAATACACTCAACCTAAGTTTTTGTAGTACATACATGTTATTGTCGTACATACATGTAAAATGATGTAATTGTAGTACATACATGTAATTGTCGTACATACATGTAATTGTCGTACACACATTTAATTGTCGTACACACATGTAATTGTCGTACACACATGTAATTGTTGTACACACATGTAATTGTCATACACACATGTAATTGTAGTACACACATGTAATTGTCGCACATACATGTATTTGTAGTACATTCATGGTAATTGTAGTACACACATGTAATTGTCGTACACACATTTAATTGTAGTACATACATGTAATTGTCGTACATACATGTAATTGTAGTACACACATGAAATTGTAGTACATACGTGTAATTGTAGTACACACATGTAATTGTAGTGCATACATGTAATTGCAGTACATACATGTAATTGTCGTACACACATGTAATTGTCGTACACACATGTAATCGTAGTACACACATGTAATTGTCGTACACACATGTAATCGTAGTACACACATGTAATCGTAGTACACACGTGTATTCGTCGTACACACATGTTATTGTCGTACACACATGTAATTGTAGTACACACATGTAATCGTCGTACACACATGTTATTGTCGTACACGCATGTAATCGTCGTACACACGTGTTATTGTCGTACACACATGTAATTGTAGTACACACATGTAATCGTCATTCACACGTGTTATTGTCATACACACATGTAATTGTAGTACACACATGTAATCGTCGTACACACATGTTATTGTCGTACACACATGTAATTATAGTACACACATGTAATCGTCGTACACACATGTTATTGTCGTACACACATGTAATTATAGTACACACATGTAATCGTCGTACACACATGTTATTCACTCATTTCCAATAAGAATGCACCAATTGCGTTTCCGCTTGTCGTCGCTGTATCGAGAGCTTACACATTATAACAAAAGTAGAAAGTGTAAGTCATTTATCTTACATATACCTAAGGATGTTGGAACAGTATATAATTCTTTTAATTATGCGCGTATGTTTTTGAAAATAAAAATTTAATGTTACGTTTTGTAAGGTTCGCTACTGTCGTCGGTGCAGTTTCATTAATTCAACGATATGTTGTGTGATAATCAACACATACCTGCATGTTAATGTGTGATAATTTGTAAGTATGGACATGTGTTACTTGGAAATTACCGGCCATTGTGTTTGCAAGCCGACTTTTGCCAACTTATTGAGCTTTAATAGAGTGTCGCCAAAATTATGTGTTTTACGCCTCAATCACTGTCGTAGCATAATATGAAATAGAATGAAGTTTAAATCAGGTACTTATAATGCTTAGAACAACATCTGGTCTTAATTGAAACAAAATATACAACTTTTCTGCCATATAAGGACATTTCATCACGGTATCATGATTTTTGTCATTTTTTTTTTTCGCGCAATTTTAAGAGTGCAAGGATCGTTACAATCTTTATATGTAACATGCTATAAACAACCGTAATATTCGTCATTCACAATAACATAAATCTCATTTGAATGTATTTATTAACAATAAAGTTCATTTATTTACGCTTACATCATTAATTATCAATTAGCAAAGTCGTTTTGTAAGGTTCGTTTCGTAAGGTTCGTTGTAACATACACTTGATTGAATTTTAATTGAATAAGCAAGGTTGACATGTGCTTTATTTACGTCAGTTTTAGTGCATATGATATCATTTTCTCTCAAAATATCTACCACGCCAAGTTTTTATGTAAACCCTGAATAAGAATCGTATAGTTCTAGAAAGCTTAATAGCTGTTGTAACCAGTGGCAAGATATAACTCTTTACGTTATTGAAACAAACTATGTTTTCGTATAAAATGAGTGACTTTGAATATTTTAACATAATAATTTACCTTAAACTTCGAAATACCAATAGCTTTAATCATAAAATGCTACGAAACTCGATGTCAAGTTCGTTACCTTCGATAACGAACCTTACTTAATTAAAAAGATGAATGGTTATGAATAAAATATTATTCAATAAAATGCTTAGTTTAACAGGGTGTACTTACTTGGACCTGCAAACAAGTTATAACTTTTAAGTGTTTGAGAATGCAACAGTAAAGGATGTATAAACAACTGACAGACTATGAGTAGGGTCTTACTCCCTTCCTACTATAAGGGATTATATTATCTATAGCTATTACACAAATGAAAATCAAAATGTGCTAATGTATGAGTCAGTCTTAGATATTTATATAATGCGCCATATTTTGAGTCGGTATATATGTATTCATTGGCTATGGTCAATGAAAATATGAGTAAGGTTCGTTACCAGTGGTAACGAACTTTACTAAATGTTTGTTCATTTTCTGAACATTTCTTTCAACAAAAGACAAACAATTTTGACATAAATTTATTGTTTTCAATTATAAATGCAAGTACACTGCTGACATTCATAGATATAGTTATACCAAGTATCAAGTAACTGGTTCCTTTACTCAAGAAAGTGTAGTACTACACAGACAGCTCAACATCACAAAAAAAAAGAAAAAAAAACATTCCGAGTTGTGGCTTATCATGAAGATATGTATGGTAGTTGAAGTTTTAAATTGTCTTTTAACTATGATATATTAGTTGAATAAATATTTCAAGCATGCAAGATTTCATTTTACCGTGTAAATTTTGAATTACTTTGCTTAAACAAGTACAAAATCAATGTAAGGTTCGTAACGAAATCATCTTAACAGTTGATAAGCTAGTTTCAGTCAATGGCGTATGTTTTAGCGATATTTAGATTCTATCTGTCACTCGATATTATTATGCAAGTGTCAACAATCAAATATTTAAACTAGGTCTATCAAATGTCATATATATTGAATTCCACAAAAACGTTCTAATAAAAAGTACAATTATTCAATGCCATTGCTACATGTGCTATACCGTTGAAGTTTAATATTGTGTTTTAACAGTTATATGTTAGTTAACTACATGTTTCATGCATACAACATTTTTTTAAACGTGTAAAGTTTGAGTTACTTGGCTAAAACAAGTCCAATGTAAGGTTCGTAACGAGATCGCCATTGCAGTCAGTTGATCGGCTAATTTCTGCCAATGATGTATACATTGAGTTATACTTAGATTGCACATATCACTCAATACTTTAATGCATCTGTTTGAATATAAACTAAGTGAATAATCTCCTATTAGTATTTGCAATAGACATAAATACCATGAATGTTTAAATAAAGTTTGGTGTTCCTGTTCTAACAATATTTTTTGTATTATCTGTCAATGCTGATGGAGAATAATATAGGTACTACAATGTTTAGCATACCCGTTTGAATTTGGGTTATATTTACTCTAAAGTTTTTTATTATTATTCAATTCCTAGCTTACAAGTTAGTCGAGTAAATTAATTTGTTGTATGGGGTATCCTTATTAACGAACCTTAACCTAGCAGTTCAAGAGATTTTAAATGATGATTTTTAAATTGTCATATCTAAAAATTCCTTTGAATGATGATGGAAATATTTGACAAACGTCAACTAGACTCGTCGAACAAAGGAAAAATGAACTATTTGTGATTCAACTAAACAATTCATTTTTCAACATTTTCAAAAAGTAGTTGGCGCTTTCTTATTGAAAATGAGTGTATTGTCATACACACATGTAATTATAGTACACACATGTAATTGTAGTACATACATGTAATTGTAGTAAGCACATGTAATTGTTGTACATACATGTACATGTACTATCATTAATATTCTAAACCTTAACAGTCATCAGTTAGCTATGATACTTCAAACAAGAAATACCTTTAAATAGATAATTGGTGTTATGTTTATAGTCATATCGCCTTGTACAAGACCCTGGTCTGATCTATACACTTAACAAAACTTATAAGTATACATGTATATTTGGGCTCGTACCTAAGTAAGTATTTGTCCGATTTAAGTCAAATTTTCAACAAATATAGTTTAAAAACGAATTATTATTATTATACTTATTTCATTACATAAAACAAAAGATTTAAAGAGATATAACACAAACATAACAGTGTGTGAAAATATCAAAGTAACAAAATTAGGATTGAGATTTGCGTGACTACGTGAATTTAATAAAATAATAGTGGAATCCGGATACACTTGTCATCGATTCTCTCTCTATTAACAAGTGTGGCCTCCATGGCTGTGAAAAACCGCTTGGCATCGCGTTATAATGGATCTCACATACTGATATACCTGCCCACTCGCGGACAATGCTTCCCCGTGGCTTAGCTAGGGTTTGGGCTGTAACACCACGGTGTATACAGCGGTTCAATTTTCCCATACGTGTTCTTTTATGTTTGGCTGCACATTTCGGGTGTATGCACATCAGCGTAATGTTGTTATTCTGATGGCGCTCTTGCGGTGCAGTATGGCGCATCATCCATTTTAACAACCAATAGCTATTCCTCGCTGTTCTATCGTTAGCCGGCCCATTTTGTGTTTTTTGGATGTGTGGGTCGTAATACTGTCCACAGCGACTATGTGCAATTTTGTTACGCACCAAGCACGATTTCCTGATGCATTTAATTAATTTCATCGATTCACAGTCCAATACGCTGGTTAGGTGACTTTCGAAAAAATGACTACGCAGTAATAATTCAATTTGATAATACAGTCAATAGCAGATGTACAAAATTTCGTTAAAATACTGGGTAATAAAAAGTTATTAGCAATTGAAGTACATGTATGTATACTTATACGTTTTGTTAAGTGTACTTGAATACGCAGTGACCGGGTTAGGGTAGCCAGTAGACAAACCATCGATAATGTACAGAGGGGAGCAGTCCACTAATTCTGTAACAATTTCAACACTAGGAAGCCAGGGTGCATCTCTAATATGCTATCTAACCTAGGCTTGAAATCGCTAGAAATTTGACTTAGATATGCAAGGCTGATGATGTTGTACAAGATAAGACCAAAATATGTTGTTTTATACACTGAAAATTTTACTTCATATGTAAATCATATAAGTATGTTAAATTCAAAATGAATAAAACAATTTGGTTTATATGTAGACATTTTGTATTGTAAATTTTTGGGCTTAATACCAAAACAGACATTGTGACCAATTATTGTGACTGTCAAATCTTAAAATAACGTAACATAACTTGGCAATATGCCAATATGCATTGATGCATGTTTTAAAGCATTTTTAAGATATTATGAATACATGCTTAAGATGTAATTTTAGTGCGTACCCACAGTCAAACCTGTATATAACATCCTATTAGCAACTACCTAAAAGTGACATCTATAGGCATGTAGCCACCATAACTAAGGTCGGATCGAAAGAAATTCTTTTTGAAGTTACAATACAAACTTTATCAATAAAGAACAAAAATGTATACATTTCACAGAGTTCCACACTGTAATAATAATATGTATGATTTAATATTTAGACGTAACCTGACCCATCTTATCCAGAGCCATGCTTTATAAATGGTTGCATTAGGATAAAGAAAAAGGAAGAGTCCAACGTTGAATGTTAAAAACATTGCCGGGCTATGTAAAGTTGACTGTAAATACATGCTTGTTTGTACAAATGCATTTTCAATTATGATTTATGCATTAAACCTGAAGGGGTTTTTTTTAATTCGATACTGCACGTTTGGTTGGGATTACTTATTTGATTGTATATCTTTATGGGCATACACCAATTAGTCAATACCAACTGTTATTTTGATAATACTACTGAACAAAGTAATGTCTACCGCTTTCTCTATAAAGATGTTCTTCTTTTTCCGTCCATGCACAGGAAATCATTTGAACCATTGACAAAAAACGGCTGACAGTGTATGACAGAAAATATGATAAATGTGCTTAAAATCTAGTTTGGGTCTGAGTAAATGCAAAACTTATACATTTGTTTTTAATTTTCAGAACGACACCGCAACATAGACAAAATGTGAACAGGAATTACACCCTATTTCTAATGTCTTCATTTCGAAGGGAAATGAATGCAGATTTCACAATTTTGATTATTTATCTTAAATGCCATCAACTTATTTAACCAATTATACTAGTTTTTTGGGATATTGACACATACGTTTTGTATTTATATGTTATAAATCTATATAAGGTGATATACATGTACTACTTAAAAAACAATTGTTCGGTTCATTAAAATTATTATGTCTGATATTGGTGCAGTATCAGTTTGGCTCGAGTCTGTTTAACAATAGAAATCTTATACAAATGGAAACACAATTATTTCCAGGTATTATAATAGACACAATACACACTGTTAGAAATGCACAATAAATATACATTGCAAAATAAAACGGAATAGAAAAGCATGTTACATGACACCTGTGCAAATTCATATGACATAACTACACACAATCAGGGGCGTACCTTGCCCAAAATAAATGTGTAGGCACAGGTAACCTAGGGGGTCCGTGGGCATGCTGCCCCGGAAATTATTTTAATTATACATGTCACCAGATGCATTCTAAAAGTATTTCATGTCATTTGTTAGCATTTTTACCTGTTATATGTAAAAAGAAACCACAACACTAACTCAGTCTTGTAGTTTATAGTCATACAGTGAACATCGTAACTAAACCAACAATAGTACTACATACACTTTTTTACATCACATTATGTTTATAACAATACCACTTTGCTGTCAACATTAAATTATTTGAGAACCCATAAAAATAGACCATTCTGCAACCAATATCATTGCGTGACCATGAACCACATGGTACAATCCATACTGCTTGTACCCCTTGCTCCAAACACCCTCAGCCTTCGATTTTTATTGCATTTTTGGCATTTTTAGTCTTTTTTTGAATATTTAAAAAAATGTATAGGCACGTGCCTTGTGTGCCTATAGGAAGCTACGCCAATGACAATCAGATAGCATTTGATGAATATATATTGGTATATTTAATTTCCTGTTTATTTCAAATTGGGAACATTAGTGTTTTTTGGAAATAATTTGATGTGCATCCGTTAATACAGAATTTAAAAATACCCAACTTATTTCAGTAAGGCATTCGACATGGCCAACCACGAAAAGCTACTCTAAGTAGTAGCAAAACACGGTTGCAAAAAGCACCCTTTTTTGGGTCGAAAAACACCTTTTTTTAGTTTTTGATCCAAGGGAGAAAAATCTCGCTAATGTTGCGTTTAACTATCACGGAGTTGTCTTTCTTGTCTTAGATCTGATGTTGAAGGTTTGAACACGAGCTACGAGTTTTTTGAGTTGATATAAAAGTGGGTGGTCAACACGTGACGTTTGTTTAAAGCAGCACATTTAATGAGAAAGTATGTTATGAAAGTGTAATGTACAATTTTCCAGTCTCTCGTATGTGTCCACGCTAAAATGTGTCGTTGAAGCATGATTTGTGAACTATATCCTGCAAACTTATGTCTGTTTTTTTATACATTGTGAAATAAACGTACGACACTTTGTAAACTTTGATCTAGGTGAACTAATACTCCAGAAGCATTCATACTTTCTAGGACATGGTGAGTTAGTCAAAAGTACCACCTACATACATCATGACTACGGAAAAGAACTCATTCAAGTGGGTTCAACAATTCATCAACCCTAGCACATTATTTTTTTATATCATTCTAGTTTCCCCTCTCTAATGACGGTGTTTTTTTAAAAAAAATATCATACGATTTATACACCCTGTGACTTAATATGATGAAATCTGAGATAACAATAATTAACATTCTTTTAAATTCGTCGCTCGGGTAACCATACCCATTTAAAGTATGTAAATAGCTTGCCATAGATAAAAAATGTGAGACATAACGACCTCATTTGACCTAGTTATATACGTAAATTGTGAAATGGTCGTATCATTGAATTTTATGCGGTGGATGTTTAAAGCAGATTGTTGTCCATATTATAATATTGTTTTACAGAGTCTTTCATTCGACACTTGTCTTTTGCAATACAAAACATCCAAACTATGTTTTAATAGTTAGTAGAAAGCTTAGTACAAGTTGCTTGGGTATAGTTATTATACAATAGCATAGTAAGATTTCCTTATTTGGAAGTTGATCTTATCAATAGAGTAATTAACATTGAACCCGTTTTAACAAGTGTCTCATGACGCATCAACCAGGCTTTAATGTCATTCATCTGGCCTTCCAAAAATACAATGGCGTCCCTCAGTGTTGCAAACTATTTACCCGTCGTAAACAGGTTAAATGTGTGAAATACAAAATATAATGATAGTGTTATATCAATGCATCCTTGTACGTCATTCCTTCCAACTAGAACACGACTATGAGACATATCCCTTTCTAGTTCTCCACCCTGGTGATTGTAATTTAAAAAGTCATTCCACTTATACTATACAACCTCTGTTGAACAACACCCACTGGGAGTGACTAAAGTGTGTTGCTGTTCAGAGAATGTTGCTCTACAGAAGTTAAATTCAATTAGAATTAGGCCTAAAGAAAATATCAGAAGCTGTTGTTGTAGAGCGCCGCTCTGCAGACTTGTCATTGAAACATGACGAAATCTGAGATAGCATCAACATTCTTTTTCAAATAGTAACCCGAGTAACCATTGTCGTTCAGCTGATGTAAATAGCTTCTCACTGATAAATAATGACCTCATTTGATCTAGCAATATACCTATTCAATGGTGCAAGTTAAGTGCATGTATATTAATTAGTGTTTCTCTTCATGAGTGTATTCACCCGTAAAACTTAGTCAGCTGATAAATTTATAACCTAATGAAAATACATATGACTGCTCAGGAGGGGGGGTTATAAATAAATTTTCTTGTTATGTCAAATAGTCGCTAGTGTCCGATTGCTTTCAATACTGACTGGCAGATTCGAAGAATGTAAAAACGATGTACTCGCTGATACTAGTAAGCCCTGTCCCTGACGATGCGAATTATTTTATTAGTTTTATCACACCCTTAAAAGATTACAAAATATCGTTTCATACATTTGTCGAGTTGCGCAACATCCGGCTGTCCAACGGATTGAGACATTTCGTCAAACCAATCAAATGCATGCAAAACTTAAATCGACCAATCAAGTGCATGGTGCATAGAACTTCAAAAGTGAAGATGGTGCGTTCAAATGGTCATATTCTTTCATCGTTTGGGTAACTATACTCCCAAGTTCATTGATAACGAAATATGGGACAGTATAGTAACTTATAATGTCATAGTACTCAAGCTTACCTTTTATAGAAAATTGTGTATACGTTAAAAATAGTGGACAGTTTAGGTACACGTTATCATGTTGCAGTACTGGTGTATTGTCGTGAAAGGGAGATGTACTGCCTATCAAGACACGTTTCTATGAAAAACGTTTAAATTTTATCCGCAGTATGTGGAGTGGAGAAAGCAAGTCCAAATATATCGAACATTAGAGTTGATAGTCCACTCATTGTTATAGCTTCCGGAGATTCTCCACTCAGGATCTAGTATCATAATATTCGAGAGCGTTTAAGATAAAGGAGTCTAATTTATGACTCACGGCTATGTTTCAATCTAAAGGCCCCCCCCCCCCCCCGTCATTTCAGATTCTAACCATGTCAATGTGAAGCATACATTTTTGTCAAAATACAATTGAACGCATACTAGAGTGTTTACTATAGTATTATGAAAAGTGTCACGGCATATAAGTGTGTTATTTGGACTCCTTTACCTTAAATCTTATATACATATAGAAATGTATAATGACTATAAGAACGAAAAAAGGCTTTATATAAACTTTATTATACACACTGTTTATATTTGAGATACATATTTTATACTGACAAACACAAACGTGAAAAGTATGCCTATCCAATTCAAAGCACATATTTCCACACTATTGATATCAGTTTAGCATTCTTATTTTTTCTCTCTCTCAAATGGGAAAGAATCTCGAAACACACGCGATTGTTCGGAAGCAATCATTACTGTCATTGCTACGTCTCTTCATTAAGCATTTTTCGATGGTTGAGTGTCTTTCTTTTCTGACAAATCTGGAAGGTCATAGGCGTCTAGGACCTTATCAAACACAGCCTAGTAGCTATACCATCTGAGGACTATATCACTCGAAACACCAGACCATCCCGTACTTCACATGACATGGCATATAAACAGATCCAAACAAGCTCAGATTTCTATAAATTCTCCCTTTTCCCACGTACTATATTACACTGGAACTCCCTACCGGCCAACCTTGTTAACCTGAATGCAACCCAGTTCAGTCAGGCCGTAAGCCAGATTGAACATGTCTCTCCCTAGAAACCTGCTCTGTTTTAACCTGTTTTTAACAATACACACTGTATATTTCCGTTCTTTTATCTTTTCCCTCTTTTGTCATTGACGCATGAGAGTCTAAGTCCCTACCAAGGGTTTGATTTACTGGAAGATAGATAGAACAAAACGAGTTCTTGCTGCTCCAAGTATAGTTTGACCATATGTGTTCAGATGGCAAGAATTTAGAAATGGTGATTTATATCATAATATTGGTTTATGTTCAAAAATATTATAGTTGATTAGCTATCTTAAATGACCTCAATTCATTTTAAGGGATATACAGGCAAATGGCTGTGCCAAAAGTATAGGAACCAAGTTTCGTCTTTAAAACATTTGTCACTTATAACATTCAACCGAACGAATTAAAACATGCGGCATACACATTGTTGAAAACGAAAGTAGGATCCTGAAGGAATCACCAAGCTATTTGTAGATTTGTTTTATGTCTAATGTCAAGCTTAGGTTAATTCTGTTGGACTGTAGAAACATTGAATTCTAACCCCGGAAGAACTTGTTCTCATCACCTACGCTATTTTAACATATGCATTTATCAAATGAATAATTGTTACCAGGGAAATTCATATACATGTATATTATAATATTCTATGTATTGTAAGCCACTTGGCTAGGTTTCTATTCTATAGATATAGACTCGTTGGGTTGATGTTCAATTAATCTAGGTCTAATAAGATCTGACCACTTCGCTCATTTGTCAGGATGGGCGAAAGGAACAAAATAAAGGACAAAATCTGTTTATGTTGATAATAAGTTTTGTATTTTTATATGGATCTTGCATCTATGTATACATGTTAAGACGAATACATCTACACACCCTAACAGTACGGCTGGTCCACCGCGGCTCGGGACTATTTTATGAATTAAGTATATTTATAAAGAAAACGATTTGGGTGTTGAATAATGAATGGTATTTAAACGTTTGGAGGTATTTCTTACCGATGATGGTGAATGATTAGCAATACAAATGTATATACAAATGTTAAGTAGCTTTCTATACAAATATTGGGGTGTAGACTACAAATCGGTAGAACGAGCCTGATGGCAGTTGTGGACCAAGATTTTGAACCAGCCGCTCTTATATAGGGTGAAATGCTGGCAAATCCTGATTGACCAATCAAAATTAGCCAGCATTCTACAAACATTGTACAACTCACAAAATAGTTCCTACTTGAAACAGTGAAAATATGAAAACTTAACAATACACATGGCAGACAGTTAACTATAAGTGCAAATATATTAATAATCTTTATTTATTTATTTATTTATTGGAGTGAACGCCGTGTCAACACAATTTTAGGTCATTTTACTGCGTCAAGCGCACCTAACCTAGCTTCCCTGGACCATTGTCTATAACCAGTACTCACCTACCCTTCCACAAGGCCGGAAACTTCTCCATATTATCTAATCAATGGAGGAAAATCGACATTATTGTCAAATTTTCATGGAAGGGTATACATAACCTCCCCGGTGGGATTCGAACCCGCACCCCCTCGGGCACGAGTATCCAAATCCCGGCGCGCTACCTACATAACTGCGCTATCGACCCGGGTTAATAAATTTTACAATCGTCATAAATACGTAAAATAATAACTTTAACGCGCTACAAATAATAAATATAAGCAGATTTACTACGTAAAGTGGCTGATGAGCAAATCTTGCATCATCGTCAGCAAAGAGTTACAATGCTGTCAAGCTATTATCCTTAAAATATATGTGTATATCACACGGTACCTATTCAAATATCTTAGTAAAACATCATAGAACATATATATAACAAGAAAGCACATTATAAACATAAAATCTAGCATTCTACAAAGCTTTCTTACGCGCAAACTCCTCACAGTGATTGCGTCACGCTTTGCTACTTTTAATTTGATAAAGGGAGATAACCACTGCGGGGAGTTTGTCTTACGCAATGACGCGGTAATTACTATACGTGACGTCATCATGTATGCGTATGTATAATATTGACGAGAGAACTGTCCGCTTAGAATAAATAACAAACAAGTATCAGTATGTAGACATTATATCAACAATTTAACTATTCTATACTGTTATTATTATTCAATATGCTTCTTATACTCTATTAACATCGTATACTGGTCCGATTCTATAAATGATATGAACTCTAAATGTTCTATATGAAAATGATGAAATAATTATAGTATAGTTTTCGGATAGTTACAATTTCGGACATGTCAGACAGCCATTACATTACTTTATTAAAAACCATGCTTTTTGAAGCAATGTTTTTGTCTTATACAATTTTTTTGGACATTTACATTTTGCAAAATAATCAAAAGCGTAGATATATGCATAAACATACTTTTAAAAAGTTTGTGCACTATCTCTGAAGGTTTAGTTGAACTTGAAGCTATTTCACAAAGAAAACTTCTCGTTGGGATGTTGCTTGTTCTTATCTGAACCTTTTGAGGCAAGTGTGAGGTTGGTGCACATTATAACCTCTAGTTTTAAACCTCTGCTGGCAATAAGGGACTTTAGTCAGTTATTTCCCCTTGTATACTCTTCAAATAAGTAGTTCCTTTTAGTTGGATTACTCGGATTTTGCCCTTACCTTCTTATGTCAATTTTCCAAAATTAATCTTAAATAACTTTTTTTGTAAATCATTTATGTTGTTTGAAATTTTAGATAAGTATTTTTAAGGTAAAGAGCTATCTAAAATTTTTCACTTCTGTTAATATCTTAATTAACAAGAAAGATATTAGATGAAACATTTGTTATTGTGACTGTAAAATCGTTATATAAGGCCACTACTATTATATATATTGGTTTACAAAACCGGCGACCGTAAATTTCGTGAAAATGGAAAAAAAATGAGAAACACGAGTTTTTTTATTTTTTGTAGTTCCGACCGACCAAAATATCGACGAAAATGAAAAAAACTAGATCTAGAACGTTTTGGGAAAAAAGCAATAACTCTATTTTGAGAGTAAACAAAATAATAAAATGCCACAGGAAAATAATCGTCAAAACAAACTTTTTTTTTAAAGTAAATTTTTTGGCACTTGACCAAGAAGTTTTATAGAGTAATTCAATAATTTGATGTCTAAATATCAACATTTATCGCATTTAAACATAAATAAAAATGGAGCCAAACAGTCATGTTAACATACGTCATAAGCAATGATAAAGACACAAGCCTTTGATCCTTTGTTCATCTTAATCCAAGAAATTCTATCTAGTTTATATTTAATAACAAATTGAATACGTAAATGCAATGCTAGTTATCCACTTGTTAAACATGATACACCTTAAATTGATTTAGCATCAAACTCAGTTGAACAGTGACGTAGAATTTCCAAAAATGCTTGAAATCGTTGTTTAGCCGTGTATTCACAGCGTATCCAAAGTTCCAAACCGTTCCAAGTATATTTATAGAAGACATATATAAGCGTGCCCTGGTAATATGTAAAACCATTGAGTCTATTTTTAGAATTCCAGGAATAAGCGCGCTCTGGTAACGATATGTAAAACAAATAGGGACTATGAATCAGTAGGGCGTTCCCAATCTTGGACGTTAAGCTAACAGGACATTCTATCATGTTTGAAACTCTACAGACCGCTATATTTTTCAAATACTAATATTTAGGGGGATCATATGTTTTGTCCATACACATGATCTTACATGTATGTTTATAAAATAGATATGTTTGTATGTAAATATATTCCTGATGAAAATTGTAAGTAAATCTTTGCTTTGCATGCCTGTTTATACAGTGTAGCACTTTTTCTTCTCATCTGCCAAGGTTGGAATAATCTCATGGTGATTGAATACACACTGTCACAAAATCACGAGTGTTATACAAAGAGTGCGAGGTCACCGTGGGATTGTTCATGTCTTGACATTTGAGAAAGGACGAACTATAACCTATTGACTCACTTGTATAACATGCAACTGTATAAGTGGCGGAAAAAGATCTTAGGGCTTATGGTCATGATGTTTGTTTATATTTAGTTTTGAAAAAAGGCTTCAACAAGTTGTATCATGATTCTTGTTGTTTTGCAAGCCATATGTTCGATAAATTAAGCTCTAATTTTCAGAACTTACTTTCGGAATGTCGATGATATAAGACATGTAAAAGATAGAAAATCAAACAATTGAGCCATGATGCCCGATGTTTCACGTAATGCCATACAATAACTTACTTTTATTTGCACATTTTTGCGCTAAGTCTTTGTATATTGTTTCATTGATTATATTAAGTTCTGCAGCTTGTTTCGCTAACAATGATTGAACACTGTTATGATGTGTTCGGTTTGAATACTGTAACTTGGAACATTTCGATATCTGTTAACATACTACATACAAGTGATGGCTTAGCTGTAATATATATATTTAGTACTAACTTACTATAGATATGTTTTCATAGACCCAGGGACCTCAAAATGTTATAGATTGTTACAAAGTTCTACTGTTCCTATGTATCTAAATACATGTATTAGTAGCTTGGTACTAAAAATAAGAGCACATATGTATTCTTATGACCCAGAGACTACAAATCTTTGTAACCTGAGCTATGCATAGTGTTTTTTATTTCCAACTCTGTAACTTGTTCTAAGCTCTGTTTATTGTTGCAGGGTTCTACTGTATCTATGTATTTAAATATTAGCAATTTGGTTATAAGAATATTTGCACACATGTATCTTTAAGACCTGGTGACTATAACACTTCATAACTTGATCTATGCTTAGTGCTAGGACTTCTAACTCTGTAACTTGTTCTAAGCTCTGTGATTTAATACAAAGTTGTGTTGTATCTCTGTATTTATATATATTTGTTTTTTTTGTACTAAATATGATTTGACATTTGTATTAGTATAAGCATATTGTACACAAACATCTAACGGTCCCAGAAACTACAAATCTTAGTAACTTGGTCTATTCTTCGTGTTTTTTATTTCAAAACCTGTAACTTGTTCTAAGCTCTGTGTTTTGTTACAAAGTTCTGCTGTACCTATGTATTTAAATATAAGTGATTTTGGTACTAAATATGATTTTACATTTGTTTTAGTATAACCATATTGTACACAAACATCTAACGGTCCCAGAAACTACAAATCTTAGTAACTTGGTCTATTCTTCGTGTTTTTATTTCAAAACCTGTAACTTGTTCTAAGCTCTGTGTTTTGTTACAAAGTTCTGCTGTACCTATGTATTTAAAGATAAGTGATTTTGGTACTGAGAATAATTGCCCACATGTATTTACATGACATACTGACCTCTAAACTTAGTAACTTGAACTATGCTTAGCTTTTGGATTTCTAACTTTGTAACTTGTTTTAAGCCGTGTTTTCTTACTGGATTTTATTGTATCTTTGTAATTCTATATATGTGCTCTTTGGTACAAAATATGATTTTGCATTTGTATTAGTATAAGCATATTGAACACAAACATCTAACGGTCCCAGAGACTATAAATCTTTGGAACCTGAGCTATGCATAGTGTTTTTATTTCCAACTCTGTAACTTGTTCTAAGCTCTGCGTATTGTTTTAGGGTTCTACTGTACCTATGTATTTAAATATTATCAATTTGGTTATAAGAATATTTGCATACATGTATTTTTAAGACAAAAGGCCCTCATAACTTTGTATCTCTTGGTATAATGTTATGACTTCCATCTTAGCAACATTTTTATGCTAAGCGCTTGATTCAAACCTTGTTACTTGTCCTAGCTTTATGTCTCTAGTACTAAGTATTATTGTACCTATGTGTCTGTAGGACCCAGGAAGCACAAAAACTTTGAAACAGGCCATTAGCTTGATGTTTTGATGTTCAAAATTGTAACTTGTCATAATCTTAACGTTTTGATACTAGATTTGGTGTTCATATGTGTTTATATAACCCAGATACTTCCTAACTAAGTATTTAGGGCTATGCCTAGTGACATGAATTACAAACTTTGTAGCTTGTTATAAGCTTTGTATTTTGACTTCCAAACTTTGTTACTTGCTCTCTGCTTTGTGTTTGGTAATAACTATTATTGTTCGTATGTGTTTATATGACCCAAGAACTTACATATTTTGTAATTTGCTAAATATTAAATGTTTCGATACTAATTATTACTATATGCAAGTAATAGGTATAACCCAGGCCTTGGGTAATGACTAACAAACTTTATAACTTGACATAGGCTTAAAATATTGGTTTTAAGTATTTTTGTATGACCCAGGTACTTCCAAATTTTGTAACTTGCCATAGGTTTGGTCCAATTATTATTATACGTATGCATTTAAATGACCATATTAACTTGTTCTAAACTTAGTGTCTTGGTACTTAGTATTATTATATTATAGTATTGCCATACATGTGTATCTGTTTGACACAGACACTTCCAGATTTGTTACTTAGTTCTATCAATTATATGGTGTACCATCAGCTTATCTCTACCTCTGTTCTCTACCTGTATCTCATTTAAAGCAATCACTATCACTGCACACACGTATGAGCAGCAACGTCAAACAACTTCTCTGAATAGCTCACAACCCTACAATAACATAAACAATGTTCCATACACTTTTATTCAACTGAAACATTATTAAACATTCGGATATTCATTTTTACTACACACTAGTAAATATAGATCATTGAATAGCTCTAACATTATGAACTATGCCAATTATGAAGACCAATATTGACCAAAACAATCCCTCTTGAATAAAGTCTCACTCACTTATTATATACACACACCACTATACCAACACATTTACAATTATCATGAAAGCGATAAGCAATACCAAATCCACACTATTCTTCTTTCTTTCACTCCCTCTTCACTATTATGTACAATTAACAGGTCGGTTCTGCTATAGGTATGCACTTACCTTATCTCACACCTTAGGTGTGACATGAATGTTGATTTAGCGACATATCGCTTACGAGTTGGCCTTTTCTGCAATGTTCAATACTCACATAAAGGACTTAAACGCCTAAATTCATTCGAACTACTCACCTGGTTATCAATTATTTTATTGCAATGTGGCGACATCCATCCAAATCCTGGTCCAATTAATGAATCATGCGATCATATATTTCGTAATATTTCTATTGTACATTACAATGTAGCCAGTTTCAAACCTAAAAAGGATATTCTTAGTACTGAGCTCTGTGATTTCGACATTCTGTCTTTTACTGAAACTTGGCTAGGTCCAGAAACTTCTGACGATGACTTATATATAGAAAATTTCTCTACTCCCTTTCGGAAAGACAGACAAGATAGATATGGGGGAATTCTAGTGTATGTTTCCAGTAATTTTGTATCTTTTCGTAGAAAAGACCTAGAAATTAGAAGCACTGAATGTATTTGGATTGAAGTTGTCATTAAATACAGAAAAATTCTCATTGGAACATTTTACAGACCCCCTAATTCCAATAATGAAGTGCTTAATGATATCGAAGCATCAATAGGCTTGGCCTTTGATACTGGCATATCCGATATTATTATAACTGGAGATTTCAACTTAGATATACAAAAACAAAGCATGCTTTCTAAAATTACTAGAATATCAACTCAGTATGGTCTAAATCAGCTTATTAATGAACCAACTAATTTCACAGAATCTTCATCATCTGTCATTGATCTCATATTTACGTCTAACAGAAATATTGTCTCGTTCTCAGGAGTTGGTGAACCATTTCTTGATCAAAATGTCAGATATCATTGTCCTGTTTTTTGTTTTCTTAATATATCTAAACCTGCAAACAAATCTTTTAAGAGACTAATTTGGAAATTCGAACAAGGCGATTATGAGCAACTGCGACAGCTAACACGAGACTTTGATTGGACCTCAATAGAATGTGATAACATAAACGAATATGCTGTAAACTTTACTTCGAAACTAGAATCCTTATGTAAACAAACAATACCAAATAAAGTAGTGACAATAAGAAAATCACAGCCACAATGGATACACAACAACACCAGAAAATTAATCAGAAAACGAAAGCGAGCATATGACAAAGCTAAGAAATCACAACGAGAAGGTGACTGGGCTACTTATAGAATTATTAGAAATAGTGTACTCTCAGAAATACGAAAGTCAAAAGATCAACACTTTGCATCTCTAGCACAAAAACTCAGATGTCCTAACTCTTCCCAGCAAAATTTTTGGAAAATCCTAAAACAATTTACTACAAAAAACAACAAACAATCACTTATACCACCTCTAAAAGACACCACAACTAATACATATGTCTCAGACGACGTTGATAAAGCAAACCTACTTAATCAATATTTCCAGTCACAAACTCTTCTAAATGATAATAACATGGTTCTTCCAGACATTCATTCCAATCTGGCGTCTACCCAATTGTCCTCCATCCATATTACATATGAAGATGTGTCCTCAGTCTTAAAATCGTTACCTGTTGGGAAAGCTTGTGGGCCAGACAACATCAATAGTAGAGTCCTAAAAGAATTGCATGTAGAAATTAGTCAACCACTATGCAAATTATTTAACTATTCTCTCTCTATCAGCCAAATGCCATCTCAATGGAAAATAGCAAATGTATGTGCAATTTTTAAGAAAAATTATGCCAGTGAAGTCAGTAATTACCGTCCTATATCTCTCCTTTCTGTAGTAAGCAAATGTTTCGAAAAAATAGTTCATAAATATATCTTCAATTTCTTTGTCTCAAACAATTCAATAACTTCTCTGCAATCAGGTTTTGTAAAAAATGACTCCACTGTGAACCAACTAACTGCATTATATCATACTTTTTGTGAAGCGCTGGATCAGGGGAAAGAAGTAAGAGCCATTTTCTGTGATATTTCCAAAGCTTTCGATCGAGTCTGGCATAAAGGTCTCATACACAAACTAAAATTAAAAGGTATATCTGGATCACTCATTCTTTGGTTTGAAAATTATTTAACAGACAGGTTCCAACAAGTTGTTGTAAATGGCAAATCATCCACACCTCTCCGTTTAAAGGCTGGTGTCCCTCAAGGGTCAATACTGGGGCCATTATTATTTATAATATATATAAATGACATTGTTGACAACATACAATCTTCCATTCGTCTATTTGCTGACGATACCAGTCTTTACGTTGTTGTAGATGATCCAATCAATGCCTCAATAGCTCTTAACTCAGACATTCAAACAATTTCAAACTGGGCAGAAAAATGGCTTGTTACTTTTAATCCTCAAAAAACAGAATCACTTATCATATCAAGAAAACATAATAAACCTTTACATCCCCCTGTGCTAATGAATGATACAATTATAAATGAAGTAACGACACATAAACATCTTGGACTAACACTAGCTTCAGATGGCACATGGCATCAACATATTTTAAATATAACAGATAAAGCATGGAAGCGAGTAAATGCCATGAGGTCATTAAAATTCATATTAGATCGTAAGTCACTAGAAATTATGTACTTGTCATTTATTAGACCCGTGCTTGAATATGGTGATGTTATATGGTCAAATCTTGTAACGCAAGACGAAACTTTGCTTGAAAACGTCCAACTAGAAGCTCTGAGAATCATATCTGGCACAACTAAATTAGTCTCAATTGATAAACTTTACCATGAAACTGGCTTTATTCCACTAAAACAGCGACGAGAAAATCATAGACTTATACATTTTTTTAAAATAAAGCACGGACTCGCTCCTCAGTACTTAATAGATCTTATCCCTAATACGATATCCGAAACATCTGCTTACAACTTGAGAAATGCTTCACAAACTCGTAACGTTTTCTGTAATACTAATCTCTATGCGAAATCTTTCATACCAGCAACAATAGCAGCATGGAACGCTCTTCCAAATGAACTAAGAGAGCCACAATCCCTCTCGTCCTTTAAACGTGGTTTGGCTACCTTAAATCAAATACAATCAGTTCCGAAATACTTTTATGTTGGTGACAGATCAACGTCAATATTACATACCCGAATAAGAACACACTGTAGTAATCTTCGAGAACATCTTTTCTCAAAAAACATTATAAATAACCCCTTCTGTCCATGCGGCAAAATAGAAACCACCGAGCATTACTTTCTAGAATGTCCGTTATTTCAACAACAGCGACTAGTACTTTTTGAAAACATACAAAATGTTATACCAGTAACGGTGCACCAACTCTTAAACGGGGATCAAGCCTTTGATTTGACGACAAATATTGAACTGTTTAGGCATGTACACAGTTATATCAAACAATCAAAACGATTTGACTAATTTGTTTTGGCCACTTGTCCTCTAATATATCACACCTATAGCTGACCGACCTGTATACATTTTCTCGTCTTTTCTCCTTTACTGTACTCACTTAGCACTTAACTGCATCATATCTCCTATTCTCATGTCATGATGTTTTTTTTTCTTTTTCTTTTCTTTCTGTTTTCCAGTTTTTGTTTGTATGTATTTTTTCCTTGTTTTCTATATATATTAATACAATATTACCAGTTATAACCGGTACAAATAATTTTGTATTTTAAAGGGAAACGTGTGGTTTTAAGATCGAAAAAGCGGTTTCAAACCCACAAGTATCTCTTTCCTTAAAAATGTCTGAGGAGAGAAGTTCAAAATTAGCTATGCTATCTCTTCAATCCTCAATTTTTTCATGTTTATACTATTGTATATGTACTTATTTGATAAATAAATATTGTTTAAACTAAGCTAACAGCGATGTTTATGAGGGGCGTGACTTAAACCTGTCTCAGTGGATACCGGTTACGCCTCTCGGCTAATTGGATACAGATAATCTTCTCCCGTATAAATAGATTCGCCCGTTAGAAGGGAAGATAGGTTTGCATTTTTTCAACAAATGGGAGTTTTTTTTTTAAAGAAAAACACATTTTATAATTAGCTGTGCATAATTTCTGGTGCTATTTTGCAACTTTCTTGAAACTGGTAATAGTTCATACATTAATAATGATATTTTCTTGTATTACAAACAGGTAACCGTATAATACACGCCGTGGACGATTCCATACACACACCCCTATTTTGACTGTATGACGTCAATTTTTTCATCACGTGACCTCAAATGCATTGTTCTGATTGGCTTACAGCAACCGGTGTCGACACAAAAATGCTCAAATCTTGATAATTGATAATATCGTTGCCCCTCGGCAACGATAATCAAACTTGCCTGCTCCTGCGTCTATGAATAAATTATGCAAATGAGGCGCAGCACCAAGAACTTGTAATCGAGCGTGCCTGTTTATCAAAAACGAAAGTAGCGTATACAAATAAATTTAAAGTTGCTAAATACATTTGAAATCTTTGATTTACGTTTATTGTGCGCGATAATTTGGTTATGTAATAAATAAGTGACAAGTTAAGCGAAACGGGTGAAAAAATGAGCTTCAATTAGTTTATTTGTGGTCGTTTAAAACTCGCGCGAGCTGCTAGAATGGCGGCAGTTTAGTCACTACGTAGTTGAAGATATCACCTTTTTTATCTAAGATCGAAATTTATTTGAACACGCAGACAATTTTTTCGAAAAAAAAGCCAACAAAGTTATTCACAACGATGATTTTCTTTTATATTTGTATTCATACGCGGAACTACGAATCTAAGCGACTGGGCGGAGCTTCGATCTGCGCATGCGTAGCACGTACGATTTGTTTACATTCGACTGTCGCATACGTGTAGAGTGCAAGTTTGATAGTGTAGTGTCTGCATCAACTCTACACAGCTCTGGATACATGACGTCACATGTTCCCCTGCTGTATTAACGCTACTACTGGTGAAAAACCATTCTATAAATAGACGGTGAAGATATCACCTCTATACTAAGACGCATAACGATCTCCAATCATCCGCAATTTACTTCTGCGTCAAGTAGTTCCGCGTATGAATACAAATATCAAAGAAAATCGTTGTTGTGAAGTACTTTGTTGGCATTTTTTCGCCAAATATAACTACTAAAATGTAAAATAATGACCGCTTGTAGCTACAGGAATATTAATCTATATATACTAAGTACTTTTAAACCTCTGTAGGTATAGGTACATAGTTAAACCGTGTACTCTACTTTCGAATTCAAATTATTGTGTAAAGAATGACGGATGTAAACACGTTATGATGAAGGTTTAACTTCCAGTTAAAAAGTTTAATTTGATGAGGATAGTTGGTTGGATAGCCAAATTTTATTGAGTAGACACAAAATTCATACTCTATTTGTTCAGATTACTTGAAGGGGGGAATTATTAGAATGTAAACATTGCCACGTGCTTTCAGGTAAATAAACAGTTTACCCGTGATGCGCGGCGTCTCCGTACAAAGGTCAGTTAGACCGTTTGTGCACAGAATGGGTGACAAACAGGTAATTAAGACAGGGTAGAAGATCTCACATTCTATAGTTAACACACCAAAATACTTAAACAGTCTCATTTGAATTAAAGCTGTATTTTGCATAACACCAAAAGGTCTATTTTCGTTTAAGAGGTGTGCAGATTCTACTTGCTTTCTTCTGGATAACTTAAGTATATTAGCATGTTGCAGTTGTATCTTGTTTAGTCTATAGCATAATTTGCCCAAATGACAAGCCTGTATTTATGCACTCAAAAGTCAACAGATTTGGTCCATTATTATTTTATAGGGGTGCTGACTATAAAATCCTCATTCATTATGACTTAAGTACTCTGAGTAGCTGTTTGTTGTTGAGTCAATCCCTTATTTCACAAATAATATTTAACTTTTTTATACTCCAAAAAGTCAACAGGACTGGTCCATTAATATTTTATAGGGATACTGCCAGCATCATGCTGGTACACATTTTGGATGACTTAATTACATTGAGCAGTTGTATGTTGTTGAGCCTATCTCTAATTTACCCAAAAACATAGAGACTTTACATACACACCAAAGTTAAGAGGTTTGGTCCATGATGATGTTAGCAGAACTGATTCTAAATTTATACAGTAATCTTGGAAGTTTTAAATTGAATGTTCATATTGAATGAACAGCAAATGTATAGATTAAACAAACACATTTGTTTACATTCAACATATCTAATAGTGTGAGTCTTGGAACTCGGGTGTCATTTTGTCAGCTGGACAACATGTAAAACAAGATTTAAGTAACGTCATAGGCATTACCAATGTGTATGTAATTTACACATGGGTCTGTTTGCCAATAGGGCTGCAATTGATATGAAATTTTGTAGCAATATATTGAAAGGTAGGTATTGGTGAAACATCAAATATCGAGTCAGACAAGGAGTGTGATAGAAGCTGCTAAACTCCAGTCGTATATTCTGTATGATGTCCCATAATGATGTTATGAGTGCATGGGTGGATCCAGCGGGGGTCCAGGGGGTCCGGACCCCCCCCCCCCCCTAGAATTTGGAAAATGTACATGTCCATTCGTGAATTTCTTGCTTGTAAGTCATTTTTGAGTAGTATGAAGTAATTGTTCTCGGTGCTTAACGTAGATTTGATGGTTATGTACTTTTTATTATCAATAGGTTGCATTTTTCCGCAAAATGCGAATTATGTGCATGGTTAAGGTTCGGGGTTCTGACCCCCCCCCCCCCTAGAAAAGTTTGGACCCCCCTGGAAAAAAATCCTGGATCTGCCCCCATAATGATGCTAAAAGTTGTTAGAAACATAAAACAAACTAAAACAAACTGTAGTTTTTTTGTTTTTAATCCTGAATAGAAAACATGAAAACTCAGATATGAGGACAAATACAATGCAGGGATGTTAAATTAAACGTCACTCTCTGAGCGCACGTCTTACCACTGGACTACTGCTCCGATGATATATGATACCATGGGTAGAACTGGACTCCTCGATCTTTGTTTAATTTTACTGAGAACCCTGAGCCCCACATATATTGAGCCTCAAAAAGTATATAGAAAATGACATTATCCTGGTAACTGCCTTTCCGCTGTCTTGAAACTCCTAAAAAATGGTCCTAACCTGGTTAAAATCAATGGAATGAATATGAACTAAATAAGGCACATATCATAACAAGTCAAGTATTTTTGGTAAAATAAGTTTTTGACCTTTAACTCTTACCTCATCTGGAAAAGTAGGGGAACCATTCATTGCTATGCTCAAATACTATGTTTAAGAAACGTAATGCATTTTTTCCTTCTTTTCCCAGTGGACATTTTTCTGGACAATTTTTGTAAACCAAAAGATAAAAAAGGAATGGCCTTAGTAAGATAATTACTGAATAAACATATACAACAATTTCTGTCTGGGAAATATATATACGATCATATTACTAGTGCTAATTTATAAGATTATTACAGAAAGGGTACGTTCATTACGCCACAGCGTGAAAACTCACGCCTCACGTTCAAGTTTCATGCTAACGCTAAACGTTCACGTCGGGCTTCCGTATGGTGGAATACCTGCCTAAATCATAATCAGATTTAAGTGGTCTGTTTTATATTCAGAACTCCACAATGTCATTGTATGCGCACATTCCTAGCATATTTGACGATCATATGGCGCAAAAAGGTTTTGAAACTGACACCTTTCTCAACTTTTTTATGGAGGTGCAACAAAACTTCCTTGTTTCTTGAAGGTAGATCTTGCGATTTGTTTATCGATGTATGAGGTTGGTATAAGTAAAATGATAAAATAATCTATCATTAGGACATTATTGTAATCATTTACTTTGTTTTTACAGATAAACATATTTTATTGCAATCATCATATAAGAATGTATTTGAAGTCAGAATCAGAAAACAAAGGGTTTTATGAAGTTCTCAAGACTTGTTTTCAAGCTATTGCTGTTGTTGGGTGTGCTGTTGCATGTGTAGCAATATTAAAGGGTGCACCAATAAATGTGGAGGTGTCATGTGAGTGTGAAAAACAATATCAGAAGATAAAAGCAGCAGTGTCAATTGGAAAGAGTGTCAATCGATATGTAAATTTAGACTATTAACAGTGCTAGTTAAGGTCCATGTGATTAAAGTTACAGTTTAATGGCTTCATTTAATTAACGACATTTCTACTTTAATAATTTCTTGTTGAAAATCAGAACTGTTGAACCACCGTTAATTCTTCTTTACGGGGAATTTATTAAACAATTTTAAATTTGTAATTTAGTTACGTTCTTTGCTGCAAGAAACCCATTTTGTCAACATATATCAAAGAATTATTCAAGTGTGTTATCCACAATTAATATTTAGTGAAGAAAGAAAAATGGACAGCTCCATCAGCTATCAAAACTTCAAATATAATTAATTATACTTTATTCGGGCAAAGAGAAAACATTCAACGTATTAGACAGTCAGCTTGTTAGATTTATACTTTTTTAACTCCACAATAATTTTTCGGGTAATATTCCTATGATGCTCTGATGTATTAAAACACGTTTTTATATTTACTGCCTGATTGATTTAATTAGTTAACAACCATTGTAAATCTATTTGAATGTAATTAAAGCATATGTTATAGTATTCATGTAATGGCGTTATTTCTGCAGCTTCGAATTTTAATTAACGTGTGTGTCAACCTTGTGCCAACAACACGCTCTCTATTTTCTCCTTACATCCTCGCCATAACTATAGTGTCGGGTTTTAAAGTGAAGTGTTTTTCAAACGCATCTGTACTTACAGACTAAATATGTGTTGTTTTGTATGTACTTTACTCGTTGATAGCAATTGCCAGACAAAAACCATGAAATGATCGTGCTTCGCGGGCCTAGGAAACTACATGTTTTACAATGAATTTTACACACCATTTACTGTGCAGCTTATAGAAATTTGAAAGTTTTCTGTGTTTCAATATATTACGAATAAACGTAAAGAGATAACAGGCTTTTCAAAATGTGGAGTTAGAAAAATTGTTGTTTATTATGAATTTATACATAAAAAATTCTTTATTAATAGTTCACTTGAACGAAATACCAGTACTCCAATAAACTCTGAGAATAGTATTTCATCTTTTCAGTCATCAACTGCTTTGACTGAGGAAATTAAATGTTTTATATTTAGTCAATTTATAATTGTGATACAATGACAGAGTAGTAAACCAAAATTAATAATATTATGGAAATTAAGTGATTTATACAATTGACGTGTTAATACGACACTGCTCTAACTCTATTTTACTAAATTAGTCAAAAGGCTTGAAAAGAACTTTACTAACAGGCGAATATGAAATTTAGGCTCATATTCATTAAAATTTCATATCTGGTTTGTTTATATTTTAAATGTGCTTAATGGAATTATTTATGCAATACATATTTTTGAGAGAAATAAATTTGACCAATGTTGCATTTAATCAATGATAAATAAAATAATTTAAAGACAATTATTATATACATGTATAAAAAATGAAATAAAATATTTTTATGATTTTATGGATCGTTTAATTATTTATAAATTATTGTGTTTTAGTTTCATCTATGAACTTTATAATAGTTTGACAAATTTCATAATTTATACCAGGGATATTATAAAACAGGGATTTGTAACGATTAGTAAATGTAACAGATTTCTTCAAATTTCAGTCGTCGCTTATATTTCCACGAATACGGAAAACAAGTAAACCAACTTCAAATAAAGATATTCACAAGAAAATCTTGTACCAGTACCATTCAAACAGACATAAATTATAGAAAAAATGTGTTTCTAGATGATTTTGAGGTAAATTACGCTCACAGACTGTTTCACAAAATAATGCATTTTCCAGCCAATCCATCATTTTTAACCACATTTTAAAACACATTTAGTCATATTTTCGGTCATAATTGCAACACTTTTTTTGTCAAAAACTTCAGAAACATTCACAAGTTGCATGGAAGACATGTACAAAACATAAATCAAGTTTTTAAACTCTGGAATAGTTTGTACAGCATAAATCAGCCAGTTATAGACAGTGACGACCGAGAAAATTAAAAAGCACTTCGTTACAAATCCCTGTTATATAGAACCCCTGTTTTTACGGACTCCCGCACTTCTTGTGACGGATTGTGTAACACAATGGCACGCTGTCAGAACAATAGAGAGTTCTGTAGTGGTTATTTGACCAATGAGAGCGTGACTGATCACCACGTGATCATTGATACGGTCTGGTGGCCCGCAGCGTGAGTTAGTTCGGAGAGTTGCTTTCTAGCTCCGAGAGAGAGCGGACGTGGTTTTGTATACCCAAACGAAAAAGAAACGCAGGGTAAAATGATATGGAATAACTTTTTATCGCCTTTGTGTAAGATGATGAAAATCGGTCAGATTATTATCAAGGCATCTATTTACTCAACATATAATGAAAAATTACTGAAGCATGAAACGTTCAGTGTCACGTAATACAAGCGAAGAAAAGCAAAAAAAGCAGAATAAATTTGATAATTTCTTCAACACATCTTTTCATATCATTCAATACTCTAGACATTTATACACTTTTTTCCGTATTAAAACTCTGTTTTAACTTACTACGTTAATGGCAAGGCTTACTGACGTTCAGCGGGGTCAGGCCATTACGTTGCTAATGCAATGTCAAACGCAACAGCAGGTGGCTATGCAGTTTGGCGTGAATGTTTCGACCATAGAGCGACTTGTTCGACGACTTAGGGAAACTGGAAGGCTTGCCGACCGGCCTCGGACAGGGCGTCCGCGCGTCACGACACGACGTCAGGACAGGGCTATACGTCTCGCACACCTGCGTAATCGGTACGTTACTGCCACTGATACTGCTAACAATACAGTAGGCAATCATAACCGTCGTATTCACTCCCAAACAGTAAGGAACCGATTACGTGAGGCGGCTCTTCGTTGTAGACGTCCATGCATTGGTTTGCCTCTCCTCCACGTCGGGCGCGTCGAATGACTTGGTTAGCGGCACATTCCCCTCGGAGATTTCCAATGAGACAATGGAGGCAGGTCTTTTTTACTGACGAGTCCCGATTTACGCTTTTCCGTCCGGATGGTCGACGTCGTATATACCGACGTCGTGGGGAACGCTTCGCTGACGCATGCGTTACTGAGGTGGATAGATTTGGCGGTGGCTCAGTCATGGTCTGGGGTGGGATATCTTACGGGGTTAAGTCACCGTTGGTAGTGGTTGGTGGGAATTTGACCGCCGCAAGATATACGGATGAAATCCTCCGTCCGGTTGCTGTCCCTATAGTCCAACAACGTAACCTTATTTTCCAACAAGACAATGCCCGACCTCATGTTGCCAGAGTTTGTAGACAGTTTCTGGCAAATCATAACATTCAGCCACTTGACTGGCCAGCATATAGCCCAGATTTGTCTCCTATTGAACATCTATGGGACGAACTGGACAGGAGAGTAAGACAGCGTCAGAACATTCCCACCACGCTTGACCAACTGAGAAATGCATTGTTGGAAGAGTGGAACAATATCCCCATGAGAAAGATAAACACCCTTATGAATTCAATGCACAAGAGATTAAGGGCTGTGACAGCTGCGCGAGGAGGACATACCCGGTACTGAGAACTTTACGCCTATTTGAATTTACGTTTGTATGGGGTATCGCCAAATTCGTTCCAATAACACAATACAAAATTTCGTTAAAAATACTGGTTAATAAAAAATTATTAGCAATTGAAATACATGTATGTATACTTATAAGTTTTGTTAAGTGTACTTGAATACGCAGTGAACGGGTTAGGATAGCCGGTAGACAAACCATCGATAATGTACAGAGGGGAGCAGTCCACTAATTCTGTATCAATTTCAACACTAGGAAGCCAGGATGCATCTCGAATATGCTATCTAACCTAGGCTTGGAATCGCTAGAAATTTGCCGTAGATATGCAAGGCTGATGATGTTGTACAAGATAAGACCAAAATATGTTGTTTTTATACACTGATAATTTTACTTCATATGTAAATCATATAAGTATGTTAAATTCAAAATGAATATAAAAAATTTGGTATAAACCAGACATTTTGTATTGTATTTTTTAGCATAACATTTGCCAAAACAAACCACTTATTGTGAGTTTAAAATCCTAATATAACGTAATAGAACTTGGCGGTATGCCAGTGTACATTGAAGCAATTTTTAAATAAGACACAAAACGTTTTATCATTTTTGTAATCATGTGAAACCAATGAAGATTAATGGATTTTAAAATTTAAATATTTATTTTGCACTCACGATACTAGAACTTAAAAGTTTTGAAGTAGTTTAAAATTACAAATTAGTAAACATGTACAAGGTTTTTCATACATGCAATAGTTAAAGTGCAATAGAGCATACTACGATATTCAATATTTCTTTTTCGTGTATCAACAAATGGCCTTCAGCCGGTAATATGGGTGCTCTGACATCCATATCAAAAAATGTAGATACACCACTTGAGATAGCATTCAACTTATTTGACTCTTATGTATGTTCGATATTAAATTATTCATGTGAGATATGGGGGTCAATAAACTGTGAGACAATAGAGAGAGTACAACGGAAATTTTGTAAGAGAATTTTACATGTAAAACAATCTACCAATAACTACGCATTGTATGCCGAATGTGGACGATACCCATTATCAATAAGCAGGAAAGATCGAATGATTAAGTACTGGTTAAAGATTAATTCGTCTGATTGCGAAAATATAATATTAAAATATGTGTATAACATGCTGTTAGAAAACGTTGATATCATGAATAATTGGGCTAGTAGAATACGACGTATCCTACAGTTGAGTTCACACTAAAGTTTACACCCTAGTGCACTTGGAGTGCACTTCATCCACACCTGAAGTGCACTTGAAGTGCACTTTGAGGTGCAGTTTAGCTTAATCAATTTATTGAAGCTAGAAAAAATACTTGTTGGTTGATTGAAGACAATATTGAATTAATATTTAGGTTTCTAAAACCTGGTAAACAGTTAAAGGATGATTATAGATTAAGCAAATTATTGACTTATTTTTATTTTATGGAGTTAAGAATATTTTAGTCTTAATAGACATGTAAATTTGTGTGGATTCAATTCAATATTAAATGTTTGCATTGAATTGATTGTCATGTATAATGATTATGACTAAACAGAAATAATTATTATAATCATTATATAATTGTCCCTTACATTTTAAAAGAAAATATGTGTTTTGGGTAGAAAATGCTCACACGTTATTTGATTGTTTAAATTTTAAATGATTCAGTCTTTATACTGTCCAGTCTGGTTAATTTATAAATATCTTATATCTACATATTATATCAAATAAATCAAAATATAAAAAAATCAAGTATTATTTCAGTTAAATGCCTGTCATCTTTTTTGTTTTATAATTTAGTGTGACATTTGTATCCGAAAATGTTAATGATATATTTTTATGTTTTATCATACATGTAAGTCACATGTCACTACAGTTGTATTTCATTTAATATACTAGAAACCCTATAGACAGCCTGTCTTTGTTAGATAGGAAAGGTGTGAAAATATTTTAACTGGAACATTTTGAGATGTTACTGTCAAGTATTGAAAAATTGGATAAAATCTAAGTTTATTTAGTAATCAGATCATAAACAAAATCAGCTTCATAATTACTTAACCGTATTAGAATATTTATTGATTGATAATTATAACACTAAATGAGTAGTGTTAAAAGTTTAACTCCCTACTTAAGAGAGAGAATTGTTCAGTTGTATTTAGCTGACACCTACAATTTAAATGTATGCATTTTTATAAAATTTAACTGGATGATATTTAACTACAAACTATTCTTGTTTTTATTGTTATTTTATTTATTTGATGGTCATTAAGAATGTAAGTACAAGCTATACAGTAAAAAGTTTCCCAACAATGAAATCATTCTTATACAGCCATATTTATGGCCCCTCTTTCCTGTTGTTGATATCCCCTGGGGATAATGATTAAAGATAGCTGTCAGGGATTACCAATTGTCTAATTGTTATCAGCCTTATCACATCTTCATCTCATATGGTGAGCAGACAGTATTTTGTTAATTATGAATATTTGATGAATTATTCTCATTAATACTGAGAATTGTAGAATTAGTGTAAATGAGTACTAGAAATTGAACCAATTTATATTTAATTTTTACCTGAAAAAGTGTACATGTGACTTGGAAGTACTACACAGAATGAAAAAGAAGAAGAAAGTAACATAATGAAATTCATAATCAGATTATTTACAACCTGAAATCAGATAATTTAATAAAAATAGTTATTTCAAATTCTCATCAGGCTATTTACAACATTGGATCAACTTCAGATAATTGTAGATAATTATTATTAATGATGCATTAAGATTTATTTATGAAGTTTTTACAACTCTCTCTACCTATTGTTTATGTATCGCAATACAATTATTGTTCCTATTGCTTTAAAAGCATGTCACACAATTCAATTTCCGTGTCAATTTTACATATACTTTTTCACACTTAAATTCATATTTGTACATACAGTATTACTGAATACTTGAAACAACATAACAAATTTCAACATTGTTTTTTAAAGAAATCTGTTTATTATTTTATCTTACATAATTATGATGTAACTAGTAGATGTCTAGATCATATCTGGTCTATGTGTGCATCAACTCAGATGCCCTGCTGAGAATGGTATCCTTAATTGGCATACTGTTTATATCAGGGGGGGGGGGGGCTATAAAATCATAGCACAAATATACATGTAAATGTGTATAATGTATACCAATGCAGATGTTATCTGATAAAGTCAATGATAAACTAAATGGATCCAAATCTCTGGCTCTGTCTTATTTTTATTTTAAGTCTTTAAGCAGTCACAGTTCTTTCTATTCACAAGTTTTTTTTCTTAATTTAGTTTTAAAAGGTTGATTAAGCTTAAAATATTGCATAAAATACAAACATTGTAAGTACAAACTGAATATTTCTTTTTGGTTGTCTTTTTATTGGTTTCTTGATGCTTGTTGACTGTTTTGTTCTCTTATGTCATCATACTGCCACATGTTAAATAATAATAACCCCTTTAGATAAAATAACATAGTGTTGTTATTACCAACCTTACAAGAAATATTATTTTAAATACAAAGATTATCCAAGTTGACTATAAGTAATTGAATATCAAATTTAAGAAGCACAGTACATTGTATACATTTGTATTATAATTTCACTAATAAACAGTAAGCTTAAATTCTGTCAGGTACAAAGTAAAAGCATATAGAGATAAACTCATTGTCAAATATATACTACTTTTGAGTTCATTATTACATGAATTAAATATTTTGTTACCTGACAAAAAACTGTTGTCTGGCTGTCATTTTTTGTTGAAATATCCGAATGATAAGAATTTATATCAACAATAATAGGGGTATGTTATGCATTTAAAAACTTTCTTAAGAAAGAATTATAAAAGTGTCCCAGAATTGTATCACAATTGAAATTGAATATGATGTACAAATTAATGTAAAATCAACATAATAAAACATCTCATAATTAATTGCAATATACTCACACTTAATGTTTGTTCCCTATTGTATAGATCAAAGAATCAACTGAAGTTTTAAGACATCAGGTGTTATAAACATTATTGTGACACCAATTTGCAGTTTTATCTTAACAATTATAATTGTTCAACTTGATTTTAATTGACTTAACTTTCTTTTGTGTTCTTTATCATTCAAAGTCATGAAAATTACTATGTCATACATGTATTAATGATAATGATTTCCTCATGAATGCATAAATCTTGGAATTTGAACAGTGTTTTAACTAAAATGTTCTTGTAACTTCAAAGTTCATTTTCAATTTAATTTTGTAAACAATTTGCTTGATTATACATTTTTTAACTTTCTATCATGTAATAGAAACCTACAGATAAAATCAATATTGTCATCAATCAATAAACAAGTCTTCAAACTTCAATATATTGATAAACAAAACTGCACTAAACTGCTCCTCAAATCAAAGTGCACTTCAAAGTGCACTTCAAGTGCACTTCAGCTGTGGACGAAGTGCACACGAAGTGCACTTTGTGTAAACTTTAGTGTGAACTCAACTGTACAAGAATCAGAGTTTTATGATGTTTGGACTTTTCATGAATCAGTAAATCACAAACATTTTTTTGAATATATTTTGGACCAGACTTGAAGATATTTATTTTTCGAATTGGAACGAAGTTGTCGATACTTGTAACTCACTATTTTTGTACAAACATATCAAGGATAAAATTGATTTGTCGAGCTATATATATAAAATAAGAAATTATAAAATACGTCAATCTATATCTAAGATACGATTGTCTTCACACCTATTACTTATTGAAACGGGCAGACATAATAATGTTCCAAGACAGGATCGTAAATGTATTTTATGTACAAAAAACCACGTTGAAGATGAGTACCATTTTGTTTTAATATGATTGTGACTGCTATATATATATATATATATATATATATATATATATATATATATATATATATATATATATATATATATATATATATATATATATATATATATATATATATATATATATATATATATATATATATATATATATATATATATATATATATATATATATATATATATATATATATATATATATATATATATATATATATATATATATATATATATATATATATATATATATATATATATATATATATATATATATATATATATATATATATATATATATATATATATATATATATATATATATATATATATATAAAAGGAATATATATATATATATATAAGGAACTCAGGAAAAAAAATATTAAACGTTTTTATGATAAAAAAACCTAGTATGTTTAAATTTACTTTATTATTAAAGTCTGAAAATATACAAGAACTTAAAAAATGTTTTTTAAGGCGCAGATCCTTAATTTATTAAATTTCAATATCACTTATTTTTTGCATTTTTTATAATATTGATATTTATAGAATATTTTCGCCCCTAGACAACAGTCATGCTTTGTTGTTATATTACATGTATATAGTATATATATATATCTGTCTTTTTTTTCATATCATGTAACTTTCACTTGTATGTAACCATCTGTACATTATATTATATTATTTAGCTTATGACTATAAGTCTATGTGCTTTTGTCAAATAAAATTTCTGTTCAGTTCTGGTAATACAAACCTGTTTTTAACATAAGTACCAAATACAATTATTTATCAAACATGAATTTTTGAAGGTTCAAGTGGTTCTAAATTTAGAACTGAAACCAATTTAATACGAAGCCCCTAAAGTGACATTTTGAAATACTTTTTTTAATTTCTACAAGTATTTAGTTTAAACGTTCTATTATTTTGTTTTTAAGAATTATTATTTCGTTAAACGAAAAAATAGTATGTTTAAATGAAACAATTATTACGTTAAAATGAAATAACATTATTATAACATCATGCTTTACGGTGAAACGTCACGTTATTCGATAAAAATAAACGATGAAAATATAAAAAATTTATATTTTAATCGCAGTGAAAATATAACCTTATATTTTCATCGTTCATGACGTCATATTAGAGGATAAATGACGTCATCTTGGAGTAGAAATGACGTCACGTTATAATTTGAGTAAAATACATCAAATAAAACGCCAAACTAAGCATGAAAGAAACAGAATATTCGTCAACTTTTGTGTAAGATGATTTTTATTTCAACTCGTGAACTCAGAAAGTGACATTTTCACTCGTGGCTATGCCACTCGTGAAAATATATTTTCTGAGCTCACTCGGTGAAATAAAAATCGATCTTACACCAAAGTTGACGAATATCCTCTATTTTGTTTTTTTATTATTATTATTATTATTTTATTACATTTTTTGCGAAATAATTATTTAAAGCCCATAAAGAGACATTTTGAATTGTTTTTATTTTATTTCTACAATTATTTCATGTAAACACATTATTTTGTTTTGTTTTTAAGAATTATTATTTCATTGTACGAATTAACATTTCGTTAAAACGAAATAATAGTACGTTTAAATGAAATAATTATTACGTTACAACGAAATAATATTATTTCGTTGGTTTTTTTTCGTAATAATTATTACGCTTTTTTTCGAAATAATTATATGGTGTTTTTTTTTCGAAATAATTAGCCCTTATTCCAAAATAATTATTTTGATAATTGTACTAAACAAGATGTCTGCCTAGTTAGCTAGTTAGCTTTTCCTGTTTATGAAAACGGTCTGATTCTATGATATGATTGTTATATGATTCTGTTCTGTTCTGTTCTGTTATAGATAACGGGGCAGACATCTTGTTTAGTATAATTACCAAATAACAGTATTATATAATAATGGTATTGACTACAATCGATATACAATCGAATTAGTAATCCCTTCCAAACTTGCAGTATCGAATTTAAAAAAAAGTTCTTTTTCTTGTTTATGAAAAAAGGTCTGATTGCCTGTTTATATGATAAGGCACACATTCCTCATCTCTTGAATTAGGGTTTCTCTTAGACTATTGGATACAAATCCTTTTTATTTGTTCGGGACTTCAGTCCTGAACAAATATATTTGCCGTATTTCAGACCCTTTCCCGCTTTGAAAATTTACCGAATCCTGAAGTAGTCCCTCAGTATATAAGTATAGAGCAATTCAAAAAGATAATCTGCTATGACGGGCGCATTAATACACAAGTAATCCGAACTATATCTAAGGCTTAAGAATATTTGCTGCTATGTCGTACGTCTCAGTAGGGAAGATTACGTCATTTTATGTAATGGAGTGGTGTCAACGATTCAGTCTCGACCCGTCGTTTGTGCCAGTTGTCAGTAGAGATGTTACATCATCTTATGTAATAGAATGGTTCTATAGGAACAGTTTAAAGATCGTAGTGAATGATGTCTGAAAAGTGGACTTCATTTACTTTACATACAGATGCAGTAGAATAAATGTGCATAAATGATTTTAACTTTTAAGCAGCAGTAATTGAATTGTTTTAAGAATGACCCCTTTGACTTTTGGTGATTGTGTGATAAAATCAGTAGTGTTCACCTGTCCGGTTTACCTGTTGTATTTATAGGTCGATTGTATAAAGTGTTTTGAACTGGAACAGTGCTGGTCTACCTATCAAACTAATATCACTGAACTGTTCTTTGTGAACGACTGTTTTGTTGGAGCCGGATATCTAATTGCACTTTGCAAACCAAAACAAATTCAGTGCCTTCAGCGCTTTGATTAACTCTTGGATACAGGTCTTCACTTTAAACACTTAGAAGCAGATCTGTCTATTTCTCTCTAGCATATATTATCTTCCTCTAGGAAGGCTTGTCATCTCTCTAAACATCAGTATTATTGGACTTCATACTTGAAGCAAGTCCAAATATACACCTAAAGGTAATTCTTCTTAAGGTTTTTACAACTTATATTATACGGGTTACACTAATATACGAAGAGGAAATTTTGGGCGAAAAGGCGCGAAAAGGACATTTACTGGCAAAAAAGGCGCAAAAAGGACACTAATATACGAAAAGGACATATTATCGTCTTTTCAAACACTGGATAGGGTATGCAAATGCCTTAATTCCGGCAAAATACCTTTAAATTCGAGGCAAAAAGGACTTATACCGGCGAAAAGGCGCTAAAAACGTCACTAATATCCAGTATTCCACAGCTCTGTGCTCATTTGTCCGTGGCCATGTTCGTGTCCGTGGTTTTGCGCTTAACAAGAATACCGTTGGATCTATTTCATACGTCCGAGTGTCCGCGTCCGTGTCCGCGTTGGTTTTCCCTCGGCGAGCGAAAACCACGTACCCGGAAGCACATTGTACAGGAAACATGACTAGCTCAAAGACAACAAATAAGTTAATTGCCAAAGATAATTCAGAAAAAAAGTAATAGAAACTGTTAGGGAAAACAAGTCAAGTTATGATATTATTTCGTTGATCGTAAAATTGAAGTCACTGAATTCAAAAGCATTCATGCATCATAAATAATAATTTAATATCCTGTCAATGACATAACTTGAGCATCTTTTTTATTGACATATTTCATTGAAGTAGTAGAGGCTGAAAAGTCTTACTTATTTTTGTGCAGATTTGACCTCTAAACTTTGACTTCTGTAAAAAGAAACTACATGTGTCAACTTTGTTCAATTTGCTCATAGTTTCCACTTATTCCTTCACTCATGATTGGATGTAACGTTCTTCAAATAAAAATACAATACGAATGCTATCATTTAGTATGCTGTATACAAAAAGCTATTAATTTCTATTGCTTATATAAGTTCAATATTATTTGTTGCTTTTCAAATTTTCAGAATCGTATCCATATTGAATATGGATATGGTAACTAGACCCTATGTACAAGCTTAATTGTATACAGTTTATTTGATAATGATTTAATTATATCATGATTTCTAATTGCCATGTGAGCAGGAGTCGTATTTTCTGATTTCGCATAGAATGACGAAAGTATTACACTAGATTCGAAATCTAAGCGCTCTACCAACTGCGCTACCGACCCGGGTTCGAAATAGACTAACTAAGGATAAATTACTTAAGGAGATACTAAGATTTTAAAGTAATTGATACATTTATACGTGTCGTTGTTGGGTTGTAATTTGCGCAAGAGACCGCTATATACCGTATCGACTTTCGACAGCGACCCTATATCGTTCTTCTAAAACAGGTGTAAGGATCCATTTAGAGGGATTCAGAAGGATCACATCTTAGAAGAGACTACATTTTGCGATATTTTTGGGGTGTTAGATATACTCTTGTTTAATACCGGACTACAACTCTCCCATGAACTATAGTCAACATATTGTTCGTAATTGTAATGTTTTAATTATTTGGGTACAGTAAACTCAATATAAATGTTTTTAGATCTACATATTATGTTCAATAATTTCAAATTCCCAATTGAATATCCCGATCTTGATAGTTGTAGGGCGTAACGTAGCTACACTCAAAACACTGTCTTATTTGAATATGGAATGTATCATTTAATATGGAATTCACTATTTATAAACATGAAACTACACGTTGCCCCTTTAACCTTTATATACATTAGCATTCATGTAGCCCCTTTACAAATATGAGACTAAATGCATCACATATGTTGGGACATCTTCACTAAAGATTAAACACTAAAATCTAGTCCAAATTTAGTTCATGCGCCGCATGGACAAAATCCACTATACAGTCTCTATCGACCAATAACTAGTAATAATGAACTAGAATAGAAATTTTGTCCATGAACAAAATTTGAAAACTACAATACGAATAGGTTACATACAGTCTATTTTGTTGAACAAAATGAACTGTACAGTGAAAATAGTGAATTGCATATTAAATGATAATCCCATATTCAAATAAGACAGTGTTTCAAATTTATATTCAACAATGCCTTCAAAATATATTATTTCAGTTATTTAATGACGAACCATGTTTATACTCGTATAACGTGATACTAAAGTTTAAATATGGTAAATATAAAATACATAATTACGAGAAAAAGAAACGACACATCAAAGGCTTTGAGATAGAGAAACGATTGCAGCTTGGCCACCGCGTTAATTGTCATTACGACCTGGCATATATTTACGCCAACTTCATTAGCGTGATAGATTTATCACTATGTCACGTGTGGTAAAATGGTTTCTGTTGACGCCAAATAGATTGATTTCGAGAACGGCGAATGGTCTGGCGTACGCCGTATCCCATACTTTTTCTAAAAGTTTGCTAACATCTAAAATTCTATAACGACTTATGTGGGCTCGTTACAATCTCAGCTAGCGTTAGCACGATGTCGATTTATGCTTCGTCAAAAGACGTATCGGTATCTAAAGACGGCATCATGAACTTTCGAGGAGAAATCCTTATTTCAGTGGTGCCAGAGTTATAGTTTGGTCATTGAGTGTTAGGGTAATCTCAAAGACGTTACATCGGCCAGCTATTGCGTCCTGTAAATAATTGTCCAATTCTACTTCCGGTTTGGATGAAATTTCAATTGGAATGTAATTAATAATGTTGAAAGATATTACACGTTGAAATAGACAGTTTTTCGGTAAATTGATACAACATAAATGGATCTGTATGTATATGATATCAATAAAACTGTTTATATTTATTTTTTCACTTAAAGTGATATGCAATCAGGTCTCTTTATTCTAAAAAATCAAATCTTGCCATAGCCTTATTGTTATGTATACTATGAAATTCATTTAAAAATGGAGAAGAGACTTTTGAAAAAAAATTAGAGCAGTGTTGCATTTAGTCTACAATTGTTATATTTAAAAGATATGGATATTTCATTAAAAGTTAATTACATGGGTATCAATAAATATTTAGTCTACATAGGTAAATAAAGTGTTTGTGTTTTATTTTTTCTATCAGTTGCTAGTATAAATGTAAAAAGAAATGTTTTAATGTTTATATGGATTTTTTTCCTTTTTCTGTTTTTCTTCAGTTATTGAGGGTTTTTACCAGTTTTTGCCAGTGGAAAGGAAAAAACTCATTTTTTGCCGGCAAAAACCCAACCCTGTTAACTGTGATATATCATAAATGTATGAATTGGGCATAACCTTCTTTCACATATTAACAGCTTTGGTTCAGCATTGGGTTGTATATTCGGCTTACCCGAACATGAATATTGGTTGAACATGATGTGCACAGTTAAACTTTTTGTCTATTTTTGGAAAGGTATATTATTACGACTAAACCATGTGTATTTTTTCTATTTTATTTTCTAAAGATTACATGATTATATACACTTACTAGTTTGTGACAATAATCGTGTCATAATTGTTTACTATCTAATTCCCATGGAACCTGGAATAAAATAATCAGAAATCATAATAGGCAAGACCTTTGATGGTTCGGTATGTTTTTCTTTGAAAAATACAGTAGTACCATTTGCTAGCCATGCACCCCACCATCCAAATGTTCCATACGTAACTATCATATGATCACAAAGTGACATAAGTGCTAAATCATCAGTGGCACTGCGGAATGGACTATAAAATATCTCATTTGATTTTATATTCTGTTTCACCCATCTAAGATCGTCGCTCATAATAATAAAGCGCACTTCATGATAAAATATCTTAAAGTATGTCATGGCTTTTTCAAAATATATAATGTCTGCGTAGTTTCCACTTTTCGATCTGTTTCTTTGAATGTCCGTTCTTCGAATGTGAACCCCTATTATTGTATACGTAGCATTTGCTATTGTATTTATAAATGACTTAGCTTTCCAAATGGAATTTCTTTTAAAGTCCTTCGTGAATACCTTAGCAATAACACTTTCAATATTATAAAAATATTTCCACGACTGTCTAAATCCTGTCATAGTCATATTTACAATTTTTTTCCCATGTGGTAAGGTACATTTAGTGTATTTTCGTACCGAGGATTCCTTTTCACATGTATGAACATTGCTTAAAGTTATATCCATGACGTTTGGAAGATTATAATGATTCGTTAGCGGGAACTTAGGCTTTATAACTGGTATTAAATCCAAATCATATGCAGTTCCTAAGAGTGCAGCAACTTGGAACATATTGTTTCCTGTACGACCTCTCTGTCTCTGAATCGATATAAACCCGCATGTTGAAATCACCTCATGGGTTAGATTATTTTTGTGCCAATTCAAATGGTAACATTCATGTTTCTTTTGACGATGAATCGTTTGTTGCTCACATGATAACTTTCTGGTTAGAGATTCAATAGAATAATTGTTCAATGTTGAGGTCTCGTGTTTTAAGTCTTCAAGCATAGGTCGTTTAATTGTTGTACTGAAAATAGATGGCTCAGAAATTCCTCGTGCTATTATTACTATAGCAAAAAAGATCAAACATACGAACAACAATACAATAAATCCATTAAAAATGTAATTATTTAGTGCAAAAGCCATTTTATGATCACCAGTTAATAATCCAATAACACTTCCAATTTACAATGAAATGCACTCTTTACTTGTATGAACTACATTTGTTCCAATTAGCCCATACTATCTAACCTTAATTTTTTAACGTTTTAGTTTAACATTTAAAAACAATGTTACGAAGTTATGCTGAGAACATTTAAAATTCTATTTTCCGGTTCACTGATATGTAAATTTTATTTTATTTTCATAAATTATTTATCTCAATGCTTTTTTCTCAAAAGAAAACATTCGAATGCAAATCATAAACGTCCATCACTAATTTTACAAAGGATGTACACGCGGGTAGCTGAGACGGAGAGCAGAGGTGCATTCAACAATGTGAGCGCTCGGGCGACACTGAGCGCTTTTGTTCTGAACGCAAGCGCTCGCAAGCGCTCGCGATTCAGCTCGATGTGTTTCGTTTAGATATCAAAGATGGCGGCTGGAAGAAATTCAGTTTTGTATATCAAATAATTATCTCTGAATAGTGGGACGCTTATGTATGTGTTACTTGTTCCTCATAACATATGCACGCAATGCTTAGAAGATCATTTTTGGTACAATAAATTGTATCATAATTATTCATATATGATGAAATATGTGAAAGATCTATTGTATCAGCAGAAAAAAATGTTCCTACCTGCTATTTTTTTAATAATGTGCTATTCGACGCTACTTGGATTTTACTCGGATGAATACGAACATGGTTTACCTGAGGTCAAAAAGTAGGTCACACAGTCCAAATATGGAAAAACCTTGCGAACACTCCTGTAGTCACATTTTTACTCAATTACAATCAAACTGGGTCAGGATGCTTATCTAAGTAATTGCTCATATCAGTTTGAACATGGGTCACCTGGTGAAAAACTCGGTAAAAAACTTTCTTAGACTAATGTTTCAGACCTGTTTGTTAATCTGTGATGTCATGAATAACATGCATATCATTTCGACGAACTACTTGCGGATCATCCCGATAACTTGAGATAAGACGATAGAGACTAAATAGCTGTAATATACTTTTTTGATTTGGCACAAGTAACAAGAGCAGTTCTAGGACAACGCGTGTGACAATTTGAGTTATAAGTAAATAATTCAGATGGATAGCCATTTGTAGCTGGGTGGATGTCGTACATGTGAATAAGCATACGAGCTATTATTGAAATATTTTAGTGCTGAATATATACAGGTAAATTTATAAATATTTTAGGTATAAAATGTGCATGGGTAAAAAATTGTTCACCCAACTTGTACTCAAATATCTTGTTTCGTATTGAATTTCTCTCATTTTGAATAAAAGTTTAAAATCATTGTTTACAATCATTACTCCTAGCAAAATTGGTACATGTTTTTGAAACTCTTAAAGGAAAAGTTTAAGAAACTAAATCTATATTATTTTGTGGAGTTAATCTTTAAAAAAGATGAACAGAAATTCTTATAGTATCTGCTAAGCATCATTTCAGAGTTTTATCTTCAAATTTGTACGAATAAAGGAGTGAGAAAATTTAAGGTCTATTCAATATGTCAGTTTATCAAAAATCACAACATAAATACATAACCATATGCAGATCAATTTTTATGTAATTAATTATACTGGGTTCAACGACGTTTTAACACGTTTTGGTTATTTTACGGAGCCCAGCACACCTAACCTAGCTCACCTACACCCTTGTCTATAGCCAGTACTCGCATTCCCTTCAGCAAGACCGGAAAATTCTCCAAATACCTTACCCAGCAAACACGTGACTTCGTAACGACGTCATTTAGACGTTGGATTTACGTCGCGACGTCGCAAACCACAATCCAACGTCAACCTGACGTCTGAAAGACGATGTCGTCCCGACGTCACGAATCGAAGTCGCTACAACGTCATTTAAACATCGGATTTCCGTCACGACAACGCAAACCACAATCCAACGTCAGATTGACGTCTGAAATACGATGTCGTCCCAACGTCGCGAATCGACGTCGCTACAACGTCATTAAGATGTTGGAATTCCGTCACGACGAAGCAAACTACAATCCAACGTCAACCCAACGCCTGAAACACGATGTTGTCCCAACGTCACGTATCGACGTCGATACAACGTCATTTTAACATTGGATTTCCGTCACGACAACGCAAACCACAATTAAACGTCAGCTCGACGTCTGAAATATGATGTCGTCCCAACGTCACGAATCGACGTCGCTACAACGTCATTTAAATGTTGGATTTCAGTCACGACGACGCAAACCACATTCCAACGTCAACTCGACGTGTGAAACACGATGTCGTCCCAACGTCACGAGATCGACGTTGCTACAACGATATTGAAACGTTGGATTTCCGTCACGACATCGCCAACTACAATCCAACGCCAACCCGACGTCTGAAACACGATTTTGTCCTAACGTCTCGAGATCGACGTCGCTACAACGTCATTGAAACGTTGGATTTCCGTCACGACATCGGCTACCACAATCCAACGTCAACCCGACGTCTGAAATACGATGTCGTCCCAACGTCACGAATCGACGTTGCTACAACGTCATTTAAACATTGGATTTCCGTCACGACAACGCAAACCACAATCTAACGTCAGATCGTCGTCTAATACACGATGTCGTCCCAACGTCACGAGTCGGAGTCGTGTCGACGTTGGGTTTGATGATTTTATATATTTCCATTTGTTATTTTTGTAGATCTAATTGTATAATATTGAACAATGTTTTGTTTTATGTAATGTGATTGATCAGCTAATAAAGGTAATCAGAATTTATTTGCATTGTTTAACGCTCCCAGCAAACACGTGACGGCTATACAACGACAGAATAACGTTGGATTTTATTCGCGACGTCGCCGACTACGAGTCAACGTTAACCTAACGTCTAAATCATGAGTTCGATCCAACGTCGGCAAGCGACGTTGTGTTGACGTTTGAATTTAGTTGAACGGTTTAAAAATATTTTTATGAATGATAAATAAATTATTTGGTACTGTTCGAAACATGAACAACTATTTTCATGTATTTTATGAAGAAAAGTGAATAAATGAGAAAAATCCTTAATAACCAACACGCCACGTCGATTACACGCGCGCTTTTACTCTGTATTGATTTTCACTATCATGGCGTCATTCCATTTAAACTTTCCTGAATCATAAGTGTAGAACATTTGTGTAGCGTGGTCGCTTTTTCTGGAAGGTTGATATTTAACGGGCGGGTAAATTTATTCATCACGGTAAAGACATTTCTAGTGATACCAAAAGGAATTTAAAGTAATTGGCGTGTCTGGGATGTTTTAAAGAGTTGGACAGCATCGTTTCAAGAAATGCCTTGGATTAAAGTTGAAGAGATCCAGAAGGTGTTGAAAACAATCTGTGACCTTGCGTGCCAAATTCATTTAGAAGCAACGTGAACGAACTTCAATGGATTGTAATTGATGAGGTAAGCGAGTTTTATGTGTTTGTTGAGTTTCATGCCTTGTGTACGTTTGTTGACGCAATTAAAAAGTTGATCATTTATGGCACGACGCTGTATGCCAACATGAAGCTTTGAGCGCACCCACCCATTTTCTTATTTATCGTAAGACAAAAAGAGACATGAAAGTATGGTTTGACAACATAAATGATCAAAGCGCTGAATGCACTGGATTTGTTGGACATAGAAAACAAAATTATCCAAGCGCTAATAGCACTGGCGTTTTTCGACATAGAAAAGTCAAATTGCTAAGAAATTAACGGGCATTTTTTTAAAAATGCGTTAGTTTTATTTGTGTTTTAGTAGATTATCCCGCTTAAATGGTTGAAATTTGCAGATATCATTTGAAAAATAATCAATAAGTACTTACTTTGAGTGAAATGATACTGCCAAAACTCAACCATTTCCTTTAATTAAGCAGCATGAGGTCCGTTCGCCCTTATTATTTTTAAGTAAGCCAATTTCTTATATTTTCAGAACTAGTCAAGGTCTATGTCAATGGAAACTACTGTGTCTAGATGATCTACACGAACATTCAGGAACGATTGTCCGGATAATTTTTTTTAGAAATTACACCCCTGTTATTATAGAACACTTAAAGTATTTTTTTTTCTAAGTTGAATGAACATTTTATCCTCCACTCTGATGATATATTTAACTTTTGTGGGAGAAAAGAAATCTTTTACACATTGCCCTTTGTGATATGTACATACTTCCTTTAAGCAATGGTTTGTTTGTTTGTTTGTTTATTTGGGGTTTTATGGCACACGTCAACTAGCAAATATAATTGACGAAGATGAATCAAGGGTTGGCTTTATGTCATGTAACTTATTACATATTGCATTATTCCACGCAGCGACTTCAAATGTTCGATAAATTCGATAATTAAGTCAAAATGGCAAACAATGTGGAATAATGCTGTATTTAATAAGTTACATGACATAAAGCCCGTCCTTGGTTCATCTTCGTCATCAATATTTTTTAATCGCCGAGATCAAATAGTGATTACGCGATGTAGGATTGGTCATACCAGATTGACACATTCATACCTTCTCAAAAGAGAGGAAGCACCTACATGTATTCCATGTGACGAGCATTTCAATGTAAAACACGTTCACCTTGACTGTCAGGATCTTAAATACATTCGTGACAAACTTTTTAAAGTGAACTCCCTTAAAGAACTTTTTGAATCTGTATCATCATATGCGATACTTAACTTTTTGAAAGAAATAAAATTTAATGTTTATAATAAGATATAGAGTTTTACATTATTAATTTCGTTTGAATTAATAGTATCATTGATTGTGTTCGGCGCGATATGACCTTTTTGTGTTGGTGCGCCGTAAAACCCAAACAAACAAACAAACGAACAGCATTAATCCACATTGTTTGCCATTTTGACTTAATTAACGTATTGATTGAACATTTGAAGGCGGTACTTGGTAACTTGACATCTACTGGTTGAAGGTTTAAAGATTCTTTAGCAATATTGTCTACTTTTTCATTTCCATGTTTGCACATATGACTTAGTATCTAACAGAGATGTACTATTTTAGATTTCAGTATTTCCTGTAATCTTATCTCAATATTTTTAATAAGTATATTGTCTGAGCTACGATTTTAATGGCCAGTAATACAGTTATAGAATCTTAGAACAAGTGTTGATAACGTGTTTTTTCATTAGACATTATGAATGTGAGAAAAATTAATTAAAAAATCAGCATGTTTAGTTCGAAACATTTATGTGTATAATTGTAACATTTAATTGTATATTTTAATGTCGTATTCATTGTGATTTTATTTTTTTATCCTATTACCATCAAACAAAATTAAAAGTAAAATTACCAATGATAAACTAATTTGTGTTGTTTTTACGTGTATATAGATTCTTGTCATGCAATTGTTTTATTCAGGTCTGATTTTGGTTGGATTTATCTTTGATACATATTGATTGTACCACGTCGTATATCCGTTGGTCATCCAACGGCTAAAAAACTGTCAAATCCAACCAACATACGACATTAATACGACGTCGGGCTCAGACGTTAATACGACGACGGAAATCTACCGTCTAAAAAACTTTCAAATCCAACTGTGAGGCGACGTTAATACGACGTCGGGGTCAGACGTTAATTCGACGTCGGAAATCTACCGTCTAAAAAACTTTCAAATCCAACCATGAGGTGACGTTAATACGACGTCGGGGTCAGACGTTTATACAACGTCGGAAATCTACCGTCTAAAAAACTTTAAAATCTAACAACGAGGCGACGTTAATACGACGTCGGGGGTCAGACGTTAATACAACGTCGGAAATCTACCGTCTAAAAAACTTTCAAATCCAACTGTGAGGTGACGTTAATACGACGTCGGGGTCAGACCTTAATACGACGTCGGAAATCTACCGTCTAAAAACTGTCAAATCCAATCATGAGGTGACGTTAATACGACGTCGGGGTCAGACGTTAATACGACGTCGGAAACCTACCGTCTAAAAAACTTTAAAATCTAACAACGAGGCGACGTTGATACGACGTCGGGGTCAGACGTTAATACGACGTCGGAAATCTACCGTCTAAAAAACTTTCAAATCCAACTATGGGGCGACGTCAACCCGACGTTGGGACCCAACGTTTATTTGACGTTCGTACGACGTCATTTGTTTGCTGGGTATTAATGGAGGGAAATTGATATAATTGACCAATTTTCATGGGAAGGGTATAACCTCCCCGGGTGGGATTAATAAATATACATGGCAAAATAAACAGAATAGAAAAGTATGTTTCATGATACCTGAGCAAATCCATATGTAAGGTTTAACACTAACGGAGAAAATGTGCTGATGTGACTGTGAGTAATATTTATAATCATTTATAATTTAGTTCAATCATGTCATTTAACGTGCTTGTACTAATTTCATAGGCGGATCCAGCGGGGGTTGTCCGGAGCCGTTCTAGAATTTGGAAAATGTATCTGCCCATTAGTGTATTTCTTGCCCGTAAGTCATTTTGAAGTAATGTGAAACAATTTTTCTCGGTGCTTAACATAGATTTAATGGTTGTGGAGCTTTTATTATCAATATGTTGCATTTTTTCTGCAAAATGTGTATAATGTGGTCGTGGTTTGAGATTCGGACCCCTCTAGTGAAGTTCGGACCCCTCTAGAAAAGTTCGGAGTTCGGACCACCCTAGAAAAAAACTGGATCCGACCCTGAATTTGCCCAGTTGGGTAATTTTACATATTATGCACATTCATTGAATTTTGATGTAAGATTTTCAACATTGGTATTGTTCTCGATTTAGGATTAAAAATAGTCTGTCAATAGAACGACGGTGCGTGGATCCAAACAATGAAAAAAAAATATTTTCATTGTTTCAAACCAGTGAAATGTGGATTTTTATTTCACCGTTGAATGCCGGTGTTCCACTGGAAAGCATGTAATAAATTGGGTTATTATCTGGTGATTATAAAATGGCTTTTGCACTAAATAATTACATTTTAAATGGATTTATTGTATTGTTGTTCGTAAGTTTTATCGGTTTTGCTATAGTAATTGTATCACAAGGAATTTCTGAGCCAACTATGTTCAGTAAAACAATTCAACGACGTCCTATGCTTGAAGACTTAAAACACGAGACCTCAACATTGAACAATTATTCTATTGAATCTCTAACCAGAAAGTTATCATGTGAGCAACAAACGATTCATCGTCAAAAGAAACATGAATGTTACCATTTGAATTGGCACAAAAATAATCTAACCCATGAGGTGATTTCAACATGCGGGTTTATATCGATTCAGAGACAGAGAGGTCGTACAGGAAACAATATGTTCCAAGTTGCTGCACTCTTAGGAACTGCATATGATTTGGATTTAATACCAGTTATAAAGCCTAAGTTCCCGCTAACGAATCATTATAATCTTCCAAACGTCATGGATATAACTTTAAGCAATGTTCATACATGTGAAAAGGAATCCTCGGTACGAAAATACACTAAATGTACCTTACCACATGGGAAAAAAATTGTAAATATGACTATGACAGGATTTAGACAGTCGTGGAAATATTTTTATAATATTGAAAGTGTTATTGCTAAGGTATTCACGAAGGACTTTAAAAGAAATTCCATTTGGAAAGCTAAGTCATTTATAAATACAATAGCAAATGCTACGTATACAATAATAGGGGTTCACATTCGAAGAACGGACATTCAAAGAAACAGATCGAAGAGTGGAAACTACGCAGACGTTAGATATTTTGAAAAAGCCATGACATACTTCAAGATATTTTATCATGAAGTGCGCTTTATAATAATGAGCGACGATCCTAAATGGGTCAAACAGAATATAAAATCAAATGAGTTATTTTATAGTCCATTTAGCAGTGCCACTGATGATTTAGCACTTATGTCACTTTGTAATCATATGATAGTTACGTATGGAACATTTGGATGGTGGGGTGCATGGCTAGCAAATGGTACTACTGTATTTTTCGAAGAAAAACATACCGAACCATCAAAGGTCTTGCCTGTTATGAATTCTGATTACTTTATTCCAGGTTCCATGGGAATTAGATAGTAAACAATTATGACACGATTATTGTCACAAACTTGTAAGTGTATAATGTAATCTATAGAAAATAAAATAGAAAAAATACACATGCTTCAGTCGTAATAATATATATTTTTCCAGCAAATAGACAAGAAGTTCAACTGTGCACATTAAGTTCTACCAATATTCATGTTCGGGTAAGCCAAATATACAACCCAACGCTAAACCAAAGCTGTTAATATGTGAAAGAAGGTTATGCCCAATTAATACATTTATAATATATCACAGTTAACAGGGTTGGGTTTTTGCCGGCAAAAAATGAGTTTTTCCTTTCAACTGGCAAAAACTGGTAAAAACCCTCAATAATTTTGCTTAACGTTGGTCAGTGCAAATATTAAGGATTGTTATTAGTTTATGTTTTGTTCACAACTTTTGAATGTTAATACAGTTTTAAATATAAAAAAAAACTGAAAATTTGTCCATCATATAAAGCCGGAGGATAAATATATGACCTTGCTCATTTCCAGAGTCATCTGTCAAATGTTTACAAATTTGTTTTAACTTTAGGAAAATTTATTAACTTCGAATACAAATGGGAGAAAGTTCATACAAATAGGGACCTCATGTCATCAGATTTTGCAACTAATTATAGAATATACCATGTCGTCTGTAAAGTAAAAAGTATATCTGTCATAAAGTTGTGTCAAGTGTGAATTTATTGGAAGATCTGAAGTTGGTTATAATATGGACACTAATGTACTGTTTATGGATGTGTCAGCTAATATCATACTTAATATTATAGTAATTTGTACTTTTAATAAGTTAAAACTTTATTATTCCCCAATAAAATTCTGTGAAACTTGTTTTTGAACTTTTTTACAGTACCCTGTTTTCTCTTTCTTTTTTCCACCAGAGGCAAAAACTTCCCACCCTGTGCAAAGTTATATTCTTTATTACAATATTATTCAACTTCTTTTAACACTAAAGTCATTAGCATTTTCAATCTGTTTTAAATACAAATTTATGAAATATTTCCTTTGAAATATCAGGATTTTAGTTTTATGTATTGTTTATTACTGCATCAGTCAATTTTAAGCTTAATATGAAAGTAACTAGCACTTTTAGTCGTTTTAAGGACAGATTTATAAATATTTCCTTTTCAAGGTAAGAAATTTAGTTTTTGCAAGTTTCTTTTTCATTTTTTCCACACGAAATTTCCTTGTTTTTTTTTTCAAATGGCAAAACTCCAACCCTGGAAAACATGATTATTACTGCACCAGTCAAATTTTTGCTTAATATTAAAGTCATTAGCATTGTCTATCAATTTAAAATACAATTAAATAATTATTTCTTCTTAAATTTGAGAAATTTAGATTTTGCCAGGTTTTTTTCCAGTTTTTGCCACCCTATTTTTTCCTTGTCGGGTTTTTCTGGTTATTTCCATGGTTTTGTCCGCCATGCGGAAAAACCTGTCCAACCCTGTATCACACATTACAACAATTATATACGGCCATTGGTGAACAAAGCAACTAAATTACACATAGCATGAACAACAAGAGGAATAGTCCTTCATCACTCACCTACACTGTAAATCGAAACGTTAAACTTATGAACACCATTTGAACACCAAAATGCAACAGATATTGAACGCGTCCATTTGTTAAAACCATGTTCTAAACTCTAACACTTGGTGTTTAAATAGGAACGCCTTTAGAACACCGGTGTTTAGTAAGTGGACGGCATGTGTTAAATACTTGAACGCTGAAAGTGTTCAGAAATTTTACGTGTGTTGTGTTCAAAACCAATGCAACAGATATTGAACACCTCGAACATGTTTAAAGAATAGGTGTATATATTTTGAACACTTGTTAAACATTTGATATTTCCAAATAGAACATACAGGCGTTCAGCTATTTTATGCGTTCAAACTGCAAGTGTTCAATAACAAGGGTTGTGGTCCATATACATTAAAACCTTTCTTTTTTCATTTCTACTGGCAATTGATAGAAAGAATAAACAAAACATAAAACAAAAACACTTTATTTACCCAGGTAGACGAAATTGATACCCATGAATTTGTAACTAACTTGTAATAAAATATCCATAAGTTTTGAATTGTAGACTAAATGCAACACTGCTCTATTTTTTTTTCAAAAGTCTCTTCTCCATTTTTAAATGAATTCCACGGTATACATAACAATAAGGCTGTGGCCAGATTTGATTTTTATAGATATAGAGACCTGATGGCATATCACTATAAGAGAAAGATATAAACATAGCTTGCATGTTTTGAACCACCTTAATATTTTGCTACAATAGAGTTAGAGCAGTGTTGCATTCACTGAACAATATAGTATTATTTTTATAAAATATTACAGCTACAATATCAAGACTATATAACCTGTACATAGGAGACAGGACTGCAAAATAAATATTAACAGTTTTACTGATGTCATATATATACACAGATGCATTTATGTTGTATCAATTTACCGAAAAAAGTGTCTATTTCAACGTATAATATCTTCCAACATTATTCGTTACATTCCAATTGAAAGTTGATCAAAACTGGAAGTATAGAATTGCAAAGTTATTCACAGGACGTAATAGCTGGCTGATGTAACGTCTCAGATGCGTAGGAGCAGGGGCCGCAGGGGTCGCGGCCGAGGTCCCAATAATCTGGCAAGCAGCGGCAATAGGACCGCGAGTTAATTTTTCATGACAAATATTGAACATCTTGAGGTCTCGTAATTATAAAAAGATTTGTTCTTAAACAGGGGGTACTGAAAGTGCTGGAAATCGAGTTTCAGAGGCTTGCGTTCAGAAAAAATTCGACCGGCGGGAGGGGAAACCCCTCCCGTACCCACCACATCTGCAGCCCCAATATTCAGACCCTTCATACGCGCCTGCGTCTTTCTGCGTCTACCCTAGCACACAATGGCCAAACTATAACTCTGGCACCACTGAAATAAGGACTTTTCCTCGAAAGTTCATGACGTCGTCTTTAGATACCGATACGTTCTTTGACGTTTAATAAGTCGACATTCTGCCAACGCCAGCTGAGATTGTAACGATCCCACATAAGTCGTTAGAATTTTAGATGTTAGCAAACCTTTAGAAAAAGTACGGGGTACGGCGTACGCCAGACCATTCATCCAATACCTAACAAAATATACTTATTATAAGTTTTCTGTAGATATAGATCTACTGTGTAGTAATATTTCCATAACTCCGTAAAATCTTTATGCAAAATCTGCCTATTTGTTGTACATAAAGAATCGCGTCAAATATTTGCGTCAAATTAAAACAAAATGTTTCTTCGTTAACGGTAGTTTGGCATGATAAGATAAAGCCTACCTAGAGTTGATTAGCTACTTTACCAATTACAAGCAAATTATCATGATAGAATCACGTGATATATTATTTAGTTGATACCAATTAGCTGTACAGATAAAAAAGATATTTTATCAGATTAGATGGTATCGTTTACTGTATTGTGAACTTTTACAATGCGCAATATACACAAGAAAAGATTAATGCAACGCATTAAATACCGCCGGATAGTGGTAACATTATCTGTACATACATCAAAAGAGAAAACAAAGATATATGCGGCAAAAAGAGTACAAAATTATGTATTCTGAGGTATGATACAAATACAAAATACAAATACAAAATCTGTTTATTGTACTATATGGCCACCGGCCCAAAATACACACAGTCTATATAATATAAATTATGGTAACATGGTATTACAAAAATATAAATAATATGACAATATATACAATAGCAACAAAAGAAATATTCATGTGAGACATTATAACTGAATGAATTATTGGTTATGAGATTGTAGCAAATTGAATTAAAACAATAACATAGTATTAATCATCACAATACAAATTATAATAAAATACCTGAGTTAAATACTCTTCAAATACAATATTAGTGTTTTGTGTAGTCTTAAACGACAAAGTACATGTCAATGGAAAATGATCAGTGAAACTTTCATTGCTCACTTCAAAGTAAGTTATATAATCGAATAATGCTGTTGATGCTAAAATGTAGTCTACTGTACTTCTACCATTATTCGCTGTACACGTAAATTCACCAGTTTTATCATTACCTAGTCTCCCATTCAGCGCATGAATATCAAGCGAACAACATAGTTCGATTTACAGTTTTATCTTTGTTATTTTTTGGCACGTTAAAATTGTCGCTAGGATAAGAGGTTTCGCCAAATATAAAGTCAGTATCATCGTTAATGATATAGTCTTGTAATTCACCTATACGAACGTTTAAATCTCCCGCTACTATAAATGACGCATGTGGTAAGTCTGATAACACACTGACAATTTTATCGTGCAATATTACAATGCCTTTTGTTTCATTACTAGTCTGATAGATTGGCGATCGTTCAGGTGAAACATAAGTGAGTACAAATATTATGTCATTTTCATAAAAGTCTTGAAATGCCTTATTAAGTTTCAATATCATGCAATCTTCAAAGTTACAGTACAGTCTTTTCATATATTTTACAAGTTCATCTTTCACAAAAACAGTCACCCCACCGGATCCACGCTTGCCCTTAGATTTTCTTAATTTACTGAATCCAGTATAACCAGGCAAGAATCCATTAAATTCATCTTCATATGATTGCCATGTTTCAACTAATCCTATTATGTCATATTTTGAACAGAAATCTCTTAAAGCGAGATCACTTTCGTATTTTCTTAATCCTTGTATGTTCAGTACAGTTAAAACTATTTAAAAATTATTTACAAATGATTCTTGTGTGTATTTTTGACCTCGGCCGTACCCCTATTTATGCACGAGAGTCGGAACTCTAGCGACACTATCAAACTCATATTCGTCCTTGTCAACAATCAGTTTATCGAATCTAAAAAATGCTTTCTTTCCATCTTGGATACACTGTAGATTGGATACAGAACATGTAAAATGTTCCATGATTAAATGGCACAGTTTATAGATCTACAATATCAATATATTATTTCTTTTTATAAACTTACATAAAAACATTGCTTATTGGCCACTAATTACAGCAATATATTTATGTTTGTTAAAATATAAGCACCTATTATAATAATTATTAAATTATATTAGACCGTTATTCTATAAAGAGGCTAACGGACCGTTTGTGTTTAATAGGTACTTGAATGTCTACGTGTTTTAGTCTAAACCAGTGTTTAGAAGAGAAGATATTTATCAACTTCTTGGAAAAACTCCTTTTAAACATGATACATAAATGCTTTAAAGAATAAATGAAACGTATGCAAAAAACACTCCGGATTTAACAATTCAGTAATCTAATACTTCTTGTCCAGCTGTATTGTCAAACCTATTTTGACCTAATGGCGGCCCCCATGAGAAAGTGAGTTAGTAATTACGCAGTAACAGCCGAAAAGTTCAGCATGCAGACACAGTATCAAAACTTACTAAAGACAAGTACAAATAATTAACTTTTACATCATGCATTTTGTGCTTCGTATACGATAAACCCGATCTAAAATTCTTAGCTAGAGTACTCGCTTATTTACCGCGAGTCTGTAGCAAATCTGTTCACGGAGACGTGCGTGAAGTATGTCGGTACGTGTGGTTTTTAGCCTGAACCTCAATTTAGGGGAGCAGATATTTTACAATGTATTAAGATATAAATTAAGGATAACATGTTCTTTAAAATGCCCCCCAAAAGAAGAAATTTTTATTGCAGTACTATAAAACTGAAAATTATTACAATTTAGCACTGTCAACAGTTGTAAATAAAAAAGGAGGACGCAAGTAAAAGAAATCATGAACTGCTCCTACCATGGTCATCAGATTCTGACGACTCCAATATACCACCGGCCTTCAGGCCGGCGGTAAATGACAGTTTAAACTACAGAAATTAGTAACCCCCTATTTAACGCCCTAAAGAAGCTACTTTTTTAAAACTTACCAATTAATTTAAATTTTAAATGAAATAGATATTCTTCAATCAAATTTCAAAAATTTCCAGGACTGATTACATTCGCTAGGAAGAAGATGAAGGAGAATCCTAAAGTGGCCTTTTTATAAATAGGTTTGGGCAAATCACCAAACTTTTCTCGAAACGGGGCAAATAATGCACTGAATCCAATTATATTTTTAATATGACCTCTAAAATTGTCTCCGATGACATTTTAGGTTCACTTTTGGCGAAATTTCAAAATGGCCGTAAAATGGCCAATTTCGTTGTGCAGGATCATATTATTTGTCACCATAGCTTGTAATATATCATTTTATAGGTTTTTATGGTAGATAAACACATTTTTGAAGTTTTGACGGCCATTTTGATTTTTCGCAAAGTGAAGCTAAAAAGTCATCGTACCTAATTTTAATCGTGATATTCAGACTCAACACATAATTTGGCCGTAAAACTCGTTTGGTTTGCACTTTTAAGTTCATATTTGCCCGAGCCTATCACTAATGTTATATACATGTACGTTGGTTTTCAATGTCAGAAATTGAGACAATTTTAGTGACATTATTTCTCACACGGCAATTCAATTTATTCAGTTTGTCAAGTTTAGACGCTTTAAACTTAAACTTAAACTTTTTCATTTGATTAAACGCCTATTTCTATATTACATATTCAGTGGCGTTGTACAAAAAGATAGATTATAAAGAATAAATAAGTAAAAACCCTCCACCATAAATACATAATGTATATACAATAACACAAAACAAAACAAAATTCATCGTACATGATGTAATATAGTGTGTAAGTGTATTTTTTATTATACCTACATCATTCAAAGTTCATGATCCTACTTAATTTTACATTTTTATTACTAATTTTACATTTTTTAATTAATTTGAAATTAAAAGTTGGTGTCCTGAACAGTATTACATGATGCTACTGTTAACCGGACATGTCCTGAACAGTGTAACATAACGCCACTGTTAACCAGACATTTCCCTAAAGGTGTCGAAACGTCACCTTTAAAGGGCCCTTAATACATCCCCAAAGGTGTCTAACCATCACTATTAAAGGGATTATTTATTTTATAGCTGTAATACAGTCATATGAAACAAGGTAGAAAATATCATAATGCACTCAGTCAATCACTTAGTATGTTTACCGTAATTGTAAGGTGAGGCATTTACTAGCCATGTCAATTTTAGAATAGATAATAAAAATAGAATCAAAGCGCTGAAAGCGCTGAAGTTAAGCGCTTTCAAATTTGGGCTTAGCTGCATTTATCTAATAGTGTTAAAATTGAATAGTGCAGAGAATCAATCACTAGCAGGTTATTTGTCTGCTTAGCTAAATGTTCGTATGACCCAACATGGAAATAACAAATAATTATTTTAATGGAAATATATTTGGGTGGCTACACCACAACTGCAATGCAATAAATTCAAGTAAACCACATGAAGCACATGCAGTTCTCTTGGTTTAAATGTAACCTTTGAAGAAAAGTATTTGCAGCAAGATTGAACATACTAAAAACTAGATTCTTTATAAAGCAACAACTATATAAGCATTTGTCACTTGTTGATTAGTTGGGATGTTTGATTGAATGCATAAGCATACATAAGCCGCCCGGCTAGCTCAGTTGGTAGCACGCAAGTCTACTGATCGAGGGGTCGTGGATTCGATTCCCGGGCGGGGCCTACTTTCGTGGAGCTTGGTCATGAAATTATTTCTACGGCCATTCTCCCTCTTACCAATGATTTTTAATTATGTAAGGCAGTTGTCAGTCACTGACGAAAGTATGCGCTTATTAGTCGGTTAACAGCTAAATCCAGAGATTTAACAACAAACAAACAAACATGTAACATTCTTTGTTTGTTTTTGTTGGGTTTAACGCCGTAGCAACACATTGTATAGGTCAAATAACTGCGGTCAGTCAACATACTCACTCCTCCTGGATAGGCTAAATCTCTGGATTTAGCTGTTCACCAACTTGGACTGTGATTTTGGGGCCAAATGCGGCAATGACGATACGTCAAAAACGAGGTTTAAGTTGCGTCATTAAATTGTGTTTTGTAATTGATTGAGTAAAGCTATGATACTTGATTATACAGTAAACGGTGTTCTAGGTAAGAAGATTCTGTGTTTTATGCATTGTTAACTTGTTACTGATTATCTCATTGTAAATTTTGTTTTAAGGGCTTTCGTGTAAACGGAAAGTTGATGTGTAATCAACCGGAAATAAACGGGCGGTAATTATGTTTTGAGCTACCGATGAAATTGTTGTCTGCTGCTATGAATTCCTTCAAATCTAACTAGACAAGGCTTTAAGAGAAGCTAGTGCTCCATATCCAACAATGCACACAATGTTGTTGAGATAAGTCCGCTCAGTACATTTTGATACTTGTTACAGTCAAAATAAATCTTAGGTCTGCAAGTGTTAGTTACATTGTATCAGTTTGATTCACACGATTTGTAATTAATGGAGGAAATCATTAATTACTAAAAAAATTGTTATTAAACAGTTTGGTATATTGATTAATTTGTTAGAAAGTCTGAGTTAACTATGTTTTTGTGTCTTATTCCAAGTCCAGAATTTCATGAAGCTGAAGACCAAATTTTTTCCAGAACACACATATTTTGACAGCACACTGGCATGTTGGCCTTTGGAAAAAGGTACAATAAATGAAAAGAAAAAATGTAGACTTATTAAGATTAAATTATTTCATTACAATAGCCATCTTTTATCAACTTGTAGGCCCATTAAAGAGGCTCCAAGTAGAAATTCTCCCTTTGTTAGTTTATTAACGGGCAAAGCTATCCAGACCCATTAACAAATATAGTTTAAAAATATCAAAGCTTGCATTCTAATGTAGATCTGTTTTGAGGACAGTTATCAAAACAATAATCCTTAACTATGAATTTGATACAGGGCATATAACAATAGCTATGCCACTTATATTGCACTTAAAGAATCAGCCCAGACACAGTCATTTTTGTTTTTTAATTGCATTTGCCTAGAACCTTGAATGAAAAATATATTCTTAGGTGCATATTATGTGGTTGCTAAAAGATGTTTATGACAGTTCTATAATGACTCATAAAAATGATAGCCAGATTGCCTTTGTTGCTGAAAAATAAGTAAGAGGCATGGGTGAGACTGTCAATCTTCAGCTGATTTTAGCTAGTGTTATCTACCATGATCATCACCAAATAGACTTTATTTCTAACAGTATAGATACTACTTCATCAGTTCAACATGGCAATTATACAAATAAATCTTTGAAATTCAAATCATGCATAGCTATTTGACTATTAAGTTTGTTAGATTGTTCAGCTTTTAGTCTGTGTAAACATTTACTTTTATCTTTTCAGATTGAAGAACAGCAATGCTGAGACAGCTGTATGTGTTGAATTAATATTCTAAAGACAAGTATATGTTTCAATTTGATATTCTAAAGACAATTTATTGTGTTAACCTGATATTCTTAAGACAATTCTATGTATAAATCTGATATTCTAAAGACTATTGTGTTATCCTGATATTCTAAAGAAGTCTATGTGTTAACCAGTTTCATGTTATATTATGTGTTCCTTATTATATATAACATACACTATACATATAGTTCATTTATACATGATAAGTGATATTGCCTTCAAATACTGATTATTTCTGTGACAGCTAGTAAAATAATTAAAAAAAAACCATCAACGTTCCATTATATTGTGCAACAAAAATAACAGTAGAAAGTTATTATAATAAATAAGTACAAATATTGCCCTTGAGTTCTATGTGTCTCTTTTATGTTTCCATGGTGTTAGTCAGGAGATTGTATATTATTACAGCTCCAACAGTCTTTGAGCAAGTTCATAATTGGTGACTGACATAAGTTGTAGACATTCTCTTGCCATTTAATGGAATTAATTTCAAATGGCAGCAGAAAAAAGAGTTATGATTCTGGTTACTGAATTGAATATTTCTGCAGAAATAACCAGTGACCCTTTTCTATTCAATTCAGCAAAACTCTGTTAATATTTGTGCATTATGGACTTCTCAATTCCAGTTGTTATTTAATCTAGTCCATAAGTATGTTATTCATAGGCATTCACAGGCTAGCAAATTAAAATTTGAAAAGAAAAATAATAGCCAAATCATTGGAATTGCTACACTTGCTACACATTTCCATAATAAAAATAAAAGACAGTTGCTATGGTAATGGTACAATAAATGTCAATTCAATGACTTGGTAAAAGGTGTTAAAACCAATGTTGCAATTAAAGAATGATAATCACAACATCATATCATGACAAAATATACCCAGTAATGTGGAAGAAGCATGCATTTACATATAGCGCTGAATTTCAGCATTTTTTTTCATGACGTCAATGACGTTATTTGACATAAACCTGCCCCACATAAAAGCCTATAACTTATAAACGAATCATTTGTCAACAAAAATATTTTAACACAATGTTCTCATAAGATAGACCTTTCAAATAGTGTAAAAAACTAAAATTGTGATTTTTACTCATTTGGCCCCATTCTTACAGTCCTGGGTCACATATAAAGCCATGCAGACATGATCAAACGCTTTAAAATCATTGTAACACTTCTATGATGATATTCAAATCAATCGCGATCGAATGCATGTCGGTCATCTCGTCTAATTACCCTCGATAATTTCAATGTTAATAGAGTTCGACTCTTTCCGGCAACTTCGTTCATCTCCATGGGTTGAGTGATGCCATAGAAAAATAGTTCGATATCCTTGCGCGAATTCATATCAAAGGGCATGTTCCACAAGGCTATCACTAGCTAGCGCTTTTTGAAAGCAATTTTGTGTAGCGTATTAGCGCTCGCATTGTGAAGCGTGCCCAATATAAAAGGAAAAGTTTGGGACAGCTTATTTTGAATGATTTTATGTTCCATATGATGCACTTTTGTCTGTAATTTCGTAGAATAGAGACAATTTGTACATACTATGAAGGGAAATTGTGTGGTTGTGGTAAAATAGAGGTCAGAAGAACTACTTTGTCTTAGACTTGAGTTGGCTAAACCCGAAACGACTGTCGAGATGGTCGTAATAAGTTAAGCGCTTAAAAAGCGCTTTACATAAAAATAGTGAGTTTTCAATCGTTTTTTGAAAACATCCAAAGTAGGTGATAATTTGATATCATCTGGTAGCTTATGCCATAGCATGGGGCCAACTGTACTAAAGCTTCTGTCACTGAATGGTTTTTTTTCTTTGTTGGAACCAAAAAATTCAGGTCTTTGGGTTTTGCAAATCTAAGACCAGGTCTGCTTTGTAAAGGCTTTCGCAGAATTTCAGTCAGATATGCAGGTGCAGTTTCAGTAAAACAGTTGTACATGGAAGTACATATTTTAAAGTTGATTCTTGCTATGACTGGTAACCAGTGCAGTGAATACAAAGCATCTTTTGAACTGTCAGATTTTTTTATCCTTAATACCAGTTTTGCACACATGTTTTGAATTCGCTGAAATTTGCTAAGATCACATTTTGAGATTCCATACAAGATCAGATTACAGTAATCGATGTGGGACATGGCCAAAGATAGGACTAGTGTTTCCGTTGCATCTTTATCCAGATATTTTCTTATACTTTTGATACGTAAATAATTGTACATGGCAGTTCTACTTTTTGTTTTGATGTAATCATAAGTTTTCATCAAGAAAGGCCCCTAAATAGCGAATTGTCTTCACAGATTTTATAGTTTCACCGGCAATATTAATTGACTGGGTTAAACATTTTTTCAACTGTGCTCTGCTTCCAAACTCAGTCTTTGAGTTGTTCATTTTCAATTTATTTTCATTCATCCATGAATTTATTGTTAGGGCACAATCTTCAAGATCAGAAATGGCATTTGCTTCTTCATTCTGATTGTTAGGACAGAATCTTTTATAAGCAGTGTGGTCGTCAGCAAAACCATGCACTGATATATCAGATGAAATGACATCGAATAAGGTTCCTGCATACGTAAGATATAGCCACGGACCCAAACAACTACCTTGTGGAACACTGCAATCTAATGAGCGTACAGATGATGAACTTGTATTGACGTTGACTCGACGCTTTAACTTTCAAATAGAGATATCTATGACATAATGGATCTCATGTCTGCTCAACAGGAACGTCAAAAATAATGATAATAATACGATAATAAAGGGTTGTGCGTATAGTGCGCAAATATTGACCCCGACCTGACCTTTATGCAAGAATATTCATTACATTGAATACGAATGTAGTATTAATGCTCGTCACATCGTGACCATGAGGATTGTGAGTCAAAACTTAAAGACACAACTTATCATAAATTTTGATGCATGTATAGCATGCTTTTTCGTGGCTTAATATAACGGTAGAATTTCAGTGAATCGCGTAGAATGGATATAATAATTAAGGCCCTGCAATGAGTGCATGAACCTAGTTTAAATTTAGCGTTTATATAAATGGATATTTGTATCGAACGGCAAAACACTTACATGTCCCTAATTGACTTCATTTTTTGTTGTTTTAGATCAAGTTATAACCTAGATACAACTGAAATAATCAAAGCCTGCCGACACAAACGGTGAGACATCGGATACCGACACTCGAGTGACAGTAATATTCTCTCATTCTCTTTGAAAAGCCATATGTAACCCATATATGGACGATAAAGAGGATTTGGTACCCTAAGGCACTTGGAGACAATACTTCTGTGAAATGTATTTTTCTCAGGAGATACTGCTAGTTCCTTGTTTAGAACTGTGTAATTGAAAAATGAAAATGTACATATATCTGTTGTATATACTTATTTATAGAATTACTTTAATCTCACATTAACGTCATAAACATTCATGTACTGCTGCTGCGGGGAATTTGGTTTATGGCAAGGCTTAAGTTAAAATAAGAAAGCTATAAAAACAGAGCTAATTTTACAAAATAACTCAGACGGATAGCCCTTTATAGCTGTGTTGATGTCGTACATGTGTATATGCATACCAATTACCTTCAGTATCTTGTTATATGTTTTATGTTTAAAAGGTGCATATGTAAAAAAAAATAGTACACCCAGAGTTTTGTCCCTTTTAGTCGTGTATAGGCTATGAAGATCATATGAATACGTTACCAACTTTTCAAATATCTTGTGTCATATCGAATTTTTTTGAATTAAAATAAAAATTTTATTCATTGTTCGCAATTATTGATAGGGCATTACTCCAAACAAAATTGGTGTATTTATTAAACTCTTGGAACTAAAAGTTTAAGAAAATAAGTCTGCACTATTTTGTAGAGTTTATTTATTACAAGAAAAATCTATAAAGGGATAACCGGCAATATGCAGGGTAAATTTTGCAATAACCAACGGTACCATATAATTTATCCAATTCTCTATACCGGAAGAGAACTTCATTGGAAAAACAGGTATGGTAGAGCAAATTGTAAGTGAACTTGTGATCTATGTTTTAACCAATATGTACAACTTGCTCTACCATTCCTGTTGTCCAATGAAATTCTTTTCCGCTATATTGATAGAGATATGGCATCATTACTACTTGAGATTAACAGGTACGTAGTGCACAGTAGTTGCTGGATATTTGCTCTGTGCATTATGGGTGGCTCACTTTACTAATTGATTATACATTCGTCGTAGTACGGTAATGGTTGTATGACTGACCAGCGAAAAAAACTATTCATACTTCAAACATAATGAACCCTGCATAGCGCCGGATATCTTTTTAAAGATATTTCTTCTTAAATGGCAGAGTTTGCTTGAACATCCTTTTATTCAAACATAACCCAGTCTTGCATACTCATATTTCTGGACATGTTCCTATCAAACTGTGACAGCATCAGTTATGCAAATCCATACGTCCAGTTAGGTCATTCCAAATTGGAATTCTGTTAAGCGTCAACTCAAATTTGCCAAACTTAGGTCCCTATTCACAAAAAACACACAAACCGAAAATGAAAACACAAATATTTTTTTGGCAAAAAACAATGCATTATATACATCTTTTCAATGGAATAAACTCATCATAATATGAAAAAATGGTCTGAATTTAGTATAAAATGACTAGCGTTTTTCTTCACGTAAAATATATATTGTATTAATGAATCGGTTATGATAAACTGCTTACGATGAATAACGTCATTGCCGAACACAATTTTCCCTGAATTAAATTGTCTTATCGAATCCCGGAACATCGGAATTATTTAATAGTTTTAAAAAATCTAATGTAAATTTTACCTTCGATTTTGTTTAAATTATATCTTGATTGAGGACTCTAAAACCTACGCGCACGCAGACGCTTAACAAAATTTCGATATGGCCTGGCCTTATCAAATACGAAGTGATTGAATAAACTACGCCGATTTGAAATATTAGAACTTACATTTGATTTATTTTACTTCCCTTTTCTGCATGGCATATAATGCACAAATAATATTATCTTACTTCATAGAAATATTTTGTATGAAGTATCCATGGAAAGACAAAATAATCTTTTCTATCAGTGATTGTTCGTGTTCATTGAACATGTATATGTATTTTTAAATTAAGAGCCAAAAACTCGATTTTTGGTTTAATAGTTCTTGGGTTTTCCCAGGATGTGAGGTTGCAGAATTTCTACGAACGAAAGCCTTTACAATGGAAGATTTAAAAATGAACACCATCTATGAAAATAACGATAGGCACTGTACACACAATTACCTTTGGAAATCGGAATTCCCAAAGGTAAAATAAACCGAAGTGAAATTATAAGAAAGTTAATAATTCCTGCTTTGTACTCTTAAGTGTTAGTTTGATGATCACGTAGTGTTGAGAAATAATGAAAATATGTATACATGTATACTAAGCATAAAAGCTTAATCTTTTTCATGAAAGTCAACTAAGACTATCGACTTGGCAACAATAAGCGCCGGAATTTTAAAACAGCGTCATCATACAGCAGAAATCAGAAGTTTTACCATATTGTTACACCCCTAAATCAGTTGCTCTTGGATGATAAATAGACGTCGCTGAAGTTAGCAAATTTTTTTTGCTAGCAAAATTGGCCACAAAGTGCTATTTTTGCTAGCAATTTTTTTACTGGGATAATGGTGTATACCACGTTAGAGGGTTATCTCGTTGGCATAGTGGCTACCCTTAGAGAATTCCATGGATTGGACCAGAAATAACAAAATGTCGGTACTTTACGTTTTGTGTATAAAATCAGCACTCAGATGGGCCATGTTTCAGGGCTCGAATCTCATGTTAAAGCGATTTGGCCGGATACGGCGGATACCACGCGTGAGGTCTGATCTAGGGCTATCACTTGAACATAGTTGCTACCCTGGGAAAATTCCATGGGCTTGAACCAAAGACCACTTAAAGTCGGATCATAACGTTTGGTGTATAAAATCAGCATTCAGATGGCCATGTTTCATGGCTCGAATCCAGAGTTAAAGCGATTAAGCCGGGTACTGGCGTCTACCAGGCGAGAAATTAGACCTAGGGCTATCACGTGAACATAGTGGCCACCCTTAGAAAATTCCGTTGGCTCGGGCCAGAGACCACTTAAAGTCGGTACATAACGTTTTGTGGATAAAATCAGCACTTAGAATGGCAATGTTTCAGGGCTCGAACTTCGAGCTAAAGCGATTTTGCCGGGTACTGGCGCATACCAGGCAAGAGGTCCGACCTAAGGCTATCACGTGGGCACAGTGGCCATCCTGTAAAAATTCCTTGGGCTTGGGCCAGAGACCACTAAAAGTCGGTACTTTACGTTTTGTGGATAAAACAGATTTCAGATGGGCCATGTTTCATGGCTCGAATCCAGAGTTAAAGTGATTAAGCCGGGTACTGGCGTATACAAGGCGAGAGATTAGACCTAGGGCTATCACGTGGGCATAGTGGCCACCCTTAAAAAAATCCGTCGACTCGGGCAAGAGACCACTAAAAGTCGGAACTTAACGTTATGTGGATAAAATCAGCATTCAAACGGGCAATGTTTCAGGGCTCGAATCTCATGTTAAAGACTCATTCCCACTTAGAATGTACATTTGATGTCTCCAACGTTTATCATGTTTCAAGGAATTTAACGAACAGAATTTATGTAAATGAATTGCATATTTACAAGTGACAGTGCTATAGTAAAAGTATAAACGACATATTTCGTGAAGAAAACTTCTATTTTTTCAAAATATTGTCTCTTAATTAAGCTAGGGGGTAGAAAATCCCTATGTCTCCAATGACAAATTCTTACAGTAAGCTTAAAATTGTTAAAACATTCAGACAGATTTCCAATTTAATATATCTTTAATATGTCAGTTATTACTAAATCCTCAAGAAAAACACATATTATAATGTAGATTCAAAAATAATTTTCCACACCTCATACAATAAACGTTGTCTCCAAACTCCGATAACGTACGGGACATTTATTTAAAGGCTTCATTAATCTCACAGCTTTGCACTCTTTACAAACTATTTTTGTGTAAGTAAAGTCCATAAAGGTATATCCTAATGATAAGACATTCATTTTAGCTGACATTTTATTGGTATCGGTAATTTATGAGCTCATTTATTAAAAAATGAATCGTAATTTTCACCACGTAACGAACGGGACAATTAGTAAAATCAAATTATCTAACAAACCGTTTCAAATAGCTTTTTAAATTCTTCATTAAACTGATCTTCAATGATTAAATAAAAAGTTTATAAAGTGTTTTTATAATTCATTTAAAATGCATATTTGTGACACACAAAGAAACAGTAAAAACAAAATGAAAAATAACGTACGAGTCCGTAACGTACGGGACAAAATGTGACACAATAATTGATAATCGTCTGAATATTTATGATTAATTGCTTTTGTAAGGTTCCTTAACATGCATTTAATCTTCACAGACGAAAATATTATGGGAACGGCAATTATAATGAAATTAATGATGTTCAAAAGTAACTAACAAGAGTGACGGGAAAATAAGTTATAGTACCTTTTATTTGCAATAAATGATGAATAGTTAGCATTGTTCTTATTTGAATACCATCTAGCTTTGAAATGATAAATTAAAACAATGCCTCGTTTGATCAAATTATAACTTTAGAATCATTTTAGCACACACTGCAATAATTTGATCAGGTTCATACATTATCTTACTTATTTAATAACGTACGGGACACTGTAGAATTGTCTAAACATGCATTTGCCGGATGATTTGATGGTTGAAAATCACATGTTACCCCACTACTAAATAGCTTTTATTAGTTTATGCGTTAGTTTGCTATGTTTCTTTGTTAAACTTGTCACAAAATTGTTGAATGTTGTTCTCTTAGAAAAATGAAAATGGTTCGCCTAATTATGGTAATTGAGAGATATTATTGTAGTTTTATATGTAAAACACAAGTACATGGAATTGTAAAACAAATTACACAACAATGTAAGTTGTATTCTTGCAGTTTAACTTAGTTATCAATAGTTTAGATGACCAAACTGAAGTATATAACGTACGAGCCAATTTTGCTAACGTTAGGGACAACAATTATATTCTTTATTGGTTGCTTTGTGGTGGTTCACATGCACACAACGTTTTGTTATAACACTAAGACAATGGTATTTAACTATTTTAAACAGTTTCATTCTATATTTAACTTGTTTGTATCGTTCTGGAACAGTTGATATGAATGACATTTTAAAACAAATAAAACTAATGAAAATAGCGTATTCAATATTTATGTTTTTCTGAAAGTATCTGGCTTACTCTTCAGTCTTTATCATTTATTCCGAAACATAATACCTTATAGAATGCAACCGTATTGAATTTCTCAACAGTTTGACCATTACTACTTTTAAATAAGTGAAATTTACAGCACATGTTCGATTTTCATAAGCACATTTATAAATGCTAGGTGTGACCTTTCACCAGCCTATATCTAAAAAAGTATACTAGCCCAGCTGAAAATATTTTTATACTGCGTACAGAACATGTCTACAATGCCTTTAATTGATTTAAAACTCATATTTGATGACATGAAAAAAATGAAAAAAAATATGCCCATATGTCCACCTTAATTGGGATTGAGTCTAAAGCGATTTCGCCGGGTACTGGCGTATACAAGGAATGAGGACCGACCAAGAGCTATTACGTGGGCACAAAGGCCACTCTAAGAAAATTCCGTGGGCTCGGGCCAGAGACCACTAAGTGTCGGTACTTTACGTTTTGTGTATAAAATCAGCACTCGGATGGGCCATGTTTCAGGGCTCAAACGTCGAGTTTAAGCGATTTCGCCCGGTACTGGCGTATACCAGGCGAGAGGTCCGACCTAGGGCTAACACTAGGGCACAGTGGCCACCCTTGGAAAATTCCGTGGGCTCGGGCCAGAGACCACTAAGTGTCGGTACTTCACGTTTTGTGTATAAAATAAGCACTCGGATGGGCCATGTTTCAGGGCTCGAACTTCGAGTTTAAGCGATTTCGCTCGGTACTGGCGTATACCAGGCGTGAGGTCCGACCAAGGGCTATCACGTGGGCAAAGTGGCCACCCTGGGAAAATTCCGTGGGCTCGGGCCAGATACCACTAAGTGTCGGTACTTTACGTTTTGTGTATAAAATCAGCACTCGGATGGGCCATGTTTCAGGGCTCGAACGTCGAGTTTAAGCGATTTCGCCGGGTACTGGCGTATACCAGGCGAGAGGTCCGACCTAGGGCTATCACGTGGGCACAGTGGCCACCCTGGGAAAATTCCGTGGGGTCGGGCCAGAGACCACTAAGTGTCGGTACTTTACGTTTTGTGTATAAAATCAGCACTCGGATGGGCCATGTTTCAACCTCGAACGTCGAGTTTAAGCGATTTCGCCCGGAACTGGCGTATACCAGGCGAGAGGTCCGACCTAGGGCTATCATGTGGGAACAGTGGCCACCCTAGGAAAATTCAATGGGCTCGGGTCAGAGACCACTAAGTGTCGGTACTTTACGTTTGGTGTATAAAATCAGCACTCGGATGGGCCATGTTTCAGGGCTCGAACGTCGAGTTTTAGCGACTTCGCCCGGTACTGGCGTATACCAGGCGAGAGGTCCGACCTAGGGCTATCACGTGGGCATAGTGGCCACCCTGGAAAATTCCGTGGGCTCGGGCCAGAGACCACTAAGTGTCGGTACTTTACGTTTTGTGTATAAAATCAGCACTCAGATGGGCCATGTTTCAGGGCTCGAACGTCGAGTTTAAGCGATTTCGCCCGGTACTGGCGTATACCAGGCGAGAGGTCCGACCTAGGGCTATCATGTGGGCATAGTGGCCACCCTGGGAAAATTCCGTGGGCTCGGGCCAGAGACCACTAAATGTCGGTACTTTACGTTTTGTGTATAAAATCAGCACTCGGATGGGCCATGTTTCAGGGCTCGAACGTCGAGTTTAAGCGATTTCGCCGGGTACTGGCGTATACCAGGCGAGAGGTCCGACCTAAGGCTATCACGTGGGCACAGTGGCCACCCTGGGAAAATTCCGTGGGGTCGGGCCAGAGACCACTAAGTGTCGGTACTTTACGTTTTGTGTATAAAATCAGCACTCGGATGGGCCATGTTTCAGGGCTCGAACGTCGAGTTTAAGCGATTTCGCCCGGAACTGGCGTATACCAGGCGAGAGGTCCGACCTAGGGCTATCATGTGGGAACAGTGGCCACCCTGGGAAAATTCAATGGGCTCGGGTCAGAGACCACTAAGTGTCGGTACTTTACGTTTGGTGTATAAAATCAGCACTCGGATGGGCCATGTTTCAGGGCTCGAACGTCGAGTTTTAGCGACTTCGCCCGGTACTGGCGTATACCAGGCGAGAGGTCCGACCTAGGGCTATCATGTGGGCATAGTGGCCACCCTGGGAAAATTCCGTGGGCTCGGGCCAGAGACCACTAAGTGTCGGTACTTTACGTTTTGTGTATAAAATCAGCATTCGGATGGGCCATGTTTCAGGGCTCGAACGTCGAGTTTAAGCGATTTCGCCCGGTACTGTTGTATACCAGGCGAAAGGACCGACCTAGGGCTATAACGTGGGCACAGTGTCCACCCTTGGAAAATTCCGTCGGCTCGGGCCAGAGACCACTAAATGCGGTACTTTACGTTTTGTGTATAAAATCAGCTCTCGGATGGGCCATGTTTCAGGGCTCGAACGTCGAGTTTAAACGATTTCGCCTGGTACTGGCGTATACCAGGCGAGAGTTCCGACCGAGTGCTATTACGTGGGCTCAGTGGCCACCCTGGGAAAATTCCGTGGGCTCGGGCCAGAGACCACTAAGTGTCGGTACTTTACGTTTTGTGTATAAAATCAGCACTCGGGTGGGCCATGTTTCAGGGCTCGAACGTCGAGTTTATGCGATTTCGCCCGGTACTGGCGTATACCAGGCGAGAGGTCCGACCTAGGGCAATCACGTGGGCACAGTGGCCACCCTGGGAAAATTCCGTGGGCTCGGGCCAGAGACCACTTATTGCCGGTAATTGACGTTTTGTGTATAAAATCAGCACTCGGATGGGCCATGTTTCAGGGCTCGAACGTCGAGTTTAAGCGATTTCGCCCGGTACTGGCGTATACCAGGCGAGAGGTCCGTCCTAGGGCCATCATGTGGGCACAGTGGCCACCCTGGGAAAATTCGGTGAGCCCGGGCCAGAGACCACTTAGTGTCGGTACTTTACGTTTTGTGTATAAAAACAGCACTCGGATGGGCCATGTTTCAGGGCTCGAACGTCGAGTTAAAGCGATTTCGCCCGGTACTGGCGTATACCAGGCGAGAGGTCCGACGTAGGGCTATCACGTGGGCACAGTGGCCACCCTGGGAAAATTCCGCGGGTTCGGGCCATAGACCACTTAGTGTCGGTACTTTACGTTTTGTGTATAAAATCAGCACTCGGGTGGGCCATGTTTCAGGGCTCGAACGTCGAGTTTAAGCGATTTCTCCCGGTACTGGCGTATACCAGGCGAGAGGTCCGACCTAGGGCTATCACGTGGGCACAGTGACCACCCTAGGAAAATTCCGTGGGCTCGGGCCAGAGACCACTTAGTGTCGGTACTTTACGTTTTGTGTATAAAATCAGCACTCGGAGGGGCCATGTTTCAGGGCTCGAACGTCGAGTTTAAGCGATTTCGCCCGGTACTGGCGTATACCAGGCGAGAGGTCCGACCTAGGGCTATCACGTTGGCACAGTGTCAACCCTGGGAAAAATTCCGTGGCCTCAGGCCAGAGACCACTAAGTGTCGGTACTTTACGTTTTGTGTATAAAATCAGCACTCGGAAGGGCCATGTTTCAGGGCTCGAACGTCGAGTTTAAGCGATTTCGCCCGGTATTGGCGTATACCAGGCGATAGGTCCGACTTAGGGCTATCAAATGGGCACAGTGTTTACCATGGGAAAATTCCTCGGACTCGGGCCAGAGACCGCTAAGTATCGGTACTCTACGTTTTGTGTATAAAATCAGCATTCAGATGGGCCATGTTTCAGGGCGCGAACGTTGAGTTAAAGCGATTTCGCCCGGTACTAGCGTATACCAGGCGAAAGGTCCGATCTAGGGCTATCAGGTGGTAAAGTGGCAACCCCGCGAGAATTCCTTCGGCTCAGGCCAGAGACCACTTATTGTCGAGACTTAAGGTTTTGTGTATAAAATCAGCACTTAGATAAGCCATGATTCAGGGCTCGAACGTCGAGTTAAAGCGATTTCGCCCGGTATCGGCGTATACCAGGCGAGAGGTCCGACCTAGGCCTATCACACGGGCACAGTGGCCACCCAGGGAAAATTCCGTGGGCTCGGGCCAGAGACCACTTAGTGTCGGTACTTTACGTTTTGTGTATAAAATCAGCACTCAGATGGGCCATGTTTCAGGGCTCGAACGTCGAGTTAAAGCGATTTCGCCCGGTACTGGCGTATACCAGGCGAGAGGTCCGACCAAGGGCTATCACTTGGGCACAGTTGCCACCCTGGGAAAATTCCGTGGGCTCGGGCCAGAGACCTCTTAGTGTCGGTACTTTACGTTTTGTGTATTAAATCAGCACTCGCATGGGCCATGTTTCAGGGCTCGAACGTCGAGTTTAAGCGATTTCGCCCGGTACTGGCGTATATCAGGCGAGAGATCCCACCTAGGGCTGTCACGTGGGCACAGTGGCCACCCTGGGAAAATTCCGTGGGCTCGGGCCAGAGACCACTAAATGTCGGTACTTTACGTTTTGTGTATAAAATCAGCACTCGGGTTGGCCATGTTTCAGGGCTCGAACGTCGAGTTAAAGCGATTTCGCTCGGTACTGGCGTATATCAGGCGAGAGATCCGACCTAGGGCTATCATGTGGGCAAAGTTGCCACCCTCGGAAAATTCCGTGGGCTCGGGTCAGAGACCACTAAGTGTCGGTACTTTACGTTTTGTGTATAAAATCAGCACTCGGATGGGCCATGTTTCAGGGCTCGAACGTCGAGTGTAAGCGATTTCGCCCGGTACTGGCGTCTACCAGGCGAGGGGTCCGACCTAGGGCTATCACGTGGGCACAGTGGCCACCCTGGGAAAATTCCGTGGGCTCGGGCCAGATACCACTAAGTGTCGGTACTTTACGTTTAGTGTATAAAATCAGCACTCGGATGGGCCATGTTTCAGGGCTCGAACGTCGAGTTTAAGCGATTTCGCCCGGTACTGGCGTATACCAGGCGAGGGGTCCGACCTAGGGCTATCACGTGGGCACAGTGGCCACCCTGGGAAAATTCCGTGGGCTCGGGCCAGAGACCACTAAATGTCGGTATTTTACGTTTTTTGTATAAAATCAGCACTCGGATGGGCCATGTTTCAGGGCTCGAACGTCGAGTTTAAGCGATTTCGTCCGGTACTGTCGTATACCAGGCGAGAGGTCCGACCTAGGGCTATCATGTGGGAACAGTGGCCACCCTGGGCAAATTCCGTGGGCTCGGGCCAGATACCACTAAGTGTTGGTACTTTACGTTTTGTGTATAAAATCAGCACTCGGATGGGCCATGTTTCAGGGCTCGAACGTCGAGTTTAAGCGATTTCGCCCGGTACTGGCGTATACCAGGCGAGAGGTCAGACCAAGGGCTATCATGTGGGAACAGTGGCCACCCTGGGAACATTCCGTGGGCTCGGGCCAGAGACCACTAAGTGTTGGTACTTTACGTTTTGTGTATAAAATCAGCACTCGGATGGGCCATGTTTCAGGGCTCGAACGTCGAGTTTAAGCGTTTTCGCCCGGTACTGGCGTATACCAGGCGAGAGGTCTGACCTAGGGCTATCACGTGGGCACAGTGGCCACCCTGGGAAAATTCCGTGGGCTCGGGCCAGATACCACTAAATGTCGGTACTTTACGTTTGGTGTATAAAATCAGCACTCGGATGGGCCATGTTTCAGGGCTCGAACGTCGAGTTTAAGCGATTTCGCCCGGTACTGGCGTATACCAGGCGATAGGTCCGACCTAGGGCTATCACGTGGGCACAGTGGCCACCCTGGGAAAATTCCGTGGGCTCGGGCCAGAGACCACGAAGTGTCGGTATTTTACGTTTTGTGTATAAAATCAGCACTCGGATGGGCCATGTTTCAGGGCTCGAACGTCGAGTTTAAGCGATTTCGCCCGGTACTGGCGTATACCAGGCGAGAGGTCTGACCTAGGACTATCACGTGGGCACAGTGGCCACCCTAGAAAAATTCCGTGGGCTCGGGCCAGAGACCACAAAATGTTGGTACTTTACGTTTTGTGTATAAAATCAGCACTCGGATGGGTCATGTTTCAGGGCTCGAACGTCGAGTTTAAGCGATTTCGCCGGGTACTGTCGTATACCAGGCGAGAGGTCCGACCTAGGGCTATCATGTGGGCACAGTAGCCACCCTGAGAAAATTCCGTGGGCTCGGGCCAGTGACCACTTAGTGTCGGTACTTTACGTTTTGTGTATAAAATCAGCACTCGGATGGGCCATGTTTCAGGGCTCGTACGTCGAATTTAAGCGATTTCGCCCGGTACTGGCGTATACCAGGCGAGAGGTCCGACCTAGGGCTATCATGTGGGAACAGTGGCCACCCTGAGAAAATTCCGTGGGCTCGGGCCAGAGACCACTAAGTGTTGGTACTTTACGTTTTGTGTATAAAATCAGCACTCGGATGGGCCATGTTTCAGGGCTCGAACGTCGAGTTTAAGCGATTTCGCCCGGTACTGGCGTATACCAGGCGAGAGGTCCGACCTAGGGCTATCACGTGGGCACAGTGGCCACCCTGGGAAAATTCCGTGGGCTCGGGCCAGAGACCACTAAGTGTCGGTATTTTACGTTTTGTGTATAAAATCAGCACTCGGATGGGCCATGTTTCAGGGCTCGAACGTCGAGTGTAAGCGATTTCGCCCGGTACTGGCGTCTACCAGGCGAGGGGTCCGACCTAGGGCTATCACGTGGGCACAGTGGCCACCCTGGGAAAATTCCGTAGGCTCGGGCCAGATACCACTAAGTGTCGGTACTTTACGTTTGGTGTATAAAATCAGCACTCGGATGGGCCATGTTTCAGGGCTCGATCGTCGAGTTTAAGCGATTTCGCCCGGTACTGGCGTATACCAGGCGAGAGGTCCGACCTAGGGCTATCACGTGGGCACAGTGGCCACCCTGGGAAAATTCCGTGGGCTCGGGCCAGAGACCACTAAGTGTCGGTATTTTACGTTTTGTGTATAAAATCAGCACTCGGATGGGCCATGTTTCAGAGCTCGAACGTCGAGTTTAAGCGATTTCGCCCGGTACTGTCGTATACCAGGCGAGAGGTCCCACCTAGGGCTATCATGTGGGAACAGTGGCCACCCTGGGAAAATTCCGTGGGCTCGGGCCAGATACCACTAAGTGTCGGTACTTTACGTTTGGTGTATAAAATCAGCACTCGGATGGGCCATGTTTCAGGGCTTGAACGTCGAGTTTAAGCGATTTCACCCGGTACTGGCGTATACCAGGCGAGAGGTCCGACCTAGGGCTATCACGTGGGCACAGTGGCCACCCTGGGAACATTCCGTGGGCTCGGGCCAGAGACCACTAACTGTCGGTATTTTACGTTTTGTGTATAAAATCAGCACTCGGCCCGAGCCAACGGAATTTTCTAAGGGTGGCCACTGTGTTCACGTGATTGCCCTAGGTCTAATCTCTCGCCTGGTAGACGCCAGTACCCGGCTTAATCGCTTTAACTCTGGATTCGAGCCAAGAAACATGGCCCATCTGAATGCTGATTTTATACACCAAACGTTATGATCCGACTTTAAGTGGTCTATGGTTCAAGCCCATGGAATTTTCCCAGGGTAGCCACTATGTTCAAGTGATAGCCCTAGATCAGACCTCACGCGTGGTATCCGCCGTATCCGGCCAAATCGCTTTAACATGAGATTCGAGCCCTGAAACATGGCCCATCTGAGTGCTGATTTTATACACAAAACGTAAAGTACCGACATTTTGTTATTTCTGGTCCAATCCATGGAATTCTCTAAGGGTAGCCACTATGCCAACGAGATAACCCTGAGTCAGACCTCTAACGTGGTATACACCATTATCCCAGTAAAAAAATTGCTAGCAAAAATAGCACTTTGTGGCCAATTTTGCTAGCAAAAAAATTTGCTAACTTCAGCGACGTGATAAATAGTTGTATAATTTATACAACCCAAGTTCAAACAGCACAACAAGTTATCTGACAAGCTTACAGTTTATTTATAAATATATGTGTAAGTCAACTGTCCCTTATAGTCCTTATCCTCGATTCTGGCGTCGTGGTCACGCCTGCCTAACAACTACTGACCGTGTCGTATGAATTTAATGAGGGTCCACCCGCTCCACAAGGATGGATTATGTGCAGACCACTGACTGACGTCTCAACATCACATTTTAATTTATAAAGACGTTGCGTTCAATACTGACGCTAATTTGAAAATACCAAGCCCTAGGACTCAAAATATTTAACTTCTTTTACCATTTTTTTCGTATTTTGATAAAATCTTACATCAATCAATTTAAATAAATCATACGTTCAGAAAATTATTTCATTCAGTGACTGACAACTGCCCTACAGGATTTAGAATCAAGGGAGGGAGGGAAAATGGCCGTAGAATTATGTTCATGACCAAACTTCACGAAAGTATGCCCCGGTCGCGAATGGACTCCACGACTCCTCGATCAGTAGACTGATGTACTACCGACTGAGCCAGCCGGGTGGGCTACACACAATTTTGAAAGCATACATGTATACATAGTCTAGCAGAGGTTCTTTTAGATTCTAATTAATGTCTCCAATTTTAGGTCATTAAGCAGAGTCGTCAGACTCTCATGATGGGAATATTGACCTTTGACCCAACGGGTGGCTCTCCGTTGGATTGTTTCAATTTTGTTGATGTTTCTTTGATAGTTTAGCGACCAAACAAAGATGCATATTCTTGTTGCGGTCTGACTAGCGTTGTTATGAGGAACTTAGTTCTGGTCTTCTTTAATTATATCTCTTCTCGGGAACCAAGAGTTCATTATCTGTGATTCTGTCAATCTGTTGTTTTCATGACTGGTCATAGGAAATGTCAACACCTAGATTCAACAAACACTTGGTACTAACTCTAGAACGTGTCCTTGTAACTTATAATTAAAAAGTACTTTTCTCCTTTTTTTATTTTTAAGATTTGACATCTGGCAGGTTTGATATCTTTATATTCCACAACTTTTCTCAAGCTTCTACAAAATGTATATCTTCAGTAACTTTTGTCTTGACTATCTTGATCTTGATTTGATACAGTGCAATATCTAGAACGGCGTTTTAATTAAGTCAAGTGTCAACTTAATTTTTAATTGATTTGATGAGGTTAGTGGGGGTACATAGTCACAGGTTCTGTAGACATTTACAATTTTGATTGGGTGGTAGAGAATCCCAGTCCCTGTTGGTGCTGGATACAAAAATTTGTTTATATACGTCGGTCCTTGCATAAAATAGATAATGTTCTTCCTTTTGTTTTTTAGATTTCCGTAAAATGGAGTTTTGTTAATTGTTGAATTGGTATATATGATTTATAATTCACTCATTTGCTTTAAAAGACAAGACTGCTGTTTAAAGGTTGAGTGGTTAAAGTTTCAGTTTTTCAGTGTCTCAATTATACTGTCAGGTTCATTGTTGCAATTAGATTATATAAAACGGGCAGTCCTTTTCTAAACTGTCAACTGATATATTTTTGATTCGGGACCGTGCCAGTCGCCTGTGAGACGAACTTCTGAATTAAGAACATTTCACTCTTTTTTCTATATGATGTTCCTGTATACATATTCTGATTCTCTGTTACATTGTCACTTTTACAAGCGCACGGTTTCACCATCTTTAAAATATTGATATACAGACATAGGTAGATTTATCACGGACAGGCCCGGAATTACATTTTACTGGTATTTATCCAATACCGGAAGTGACTAACTTGGTCAGCTTCAGCAATGTCTGCAGGACAGAGGGCTTTTGCCCAAAAATTGAACAAGTAAATTGATTTCCGTGTTGTTTTTATTCTGCTTTATAGTTTAAATCATTTATATATTTATTTTTCTACCTATTTACGTTCCATTATGCACTATTTTCGGATGAATTATCGCCAAAAAACTATTTTAAAACTACCTCATTTCGGATATTAAAAGTCCGAAAACCTAGACAGTCCAAATAAGGGCCGATTTCCCCCTTGAGACTGATTAACAGTTTATCAATTGTTTTATATCTTATGTAATCTTGTTTTTCTATTTAATTCAATAAGTTAAAAATATGCAATAGCTTTTAGTTTATTGCAATCATGTTTTCATTTAGGCGATGAGTAATCGAGGAAGCAGCTCATTTCGTACCCAAGACATTTCGACCCCTGAGTCCTAGATTGTTAATTACAAATACAAATACAAACTTTATTTATTGTCGGATATTTGTAACAGAGATACATATATAACACTAGCTATGAATAGCTATTCATACCGACATATTTAACAAAATTTGCATATACATAATTATCATGCACAGTAAAGTTTCAAAGTGAAATAAAAAGAATTTGTATTAGGTAAAAATGATGAAAAAATGAGTTTCATGTACAAACAAAATGATAACCAAGATATCAGAAAATTTATAAAAAATATATATCTGCTGAAACATAAAACACAGACGTAGAGAAGTAATCACATAAATGTATAAATAACTGTATATATTATAATAATCAAACATTTAGGAAATGTTTGATTAATTTCAACAGACAGAATAAATCCAATGATAAAAAAAATATTTTAAGATATCTGCTGATCATGACCAAACTTTAAAAATACCATAAAAAAATGATATAAGACGCTAAAAAGACAAAAGATAACACAAAAGTGTGACAAATAAAACATAAGTTTAAAACCAGAAAATCCACCAAATCAGATTTGGAAAGAACCGATCAGCAGCTATCTCGTAATGTAATTAATACAATAGAACATATGATTTAAAGCGTGAACATAATGTAACTAATACAGTAAAACATAACATTAAGAGCAAGCACCTAATATAAATAATACAGTAGAGCATAACATTGCAAGCACATAATACAGCTTTATAGCAGAACATAACATTAAAAGAAAGCACATAATGTAATAGTACAGCATATCATAATAGAACAGAAAACATAAACAAACGTAACTATAGACGTAATTAGACCGTCAATACTTCATTGTTATCGTTCTGATTTTATAACACTCAAAAGCTCAATTGTGCATAACTTTAAGACAATGTTTAAAGATTATGAATAGAGTATTCTAAACTTGTAATCATTTCTCTAGGTAGTTGCTTGAGTAAGTTGTTTCTGTAACTCTATCCTTATACTATAAGATGTAGTCTAGATTTACGGAACTGCCTTAACTGAAATTTTAAAGAACGAAATTAAAAGATATACAGGGATGGGGTACTCGTACTTGTACTCGAGTATTATGAGTACAAGTACCACTTTTTCCAGTACTCGCCTGTACTCAGGAAAATAAATTGTACTCGTACTCGTACTTACTCAAGTACTGAACTAGCAGTACTCGATACTCGTGAGTATTTCTGAGTACTGGCCATCTTATTTCTATCAAGTTACATTCATGCATAGTAATTGGTTATCTGATAACAAGTTTTATAGGTAGCTATTGTTATGCATATCAATGGGATGTCTGACACCTTTTTGCAGTTTATACCTCTTCATAAATTGTGAAAACAATGTTTGTCACAGTTTGTTCCTCATATAGCTTATAAATCATCAGCTAGTTATAAGCATCACTCATAATTTTTTAAGTGAATGACAAGACAATTACATTCTCTGAAACAGTCACTTTTGTGGTGAAAAAAACCTGCACAATGTTTTGATATAAATTGAGATGAAATGTCATACAAATTTTATAACAATAGCTAATTCAACAAAGATTTTAGTTTTGGTTTTTCATTAAGTTAGTTATTTAACTAAATAAAGATAACACAATTATTTTAAGCTGAAACATACTATCAGCTGTCCATTTTCAAAAATCTTTTGTTTAAGTTTAATTTGGATTTAAACTTAAACTTCTTCATTTGATTAAATGCCTATTTCTATTTTACATATTCAATGGCGTTGTACTAAAGATAAATTATAAAAACTAAATAAGTAAAAACCCTCCACCATAATATATAAAATAACACAAAACAAAATAAAATTCATTATGCATGATGTTATATAGTGTGATTATGCATTTGGTTTTCATATATCAAGTTTATAAGACCTACATTAATCTTAGTTCATGATTTGACTTTATTCAGACATTTGTTTTTATTAATTTGATATTTACAATGTTGTCCTGAAACTGAAATGTGGGAAAAAAAGATTCGAATTTAGATTGAGAATATAGCCCTGAAACGGCTATAAAACTGTCCAAAAATATACACTGCATAAAATATTTACAGCAACATTTTGACTGTCTTGTTTAAAATTGAATTTGAAGCTTGATTTGATGTTTAATTGAATAGATAAATAAAATTAGTCTCTTTTATTTATTCTAAAAATCTTTTATATGCTCATGCAAAACAATCTGGTACTCAAAAATACTCATGAGTACTTTAGTAATACTCGAGTACTACTCAAGTACGGAAGAAAAACCAGTACTCATTACTCATAAGTACAAGTACAAAATTTGAAATACTCAAGTACTACTTGAGTACTGGAATCCAGTACTCGACCCATCCCTGAAGATATATTCCTTCTCTGATGGCTGAATTTTCTTGTGGTGAATGGGTTATCCTTTCAATGAAGGGAAAAACCATTGCATTTAAGTTAGCGTTTCTCTTGACATGGTAATCCACTTTAAAAATTATAGAACATTGAGAGAATTTTACTTTTCTGTTATAATTAATGTCAGTATTTTACTAAAATCATAAAATTATGTTATTCAGACAGGGCAATGCAGCTGAAGTACGAAAACAAGTGTCCTCTACAATATTTAATGAACTTCCTAGAAGTGTTAGTGGAGTTAATCTGACAGAGGTATGTAACCTTAGATATTGTTTAAAGCAACCTTAAAATGCAGGTTCTTCTGTTAGACAAACTTCAACTAGATGTTTTTACAACATTTTTTAATATAGCTTGAAAACTGATAACATGAAGTACTTATTTTTTTTACCTAGTGGAAGTTAGGTTCTAGGTCTTTCTGACAACAGAACAGAACATGTTTCTGGACTGTAAGACACAATTCTTCATCAATGCATTTGTTAAGATCATAGTAATTTTTAGCTCATAATGTCTTTAAAAATGTAAGTCTGCAACATAAGTTTTAATCTTAGACCCCTTTATAATTTTCCAGGCCTCATAAAAAAATTTGCACATGTGCATTGCATCAAATGTCACTTCCCTGTGAACATGCAACAGGTCAAATGGCACACAAATGTAAATAATGAAATTTATCAAAGTATACTAAGTATTACTTACATATTGTTGATTTTGTTGAAATTGAGTGATGAAAAATATGGCGTTGGAGTGATCGGCAGCAAATAATCAAGGTAAACTTAAATAATAAGCAGATGTCTGGATTAGAAGGAGGTGTGAATTTGTTGGTCGCTAATCAGTAGGGTCTTGTTTGAAAGGCAAGTTCTCAGTATTTTGAGAATAATTTTGCATGTGTAGAATTTTTGGATGAAGATAAGCTGTAAAGATGTTAGCTAAAGCCTAAACAGATATTGCATTAGGCTTAAGATCTAGTTTTTTTGCCTACAAAAAAAATGTACAAAAATGTGGGTTTTTTTCTTTCTATACTTACCTCATAATAGTATTCTAAGAATTACTGGTTTAACTTGTTTCTTTCCTAATTTTAAGGATTATTGTATTAACTTTACCTTGAAAATTACTTACTGACACCGAAGCCATTTAGTGCATTCTATTATAATTGATACCTCGACCAATCTATCTCTTTACATCACTGAGAATAAATATATAAAACATCTCTTTCATAAAGAAAAATATTTTACTCTGAAAATTTCATTATTACCTGAATTTATAAGATAAAGTAGTAATAAGCAAGAATAATTATATATTTTCAGTATTAAAGTAAGATTTTGACCTCAAAAGATTGAAAAAATTATTTCCATTTTGTCTCTCTCTTACTTACAACTGTGAAAACAGTTAATAAACATTCATCATTGTATTTTCAGCTATCAGCTAATGTTGACGTTGCAGAGCCTCCAGATTTTGAAGAGTTTATTGTACAGAATCAATCATTGGTTGATAGAGATCCTTATAGAGATAGATTACTGTATCCTGATGATGATGATATTGAAGTTTTATCTTTACCTAAAAGATGTAGAACTGTCTCACATATTGTACCAGAGATTGGGTTAGTTTGTGATCATATAGCAGGGATTGACACTGACTAAATGTGACTCAGGATTCCAAGGTTTCCAAGGATGATGGATACCTAAAAATGGGAGGAATCTCAGTGATTCTGAGTTAGGGATTCCCTCAGGACCCCTAAAAATTGCCAAAAATTGCTTATCCCATTTAGTGACTGCATACCTGTGGTGCTTTTCACAAAAATCCTTATGAAAAACATGTTCGTAAGTCAAAAGCAAGAAACGTTGATTAAACGCTCATTTTTGGCTTATCAATTCTAAATATTATACAAATTGTGTAGAATTGTGTATACCTTTTGTTAATCATATGATAGTTATGCTTATCATCCGTCTGACTTTGAAGTGCTAATTATATGAATCTGACTTACGAAGATATTTTTCGTAAGAATTTTTGTGAAAAGCACCCCTGTATCATAATGTTTTGTCTTTTATTGGAGAAATCCTGAACGTTGAGGAGAAATCCATGAGTAACTGATTAGGGATTACTTTGGGGTCCTTGGTTATAACAGTTTGTGTCAAACCCTATGTAGGGTAGTATTTAGTTTGTAACTAGGAACTATTGAGGTCCCTAACAACTGACAGTTGTGCTTACATTAACCCCACTGATATAAGAATTGTCATTTGTTGGATTATCTGTGTACACAAATACTGATATCTATTTGATCTATTGTTAATACAGAAGTACTGCAGTGAGTATGTATGGGGATTATCTAAGAAATATTGAGTATTAATAATTATAATCTCTGGGGCAAATGTATGTGCTGTTGACAGTTGAATAAAATTAACCTATACATAATGAACCCAGTAGAAGGGTTGAGGGAAATTGAAAAATTACTGCAAAAAAATTATAAAAATAGGATTCAAAATGGTAATTCATGTGAACTAGTCACAATTACTTTTGATATATATGGCAAGTTAAGCACTACCTTGATTTTTTTAATTATAAACACATCTTTCTCTATTGAGTGACATTTGAGGACATCACATCCAGGGAAGTTGGGGAAATCTACATGTATTTTTATCATAGTTTCAAATCTGTTTAATTTTTCACTATTTAAGTTATTTTGATCGTAGATAAAGGAATGATATAAACAATTTTATAGAACATTTGCGGCTCAATCTCTCAGTTATTGTTCACTGTTTTAAGTTTTGATTTCAATGATTTATTACAGAGGTGAAGCAGATCCTCATGTGTTTGACTGTGCTAGAAGATATACAGCTGATTATACCATCGTTAGTAGAAGGTTAGTTGTAGTTATGTTACATTGATACTTCAGGCCTGAAAAATTGTTGCAGTTTTATTACATTAACCCTTTACTGGTTGCAACAAGTGTGAAAAGTAGCCATTTTTTCACCATTATCCGCTTGGGCTATTTCAAGATGCTCTAATTTCATTACTAATTATCATACAGATATGCCAAGTTGTTCCCTGGGTGAATGTCTTTCAGAAAAACCAAGTTAAGCCCCAATCCCAGTTACCATGGCAATGCTGGGATGGAGCAAAAACGGCAAAAAATGCAATTTTCGCTCTTTTTCCACCCCACATTTGCATTTCAAACAGTAATATTTTCCAAAATTGAGGTCTAAAGTGCCAGGTCTATTTAGAGACTGAAAACATGTTTTCTTATCAGCATTTGGAGCCATTTCTCTGCACTCAATGACCCCGATTTTTTTTCTGGCGATGAGGGGTTGATGGGGGGATGGCTCATATTTTGGTGACAACTATTCTTTAGTGAAATTCACTAAATCTAGTTAAAAAGCACCATTTTCAAGGCTGTGTAGGCCATTTTTTTTGGGGGGGGAGGGGGTTCTAGACACATCAAAATGCGTCATTAAGTGGTAAAGGGTTAATGCTTCAGGCCTAATAGAAACTTAACATTACTTGTTTCACGACTGGCCCTATTTTTTTATCTGTATTTTTACAACATTTTTTTGTTGAACATAAGAAAATAACTGGAAAAAATTGGCAAAATTTGGGTTTTGACATAAGAAATCAATTCTAGACCCTTTAAAATTTTACAACCAACCGACCCATCTTTTTATAGAAGGTGAAACCAGAAACAAACTATTTTAGGTATTACATAACATGTATTTTACTTAGGCTAAGGTGCTGAGACTTTGTTTTTTCCTGAAAGTTTCTAAGACTGCACAAATCAATTATATGAACTCTTGAGATAGTCTGTAGTGCTTTTATTCTCAAGTGAACAAGTATATCAGTGTGGACCATGAACTTAGATTTGAGATAAGTCTTAAAGTGGTTTTGTTTAGTATCTTACTCTGCATGACTCAGTACCTTTATTTTATAATAAGTCTTAATACTTTCCATTCTTTTTCAATGATTTGATATTTTAATGACTAGTCATGTGTTTAAGCATTTTACCTTAGGTTTAAACATGACCTGTAAACTGCTACGCACAGGACTTTGAATCTAGTGTCCCAAAGAGGTTGCTGGTTCAAATTCATCTGAATTTGTCAACTTGTGGAAAGGTTTGTGAGCACTTGTTATAGACAAGGGTCCAGGAAAATTAGGTAAGGTGATCTTGCTGCCAAAAAATGACCAAAATTTTTACAAAGTTACCCCCCCCCCCCCCCAAAAAAAAGACCCAACTATTAATTATTCTTTAATGTAAGATGTGTACCTCTGTACTTTGTATTTTAAGATATCAACAATATACAAGTAACAGAAATCCATTAGATAGAGAATGTTTAGTACATCAAGAATATGAAGTTGATATTGAAGATTTACCTGAACTAGAAAAGGTAAGAATGTTTAGTACATCAAGAATATGAAGTTGATATTGAAGATTTACCAGAACTAGAAAAGGTAAGAATGTTTAGTACATCAGAAATATGAAGTTGATATTGAAGATTTACCTGAACTAGAAAAGGTAAGAATGTTTAGTACATCAAGAATATGAAGTTGATATTGAAGATTTACCTGAACTAGAAAAGGTAAGAATGTTTAGTACATCAAGAATATGAAGTTGATATTGAAGATTTACCAGAACTAGAAAAGGTAAGAATGTTTAGTACATCAAGAATATGAAGTTGATATTGAAGATTTACCAGAACTAGAAAAGGTAAGAATGTTTAGTACATCAAGAATATGAAGTTGATATTGAAGATTTACCTGAACTAGAAAAGGTAAAAGTGTCAAATACTTGTATACACATCCATACCTGGCAGTCTTGCATTTAGATGACATCTTTAGACTTATGTTATTATTTGTTTTCAAACCTTCTATTTATTCAAAGTTTAAACTAAGTGTGGTTTCAAGTATGTTATCATATACATGTTTAGCCAGCCATATTATTTTTTTTACAATATTCCCCTGATCTTTGAAATCATCTTCAGAAAAGTGATCCTCACTGTACACATTTACTCCTGCAGGTTAATTACTTACTTAAGGAAAGGAAGTTAGCAGTGCCCCTGATGTGGTTCAACCTGGAAACCACTCAATTTTACATGGGTGTCCTATGACTTGATCATTGCTACTACTATGTTAAACATTATTATTATTTTAACATCGAAGAACAAAGATTGTATGTCATGGCTGTTGCACACTGGATTTGGTTTATAGAGGTCTGAAAGCTTGAAAATTATTTATGAATCATGTAAAATTGGATTTAAGAAATCAACTACAAAAAAAACATGGCTTACAGCCTAAGAAGCAGTATTTCTCTGTTAAAGTTGCTTCTTGTTTTATTTCAAGCAATTCATGTCCTATTTTACTGTTAATCATTCTATAAATTTACTTTTTATCAATAACCCCTCCCTTTTTGCTCCAGAAGTCAATTAAAAGATAAAAAAATCACTATATAGTTGGTTATTATCTGACTGGTTTAATTATGTTTCCCACCTACCAGAGATTCATCTTGATGTATTTATGATTATATAATTGTAGGATACAACAGTTAAACGTCAATCTATACATATGAGTGAGACACCACGTGGTAGCTGGGCTAGTAGTATATTTGATTTAAAACAATCTCAAGCTGATGCACAGTTACCTAACTTATTTGATCGTGTATCACAAGAAGAAGTGGATCGTAACAATGAAATACAACGTCAACAACACAGACAAGATACTGTGTTCTCACTGTATCCTCCACAAGACGAAGTATGTATACATATCTTCTGTATATCAGGTCTTAACCATTTGAGTAAAAATTGCATTTTTGCTCGACTTTACGAAGTAGATGGAGAACTCTACTACTTGCCCTAGCGTCTGCGTCCACATTTCTGATTAAATTTTTGTACAGTAAAATATTTTTAATATAACTTTTTTATTTCTTAATGTATCTACTTCAAACTTATATGTATATAATTATTATATGTTCCTTATTACCAACCACATCTCATGTGACAAGGTTCATAACTCCAAATACATTTGTTTTAGAGTTATCTCCCCTTGAACTTAAGAGTTTTCTTTAAGAAAAAGTTTGTTTTTACTGCAACTGTTTTATGTCTTTAGGTATTGACTTCAAATTTTAGATATATGTTCCTAATTAGCAACCTTATCTCATGTGACAAGGTTCATAACTCCAAATACATTTTTTTTCATAATTATCCCCCTTGAATTTAGAGTTTTCTTTAGAAAATGTTTGATTTTACTGCAGCTGTTTTATTTCTTGAGGTATCAACTTCAAACTTTAAATATAGGTTCCTTGTAAACAATCACATCTCATGTGACAAGGTTCATAACTCCAAATACATTTTTTTCAAAAATGCCCCCCATGAACTAAAAATTTTCTTTAATTTTTTTTATTTTACTTTAAATTTGATTAGGTAACATTTTCAAATTTTAAAATATGTATGTTACTTATCATCAACCACATCTCATGTTACAAATACTTACTTAGTTGAGCATGCTGTCTCTACTGACAGCTCTTGTCTATCTTGTTGTTGTAGATCACATCTCATGGATCGTGAATCTAAATCATTAGTTTCTTTACACTATATTATAAATTAACTGTACAATATTGGACTTCAAATTCAGGGCAGATATGGCTTTCACATTTTAACCAAATACTCAGCCATTATGGGTAAAACACAGCCTTTATGAAATACCTTGGCTATTATGAGATTCAGGCATTTTGACTGGTTCCCAATCTCATAATGTATTTTCTTTCTAAGAAAAAATGCTGCCATTATGAATGTTGGTACAATCTGAGTGGTTTTGATTGGGACACTTTAGTGATATCCTTTATCTATTGTGCTTTTTCGCAAATTGTCAATGATTGAGTGTTTTCTTAATGATCTTGTTATTTGGTTTCAGACAGTCATATTAGCCTTTGGCCTGTGGCTTCAGGCCTGAATGACTGTCTTCAGCCAAATAACAAGGTCATTATGAAAGCACTTCACTAATAACATTTTATCATTTTAAATGTAAATGTCTATTGAAACATAATTTGATATAAAAATATATGATTGTATAATTTGTATACAGGAAGAGCAAATAGAGAAGAGAGCATTTGTGATGGCACCTACAGAACATTTTGGTCATAGAATATTAGTAAAATGTCTTCAATTAAAGTAAGTTCTATAGATAAATAATATTAGAGATGTAGTACTCAGGTCTGTAGTGCAGTTGGTAGCAAGCCAGGATTTCAAATTGAGTTTCCTGATAGGGGTACCAGTTCAATTACCAACAATACCAATATTGTCAAGTGTTGACACAGCATTAAACACAGTATGAAAATGTATAGTGCATATTATTTCGTAACTAATATGAAAACAATTGTCATAGACATATCTGCCAAAAGGAAAAACAAAAATTTTGACTGATAAAGCAATAAGATTCTCTTAGTTGTGTATGTTTGAATATTTCATAGCAGTGTGTTTTAGTGGAGAACATAACTGCAATTAATGTGTTTGGTTGGCAGAGAGTGGTTGTATTACATAGTTAAAGACCTTAAAATGTAGACCAAACATTCTATTCTGTTCATAATGGGTCATATTAGCAGGATGGTCTTATAATAGGGGTGGTCCTTATGCGAAGCTCCAGTGTACATGTATACACAAAATTGGTTAAAACTTCTTTGATTTTGTGACTTGATAAAATTTGCTTCATCTGAACTATCATATATTAAATGTAGGTAACAATGAAAGAAGTTATTTCTATGATAATTTTGTTACATTTCAGACTTGAACTAGAAGTAGAGCCAATCTTTGCTACTATGGCTTTATATGATGCTAAAGAAAGAAAAAAGGTAAAGTCATGAAGAATTTCAAATACTTAAAGAATGTTTTTGTTCAAATACCCTCTTCTTATCATAAGGTATTTGTCAATGTAATTGCCAATTTATTGATCCTAAGGACCAGGCTCAAACCCCATTTAGGGCACTGCTAATTTCTACAGTTGTTCCACTCCACCTAGGAATAACTTGGTTAAATGGTACTGTGAGAGTTCACATGCCTGTTGATGATTTTCATTGATCAATGGTTATTGTACAAAGCCGCGGCCGTGGTGTAGTGGTTAGCATGTCTGACTTCGAATCTGGAGATCCCGGATTGGAGCCCCGTCGCAATAGGTCATACCCTCCTATACATGAGTTGTCGGTCTCTTGGTAGGGTAAGTTAGTACTGGTGATAGATAAGTGTCCAGGAAACCTATAGTAGGAAGAGCTGGCTGTCGTATTGTGACCTAAATATGTGTTGAATACGACGTTAAAAAAAATGTAGAAAATAGTAAATTCAAACAGACTTTAAATCACCCTATACTTATGACTAAATGATTTTGTAGTTTATTCTGTTTTCAGATATCAGAGAATTTTTACTTTGATTTAAATACTGACTCTATGAAACAAATGATCAATGTACATGTACCACATCAAGATATGTCTACTACAAGTAAAGCTGGTATATTTAGTATAACATATCCGTCACCTGATGTCTTCCTTGTTATCAGAGTAAGTAACTCTTCCTAGTTGTTCTAATTTCTTACTGGAACTGTGAATATAGGAATTATAAAATTGCTAAGGATGAGGCAGTATGGATGATACTAAGTTTTGATGAACTGTAATCTGATTAAAATCCGATCTAATGTTTTCTGCTCCCATACTTGCTAATTTAGATGGGATAGTTCTTACGAGGGTCACGTTTAGGTGACTTTTTCTCATTATAATATTCATGACGAAATCGTTATGTTTAGTAACTTGTTTACATGGTCTACATCACATAATTTGAAATGAGCCTTCCAATCACAGAATGTGAATAATACGACTGTCAAATTAGCTCGCAAACCTTGGTCTAAAAATAAAAATTTCAAAATCTAAATGCAATTAATAGTGTTTCGTCTAGATGAAAGCTACACATTGATTGGTCGACATAAAGGTCTCTTGACTTGAGATCCTGTATGACAACGCTCTATAGGATATCTGTTTACGGAGGTTGGATGAATTGAAGAAACTCTCAACGTTTATGAATGAGTAATTGTTTTCATGTTATCTATTATATGTTATGAAAGCTTTAATTTTGCAGTAAACTCTTCAGTCTTGCTTATTTCTGATAGATTATGGGCCTATGTTTTAAGTCTAAGGCACATCAAAATGAAGTGATCCTAGTTTTTTGTTTTATACTGTGCTGTAGTTGGCTATATGGCTTTTGGATGAGTGAACTGCCATATGTGTTGAAAATAAGCATAAATAAAATAGTCCAAGAAAAGGTTTAATGGCTAATAGGTTATGTGCCAGTGTATTTTAAGAGGTCCCATTGTAAGGAGAAAATGGCAAAAAACTTCTTTTATTTTATACAAATGTAAAAAAAACATTCAGAAGTACATGTACAACATTTTAAAAACAGGGGGATTTTCAACAGCAAAAGGGAATAAATATTCTTTATTGGGAGGGAAATGGGATGGATGGACTGTCTTCCCGAAAATGACATGATAAAAGCACTGCATAATTATATTTATATGTACCATATATATATTTCCAGTTAGAGAAAGTATTACAGCAAGGTGATATATCTGAATGTGCTGATCCTTATATCAAAGAAGAAAAGGTAAAATATTGTCTTTGTCTCTTGAATTTTATCTTATATAAAATAGAGTATAATCACCGATTTTGGGGTAAGATCATTTTTAGCCGGATTTTTCAACGAAAAAAATCAACTAATAGTTTGGTGAAACTTAGGCAGGCGGGAGGGCTTCCAGTGTTGTTAACAATTGTGTTTAAGTTTTCAATTTAGCATATATCTCTGCCATTTATTGTCAGATCTTTTTGACACTTCATACAATGATAACTTACCATGTGATGAACAAAATTAAAAAGTAACCACATCTCTACCTGCCTTTATTATGGATTATTTACCTTTTTAATTTTTGCATTAAAGTTTTTAAATCCGGCTTTAATGTGGTTTCCACATTACATTTCTTGTTTATTTCACAGAATGTGTTCAAATACATATTTTTTTAGGTGGCATACATGATTTTATATAATGTTGACAAAACAATATACATTTCAAGATTTGATTGTTTAAGATCTCAAAAAGGGCAGGGAGGCTGAAAAAAAGAACAGGGCACATTATAGGGTTGTTGTTTCACAGTGACAATTTCTGTATAGGGAGGGCCATTAAGGATAGGATGCAGGGCCCTGGTACAGTGTATGAAATTAGGATTTTTGGGCACAAGCCCTTCGGGCTTGTCATCTTGCAACTTTCTCAAGCCCGGACTAAAATTAACAAGCCCGAATAACAGGATGATTTAACATACTCTAAAAGTATTGAAAATTGGGGAAATTGAGGACGTTTAAGCAATGAGACAAAAATCAATAAAAACACATGTTATTGTATCAATACAGCCTTTTATTATTTATAAATGTGACTAGAACAAAGCCATGCCTGCTGCATTTGTTCATTTTTGACAATTTGTCTTGTCTTAACAGGACATCTATCATTTTGCGCCTCTTGGCTGTGCCAGAATTAATGTTTATTACATTAAATTTGCTGTTGTGTGGCAAGAGTAACTATGCCAACCAGGAGTGGCAGAGCTCACACTTACTTCTTTTTTCTTTGCCTCAAAGAATTTGAATATACATGTATGTGTTAAAGTCTCAATGGATAATATGGATAGCATATTTAAAAGACCTATTTTACACGCACCATGGCAATGCCTTTGTAGTTACTTAAATCTTGTTTTACATGCATGTTGTTCTAAACTGACAGAATGTTACTGATTTCCTTCGTAACAAACTCACGATTATAGAAATTTCGAATGTATTTAATCAAAGACCCTTAAATTTTAAACAGGGATGAGCCTGGGTTCCAAATTTAGGGAGAAGTGACTTCTCCCTCCCAGTAATTTAGGGAAAAGTGCAGTGATGAGGGAGAAGTTGGGAGGATAGACAAGCGGGTAAAGTTAGATGAGCTGAATGGAATGTTTTGAACAGTATTCACAAACTTCTCAAATGCAAACTTTTCTAGAACTTCTATCCTTTAAATACATGTTATTAGTATTTCATTTAGTAAATAATATGTCTGCTGTAACTCACAAGTAGTGTGAGTTTTAAATACTTCCTGAATGTTTGGTTACTGAGTTATTCACTGAACACATTGATTTTGTATCAAATTGTAATCTTTGTTTAAATATTTTTTATCTAATTAGTTCTGCTGTAAATAACATAACTTTTTTAAATATAATATATTATGTAGCAATATATGATTAACATTGATTTTTTAGAGTCTGCAAACCGACTTTAGCTGGTAGATTACGTGACGAATACTTTGACAATTTTCATAAATTCAATTGAACCAACCGGAGTTTATTCTTGAAATCGAAAAATTGAAGGAATTTCCCTTTACTAATTGCTTAATTAAGAAGAACTAACAATCAAAACAATAAGGTTATTTAATTACTAAAGTAGATTTAACCTTGTTTCATTTGATTGGCGATAGCTTGGGTCGCGAAAACATATGACACCACGCTTAAAAAAACCAAATAATTGCAATCATTGGCAAACTGCTAATTACATCTATTCAACTGCCTGATCACATGCTCATAATTGAATACAATTATCAATTTAACGGCAAGCATCCAAAAAGCTATTATCTACTTATATTACTGTAGTATCACTGTTTGACACGTGTTTGTTTATTGCAACCGTTTAATTACGATATCAATATTAACTGGCCGACATATAGCACTATTGATTTTTAAGAGGACGCTGGTTGGTCTTAAAGGTGACAATATACACAGGGGCCATCAATAAACAATCGAGTCACTAATTATCGGCCTTTGAAGCATGTATACTAACAGCACAACTCCCGCGTGGTTGATTGGCAGATTACATAAGAAAAGCGGATGTTACATACGCTCTATCCGTCGTTAAATCGAGGTATCGAGGACTGTCATAATCTGGGTCATAATTTGTTTTATTGATTTTCCGAAAATGTCGGCGACTTCGTTTTCGCTTTGATGTGTTAATAGGGCGAAGTTTTAACGGAGAGGGCGACTTCTCCGGCCCATCCATTTTATCAAAAATGTGAACAAACATGGAAATGTTTGAATTTTCTAAAAATTAAATAATAAAAAACGGGTGTAATTGACAGTTATAAGTAAATTGCAACAAAGAAAATTTGATTTCCTACTCTCATGTAGTCAACAATTAAAAAACTAGGTCACACTTGTTTTAAGAATTAATTCTACCTAACAATTAAATTAGACTCCATAGTTACACAATGAGACATTGCAATTATGTCATTATCACGCTAACAAACATCTACTAAGTGTGAAAAATGCTGACACACTTCTAAAATTGTTAACATCTATTTCCGTTTAAAACTGCGAATACATTCTTGTCACCAAACAAAGGATTAATATTGATTTTAATTGCTGCAAACAATAAAAATATAGACTCCCCGATGTACATGACAATTTGTGACATATAAAGTCAAGATTGCTACTTGAAATTATGACAATAACAATTATTGAAGGAATTACTTTTTACAAAATAAAGTACCAATTATAAAGTTGTTAATGATGACAATAAAAGTTTGTTTTGACGATTATTTTCGTGTGGAATTTTACGATTTTGTTTATGATTTAATAAGAGATTTGGAGGGGATTTTCGCGCAGTTATGCCGAAAATGTGCGCGATTTTCGGCCATTGTTGTGACTTAATTTGCGATAAGCCTGATCGGGCTTACTAGACAGAAAATTGACAAGCCCGACTTAAAAAACACAAGCCGCGGGCGTCGGGCTGCCGCTAATTTCGAACACTGCTGGTATTCTGCTTTGGAATAATCACTAATATTTCTTCCTATTATAAGCCAGTTTAACATAAATGCTCATATTTTAGAGTAAAGAGGACAAGTATAAGGCTAATGCTGCACAGTTTTGTGATAGACTTGGAAAGTTTCGTATGCCATTTGCTTGGACAGCAATCTATTTGATGAATATAGTAAATGGTGCACAGGGTAACGAGAGAGAAACATCTATTGATTCAATAAGATCAGAATCTGAAATGACAAGAGCTGCTAGTCTTGGTGAGTTACCTCCCTTTATCAGAAATTTTATTAAGGAAGTTAAAAATGTTAATTTTAATGTTAAAAATGATAAGCATTCAATGGGGCAGAACTCAATCTGAGTATTAGAATTTTTTTTGTTTAGGTTGAGGAATATTTTTTTTCTTTTAGTAAGTAAAACTTGGATTGCTGGTTAGTAATTTCGTCCAACCCAATCAGAGTCCATATTCTGCTCCCTTATACTCCATAATAATAAAGATTAACATTTGATATTCACTTCACAGTGGAGCTTTTATTATTTTTTTATCAGACTACAAAATAACTGGGTGTCTGTCTGCCTAAAACTACCTTGTGTTTGTTAGTGCCACCAAACATTTTTTTCAGGCAACCAAAATCCTACTAAGATATACTGCTTGATGCTAAAATGTTCTGTTCAGACAACCATTTTCATATTCTTATTAAATGACTGTCTCTGTTGACTGTTGTTAGATATAGATTTCTAGTATACATGTATATATTACATTGTTTTATAAAGATTGTAGAAACAGTGGACCAGGCGAAGGAGATGCACTCAGGGGTCAAGAGGTCATGGGATAAAACCCCACTAGAGGCACTGCTAATTTCCTTGAGCAAGAAATTTACCTACTTTTGCTTCCCTTCACCTGAGTGTAAATTTGTATTATTACCTGATTGCTTATATAAGTGTAATTCAATATTTTTAACTGTTTTCTGAGTGAACTGTTGACCAGTCAATAGTTTTGACTGTTTCCAGCGCTAGCTTTGACGCTTTGCAATGTTATTTAAACTGTTACTGAACTGATATAAGGGGAAGTAACTGCTACAGAGATTTTAGGCGCTTTCGAATGCATTAAGCGTCGATCGAATTTGATTTATCAGACATAAACAAGTCAACCATGGAGGAATAACAGATTTTGGAAGTGTCTGACGAAGTACATTTAAAATAGTAATTGATCAGGTAATAAAACAGTAATTTCATGTTTGATTTGGGAACAGTCAAACTGTTGTCCCTCTGTGTCAGGAAAAGTGTTTTAAACTGTTTCCCTCGGTCCTGGCCTCAGAAACAGTTCAAAACACTCTTCCTGACACTGAGAGCCAACAGTTTGACTGTTCCCAAATCACATATGAAATAACTGTATTCTCTGAAGATTCACTTGCCTGAAGGTGATTTCTATTATCAGAGGTTATTGTACAAAATAGTATAATAAAGTCAGCTGAACATGTATATACTATATATAGATTTAATGATTTTTTTACTATAAAACAGACAGAAGAAGTGGTATGCAACCAGGACAATATGATAGTTTTAGAAAACGTCCTAAAGATGATTTATTGTCTGGAAATAGAAGTTATAGTACCGAGAGAGGTAGATCTGGATATGAGAAAAGAAGAAGTTGGTCGCCTGATGATTATGGTGGTAACCTTGGTAACTTTAGACCTGTTACATTAACTGTGTCTAGTTTCTTTAAACAGGTACGGTGGTTTAATTGATTTCTTGATATTTTTCTTAATATGATTTTTACGAAACTCATTATTATTTCTGATGCCATTGCTAAATTGTATTCAACTGTCAGGGCACTTACACTAACTTTGCTGATATGGGGCATGCTCGATTGGAAATTCCGACTGTTAGAACTGGGAGAACACCAATCGTGTTTTGGCAGAGTTCTACCTATTCCATCGAAATATGTTGTGTGAACAGAATCAGTCGCAGTTTATTTATACCTAAGATGGTGGCAGCATCAATGCAAACATGTGAGTTTGGTGTTTTGAAAGGAAATGTTGTTAAAATTATACTTTTGCCCGATTGTTTATGATAACAATTTAACTGTTAGCTATAAATTAAGTAAGAAGTGAGTATTTGCTATGGATATTGCCTTTTGATTCAGTTCCGACATCCTATTTCACTCATTCGGCAGATTCTGTGGAAGAGTCAGAATTTGATTCTGGCACAGTTCCGACAGCCCAATCGAGCCCACCCTTTGATCGATCGTGAGTAAAGAAATATTGTTGTTGGTATTTAAATCACTAGAGACAATTCATTTAACTTGTGACCTCTGATAGATGCTGATTCATAGGGTGGTTTTTTAAGAAACAAAAAAGAATAGTAGAATTTGTAAGATGATTTCAGCTGTACTGATGGTATATTTAGATTGTTTTAAAGATGTGATAATGTTACGTATACATTGTAGGAAGGTGACAAGTTAAGTGATGAAGATTTATATAAATATCTGATAGATATCAAGAGACCATCTAATGTATTGAAGAGAGTGAAATGTATACCTGGTAAGTAGAGATTTGTATATCTTGTGAAGATTGAATGGTATAAACTGTGGTGATAGCTCAGTGGTTGGCATACTGAACCTTTGATAGGGGGTTCCAGATTTGAATCCTGGTTACATTAGGTCATGCCTTTCTGTTAAAATTCATTATATGTAGAAATAATTGTGCCTTGAGTTGAAGTGTTATTGGTCCAATTTTTTTGTGAAATTTGAAATCTGATTTAGGGTAATGCTTTAATTCCACATTGGAAAAAGTAAGTAAATGAATAAATATTAACATTCTATGCCTGTTTTTAATGTTTTTTTGTATTTTTTCTTAATATTCCTGTATTTTTATCAAAAATGCTTTAGTACATTGAATTATTGTAATAATGTTTGTCTGTACTGTTACAATTACTGTTTTTTTTCCACCAAAGAACAATTATTCACGCATGTATAAACTTCATGGTTCTCAAGGTGTTTTTCTGGTCAGCTTTCCTTTGTCTGGTATGGTATTAATTTATAGTTAGTTATCCTTATGGTAACTATTTCATTATTACTTTCATCATTGATTTAGTACAATTTGGTCTTGTGTTATATTTAAGGTACATTAAAACTAGATATATCACCATGCCCTGAGGAACCTAAACAAGTGCTGACAGCTGATTTATGGAAAGTTGAACCTTATTTTGAAGATAAGAATAAACCAATCAAAGAAATATTAGAATTTCCTACACATGAAGTTTTCTCCATGGCAACCACATATAGGTGAGTCTTGAAGAATTTAATGTTATTTTTTATTTGTTCAGAAAAGAAGAACTAACACACTCTTCATGAAGGCAGGTTTTATGAATGTTTGGGGTGATCTGTATGATTAGGTATAAGAAGAAAAAAGTTGTATACACAGTAATTTAATTGATTATTTGGTAGCTTAATTAAAGCTCATTACGACTGCTGTGCGTATCCGAGTACTTGGATATTTGCGATCTCGACCAGAAAATCAAGTACAAATATTTGTCACGTCCGAAATCATTGGATCGCGATCTATTTTTGGACAAAAATGAGAGAACATTTTTACCTTGATAATCACTGAAAACGAGCCTCACTACTAATGAAAATTTTCATTTATATCGGGACTGATTATCTTGTGTCAAAATTTCAATTGATACACGTTTTAACAAGATGTTATCACTGAAAATGCCCATAAGACGTCTAGTAAAAGAAATGTTTGGAGTACATGGTTTTCCATATAGTGAAAGCTTCGGTAATTCTTCACTTATTTTTGTTATCGCATGAATTCCTGTATGCCTCTCCATTAACAAGAGATTCATGGTTTGATTCATGAAGCCCTACACATGAATTGTGGTTCGAATTGGATTGCCACTAGCTCAACGATCCGCAGCCCTAAATTTCACGCTGGGGATAACATTCATTGCAGTACCTGGTTTTATTAGTATTAATATTAGAATATTTTGTATACTTTCAGAAATCTAGTTTATGTGTATCCTAAGTCATTAAACTTTGCTAATCGTCAAGGTTCAGCTAGAAATATAGCTGTAAAGATACAACTATTATCTGGAGAAGATGATATGTCTGCTATACCTGTAAGTTTATGTATTGTAGAGTTACTTCCCTTATCTCAGTTATTGTAGAGTTACTTCCCTTATCTAAAGTAATGGTAGAGTTACTTCACTTATCTCCGTTTAGTGTAGAGTTACTTCATTTGTATCAGTATACTGTATAGTTACTTCCCTTATCTCAGTTTATTGTAGAGTTACTTCCCTTGTATCAGTATATTGTAGAGATACTTCCCTTATCTCAGTTTATTGTAGAGTTACTTCCCTTATCTCAGTTTACTGTAGAGTTATTCCCTTGTATCAGTATACTGTAGAGTTACTTCCCTTATCTCAGTTTATTCTAGAGTTACTTCCCTTATCTGAGTTAATGCTACATATTTGACTATATGTTGTTCAGTGGTTATCATTAAATCATGCATTTCAAATTTATGAACTAAAAATGAGACATTTATCCCCACTTAAATGATTGTGGATATTACTTCAACACTGGTTAAAGTATTTAGTTCAGGCATGTGAGGCAAAGGTAGTTTCAAAATGGTGTCTAAATATGTCTGAGGTTATTCCTAGTGCTAGGGCAAGGAGTTCTGAATGAGGTTATTATAGTGTTACTTCCCTTATCTCAGTTTAGTGTAGAGCTTTCCAATTTGAAGTCCTGTCATTTTACTTCAGGAAGATCTGTGGGCAAGAAGTTTCAAAAATGGTCTTTTACCTACGTGATTTGTGTAAGTAAGAATGTGTCATGAGATCTTGGCTTGTTCAGAGTCCTTGAGTAAAAGAACTGATGTCTACAAGAATGACTAAAAAGTTAATGAAATGAAGTGCAGTGTAAAGCTTCATACATTACTGATATTTCTGTGTTAAATATTCTTTCAAGTTTGTTATTATCAGCCCAATAATTACATGACCCCACTTAAAATGCAAGGTATGAAATTTTGAAGATTAATTGTCATTAAGATCAATTTAGAAATAATAGTAAGTAAACCTCTCTAACTGTTGGGTTGATAGAAAAGGAAACCCTTAGAAAAGGAAACCCTCTGGAGTCGCTATTTAGGTTTTGCTTTTCTTTGTGAAAATTTTGATTTTCTTCCTGATGTATGTGATATAGTTACATGTCTAATGTACTGTTGTTATCTTCCAGGCTATATTTGGTAAATCAAGTTGTCCGGAATTATCAAGAGAAGCTTATACATCTGTGACTTACCATAACAAGTAAGTAGATTAAATTGTTTTGATGTACATGACTGACTTGGTGATATATAAGGTATTACCTACATGGTTTGGAGCCATTTTGATTGAAGTACTGGTTTCTGGTGATCCTTGAGGATTCCAGTTTGGTTGTTGATTCAAAGGTGTTCATTGTGGAGAGCTTCATTGGTTGAAGTGTATTAATAAATGAAATCACTGGGCTTGAAAGAAATGTCAACTGAACATTGCCTGTAATGGAGTACATTAAGATCTTAAGAAGTATTGAGAAGTCAGATTTTGAAGGTATACTCAAGCCATTGACTGTAAGGTAAACAATTTGGAGCTTTGAAATTTTGCCTTTCTATATGTTTATCTGGAATTCAAATTCATGGCTTTTACCTGGGTTAAAAACAAACTTGTACAATAAAAGTATGTGTAAGAAAACAATGGGGTTGACTTTGTAATTTCTGACTTTAGCCTATAATTTGTAAAGAACTTTGTTTATTCCTTACCAGTACTGATAGAAAAAAATGAGCTCAGGATACAGTACAACCTCTTGTGAACAAAACTCACTGGGAGAGACCAAAGTGTGATGTTCGGAGGTTGTTGCTCTGCAGAGGTTAAATTATTAAATTTACACCTATTGTAAGGCCGCTCTGCAGAGGTCATGCTGTATCAATAATTCTATTCCCTTTATATGATTGATACAGAACTTGAAGTAATTGGAAATGTTATGTAATAGCATTATACATTTATTTGTTATAGTTTAGCTATTAAGTGTTATTTATCAAATGTTGTTTTTCTGTATTTCAGGTCACCTGATTTCTATGAAGAAGTTAAAATACGTCTCCCAGCTCACTTGACTGAGTCCCTGCATTTATTATTTACATTTTATCATATAAGTTGTCAAACAAAGAAAGGGGAACCATCTCAAGCTGTAGAAACACCTGTTGGATATACTGTATGTACATTTCAATTTTATTGGAGCTTACTTATAATATGCCATTTGTACTCCCTTGCCTTCAAGCTAGATTTTATGAGGATGTGATAGAGTTGTACTTGTAAGGTTGTGGGTTCAATCAATGCTCATACCATTGATTTTCATCATGTTGAAATGGTGCCCAATATATTTTCCCACTAAGAATTGTGTAATTGTTCCTTAAGATTTTCCCACATCTAAGCCTTAGAAGTTTGAGGATGAACTCAATTAGGAGGGGTTTATGTAGCAGAATCATAACACAGCACTTGTAAATGTTTGGTAGAGTGTCTGACTTAGTAGGTCATTGGTTTGATCCTAGCTCAGACCACAGGTTATTATTGGTTACAATATGACAGTGAAAATATGTTTTAACCCTGGTACACTGTTTTATGTTGATGTGTATATTGAATCATTTTAATTTGAGTAAAAAAAAACTGTATTAAGATCATATCCCTGTTAAGACCATAAATTTTGATGACTCCGATGGAACTTTACATTATATATAAATATTTCAGTGGTTACCATTGATGCGTGATGGACGTTTACATGTTGGTGATTTTATGTTACCTGTATCAGTAGAGAGATTGCCACCAAGTTATTCTATATTGTTTCCAGATGTAAGTACTTTATTGTTTTGTTGTATATCAACTGTTTCTTTTGTAGTGTCTCTGTCAAATATCTGTTTTAAGTTTGAAAATATTTTCTTTCAAACAATGTAATGATACAAATTTTTTACCTGAAATTTTCTGTGAATTTTGCAAATATTCATCAGTTTCAGAAAAGAAATATACTAGCTAGACTGGTCTAAATTGAAGTCTGTAGTGAATCAGGTTCACTATATGTATAAAATTACAAATTCAGTTTATGTTAAGTCTGCAGTCAATCCTGACTGGTACTTTGTTCATAGCATCTTCCAGCTAAAAGATATTATCTGTCAATGTTCTTTAAGTATATGGAAAACTTGCAATATTTAACCTGGTCTTTAACATGTTACAAAACTTGTCTCACTGTGGAGCAAACTTTTTATCTTATGATATAGAGGTGACCTTATGACTATTTTAATGAATTTATTAATTAATTCTGTTTACTTTTTAAGCAAGCAGCAAATCCTACGTCTAAAGTAAGAAGGCATGGTTTAAGAATAACAAAAATAGAAATGAGCTACCATCTCTTAAACCTTGTTACAAAGATCATTAGTCTCATACTGATACTTGTTGAGTGTGATTACGCAAAATCTGGGTTTTCTTTTTTATTTGCTGCAGCCATCATTTGGATTTAATTCACTGGGGGAAAATAATTGGGGGTGGGGGCTCAGAAAAATTAAGCACAGGTTTGGGGAGAATTGGTCTGTCTATTATTTTAAAATTGTGTTTATTATTCATATTTGAATTGTAGTACCACCTTCAAGTACCTTTATGAGACTATAGATCATTGTCAGATTGAACCATTCAATCATATTTCTATTTAACTATACAGTATAACCTCCCTTAACAGCCACCTCTCAACAACAGCCACCTCCTCACAACAGCCACTTCCAATCCCCCCCCCCTGGTGCATTTTTCAACAGTAATGAACCTCCCAATAAAGGTCACCTCCATACTCAAGTCAACAGCCAGTCGATAATTTCCCAACGATAGGTATAAACCTCCCGAACAGCCAGTGAAATTTTGTGTATACAATGTACATTCATAAAGTGTCATCTCCAATCATTGTTAAACAATATACTGTATATCCTGTTATCAATATGTTGTTAAGATAAAAGATTGATTATTTGTTACTATAGTAACAGGGACCATTGTGAATTAACTGTCTATGAAAAGATGTTATTTTGCGATCATTATGTTTTAACATTTTCACATAAATCAGTGGAGAACATAACAGACATAATTTTAATTTTATTTGTTTATATTAAAACGGGTTTTGACGGATTTTATTCTTTTGTCTTTATAATGTAATAGCAAAAGTAATGATAAAATGAAACAATTTAAATTTCATGATTAGAGTCTTTTGAAGTTCATTAGCTGATAATCTTACCAGCTATTGTATTATATTTGGTATCTACGAAACAAACATTTAACGCTAATATTTTCATGAGATTATCTACTTGTAATTAACAACCGCTACTCGTCAACATTGACAAGGTAGTCTTTTATCTGCTTTATACCAAATGTAAAATGTAAGAGTACTTAAAAATGTAAATTTCATATATCATATATACACAACTGATAAGACATACCACTATATATATACACCATGAAAATCAAAATATCCCTCCCAACAACAACCACCTCCCAATAGCAGCCACTTTTGTTGCTGCTGCTGACTGTTGTAGAGAGGTTATACTGTATTTTCATGATTCATTCTGTAATCCAATAATTCTTACATCTTGTCATATTAACTTTTTCTCCATATAGATCAGTTCATGGTTTGAAGTTTTTACTTGAAAATGAACTCACACTATGTTTAAAACTCAGTTTCATTTTTCAGCTGTATTATTTATCCTGTGTCTGACAAAATATAATTCAAATTAACTTTACTTTAAATTTTTATAAACCCAAAACAGTACTCTGGGGGTAAATAAGAGTCAGCTTGTCAGTCGGTTGATAGGTCAGTCTGTAGCTTTTACTTGTCCACTCAGTTTCTCAGCACCTATTGTACAGATTTAATTCAAACTTCATGCATAGACTGGGTATCAAGGAGTCATGTGCAAATCATATTTTGCTTACAATCCATTCATTTTTAGCTCGACTTTTCGAAGAAAATGAGAGCTATTGCTATCACTTTTGCGTCGGCGTCGGTGTCTGCGTCGGCGTTGGCGTTGGTTTTCAGGTTAAAGTTTTTTGAAACACTTATAACTTCAACACTATCCAAGTTATTATATTGAAAGTTGGTATACTTATTTAGTGGGACTATATTAACCATTCTGTGAAAGGGGATAACTCTGGATGAATTATTTTATGAGTTATTGCCCTTTTATACTTAAAAAATTGCAAAATATGAGGTTAAAGATTTTCCTATGTAGAATATCTTCAATACTGATCAAGATATTTGACTTAAAGTTTGTATACTTATTTGTCGGTACTATATTTACCCAACTATGAAGGGATGTAACTGCGGATGAATTATTTTTGGAGTAATTGCCCTTTTTTACTTAAGAAAAATGCAAAATATAATGTTAAAATTATTTCTTTATGTAATATCTTTAATACTAATCAAGATATTTGACTTTAAGTTTGTTTACTTAATTATGGGTACTATATCTACACAACTATAAAGGAACGTTACTTTGGATGAATTATTGTTGGAGTTATGCCCCTTTCTACTTTAACATTTAAGATTAAAATTTGTTCTAATGGGATATATTTTGAACTTATGAATATATTTGAATAAAAGTTGGAAAGCTTATTCGTCAGTTCTTCATCTATCGGACTATAAAGGGACATAACTCTAGATGAATTATTTCTGAGTTATTCCCCTTTATACTTTGATATTTAAGGGTTATGTTTGCTCAAATTTAATATATTTTGTTTGATAGAAAGTTAGTATACTTTTTCATCAGTACTACATCTAGTCTAATACAATGGGACGTAATAATTGATGAATTATTGTTGGAGTTGTGACTATTTTCAACTTTTTAATTCGGGAGAAAGTATTATGAAGTGAAATATTTTCAATACTTATGAAGATATTTAAATGACAATTAGTATGCTTATTCATCAGTACTACATCTATGCAACTACAAAGGGACATTACTCATGATTTTTTTTGAAGTTATGCCCCTTTACTTTAATTATGAATTTTGTTCAAATTGAAATACAATGTATTTATAGTTCTTCACATAGATATTTAAATGAAAGTAGGTATGCCTATTCGTTGATACTATGTCTACTTTACTCTGAAGGGGCGTTACTATGGATGAATGTTCTAGGAGTAATGCCCCTTTTATATTTTACAAATATGAATTGGTAGTTATTGTTTGACTGAATTATATCCTTTCAAAAATTATGTCCTGTCTTGAAATTACTTTTGTTTAAAGATAAGCCTTGCCATGAACAAAACACCCGAAAAGTCGAGCGCGCTGTCCTTGGACTGCTGTTGTTTTCTGAGTTATGGCCTTTCAATGAAAATTTTGTTCTCTTAATTTATCATCACCTATTACTGGATTTGTTATAGAGTTTTGCTTTCTTGTCTGTTTAAGCCTTTAATTTTGATGAGGCTTCAGTTTGTAAAAAACAAACACAGCTCATTAAATTTTGTTTTATCCAGCTACATAGTCTGTAACCAATAGCAATTTCCTGACAGTGACCCTTTGGGGGTATTCATCACATTTAGTGATAGGTCTACTTTAACCTGCCATAGAAATGATAATTTCACAGTTAGTACATGTATTACATAGTCAACTTCTGAGAAAAATGTTTCATTGAATGTAAAGAAATTGAAATAATTAAATTTTTACAGTGACGTATTCTTCATGTAAATATTATACAAACACAATCCTGAATTAGTATGATTTATAGTAATAAGCCAAGTTATCAAAGGCTTGAATTAATTTTAACTAGTCTGAATTAGTGAATAAGTTATTATTCTTTCATAGGCTTCAGGCTGGTGGGTTAAAGTATTAACTAGTAAATTATCAAACATAGTCATTTAATGGATTCATGTATGTCAAGCATTTGGAATTACCTCGGGGATCTTCTAGGCAGAAAAACCTTGGATATCATACGGTGAAAAAGTAGATCTATAGGAATTTGGTTTCTGTGGTAATAAAGTCTGAACTACACAGAAATACGATGTGTGTGACATTGTACTGATGAAATGATGTGCTAAAGCGCGTAAAAATGTTATTATATGTTGACATGAAAATTACAGTCGCCGGACCTCATAACCTGGTTGTATTCCTACTACGTCTGATTTCCGAGGTATATCTTCGTAGATGATCGCCGAGGTTGTTCCGAATGGTATGTCAAGCTTGAAATGAAACTTGAGTATTAAACACTTCATGTAGTTCATGTACAAGTTATAGAATCTTAGACTCTCTTGTTATACTTGTTGCTAGCGTTGAATGTTTGCATTGTTTATGTTGCCTTGACAACAGTGTGCAATGTAGAATTGTTATTGCTGCATTTAAATACTCTACTGGTAATGGAAAAGAAAATGTTTTAAGGACATAGAAATTTTTGATCTTTTGTCTGATTGTAGTGTTTTGATTACAAAAATTTTGCTATTTTCTAAAAAGAGCTTTTATAAATTTTGTTAGTATTAATTTTCTAATTAAAACAGCTGTGTCATTTTCTTGTCAGTACCTTCTTGGATGGAGTTCATGTTCTTCAACTTAAAGCAAAAATTTATTCACCATAAAAGGCATTAAATTTTCTGTTCCATCTTGTCAATTTTTACAGCTGACTGATTTTGATCACATGGTCGGCAAAGGGTCACATGATATAAGGAGTATGCCTTGAACTTCAGCTCCTCTTCCCAGTTCAGAGATGGCTTGCATTTTTAGCTCGACTTTACGAAGTAATGTAGAGCTCTCCTACTCGCCCCAGCGTCGGCGTCCGCGTCCGCGTCCACACTTCTGATTAAAGTTTTTGTGCAGTAAAATACTTTCTTCTATATCTTTGTTATTTCTTAAGATATTAACTTCAAACTTTAAATATATGTTCCTTTCTATCAACCACATCTCATGTGACATGGTCCATAACTCCGAATGCATTTTTTTTCAGAATTATCTCCCCTTGAACTTAAGGTTTTCTTTAAAAAGTGTTTGTTTTTACTGCAACTGTTTTATTTCTTTAGGTATTGATTTCAAACTTTAAATATACAGTGAATCTTGCACAAGCGACCACGTCTCCTAAACGACCGTTTGCACTAAGCGGCCACTCTGAGTTCCCACCAACTAGTTTTACTACTTAAATCTTTGTCTTAAGCGACTTTTGTCTAACGCGACCAGCGACCGCTCATTTTGGTCGAAACTGACTGACTTATTTGTGTTAAACGACCGGGTCAAATAAATCTAATTTGGCAAAAATCGTTAAAAATCGGTAATCAAAAATATACGTCGCCTCAATGTCTATCACCTAAACTCGTATGTCAGGCTCTAAAAATCAATAATTAACAGTCATAAATACTGTAAGATAAGGGGGTAGTGGGAACAATCAACAAAGTGACACTAATACTATCCAATTATAATGTAATTACATAATACACACCGAACAATTAGTCCCGTATCGGGGTCAATTAAAACATCCGTTCTGACCGTTCTATCACCGTAGAGAGTAATCATTTCCCAAAACATTTCTAGAGACTGCTAATTTGACTTTTTATACGTGCATAGAACGTGTAAAATAATATTTATTTAAAAATACGAACACAGAAACAATTTGTTCATTTAAACAAAGAAAGGTCAATATTGAGGACATTATAAACACGTTTTCCGAAAATAGCGTCACGTTCTACTTTCAATTTTAAAAAGGCCAACATTTTTACGCATGAATATTGCAGCGCTTGTTAGAACAAAGAAGTAGCTTATGTGTTGACGATTATCACTACTAATTATCATTAATTGTTTAAATTTCACTGTTTCAAATTTAACAGCCTTTACTCTGATGACCTAAATATATTGATTGTTATAATGGCGAAAATTCCCGAAAATGCCCGGATTTTAACATGTACGTAAACAAAAACAACTGTTTCGCAGTTTTACTTAATTAAATATATAATTGCAATTTGAACCTGAATTTAGGATGTTAAGAAGAAAGAAAATCTATATTCCCATCATTTGTATGTATTTGACGACATTTGAATGAAAATCTATCAGTCAAAATCGTCCCGTTGACAGATTAATGTTCTACGAAAATGACGAATTTTAGAATGTCAGGACGGTTTCAACGTCGTAATCAACATTTGTCTTAAGAGACCATTGTCTTAAACGACCACTTTTTGTCTCTCCCTTGGATGGTCGCTTAACACAAGATCCACTGTATGTTCCTTATTATCAACCACATCTCATGTGACAAGGTTCATAACTCCGTATACATTATTTTCAAAGTTATCCCCCTTGAACTTATAGTTTTCTTTAATAAATATTTGTTTTTACTGCAACTGTTTTATTTCTTTAGGTATTGACTTTAAATATATGTTCCTTATTATCAACCACATCTCATGTGACAAGGTTCATAACTCCAAATATATTTTTTTTTCAGAATTATCTCCCCTTGAAATTAGAGTTTTCTTTAAAAAATGTTTGTTTTTACTGCAACTGTTTTATTTCTTCAGGTATTGACTTCAAAATTTAGATATATGTTCCTTATTATCAACCACATCTCATGTGACAAGATTCATAACTCCTTATACATTTTTTTCAGAGTTATCCCCCTTGAACTTATAGTTTTCTATTTATTTCTTTTTTTTCTTTGAATTTGTTAAGGTTATATTTTCAAATTTTAAAATATGTATGTTCCTTATCATCAACCACATCTCCTGTGACAAACACTTACTAAGTCGAGCATGCTGTCTCCTCTGACAGCTTTTGTTTTTATTTTGATGGCTTCTTCATTTTCCTTTTTCCTAAATGCTCTGCTGATGTAATCACTTCAGTATTACTAGGATTGATCATATGTCTTACATTGCAAGGGTTGCCTGCAAGACTGTAGTAAGTGCATTGTGTTAAAGAGCAAGTTACTACAGTCTTGCGGGCAACACTCGTCACACTGGTTTTATGTTCTCTTTTCATTTGATCTAAGTCAGTCAGCTGTAGATTGTGACACAATGTCATTAAATATTTCAAGATAAATAAAATTGAAAAATTATTCATGTGTAACCATTTGAACCTTGTGTCAGATGTTTGATACTTGGATATATCGGATGAACTGTGTTAGTTTCTACTACATTTTCCTAACTGGTACCCGTCCTCAACAGAATGGAGTAAAACTAAGTCAAACATATTGTTTGCTCAAGGAAATTAGCAGTACCAACATCTAGATTTGGACCTAAATTATCTTGATGCCTTAGTGTGTGTCCGAATGCTGAAGTTAAATGATATCATTTAATTTTTCTAGTGTCTTTATCCACTATAGTCATTAGATGTGCACTAGGATCCTCTAAAATCGTTGTAGAGTTGCACAATACTGAGTATTAACTAAAATTTTAGTGACAGTAGAATGATGATTTTAGTCTGAAGTATAAAGTCAATACATGTATATAATATAAAATCAATAAACCTGCTGTAAAAAGCTGTTACTATTTTAAGCTCACCTAAATGAGGTGACTTATTGAGACTGGTCTGTCTGACATGTATAGGTGTGTGTCTTTGTTGTCAACCACAACTTCGTAAAAAATCTTCTTCTTTTTTTAAAAACATATGGCTTATTGCTTCCATAATTGTCATGTGGCATCACCTTAAGATACTGTACATTGATATTATGTCCTTGGTGTCAATATTGATCCAGCCCTAGAGTTCAACAGTTTTAAATAGATAGCTGGTTAGTTGTGCTGGCACCAGTGAATAGTGATTAAAATGATGAAATATTTTAAAAGTCAGCTAACTAACTTTATAATATAGTTTTATAGGCTTTTTATGTATCATGTTATTGTATTATTCAATTATTATGATAATTCTAAATAAGTATATACTCAAGTCTTATTGATTTTGTTTTGTTTTCATTTCTCAAGAATGTTAAGTTAAAGTCATAATTATGTGTTTCTTAAGTAAGTTAATTTTCTTTGCATTTAAAAGAATTTCAGGTATTTTATGTCTCATAAAACAAAACACCTTTGGAAGCAAATAGCTTTTAAATCTGATTAAACCCCAATTTAAATTTCTGTGCTTGCATCCTTGCTCATTTTACTTCTTATAACATTTACATGTTATAATTCTATCTTTAAAATCATTTTGTTTAAAAATTGTGATTAAGTATTAATATTTCTTTCATTCAGTCTTTCATTTAAGTTTTTAGTTCTACTTGAAAATTTATTATTATTTTGCTACTGGTTATTACTAAGTTCATTTGATTGAATGTTAACCTTGCACATTCTTTTCACAAGTACAATACCCACCAAAAGTTTGGATACATTTTCAGTTTGTATGCCTACTGAATAGCTTTTATCTAAAATTTGATTACTGTTTATTTTGACGTGCTTCATAGGTTTGTACTACTTTTTTGTTATCATCAAAATTAGAACTGAGTCTGAATCTGATGTCAGATGCTGAATCTTATATACATGTTGCATACATGAAATTTGTTTTCATTTTATTACAAACCATGCTCAAATATCTAAAAAACTGAGATTCTGCAAAAATGATCATCAGCATTCAAGAATTGTAGCAAATTTCTTTTGTCTCCAAACTTTTGGTGGGTACTGTATATTGTTATGTTACATAAACAAACTATTTATGTTTTATAATTACAGATTCATACATTACCTGGTATGAAATGGGTTGACAATCATAAAGGTGTATTTAATGTACAAATATCTGCTGTATCGACTATACACACACAGGTATGTCTTAGATCTGTTTGTATATAAATGTAATTTGAGGATATGGAACAATGACTGCACTCAAGGTTTTATGTGGTTTTCTGAGAGGTTTGGTATTCCCAATGACGTGTCTGAAACCATTTGTTTCATAAGTTATTATTGAAGATGATGTCATAAGTGTACGCATGATTAATTATTACACTTTACCAAAATATCAATGTCATGTTTAATACCATCTGTAAAAGGATACATGTAATTGCTTGTCAATTAATAAGATGCCCAATTTAACACTTTTTATTTTGGCTCAGTATGTGTATTAGTCATAGGCAATTGACCTATAATGAAGTCATGGTATAGTTTTTCACAATCGGAGTCATGTTTAGACCAAGTAATTTTCAATACAATGCAACTAATCTGGCCTAGTCATCCATTTGATCACCTTTTTTTAAAAAGTCTGGTGTGGCCTATGAAGTAAAAATAGATGAATGCAGGAAGGACTTGCATCTTCTTGGCTTTCTGATGTTCAAAAGGTTCCAGTTTCTCCAGTGATTGTTTTTGTCTGATCGGACTGAACTTGAACTAGACACAAATATTTTTATATATTAGTTGTTAAACTATTATTTGTTAATGAATGTGAATTATTTGTCAGTCTCTTGAACTAGTTGTTTTTTTGTTTAAGCCAGGTAATTAGAAATGCTTTGAAGTAAGAGACAATATGCTGGAGTAAATATTTAAACTATTAATCATACTTAAATACTATACATAATGTAATTATATGTTTATATTATTGGCCAGTTGCCATGTATTGCAATTACGAGTATTATATCATATTGTATTGCATGTTTCCTGAAAAGAGATACTGGTTTGTATCAGCAGGAAGTGATTATACCCTTCCATGAAAGTTTGACAATAATTATACCCCGCTTCGAAGAAGAGGGGGGTATACTGTTTTACCCTTGTCCGTGCATGCGTGTGTTCGTCCGTGCGTCCGTCCGTTACAAAATTTTCGTCGCAGTTTTCTCAGCAACTATAACATGCAGCAGCCTAATACTTTGCGTATTGCTTCATCCCATAGTCCCATGTGGTGTAAAGTGATTTCATGCTCCTTGCTCATCTACTTCCTGTTTGTCGCATATTTTTAGATTTTGGCGGGGGTATCACTAGTGAGCATTAGCTCACAGAATTACTTGTTTCTATTTCCCTACATTAATAAGGCACATAGAAAAGTTGCTTACCTTGTGGAGAGTAGGTGAGAACAGGCTATAGAAGTGAGTCTAGAAAAGCTAGGTTGGGTGCACTGGGAGCCGGAAAGTGACCTTAATTTGTGTTTGCGCAGAGTGAAACCCAGTAAAACAAAAAAAATGCCCACTGTTTGTTTCCATACTGTAAACATATCTTAACATATTTTACATTGCAGGATGATAAAATAGACAAATTTTTATCTCTATGTAGAATGGCACAGGAACAAAAATTACCACCACGTAAAAATGAATCTCAGTTTGAGACTGAGTTAAGAAGTAGTTTATCTGATTTGATACGAGCCAGGGGAGAGAACCTTGTACAGTTTCTATCGTTAATATTAGATAAACTAATCTTACTAATGATTAGACCTCCAATGTTAAGTGGACAAATTGGTAGGTCTCACATTTCAAATCACTTCTTTGTTGACCAGTTCAGCATTTCAGATAAATTTTCTTGCTCTAGAAAATACCAGGGTGGATTTGAATTAGGTTTAAATAAGTGATAAACTGGCTCTTCATTAAATACCAGTCAGAAGTTGTAATCTCTTGAGTCATCATTCAGAGGAGTTTGTGTATGCTTTTACTTATATCTTTTAGTCTGATTGCTAAACAAGCTGGTCTTTTTGTTTCATATTAAGAAAGAAATTAGAATAATATGTTTTGATGGTATCAAATTAATGAAGAGCTGGCTATCTAATCAAAATTGTCATTGCCTGGCTCCATTTAAGGCATGGGTTAAGACAAGGTGAAAGAATTAGCTATATAATTTTCATGTGAAGCAACTGGCGGGACCCAATAAATACTTCACTGAAATTCAGATTTACTAAGATATATTTTTGCTGACCTTAATATTGGAACCACAATTAATTTTGTTATTTTCAAATCTATAGTTGCTATGGAAAACCAGAACAAACATGTTTTCAGTATAATTAGTTGTCTGCCAATCACTGATTGCTATTGTACGGCTGTTTGATGTTATTAATTAACAAGATCATTGTACTATGTTCCAGTAAACACAGGTCAACCATCATTTGATGCAATGGCACAGATTGTACAACGTGTTAGAGATATGTTGGAAGATAGAAATGATAGCAATGGTAGAAATTCTGTGTTAGCTGCATACATACAATATTGTTGTACATTACCCCATCCAGGTCCTTCTATAGGTGAGTGAATATATTATATTACCCCACCCAGGTCCTTCTATAGGTGAGTGAATGTATTACATTACCCTACCCGGGTCCTTCTATAGGTGAGTGAACATATTACATTATCCCACCCGGGTCCTTCTATAGGTGAGTGAATATATTACATTATCCCATCCGGGTCCTTCTACAGGTGAGTGAACATATTACATTACCCTACCCGGGTCCTTCTATAGGTGAGTGAACATATTAATTACCCCACCCCGGTCCTTCTATAGGTGAGTGAACATATTACATTACCCCACCCGGGTCCTTTTATAGGTGAGTGAATATATTACATTATCCCACTCAGGTCCTTCTATAGGTGAGTGCACATATTACATTACCTCACCTAGGTCCTTCTGTAGGTGAGTGAACATATTACATTACCCCACCCAGGTCCTTCTATAGGTGAGTGAACATATTACATTACCCCACCCAGGTCCTTCTATAGGTGAGTGAATATATTACATTATCCCTCCTGGGTCCTTCTATAGGTAAGTGAACATATTACAATACCCCACCCAGGTCCTTCTATAGGTGAGTGAACATATTACATTACCCCACCCAGGTCCTTCTATAGGTGAGTGAATATATTACATTACCCCACCCAGGCCCTTCTATAGGTGAGTGAATATATACATTACCCCACCCAGGTCCTTCTATAGGTGAGTGAATATATTACATTACCCCACCCAGGTCCTTCTATAGGTGAGTGAATATATTACATTACCCCACCCAGGTCCTTCTATAGGTGAGTGAATATATTACATTACCCCACCCAGGTCCTTCTATAGGTGAGTGAATATATTACATAACCCCACCCAGGTTCTTCTTGAGGTGAGTGAAAATATTACGTTGCCCCACCCAGATCCTTCTATAGGTGAGTAAATATATTACATAACCCCACCCAGGTCCTTCTATAGGTGAGTGAATATATTACATTATCCCTCCTGGGTCCTTCTATAGGTGAGTGAATATATTACATTACCCCACCCAGGTCCTTCTATAGGTGAGTGAATATATTACATTACCCCACCCAGGTCCTTCTTTAGGTGAGTGAATATATTACATAACCCCACCCAGGTCTTTCTATAGGTGAGTGAATATATTACATTAACCCACCCAGGGCCTTCTATAGGTTAGTGAATATATTACATTACCCCACCCAGGTCCCTCTATACGTGAGTGAATATATTACATTATCCCACCCAGGTCCCTCTATACGTGAGTGAATATATTACATTACCCCACCCAGGTCCTTCTTTAGGTGAGTGAATATATTACATAACCCCACCCAGGTCTTTCTATAGGTGAGTGAATATATTACATTAACCCACCCAGGGCCTTCTATAGGTTAGTGAATATATTACATAACCCCACCCAGGTCCTTTTATAGGTGAGTGAATATATCACATAACCCCACCCAGGTCCTTCTATAGGTGAGTGAATATATAACATAACCCGACCCAGGTCCTTTACAAAGTTGAGTGAACATATTACATAACCCCACCCAGGTCCCTCTATAGGTGAGTGAATATATTACATTACCCCAACCAGGTCCTTCTAAAGGTGGGTGAATATAATATATTACCCCACCCAGGTCCTTCTTTAGGTGGGTGAATATAATATATTACCCCCACCCAACTGATTTAGGTTAATTGTGTGCCTTGTTAGGACATGTTCATTTATTTAATGACCACAATGGAAACAAAGTAATCCATGTAACCTGTCACGGATATCTGAGAAAATAAACTAATACAGCATAGATACAGATTCCGGACATATGCAGGTTATTTGCCCTATGGATTAAGGGACTTGTTTGGAAGAAAGACCAAAGTCAATTTAACAATTAATTCAAATTTATAATTATATAATAATCATGAAATACACAAAAAAATATGGTTATAAAAGAAGTAGAATAAAAAAACATGCACAATGTCAGCTGATAAACAACACTCTTTATGATGAGCAAATGAAATTACAAAACGATTGGTCGATAATCTACTTAATTATTTACTAATGAGTTAAGTCACGAATTACTTGATAGAATGATTTCACATTAAAATGTCACTTTATAATTATTTACTAATGAATTAAGTCACCAACAACTAGATATATGATTTCACATCAAAATGTCATTTTATAGTTCCAACTTTTATCTTCTGAGGCTTTTCAACGTGGATGTTTTCTTTTATCTCAACCTTCAATTCCCCGCTCTCCAAGCTACCTAAAATCAAACCAACAACCTCCAAATAATATCTCTGACAAAGAACAAACCTCCGACTCATCATTACAATACATATTCGCTGAACAGAGAGTAAAGCATAAAAGAATACTCAATTTGTATTTGATAAGAGAATCATATAAACGAACACATAATGAAAGAACGCATAATTGGTGCACATAAACGATTAAAGAATACAGTACTCTCATTAAACATTGAAATACAATGTTCGTCAAATATTGTAACATCCTTATAATGACAAAAATATTAGCTAACGGTTATCCTAATATAAGATCAGTTAAACAGAGTGCATTTAATTGAAGGAAAATGTAACAAAAATTAACAAAGATCCAAATACATAAAAAGGAACTGACGGCTCTCAAATTATATTATGGACAGGTAAAAGTAGTAACACTTACGTTGCCAAATACACAATATCCTTTTCAAATATATCTAAAATTCTCCCAATTTCACACTCGACCGACACCCTACTAACTAACATTCTGTTCTGCCTGATGGTGGATTGCAGAATAAATGCCTACTCACGGACCCTCCTTTGCAAGAACTTTTCACACCACAAAGGACGCCTGGACTAAGATCTTTTATCTAAAGGGTCAATTGTTTTGGATATAAATCATTAAAGTGACTGGCATCCAAGATGTAAAATTAATAGTAAATGGTATTTTGGGACTACTAATGAAAACATAAAAATGAAAATTAAGACAGCAACGGTTTGTTTCTGGGCTGGTATTCATGCCAGATTTATTTTTACAGGTGATCCTGGTGCTTGTTTCTCGACAGAATAATGAGAGTATCCCACAATTTATCTATAAATTATTAAGACGTTGGCAGTTTTGTGACATAACCTTTTTTATGCTATATTTAAGATTTTTCAGATAAATTCTATCTATCCATCTATTTATTTTATTTGCTTATATTGAACATTACTAATTCACTCATGCTAAAGCACTTACCAATATGATTTTATTCCTACACCCATGAAAGCTCATGCCTATACTTTATTTTTTAATAAAACAAAGAGCATTGTTAGTACGTTGTTTCTTAGTGAATGGACTAATTTTGTAGATTTAATGTATACATGTACTCACATGTGTATTTTCTGTTTTAAATCTAGGTCAAATGGGTAACATGGGAAGTGGTTACGCTACATTAGGACGTCCAGCATCATTACCATTAAATAAACAAAATTATCAACGTAGTACCAGTAACCCTGATCTTACTACACCAACAACACCTGAAGCAGAAATGGCGGGATTCTTTAGTATGTCGTTTTACTGCTACTATTTCATTAAGAACATTGATTATTTGTACTAAATTATTTCAGTTTGATTTTGAAACAAGTTCTTGCAACTTACATTAATCACTTTAGAAACCACTTTCTGTTGCACCAGTATTGAGCTAGTAGGATTAAGTTTGTTACTCAAGGCGGAAACTACAGGGAAGATTTTGGATGGGGTTTGAACCAACTCAGAGTTTGCCATCAAATGATTACCTGTCATATGTCATGGCCAAGCCTGCTCCTTATAAATTGTTGGATTATCCTGTAACTAATCTTTATTTTTTGTTTATTCACATGCAGTTAGGTTTTTCTATTTTTGTGTCAAACAATTAACCAATACATAGCTTTGAAATATTTATCTCATGTAAAATTATTCTATTATGTTGAAAAATGCACAGAATCATTTATATGTCAAAAAATGCTAGTGAGTTATTGGCCAAAACGACTGTTTGAGTTACATCTATGAGAAGAAATTTACCTTATGAAAAACTTTGATATTAACCAAGTTATGTAAGTATTTTATTTCATTGATTGTAGGTAATAGAGCTGGAAGTATGAGAACTGAAGAATTTACTGTAGCAAGTGGTAGACCTCGAAATAGAAAGGTTAGTTAAAATTATATTTGTTATCATACTATCGAACACTATCCTGAAGCTTTATTTAACATTACATGTTATCAACCAAAACATTAGCCATGAATTTTATTGTGTCACGTATGAGGTATCCACTAACAGATACTTACCTTACTTTTTTATCTATTTTCCTTGCACTTTCATCTTACTACTTAAAGGTGAAATTTATCGTTGGACACAAAAAACGATTAAACATCAAAATATTACGTATTTCTATTGTATCTAAGCATACACTCACGCTTAACGCATGTAAACAATGTGTATATCGAGATATTTAACTCTGATTTAAACCTGTATCAATTTAGCCGATATTACAACATCGCTTATCTACCGTGTGTGACGTCATCGTAGTCCTATCGATTAAAACCTGTTGTAACAGTCAATGGATTGTAATTTATACACGCCTGTCAATTAATCAGTCGCAAAAACATTTTGAAATTAAATTTGCATTTTTTTATTAATAATTACATTTCCTACATGATTTTTTATATTTTATATAAACCAGTTTAATAACTAGGCTTATATGTTGTATATTTGATTGCATTCATCGACAATTCCATGATATTAAGTAGTTTTTTGTGATGTACTTTTTATTTGCGTGAAAAAAAGGTTCAAAAAGAAATTAAATCGAATACGTCATTACATTAAATGAGTCTGAAACTGGTTAAGAGCAAGCGCGTTTTTTTTATTTCTATATGATGACCAAGTGAAAGTGGAAAAAGATTGAAAAAACTCGGCAGAAATAACTTAGACTACGTAAAGTTATGATTTCGTCATATTTTGACAGATACTTGCCAAAAATATAATCTTCGTGCGGAAAACGCTATTTAATTTCCTTTTTGAAAAGAAAATAGTGTACCTCATGTTTTTTTCTCAAGGAACCAAAGATGAAAAAAGGAAAATCAGGTGACAGCAATGTTGTGCAGAAAATACTACTCAAATTGTTTCGTAATGTTGGGTGCAGTAAATATTAGTTTGGAAAATAAGCATAAAAATTAATTTATCTAAAAATCGCATTTAAAAATCATGGAATGAAAATTGATTAAACATTAAAATATATATATCTTTATATCGCTGGTTGTGCGATTATATTAAATGATGAGACCGGCATTCTAAACCTCGCTATTTTGCACAAAAATATTTAAATGCGTAATATGAACTTGATCGCCTGAACGGTCATCTACTATCATTTACCTTATCTCCAATATATCGCGTAACATATGTCAGCGGATTAAAAATTTCTTTTGAATTCACAGCATGACGTCTGTTAGACAATGTTGAAATTGATTGAGGGTGCGGTACGTACTTTGTATATTAATGTCGACGGCAGAGTGATAGCCAACACGTGTCAGGATTTGAGAGTCTGTGTCCATGGAAACATACCCAATAGTATCAATAATTTGATGACACAAAAGAGTAATTGATAAATTATTTTGATGTACCCCTAACTTTAAATGTGTTAATTAAGTTTGTGAGGTTCCCCATGGGAAACAATAAAATTCGTACAAGATGACAAAAAAGTCCCGCGGTGAGCCTCTATATATTGGGGTCCTTAATGTAGATTAAGATATCATCGCCAACAAATTGCATTTGTTACACATGACCTGTCAAAAGGCTGTCGCCAATTATATACTTTTTAATTGTAGTTAATATTGGTCTGAATAATGATGTTAGAAAATAATCTTTTGAATCGGAGTTGAAATTGTTTTTCACGGAAGTCAATTCGCGCTAATAAATCTTTGTTTTTACTAGTTTGTTAGACAAATATATTAACAGTTGAATTTACCAAGGAGTTATTTGTGATTTTATTAAAACTTAAATTCTCATATGGAATTACGGAAAAGCATATAAATACAACAAAGGGAATTATTAAGAACTATTCGAAACACGATGAAGATACGATTTGAAATTATTTACTTCGTCGCCGAGTTGTCGTCGTTTTGAACAAGTTATCTTAATCTATTTGAAACCACTGTGAGTGCAGTCCCTCGAACAAAGATGAAATTCTTATAAACCATTACAGTGTAAAGTTTTTTTTAAAACATAAGTTGCATCGGAATAAATGTTTTAACATTCTGTGATAATAATTCAAAACTGGTGCTGAAGAAATCTGAAACACCATGATCAACGGTAAGTAATAAATTCTCATCTTCATAAGAATATGGGCTCCGAACTAATACTTCAAATTTACTTAAATTGATATCATGAAAGAATTACAAACTAAGTTGTAAATAGCAATTATTTAATTAGCATTTATTTCTAATTACAAGCACAAGACACAAATTTTCCTTACTATAATATATACTTATACTCTCAAAAAAGTCTCAAACACCTGTTTCACGGTCATAATCACCACATTCACAAATAATGCACAATCGTCAAAATTCTTCCGCTATTCGACCTAGAAAGGATTATTCTACATAAAATACTTTTTATTTGAAGAAAATCGATCTATATCTTCTCTATATATTCTATAATTGGGAAACATAGTATCTTGCACCTGTGTTTCTAATAACCGCTTTCAGGATGTAGGACTACGATGACGTCATACCGATTCCGGTCACGAACGATAACTCATGCATAACTTGATGCAGGTGTGTTACGCCCAAGAGTTAAAATTCGTATTGCGCCGTTGTTTGATGACCAAATTTCGCGAAATTTTGGATAATATTTTATAATTATCTATAGTTTTTGAAAATTAAAGAATTACAACCAGAAAATTTGAACTTTAAGCCCGAGGGCTGCGTAAGTATTGGCCATTTTGCTTATTTTCTGAATTATCAACCTTAGATTATCCAGCTACATATCCAAGCTACATAATTCTTGTAAAGTTATTAATGAATCAATTCTTTGATCACTGATCTGATGTGCTGATTAAATCACTCATGCTAAAGCACTCGTGATTTAATCATACGTGCATCAAAGCTATACAGTGCCATCCATAATTACTTTTACTCTTTTGTAACTGTATGATTTGTACTTAAATTTTTATTCAAATTTTTATTCAAACTTGATAGATTAAAAACATATATTCAGATACTTCTACACAAATAACAATTGCAGTGGTATAAAGAAGCATTACTCTTTTTTTAAATGTACCAATCTATTTTAACTTTACCAATGCAAAAATACATCTAAAATAAGATTTAATTGTGTTAATGAAAACCCAGCTTTTTTAAAAGTGTAAAGGTAATTTTGGATGGCACTGTATATGCCTATATTTTAATAATCGGTAAAATATAGACAACTGTAAATTATTTCTGAATTGAAAATGTATTTATACAGTCAAGGATGTATTAACAGTCACCTTTATATAGCCTGGGCATGTTTTTAACAGTCAGCTTTGGATTCTTTGTATTATTTCATTATAAATCAACCATTTATAAAGCATGACTCTGGTTAAGATGGTCAGGTTACGTCTAAATATTAAAAGATACATATAAATGTTTTAATTGCTCAAGGTAGTTTTCTTTACACAATTTTAGCCTGATTTTTCAACAAAAAAATTTGGCTGATAGTTTGGCGAAACCCGAGTGGGCTGACAGGCGGGTGGGTGCAGGTCTGGTGTTGTTAACAATTGCGTTAAAGTTTTTATTGTACCATATATTTCTGCCATTTATAGTCAGATCTCTATGAAACTTCATAAAATGATGACATACCATGTGATGAACAGAATAAGAAAGTAACCGCATGTCTACCTGGCTTAATTATGGATTATTTCTCATTGTGATGTCTGGTGTCGTTAAAAATAGACTATATCAAGGGTTCAAATATTTGGGTTTTCCCCTCCAGTACAAACAAACTTTCTTGCTGAAGGAAATAAACAGTGAACCTCGAACTCTCTCAACTCCTTAGCCTAGTCGTGCCACTGAACTACTGCTTCTACACATTTGGCAAATTGCCACGTTATATTACGTTTTATTAAGTGACATTTTTTTAAAAGTTTTACAAGTGGTGCAACATAACTTCCTTGTTCATTTATTTAAATCTTGGGATAGATATAACAATGTATGAAACACAGATTTCACACGCAACCAAAAAACAAAGATATAGTCAAATGTATTGTTGTAAAGTTGACACCAAAAACAATAACATAAAGGGATTCAGCCTTGAAACATTCACGTGCAAAACAATTATTGCCTCTGGAATTTCAACTATGTAGTGTAATTGCGCATTACTGTGAGCTTTGCTTACAGCATCTTTAATGAGAGTGGAGTATTGGTTATTTCCCCCAAATGATGTTTAAGTCATTGTTTCTGCACATACAACAATTTATTTTCTGAGTTGTCCTGTGATTATTCTAGAATTTGAAAAATGTGGGGGATCTTCCCCCATCTCTTGAAAAAATGTGGGGGATTTTGAAAGAAAGTGGGGGATATAAGGTGGTGCAAAAAAATGACTACCGGTAACTAAAATTACTTTCCATTCAGTATTTATTATGCCTAGTGCTCACGTCCAAAACACAGGTTTAATCACATATCACCTCTAAGTTACATTGAAGATTTTGAGCCAAATCTGAAAAACTGCAGATTTTTCAGCGAAATCCAGAGAACAGGTCAAGTTTTCGGCAAAAAAAATTTGGCCGATTTTTTTCAAGAAATTTGAAAATAAAAAAACTTACGGCCGATTGTTTTCGGCGAAATCGAAAGTTGAAAAGTTGATAGGATTGCATAATTTTACCGTCTAGGATCACATTAAAAAGTTACAGTGCAAAGGCAAGTTATCAAACGATCAATATTCAATATTTAAGAGTCAATTTACTATTAACCGACCACACAGCTCTCAAATCAATAATAAAGACATCGTCCATCATTATCGAATTTAGGTCGGCGGTAAACATCAAAGAAGTTGTTATGCCTTGACTATAAGATCTAAAAGACAAACTCAAGCCGACACACATTTAATTGATTTTTAATGACGATTGTTTCCTTTGTGTATACTAAGATTGAATTAAATTATATGCCTGTAGATATTAGATATTTTATGGATATTTATAAATATTAACAGCGTCAAAATCACAACATTTACTCAAATTTTCACTACGAGGTGCTAATGAATGTCATCACATGACCTTCATAATTAACTGCCAACAAGTAGTCCTTTCAAAAGGATTTAACAATTGACACTTGTCAAGTTTGTATATTAAATTTTTTATCTTTTGTTTGCCGATAGTTTTGTTTCACAAATTATTCAATGTAATGCATGAAAAGTAAAATTGAGCTAATGCTCAATTCAAATTTGGTATTTTAATTAGGCCAATTTTGTATTTAATAGATAAGTCTAAACATTTTTTTTTTGATAAAAAAATAAAACTATAATAGCAAACTAGATGTACTGGTGAAGTATTAGCGTACATACTTTGAATTCATTGTGTCTGCGGTAAAATGCTTGCATATCTGATGCAGGACGACGGCTAAATGAATCACTGAGTTTAAACATAATTTGACTAGTTCTACTATCAATTAAAAGCGGGACACAAAAAACCCAACTCTATTTGTAGTGATTTTGTTTTACTTTCATTATGAAAGTACGAAGTTTTATGGGTATAAAATGTAAGAATAATCTTTAAACTTTTAGAGGTGATTTGAAGTTGGGGAACTGTCCCGCATGTCGTCGAAAAATCTGGGGGATTTTCTATCAAAGTGGGGGATTCCCACGATCCCGCTGCCTAGAATAAACTCTGGTTGTCATATATTGTCTCGTCTACATGGAACAGATTGAAAATGCCTAATTTAACTTCAATCTAGTCTTTATTGATCCATTTATTTGATATTAACACTGTCTAACATGTCCATGGACAAAAGAAAACATCACTTATCTTGTAACATTCAGTCTTATTTGAGTCGTTATATGTGAAAAGGTACCTTAGCGTAATTATTTTCGAAAAAGAGAATTTTCTTGATTTGTAAAGTTGAAAGCCTGCTTATTCAAAAAGCGTTATTTCCAGGCAATTTTGTTGTCTAGAAATGAAACGTTAATAACAAAAGATAAAAAACACAAGAATAAACAGGTTTATATAGAAGTCTTGTGATAGAAAACTACTTTCTCTAAATAACCTAAGCTGCAGCCTTGGCGTAGTGGTTAGCATGTCTGACTTCAAATCCTGAGATCGTGGGTTCTTGCCCTTGCGATAGGTCATACCTTATACATGAGTTGTCGGCCTTATGGTAGGGTAAGTTAGTTCTGGTGATAGATAAGTGTCCAGGAAACCTATAGTAAGAATAGCTGGCTGTCGTATATAAGACCTAAATATGTGTTGAATAAGACATTAAAAAAACCCAAATGTAAATAACCTAACTAAGCTCTAAAAGAGTTTGGATCATTTATGCATTTATATTCAATATACAATGTATACAGAAGAAATGAGTAAAATGTGCACTTATACATCAAAAGACCCCCATTTCCTAAGCAGAAAGTGCTCTAGGTGATCTATTGTGGGGGTCTGGCCAGATGTGCATGTTTGTGTTGGTGAATCCATTATCAACAATTTCTCAAAATATCTTCTTGTCAAAACCTTTAAATGTACACTTACCAAATTTAGATTGCAGCATCACCTTAACAAAGATTGTTTATTTAGTGTGTGGATAACTCTAAGTTCAAGGGTGCGCCCTATTCATTTTGAGGCCCTTGTGTCAAAGGTCAAGGTCGCTGAGATTTTATATGGGAAAACTTTGTCCGAACAAGAACTCAACAACAGCTGTACCTATGTTCACCAAATTTCATTTGTATAAAGCTCTTTTGTCATAGATGTGCTCTATTTGTTCTGAGGCCCTGGGGTCAAAGGTCAAGGTCAATAAAACTTCATATGGGATGATAGCTCAACAATGGCTGAATAAGGTTCACCAAAATTTATGTGTGGATAGCCCTTGGGTCAAGCATTTGCCTAAACGGTTCTGAGGCCCCAGGGTCAGAGGTCAATGTCACTTGGACTCCATTTGGGAAAACTTTGTCTGGACAATAACTATAAAACAACTATACCTAGGTTCACAATATGTAAGTTGTTGATAGCCCTTGGGTAAAGGATTGACCCTATTGGCTCTTTGGCTGCAGGGTCAAAGGTCAAGGTCACTGGAAGTTCATATGGGAAAACTTTGTCTGGACAATAACTCAACAATAGCTGTACCTAGGTCCATGCTTAGCTGTGGATAGCCCTTGTGTCAATAATATGACCTATCGATTGTGAGGGTTATGGTCACTGAGACCTAATAAGGAAAATTTTGTTTGGACCATAACATTACAACTGCTGAACCTGGGTTCTCCAAATTTTACTTGTGAATAGCCCTTTGGTCAGGGATGTTGCCTACTGATTTTAAGGCCCCTGTATCAAAGGACAAGGTCACTATAACTTTATGTAGGAAAACTTCGTCTGTACGATCACATGACAAAGGCTGTACATAGGTTCACCAGGGCAGCATATTATCAAAAATCTTATATGATAATATAACAATACGCTTGTTAATACATCTTTACTGTGGATAGCCCTCTTTCTCCTACAGTTCCTGGCTTGGACAGCACACAGGCATATAATGCCCTGTTGAGCGCAGCTGTTTTATATTATGAATGTTCAAGTAAATAGAATTAGATAAAATTCACAAAAATATTTTATGGGGAAAAACGAAGTATTTAATTTTAACTTTTTAGTACACAATTTAACAAGAGCCGACCAGCTAGCTCAGTTGGTAGAACGCTAGTCTTCTGATGGGGGGTTGTGGGTTAGATTCTCAGGCGTGGCATACTTTCATGGAGCATGGTCATGAAATTATTTCTACGGCCATTCTCCCTCCTACCAATGATTTTTAATTATGTAGGGCAGTTGTCAATCACTGACGAAAATATGCGCTTAACGTTAGTTAACATCTAAATCCAGAGATTTAGCCTTTCCAGCAGGAGTGAGTATGTTGACTGACTGCCGTGATATAACCTGTATATATAATGTGTTGCTACAGCGTTAAACCCAACAAACAAACAAACAAACAAAAATTTTATTTGAGTTTTATTGATAGACAAATTAAGCAATTACATAATCCTCTGAATAATGTATATAACTAAATTTTTTATTTTTCATTTAATTGACCGTTGAGTTAATAGCATTTTGCTTTGAGATAAAGATATATACTTTTATTTCCTCCAATTACTGAAGAGCATAATATATAATCATATATACATATAAATGATAAAGCAAATATATTATATAGATACAAAAAGATAATCAAAGCAGATCTTGTAATAGCTAGAAGGCAAAGAATTATCTATCCATTACAAGCTATTACAAGAATAGTTCAAACACAAAATAAATAAGTTCATGACCAAACCCATCTCACTCGGGGGCAAAAGCGAAATGAGGATGAGATGGGCTAAATGAACTATTAACAAAGTGTTCAAGCAAGCAATATCATATACAGCCAAAATCAGCACTAAATGTCACACATAGAGTTAATACTCTTAATGAGCAAAAGATTAGGCTCTAACTCAAGCTTTTAAATGATTTAGTAAAATAGAGTAAAAACATTATTGCATTCACCTGTCAATTAATTTTCTGTAATAATGTTAATTTTGTTTTATTACCCTGTCAATGTGTCACAATTTTAAATTGACAGACTGTTTATTGGCGAAGAAAACATTGTATTTCCACTGTTAAAGTGGCTGGTCACAGTAAAATGTCCTATGATTCTCAGAGTTTATTGAAATAGGAAGTCCGTTCAAATCAGAAAATTACTTCAAATCAGAAAATTACGTTCATATATTAGGTGTAGGTATTGTGCGTAAAGTTTGACCCCGACCTGACCTTTATGCAAGAATATTCATTACATTGAATAAGAATGTAGAATTAATGTTTGATTACACCTTGTCCGTAGCTAAAATTTAACACCTAGACATTCTTCTATGATTTAACAATAGCTGTCGGAAGTGTAGAATAGGCGTGGTACTGATTTTCGTCTGGATATGTGTAGATGATTATTGGATGCAAATGTGAAAGGTAAGATCGGGGTCAACATTACGCACTATACTTTACTGTTAAAATCCGCAAAAGTCCAAGCTGACTGTCTAATAAGTTGAATGTTTGATTGAGTTGTCCATTCTTTCTTCACTAAATGTTGATTTGGATAACATACTTGAATTCTTGAATTTATTCTGTAAATTCCTTTCAATAGTTTCATAATTAAAACTTAGCTCACTGTATTTGGGGGAAGAAAAAAATTCATTTCCAAAGTTAAAGTAGTTGATAACAGTAAGATATCCAATGATTCTTGGAGTTCATTGAAGTAGAAAGTTTGTTCAAATCAGAAGAGAATGTTCAATTACCCTTGAAGTTCCTTGAAGAGAAGAATTGTCTTGGTTTTAGTAACTCTGAAATCCAACAAGTAATTAGTGAAATTGTCTTGTAATTTGTCATGAAATCTTCAGTTTGTCAGAGTTCATTAAATTGAACATTTTAACAACAATCTTGGCAACCTTAAATGTTTAGTTTCCATTTCACTTTTAATCAATATGCATTTCAAATCTGTGACCAAAATTAGCGACCAACATAATCATCCTCATCATCATGAGGATAATTATAAACTCTAATTGAAATGATAGCAACTATGACAAGAACTGCTATGGTGACCATAGCAACACAAGCTAGGCGTGACATTTCAACCATACTGTATATTCAACCAAAAATGAATGTTGATCTGTCGAGAGCTAAATCAGCTTTACCTGTAAAGGAGGCTTTATCAGTAAAGTTGAAATCTGAACTGCCTTAATCATTGCCCACTAAAAGATTTGGCTAATTGCCAGTATAAATGTAACATTGTTAAACTTTACCTTCGACATAAAGTACAATTTAATTATAATTTAAAATAGTGAACATGACCGTAAAGTTAGTAATACATTAATTAGACATTATGGTCCAGGCTTTATTAGGACTTAAACAAATGCCTGAACTCCTGATTATCCATGATTGAAATTCAGACACAAGACACAAATATATGCTTAGCAAAAATAGTGGTTAGTGAATTAAGTATGAATATCAAATCAAAGTTAATTGAATGAATTAATTCATTAAAAAGAAAAGAGAATTTGCCTGATTAAGCTTATCAAATCAGCTCCCATGTGCGGTACCAGAAATTCTCAAATACCATATTTTGACTTTTGTTACTTTGGTTCCAAGAGTCATATCTGACCTAGGTAACTGACTATCCATCAAAATATCATAAGGCCACACCAAATTGATTACTTGTTCTACAGATGCAGCGCACCAGTTTTCTTGATTTTGAAAAAAAAATTTTTTATTTTTTTGTTACCGCCCGCACATTCAAAAGCTCCACATTCCAAAAAAACATTTTTTTTTTCCGCCCGCACTTTCGAAGAAATTATGCGCTGTTGAAGCAAATGGCAACCGGAAAAAAAAGTTGAGAAAACGCCAATTTAACCAAGCGCCTAGATACTCGATATGTGCCTAGATATATTGAATTTGGCGAAAAAAATCGTTAAAAATCGTATTTTCGCCAAATCAAAAACCGGATGTACGTCGTATCATAATTTATCATCTCAAGTCTTGTAGCAGGCTTTAAAATCGATAATTAGCTATCATTAGCACTAGGTGTTTGCGTATACAATCAACAAAGTGACACTTTTATGATCCAATAATTATGAATTACGTAATACACCTTGATCAATTAAACACATATAGGGATCGTGTTTAATGCCCGTATTGGCCGCACAATCTCCGTAATAGTGATCTTGTTTTGCTAAAAAATTATTAGACAGAAAATTTCGAATTTTGTGCGTGCATAGAACATGTATAGAACTTATAAAATAATATTTACTATAAGTTCGGTAGCAGAAACGAATAATTTGATGAAAATCAATTTCTTAAGATCTATTCTTTTTTAAACACAGAAAGGTCAAAATTGATGACATTATAAACACGTTTTCCAAAAATAAAGAGGTCACATTGCACTTTCTATTTTGAACAAAGCTAACAGTCTTACACATCAAGTTTGCTAAGGGTAATTAAAATTTAGCGGTAAGTAGGATAATTATCACAATTAATGCTAAATAATTGTGAAAATTTCACAGTTTTAAACGTAATAACATTTAGTCTGATAGGCCTTATTGTTTGGGTTTTTTAACCCTTGATCGTATTATCAACAAGTATTTATTTGTTTTGTTTTTTATGATTCTGCCAATAACGTGCCCTTGTCGCGCAAGAGCCAATCAGCGCATAATAATTAGAACAGATGCGCTATCGTCACGTCAAAATTCAATCAGCGAAATTCGTATTTGCTAGCGTTTTAAATAGAGCTATACAAATTTGATTGTTCGTTTACAACGCAACAGTCAAATGAATAGGACAGCTTGAATAGATTCAATGCTTGGTGACGTACAGAACCTACGTCGATCTATTCGTCGTTATTTCACTGAGAGTCTTAATCATTTTCGTGGGGTCGCGAACATACGTTACAATTGCATTTTGACCTGTAAATTTCTTTTTTTATCATCAATTATGTACATTGCTTTAAAAGAATACGAGTACATTAGTTGATTTTAACAGAAATTCATGATAAGTCTGAATTGTTACTACTGTAATAATAATGAATGTCAGTTATGTTTATGTCATTCATAGGCATTGATCTATTTCTAGAACATCAATTTTTATATTTTTGTTATAATGCTTATGTATAGTTCAAATCTTAGAGCACAGAACTTGCTGATGGTAGGGATCAAAAGGTACTGTATTATCTGATTATATCTTTGACATATGGCTTTGAACAGACATGTGAAAGGGCTACAGTGCACAAAATACTATTAAAACAAATAGAAATATGCTTTCCTAATAGACAAAAGCATAGAATTTATTTACCAAGGATGTAAACAAACAACATGAACAAACAGTCATTGCCATTGAACATGTATTTACATGGAGAACTAGGGATGTTAAGCTATTCATATCATCATTCAATGAGACAAGAAAAAGCTCCTATTCAAGTGCTTTGTTGCGATTTCTTATTTTGTCGCTTATTTTTTTTATTCGCTCGCTTAAGATTTTATGTAAAAGGAAAAAAAAAATTTTTTATTCGCTCGCCTTTGGTTTAATTCAAAAGTAAAAACAATATTTTAATTTTTTTTTCGCTCGCTCGCCCCATTTTTTTTCCAAAAAAAATACGTAGAACAAGTAATCAATTTGGTGTGGCCTAAGTGAAATTCAAAATATCACTAATTTATTACAAGAATGAATTATAATGTTCATTTAATGTTTCTTGTAAGAATTGTATATTTTAACATTTTCATTATACCAATGTCGGTACATAAAAATGAAAGTGGGATTAAGAAATGATATTTCTTAATATCATAAGTCACATTTTGAATATAATTTGGCAGGAACATGGTCATGACCATATAAATAGCCATCACGACTATATAAGGACCATATTACTGTCATACTATTATTTATATAAAAGTGATACACTAATATATAAAACATAACTGCTAAAATTCTTGTCTAGGTGATTGCTCAGATGAGTTCGAACATAGGTCATCTCGGATGAAAAAACTAGGTCACAGGAGCTAAAAATAGAAAAAATAGAATATACAGTGGATCTTGTGTTAAGCGACCATCCAAGGGAGAGACAAAAAGTGGTCGTTTAAGACAATGGTCTCTTAAGACAAATGTTGATTACCGACCTTGAAGCCGTTCTGACATTCTAAAATTCGTCATTTTCATAGAACATTTATCTGTCAATCTGGGACAATTTTAACTGCATGATGGGCTTTTATTTAAATGTCGTCAAATGCATACAAATAATGTGCAAATCGATTTTTCTTTTTTTAAACATCCTAAATGCAGCTTCAAATTGCAATAATTTATTTCAATTAAGTGAAACTTAGATTTAAATAACGATTGCGAAACGGCCGTTTTTGTTTACGTACATGTTAAAATCCATTATTCCCGGACATTTTCGCATAAAAACAACCAATATTTAGGTCATCAGAGTAAAGGCTGTTACAGTTAAACTGTGAAATTTACACAATTTATAAGAATTAATTGTGATAATTAATAGTCCAACAAGCCAGCTAATTCTTTGTTCTAACGAGCGCTGCAAACTACATGCATAAAAATGTTGACCTCGTTTGAATTTAGAACGTGACACTATTTTCGGAAAACGTGTCTATAATGTCCTCAATATTGACCTTTCTTTGTTTAAATATACTAATTGTTTCTGCTTACGTATGTTTTAATGAATATTACTTTACACGTTCTATGCACGTATAGAAAGTCAAATTTGCAGACTTGAAATGTTTTAGAAAACAATAACTCTCCACGGTGATTGTACGGTAAGAACGGATGTTTTAATCGACCCCGATATAGGGGTATAGGGCTAATTGTTCAATGTGTATTATCATGTTAGTGTCACTTTGTTGATTGTTCCCACTTACCACTTTATCTTACAGTAAGTATGACTGTCAATTATTGATTTTAGAGACATACGACTTTAGGTGATAGACATTGAGACGACATACTCCCGGTGTATATTTCTAATTACCGATTTTTATCGATTTTCGCCAAATTCAATTTATTTGAGCCGGTCGTTTAACACAAATAAGTCAGTCAGTTTCGGCCAAAACCAGTGGTCGCTGGTCGCGTTTGACAAAAGTCGCTTAAGGCAAAGAATTAAAGAGTTGAAATGATCCGTGGGAACTCAGAGTGGTTGCTTAGTGCAAATGGTCGCTTAGGAGCCGTGGTTGCTTATGCAAGATTAACTGTACCTGAATAAAACTGCTTTATCAGATTTTCTTATTTTATGATGAAATTATATCTCTTATGATGCAGCAACTAAGTTAGAAAGGACTAAGCTTGGTCTTAGTTAACCCTGATTGGCAATTTGTTAATTAGAACTATAAATTAAATCTCTTTACTTGTCCAATGTGTAGTCTGACTAGATAAAGTCATAATTAGTATTTTTTTTGTTGTTATAATACGCCCGTTTTGAAAAAACGGACGTATTATGTTATGATGTTGTCCGTCGGTCGGTCCGTCCGTCCGTCCGTCTGTCCGTCTGTCCATCCATGGACAATTGCTTGTCCGGATGATAACTCAAGAAAGGATGTACCTAGGTTCATCAAATTTTATGTGTGGATAGCCCTTGGGTAGAGGAGGTTTCCTATTGATTTTGAGACTCCAGGGTCAAAGGTCAAGGTCACTGGGACTTAGAATATGAAAACCTTGTCCAGACGATAACTCAACAACGACTGTACCTAGGTTAACCAAATTTTATGTAAGAGTAGCCCATGTGTCAAGGATGTTCCCTATCGGTTTTGAGGCCCCTGGGTCAAAGGTCAAGGTCACAGGGGCATCATATGGGGAAAAAACTTGTGCGGACAATAACTGAACAACTAATGTGACAATGACAATGACAAATATTTATTTGTTTCAAGGCCTTCGGTCCATACAAAATTACAATATTACATAATATAAACATACAATTTACACATTTCTTAATGTACCTAGGTTCACCAATTCTTATGTGAGAGTAGCCCATGTGTCAAGGATGTTCCTTATTAGTTTTTGGGGCCCCTGGATCAAAGGTCAAGGTCACAGGGGCATCATATTGAAAAACCTTGTCCGGACAATAACTCAACAACGACTGTACCTATGTTCACAAAATTGTATGTGAAGGTAGCCCATGTGTCAAGGATGTGCCTTTATTGTTTGGGGCCACAGGGTCAAAGGTCAAGGTCACAGGTGCATCATATGGAAAAACCTTGTCCGGACAATATCTGAACCACCAATGTATCTAGCTTCACCAAATTTTGTGTGAGGTAGCCCATGTGTCAAGGATGTTCCCTATTGGTTTTGAGGCCCCTTAGTCAAAGGTCAAGGTCACAGGTGCATCATATTGAAAAACATTGTCCGGACAATAACTCAACAATGACTGTACCTAGGTTCAATAAATTTCATGTGAGGGTAGCCCATGTGTCAAGAATGTGCCTTATCCGTTTTGGGGAAACAGGGTCAAATTAAAACCTTCAACTAGTAGATATCAAATTACCAAGCAGTGACTTCAAATGTTCAATCAATATGATAATTAAGTCAAAATGGCAAACAATGTGAATTATGCTATATTTGATAAGTTACATGACATTAGTTCACCAAATTGTATGTGAAGGTAGCCCATGTGTCAAGGATGTGCCTTTATTGTTTTGGGGCCCCAGGGTCAAAGGTCAAGGTCACGGTGCATCATATGGAAAAACCTTGTCCGGACAATATCTGAACCACCAATGCATCTAGGTTCACCAAATTTTTTGTGAGGGTAGCCCATGTGACAAGGATGTTCCCTATTTGTTTTGAGGCCCCTTAGTCAAAGGTCAAGGTCACAAGTGCATCATATTGAAAAACATTGTCCGGACAATAACTCAACAATGACTGTACCTAGGTTCACAAAATTTCATGTGAGAGTAGCCCATGTGTCAAGAATGTGCCTTATCCATTTTGGGGAAACAGGGTCAAATTTAAACCTTCAACCAGTAGATATCAAATTACCAAGCAGTGACTTCAAATGTTCAATCAATATGATAATTAAGTCAAAATGGCAAACAATGTGAATTATGCTATATTTAATAAGTTACATGACATTAGTTCACCAAATTGTATGTGAGGGTAGCCCATGTGTCAAGGATGTTCTCTATTGGTTTTGAGGCTCCTTGGTCAAAGGTCAAGGTCACAGGGGCATCATATTGAAAAACCTTGTTCGGACAATAACTCAACAAAGATTGTACCTAGGTTAACCAAATTTTATGTGAGAATAGCCCATGTGTCAAGGATTAATGTGTTGATAGCTCTTTGTAGAGAATGTTCCCTTTTGATTTGGAGACCCCAGGGTCAAAGGTCAAAGTCACTGGGACTTAATTTATATTGAAACATTTTCCAGACAATAACTCAATAATGACTGTAATTTTGGTTCACCAAATTTTATGTAAGGGTAGCCTAAATGTCTAGCATATGCCCCTTTGGTTGAGGCCCCTGGGTCAAAGGTCAAGGTCACAAGGAAATCATGAGGAAAAACCTTGTCCAACAACCAACTTTATCTAATATCACCAAATTTTATGTATCAATACTCTTTGGGTCAAGGGTGTTTACTTTTGGTTCTGAGGCCCCAGGGTCAAGGTCACTGGAAGTTTGTATGGGAAAACTTTGTGCCAGTGATAACTCAACCATGGCTGTATATAGGTTCTCAAAATCTTTGCTTTGGATAGCCCTCCAGTTAAGGATGTGACCTATTCTGAGATCCTGGGGTCATTGGTCAAGGTCACAGGGACTTCATATGAGACAGAACACAGCATGGACTGCACACGGGTGTATAATGCCCTGCGCAGCGGAGCTCTTGTTATTTGTGCTACAGTGTAACCTCTGCAGAGTGACTTTCGGCGGAGTTTGAAAAAAGTGTCGCTCTGCAGAGTTAGACTTTTTCTACCGATCACGAAAAATGGCCGTTTTCAGTACAGAAAACTGGTCGTTATCCGTTCCGTAATGTAAATACAGTTATTAGCAGGCACTGATCGACAAAAGTAAAAAGTTTTAATATGATTACAAAGTTTATAAAATAAATTATTATAGGCCTAACCGTTAAAAATTCCTTGCATGATGGTTTTACGCAAAGAAATCGTTTCTGGTACCGTCAAAATTGTTTTTATACCTGTCAAATGGAGAATAATATTTAGCATGAATTATCGTCGTCTTTTCGGTAGTAAATATCGGATTCGGCTCTTAAACCTCAAATTAACTTAAATCAGAATTCATCCCATGGAAGCTTTTAATAATAAGTACAATAACAAATAAGTTTACTATCGTCAACTAGCTGGACGTATGTACAACTGATATTTGATGACGTCAGCCTACCAAACAAAGCGCTCCTCATCTTGGATCCCTTCGTTGGTGTCATGGAAACCATATGTCTTTTGTTTATTAACCCCTGTTAGTAAAATGATTTAACAACATGACACTTTTGGGTAGTATTACATGATTAAGGGTATTGCTTATTGTTTAAATCTTCGGGTCATAGATAATTATCGATTATTATACCCCCGCTTCGAAGAAGAGGGGGGTATACTGTTTTACCCTTGTCCGTGTGTCCGTCCGTTACAAAATTTCCGTCGCAGTTTTCTCAGCAACTATAACATGCAGCAGCCTAATACTTTGCATATTGCTTCATCCCATAGTCCCATGTGGTGTAAAGCGATTTCATGCTCCTTGATCATCTACTTTCTGTTTGTCGCATATTTTTAGATTTTGTTAAATGAAAGTTACATTATGATAGTCATATTTCTCACAGTGGGGGTATCACTTGTTGATATTAACCTTTCTAGACTTAATGTCGATGTACAGAGGTAAAGAATGATTTATGGGAATTTATCTCAATGGCCGTTTACCGCTCTGCGGAAGTGTCGTTCATTAGAGGTAAATCATAGTGCAAAATCAACGTGGGAAATTCTAATATGCCGCTCATCGGAGGTTGCCGCTCGTTACAGGTGCCATTAGCAGAGGTTATACTGTATTATTATAACATCATCATCATCTTATCTTTATAATTATCATTTGTATATTACAGTTAGTACATGAAGAGTTTGCTCTACAATGGGTTGTATAAAGTGGCTCTATTATCATCATTATCACCATTATCATCATCATCATCATTATTATTATCATTTATATATTACAGTTAGTACATGAAGAGTTTGCTCTACAATGGGTTGTATTGAGTGGATCTACTAGAGAGACAGCTTTAGCTAATTCTTGGTTCTTCTTTGAAATTATGGTGAGATTTATTCCTTCATGGAATATGTTATCAAATCTGAGATATGAAGTTAAAATAAGAGGGGTTTACAGTACTGAACTAGTAATTCCTGGATAGCCAGTTATACATTGTTTTCATCCCTTTCCAAAAATCTACATTGTTTTTTTAGCAAGAAACTTGATCCAAATGGCATATTGTTTTCATCCCATTGCAAAACCCCACTTTGTTTTTTAACATGAAACTTGATCTAAATGGCGTAGGAACAGAGAATTAAACAGTGGACTAGTGTGAAATTTATACTATGTAAATAATTTCTAAAAACTAGTATTACAACATGCTAGTAGGTACAGTACAACCTTTCTTGAACAACTCTTAAGTATGCCTAATGGAAATATCAAAAGCTGTTGTTGTGCAGAGGATTTGTTCTTTATCTACGTAGTTATCTGTGATAGAACTCTTAACTTGGTATTTGGATAAAAAACATAGAGATTTAATGTCTGGTTGTGTTCATTCTTATAGGTTTTAAAAATTTTATTAGTATGGGCATGGAGTTTAGCACAGTTACTTAAAAATTAATTGCATTTTATTGTCACAGTTTCATGCTGATGCATGTTGACAGGCTTTACAGGTATTTCCCTCTGGTGATTAGACTACTGGTATCTATTACTCAATCTTCCTGGTAAATCTTTTACTCCTTGTTTGTGCCGCTGACTAAATGGCTCAACAGATTTTTAACATCCTTCCAAGGAACCTATCTACACCGGGTTGAAATGAAGCAATTACAAGTAAATTTCTTTCTCAAAGGAATTGACTTCATATTTTTTTAGTTAATTCAGTGCTTTGATTGAACTAATATACCTGTTTGTGTTTCTCCTTTCACAGATAAAGAGTATGGCTGAACATTTATCAAAGACAGATAGTTTATGTGCACCAAGACAGATGAGATTTCCTCAACAATTTATAGATGATGTACAAGCTTTGGTTTATATGTTGATCAAGGATATTGTTGACAGATATGTCAGGGTATGTTGTTACAGTTTTTCATGTTTTTTTTTGTTACGACCCTTGTAAGTTGTATTTTAATTTGTGAATTTAGCACATTTTGAAAAAAAAATATTTTACTGAATAAAACATGCTTCAATTAACAGTTTGATCTTGCTGCAAATGAAAAAATATATTTGTGATAAGTGATTCCATTATTTGTTTTTACCCTCTTTTACCCTCTTTATATATAAAGAGTCTGAATGACTTTAGATGCCAATGGCCTTGAAACAACATAAAATATGATTTATATTATACAGGATCCACCAATGATCAGAAGTTTAAATACCAGTTTAGCTTTCTTTCTACAAGATTTGTTGTCCTACATGGATAGAGGTTTTGTCTTTCAACTTATTAAACATTACACATATGAGGTAAGCTTTCTGATATCCATAGATGATTGGACAAGTTACATTCTTCAAGATTTTTAGTTAAACTATTGATCAAACACTCCAGCTATTGCAGTCATTCATACATTGGTATCAGTGCCTCTATGGTCATATTTGACGCATAATTCCATATCTGCTGAAGTTGCATCGTCAGCAACCACAGAACTTTCTTCCATTAAACTTTATATGTACAATGGGCAATATGACTGGCAAAATCTTGTTTTCATGAATATGCATGAGGCAAGGGAGACCAATCTTCTTCTTATGAAAACCCATGGTACAATTAGATACTCTTTTAATAACAATGATGTCATACTGGGATTTTCTTACATTGTACTTAAAATAGTACCAGCGCACATGTTTATTTTCTCATTTTGAATGGTAAACCATACCTTAGATATAAAACATAATTTCATTAAAACTGCCACATTAATTATTCATGATTACAAGATTTTTTTACTAAATGGCCCACAGTACATAACGCAGCAGTGGAGTAATGTATCGTGGGATAACCAATGATGCTGAAGGGGATAGTTTGAAACTTCTCACACTTGTTTTCTGTGGATATTTAACGATGCTCATTACTTTTACACAATATTGTTTCTGTTAAGACAAGCATCCAGAAGAGTTGAGCTTATTTTTTTCTGACTGCTCTTAGACTTAGTGTTCAAATCACAGCAAGTGCACTAGGTTTAGCAAAGAAATCTGAAGTTGTTTAATGGTTTAACTATGACTGATTGTTCACCCTTAATTCCAGCTAAGGTTTTGTTAAATTTTCCCTGACCATACGCAATGGTTACCATAGAGCAAGAAAACTGTTTCTTCTAAATTATAGGGAAAGTGCATATAGGAAACTGACTTCAGAGTGAAAATCATTTGAAAACTTGATTACTAAAATGATGACAAATATAAACACTAAACATTGTGATGTTTGTTTACTGTGATGGTGGAATACTGATTGTTATGATATATTTACAATAATCATTTAACTTGATCATTGTCTTTTAATACACCACATTTTCTTGTGTAAGAAATTAAACTAAACATTGTTTCACTCAACCAAGGTACCAATGAATACTTTACTCTGCACCCTCACATATAGCCCAGTTGGTAGAACTGATTACTTTTCCAGGGGCTGTGGATTTGATTCCAAAGGAGGACCTATTTACCTTTGTTTTTAATTAACCATTATTTTTCTGCCTGTGTCAAGAAGAGCATGTTTCAGCTATTGGGTAGGGTATGGGTCTATGAATAAGTTATAAGCTTCAATCCAAATATCTAGTTCCATTCAAGAACTGTTGGTAGTATATCTGAAATGCAGTGTCCATTATTTTAAGGTACCTGTTTGAAGGTTAAGTTTGATTTCATTGATCAATGATTATCATGGTATTCATATAAGATTGTGAATTCAGCTGAACATCCATACATTATACTTAAGAGCAGACTTTAAACCAAACTTTTACTTTCAATTTACTATAACTCATGTCTAATTTCCAGGTTAATTTAAAGATAATGTCCTTGGCTGATGCAACAAGTCTAAGACTTCTACATCTTGATTTTCTACGTATTGTCTGTGCACATGAACATTATTTTACGTTAAATCTACCATTTGGAACACCTCTGACACCATCCACCACAAGTAGTAGTCCTACACCAAGTATAGCGAGTATAACATCCCAAGATTCCCAGTCTTCGTACACTTCTACAAGTACTATAACAAATAAAGGAGTATTCTATGATCTGACACCAGAGTTTCAGAATCAACATTACTTGGTGGGTCTAGTACTGAAAGATTTATCATATGCTTTAGATACAAAGTAAGTACTTGAATTATATGTTAATTCAATGTTTTTGTTATTTGCAAATTACTGATTTCGGGTTCTGATTATAATTTTGGGGTAATAGGTTAATGCGAGAGAGGAACCTACCTAACTTTGTGAAGCTTGGTCATGAAATTGTCTATACAGCTATTCTCTAATTTATCTCTGTATAAAGTTGGACAGTGGTCAGTCACTGGTCAAGATATGTCTTAGTTCTGGGTTATGCTAAGGTCTAGAGATCTAGGTGGGTCTTAGTGCAGTTAAAAGGACAACTAACTGCCACATATCACTGAAAAATCATTGAAATGGGACATAAAGCACTATACATTACTTTATTAAATTACTTATTTTTCTTGTAATTATATTTTAGTATTCTTAATATTTAACTGTAAGGCCTAGAACTTCCATAAACTATATGGCATGTGGCATCACATTAAGTTAATCATAATGATTAAGGTCCTTCAGAAATTGTTCAAGTTATGTGCCTTGAGGTAAAATTGGCCCACTCCACTTTTCATAGGTAAATAAGAAAATGTTAAAAATCTTGTCAGCTGTCCTGAGGACCCTCTTATTATATAGATAAATATATTTCTGCATTAGGCAACACATACACATAATGGTACAATTAATATAATGAGACTTAATTTGAATATAAAATATAGTTCCAATTACCAAGACAGTGATGAGAACATGAAAAAATGCAATTGAATATAGTACCATGACATGCTACCATGGATAACACACAAACAATAACTATTCTTTATTTCCATTGTGGTTCTTTCTTTATTTTCATTGTGGTCCAGTTACACATTCTAATACCGTATACTATTATCTGATATATTGTATATTTCAGTAATCCAACATTACATCATAAAGCCATCAATGTTGTAGGTAACTTATTACAGAATCATGATTTAGATGTAAGATATACTGATCTAGAAATGAAAGCTAGATTAGCTGCTTTATATTTGCCATTGATTGGAATTACTATAAAAGGTAAGTTATATTTTACTTTTTGTGATATACTTTACTAGTTTAATATGGTAGTAAGATGTGTTTTGAATTGAAATTATTAACTGTAAACTTTTATGTAAAGAGTACTTTTAAGGGTTTTTGTTATTATGATTATTATCCATATCAGCGGTCAGGTAGTACAAAACAGACTTTATGGATTGAGAGGTTCCAGGTTTGAACCCTACAACAGGCACTACTGGTTTCCTTTACCAATAAATTTACCTACAATTGTTCCCTTTCCTAGGTTTTAATGGGTATTGAAAGGGATCACCTGCCTGAAGGTGATTTCAATGTTCAGGAGTTATTGTACAAAATAGTAAAGTCAACTGAACATGTCAATAGAAGCAGACTTTATACTGTACGAGCGGGCAGGTGGGCGTCTGGTGTTGTTAACAATTGTGTTAAAGTTTTCAATTTAACATATTTTCTGCCATTTATTGTCCGATCTTTATGAAACTTGATACAATGATAACATACCATGTGATGAACAGAATCAGAAAGTTTTATTATGGATTATTTACCTTTGTAATTTTTGTGTTAAAGTTTTTAAATCTGGCTTTAATGTGGTTTCCACATTACATTTCTTGTAAAATTTTATATTTTCAGCCTTACCGCAGTTATATGATCCTAACATGGACAGTAGATATAGAAATGGTGATGATGAAATGGATACAATAAATCAAAGAGTAGCTCTAGCTATTGCTGGACAAAATTTATTTGGAAGATTTAGCGATACCACACAAAATGCTGGAGATATCAGTGCTAAGGTAATTTTGTTTTTGTTTTATACCTCTTTACTACTGTCAAAGTCACTGCAGATAGATCAACTTACCAATTTACGGACAGATCTTGGTGAAACTTCATAAAATGATTCCATACCATGTGATGAACAATATTAGAAAGTAACTGCTACTCTACCTAGCTGTATTATGGATTATATTTTAGCCAGATTTTTTAACAATAAAAAATCTGCTTAAAGTTTGGCGAAAAACGGTTTTGGGCGTCTTGTGTCGTTAACACTTGAGTTAAAGTTTTCTTTTCCATATATTTCTGCCATTTATTGTCAGATCTTTATGAAATGTCATACAATGATTATAGATAACATACCATGTCATGAACAGAATTAGAAAGGAACCACATCTCTTCTTTGCTTTATTATAGATTATTTACCTTTGTAATTTGTGCATTAAAGTTTTTAAATCCAGCTTTAATGTGGTTTCCACAAATTACATTTCTTGTTATTATTTTATGTAAGAAAAGTATGTACTATGTAGATGTTATATCTGGGGCTAGACAAACGACCACAGAAATAATGCTTCCACAAAAATATCCACTTGTCAGAAAAGTTTGACTCATGAGAACATAGTAACAATTGTAATTTTATCATTTCAGATCAGGAAATGTCAATTAAATGCTGAAGATTCTAGAAATTTATTGATATGTTTTACGTGGGTATTAAAGAATGTAGATAAATCAGTATTACGTCAATGGTGGACTGATATGCCTATCAATAGATTAAATTGTATTCTAGAAATCATTTATTATGCTATATCCAACTTTGAATACAGGGTATGTATGCTTTAGTTTTATAGTCTCTTATTTTTAGCTCAACTGAGCATTTCTCTTTATTTACTGTAAAATTGGATGTGCTCAGTATTTATTGCTAAGTATGACTTTTATAACTTTAAAGGTCCATATAAAAGATTGGATTTATCCAATGTGTAGGCTTGTTAAATAAAGTTTCTATTGTTATTTTAATTATAATGCTTAACTTCCAATTAGATGAAATTTTCAATCTGATCCCTATTAGTATTGAAATTATATTTTGACTTTTTGCTGTATTTAAAGTTCAACGTAAATATTTTTCTTTTAATTTGAATGCAACATTCTTTAACTCTAAGTTCAGTGTTGAACTTATTTATTGAATTGAGGATAAAATTGAATATCAGGACACATTTCTTAAATGTCATGGTTATATTTGAATATAATTAATCTTAAAATTTGATTCATTATTTTCTTATACACTTCATCATTTCATCACTGTCATTATATCTGTCTGAATGTATTTAGTTTAGTTTAGTTTAATATTTGTATTCTTGAAGCTTGTTTGAATACCTTGTTCCTCTTTGAAATGAAGCTTTAAAATATGCTGATAGCAACAGAGTTCTTGCTCATATTGACATACTGTTTTACCTCTACCACTTATAATGAAAAAAATGTTGCTCTAGTCTGACAAAATTAACCTGATTCATATCAAACTTGGTACAATTTGCTACGACCCATATCTTGCCTAAAGAGATACGCTTAAAAGTTACGCTACTGTACATGAAAGAAGAGAATGATATAAAACAACTGTTGAGAATACAGATTTTGTTTATCATATGATAATAATACTAACTTTTTGAAAATATCTGTGTACATGTACATGAAGTATTTTAACAGGAATTTTGTGGTGCTTGACTTTGGTCATCTCTGGAAAATGTTTGATTTGTAAGAAATTTTGAAGAAAAAACATTTTTTCTGAATGATAATTTGAGAACACTTTGTATTAAGTAAATTTGTAGTATTTCTACAATTACCTCAAAATTTATGATAAGTATGTTTGAATATTTAGAACATTTTCATTGATGATCTGATAGACATGTGATTATTGTAATATTGTCATAATTGTATGACCATTTTATACTCACATTTCTAACCACTTATTTCACCCATATTATGTCTTCTTGTATGTTAATCTTAGTTGTTTGCATTCTTTAATAAGGCCAAAAAGAGTTCTGTGTTTAAGGTGCCCTTACTAAACTTGGCTTCATTACAAAAATCTAGAGATTTATTGTACATTTAAAAACAAAACTCAGAATGTTGAACCCTGGCTACTGGAATCACTACCTTGATTTGACACAAAAATACAATAAAATGAATTCTGAGCCAACTTAGCTCTTTTGAAATTTTGCCTTAAACACAGATATTTTAACTTTGGCTTTTTACTCTGTTACATTCTTGATTTATAACCATTATAGTTTACTGTATTGGAAAGCATTTGTTCCTAATGTAAGGCTTGATAAATTACTAAAAGCTGAATGATTCTGATTGAGAAATGACAAAAATCTGCTCAATTATTTAAATTCTGCTTTTAAAATGCGTTATATGACTTTAGATAGATTCTATTTTGTTAATAGTCTTAGTTGAATTTTGCTTGCTGACTGACTTGGTGGACATACCTCTGTTAGTCCAATTCTCTATGTACAATTTTTATATGATTTCATTTAACTCTGTCAGGACATGTTTTACTAAGAGAGCTTGAATCTCTTCACCAAACAGACTGATTTACTTTGGTACTCAAGAGTTATGACTCCTTAACTACTTGACAATGTATTGGCAATGCATTAAACTTAAACTTCTTCATCTTTTTTATTAAACGCCTATTTCTTTATTACATATTCAATGGTGTTGTACAAAAAGATAAATATTAAATAACAATAATTAATTAGTAAATAAAACCTCCACCATGAATATATGCATTTATGACAGTTCAACTTTGTTATAGCTTGTAGTGATTTATCAAGCCTTGTTCTGAATTTGTTTGATGCCAGTTTAATCTTGAATGCATTAAATGTTAGATTTTAGTATTTTTTTAATTAATTCCTATCCTTAGATAAATTTTACTTTGTTTACATCTTGCCTGTGGGTACCAGATTGATATGTATGTTACTAATTACAATTAGTCTATCCAAGTCTTGATGATTTATGGGCATTTTGCTTAAATAGAATTTACCCTGCGTGTTGTTTGTTAATTGCTTGCAATTAGATTTGATTTATTTCTATTGATTTTAGGAGATTTGTGTGTTTACATTTTATGTTTGTTAACCAAGTGAGCATTCCTGAACTTTGTAGCAAGAAATTATAAATCTACATAGATATTGGTTTTGGCTTCATTTTGCTCATATATTTAGTATTTTGAAATAACAACGTTTCATAGGAATTTAAAGTACACCATAGATTTTTGCAATACTGTGCTGTCTTAAAGAACCCACTGATATCATTGTTGATGACTAAATGATTGTTCCTGCTCAGCATCCGTGATTTTATACCAATCAAAGAAGTTAACCATGCATAGTCCTTTTTGGTTCTTAAAAGTTAAAACTCGTTCCTCAAAAAAAATTATTTTTATCAATGCCTAAAATTTTGATTAATTGCATTAAGTATGTTCATGTAATGGTCTAGGACTTCAAATGTTTGTTTGTCCAAGTCTTTAAACTATAATAAAAGTTTTAGAACTTAAGTGCTCTTTTTGCAATTTTCCTCTATATCATTATAATCATTATTTGCTGATATATTTTTTATTCATTACACAAAAATAGAAAATTGTTAATTTATTTAACCACTTTGCTAAATTTATCATTTTACCTGCAAAATAATTTGTTGGGGGGATGGGTGAATTTTTTTATAATATCCATATTTGCTTTTCCATGTATATTTTATTATGTGTATTATCCACCCTACGCTTTAAAATATCACACATTTTTATCATTATTTTAGTCATTACCATATATCGAGAAATAATCATTAAATCTATAATTAGCATCATAATTAGGTAATTATCAATTATACAATATAATCAGAAATATTAGACAAATCTTTTTATTAAAGGTAGACTACTCTTCTCTACTTTGTTCACATTTTTTATATTCTCATAAAAAGATAAGTTTAATTTATTGAACACACATGGCAGGAAGGCAGTTTGTAGGTATATGGTATATTTTCCCTCTCTAAGTGAAAAAGTTGTAAACTAAACTTCATCAAATGGTTAAAATGTTTGTTGCTGAGATATCTTGAATGATCATTGAAATATATGTGATCTATCTGAGGATACCAGAGTTATGGTCCCTGAATTATTTGACACATAATTATATGTACTGACATTGTGACACTTTTTTATAAATAAGACATACACAACTTGTGAAACGATTAAACAACACTATGTATTCTAGTTAGATAACTTTAGTACCAGAAGTAAGATAACTCTTGTATACTACACATCAAGATGGATAACTCTTGTGTACTTAAGTTGGGTAACACTTGTATACAATGTATCAAGATAGGTAACTCTATTATACTAAATTTGGGTAACTCTTGTATATTACACATTAAGACAGATAACTCTTGTATACTTCACATTATTATAATACACAGAATATATCTAATTGGTTGTCATAGTAATTACGTAGTATTTTCACATGGTTACGGTTACTATAGTAATAAACAGAAAACTGAAATCTTCATTCTTTGTTGATATGCTCGCGAGTTAGGTATTTTATGACTTTTTATATTACCAAAGTTTACTTTTGTCAGACTCTTAGTGAATATGATTTGAACAAGCTCACAACATAATGGTTTTAAATTATGAAATTAACGACTTTGATAATACTTTATTATTAGTTGTACAAGCTTTTAATTTCTTTAATTAAACAAATATCAAAACATTTAATCTAACCCATAATAGAGATGTAATGGTTTTATTAGGTTCTGTTCTTGATTTTCTTTTGTCTAAACTAATTAGGATAGAGTTTAATTAATCAGATTAACAATTATAGTTTATTTCTTTGTTAGGTGTTTAATATTCATCATGTAACAAAACACATGTAACAAAATAGTCATACATATATCATTATTCATTCGAACTGTGTCCTCCTGGCATAACACTTGAAATATTCTTACTGTTTTAGAAATTTTATTTCTTCATTGCTAAGGTCTAAGAAACATGGCAGCTTACAGAAAGTGATAGATAAGATATATAACCTTTCTTGAACATTTTGACAAATTGGCCACTTTTTCAGTTTCTTATTTAAAGTTTACACTTCCTTTGGAAGTTCATTTTTATTTACTTCAATTCTGGTCAAGGAAAACTGACAAGGTAAAGCTACAGTCATGATATCGCTGAAATTGTTAAAATTTACACAATTTAAGTTCAAATTTAAAGACATTCATGTTATCAAATTTTGCATTGAAGGATTAAATCTGCTTCAATTTGGAACTAAACCAGGACCCTTGAATTCTGTACTTTATGATTGTCCCAATACTTCAGCCCTTTTGATATGACACATAAAATCTAAATTTAAAAAATATCAACCAATCATCAAGCATCATATCATCCCATGCTTTGTTTCCTCATTAGTTCAGTTATAATTACCTTATATTAAACTTGCATTGTTTTATCATTGTTTTACCAAGATGTTTACTGCATGTTTATTTGGAGTGTGAACAAAATTAACATTATTGAATTTTGTGTTCAATTTCATATTAATTCTAAATTTGTTGGGTTGACTGTTAGAATATAGGTCAGTTAACAATGTCATGTTTACTAATGTTTTCATTGTTCTATGTTTTTTTGTTTAAAAAAGTTTTTGATGATTTTGAACCTTTATATTTAAGTTGTTATCATCTGCATTGTTGAAATATTTGTCAGATTCTCATACAGGTTAACTTTATTAATGTAAGAAGTGTCTGCTTTTAGATCTTACTAAAACTGTATGTTGATTTCTAATGCAAGCGACCTAATTGAACATATTAGTCATACCATGAGAATTTCAGGGTTTGCAGTCATTGCCCTAAATTTTCTCAAAGCCCTAGTCTGATTTATTATGTCCTATATATATGAACAAATTCATCAACAAGCCCTATTATATGCAATTAGTAGTTTTATTGAACCTGAATAAATTTTCACTAGTCTTTGACTTCTGACTAGTGGGTTAAATTGATGACTGTGTTTTGCTGCATTATAATCTGGTCTTGATTCTTCAGATCCTTTGATGTGATTATTTTAAATAAGGACATTAAAATAATAAAGGACTCAATTCGTGAGATAGATGAATTGAAAATTATTTAATCCTTCCCAGCAAAAAAAATGCATCAACAATTGTTTGTTATGTTGCATATTTGATAAATTTGTCATAGGAATTCAGTTCCTCTATCAGTTTTTAATTGTCTGATGCTAATGACATTATGTTTCATTGTTTTGGATACAGAAATGTATGAAGCAAGTTTGCATGGTATGATGTTTGTTTTAGTAAAGTTACTTTGAAATAATAGATAAACATGCATGGGATGTTTTCAACTAATTTTTAAAAAATAATTCAAATAGTTTCTATTTTCAGTAATGTGTTCTAGAATTATTAATGTATTTATTGACTTTATTAAGGAGTACTTTCATATCCATATGTCAAAACAGTAATTAAGTGACTAATTTGTTCATCGATACAATTTTAACATAATATTATCCAGTTATGATAAATATAAATAAATTATACAGCATGTTGGACTAAATAATACATATAATTAATTTTACCTCAATTATGAATGAATCATTAAATAACTCAAGGATATTATCTTATTCAAGATAGGGAAACATTTTTAAGATGATGTAGCTTATCATATCATTTTAAAGAAAACAAAATTTTATTCAACATAGTAAGACTTGGGAACATTTACAAATAAAAAATTGTCATTCAACTGTAAGTTCCACTACTTAAAGTTATCATTTCATTTAAAAAATGGAAAATTTGAACTGATTTTTTCATGCATTATGTGTAAGTTATATTGCGACTTCAGGCAAAATGGGCCAAAACCAATATGGAAATAATACATTTACAACTGAGTGACTCCCAGGAAACATTGGAAGATTGGAAAGAAAGTCCAACTAATACTTTATCTAGATTAAAAAGTGCAAGTCTGCCTAAATCATTGTCTAAAAGTGACTTATGGGAAGGAATACAACGTAAATCGCAGGACTTTCTCAAAGGAACAGGGATGCTCATTCGTACCAACAGTAAAGAGGACACACCCAGTCAATTACAACAGGTACCCTTCAGCATCTAGCATGCTGATATTTGATTGGTTAATATTTAAACCTGTTTTATATGCATTAATGAGTTTATGCTTGAATTATCCCATGTTTGATTGGCTTATTTGATCATGTGATTAGTTATTTCAAATTTGATTGGCTGATTTTAAAATGTGATTGGCATAATCAAATTTGATTGGCTTATTTGATCATGTGATGTTAGCATTCATAATTAGTTGCTTTGATTTGATTGGTTGAACTTATTCATGATAAGCTCTTGTTAGCTTGCATGAGAAAAGTCTTGTTATTATAAAACTGTAGCTAGTTTCAGTATTTTTGGTTTAATTGCTTTCTTTCAGTTCATATCATTATTCAATTACATGACAAAATTGACCTGGCCTTTCTCTTGTATTCATAACAATTTCATGATGATTTCTAACAAAAGTTTTATCCTAAATATTAACTTGTCAATGCAGTGTTAGAAATAAGCTTTTGCCTTCTTGCCCTGCAAAGTTGAAAATCGACCGGGCAAGTTGAATACATTAGTAGCTGTTCTGCCAGGTGAGTCACCATTTCATGACTTAACACCCAAATATGCATAAAAAGTCAATTTTACATATTTTGTGGTTCTGGTCATTATCTTCAAATTCATAGGTTCAAATCCAGTGTTTAACCATGGTTTTTATATTTGTAAGAAAAATGCAATAGCTTCAATGATGCAAGTCAAGATTAATTTTGGCATATTAAAGATTGTTGGGTTAACAGTTTCATATAAGTCTGACCTTTGAAAAGAGAAGAAAAATAAAACATTTATCATTAGTATGTGAATATACAGAACAGAGTGAAAGGTACCAGGTTAAAGTTGTCATGTGTATGTAATATATTTGTAAAATATATATGTGTTGTGTTGTGTTTTTTTACTCAAACTTTTGTATAATGTTTTATGAATCAATCTATGTATTCACAATGTACTTGTCTTCACATTTTGTGTGTGTATACATGTTACCATGCCCAAGATAAAATATTCTTTAATGTATTCCTTAAAATGGTAACAAAACTGTGGAGAAACCCCCATAGTTATTGTGCCAATTATTTTTCCAATTGATTTTTACTGTAGTCTAATAGCTCACCATTAGTGTTTTGGAGAAAGATTCCTGTAGCAGGTTTTGTTAATCTTCAGTTTACTATGACATAATTTGATTATAGGTCTGATAAGGACCACTATCTAGAAAACAAACTTTGTATTGGTTGAGTTTTCATAGCAATGTGCTTTCAGGTTGAGTTTTCCCAAGGTTTATTCTCTCCATATCCATTTTACCCCTTATCCTAATTTTATAAAGTTGTCTCCCTTGTATACTTTTAGCTTGTACAAATGGGCCTGTGATAAAATGAATATAGTTAATGATTCTGCAACTACACCATTGTTTGCTGATTAATTATCTCTGTGGTTAATTTACTCACTAGCTTTAATCTAATGAAACCTATTGTTGGATCAGGACAAAACTAGTCTATGTCCTACTTTATTTACAAGTTGTTAGACTAGTTTTGTACTGACCCATAGATATGTTTTATATATGAATTTTCATGTAAGTCCTGTAATACTGGAGGCATGTGTTATGGATAATTAATTATTGAAATACATAGTATTATAATAATCTTAGTAAAACTATAAAATATATATGCTGTACAAATTTATGAATGAATTTGCTTATTAACACTGATTTCATATATACACTCCAATATTTTAGAATAATTTTATTTTGTGTGTTATGTTTAAACATACTGGTATAATCTAATGACTAATGCTTTTTTTTGTTTGGCTTGTTTGAAAAAATGAAATCTATGTCCAAGTATTTGAATACTCCTACAACATAATGGCAGAACTTGGAACTCTGTATAGGTTGCTGATAGTTGGTTCCTTATTGTTGTTGTTAGATTTCAGGGTTTTATATATAAAAATCTATTAACCTTTGAATGAGAGCACATCTCTCATTATCTAGGTGTATTTTGTGATACCTGTGTAATTGACATTTAAATGTTACAAACTGAAGACAATTTCCTCTTTACCTTGTCTAGACCTAACTTTTTCCTTATTCAGTCAATAATGTCCAAATTTGGTATGAATGTTTCTTGTAATGACCCTTGGTGTAGAACTTCATGATCTTAACTCCATTTGTGAAGTTTGGAATTATCTGCCTTTAATTGATTATCAAGCCATACATATAATTCATGAAGTTCTTGTAATAGTAAACACTACCCCCTGATTTAAATACTCACTATGGTACTTAAGTACTCACATTTGATAAAAATTGATACTGGAATTTATGTCTGGGTTATCAAAAAAATATTAAGTATCTAAATCAGTAGGGTTATTGGATGCACCACTGACAGTTGAATAAAATTTAACGTTGTTCACATGATTGTAGATAAAAAAATCCATTTTGTTGTTTTTCATTGCACATTACTTATGTATACATGTATTGTTAATTCAGTAATAATCATTATTTCCTGTGTTGATATACTACTAGTAAGTTAGCTATGAATTATGTGTTCAACAAATTTTGTTTTCAATGACTGTAACAATATCTGCACTTAGTCATTGCACTGCTCTTTTCATTTGTAACTATAGTGTACATGTATCATGTGGTAATTGTCTTATTCAGTAGCTTTGATCAGAGACATAGATATGTTATCTATGTCTCTGCTTTGATAGACTTTCTAAACACAAACATGTCTCTAACATACTAATTTGTCACTTTACTTGAAATCTGTAGGGTAAAAAAATGATGGCTCAGTTTTCCCAACAAACAATGAAGAAAAGTGTAGACATGAAATCTCGACTAGAAGAAGCTATACTGGGCGGAGCTAATGCTAGAGCTGAAATGATGAGACGTAGACAAAGTGCTAACATGAGTTCTGTAAATCTATCAGGTAATTTGTGATTGGGGTTTTATTTTTTGTATACCTGTTGCAGATGATTGCATTTTATTAACATCCATGATGATGTGGATATCAATCTTGACATTTGAGGGACTGGCTGGGCTTGCAATCATTTGGTATGTTGGCTGTATAAGCAACAAAGTTATTCATCCAGTGTTCACTTAAACTGATCAGATTGTTTGTTTCTATGATTGCTGGGATAAGCTTACAAACATTGACATCAAGGCCAACTCATGTTATGGCCAGTGGCTTTTATCATTACAAAAAGTAACCATTCAGAAACATCAGAGGAGTTACATACATTTTGTATTCTCATATCCCAGCAGAAATGAAGACCTAGAGTCTAAAAGTTTTGAAATTCCTTAAATTGACCTTGTGTTTTACAAGGTCTTGTGTGTACTAACTAAAGTCTAGTGTTATCAAATTATTAACCAACTATATTATAGGTGATAGAACACCTCCAGCTGCAGGTCAGTATCCATTAGCAACAATGGAAGGTAAATTAAGATGGAAGAAAGAACAAGTACAATGGAGACATTCACATGAATCTTTTGAAAGGTAAGAAAAATATTTTAAACTTTTCCTTTAATAATTTTAACTATTTATATCTTAAGTGTGAATAATGAGGTCAAACTTACTTATACATTGTTAAATAAATGTGTATTTGAGCATATATCTTATAGAAAGTAAAAATCCAAATTGTCTATGGAAAATAATTATTTTGTTGTTGTTTTGGAAGGTATGATGAGCTTCCATTGAGATTTTCATTGCTGCAAGACCACCTACCAATTGTGTTAGCAATAACAAGCTGATTCAATTAGAAGTCTATTCAATTACTTATTGTTTCAGTACTGTATGACATAATATCTGTTGTTACTCTTTATTGGACTTTTATAAGTTACAAAAATTATTTTCTATTTTCAGTATAAAACCCCGTGATGTAGAAGCAGATGCACATGTTGAAGGTAATTTAGCTGCTGAAGTTAGTATGGTTGCCTTGGATACATTAGAACTTATTATACAGGTAACAATATTACAATTAGTCAGTAATATGTTCCATGTTTTAACAACCTCACTAATGTCAGTCTTAAGTCTACAGATCGGCTACAATTGATTTTTAGAAAGTCCTTATTTGTTAGCATTTTATATTAATGACCCTCTACCAAAAGATATCTCAGAACAACTATTACCCTTGTGTTGGCATTGAAATGGCAATCTCTAACTACATGATTAAACAGTTAAAATTTGGGTTTTGATTCTTGGCAAGATTTGGGTGATTATGGAATCACTAACAAAAATGTAAAGCCAGATGAAAAACTCACTGCTAGAATGGAAACATTGGCACTTAAGCCAATGTGAGACCATCACATCATTGGATCTGATTAGAACAAGAACTATTTGAGTTTATAATTTATTTATTTATTTATTGGAGTTAACGCCATATCAACACAATTTAGGTCATTTCACGGCATCCAGCGCACCTAACCTAGCTTTCCTGGACCATTGTCTATAACCAGTACTCACCTACCCTTCCACAAGGAAGAAAACTTCTCCATATTATCTAATCAATGGAGGAAAATCGACATTATTGTCAAATTTTCATGGAAGGGTATAATCTCCCCGGGTGGGATTCGAACCCCCTCGGGCACGAGTATCCAAATATCGGGGCGCTACCAACTGCACTATCGACCCGGGTTTTTGAGTTTATAAACCAAACAGTATTGTAAGCCATGATGTTAGATGTATGTATATATTATTTTCTTGTGTTATATATTTACAGATTGCCCAATCATCAGAAATGATGCAACCATTATTAAGTAGTGCTCTACGTGTATTGTTACATGGTCTAGGATTAAATCAAAGTACTTATGTATTACAACATTTGTTTAGTACCCAAAGGTCACTTGTTACCAAGGTAAGTGGACTTGGTTGATATGTTACATCACTATGGCAACCGTGGCTAATGCCTAAATACTCAAAAGTTAATACTTTAACGGCATTACTTGGGTTTTAATGGCCACTATTTGTAATAAGGATTTGTGATGAGCATTGCATGCATTTATTTTAGTCTAATATAAGCCCCAACATTTCTATTTCACTTTGTTTATTGAATATCTGCAACAATTAATGAGAAGCATGTTTAAATCAATGTTAAGTGACTGCTTGGCATTATGTTTTGGCCTATTGTTTTAAGATTTCATAAAATATGTTAGCCTTGCTAGTAGTTTATCAACTTTGAATTGTATTATAGTTACTAGTCTAACATGAAAATATAATGTATATGATAAAACTTTTACCGTATATTGTCATTGAGAAAATAACAAATTATATAAGCTTACACATCTGACTAGTTTATTAAAAAAGCAATTTTCTAATTCTGTGAGGTCATGCAATTTGTATGGCCATTCTCCAGCCAAACCCTGTATCAAAAAGAGCACTGATCAGCCACTGGCGAAGCTCTGTGGTTGGTACAAGGTTAACATCTTTGGTACAGAGATCTAGGCCAGAGGTATAGGCCTGTCTTGAGTAAGACAACTGTCCATGAAAATGTTAATGAAAAGAAATGTTGAAATTCACCATACATTACATCATATCTGATAAAATGCAACAATAAGCACCAAAACATAAATTCTGATGTATGATTGTACATTGTATATATTTCAGTTTTTAGATTTATTATTTGAAGAGGAAACAGAACAGTGTGCAGACTTATGCTTAAGATTATTAAAACATTGTAGTTCGTGTATTGGTAATACCAGAGCTCAGGCTAGTGCTTCATTATATATGTTGATGAGACAAAACTTTGAACTGGGAAATGTAAGTATTGTTTCACCTCAATCTGCGTAAATACATATCCAGTAGACCACGGTCGTACTGGATCTGTACTTTTTCCCTTTGAGGTCACGTCGAGATGAACTTTGTGTCGACCAATCAATTCGTAGCTTTCATCTAGACGAAAACACTATTAATCACATTTTGATTTCATAATTTCTATTTTTAGACCAAGTTTTGCTTGCTAATTTAACCGCGGTAATATTCACAGGCTGCGATTGGGCGGCTCATTTCAAATTTCGTGACGTAGACGATGTAAACAAGTTACGTATCATAACAATTTCGTCATGAATATTATGATGAGAAAAGGTCACCTGAACGTGACCTTCGTTTGGAAAAGGCCAGATCTACAATAGCGAGTATGCGAGCGGTAAAATTGTAGATCGGGTTTTAATCAGATTGTGTTTCACCTTTTATTTGTGTAATGTCTCCTATTGCTTTAAAACAAACTCTTTGTATCAGAGGAGTTTGACAGTGCTCCAGGTGTAGGATGAAGATTTCTTTGGTTCAAATCTCACTAGGAACTCTGCTTAAATTTTTGAGCAAGAAATGATTCAGTGGTTTTACTTATACAAATGTAATTGAGTGCCGTAGTCCTATTAGAGGGGTGTAGTTTAGCTGCAGTGAACATCCACTGCACAATAAATGCAAGAAAATTGAAAGACATGCACTTCTAGCAAGATGACTAGGAGGGGTTATAAGTGTGAAATTAAGAAGCATGCAATTTTTTGGTTTGGTTACACTTGGTTTAACCCTTTAGTGAAAATTTGATTTGGCTGTTTTTTTCTAGAGTTAGGAAGTTGTGATGAAGTTGTGTCTGTATGGAGGGTGGTTAACAGGAAAGCAGATTAATTGAGTTGATAGCCATATGCAACCTAATGAAAATGGTTGATGAATATCATAAAATCCTATAAAAACAATATGTTAGTGAGCAACAGCATTAATTCTAGACTATAGAATACAATCACATAACTTACTATTAAGTGTTCACATCCATGTTCATATATTATAATAAAACAATATAATTAATTATTTACAGAATTTCTCTAGAGTTAAGATGCAGGTAACAATGTCACTGAGTTCATTAGTTGGACAGAATCAAGATTTTAATGAAGAATATTTACGTAAATCATTGAAGACTATTCTAACATACGCTGAGGCTGATACTGAATTACAAGAAACAACCTTTCCTGATCAAGTAAGTTTAAACTGTTTGCTAAGATGAATAGCACTAGCATGTACCACTTTAAGATGGTTGTCTGGGTGACCTGCACTGACCTGTATCATTTCAAGGGCCTGAAGTTAATGGTGTACAACAATGTTGATTACCTTTCTGTAACTATGTGTTTTGCTTCCTGTATCAAATTAAGGCTCTGGATGTCTTTTTACCTTATGTCTGAAATACATTGTTATGAAGCTGTAAAAGTTAGGTTTTCTAAACATGGCTCTGTCATTATATTTGAGGGACTGAATTATGAAACTTTTATGCTAATTGCTGTTGTTTAGTAGTCCATTGTCAACTATAGATACAATCGTTTTATTCCTTTAGCTTGATTGATTTTGATACAATAGGAATGTTTTGAACAAGTTTTAGAGAATTGGATTGATAATTGGTGCACTGGGATTTTGATCCCAGTTTCCCTAAGAGGATGGTATTCCCTTCCATAACAACCACCAATAATGTCAATTTTCTTACATAGGTATATGGAGAAGTTGCCAGTCTTGTAAAAAGTAGGTGAGCACTGGTTATAGGCATTGGTCCAGGAAAGCTATGTTAGGTGCACTTGTTGCAGTAAAATGGCCATGATTGTGTTGACAAAGTGTTAAACCCAATAGATAAGATAACCATTGCTGTTATACTTTCAGGTGAAAGATTTAGTATTCAATCTACATATGATATTATCTGATACTGTTAAAATGAAGGAATTCCAAGAAGATCCAGAAATGTTGTTAGATTTAATGTATAGAATAGCTAAAGGTTATCAGACATCACCTGACCTTAGACTTACATGGTTACAGAACATGGCAACCAAACATAGTGAGGTAAGATTATTGTTGTCTTCAATGATAAATTGAAATTATACCCCTTATTATTTGTTTTGTTTTCTAGCTCGAAAACATTTGTTCTAAAAACATTATTATGCTGATTTTTCTAGAGGTTTATTGTTGTTTGCTTCAAATTGACCTGTAATTTATTTGGCTTTATTACTTATTCTTGTACATTTTAACTATACTTAGTCTAAGTCTTATGTTCTTAAGTTTACCATCCTATCTATAGGCTCAAGAGACAAACAAATCAATAGTTTACTATTCTGTCTATTCAATCTATAGTTTAAAGCTGTGTGTAGCTAAAGAGACAAACAAATTCCATGAATTTTAGCTGAATTTTTCAACGAAAAAAATTTGGGTATTAGTTAGGCGAAACACTGGCGGGCAGGAGGGTGGTCAAGCAGTCAGACAGTTAACAATTGCATTAAAGTTTTTCTTTTCCATATATTTCTGCCATTTATTGTCAGATCAATCTTTATGAAACTTCATACATTGATAACCTACCATGTAATAAACAGAATTAGAAAGTACTATAACTTTCCATGCCTTTATTATTTCCCTTTGTAATTTTTGCGTTAAAGTTTTTAAATCTGGCTTTAATGTGGTTTCTGCATTACATTCCTTGTATGTATTTTTATTACAGAGAGGTAACCATGCTGAAGCTGCACATTGTTTAATACATGCTGCAGGTCTAATATCAGAATATCTAAACATGTTAGAAGATAAAACATATCTACCTGTTGGATGTGTTGAGTTCCAGGTAAGATATGCATTTATTGTTTATACATAGCAGTAAAAAAATTGATCCAATGGTATAACAATAGGACTTATGCTTAGTGATTGGGAGACCTGTCCATGGTTTGAAATCTCTCACTGAAAACGTCTATTTTCTTTTGCAAAATATGTTCATTCAATTGTTTATTTTCACCTAGGTGATATAAATCTGTTATGTCATTTTCACACTTAATGATGTAAAATACTTCCCAGAAAGATTGAAAGATTAGGGGCGCATTGCTTAAAAATTTCGCTAGGTATCGCTTCGTAGCGAAATCCTAGGAAACGACTTGCTACAAGATATCGCTTCATTTCGTTACGTAGCGAAAAAAATCTTCGCTACCCTAGAGCGCTTTAACAAATCAAAATGGCTGCCTCCGCCGTAATGTAACATCCTGTTTGCCGACAATTTATGTTTTTATGTTTGACTGACTAATGATGAATTGAAATCAATAAATATTTGTAGTTGTTCATTTAAACATATGTTTTTGCAGTGATTTTGTACTTGTTAAAGCCTTATTTAGTTTGAAATCGCCCCGAAAACATGCGATTGCAATGAGCGCAAAAGTTTTACTCGGCAAAGGCCGCCATCTTGGTTTGTGACGTTAATAGCTAGCCGTTTCCTTAGACGAATCGCTACAAGAAAGCCCATTTTCATAGCGAAAGGTAGCGAAAATCGTTAGGCAACGTGCCCATAGATATACTAGAACCTTCATGACCAAGAGTATTTAGTAGTTAAGTGGTCATAGCTTTTAGGGAACTGTGCATTATTGGATAGCCATTGCTAAGAAACATCTATGCTGCTTAGTTCTAGTGGGTAAAGAAGTAGACTTGTGATTAGTGTCAAGATATCAACTTTGACTCTTGGGAGGATTGGTATCTAGTACTGTCCTTTTGTGACTAAGAACTGTTGAATAGGGGCATTAAACGAAACAACAACTTAATTTTATGTTATATTCACAGAGGATTACACCTAACGTTCTAGAAGAAAGTGCTATATCAGATGATTTTATATTATATTATCTATATTACGAAGGATTACACCTATTACACATGAAGAAAGTGCTATATCAGATGATTTTATATTATATTATCTATATTACGAAGGATTACACCTATTACACATGAAGAAAGTGCTATATCAGATGATTTTATATTATATTATAATATTTTATAATATATTATATTGTATTGTATTGTATTGTATTGTATTGTATTGTATTGTATTGTATTGTATTATATTCACAGAGGATTACACCTAATGTACTAGAAGAAAGTGCTATATCAGATGATATCAGATGATATCAGATGATATTATATGATATTATATTATATTATATTATATTATATTATATTATATTATATTATATTATATTATATTATATTATATTCACAGAGGATCACACCTAATGTTCTAGAAGAAAGTGCTATATCAGATGATATTGTCTCACCAGATGAAGAAGGGATATGTTCTGGTATATATTTTACAGAGAATGGTTTAGTTGGTATGTTAGATCATGCTGCTAATTGTTTTACTATGGTGAGTAATATCTTATAACATTTGTTATATTGGCTATATGTATGCATTATTCTGGAATGAATAAGGAGATCTTTGTACAAAAGTAAAATGATGAGCCAACTTAGATTGTTTCCATAAAAATTCATTATTACAATTTATTAACAATGGTTATGACTTGTTTATTACTGTATTGTATCTTTGAGTAATTCCCCTTTTTTAATCATGGGGAATGTTGGGAGAGTGTTAATTTCAACTTGTCATGTCATCAACAAGAAGCTAATAAGGCAAAACCCAGACCTATTCTTGAACATTTCCTATTGGACCCTGTTAATAGTTCAACTTCTATTACAACTTAAGGTGTATATTACAACTAATTGTGTATATATGATAGACATAATTAATTATTTACAGTAAAAGTTTGCTGGCTCGAACTCGAGGGGACATGAAAAAAGATTCGAGAGAGCCATGTGTTTGACCCGGTCGCATTTTGTCCAAGTAGATGGCATTACTTCCCCTTGTTTCGTAATTGTTTTTATATATTACCCGAACACATGGTCCATCCATGTGTCATGTATCCGTAGTTAGTAATAACTGCAAATTAATTTGCTAACTACATATTTGTTGTGCATTATTTTTACATTGATGAACATGATTACGATATAGGTGAGTAGTAGTAGATGAAATGATCATTTCTTTAATGTGGTTAAGTGAGAAAGGTTCAATGTGACCGGGTCCTCCTGTAAGTTTATTCCCCCTGTTGTATTATGTGTGTATATTCTGTTCTAACATTTTGATCCTTAATTTGGACTTTTTTTTACCGAAATTGCACAAACTTTTTTAATAAGTTTTTATAAAAATTTAAAAAAAAACTAACATACACGCTGCATATGCGCTAACTAATTATTTTTAGCGATCCCTTAGTTACTTGTTTTATCCTTTATTTTTAATCATACCATGACATTTTATGGGCCGGTCTACAAATTGCAGTCGACAAACAATTCTATTTTAAGCAATTTTTATGCAATATTATGTTTACTCATCACAATGTTTTGGGCAAATTAACATCAATTAACAAATCTATTGTTAAGAGATTTTCAATCCGTGTAACTATCACGTGTCACAAACAATAACTACAGTCAAGATTTTACGGCCGATGTGTGAAAATCTATTGTTCAAGAGAGACAATAGTATTAGAGTGTATTTGTAAACTACGGGACCATGATATTGGTTCGAGAGTTCGACTCAGTCCTGTTCGACCCAACAGAGGTTGACTGATATAGATATAGAAGGGAAATTGATCGGTGCCAGACAATGTGTTCGACTCGGCCAATTAATTTGACCCGGTGGTGTTCGAGTGAATGAACTTATACTGTATGTACTTTCAGCACTTTGATTCTTATATGTTATATATTATACTTATGTTTATTTACAGGCTGGAATGTATGAAGCATTAAGTAAAGTATACAGGGTACTGATACCTATACATGAACATAACAGAGATTTTAAGAAACTAGCAATGTTACATGGGAAATTACAAGATTCATTTACACAAGTTTTAAAACAGGTTAGTTGGATTTTAGCGTTAATAGTTGGTTTGTCTTATATTTCTGTATTTTTGCTTGACATGTTTGTTTCTGTATATATCGTTTGATATAGTGATTTCTAGGTCCATTAGGTAGGTGGATGTATTTTGTATCTAAATTACTTTGTTCTACATATCTTACATGTGTAACTTTAATCAAAACCTTATTTTCTTACTCAATTACTTGTAACTTACTTGTTGACCACTAGACATCATCTGTGTCTGCTCTGTTGGTAATCTTAATTTGTTAGTCTATGTCATTATTCCATTACTTTTCCTTGTGATGAATTCAAACCTAGTATATTTAGAAATGACTCTGTGCGCTGTAAATAAGAATCATAACTTCGTGATTTTGGTCATGTTATTGTCCTTTAATTGATCGGCATAGAAGCCATCTTACTCTCATTGCTCTTGTAAATTGAATCAATTAAAGTCACCAAGTAATGATTTATACACTTCCAATAAGACCATATTTTGTACTTTTATATATGTATTACAGGAAGGCAAACGTATGTTTGGTACATATTTCCGTGTTGGTTTCTATGGACACAAGTTTGGTGATTTAGATGGTGAAGAATTTGTGTACAAGGAGCCTGCTATAACAAAATTACCAGAAATATCACATAGATTAGAGGTAGAATATTAGCAACAGTGTACTCTGCTGTTGTCTTTAGTTTAAAAGCTGGTCTTTTTGAATGACAAATCATAATAATTTCATTTATAATCTCTTTAATCCTCTAAACTTTTACGTCTGACTACTGTATAGGTACTTGTTTGTTAATAAATGGAATATTGTTTAAACCAATCTCCATTTGATGTAAGGTTGTGTGTTTGATTTTAGCTGTCAACATCGACTCTGAATTTGATAAATTTATAACTAGTATAGTACTGGAGAAACATGAGAACATTTGTGAGATAAAATTCATGCCTTATAAGACTCTAGATGGTTGAAAAGAGCTATAGATCTAGACAAAAAATTAACAATACTTTTAAAAATTTATATTGCATTTACTGTTTTCTGTTGTAATAACAACTTTGTCACATGTCACTTTTATGATGAATACATTAAGTATTCAGTTTATTTGATAATATAACTATTTTTGCAGAGTTTCTATGGTGACAGATTTGGACATGAAGTTATATCTATGATAAAAGATTCTAATACAGTAGAGAGAGAAAAACTGGATCCTAATAAGGTATTGTAGTTATATGACATTGATAAACTAGTGATATATGATGATTTTCTTATACCATTCAGTCTAATTCCTGACTGCATTACCATAGCTATTGAGTGAGCCATTTTATATTACAAAACTTACTGGTCTTACTGATGGGCTTACAGTAAAATTGATTCTCATTTTATTGTATCGGTATACCCATTTTTACATAAACATAATTTTTAAACTGTTTTACTATCTATGTAGACAGACATTCATGAAGCCTGTTTTTATGTCGTTCATACAAAATAGGTTGTTCATATTTAACTACATGTATAACCTGTAATAATATGTCCCATTGATCTGCCCACATTGCTTTCTTTAGATTTCTGTTATGTGCTCAACAATGTTCTTCTTTGCTGTCTATGAAGCAGCTGATGGAGTGTATACAATTAATGATTTGTTAAAAACTCTAAGAGATTATATGTTTAAATTTGTTTTATTTTTCAGGCTTACATTCAGATCACATATGTTGAACCCTATTTTGATTCATATGAACTTAGAGATAGAGTGACTTATTATGAGAAAAATATCAACATCAGTAAGTTTATAATATTACCTATATGCGTAATTGTATATATTCTGTTCAAAATTGGGCTTGTTCTGTATAATATAGAAGAATGCCTTAGCCACATGTTCACAGGAAAGATTAGGTCTTGCTCTCTATTGTGTTGTGTTTATAAACAAAGTCTTTATTACTTCCATTGCTAATTATTATTAATACATACATGTAAGATATTTACAATTTAGATCGTTGATAGAAACTGGTCAACTTGTGTAAAATAAATACCATTATCAATATTCAATCATAGGATTTGTATTTATATTTCCATTTTACTTACATATTGTTTTATTTTCCAGAGAGATTTATGTATGCTACACCATTTACTCTAGATGGTAGAGCTCATGGTGAATTACATGAACAATACAAGAGGAAGACGATACTTACTACCAATCATTTCTTTCCTTATGTGAAAACAAGATTATCAGTCATTAACAGAGAACAGGTTTGTACATTATATAAATATACATGTATATTGTTTAATCTATACCTATGTGTTATAATAAGGGACTTTAGTCAGTTATCTTTCCCTGATAAAATCTGAATCCAATTGGTAAGTTGGTCCTTACAGTTGGATACTTAGATTTTATCATTGAATTCCTATGTAAGGATTACAAAATATTTCATCAAATATCTTTCTTGTTAATTAAGATATAAACAGAAGTGATGAAATTTAGATAGTTCTTTACCCTAAAGATACTTAGCTTGAATTTCAAACATATTAAATGATTAACAAAAAAGTTATTTAAGATTAATTTTGGCAAATTGACATTGAAAAGTAAGGGTAAAATCTGAGTAATCCATCTAATTGGACCTACCTATTTGAAGAGTGTACAAGGGGAAATAACTGACTAAAATTCCTTATTGATTAAGACTAATCTCTGTAGTCTAGTGGTTAAGGTTGTTTACTTCTCAACAATCTCTGGTAGATTAACAGTTGAGGGTAAGAACCCAGCTACTGATAGTGTTCTTATGTGAGAATTCAGGTTATTGCTTACAGAGGACATGAATCTAGTACTTGGTAAATTCAGGGAATGTTGATCAGCATCCTCTGTGACCCAGTGTATTTTTCACCAATTATTATATTTGTAACATATGTGTTATGTTGGTGAACTCATAATATGACTCTTGACTGCTAAATAAGGAAGTAAAATAGAGGAGAAAACCCAGGAATGATGAAATATGGATGTATCAGTCATTTTAGTATCAATGATCTTCTGGGTGCTCATTGATTGTATGAAATATTGTACAAAACTTCTTTTTTTACAAATTAAACTTAGAGCCACCCTGCTAGCTCAATTGGTTGCGGGCAAGTCTACTGATGAGGGGTTGTGGGTTTGATTCCAGGGGGCGGGGCATACTTTCGTGGAGCTGGGTCATGAAATTATTTCTATGACCATTCTCCCTCCTACCAATGATTCATTTATATATATAGGGCATTTTTCAGTCACTGACGAAAGTTCGTGCTTAGCAGTTGGTTCACAGCCTAATCTAGAGATTTAGCCTTCCAAGAGGAGTGAGTAGGTTTACTGACCTCAGTTATATGACCTATACAATGTGTTGCTAGGGCTTTAAACCCAACAAAAACAAACAAACAAACTAAATTTGAAACAATCATTATGTTATATATTACAGGTAATATTATCACCTATAGAAGTTGCTATAGAGGATGTAATGAAGAAAACAAAGGAATTAGGTATTGCTTTAAGACAAGATCCACCAGATACTAAAATGTTACAGATGGTTATGCAAGGATGTCTTGGTACTACAGTGAATCAAGTAAGTGGTAGAACTTATCTTACAAGTCTTCAGTCCTTGAAAATTAGTGGATGTTCAGTTGCCCAGGACAACCAATTTCTAATTTGGGCAACCAAAAATTTCTTTTAGGCGACTAAATTTCTACAGGCAAGATATAGTGCTAGCTACTAATATGACCTGTTTAGGCAACCCCTTTCATATCATAATTTCATAGATTGCTTCTAGTGATTACAAAGCAAAGAGTCATTACTACTTGCTATTGATTTAAACGATATTTTTGCCGAATTAAAAACATAAGTTGTTTCTTGAAGCAGGTGTGAAGAAGTGGTTACAGTGTAAACTGGTAATACTGGTAATCATTGTATTGCCTGCACAGGAGTTAGTCGAATTGTATGTGAATAGTTAATAATCATAATGGAAATGATGGGAAGCATTGTTGTTTCTTTGAGCAAGATGTTTTGTCTAGCCATTGCAATCTATTTCATTGGTAAAATAAGACATGCTCAAAAAACTGAGTCAGTAAAAAAGCAAAGCATAAACTTTGATTCATAGATTTACAAATATCAGATAGGAAAGAATGATTAATTCATCTCATTTCGTATTTTTGTTGTTCATACAATGTTTTGAAAGTATTTCAACATGTTTTCTCTTGAGTTCAATGTTGTTGTTATATATTTTAGGGACCAGTTGAAGTAGCTCTTGTATTCTTAAAGGAGGTAGCTGAAGGAAAACAAGTTGGAATGAAACATCATAATAAACTTAGACTTTGTTTTAAAGACTTCTTGAAAAAGTAAGCAGTTCATATTTTTTTTTCATTATTTTTCAGTAATGTTAATTTTCCTTGTTAGAAGTTCTTGGCTCTTTTTAGTTAAGTTAGTAGGAATTAGTAAAAAAAATTGTCCAAGAAATCTGATTAGATGATGAGTTGTTTATAAGTGGTGTAATTTTCCTTGACATTCCAAGGTGGCAACCCCTAAGGTTCTTGGTTTGTTTGTTTGTTTGTGGTGCCCTTCTATTACAAATAGTTAAAAAATCTCCCTTTTTGCTATTTGGCCATGTAGATGGTCTGTGTTTTGACTGTGTTGCTGTTCTTGATATTTTATCAGACTCCTTTGATAACAAAGAGATAAAACGTTTACATTTGATCTGAAACCATTTCACAACCTGTGGTGCTTTTAACAAAAATACTTACGAAAAAAATCTTCGTAAGCTAAGTCAATTTCATATAATTAGCACTTCGAAGTCGACAAATAACAAGCATAACTATGAAATGATATTCAAAAGGTATACACAATTCTACACAATTGGTATAATATTTAGAATTGATAAGCCAAATAAATGAGTGTATTATCTATGTTTCTTGTCTTTGACTTACGAAAAAAAATCATAAGAATTTTTGTGAAAAGCACCACTGGTCTGGCTACCAGTATTATATATTTTGACTGCATATTTTATTCTGATTGCTGTATTTCTATTTACAGATGTTATGATGCCCTACATAGAAACAAATCTTTGATAACACATGAACAGAAAGAATATCAACGTGAATTAGAGAGAAACTATCATTCTATTAAAGGAAAATTAAATCCTATGATATCATCAAATGCCCAAACTTTAAAACGTACCAAACATAGAAGGTATTAAATAAAATTTTCCAAGAATTTGTTGTACAGTATGGACAATATCCCTTTTTAGCTCGACTTTACGTAGTAATGTAGAGCTCTCCTACTCGCCCCGGCGTCCGCGTCCACATTTCTGATTAAAGTTTTTGTGCACAGATTAAAGTTTTTGTGCAGTAAAATACTTTCTTCTACATCTTTGTTATTTCTCAAGATATTAACTTCAAACTTTAAATATATGTTCCTTATTATCATCTCCTGTGACAAGGTTCATAACTCCAAATATATTTTTTCCAGAACTATCTCCCCTTGAACTTAGAGTTTTCTTTAAAAAATGTTTGTTTTTACTGCAACTGTTTTATTTCTTTAGGTATTGACTTCAAACTTTAAATGTATGTTACTTATTATCAACCACATCTCATGTGACAAGAATCATAACTCCAAATACATTTTTTGTTCAAAATTGTCCTCCATGAACTTAAAATTTTCTTTAATTTTTTTATTTATTTATTTACTTTAAATTTGTTAAGGTTATATTTTCAAATTTTAAAATATGTATGTTCCTTATCATCAACCACATCTCCTGTGACAAATACTTACTAAGTCGAGCATGCTGTCTCCTCTGACAGCTCTTGTTTTATATAATTATTATATTGTTTCCATCTGTTAGAAGGACAGTGTAAGTCCATGCCTTTATTTAAGTTGAAAAAGTTCTATAAAAGCTACAAAAACTGAGTCAGGTGCTATCAGTGGATGCAGGTTTCAACAGATTTTTTTTTGAAAATTTGATGAAGAATCTGAGAAAAACTTTGAAGTGGAGCAACTTGCAATTCTGCCCTATAATGAGCACTTTTTAGCTTCCATCTATTGTTTCTTAAAAGCCTATGTTAAAAAATCATACTGATTATTATCAAAATATTAAACGATTTTGTGAGGTGAATTTGAATACCAGAAGGACTGTTACATTTTCAAGAAAACCATGTAACAATCTTTATTATCTACTGGTCAAATGATTTAAGTAGAAATTAACAGATAATTTTGGCTTCTTATCATGTGATAAATTTAACCATCTGGTCAATATTGCTATGTACTACTTGTATGTTTTTTGTATTTTATTTCAGAGAAGGTAAAGAGTCCAGAAAACATCACCAGAATGCATCACATGTTTAAATATATGAAGTACAGAAGTAGAAAAATAGATGTAGTGCAATGTTTATGAAAGACTGATTTATAATAATATACTTATATAAATATATAGTTACTGAACCATTTTTATATGTTTAGATTGTATGACAACAGAAAGGCTCATATCTCAAGGACTGATTGTTTGAATATGAATGCAAGACCATTCGTTATATTTTAGTTTTGAAGATAAAAGACTCAAACATCAGTTTCATCAGAGACTATCTAGAACTTCTTTGTTTATTAGTTTTAACTTGTCTGTTATAACGTATAAGTCATATAAATGATAACAAATAATTATGATACAGTTTCTGTCACAAAAGAAAACACAGGGCATTTTTTGTCAAAATTGTGAAGGGGCCTGGGCCTGTTCATTTTGTGAAAAAAAGCACGATGCGTCATGAAATTGTGAAAAAAACTGTAAAAAATGAGAACAATAAAGCTTCTTTCAGACTTGAATTGACTTCTATGTTGTTCAAGACAAGGTTTCTCAAGTGGTCTTACAATGGCTTTGTTGTAACTTAAAGTTAGTAAAATTCACAGAATATAGTGATTTTATAACAAATAGTAAACTAAAAGTATTTATTTTTCATTTCAATTGATCAGATCTTCTGGTTTAGCATGTTTGCTTGCTGGAATATGTACATTAACAGAGGTAAAAATCATTAAGAGCCATTTTAAAAATATATCATAAATGTCCTAAATTTTGACCTTTCTTTGTTTAAATATTTTCTTCAAAACTACAATCTGCTATAAACATCATACCTTTTGTTAAATCATACTTTTCATGCAGCAATAGATGTTGTTTAATGTTTTTAGTCTAATAGATAGATTATGTGACGAATATTTTAAAAATTTCACATATTCAATCGATGTTTATTCTTGAAATCGAAAAAAATGAGGGAATTTACCCTTACTTATTGCTAAATTAAGAAAATCTGAAAATCAAAATGATAAAAAATTATTTAATTACAATGTAATTTGAACGATCTTTCCCTTTATTGGCGATAGCGTCGGTCGCGAAAATGTATGACAGTACGAAATAAAAAACTTTATTCGTTGTAAAATGATTCGTATTTACGATTATTTTGACGTGGAATTCAACTATTATTATTATCATTTAATCAGAGTTATTTTTGTGGTCAACTTTAATTGTCTTTAAAAAACGCATTTGCAAACTGGCAATTATACGTAAATTTAAATTGCTTTAAACAACATGCTCATAATTAAGTACAATTATCAATTTAACGGCTAGCAATCCAAAAGCTTATCTACTTGAATCAATGCATTATCACAGTTTGTCGCTTGTTTGTTAATTACAACAGTTTGCTTACGTAATCAATCGTATCTGGCTGACATGTAGCACTATTGATTTTTTTAGCGGACGCCGATAGGTCTTAATAGGTGACAAAATACACAGGGGTGATTGATAAACAATGGAGTTACTTTTTATCGGCTTTTCAAGCGTGTATACTAACTGCAACCCCCGCGTAACGCGCGCATCGCTGATTGGTCGATTACATCAAATAGGCGGACGTAACATACGCTCCACTTGTTGTCGATCCGAGATCTTGATTCAACTATGACTCTTGAAGGCAAATTATACGCGGATCAAATTGACGCACGGACGATTTTGATTGAGGGTCAAAAGAGGGTATTTTCGAATTGCCGTGCGTCAAAACTCGAGGTCTCGGGTCTAATTCAAGCCCTGCAAAGTCCTGATAATTTGTTAAAATTCTTTGAAATTGTGAACTTTTTCCGCTGCATTGTGAAAAAAAGTGCAATTTTGAATTGTGAAGGGGCCGAACATCGGCCCCTGTTATAGAAGGAAAAAATGCCCTGAAACATGTACTTAAGTTTCATTGCATTGAGAACAATCTCTATTATGATGTATATATATGTATATACCCCTTAACTTTTTGATATCTTACCAGCTTTTAGTGCAATATCATACTTCGACTGCAACTGATGTTTTTGGCAAAAGTTATCTTCTTCAATCAAGCTTCTTTTAATATTATTATGGATCTAATTTGCCTTTTGAAGTTTTTGTGATGTGTTTATGCTGATTATGTATATTATCTCCTCTTGTCTGTACTAATGCTTATTATGGGACAGAATTTTGAATAAGTTTGAAGAAATTGCCTATCTGTCTTCGCTACTTGTGCAAACTATGCACCAGTTGAAGAGGTTTTTTTAAAGAATGGCCATCTGAATTTCTTTTGAAGGTAGAAATCCCAAAAATAACTAGACTTGATTTCTTCCAGGGCTGCGAATGAGTGTTTGCAATGTATTTTTTTTTATTTAGAAAATCCAACTTCTACAAATCCAGCTTGTATTTAACCTGCCTAATTTTTACACTGATGGTGACAAAGTCATTAAATGAAAACTGTTTGGGGTCAGTGTTAGGAAAAATCATTTGGTTATTCCTACCTTGAATCTATGTACTATATAGACTTTTTCCATGTTGCCCAAGATAAAAGTGATATAATTTAAGTCAATTTAATTGAACTTGAGGTGTATCTGCTGTACTTATAATTATTTTATAGTGTGAATAGTGCTTTAAGCAGTGTGTAATAGTTACCTCCCTTTTGTATTAATGCTTGACTTGGATAAAATATGTAACTCTGCTTATCCTTTACTATCATGCATAAATATTATTCATAGATCTGATTTTTATTGTGTTCAAACATTATTCAATATTTATGACTTTTATCTGTCTCATAAAACTATTAGTCTCATAAATTTTACTAAAATGGAAAACAATTTTCTTATCAGAATAGACTTAATTCGGAACTCAAATTTGTGGGTTTTTCCATCCGTGCGATGTAGGTACAAACAAAGTTTGTTACACATTATTGATGAAAATCACGAAATATGGATTAAATCCTATTGTTCTTTGTACACATGTTTTCATTGTAACAGTGAAAGTTTGTTTGTACCTACATGGAAAAACCCAAATATTTGAATTCCGGATATAGTCTATTTACAAAAATCCTCAAATCTAACCCTTGAAAGAATGTGAAAAGAGGTTTTCCTGGGTCTATTTTGATTATTCTCATTTGAAACTTAAATTTTTTACTTTTTGTATATTTTAAAGCAAACATAATTGTATAGTCTAACATTTTCACCTTTATTGAAACTGACTAAAACTTGATATGCATGTACGAGTACATTGCAATATCTCAGTCATGTGTGGTTTTAGGATTATTCACTTTTCATTCATATGTAGTTCTATGGGGTGAAAGGTTTCTTCACAGTATATTATACAGAAGTTAACTAAAACTTTGCTTGTCCTGTTAGGTAAGGTGTTAATATTGAATTTCTGATCAGAATTTTAATGATGGAAGTAATGTTTACTTAGAATGAGTATGATTATCTGAAGTACTAATTTCTTTATACAGTTTCTATAAGTTATGTATTTAGAATTTAATGTTGGGGACAGTGTAGGGTTTACATTTATCATTATCATTTTTTCTACTTTTTGCTTTTATTTATGTTTCAATCATAATCTATGTGCAATACTCTAGTCAACTATTTTATTTGCTGATATTTTTTTATTGTAGAATCAAATATGGTCTATATATGTATTTGTAGTCATCATGCCTTAGAAATAAATAGATATCTGCAAGAATGAGTAGTGTTTTGTCTCGAAGTAGTCCAATAAACTACAAGAAATTAAAAGGTCCAAAATTTGAATCTCATCAAGGGAACTGCTAATTTGTTTGAGCAAGAAATGTACCAGTAAATGCTTCACATAACCTTTGTGTATGTTGGTACTGAGAGTGTCACTCTCTACTAAGGGATTTCTATAAAAAAGGAACATCTGACGAGTGTTTTGTCTCGAAGTAGTCCAATAAACTACAAGAAATTAAAAGGTCCAAAATTTGAATCTCATCAAGGGAACTGCTAATTTGTTTGAGCAAGAAATGTACCAGTAAATGCTTCACATAACCTTTGTGTATGTTGGTACTGAGAGTGTCACTCTCTACTAAGGGATTTCTATAAAAAAGGAACATCTGACGAGACTATACAGTCAGCAGAACATGTATATGGAAGCAGACTTCAAACTGAGCTTACATTAGAACATCACTGTTGTCAGACAATCTTACTTAACTAATCAACTGTACATGCTGTGCCAGCTATTATTTGATGAGGTAAATTGCACAAATATTCATAGCAATGAAGCTACAGAATGTGCGGTAGAAGTTTTGTGCCCCAATCTGTATTCGTAGCTTGTGTAGACTATACAGGTAAATAATCGTACAATATCTTTCCCAACTGGACAAACCAGGGCTCAAATTTAACAAAAAATTGGACTTGCAAATTTTTGCAAGTGAATTTTATTTCTACTTACAAAGTGAAAAATATCACTTGCTCATTTTTATCAAAATTTTTGTAGCATACATAGTTACTATTAATTATTTATTTTATTTATTTATTGGAGTTAACGCCGTATCAACACAATTTTAGGTCATTTCACGGCGTCCAGCGCACCTAACCTAGCTTTCCTGGACCATTGTCTATAACCAGTACTCACCTACCCTTCCACAAGGCCGGAAACTTCTCCATATTATCTAATCAATGGAGGAAAATCGACATTATTGTCAAATTTTCATGGAAGGGTATAACCTCCCCGGGTGGGATTCGAACCCGCACCCCCTCGGGCACGAGTATCTAAATCCCGGCGCGCTACCAACTGCGCTATCGACCCGGGTTACTATTAATTAATTTGTATATGAAATATAAAAGCAAAATAGTACTTTGTATTTAACTATGGATAGAACGAGGGCGTTATTGTAGAATAGTCAAAGAATATGGAAAGTGGTTTTTTTTGTGGTGAATCTTTAACTGGTGCTATCGATCTATATTGCCATTTCAATGCTAGTTTGAGTCTATATAGTTTAGACAGTAAATTGTTTTTTGCCAATATCAACTTGCCTGATCTGGTCCCAAATACGCCTTGTTTAGTGAGTTTCTACTGTACATGAATTATACATAAAACTTAAAGCTATAATAATAATAATAAATCAATTTATTACCAGTAGTACACGAATTAAACAAAAACCAAATAATTCTTAATAAGTCTTTCTTTTCAATTTATAAGAACATAAATTAAACAAAAAACCAAATAATTCTTAATAAGTCTTTCTTTTCAATTAATAAGAACATCATTCTTAAAAAGTCTTTCTTTTCAATTTTTAAGAACATGAATTAAACAAAAACCAAATCATTCTTAATAAGTCATTCTTAATAAGTCTTTTTTTTAAATTTATAAGAACACGAATTAAACAAAAAACAAATCATTCTTAATAAGTCTTTCTTTTCAATTTATAACTTCATGAATAAAACAAAAAACAAATCATTCTAAATAAGTCTTTCTTTTCAATTTATAAGCACTTGAATTAATTATAAACAACCAAACTTTTCTATTCTCATAATTAAGAGAAAGTGTACATTATTAGTTTTGACTTCCCTTTTTAATACAAAGTTTGATAATATAATAAAAATTGTTTTATTACACAGTCTTAAATAAAACTTAGCGCACTTTTTGTGGCGCAGAAAACATTTCATTTCCACAAAGTAGTTGATAACATGATTATCAGAGTTCATTGAAATAAGGTATTTAGTTCAAATCACAAAACATTATTCGATTACTCTTGAAATATTCATGTAGAAACTTGAAATGATAAAATAATAAACCCAACAAGCTGAATGTCACATAATTGGAATGCTTTCTCTGCCTCTTAATGAAAAGTATAGTTGAAAGTTTTGATAGTTGATTGAATTGTCCATTATTCCATCTTCACTAAACACTTTTTTGGATAACATACTATATTAAATCTTTGATAGCTGATGAGGAAAATGTTATCTCGCCGTAAAGAACTTAATTAAATCACAAATTAAATTTTTTTAAGTAAGTTCATTGAAGAGAAAAGTCTGTATTTGTTTCGATTGTTGTAACATTATACACAAAAATGATTGAAATAGTGTCATGTAATTTGTCATGAAATCTTCATTTTGTTGGATATACGTTCATCGGTCATTTCTGGCCTAATGCATTTCTTCTAACTCGTTACCTACTTTGACTTGAGAAAATTAAACCACTGTGGAATTCTGGATCGTTTTTTTTTCCTTTTCATTATGTTGACCAAACGCACTTTAAGATTTATTCTAGATTTATCCAATCGAGCGTCCAAACCAATATTCCTACCAAAATATATTGCTGCCAATGTAACAACAACAATCGCACATAAACTTGCGATTAATATGTTTTCCATATTTACTATTTTGTAAAATTCAACCAAAACGAAATGATATGTCGGGAGCTAAATCAATTATTATCTGTAAAGTTGTAATTTGAACATTTATATATGTACTTGCATGTACATTGTCCTCAAATAGAAAGTTTGGCAAATTGCCTGTAGCACACATACAAATGTAACATTATTATTGTTAATTATATATAAATCAGTCATTTTATAGTCTCGGCTTCATTAAGGCTTTAACAATGGTCTAAATTTTTAAGAATTCTCCACTAACCATCATTGTTATTCAGACAGGAATATTGGCCTACGGAAAGTTTGGGTGGTTTGTGAATTTTATACGTCTATTAAAACAAAAGTTAATTGAATGAATTGACTCTCGAAAAAGTGGGTTTGCCTTATATTGCATATCAAACGATCTCCCAGGTGCGATTGTACAAAATTATAAAAAAATTGAATCTTGTAACTAAGTTACTAAGAGTCGATCATATCTGGCCCATGTAATTGACTTTCCACGGAAATGAGAGGATGAAATTTAAAAGATAAATATTAAATCTTATCACGCGATTGAAAAAATTTATGCATACCATTGTTAACTGACACCATTAATCTGTCAAATGAATATCAAAATAGTGTCAGAAAACCCGTCACCAAATTTTAAAGTTGACAAACAATCCCTTTAAGCACTGATATCGTACATTGTTCATAACAAGCTTTAATCTGAAGTTATACTTTATAGACAGCATAGGGTGTATTAGGTGGGCGAACACAGTATTTTGCTGGATTCACTGGCGACCGGCACGGTTCCGAATCAAAAGTACTATATATACATGTGTATATAGTGTTTTTGATTAGGGACCGTGCTGGTCGCCTGTGGTTGGATCCTCAAAGCTCTGAGTTTGTGCTTTTCAGTCAGATGATAATATAAATAAACACAACTACGTATTCAAACTGTATAAACCTGTGCTTTTGCTATTGTTCTATTTGATTATATAATCTATATAAAAATCGACTGACCTCTATACAAATATAACAATGAAATATTAAGTCACATGGTTAATATTATCTTTCATGGAAATTTGTTATCATTTTTTATATTTATATTTTGTACTCTTATGTCAGCAAAGTATATACATATATTAATAATACACTTATTAACTTTGAAACCTTTAAATTTTAAAAATTATTACATGTTGGTAGGAGTGATAAAATTGATGACATCACCCTAGTCAGTTATTAATATCAGTTTAATATTTTTGGCTCCAAAGGTGACCCCTTATTTTACGAGTTAAGTATGTTGTTAACATAAAATCTCTTAAAAAGAGGAAAGATGGACATATAAAGCAAGGTATGCAATGACAGAGAGCTAGGCAATTATCATTCTGACTGTCATATAAAGCAAGGTATACAATGACAGAGCGCTAGGCAGTCATCATTCTGACTGTCATATAAAGCAAGATATACAATGACAGATAGCTAGGCAATCATCATTCTGACTGTCATATAACAAAAGGTATACAATATAAGAGAGAGAGGCAATCATCATTCTGACTGTCATATAATGCAAGATATACAAAGACAGATAGCTAGGCAATCATCATCTGACTGTCTTTTAATGCAAGATATACATACAATGACACAGAGAGAGGCAATCATCATTCTGACTGTTATATAAAGCAAGATATACAATGAAAGTTAGCTAGGCAATCATCATTCTGACTTTCATATTTATTTATTGGAGTTAACGCCGTATCAACACAATTAAGGTCATTTCACGGCGTCCAGCGCACCTAACCTAGCTTTCCTGGACCATTGTCTATAACCAGTACTCACCTACCCTTCCACTAGGCCGGAAACTTCTCCATATTATCTAATCAATGGAGGAAAATCGACATTATTGTCAAATTTTCATGGAAGGGTATAACCTCCCCGGTTGGGTTTCGAACCCGCACCCCCTCGGGCACGAGTATCCAAATCCCGGCGCGCTACCAACTGCGCTATCGACCCGGGTTGACTGTCATATAAAACAAGGTATACAACGACAGATAGCTAGGCAATCATCATTCTGACTGCCATATAAAGCAAGGTATACAATGACAGAGAGAGAGCCAATCATCATTCTGACTGTCATATAAAGCAAGATATACAATGACAGAGAGAGAGGCAATCATCATTCTGACTGTCATAATTATAAAGCAAGATATACAATGACAGAGAGTGAAGCAATCATCATTCTGACTGTCATATAAAGCAAGATATACAATGACAGAGAGCTAGGCAATCATCATTCTGACTGTCATGTTAAACAAGATAAACAGTGACAGATAGCTAGGTAATCATCATACTGACTGTCATATAAAACAAGGTATACAATGACAGAGAGAAAGGCAATCATCATCCTGACTATCATATAAAACAATGTATACAATGACAGAGAGAAAGGCAATCATCATACTGACTATCATATAAAACAATGTATACAATGACAGAGAGCTAGGCAATCATCATTCTGACTGTCATATAAAGCAAGATATACAATGACAGATAGCTAGGCAATCATCATACTGACTGTCATATTAAGCAAGGTATACAATGACAGAGAGAGAGGCAATCATCATACTGACTGTCATATAAAGCAAGATATACAATGACAGAGAGCTAGGTAATTATCATTCTGACTGTCATATAAAACAAGATGTGCAATGACAGATAGCTAGGCAATCATCATTCTGACTGTCATATAAAGCAAGATATAAAATGACAGATAGCTAGGGAATTATCATTCTGACTGTCATATAAAACAAGATGTGCAATGACAGATAGCTAGGCAATCATCATTCTGACTGTCATATAAAGCAAAGTGTACAATGACAGATAGCTAGGCAATCATCATTCTGACTGTCATATAAAACAAGATATACAATGACAGATAGCTAGGTAATCATCATTCTGACTGTCATATAAAACAAGATGTACAATGACAGATAGCTAGGCAATCATCATTCTGACTGTCATATAAAGCAAGATATACAATGACAGATAGCTAGGCAATCATCATTCTGACTGTCATATAAAGCAAGATATACAATGACAGATAGCGATGCAATCATCATTCTGACTGTCATATATTGCAAGATATACAATGACAGAGAGCTAGGCAATCATCACACTGACTGTCAAATAAAACAAGGTATGCAATGACAGATAGCTAGGCAATCATCATTCTGACTGTCATATAAAACAAGGAATACAATGACAGAGAGCTAGGCAATCATCATTCTAACTGTCATATTAAACAAGATAAACAGTGACAGATAGCTAGGTAATCATCATTCTGACTGTCATATAAAGCAAGGTGTGCAATGACAGAGAGCTAGACAATCATCATTCTGACTGTCATATAAAACAAGATGTGCAATGACAGATAGCTAGGCAATCATCATACTGACTGTCATATAAAGCAATGTATACAATGACAGAGAGGTAGGCAATCATCATTCTCACTATCATATAAAGCCAAGTGTACAATGACAGAGAGCTAGGCAATCATCATTCTGACTGTCATATAAAGCAAAGTGTACAATGACAGATAGCTAGGCAATCATCATACTGACTGTCATATACAGCAAGATATGCAATGACAGAGAGCTAGACAATCACCATTCTGACTGTCATATAAAGCAAGATATGCAATGACAGAGAGCTAGGCAATCATCATACTGACTGGCATATAAAGCAAAGTGTACAATGACAGAGAGCTAGGCAATCATCATTCTAACTGTTATATAAAGCAAGGTCATCATTCTGAATGTCATATAAAGCAAGATATGCAATGACAGAGAGCTAGGCACTAATCATTCTGACTGTCATATAAAGCAACGTGTACAATGACAGAGAGCTAGGAAATCATCATTCTGACTGTCATATAAAGCAACGTGTACAATGACAGAGAGCTAGGCAATCATCATTCTGACTGTCATATAAAGCAAAGCGTACAATGACAGAGAGTTAGGCAATCATCATTCCGACTGTCATATATGGCAAGGTATACATACAATGACAGAGAGCGATGCAATCATCATTCTGACTGCCATATAAAGCAAGGTATACAATGACAGATAGCTAGGCAATCATCATCTGACTGTCTTATAATGCAAGATATACATACAATGACAGAAAGAGAGGCAATCATCATTCTGGCTGTCATATAAAACAAGATATAAAATGACAGTTAGCTAGGCAATCATCATTCTGACTGTCATATAATGCAAGGTATACAATGACAGATAGCTAGGCAATAATCATACTGACTGTCATGTAAAGCAAGATATACAATTACAGAGAGCTAGGCACTCATCATACTGACTGTCATGTAAAGCAAGATATACAATGACAGATAGCTAGGCAATCATCATACTGAGTCATATAAAGCAATGTATACAATGACAGAGAGCTAGGCAATCATCATTCTGACTATCATATAAAGCCAAGTGTACAATGACAGAGAGCTAGGCAATCATCATTCTGACTGTCATATAAAGCATAGTGTACAATGACAGATAGCTAGGCAATCATTATACTGACTGTCATATAAAGCAGGATATGAAATGACAGAGAGCTAGGCAATCACCATTCTGACTGTCATATAAAGCAAGATATGCAATGGCAGAGAGCTAGGCAATCATCATACTGACTGGCTTATAAAGCAAAGTGTACAATGACAGAGACATAGGCAATCATAATTCTAACTGTTATATACTGCAAGGTCATCATTCTGAATGTCATATAAAGCAAGATATGCAATGACAGAGAGCTAGGCACTCATTATTCTGACTGTCATATAAAGCAAAGTGTACAATGACAGAGAGCTAGGCAATCATCATTGTGACTATCATATAAAGCCAAGTGTACAATGACAGAGAGCTAGGCAATCATTATTCTGACTGTCATATAAAGCAAAGTGTACAATGACAGAGAGCTAGGCAATCATCATTGTGACTATCATATAAAGCCAAGTGTACAATGACAGAGAGCTAGGCACTCATTATTCTGACTGTCATATAAAGCAAAGTGTACAATGACAGAGAGCTAGGCAATCATCATTGTGACTATCATATAAAGCCAAGTGTACAATGACAGAGAGCTAGGCAATCATTATTCTGACTGTCATATAAAGCCAAGTGTACAATGACAGAGAGCTAGGCAATCATTATTCTGACTGTCATATAAAGCAAAGTGTACAATGACAGAGAGTTAGGCAATCATCATTCCGACTGTCATATATGGCAAGGTATACATACAATGACAGAGAGCGATGCAATCATCATTCTGTCATTTAAAACAAGGTATGCAATGACAGGTAGCTAGGCAATCATCATCTGACTGTCTTATAATGCAAGATATACATACAATGACACAGAGAGAGTCAATCATCATTCTGACTGTCATATAAAGCAAGATATACAATGACAGTTAGCTAGGCAATCATCATTCTGACTGTCATATAAAACAAGATATACAATGACAGTTAGCTAGGCAATCCTCATTCTGACTGTCATATAAAACAAGGTATACAATGACAGAGAGCTAGGCAATCATCATTCTTACTGTCATATAAAGCAAGATATACAATGACAGATAGCTAGGCAATCATCATTCTGACTGCCATATAAAGCAAGGTATGCAATGACAGATAGCTAGGTAATCATCATTCTGACTGTCATATAAAGCAAGGTATAAAATGACACAGAGAGAGGCAATCATCATTCTAACTGTCATATAAAACAATGTATACAATGACACAGAGCTAGGCAATCATCATTCTGACTGTCATATAAAACAAGATATACAATGACACAGAGCTAGGCAATCATCATTCTGACTGTCATATAAAACAAGATATACACTGACAGAAAGCTAGGCAATCATCATACTGACTGTCATATAAAACAAGATGTACAATGACAGAGAGAGGGGCAATCATCATTTTGACTGTCATATAAAGCAATGTATACAATATCAGAGAAAGAGGCAATCATCATACTGACTGTCATATAAAGCAAGGTATACAATATTAGAGAGAGAGGCAATCATCATACTGACTGTCATATAATGCAAGATATACAATGACAGAGAGCTAGGCAATCATCATTCTAACAGTCATATAAAGCAAGGTATACAATGACAAAGAGCGAGGTAATCATCATTCTGACTGTCATATAAAGCAAGGTATACAATGACAGAGAGCTATGCTATCATCATTCTGACTGTCATAAAAAGCAAGGTATACAATGACAGAGAGCTAGGCAATCATCATTCTGACTGTCATATAAAACAAGGTATACAATGACAGATAGCGATGCAATCATCATTCTGACTGTCATATAAAGCAAAGTATACAATGATAGATAGCTAGGTAATCATCATACTGACTGTCATATAAAGCAAGGTATACAATGATAGAGAGCTAGACAATCATCATTCTGACTGTCATATAAAGCAAGATACACAATGACAGATAGCTAGGCAATCATCATTCTGACTGTCATATACAGAAAGGTGTGCGGTGACAGATAGCTAGGCAATCAACATTCTGACTGTCATATTAAGCAAGGTATGCAGTGAAAGATAGATAGGCAATCATCATTCTTACTGTCATATAAAGCAAGGTGTGCAGTGACAGAGAGCGAGGCATTTATCATACCGACTGTCATATAAAGCAAGATATACAATGACAGATAGCTAGGCAATCATCATTCTGACTGTCATATACATATATTTATATTTATATTATATTCAATTGATTGTATTGCTAGAAATGTTTTTTTCGTTTTATGCAATAAAGCTATGTTATGTTAAAAAAAAAATATATACAGAAAGGTGTGCGGTGACAGATAGCTAGGCAATCATCATTCTGACTGTCATATAAAGCAAGGTGTGCAGTAACAGACAGGAAGACAATCATCATTTTGACTGTCATATTTATTTATTGGAGTTAACGCCGTATTAACACCATTTAGGTCATTTCACGGCGTCCAGCGCACCTAACCTAGGTTTCCTGGACCATTGTCTATAACCAGTACTCACCTACCCTTCCACAAGGCCGGAAACTTCTCCATATTATCTAATCAATAGAGGAAAATCGACATTATTGTCAATTGACTGTCATATAAAGCAAGTTATGCAATGATAGGAAAGCGAAGCAATCATTATTCTGACTGTCATATAAAGCAAGGTATACAGTGACAGAGAGCTAGGCAATCATTATTCTGACTGTCATATTAAGCAAGGTGTGCAGTGACAGAGAGCGAGGCAATCATCATTCTGACTGTCATATACAGCAAGGTATACAGTGACAGATAGCTAGGCAATCATCATTCTGACTGTCATATAAAGCAAGGTGTGCAGTGACAGATAGCTAGGCAATCATCATTCTGACTGTCATATAAAGCAAGGTATACAATGACAGAGAGCGAGGCAATCATCATTCTGACTGTCATATAAAGCAAGTTATGCATTGATAGGAAAGCGAAGCAATCATCATTCTGACTGTCATATAAAGCAAGGTGTGCAGTGACAGAGAGCTAGGCAATCATCATTCTGACTGTCATATTAAGCAAGGTGTGCAGTGACAGAGAGCGAGGCATTTATCATACTGACTGTCATATAAAGCAAGGTATACAATGACAGAGAGCTAGGCAATCATCATTCTGACTGTCATATAAAGCAAGGTGTGCGGTGACAGATAGCTGGGCAATCATCATTCTGACTGTCATATAAAGCAAGGTGTGCAGTGACAGAGAGCGATGCAATCATCATTCTGAATGTCATATAAAGCAAGGTGTGCAGTGACAGATAGCTAGGCAATCATCATTCTGACTGTCATATAAAGCAAGGTGTGCAGTGACAGATAGCTAGGCAATCATCATTCTGACTGTCATATAAAGCAAGATATACAATGAAAGTTAGCTAGGCAATCATCATTCTGACTGTCATATTTATTTATTGGAGTTAACGCCGTATTAACACCATTTAGGTCATTTCACGGCGTCCAGCGCACCTAACCTAGCTTTCCTGGACCATTGTCTATAACCAGTACTCACCTACCCTTTCACAAGGCCGGAAACTTCTCCATTTTATCTAATCAATGGAGGAAAATCGACATTATTGTCAACTGACTGTCATATAAAGCAAGGTATACAGTGACAGAGAGCTAGGCAATCATTATTCTGACTGTCATATTAAGCAAGGTGTGCAGTGACAGAGAGCGAGGCAATCATCATTCTGACTGTCATATAAAGCAAGGTATACAGTGCCAGATAGCTAGGCAATCATCATTCTGACTGTCATATAAAGCAAGGTGTGCAGTGACAGATAGCTAGGCAATCATCATTCTGACTGTCATATAAAGCAAGGTATACAATGACAGAGAGCGAGGCAATCATCATTCTGACTGTCATATAAAGCAAGTTATGCAATGATAGGAAAGCGAAGCAATCATCATTCTGACTGTCATATAAAGCAAGGTGTGCTGTGACAGAGAGCTAGGCAATCATCATTCTGAATGTCATATAAAGCAAGGTGTGCAGTGACAGAGAGCTAGGCAATCATCATTCTGACTGTCATATAAAGCAAGGTGTGCAGTGACAGAGAGCGAGGCATTTATCCTACTGACTGTCATATAAAGCAAGGTATACAATGACAGAGAGCTAGGCAATCATCATTCTGACTGTCATATAAAGCAAGGTGTGCAGTGACAGATAGCTGGGCAATCATCATTCTGACTGTCATATAAAGCAAGGTGTGCAGTGACAGAGAGCGATGCAATCATCATTCTGAATGTCATATAAAGCAAGGTGTGCAGTGACAGATAGCTAGGCAATCATCATTCTGACTGTCATATAAAGCAAGGTATACAGTGACAGATAGCTAGGCAATCATCATTCTGACTGTCATATAAAGCAAGGTGTGCGGTGACAGATAGCTAGGCAATCATCATTCTGACTGTCATATAAAGCAAGGTATACAGTGACAGATTGCTAGACAATCATCATTCTGACTGTCATATAAAGCAAGGTGTGCGGTGACAGATAGCTAGGCAATCATTATTCTGACTGTCATATAAAGCAAGGTGGCAGATAATTTAGACCAAACAGCATAATTTAAAATTTTTCCAACGTGAAGAACCTTACTATCAAGCTGATGGGACGTGCTAAATATCTGTAAAGTAGCTCTTTGCCTTTTGTTTTCAGACGAGAGGACTCTTGAAAATTCTTCAATTTGAATTGCTGACCCCTTGTGTGAGGCCAATATTTTTCCAAGTGCATAATTTGAAGAACCTTTCGTATAGAAACTTTTTCGAATCTATATGAACCCGCCAAGATGACCGTCCATTGTACGATATAATTATGAACAAAAAATCAGAACGATAGCCGGCTTAGTTTAATATGTCTATGAATTAACCAATGAACAAATATGTACAAATTCTGTAAATTTTAAACCAATCTTTAAACTATTGAATAGTTTTTCTGATAAGAACATTCGGGATTGGATCGCGGTGTCTAACGATCTACCGAGTTCCTTTTATGTGATCAATTTAGGTCAAAATATCAAAAGAATCAACCGTCTAGGTAGGGGTCTCTTCTGAACATATTTACTATTTTACTATTTTTTCACATTCGAATCATGCTCGCTATCATTTTACCACAGTTATTACTGCATGACACATTTTATGTGCCTGTTAAGAACATAGTATTACCAACGTAGCATGAGGTTCAACGACTGACATTTTAGTCCCTTATTGGAATATATAAAAAGGCCAGTAAAATTGACATTAACCTCATATATTGTAGTATTATCCAATTAACCATCAGATATATTCTTCATGGCACGCACACCATACTTTGTGGTCGATTGCAATTTCTAGAGACATGGGACTGTTTTACCATTGTCATGATACAGTCATTCTCACGCGCTGTATCTCGATAGCTTAAGGATAAACGTATAGTCGCTGTACAATAATGAGTTAGCTCTAGAGAAAATAAATGGGAAACAATGAACAAGCGTGAAAACATCAATGATGATATTCATCTGTCTGAGTTAGTGATGTTCACATTGGCTGGGAGAAAAACTTGTGAACTTATCAAATATTTATTTACTATTCTTATTGATGAACGCTCTACAAAGCAGCAAAGTTAGCCATGAATTGAAACAAATATTTGGATAACAGGATTTAGTCAATGGAAAATATTTAATTGATCAACAAAGTTACAGAGCCATGGAATTCTCGTTTGTTGTAATTCTAGTTTATACAATTATTTGCTCCGTGGCTGTCAACACAGCAACATTGGCTCCAATTTGTGTGACGTTTTGATGTTAAGAGTGATTAGCGTATATTTGAAAATTTAAATACAGTTACAAAAGTGCCAATGTATTTGTGTAACGCAAGTGTTGGTTTGACTATATTTGGATATGTCCATGTTAACTTTACTGATTGTAGTAAACATAATATTGATATACATGGAAATAAGGACGGTAAAGACAACAATGCTATGGGCGCGATGCAATATACAGTAGCTGTTTTCCTAGTTTACGGCGTTGCTGTACTTGGCGTTTTTGGACTTGGAATTAACCATCGGCGTAAACAGCGTCGTTATAACATGGACCATGAAGCAAGAAAGTTTCTGAAAAATTATGAAGACGTCAGACGAATTTGTGAACAACGATCACGTGTTGGGGCGGTGAATGCCTTACTCAGACAACTTCACAACGAACCTGAGGCATCAGACAATCATAACGATACAAATGTTCGCAAAGGTCGACCGTCAGTTAATAGTTTAGCATTTCTTCCAATTTCTTTATCTATAATTGAAGAAGATGAGACAGTAGCTGAAATTTACAACGAAAATGACCAAAGGTTTTCAAATTGTGCGGATGGTAATCGAGTAACTCCGAATGATGACGTCATTGCTGACGACAAACTTAAAGTTCACAAAAGTAGTATAAAAAGAACTAATTTAGGAAGTTCTAGACGATCATATAAAAGTTGTAAAATGTGTCTAGCTACACGTGGTCTGACTTTGTCTCGTGATAAATGTCGTTGTATAACAACCAAAACTTTATTTGAAGAAATATCGAAGTCCTGCACGTGGAATGAATTGTTATCCGAGGAAATTCGAACATACCCGGATGTTAATAAATTAAATAAAGATTCAAACGTGTAATCTTGAAGTATATACATTTATAACTGACATATCATTTCTTATCAATGTAAAAAAAAATCAAAATTTTATTTTTAAAGTAGAAAACATTATTGGTCTCACATTCTATTGACGACTGCATTCGACATTTTGTATAAATATTTCATGTCGATTTTTTAAAAGATTTCAATATAAAAATACTCCACGTCCGAAAATTGTTTGTATTAATCGATTTCGTCGTGGGGTTTTTTTAGTGGTTTTTGTCATACATGTAGCCTAATATATTTGTGTGGTCACCCCGGAATAGGCCACTGGCACTGGGGTCCTAATATTGGATAAACTATTCATATTTATGATTAAAAATAACATTAGTGAAGAAACATAAAAAACGGTTCCTGTTTAACTATCGCTTTAGAGTCGTGCCTCAGCTTATTATAAATAAGCTGTGGCACGACTCAAAAGCGATAGTTAAAAAGGTTTTTTTTAAATGTTATTTTTAAACTTTTTTTCATTTGATTAAATTAAATTGTAATTGTACGAATATTTTATTGAATGTAAGGTCTCCAGTACCAGTGGAATAGTCCCACTACATTTATCGCGAAAAATGCATTTTGGGTAATTCCTATCATTAAACAAATTTATTTTTTTCATTTACATATCATTAGATATAGCTTTATACACTTTGATAAGTTCTAAATCCTAAATAGCATTTATAAACAAATCTACGTATATAATGTAGTTGCAATTTGATATTTTTTTAAAAAAGGAAAGATACAAGTCTATATTTCACAAGTGCATTTGTATTTGGAATATAATTGATAATAAAAAATCGAGTAATTAAGAGATATTAAAAGGAGGATTTTATGTGTGTAGTCTGCTATCAAACCAAAGTGTGGATATTAGAAATAGTGTTTGTAGCATTTAGATTATCATATTTGTACAATAAAATTGTGGATTTGCGAAAGAGGCACGTATTTTCAAACACTTTGTATACACTATATGCATGTTATACATTTGTATGTATTAATTTCATCACTTGAATTATATATCACTTTTTATTTAAAAAATATAATGGATAAAAAACATTGTTCAGTTAAAGTTTCTTTCTCTTCAGTTTAAATCTTAAAGCCCGAGTTGAGTGATTGAAACTTTAAACCCCAACTTGAGTGATGAATCTTGTCGTAAATGATAGAATATAACAGATTTATTCGACAAAAAATGCTTTCTTTATTGATAGAATGTCGTATGTACGAACCTAGTTCTGGCCATGTGTTATTCTGTAAAACTACATTTTACTTAGCTTACCTAATGATGTTATCGCAGTTGCATGCTACCGATGGGAGTCTTGTTCTACTACTAGAAAATTCCAGACAAAAGAGTTAGGTGATATACCGACATCATTATTATAATTTTAATGTTGATGGTGCGCAAAAAACATTACGTAATTAAATAACCACACAGCTTGTAATGTGTTTATAAACATGACCGGTTTCAATGAAAACGGATATTTAATAGTAAAAAATGTAAATTTTATATTTGATTTAGTTTAAACATATTGCAAATCAGTGATGTTGTACGTGCATCACCTTATTTGTGGCCAAGACCGTGGCGTAGTGTTTAGCATGTCTGACTTCAAATCCGGAGATCACGGGTTCGAGCCCGATCGCGGTAGGTCATGTATAGGGATACATGAGTTGTCGGCCTCGTGGTAGGGTAAGTTAGTACTGGTGATAGAAAAGTGTCCAGGAAACCTATAGTAGGAAGAGCTGGCCATCGTATAAATATGACCTAAATATGTGTTGAATACGACGTTAAAACCCCTCACCTTATTCGCCTTTTGAGTTGGCAAGTTCATTTTAGAAGTACATAAAATGCATGACCTAAAACGACCTGTAATCATTTAAGCTTTTCCTTAGAAAGTTTGTTTGTTAAGTGAGACATTCCTTATTCATTCACTGTTAATCTGTGATGTCCTTTGTACTTATTTGACACGGAACTACTTAACTTCTTGTTTGCAAGTGATTAATGGAACTAATATAAGAAAACTCTTTTCGTTATATGATTATATAGAGTGATTTAACACTAATACAGAAAGTGTATAAAAAGGTTGTATTCTAATTATTTTGTTAATAAACTAGGTAAATCTTTTTTATCAAGGAAACACATGATTTGGTAGAAATATTTTGTTCACAGATAACAAGGTATGTATCATCTTGTTTTAACGTCGTATTCAACACATATTTAGGATATATATACGATGGCCAGCTCTTCCTACTATAGGTTTCCTGGACACTTTTCTATCACCAGTACTAACTTACCCAACCACGAGGCCGACGACTCATGTATATGATATGACCTCCCGTGATCATCTTTTCTAAAACTCTCAAAATGTTATAGAAACATTTTGGAATCAGAAAAGCAGTGATCTGATAGTGATTACTAGTATATGATTGTAAATCAACATATAATTGTGCAATACGGTGATTTTATGTGCGTTGATTTTTGTTGACTTGTTAACTTCTCACATTTTCTTAGTCAGTTTGCCTAAACCAGTATGTAAAATAAGTTTCACTCACGGGAAATTTTGAATTATTAAAATTGACCAAATTTGTGAGCGAGTAATTTTAGTCATATAAATACAAATGTATTTAGTTCTGTCGACCAATTTTAGATTATTGAAAACATGTCTGAATTTACATCTACATGTAGTTGTTATACTTTAAGTTAAGCAATTTTTTCAAAGACTGTTAAATAAATAAACCATTATATTACAGTTTAGCTGAACTTCCAATTTAACTGCATGAGCCCTGGCCAACATTGGCGAAATTGTATTCCTGTTTTATTGTTTCAACATGCTTCCAGTTCAGATACACTTATTTTTGTCTTCAGTCTAATAGTACAACTTAAGCAACCAAACAGTGTAAAAAAACCGTTATTGCATCTGTCATACAGTAAGGTTCCAGTCATTAGACCACCTTGATTATTGCAAAATCACTTTTCGACGTTTTTCTTTTAGTCCTATTGCTTATAGTTACAAACTTGGAGACATGCTTTCTAAGTTCAATCGGTAAAAATGAAACTCAATATAGCACCAAATTTGTGGACTATTCTCAATGTAAATTTGTATTAACCCGTATAAGAGAAAGTAAAGAAAATGATTATTCCAGCGAAAGTTCCAGCAAAAGTTCCAATAATTGATAATTAGGTGTAATCGTATATTGTTTTGTAGAAAGTTTTGCATATTTATGCTGTTGTGTAATAATAACATGTCCCTAAAAATCCTTAAAATCCCGTTTTAGGACAGACAAATTAACACTGTCAAAAGAAGCAAGCAAAGAATCTAAGCACATTAAAAACATGAAACTAATAAGTTTATCAACATAAAATGCAAACTTGGTTACATAAGTAAGCTTTAATTATTGTAAAATACTTGTAATGTGCATGCTCAGGTGTTTTAATGTCTATAAAATGTCAATCTACGACAAGTTAATTATATTGTAGGCAGTTTGGATATTTATATTGTTGTATAATAATAACATGCCCCTAAAAAGCCTTAAAATCCCGTTTTAGGACAGACAAATTAACACTGTCAAAAGAAGCAAAGAATCTAAGCACATTAAAAACATGAAACTAATAAGTTTATCAACATAAAATGCAAACTTTGTTACATTAGTAAGCTTTAATTATTGTAAAATACTTGTAATGTGCATGCTCAGGTGTTTTTAATGTCTATAAAATGTCATTCTACGACAAGTTGATTATATTGTACTTAAAAAGTAATTATCTCTATTGATTCAAATTGTTCGTAATCAAGTAGACTTTTCCTGGCTAGTAGATAAACACTCCGTTATTCCAGGTGTTCACATCTATGCCTGTACAACATAAACTAACCTGCGAGTTTGGATTGTACGACGAAAAACAGACAACATCAGACACATTGCTGTTCTGATTATGGTATTATCTTTATAATCATTGAGGTATTGCAGCGTACATTTAGAATCTTTACTTATTGCAATGCACGCATAAAAGAATACAAGATAAATGAACTTATTCAGAGCTTTTGTCACATTTCAGGTGAAAAGGTCACTACAACCCTTAATTATTTTTTCAGATTTTTTTTCAGACATAAAACATAAAGTAAATCAACCCTGTGATGTAAATCAAAGGTCATACCTTCAAGTATTCTAACACATTGTACAAGACAGACTATCCACAATGAAAACAATTACTCATTGCCAATGATTAAATTTGTCTTTTACAATTTCTGCCAGGAAGAAATAAATAACATAATCACTTATGTTTCAAGAAGTTAGTATGAGAACAAGGTGAAAAGTGTTTGAATAATAGATAGGCATATAAGGTTTGTTTATGGATGCTGTACAAGAAATTAATGAATCGTAATGAAACTTTGGACACGTTTCAAAGAAACATATTAAAAAGAGTATTTACATTATTATTCCCATTTACGTAGCACTAAATAAATTTTGATAACGTAGAATGATAAAAAAGATAAAACATCAGACAAAACATCTATATAAAACACTCAGTATATCAGTGGCAGTCGCCAAACAATTTAACGTTGGCTCAAAATATAGAGAGTTGTTAATATTTTCAAAGCAGTCCCAATTAACTGCAATACGTTTATATCTGTGATTTGTTTTGTTGAAGTGGCCAATGTTTTATTAAAGGGTGCGACTGATGAAGTTATAAAGTAAAAGTAAAGTAATCAAGACGGAGAAGACAATTATGCAATAATCCAGATTCATGTTTACATCATATAGCTTATTCATATAAAAATATTGTTTAGTTTCTAATTCAGTGTAATAAGTAAATATTCATCGTTACATTATTATATAAAATTTTACATTGCTCCTTATACTCACCGTTACTAATGATCAAAATGCAGCAGAAACTGATGTCATTTGTCAAAAACAATACAACAGCTATGTATAAATGTATTACATATATGATCAACCAATACTCCTTCCGTTGAAATAGGTATAAAAACATAGTGTTATTAAATTTGTCTTATTACAACCCGTATTGTTCCTTTCCATCACTGTTGATGACATTTTCGTCCTATATTACCATCCTAAGTTTTTAAACTAAAACTTACAATCAGATTAGAACACCTATTTATGAAGCTTTATTCAGGGTAAGTGAAGTGTAATTGAATAATGTTTGTTTGTATGTTTTAAATTCAGTTTACAAAAGTAATTTCGAGAATCATTATGACAATCGTTAAACTCATGTATTTATACTTAAAATGACATGGTTACAATAGAGACATTTATTTCGAAAAATCTATATAAATGCCGTCTTTACAGGCGTAGAGATATTGTTAACTTCGTTTTCTAAGTTAGTAGACATAAACTCACACAAAATAAATAAACAATGTTTGTCCTTTTCAACATGGCTCCAATGTTATACAAATATTTTATATTAAACACTTGAAAGACGAAGAATTCATTTACAATGTTGTATCAAATATACACCAAAGCTTTGAAATACCAAGTAATTTAATTAATAAAGATTTACTAAAAATGTTACTTATTTACTAAACAAAGCTAATATGTAATGTAATGTTACGACTGTACATGTTGACACAAAATATTCACTATTTAGATCCAAGTAAAGAATTCTGAAAACATATCAGGAACAGCAACAGATGAAAAAACACAGACCTTTGACGCCACAAATAACAAAGAAGGAAATATTTTAGATTGTGTTTCATTCTGACGTCAAAGTGTTCGTAGAACATCTCAATATCTTCCAGGGAGAATCATCACTTTAAATAACATTTGTTTGATTTTATCAGAGTATAAAGCGGTAACAATATAATTACCAACTTACAACTGATGAGAAATGTAAGAACATACCTGATTTAAGACATTTACGTTTTGTTTGTTTATATTTATCTAGTTTTACTGTTACTTTAACTCAGATAAATCACCAGTGTTTTTGTTTAGGAAACTTCCTCTGAATGTGTATGAGAAGACAAGCCTTAAGGACATTATAGCGCAATTCAAATAAACCAAAAGTTTCCATTAAGCTTCATTGAAAACAGACTTTAAGGTGCACAAAGGCATGAGAAATAACTATTTGAAATGTTCTAGAAAATAGATATCCTGCAAATAAAGATTCTGTATATTTATTCGTCGAACAAATATAGCATTTTTCATACCACATAAATCTTTTAGAAATATAGAGATAGGTTACAATTCTAATGGTATAGTATTTATATGTCCAACTCTCTATAGTATTTATCATTTGTCGAAAGCTACTTATTTTCTCTATTTGATTTCACTTTAAGATAAAAGTGTCTAGTTCTGAGAAGATCTTATGGTTGGTGAGCAAGAACTGTATGGCGTTCAAAGTTAAATATATCTTGTTCGCGACCAATCTCTTATCTTTGATTATACTCTTCTGTGTATGACATTTGACCTTTATTTTTGTTGTTGTTAGTATACAGTAAAAGCATATCCTATCTGCAGATTATTCACACCGAATACAAAATAGATGTATAATACTTTAAGTCAGAATGTGGCCTAATCAAATATATGTTATGATAACACCTTCCAAAAGGTATATGAAAATAATCGAAGGAGATAAGATAAGTAAAAAACAGAAATATTTGCAATTATTAGTTGTTTAAGAAAGATGTCTTGTTAAGTCAATGTACAAAGGATAAGTTTTATAATTACTCCTGAGACATGTCATGGTGTCTTATTTATTGTGGTTTAATTCATACTTAATGTTCTTACATATTTACGCTAAGTACATTATAGATATACCATTTTGCCAAGAAAAATCATTAGCTTTTGGCACATGTCTCTTCCATTGTGCTTTGAGTAGAAAGTAATTATCCTGATTTAATAATTGGGTTCCAGAATCAGATTTTGGGAGAATAATAGTGTCAAGTAATTGAATAATTGATGGGAGTTTGGCATCTGTTTTGGTATACTAGTAATTGACAACAAGTAACAGTAAGTGTTCGTAAAAGTACAACTAAACTATTAACAATTAGGTAAATATGTTTTCAACAGACATACACAGTAAGTTTATCTTCTGTTATTATATAATGTGTGACTCAATAATGCGTGTTATTTATACAATTGATATATGTATCGCATAGAGTGTCTCAATTGAAAACTACTTATCCTAACAGGGTTAAAACATATTTTTAATGTTTGGTCCTTTTCTTTTATATAAGATCCCACAAGATTTTATTGGAGTATATCTATTTCATTCTTAACTAACGTCTTGCTATTTTGTTGTCATGGGCACATAAGATAATTCGACAATAAGTATAAACAATTACAATAAGTAATTTCTCCAATTCTTCAATCGTTAAAAGTGTTTCGTTCTACGTTTGTAACATTTAGTTTCTCAACTAATTCTGTCTATATATCGAATTAGAAAATTATTTCTGTTTCTTTTATACTGTTTGTAATTGAATAGCTTTATAAGTCTATTTGTAGAAAAAAATGTTTATTTCTAGAATTAGCATTAGTTCATATTGGTGTGTTTAAACTTGTTATGTCATGGTAACAATATTGGTAATTATCTAATTATTGTTTGTCTCTGTCTAGCTGCTTATCTGACCTAAAGTGTGACTACGTTTTCATGTTTCCTTAGTTTAGAAACACTTGATTTAAACTCACGTTGACTTCAAGTCGTTATCGCCATTGCTATTACCAACAAAGTAATGAGTCGAAGATGATATCTCTAAGACAATTCATTGGCAATACAGCTAGATCAAATAAATAGTTGTGGTTTGATATTATTGTCTGTATACATGTAGTCCTGTACATTTTTCGTTTAAGAACTTATCCAGAAGTATACGTAATTTATTTGCAGCTAATGATTAAAATTGAAATGGAATTATTTGTTATACTGGGGACACTCTAATTTGATATTCTGCGCTCAACCACGACCACGGCCATTTGTTTAATCATATGATAAATTCCCACATAGATAATACAACAAACTGACCTTAACTAAAACGCAATTAGACTGGTATCGTCTTCACTTATGTTTTGCTGTTTTCTTTTCAAGATATATGTGACATTCATGTTTCGATTAGATAATAATAACCAATGAATGATTCGTTATTAACCATTGCGCATAGTGAACATTCTCTATATTGCTTTGTGGAGACATCGATAGTTCACGATAGCTTGACAAAACCAGAATGGAAGCTGAAAACTGTCCAAACAGGTCATCTTCAAGGAAACGTTATTTTTATGTTATTAGATGATAGTGCTACTCGGACAAATGTTTTTTTAATCAAAATCATCCCATAATCATTGAACGTTTGACGATTTATGTGCTGTGTTGGAGGTAATAAAACGAGATAATTTATAATAACATACTTATGAAATTTTAATAGCTTTTGCATTGTAATTTTAGTTTCAAAGTCGGTCGTACTTAAATCAATAGTGTAGGATCGATCATGGCTCATAGCTCTAGGCAAAGTAACGCGTGTGGATGCATCTTTCGTATGATTGTCTTCACACAGCGAACGTCATCAATCTTTTGTAAAATACTTGGTTGAGAATATTTTAGTTTCCAGAAACAGATTTTGAAAAAGAATGGGTGTCGAGTATTTAAATAATAGATGAACGAATAGAACCGTGACTGATGTGATGCCTTCAGCAAATAAATAATTATGTTGAAATGTAAATACACATGCATGATATATAAATGGTTTAAATGTGCTATTTAAAATATAAACTAACGATATTTCAATAAAGAATGGGACTTGTTAACCTTTGAAGTTCAATTACAGAACTCAAGACGAAGAATAAATAGGAATTAAAAATCTAGATTCTTGTTCATGTTAGAGTATGTAGTTTACATCATATAGCTCATTCATATAAAAGATTATTGTTCAGTTTGTTGATTAGAGTTATGAGTACATTTCCATCGTTATTATATTGCATATGTATATAAAAGTTTACATTGCCCATTGTATTAACCTTTACACAAGATTGTCAATTGTCAAACATAATTATTATGGTATCAAAAACAAACAACGGCAAAGTATAAATGTATTTCACATATGATCAACCAAAACTCTTTCCGTTTAAATGGGTATAGAAACATTGTTGTAATGAATGTTTCCTATTACATCCCATATTGTTTCTTTCCATCACTGTTGATGACATTTTCGTCCTAATTACCATCCTAAGTTTTATACTAAAACTTACAATCACATTAGAAGACCTATTTATGAAGTTTTATTTAAGGAAAGGTAAATGTAATTGAATAATGTTGTTTGTTTTTAAATTAGTTTACCAAAGTAATTTCTATACTAATATTGACAATCGTAAACTTAATGTATTTATTTTTACAATGGCATGATTACAACGTTGGCATGTTTTAGAAAAAACAACAATTTGACTCCTTATGAATACTGTCTTGCCATACAAAAAGCCATACTGATTATCTGTGCTTTGTTTCTGAGCTAGTAGACAAAACACTGAAAATACACTTACATTATAAAAACGTTTTATGTTTTAAGTAATGGAATCAACAAATCCCCAATGTTTAACATGATGATATCTTGAACACATGAAAGTCACACTTAACATTTACAACACTGAAACAAACATACACCAAAGCTTTGAATTATCTAGTAATTAAATTAAAATTTAACCAAAGCGTTCGCTTACTTACAATCAAAGGTAACTTGTGATACATGGATGAAATTGATTTTTGTTGATGTAAACATTTACGATGTAGATCCATAAAACAACAAAAAAGTGATTCTGCATAATGTGTCTGATAATAATCAATTTGTTGCCAATACCTGCTTCTCACTGTTATTGATATCAAAAAGAATATCAAATATCAAAAGAATATTCACATATTCATGGATGTCATGAATGTATCAATTGATCGAAGAATGCTTGTATAAGTGATAATTGTAATGTACTAGAAATAATAATATTACACGGTATTTTTCAAACAAAAGCCATTGAATGATTTGTAATGGATTTATTATTTACAATGTGATCCTATTTATCTGTCAATGACTCCGGTCAGATATCAAAATTCAACCTAAACTATCATGGTTGGTTAAGCTAGCTGGCCCAAATATCATAGTATTTATATACATTTGTTGTCGCTTAGTCACCAGCCAATTTTGTGAAAGAATCAGACGCTCATTTAAGGAATGTAACAAATAACAAAGTTTCCATTAAATTTAATTAATCTCTTTTTTTGTAATAGAATCTCGAGGAAACATTTTTTAACTGATACCTCATAGATCTGCTAGAAGATAAGTAATTTGTTACAACTCTAATAATATATAATTTGTGTTTCAGACTCTCTTAAGTATTTATCATTTGTTAAAAGTTCTTTTCTTTACCATTTTCTCATTAGAAAAATTGTGACAAGTTTTGAGAAGAATTTTATGGCTAATGTGTAAAAGTTGTATGGCGTTCAAAGTTAAATATCTCTTACTTGTGGTCAACCTATCATTTTTTTTTTATTAAATAGCTCTGTGTATGATATTGGTTATTTACGTCATAGTGTTTTAAATTCAGGAAAAAAAAGTAGAACACATGACTAGTACAAGATACATAGTTCTTTTGCGAGTCAGAATATAATATAACCAAGTAACATAAGTTATGATAACATATTATATGGATGTGAACATAACGTAATCGTTACTCTAGTTTGTTTCAAAGCTTAAATCAAAATTTATTCAGAATATCTTCACTTATATTTACATGTACATATTGAACTACGTTAAAGAGATTATCAAAAGTACAGCCGTTAGGTATGTACTGTTAGCATCTGTGACTTGATTAGATATGTGAGCCTAATATCATCACATTGTCAATTAACTGTCTTATTTTATTATTGTCATTAATCTATTTCTGTTTTAATCATATAAAGTAACCAGTTTTAGGAATTCCCTAGACGTATTTGTATCATTTTAAAATTGTTCTATACAATCCTGATAACTTTAACCAAATATAAACATATCCGTACGAATAGTTATTGGAGTACTTTAATAAGTATTTTCTTCGTTCCAGATGACATGGGAATTGAAATCATGACGTGTGTGATATTTATAGAGCATATAACATACGATGTACTCCGAGATCAGATATTTATTACAGGCTAAAAATATTTTGCCTATAAAATTTCTTGACCAAAATCTTTTTTAGGATAAACCGTTTCACATTTATACATAAAATAGTGATATGAGCATATTCTAAAATCAGCATTAATTAGTATATCAACTTAAAATTCATACTTTGTGAAATGAATAAGCTTTTATTATTACATAAGTTATACGTAATCAGTTTTTTATATTCTTCTAAATCTGCAAATTTTCAAGAAGTTTAAGGCACTCTTTAAGATACATATCATGTTAATTGTCTAAATAACACGCATCTTAGCATCTTTGAATCCAATGGGTAATTAAAAAGCATAACATTATTATAAAGACATTAGTCATTATGTATTATAGATAAACTAGCAGTGTTTTCTTTTTTGTTGCACACATGTTTACTATTCCACTAAATTGTCTACAGTTTTATTATACTCTACAAGGCGCGATATAACTTTTCTTTGTTGATGCTACGTAAAACCCATACAAACAAATAAAACAAACTGTACTTTACAATTATGGTACTTTTTACTTGTTGTCAATAACTAGTATACCAAAACAGATGACAAACTCCCATCAATTATTTAAATACTTAACACAAGTGTTCTCTCTTTATCTGCTTCTAGAATCCAATCATTGAATCAGGATAGTTATTTTCGACTCAAAGCAGAATAAAACAGACATATGTCAAGGGGTATTGGTTTTCAATCTGTAAAACTATATATAATTTACAATACGCCAGAATGTAAGAACATGTAGTTTGATTTAAACCATAAATAGTAATTAACACGTCGCGGCATGTCTGATGAGTAATTATAAAGCCACCAGTTAAAATCCAAGAGTTTAATGAAATATACCATTCTATAAATTACCTCCAACACAGAAATTAATAAATCTTTCCATTTTTGACGATCGAATCAGTAATTAAAATTATGAAAACGGAAAGTATAAATATAGTCCATGTTAATCAAGACAGTGCAAAATGACATTCGCTATTTGCAAGAACGTTTAGGTTTTGATCATTGTGATATTTCTATTGTTTTGGTATGATTAAACTCTCAGTTATAAACTGCATTTTATACATCAGTTCAACAAATGAAATAAGTTACATTCTAAACAATCAATAATTTCTTCAATCTTTGGTGCTTCTCAATGAAATAATATATGCATATGGGTATATACGTGGACAATCTGTATAATAACATGATAATCTAATTCCAACCATTAACGCATACACAAATTTGTTTATAGACGCACAACACTGCGTAGAATAAGATGAGAATTTTATGTTATGAGTATACCAAGTAATCTTACTCTGTAAGATGCTCAATGTGCAGATGAACTCAAACTTAACATAAGTAAAAGTAAGAACTTCTGGATGATTAAAAGAGTATGTTTATACATTTCATAAATACTTTAAATAGTGTTCCTTAAAGTATTCAAAACAGACAAAGACTTCGTTTTATCTAACATTGTCAGAGGTGCACTGCATGTGGAAACAAGTAAGTTTACTGTTATTGATATTATTTTCAAAATTTGCGAGGAAATAATAATATTGTTTTGTTAGAGTAAAGAGTAATAAAATATTCATATAACATAAGTTAACGTAATTAGTTGCCAGTGTTTCCATAGAAATTGTAAAAGTTTTCATAACTAGAAAGGTCGATCTTTTCTGCAATATGTGTAAAAGCAATTTACCATCAATATTATGGATATTTTAGATGATTAAACTAGTAAATGGTAATTAAAACAAGTCTCAAAAACAGAAAAAAAATATTCAATGAACTTAATTTCCCATAGTAATGTAAGAAGCTTAGGAAATTACCTTATATTACTTTCTAATGTTATAGTAAATACAATTTCTATCTCCACTCTACTACATGCAGTTTGAAAGAAAGTAAATTTATTTCGAAAGACTCTGATCGAAGAAGTTCAATTAGAAAGAATAATGGAGAAAAAGGTTGTTATTTGTTGTACATACACAAATAAAGCATTATAGTTGAATTATAGGAAAGACATCGTGAGTCAATGGAAGGTCCAGTGACTGATATGACATTTAAAAACTATATTAAAAAATATATTGAAAAATATATGATTACATTCATTACCACAAATACCCATGTGTTATAACTATATGTATATCTGATAGTTTTATGATATATATTTTCAGGAACTATTGCAAAAAGATTCAAGTACCTGTATTTTATTTTTTGTAGTTGTATATTTACGTGCGATATTGACAATATTGAAGTTTTATAAAGTTTGCCCCAACATTGGTCCCGCAAGTCTACTCTCGCGGTGGCAATACCACGTGACTATGACATCACAAATGTGACGGTTTCAAGAAAAAAACTAATCAATCCGCCTCAACTCAGAGCTGTAAGCGATTTCATTCTTGTCGAGTTCTATAATACGTTCACAAGGCTAGGCAGCGAAGTGTATACGTTTGTTGTGCCTCACGTCTCCAGCGTCAATTTTATTCTTTTTGCGAACACCCAGAAAAAAATATTTTTCTTATTTAAGAAAGGACAATGACTGGTCACTAAAGATCGCCGAATAGAGTTATATTTTGCAAGTTAAAATAAAATTATTCGCGATTTTCAAAACCCAATTGTGCTTGTACTGTGTAAGTGTATAAGCTTAATTTCCAGCTCTTTGTAATTATTTTGTAGTTGTCTATTTGACGGAAGAGTGATAAGTTTGTTAGTTGGTAAAGTGAAACCTGTCTGTACAGTAGATGGAAAACAATATCATTATATATATTTGCCTTTTCCAATACACCACTATTGGTAGACCACTGGGTATGTCAGGGCAGGGATTTTATATATCAGGGTTTTGTAACGCCATAGATTTTCATTAAATTTCACTGTCTTCACTAATATTTCGGCCCATACGGAAAACAAGTATAACAAGTTTAAATAAAGTTATTCACATACAATTTTGTATCAGTACTATTCAAATTAAGGTTGGGAAAAATGAGTTTCTTGGTGATTTTGAGGTAAATTACGCTCACAGACTGTTTTACAAAATAATGCATTTTCCCGCCGATTTGCCATTATTAGCCTTATTTTACATCACCTTATTTCATATTTTCGGTCTTAATTGCAACAAATTTTTGTCAAAAAACTTTAGAAAGATTCACAAGTTACATAAAAGACTTGTACAAAAACTTAAATCAAGTTTTAACCTCTGGAATAGTTTGTACAGCCTGCCTCAGTCAGTTATAGACAGTGACGATCGAGAAAATTAAAAAAAAAAAACTTCGGTACAAATCCCTGTTATATAGAATCCCTAGTCAGGGTTATAATAATTTTGAACAAAGCTTTCTTGCTTTATTGTAGAACGTTCCTGTAAGCTTGACATAACATCATAAAAATTACACGAAACATCAGATCTATTATAGTGCGTACAAAAAAACAAAACACTGTTTATAATAACAATAGAATAAACTAATCCACTACGAGGGACGCTCAGGATGACAATAACATAAACATGTGATATGTTTCACGAGTGTCTTAGTTGTTAGTGTAATGGAAAAGATTTTTACCAACACAAGCACGATTTACCAACAAATGGTGGTATCCATCATGCTAATTTTGTTACAATGAATTACACACATTTTATTTTCATTACTGCCTACCCCAGAAATGGATTGTCTCATTTCTAATGTTTACCAAAACACGTTTTTGTACGCACTATAATTTGACTGAAAGTCAAGTCAAGTATTGTTTGGGTGAAGAGTTTTCTATAGTTTATCATTCCTCTTGATATCTTAACAAACAAGAAAGATATCTGATAAAATATTTTCTAATCGTTATATGGGAATTCAATGATGAAACCGAGGATTCCAACTTATAAGATCTACTGACCAATTGGTTCTCCTTGTACATCGGGGAAAACTAACTGACACATATCCTTCGTTGTGTTAGTGTTTTGTAAGCGTAACACGTCCCTGTTAAATTTGTAGATACACCATTTTATTCCTTTTATTATAGCTATAAAAATTATTGAAAACTGAAATCCGTTAAATGTGAGTTTGAAATATATTAGACTCCATTGGCCGTCCCGACGCTACATGACCTACATGATACAATGTGTTGCTACGGTGTTAAACCTAACTAAAACAAACCAACCATGTATTGGCGGTTTTGATACGTACATACAACTATTGCTGTCCATCAATAATATAATATAAAATAAATTTATGGACAATATGATAAGGGATAATTTCGGATAGAAAAATAGGTCCACGTTGGCGAACTGTAGACCGGTAATTGTTAAGACTGTCTCCTGTGCGTGCTCAGGCATTACATTATGTCACTTGAACTGAGGTGCGTTCAACAATGCGAGCCCTCGAGAGAGCGCCTGCTTTACGAATTGTAAGGCAATTTAACGACTGAAAGCGCTCGCTGTAGAATCCAAGATGGCGTCAAACAGCACATTTTTGAAAGTTGCGGGTGGGGGACAATTATTTCTGCTGATACATGAGATCTTTCACATTTTTTATCATATATGAATCATTATGATACAATTTGCTGTACCAAATAAATTCTAAATGGCATTGCATGAATATGGTATGTGGAACAAGTAATACGCACGTATGCGTTCCACTTTTCAGGGATAATTCTAAGGGATAAAAATTTAAAATTTTCCAGCCGCCATCTTTGTTATCTTAGGGAAACCCCTCTCGAGCTGACTCTCGAGCTGAATCGCGAGCACTCGATGTCGCACCGAGCGCTCTCATTGTTGAACGCACCTCTGTCACTGAAGTTAGGAAAAGTAACTGTTGTGGGAAATTTGATCATATTCCAGACGTAAACATGTCAACAACTGAAATGTTGCTGTTCGACGTAGTTTAGCGATTGTCAAATTGAAAAAATGTTTTATTTAATACTAACTAGAATACTTGCAAGAATATTGTCTTGTTCTCTTTTTCTACTGCATGTACTGTAACTACAGTAATTGATTAGGTTATAAAACAGTTATTCCATATGTGATTTGGCAACACACAAACAGTTGTCCCTCGGTGTCGGGGATAGTGTATTGAACTGTTGCCTTCGGCATGTGGCCTCGGGAAACAATGCCAACCACTATCCCCTTTACCTCGGGCCAACAGATTGACTGTTACCAAATCACGTATGGAATAACTGCATAATATCATATGTATATGTACTAAACACATTCTATACATGAAATCCTAGGTTTTCCTGGTAAAACCAGCTCAGCTAAGTTTAATGCTTAAACACTTGGTTTTTTTGCCAACCCTGATGATAAAAACTAAAACATTGTTAGATTCTCATTTTATTCCATTTCTCGTGGTTTACATTTGCCAAAGCAGAAAGCCAGAAAAAGTTGAATATTTAGAAACATAGCCTTGAGTACCATCTCCATAAATCTGGACCCACACTTTGTCTCCCTTATTACACTGTATAACGAGTGACTTGAATCCTTGATTACCAGTCGAACCTGCAGAATACTGTGTCATCAAGCTTTTTCCATTCATAACTATCTCCGTTGGAACCACAGTACTCCCGCCTGCCACGATAGTTGACTGGAACACATAAATACCAAACACTGGACAAGTGAACTGGTAGGTTTCATGACTGAATGCTTCGCCTACATTCAAGAAAATACGACCAAATGGTATAAGTTTGTTGTTGGAATCTTGGAAAGGAGATGCTGAAAAAGCTACATGATGAGTTGATGACTCCTGTCCAGCTGTTGTTGATGATTCCGAATCTGAAAATAATAATTGATTGATGGTATAGTCCGACAATATAAACCTGAGCTTGAATTGCCTTATTTTTATTACACGTTTCACTTACATGAAATCGTGAGTGTACTATAATACACGCGGTCAGTATTATGTTTTAGGCAGATAAACATTATATAGCTCGTTTAGGATAACTTGAGACAAAATACAACGATGCTATTTTTATACACAGGTGGATTTAAGTTTAGAATACGTAATTATCGACTATTATCAGAGTGCTCTGGATGTATTAAATTTAGAACGAGAACACACGTTCCACGCATTATGACATGTTTAAGACTTTCATTACACAAATCAGCTGACCTTCCTGTTTTATGTAATACTTGAGTCCCAAATATGTAAACAAACTTAGTCGTTTGTCTCAAATTATCCTAAACGAGCTATAATAAGTAAGATTTATCAAATATCCGATAGCACAGTTAGATAGACTGTGGTGTGTACATATCTTTTTGGGTCGTAAGTTCGAATCAATTGTATTCGATGGGTTATATTAGGAATTGTTTGGTGAATGAAACAAAAAAGTTCACAAATTATCATGATTGAATAACATCTTTTGATAGGAAAACTACATATTCTCTCTCATTTTATGGCGTAATTAAAAAAATCAAAGCGCCAAAGGCACTGGAGTTGTTCGACATTGAAATCATGTTGTGCTTCGGTCATTTAATGTGCTAAAAATAAGAGATAATATGTGGAATAAAATTTCGTTTCTTGAAACATCGACTGCAGAGCTTTCGTTGTTTAAAATGTACAAATTGAATGCGCATGAATATACGACTAAAATGTAACAGAACCACCTGTTTACAAATTACATTCAATAGTGTCACACACGGCGTAAGATCTACAACTTTTGTTAATATTTATTCCATTTAACATATAATGAGTAATTATCAGGTAATGATATTTTTTTAATTTGAAACATAATTTTTTACTTCAAATAATTACCATGTCAGAGCTATGAGAAAAATACTACAAAACTATTTGACCAATAATCTTAATCATCTATTTAATACTATACCCTCAACGAGCATAGTCACAACTTTGATTGAGAAACGCTATTACATACACATAACAAAGAAAATTCATTTAATATACAAGTTATGTTTCCAGTTTCCCTACATTGAGAAGAAAAAAATGAAAATAAAATTCATTAACTCACAGTTATTGATTTCTATTGCGATCTCTGGTACTGTTTATAAATTCAGAACTATATTATTGGTTTAAATAGGGCCATAATTGAGACTGATTAAACGGTTATACCACTTGACAAATGACACAAAAAATAATCAAGAGGAAAAATGTTAACTGCCAACTCTACTTTTTTGGGAGATGAAACAGAGTTTTTTATGATTAAGTAATAATTTGAATCATTGATGCTAAAAGTTAAAATATTACCATTTTTCAACGTTTCTATTGTCTCCTCAGCTTCTTCCAGTTTTCCTTCCACTTCGACTAATCTTGTTTCCATGACACCAATGTCTCTCTTACATTTCCTGTACTTGTTTCTAATCATTTTCTCCAACCTTAACAATTCCTCCTGTATAGAGACATCATCTTCAGGTAACTCTGCCATAACCTTTAACTCTAGCAGAGTAATTACCATTACAAGATTCCACAGTAATTTCATTTTGATAATTCTCAAAGTAAATTGCTTAAATTTTACTTTAAATCTCTTTAACACGGTAGAGTTATTACTTAAGTTTAAGTTTATATTAAGTTGTTGTTATACAAACAGTTAGCATAAAATCTTTTGAGTCATATGCTGGTCTCAGGGCTTGCTGCTTTCATAGTATCTTTATAACGATCGAAACATGAGCGTGAAGTCAGATAATGACAGCATTGCCTTTTCGATTATCATATTAACAAAGATGTCGTTTCCTATATCACTCAAAGTGATTGTTACTTATTAGCATATTTAACGAGAATATGACAAATAGTTCCATGTTATCTCACAATCAGGCTGTTGTCTATTAACATAATAAACAAATGTACTGAAAACAGTTTAATATTAGTTTGCACTTAATGCACCATTATGGAGCGTCTGGACCATCGTAAATTAAGTATCAAACAGTTTCATTTGTTCTGTGTTATCTGATATTATCTATAAACATAATAGACAAAGGTACAGAAAAAACAGTTTAGTTTTAGTCTGCACTTAATGCATCATTATGGAGCGTCCGGACCATCGTAAAATTAAATATCAAACAGTTTCATTTGGTCTCTCAGATCTGCTGTTACTTATTAACATAATAAAAATAAAGACATTTCGTCCCACTAAGAAGCTGCTAACAATTATCAAAAGTTTTGATATCCCCCTACTCTAAATACAGGTGATAGAGATTTAAATTTGTAACATGCTGATAACAGACACATGTTGTTTATAAAAATATAAATAGTTTAAATGCGCTATTTACAACAATAACTAACGATATTTCAATTAAGGATGCGACTTGTTAACCTTTAAAGTTCAATTAAAGACCTCAAGACGAAAATGAAATAGGAATTAAGAAGGAAATCTAGATACTTGTTCATGTTAGAGTATGTAGTTTACATCATATAGCTTATCCATATAAAGATTATTGTTCAGTTTGTTGATTAGAGTTATGAATACATTTTCATCGCTATCATATAATATAAAACTTTACATTGTCCATTGTATTAACCTTTACACAAGATTGTCAATTGTCAAAAATAATTATTATGGTATCAAAAACAAACAACGGCAAAGTATAAATGTATTTCACATATGATCAACCAAAACTCTTTCCGTTTAAATGGGTATAGAAACATTATGTTAATGAATGTTTCCTATTACATCCCGTATTGTTCCCTTCCATTACTGTGGATGACATTTTCGTCCTATACAATGTATTACCATCCTAAGTTTTTAAACTAAAGCTAACAATCAGATTAGAAAACCTATCTATAAAGTTTTATTTAAGGAAAGGGAAGTGTAATTAAATAATGTTTTTTTTAAATTTAGTTAACCAAAGTAAGTTCTATAATCATATTGACAATCGTTAACATAATGTATTTATTTTTAAAATGTCATGGTTACAACGTTGGCATGTTTTAGAAAAAAAACCAATTTGACTCCTTATGAATACTGTCTTGCCATACGTATTGATGATCTGAACTTTGTTTCTGAGATAGTAGACAAAACACTGAACTTACACTTACATTATAAAACATTTTATGTTTTAAGTAATGGAATCAACAAATCCCAATGTTTAACATGATAATATCTTGAACATATGAAAGATCAGCTGATCATTTACTACACTGGAACAAATATACACCAAAGCTTTGAATTGCCTAGTAATTAAATTAAAATTCAATCAAAGCATTCGCTTACTTACTAATCAAAGCTAACGTGTGATGCATGGATACAATTGATTTTGTTGATGTAATCATTCACTATTTAGATCCATAAAACAACAAAAAAGTGATTCTGCATAATGTGTCTGATAATAATCAATTTGTATCCAATACCTGCTTCTCACTGTTATGGATATCAAAATTTTAAAAGAATGTTCACATATTCATGTCATGAATGTACCAATTGATCGAAGAATGCTTGTATAAGTGATAATTTTAATGTACTAGAAATAATAATATTACACGGTATTTTTCAAACAAAAGCCATTGAATGATTTGTAATGGATTTATTATTTACAATGTGATCCTATTTATCTGTCAATGACTCCGGTCAGATATCAACTTCAACCCAAACTGTCATGGTTGGTTAAGCTAGCTGGCCCAAATATCATAGTATTTATATACATTTGTTGTCGCTTAGTCACCAGCCAATCTTGTGAAAGAATCAGACGCTCATTTAAGGAATGTAACAAATAACAAAGTTTCCATTAAATTTAATTAATCTCTTTTTTGTTATAGAATCTTGAGAAAACATTTTTAACTTTTAGATCTGCTAGAAGATAAGTAATTTGTTACAACTCTAACAATATATAATTTGTGTTTCAGACTCTCTTAAGTATTTATCATTTGTTAAAAGTTCTTTTCTTTACCATTTTCTCATTAGTAAAATTGTGACAAGTTTTGAGAAGAATTTTAAGGCTTATGTGTGAAAGTTGTATGGCGTTCAAAGTTAAATATCTCTTACTTGTGGTCAACCTATTATTTGTTTTGATTAAATAGCTCTGCGTATGACATTGGTTATTTACGTCATAGTGTTTTAAATTCAGGAAAAAAGTAGAACACATACTAGTACAAGATACATAGTTCTTTTGCGAGTCAGAATATAATATAACCAAGTAACATAAGTTATGATAACATATTATATGGATGTGAACATAACGTAATCGTTACTCTAGTTTGTTTCAAAGCCTAAATCAAAATTTATTCAGAATATCTTCACTTATATTTACATGTAGATATTGAACTACGTTAAAGAGATTATCAAAAGTACAGCCGTTAGATATGTACTGTTAGCATCTGTGATTTGATTAGATATGTGAGCCTAATATCATCACATTGTCAATTATGTCTTATTTTATTATTGTCATTAATCTATTTCTGTTTTAATCATATAACGTAACCAGTTTTAGGAATTCCCTAGACGTATTTGTATCATTTTAACGTTGTTCTATACAATCCTGATAACTTTAACCAAATATAAACATATCCGTACGAATAGTCATTGGAGTACTTTAATAAGTATTTTCTTCGTTCATGGTGACATGGGAATTGAAATCATGACGTGTGTGATATTTATAGAGCATATAACATACCATGTACTCCGAGATCAGATATTTATAACAGGCTAAAAATATTTTGCCCTATAAAATTTCTTGACCAAAATCCTTTTTAGGATAAACCGTTTCACATTTATACATAAAATAGTGATATGAGCATATTCTAAAATCAGCATTAATTAGTATATCAACTTAAAATTCATACTTTGTGAAATGAATAAGCTTTTATTATTACATAAGTTATACATAATCAGTTTTTATATTCTTCTAAATCTGCAAATTTTCAAGAAGTTTAAGGCACTCTTTAAGATAAATATCATGTTAATTGTCTAAATAACACGCATCTTAGCATCTTTGAATCCAATGGGTAATTAAAAAGCATAACATTATTATAAAGACATTAGTCATTATGTATTATAGAAAAACTAGCAGTGTTTTCTTTTTTGTTGCACACATGTTTACTATTCCACTAAATTGTCTACAGTTTTATTATACTCTACAAGGCGCGATATAGCCTTTCTTTGTTGATGCTACGTAAAACCCATACAAACAAACAAAACAAACTGTACTTTACAATTATGGTACTTTTTACTTGTTGTCAATAACTAGTATACCAAAACAGATGACAAACTCCCATCAATTATTTAAATACTTAACACAAGTGTTCTCTCATTATCTGCTTCTAGAATCCAATCATTGAATCAGGATAGTTATTTTCGACTCAAAGCAGAATAAAACAGACATATGTCAAGGGGTATTGGTTTTCAATCTGTAAAACTATATATAATTTACAATACGCCAGAATGTAAGAACATGTAGTTTGATTTAAACCATAAATAGTAATTAACACGTCGCGGCATGTCTGATGAGTAATTATAAAGCCACCAGTTAAAATCCAAGAGTTTAATGAAATATACCATTCTATAAATTACCTTCAACACAGAAATTAATAAATCTTTCCATTTTTGACGATCGAATCAGTAATTAAAATTATGAAAACGGAAAGTATAAATATAGTCCATGTTAATCAAGACAGTGCAAAATGACATTCGCTATTTGCAAGAACGTTTAGGTTTTGATCATTGTGATATTTCTATTGTTTTGGTATGATTAAACTCTCAGTTATAAACTGCAATTTATACATCAGTTCAACAAATGAAATAAGTTACATTCTAAATAATCAATAATTTCTTCAATCTTTGGTGCTTCTCAATGAAATAATATATGCATATGGGTATATACGTGAACAATCTGTATAATAACATGATAATCTAATTCCAACCATTAACGCATACACAAATTTGTTTCTAGACATACAACACTGTGTAGAATAAAATGATAATTTTATGGCATGAGTATACTAAGTAATCTTACTCTGAAAGATGCTCAATGTTCAGATGAACTCAAACTTATCATAAGTAAAAGTAAGAACTTCTGGATTATTAAAAGAGTATGTTTATACATTTCATAAATACTTTAAATATTGTTCCTTAATGTATTTAAAACGACAAGGCTTCGTTTAATCTAATATTGTCAGAGGTGCACTGCATGTGGAAACAAGCATGTTTACTGTTATTGATATTATTTTTAAAATTTGCGAGGAAATAATAATACTGTTTTGTTAGAGTGAAGTGTAATAAATATTCATATAACATAAGTTAACGTAATTAGTTGCCAGTGTTTCCATAGAAATTGTAAAAGTTTTCATAACTAGAAAGGTCGATCTTTTCTGCAATATGTGTAAAAGCAATTTACCATCAATGTTATGGATATTTTAGATGATTAAACTAGTAAATGGTAATTAAAACAAGTCTCAAAAACAGAAAAAAATATTCAATGAATTTAATTTCCCATAGTTATGTAAGAAGCTTAGGAAATTACCTCATATTATTTCCTAATGCTATAGTAAATACAATTTCGTTCTCCACTCTACTACATACAGTTTGAAAGAAAGTAAATTTATTTCGAAAGACGCTGATCGAAGAAAGTCAATTAGAAAGAATAATGGAGAAAAAGATTGTTATTTGTTGTACATACACAAATAAAGCATTATAATTGAACTATAGGATAGGCATCTTGAGTCAATGGAAGGTCAAGTGACTAATGATAATTGAAAAATATACGATTACATCATTACCTCAAATATCCATGTGTTATAATAATATGTATATCTGATAGTTTCATGATATATATTTTCAGGAACTATTGCAAAAAACTTCAAGTACCTGTATTTTAATTTTTGTTGTTTTTTGTGTGCGATATTTAAGATTTTACAGCTCAGTGATATAACTTCTGGATCAACCGCCGTATAATATAAAAATGGGATAATACTGTTCTCAATATCATTTTGTCATATGTAACGTGACTCTTATTTCAACCATTATGGTTCACTTTGCTCTCAATTACAATTATCAAGTAAGCTGAACTGTATTTGTAACAAGATATACATTATACTATAATTTGGTATGGCTTCAACATGAAATTTCTAAAATCATCAAGGCAAGTAAACTTATGACATACTTAGAACATAAATATACACTCTTACATAAGTCTATTCAAAGTCATGTGTTAAGAAGCCAATTTATATGAGTTAATGTTTTATATCAGATTATCATGTCATTACATATACTGCTTACGTATTAACCCGCATGAACAATTCCAGAAAACATGTTACATTCCAGTAAACAGCAACAATAAATGATGTTATTCATGATTGTTCTGTATAAAAGTTCTTTGATTTGTTGCACTGGTGTTTAGATATACAGTTGTACCTATAGTTGAGTCAAACTTAATCAATTGAAATATAATAATAGCCATATCTTCTATACCATCTATTTGTAAATAGTTTTCATAAAGTAAACATGGTCAAATTCAACGTGTTAGACTTCTTTATTACCCATTAGAAAGTAGTATCATACTAAAATTTCTACTGTAATTGAAGTTTTCTAAAGTTTGACCCAACATTGGTCCCGCAAGTCTACTCTCACGGTGGCAATACCACGTGACTATGACATCACAAATGTTACGGTTTCGAGAAAAAAATAAACAATCCGCCTCAACTCAGAGCTGTAAGCGATTTCATCCTTGTCGAGTTCTATAATACGTTCGCAAGGCTCGGCAGAGAAGTGTATACGTTTGTTGTGCGTCACGTCTCCAGCGTCAATTTCTTTCTTTATGAACACCCAGAAAAAATATCAATATTATTCTTATTTAAGAAAAGGCATTGACTTGTCACTATAAATTGCTGACTTGAGCAATGATATGTAAGTTAAAATAATTTTTTTCAAACCCAATTGCACTTGTATTTTGTAAGTGTATAAGCTTAATTTCCAGCTCTTTGTAAGTATTTTGTAATTGTCTATTTGACGGAAGAGTGATAAGTTTGTTAGTTGGTAAAGTGAACCCTGTCTGTACAGTAGATGGAAAACCAATATCATTCATTATATATATTTGCCTTTTCCAATAGACCGTCATTGGTTGACCACTGGGTATGTCAGGGCAGGGATTTTATATATCAGGGTTTTGTAACGCCATAGATTTTCATTAAATTTCACTGTCTTCACTAATATTTCGGCCCATACGGAAAACAAGTATAACAAGTTTAAATAAAGTTATTCACATACAATTTTGTATCAATACTATTCAAATTAAGGTTAGGAAAAATGAGTTTCTTGGTGATTTTGAGGTAAATTACGCTCACAGACTGTTTTACAAAATAATGCATTTTCCCGCCGATTTGCCATTATTAGCCTTATTTTACATCACCTTATTTCATATTTTCGGTCTTAATTGCAACAAATTTTTGTCAAAAAACTTTAGAAAGATTCACAAGTTACATAAAAGACTTGTACAAAAACATAAATCAAGTTTTAACCTCTGGAACAGTTTGTACAGCCTGCCTCAGTCAGTTATAGACAGTGACGATCGAGAAAATTAAAAAAAAACACTTCGGTACAAATCCCTGTTATATAGAATCCCTAGTCAGGGTTATAATAATTTTGAACAAAGCTTTCTTGCTTTATTGTAGAACGTTCCTGTAAGCTTGACATAACATCATAAAAATTACACGAAACATCAGATCTATTATAGTGCGTACAAAAAAACAAAACACTGTTTATAATAACAATAGAATAAACTAATCCACTACGAGGGACGCTCAGGATGACAATAACATAAACATGTGATATGTTTTACGAGTGTCTTAGTTGTTAGTGTAATGGAAAAGATGTTTACCAACACAAGCACGATTTACCAACAAATGGTGGTATCCATCATGCTAATTTTGTTACAATGAATTACACACATTTTATTTTCATTACTGCCTACCCCAGAAATGGATTGTCTCATTTCTAATGTTAACCAAAACACGTTTTTGTACGCACTATAATTTGACTGAAAGTCAAGTCAAGTATTGTTTGGGTGAAGAGTTTTCTATAATTTATCATTCCTCTTGATATCTTAACAAACAAGAAAGATATCTGATAAAATGTTTTATTATCGTTATATGGAATTTCAATGATGAAACCGATGATTCCAACTTATAAGATCTACTTACCAATTGGTTCTCCTTGTACATCGGGGAAAACTAACTGACAAATATCCTTCGTTGTGATAGTGTTTTGTAAGCGTAACACTTCCCTGTTAAATTTGTAGATACACCATTTTATTCCTTTTATTATAGCTATCAAAATTATTGAAAACTGAAATCCGTTAAATGTGAGTTTGAAATATATTAGACTACATTGGCCGTCCCGACGCTACATGACCTACATGATACAATGTGTGCTTTGCGAATTGTAAGGCAATTGAACGACTGCAAGCGCTCGCTGTAGAATCCAAGATGGCGTCAAACAGCACTTTATTGAAAACAGCGGGTGGGGGACAATTATTTCTGCTGATACATGAGATCTTTCACATTTTTTATCATATACCAATCATTATGATACAATTTACTGTACCAAATAAATTCTATTGTTTGCATTGTGTGAATATGTTATATGGGACAAGTAATACACACGGTTGCGTCCAACTTTTCAGGGATAATTCTTTGGGATAAAAATTTAAATTTTTCCAGCCGCCATCTTAGTTTTCTAAGCGAAACCCCTCTCGAGCTGATTCGCGAGCGCGAGCGAGAGCGCTCGATGTCGCCCCGAGCGCTCGCATTGTTGAACGCACATCTGTTACTAAAGTTAGGTAAAGTAAAAGTAACTGTTGTGGGGAATTTGATCACATCCCAGACGTAAACATGTCAACAACTAAAATGTTGACAGTGTGATGTATATTAACGATTGCTAAATTGAGAAGATTAAATTATTTAAAACTGACTAAAATACTTGCAAACATATTGTCTTGTTCTTTTTTTCTACTGCAAGTGATTAGGTTATAAAACAGTTATTCCATATGTGATTTGGCAACACACAAACAGTTGTCCCTCGGTATCGGGAATAGTGTATTGAACTATTGCTTTCGGTATGTGGCCTCGGGAAACAATTCCAACCACTATCCCCTTTACCTCACGCCAACAGCTTGACTGTTGCCAAATCACGTATGGAATAACTGCATAATATCATATGTATATGTACTAAACACATTCTATACATGAAATCCTAGGTTTTTCTGGTAAAACCAGCTGAGCTAAGTTTAATGGTTAAACATTTGTTTTTTTGCCAACCCTGATGATAAAAACTAAAACATTGTTAGATTCTCATTTTATTCCATTTCTCGTGGTTTACATTTGCCAAAGCAGAAAGCCAGAAAAAGTTGAATATTTAGAAACATAGCCTTGAGTACCATCTCCATAAATCTGGACCCACACTTTGTCTCCCTTATTACATTGTATAACGAGTGACTTGAATCCTTGATTACCAGTCGAACCTGCAGAATACTGTGTCATCAAGCTTTTTCCATTAATAAATATCTCCGTTGGAACCACAGTACTCCCGCCTGCCACGATAGTAGACTGGAACACATAAATACCAAACACCGGGCAAGTGAACTGGTAGGTTTCATGACTGAATGCTTCGCCTACATTCAAGAAAATACGACCAAATGGTATAAGTTTACTGTTAGAATCTTGGAAAGGAGACGCTGTAAAGCTACACGATAAGTTGATGACTCCTGTCCAGCTGTTGTTGATGATTCCGATTCTGAAAATAATAATTGATTGATGGTATAGTCCGACAATATAAACCTGAGCTTGAATTGCCTTATTTTTATTACATTTTTCACTTACATGAAATCGTGAGTACACTATTATACACGCGGTCAGTATTATGATTTAGGTAGATACACATTAAAATAAGTAAGATTTATCAAATACCCGATAGCACAGTTAGATAGACTGTAGTGTACATATCCTTTTGGGTCGTAAGTTCGATTCTAACATAGGCACGTGCGTTTTCACTCTTTATTTAATGTGACGTCATCTATGCTTTATTATTCAACAAAATATAGCTCGTGACGGCTGTTGAAATTTTACTCCCCACGTTAATGCGCAAAGCCAAAAATGGCGCCCGAGTTTATAAGGGTTGACTTTTACAATTTGGTTTCTATTCTATAATTAAGATTTTAATATTTCTTGTTCGGAATAAGAAACACCTATCCGTGAGAATTGTGTAAATAAATGCTATTTTCGGCCTTTGCACTGGGGTGGATTTCAACAGCATGACGTTTAGAACTGACAGTTAAAAATAGTTCTATAAATATATCTTTTCTACGGATGTATTTTACGATGTTAGAATCGAAATAACTTACAGTTGTCTATATTTTGTTGTCTAATAAAATATAGGCACTCGTTTGATGCGCTTATTAAATCACTCGTGCTAAAGCACTCGTGATTTAATCATACGCGCATCACAACTCGTGCCTATATTTTATTAGACAACAAAATATAGACAACTGTAAGTTATAGTAAATAAATATTAACCTGACGTTGGTACCCTCATTGTAATAATTTCACGCTTCATTGTCTGTCTATTTATACCTTCGGTAGATTCCGCGTATCATTCATACGAAGAGGCACGTGTTAACTGATCATGTACTTCATATAAGTATGTAATTGTTTGTAAGTTATAAGGAATGACTCTATAGCGCCGATGATACCGAGATGGACTGTGAACTACTGTAGATAAGTAGGTGTTGGTTCGAGCCTAATCATGCGCAATTCTTTTTCATTTTTTAATATTTGTACAAACAAAATATTGTTAAAATTATCCAAAAAATGTGTTATTTCATACACTCTTTTATTTTTTGTATTTTTATTCATCTATAATTTAAGTTTTATTATTTTGTAATTAGATCTAATCCCATTTGATTTATTACATTAATTGCACGACAAAATACAGAAATACAATAAATATCAATTATCATCTTCGCTGCAATCAGATGAGTCGTGTCGCCAGCTCATATTTTAAATAAAACACAATGCACGAGAAAATAGTCGGATATATATATATATATGTATACTTTAAACGGTACGATGTATTGCTCTTTACTCACTTCAATTTTTAACTCGCGACTCGTTCAACTGTATCAGAAATAACGGAGATTATCGAGTCAGTCCGACATTTATCGATGGGAGGCCGATTATTGATTTATACCGCGTCATCTCGATTTAATTTTATTCTGCATAAAGGTTAACGTCAGGTTAATATTTATTTACTATATTTCTTAAATCAATTGTATTTGGATGGGTTATTTTATGATTTTTTTGGTGAATGAAATTAAAAAGTTTAAAAAATTATCATGACTGAATAACATCTTTTGATAGGAAAACTGCGTTTTCTCTCATTTTATAACATAATTAAAAAATCAAAACGCCAATGGTACTGGAGTTGTTCGACATTGAAATCATGTTGTGCTTCGGTCATTTAATGTGCTAAAAATGTGAGAAAATATGTGGAATAAAATTTCGTTTCTTGAAACATAGACTGCAGAGCTTTCGTTGTTTAAAATGTACAAATAGAATGCGCATAAAATTAATGGTACATGTATATACGACTAAAATGTAACAGAACCACCTGTTTACATTCAGTAGTGTCACACACGGCGTAAGATCTACAACTTTTGTTTATATTTATTCCATTTAACACTTAACATATAATGAGTTATTATCAGGTAAAGATATTTTTTTAATTTGCAAAATAATTTTTTACTTCAATTAATTACCATGTCAGAGCTATGAGAAAAATACTACAAAACTATTTGACCAATAATCTTAATCATCTATTTAATACTATACTCTCAACAAGCATAGTCACAACTTAGATTGAGAAACCCTATTACATACTCATAACAAAGAAAATACATTTAATATACAAGTATTGTTTCCAGTTTCCCTACAATGAGAAGAATAAAATGAAAATAAAATTCATTAACTCACAGTTATTGATTTCTATTGCGATCTCTGGTACTGTTTATAAATTCAGAACTATATTATTGGTTTAAATAGGGCCCTAATTGAGACTGATTAAACGGTTATACCACTTAACAAATGACACAAAAAATAATCAAAGAGAAAAAATGTTAATTGCCAACTCTACTTTTTTGGGAAATGAAACAGAGTTTTTTATGAATAAGTAATAATTTAATTCATTGATGCCAAAAGTTGAAATATTACCATTTTTCAACGTTTCTATTGTCTCCTCAGCTTCCTCTAGTTTTCCTTCCACTTCGACTAATCTTGTTTCCATGACACCAATGTCTCTCTTACATTTCCTGTACTTGTTTCTAATCATTTTCTCCAACCTTAACAATTCCTCCTGTATAGAGACATCATCTTCAGGTAACTCTGCCATAACCTTTAACTCTAGCAGAGTAATTACCATTACAAGATTCCACAGTAATTTCATTTTGATAATTCTCAAAGTAAATTGCTTAAATTTTACTTCAAATCTCTTTAACTCGGTAGAGTTATTAATTAAGTTTAAGTTTATATTAAGTTGTTGTATATATATACAGTTAGCATAAAATCTTTTGAGTCATATGATGGTCTCAGGGCTTGCTACTTTTTTAGTATCTTTATAACGATCGAAACATGAGCGTGGAGTCAGACAATGACAGCATTGCCTTTCCGATTATCATATTAACAAAGATGTGGTTTCCTATATCACTCAAAGTGATTGTTACTTATTAGCATATTTAACGAGAATATGACAAATAGTTCCATGTTATCTCACAATCAGACTGTTGTCTATTAACATAATAAACAAAGGTACAGAAAACAGTTTAATATTAGTTTGCACTTAATGCACTATTATGGAGCGTCCGGACCATCGTAAAATTAAGTATCAAATAGTTTCATTTGTTCTGTGTTATCTGATATTATCTATTAACATAATAGACAAAGGTACAGAAAACAGTTTAGTTTTAGTCTGCACTCAATGCATCATTATGGAGCGTCCGGACCCTCATAAAATTAAATATCAAACACTTTCATTTTATCTCTCAAATCTGCGGTTACCTATTAATTAACATAATAAACAAAAGGACATTCCGTCCCACTAACAAGCTGCTAACAAGTATCAAAAGTTTTGATATCCCCTACTCAAAATACAGGTGATAGAGATTTAAATTGTAAAAGCTGATAACAGACACATGTTGTTTGTAGTGTAATGTATTTTTATTATTGTGTACCCAAATGAAAGGCTAGATCAGAGAGTAGCCCATGGTGAGATATAAATAATATTTATATAGAAGCTTTATAAACTTTGTATATATTCAACAAAATTTTAATGACAATAGCTATAAAGCTATTGTGAGACAAACATGGTATCCACTTACTTATATTTATCAGATTGGTTACTCGTTCTTCCTCGCATTACCCTTGTAATGCGAATCAACGGAGTTACTAGTTCTATATCTTATCACATTTGGTATGAAGAGACCGGGAACCAAACCAGCTATCTCTCGCACCTGAAGCGGACGCTATACCACTAGGCTATCAGACAGCATGGCTGGTGGGATTTATTCTCCCTTCTCTGTACTATGACAATATATAGCCATGTAAGAGTTCAAGGATAAATAACTTCATTTTGATAGAGATATAAATTTGTATGAAAATTGTATCTGACAGAACAAAAAATAAATATGTAAGAAACTGAATACTTGTCAATTTTAGAACAAGATCTTTTCATTTCATCTTCTGATCTCAAAAATCCATTTGATCCCAAGCCAACATTGGAATATATGTGTTCGGATCTCAAAAAGTGAATTAAAATGCAATCTTACGACAGAGTCTATAAATATTCTTTTTTTCCTTTACTTTACTGTACACTGGAATATCTAATACATTTGTAAAAAACCTATCTATTTTTTTTTACAAATGTTCAATTTTTGCACGTGTAAATTATGCAACATGCAACAAATTATATCTGAGTATCATTTATTTTCAAAATGTTTAATGAACTATGGAGAAGGAACAAATAATGTTATTTTTTTACTTTCATCTTTTATAACTTAAATAATTTTACAATATAATGAATACTACAAGACATCTAAAATAATCAAATTAGCAACAGTTTTACACGTAGCAAGTAAACTAGCACATTATAACATTATATATTACTTCATGTACAATAAATGTTTCCTTCATAACTGTATTTATTTCAATATTGTCTGATATTACTTCGAATCTTTTATGAATTAATATTAATACCTCAATGCACTCCAAAATGTATTTAAGCATCAACCAAAAATACTAATTCAAACATATATACATATTTATCTAAAAAAACGGTATTTACATATGCCTTTTGCAATTTACAAGCTAATTATGGTATACGCTTTACTCTATCTTTCCGATTGTTTGACGTGAGCATATTCATACGTCTAATAACAATTATAGGTCTTTGTGATGATAGAAAACGATGTTTTAGTATGATACCGTTTACACTGAGCAATAGTTTGACGAAGATATTATCTAATCCTTCTATCCTTTACTATAATACGTATTATATTGCAAGTCTTTTAATGCTAAAAGTGGTATTCATTACCCGCATTCTAAGCTTCACATGAACAGAATTATCATAACAAAACAATGAAGATGACAAAACAAAACTGCAATCATCAAAAGTGATGTAGAAAATGAAACTAATGAAACAACTGTATGATTAATAATTAATGTTAGAAATTACCTTAACATCATCAGCAAATATTGTCGCCTAATTAAGTAAAGTGTTAATTTGATTTCTCGGTGTCTGTATGAGTTAAAGAAACGGAACGCTGTGTTTTTTCTCTTTCATCAGTTGTGTACAACCGAAAACGCAGCACGTTTTGGTTTTAGAAAGTGAACTACTTTTGAAATATTCTGATTGAAAGGCGTAATATTACATTGTTAAAAACTGACATTAGTAATAACTCACAACAGAAGCGCTTAAAAAATGAGGATTACACATTCTTGCAAGAATAGACAGTTTTCCATTTCCATGTACATGTATACATATTATTTTATAATACCGCACTTTTGTTTAAAGTTATCCCATTTTATCAATAGTATTAATTGTGCAGTTTAAAGAACTCGACAACTAGTAAATGCAATCTGTCGTGCAATTACTATAATGTAGTATAAAAGAAATTTACAACAAAACATATATAAACTTAACGAATACAAAATTAAAAAACAGGTGTAACATATTCTAACCATGACATAGCGTTTGTAAACAAATGTTTCTATTAACTGTTTTATATTCAATTAAATCTTATTCAGTTTATATCGAAAAAAATGTGTTTTTTTTTCGAAAAGGTTGTAAGAAAAAATATAACAATGTATACGAAAAGGCTATGACGTTAGTAACATCAACATCACTGGTTGTATTCAATTTGAAAACCTTATTGTGAAATTAAATGATTTACTTATGACAAAGGAAATAAGAACTTGGATCTAAATATAACTTCGTCACTTCACCAAATTTTACTTTAGGATAGAAATAAACGGAAATTTAAAGGAATGTGTGTTGTAACTTAAAATACATGTATATAACTTACCTGTAAGAGATAAGAAATAAGTATGGAAACATCTACAAGTATAAGTGTAATAAAAATATTGGTGTTTGAAAACAATGTGAATTTGAAAGTGTTACAATGAAATTTATACATATATATTTAAACCAAAGTTTTATTTCTTCACTTTGTAGAACAAAAATGGCTTGCGTAGACCACAAAAGTCATTATACTCTGATCAACAGTTACGATTACAAACAATAATATTAATCATTGGTTGAAGTTAAACATGTGCTAATGCGATGTTATACAATGCCTAAAATACCTATTTCATAAAGTACATTGTAATTAATGACAAATTTACTACTTTCTAGATTGTAAATTAAATGAAGAATAATAAATGCAATCGGCAAAAGATAATGACTGAAATACTGGTATTAAAAATGTTTCTGAATGACATTTAAACTCCGTTTTGTTGTCCGTATTGTGATACAGTAAACTCTTATATATTTTAACATAGATATGAACCAATACCTAATGAACTAATACCCTTTTGAAACACATCAAATCCTATTTATGTATGTTCCTGTTGTTACAAAGCGTACCTCTTTCACTTGCCCTATATTATATACATGTATTTCAACTCAATATGCTCTATTGAAAATGACAAAACAATATCTTACTTTGTCCAGTTATGTAGCTGCACGCAATCTACAGTCAGGAATTCAAGTCAAGTATCTTTGACGTATCATTATGTGATCAATTTTTATTGTGTCTAAAATGATAGTGATTTTAGTTGTTCGCTTGTCGAACAACTATATACGCCATTTGAGAAATCGGTGTAGCAACCTTACTACGGATTCTACCTTTTTTAGGTACACGACGAGGCTCAACTCTTCAAATCTATGATATACAGAGTTTTCAGTAATTGTTCGAAGAACAACTATATACGTCAATTTTGAGAAATCAGTATAGCAAGCTTACTACAAAATCTACTTTTTGAGGTACATGAAGGAACTCAAATCTTCAAGCATGTGTATGACTGAGAAAGGTTTAAATAATTAAATTGTAATAATTACATTTAACCAAACACTGAAAATATATACGACAGTGAAGATTCCCTGTGGTGAACCCCAGTTTGAAAGGGCGTGACGCATTAATCTCTCATTCTATACGTAGACGATAAAACATATCTTGGCTCAGACGCTTAACTCATATCGCACAACAACAACGCGCAGGAAGTAGTGCGGCGTATACATGAATATAAAACCGTTGTATTTTTTTTTCTTTTTTTTAAAAGATAAAATCATGATGATTAAAATGTAAAAAGTGCTGGCTTATAACTACATAACGAATTAAAAAAAATATTAATATTATAGAAATTAATTGTATCTCTATGATCCGTCTGTAGACCTTGTTTTTCAGTATACATGTTTCATATGCTTTCATTGTATTAATCAACATGTTTATATTTCATCATTATTCATCTGTTTTTTGCCGACGTAACGTCAATTCGCGCTACCGCGCTTTTTTGTAATAGTTGACGTTACGTCATTTCCTGATGAAGCCGAAAGGCGAAACGTCGTCATAAATAAAACGAGTTTAAAAATTCTTCGTGTTTGGAGATTTTTTCATATTTGGCTTATAACTACAGGAATACTTATCCATATATACATATTAGTAACATATACAATTAATTTGTATGAACATTCAATTGTATTTCCCTGTACTCCTCTATGGTTATTATACCCGTGCAATTATAGGAGTATGCATTGTAATCAATTTCTAAATTAGATTTACCTGAACATTGGGATATCGGTATTTTTGATAATCGAATTAAAATTGGATTTTCATGTATAGTTTACAAGTACAAATGGCATCATTTTGAAGATACATTTCATACAACGAAAGCTCTGCAGTCTATGTTTCAAGAAACGAAATCTTATTCTACATATTTTGTCAGATTTTGAGCACATTAACGAACATAGTCGAACAACTCCAGTGCCTTTAGCGCTTTGATTTATTAAAGTCATTACATGCTGCTGACAATGTTGTTTCCAGTTTGTTAAGAAATGCTCTTTGCAGTAAACAAGTGCGTGATGTAAAACAAAACCAATTAGAGTCAATAAAATTCTTGTTTATTTCCACAATCAAGTTTGAGAAAAGTTTCACACGTTCACAGTCTACCCTCTCCTAAAGGTCTATGTGCAACCGTTATTACTTTTTTCTAAATTAAAGGTAATGGTTCAACGGATATAACATTCGTTAAGTTTAAACACTATTTAATCAACTAAGTGATTTCAATAAGGAGTTTATTTGCTTTAATCAGGATTTGTTCACTTCATTAATTACTGATAGCTTAAGCTAAGTTCAGTTTTATTTCTTGGTTTCGTTTACAACTGATGAAATCAATTTAAAACTAGTATTGTCAAATTTTACTGACTGCGACACAATATTTTATCAATTTATTGTTTTGTTCATTGATTAGAATTGGAATTATTCGGAAAATCTTCAAATTTTACAATGATGTATTTTTAAACATGTCAATTAATTTTTTGTTTGTACATTTTGTTTCTTTTCCCATTTGCTGAAAATATATCTTAAATTTAATAAAGAATTAAATAATAGCTTGGGATGCACATAGCGCGTAACACGGGAGTAATTGTTATAGAATAAAGATATGGTTATGGCTGCAATGAAAGACGTGCTATTGAATGATTTGAATATCCGCTTATCATCTTCGGCAATTTTACAAGATACATGTAACACAAATAAAGCTTAAGCCATGTATCGTTGTTAGTAATCATTATGACAACCTTAAGTATATTACCTTAAACTTTTTACATAGGTATGTAAGTCACTTAGATAATGTCTTAGCACATAGCATTTTCCCCTCGTCCAATCAGCTGTCGAGGATTGTTGATAGTAGACATGTACTATATTGTATAGTAAAGAAGCGTGTTGAACTTGGGGAAAATGCTGTGCTAAGCCAGTTAGATTATGTTTTCATTTTACTATAAGGTTCAGTGCCACTCTAGAATTGAATACATGTTTAAACAATCAAAGCCAAATTATTTAAAAAAACGGAAGGTGTTATGTATTGTAAATTAAAATAATTGTAGTAAAATTAACAATGTATTATATAGGACGGATAGGAAGACAATAAAGTCATTGGAATACTTTCATTGACCAGTTTGCTAAGAACTTAACTTGATACATTTATGTGACAGATTAAAAGTTAACAAATAGTTTAAGTAATTTTATATTGGTTGATTTCTCCAAAATTGACGTAAACACAGTTAGTATAATAATAAAAATTGATATTTAATCCTGAATACTTTTGCGAATCTGCAGACCTTTCAAATATTCAACAATCGTTTAGATAATTTTTCTTACATGGGATTTTTTGCTAATCGTAGATTGTGATTTTTGCATAGAAATTTATGACTATTTTTCAACTATATTGTTTGGAAACACAATATAATGTCTAAATTTGTAGTAATTAGGTATCTAGAAGTGGGATAATGCTCACTTAGTAGAAAATTAATATTATTTTTGTAATATTTCCAGAATTGCGAACGTATTTTGGTATTTTGGACTTGGTCGCATATGCTTAGTGTTCGAGGTAACACCAGACGTAAATGGTAGACTTATTTTAGGCCACTGCTGGTCTGTGACAATTTTTTCATCTTCTATAAAACAAATGAAAATGATTGAATAAGTTTAATTGACGTCGTTTTGATATGTAGCGTATTTTTCTGATGCATAGTGCAGCCAATAAACACCTAGACATGCACTATGCTTACAATGTTTTTATTCATTAATCTACGTTCTACAGACAGCACTAACATAAATATGTTATTCTGTTTTTATAACAAGAACATGTTTGTGTCCAAAGGCAGCATTGTTTGTTTTCGATTGCCTCATAATGATTTTCTGTAGGTTGCTATATTTGAACATCTACCAGAAAACATTGATCGGCTCTTATCAACTTAACGTTTCTAGGCTTAAAATCAAATTAAAATCGTGACTGAAAATACTTTAAATTTGTAGAAGGAAATTAAGAAGATTTTTATTCTTTTCCCTTTATAGCTGCAGTGGAATTGTATTTACCTTAACTGCTGGACAGTTTTGTGTTTTATACAAATAGAATGCTTTGAGGGATGTTTTTTCAATTGGCAAAACTGTGTTTAATCAAAGTTTATGACTTAACCTTATGTATCGTTCACTACTAAAAGTCATGTGACCCGATGTTTCATCAATGTGTATTACCGTTAAGTTCCGCTATTAAGACCTTTTTGATAACATTAAAATACTTATACTTGAATTTGAAGTACATCACTAAATATAAAACATAAAACAGAGACTGGTCTCATTCTAAATGCGTAGAATCACATTCAAATTGTACAGTTCATTAAGGAAAAAAATAGTGAAGAGATAAAAATCTAAAATCTAACCATCTAAATTAAGAACATTGCTATCTATAAATTATCATGATACATGCGCATAACATCTGTATTTCAGCACGGCATCTTTAAAAACTAATTCTTATCATTTAAAGAACTAATGTAATATTTGAAAACTTTGTTCATGTTATACACGATATATTAAATGTATGCCTCTATATCACAGAATGTGTTTGGTATTCAAATGTCCCTATGGCTATAACTAGATTGTCATTAATTCCAGCTTGTTTCAGTGCAATTGTGTATTACCTTTCTTAAAACTGGTGCACGCAAATTATTTGAGTTTAAACAACGTTTTAACAACTGCATGTTTCCCATTAACTGTTTCATTTATAGTAATTAGAATGCGCAGTTCCTCTTAAATGATAGACAAAAAATCCATGTCATATTAAGACTCACTTCGTCAACTCTTTCACAACAGATGAAATCAATTTATTTCTAGTAATTTAGCTTTGACAAATTTTGTCGAGTGTGACAAAAATTGACAAAAAGCTATGTTAAAATCTGTTAGATGTTAGATGTGATGCGAATCTATCAATGCATGATTCTCATTCATAATGACAAAGACATAGACACTCTCGTTATCTTTATAGGAACATTGCATATATCTACATTTGTTTTCATGCAGTGCACCCTATGAGCACGGGATGCTAAAATGGCCACTATTTATCAAGTCATTAACATTGTAATATGAGACAATATGGTTGTTAAACTATGGTAAAAGTGGGCACCAATGTTGTACTTGAGATGTTTAGTTAGCTAGACTAAAGAGACGATAAATAACCGAAGACCAGTTCCGCTGTTTGTATTCATTAAGGCTGACGTAGACAACCATTTAGACTTGATAAATGGATTTTTTGTCACTATAATGTCATGTCTACATGATAGCATAATCAATGCCTGGATTAAAAGTGGGGTTAAAGTCACAGTATTCACAGTATAAATATATCTGGAAATGTATGTTTATACATCAGGAACACGAAGAGATAGTTTATTGACCTAGGACTAGTTTGAATGCACTTTAATGCAATGGGTCATTTTCAGAATATTCGCATTTCGTCACTTCTTGTGTGACTTCTAGTACGTCCAGTATTGAACATGATGTTTATTGGTCGTAGTACACTCTCATGCACTAGGCATTATTGAAAGTCCTGAGTGATTGCAAAGAAGTATAGTTGATACAACATTAATTGGTACCCGCTTGAGGTCCTTCAGCATTCTTGTGACACATGGGTCAGTTGCCTTTGTTGTGAAGTCGAAAAAACGAATCTGGCTGCGCAACGTATGTCATTTCGAATGGCACAAATAGTCTTCTGTTGGTAAACATCCCAGACTGAAGCTCAGTATTCCAAGTCGCAAGAGTGGTGTTTCGCAGTTGCACTTCATGACTTTTAATACAGAACTGTTAACAGGAATGTGAAGGCTGTATCACATCTGAACGGTCATTTGACAGAGGTGCAACTTATTTAGTGTGTTCTCTACGTTATTGACTGCGAATGATAAACATTGGTCCCAAATCCAGGTTATCATAGCCATACTGGGGCGGGTCAAATTGACAGACAAAATTATGCAATATGTATTTGCTAGCTACTTCCTCTAAAGACCGTCGGACTTTTTCTAAAACAATTTTAAGTCAAATGTGAGCTAACATTTCAGAACCTAAATTGTGCCATCCTATCACCGTATTGAGCTATTTTCCTGCACCCAGTGGTCCTTTTTTCTGAAAATGGGGTCTGTAACCCCTTCATTACCCAGCAACAGACGGAAGCACATCTCTTCTGAGACACCCCCCAATTATCCTCTAAAAACCTTACAAACTGAAGCTAAAAACAGGTCATTAAGACTTTGAAGACAATTCGACAACTAACTCTTTAGAACAATGTTAGGGTATAGATATTCTTAGCGTGACCTTCATGTGTGTAATTATTAACTTAGTATGAGCGTATATGTACAGATTAGTTATGAAGAAGCCAAACACGCGCAATTTGAACATGTTCACTCAGTAAATTTGAAGACATGAATGTTTAAGCTTCTGCTTATATTTTATTTATATTGATTAAGTTTGATTTTAAAATACTATTTATAGACGTCTGTCAACAAGTTCCATAAATAACAACATTTCCTGAAATAATGTTTCTACAAATAGGTTGATATTCTATTAAATCTAATTTGGTTTTTATCCAAACAAAATAAATGGTTTTCTAATTTGGTTTTAAGAAGAAAGCTATCATACGAAAAGACTATGACGTTAGCAACAGTAACAATACTGGTTATATTCAATTAGGAAAACTTATTGGAAAATTAAATAGAAAACCTACGTCAGTGGAAAAACTAAACTTGGTTGCTTACTTAACCAAATGTTACTTAGGAATATTATAAAAGTAATTTTAAGGGTAGATAATTTAAAAACTGTAATTGTAACTTAAGGATACATTACTAACGATAAGAGATAGTATATGTATATAAAAATGTAAAACTACCTGTAGTGTAGAAAAAATTCGTGGTGTTTGAAAAACAAACATGTCGTGAAACAATTTTAACTTCATGAATTTTATACTTTTAAATCGCCATATCTTCGCGTTATAGAAAGACACTTACATGCATCATGAATGTCATTAAGAACTGTTCACAGTAATGCTTACAAAAATGTCATTTATTGGGAGAGCAAATTAAGCATGTACTTGATTTAATGCTATACAGTGCCTTAAAGGTCTCTTGCACCTAGTTCAAGAGAATAAAAGGCATTTAATGACAATTTTGCTTCGTTGTAAACAGAAATTAGATTGAATGAAAAGTAAATGATTGTCAACAGCAAAACAATATAACGACTGAAACAATGTTATGATGGAAAAGAATACAATTAGGTTGTGTGCATTGTAAGTTTGAATTCAAGTGATGTAAGAGACAATAAATATGAATAATATTTCTGACACGGCACTTTTAAGTTCTGTCAATATTAAGTATTGCTTTGTATGGCGATACAATAATATAAATTTTAATGTGCATATGAACCAATACCAAAGGGAACAAATATTCTAGCAAAACACATAAAACCCCATTATGTGTGTTCATGTGGTTAGAAAAGCATACCACTTACATTTGGTTATTCGATATCCCAAATCAATATGCGAAGTGAAATGATAAAACAAAGGTTTGCTATGTCCAGTGACGAAGCTGAACGCAACCTACATTCAATGATATCTTTTCAGAGCTGATATGTGATTTCTTAAAAGATACTTTATGAAGCGCATTAGTGCACCTAATTATTTGATCTCAAATTTTAAGATTTTAAAGCATAATTTAATTCTCGATTAGCAGTGGTTAGCTTTTTTTAGTCTAAAGTAAATTAAAAGTACAATTAATTGTTGGACAATAGTTTTCTCAATTAATAAAATGTTTCATTATTATGTTTTATTATTGCTGTGATTATTGATCCATAGTCTTTTTTAACTAATTACAAAAAGTGGCTATTGTACAGCTTTTATGTTTTTATAGTGTATCTGTTTTATGTAGTTGATGGACATAGACTAGACTTAAATAAACAACTAGATATTTATATCAGTGAATTATCTTTGATGCATTTATTATGTAAGTAGTACCAAATAGCGGGTGCAAATTGTGAGCTGAAAGCACCTTTCTAAGAGCTGAAAAACACCTTTTTTAGTTTTTGATCCAAGGGAGAGTAATCTCGCTAATGTTGCGTTTAACTATCACAGAGTTGTCTTTCTTTCCATAATATATCCGATTTTAAGATTTGAACACGAGCGACGACGGTTGAACCATTAAGTTGATATTAAAAGCCGGTGGTCAACGCGTGACACTCATTTCTTCTTAGAGCTTCACTCATATTAGATTGAAAATATGGAAGACGCGGAGAGAAAACAGATTTTGGAACATTATTATTTCACCACCAAAAATCCCGCTGCGTTTGCCGGTGCTCAGAAATTGTTTAACGTTCTAGATAAGAAGTATCCTGGAACATTTACCGTGAAATTTATACAGCAGTGGCTAAATGATCAAGATGCTTATTCTCTGCAGAAGTCGAGAAGACATAGATTCAAGACGGCCAGCGTGCGAGTCTCTGGAATAGGTGAACAATTAGATATTGATTTGTTGTCTATGGTCAATTTAGCCGAGGACAACGACGGTGTTCGATTCCTCCTGTGCGCTATAGACATACTCTCCAGACAGCTGAAGCCTAAGTTTAGAAACAACATGTTGTAACACGTTTTCATACCATATTGAATACATTCCAGAGGTTGTCGTTAGAACGGGTGTCGTTGTATCGCGATCTGACTGTATGTCGCTTTAGAACTGGTTTATGTAGAGTCTATGTTAATAAGTTTTTTAAATACCTTGATACGTCTCCATAGAAGAATGAACGATGAAATCTGAGATATCTTATAATTAACTTTCAAAAATATCATACGATTTATACACCCTGTGACTTAATATGATGAAATCTGAGATATCATATAATTAACATTCTTTTCAAAACCTCACCCAAGTAACCGCATCCATTTAAGCTATGTACATAATCATTCATTGATAAAACATATGAGACATGATGACTTCACTTGACTCGACTGTGCTCATATAGTGAAACAAGCGAATCACTAAACTTGAAATTTTTAATTGCAATTTTAAGTTCATTTTAAGTTCATTAATTGGTGTATTTATAATTGTTTTATTCTAAAATAGACTTTTAGACATTAAAACTGTCCATGCTAAAATATATTGTTGAAGCATGATTTGTGAACTATATCTTCCAAACTTAGTATGTTATTAACATTGCGAAATAAGCATATATCACATTAGTAAGCTTTTATCTAGGTTTAATAATATTCCAGAAGCATCCATACCTTCTAGAACATGATAAGTTAGTCAACGTCATCATCTACGCACATCATGATTGTAGAACATAGAGTACATGTCGCTCCCTCAAGTATATGTCATTCTTTCCAACCCTAAATGAGCACGTTGCTTTAGAACTATGTAAGTAGGAGTCATGCGTCACCATTTCTAGTCTCCACCCTGGTTACTATGTTTTAAACAGTCATATATACTTATACACAACCGAATTGTCATTTAAACATGATGAAATCTGAGATAACATTCATATTCTTTTCAATTCATCGCCTGGGTAACCATACCCATTTAAAGTATGTAAATGACTCTCCATTAATAAAAATGTGAAACAGAATGACCTCATGTTACCTGGCTATACAGTGATCATACACTTTTACAGCATGGCTTAACAGTAGAAAGTTAAGCAGATCTCGTGTGCTTTAAAGTAAAGTAATTTCACAATACCGTAGTAAACCTTTCCTTAGTTGGAGATTGATCTTAGCAATACAAATATGACATAGAAACCGTTTTAATAAGTGTATACATGAACGTCGACCTAGTTTTTATCAAAGCGATATGCCTGTACATATCGAGTTACCGTGGTAACTTTCGTGAAATTCCTATTGCTGAAGCGTTTCAAAATTAAAGCGGCATAACAAATATTTGCCTTTTTCAAAGAATATCGCTTTTAAAGCAACCTCGAGAATAAGATTTGATGTTTATTATATGGTCACATTATTTCAGTTTAAAAATAGTATGTATCAACTTATAAAATTTATAGTTAGAATACCACGTCTTTAGGGAAAGTTTAAGTTAATGTATTAATGTACTATCAGTTGTATGTGTATATGTAAGTCGTGGTTTGTACAATAAAACATATTAATGAACATGATTGCTTTCAGCAAAGCTTTATACATGAAACCTTACATAACACTTGTACTTTCTAGTACACATAAAATTATCTCTGCATTGAAGTTTAAAATTGAAATTTACGCTGAAATATGTGAATGAGGTGCTTTACATTAGGGTTACATTCTTTCATCGCTTGGATAACTCCAAGTTCATTGATAACGAAATATGAGACACTAGTTATTTACATAAGTACATTTGACCTTAGTTTATACAATATGATCTTATCTCGTCAGGATACTAAATTTTTTCGTGATACTAAGTCATGAATTCTAATTTTGAATAAAATATCTATTACATATCGCCCACGTTTAAATAGCATGATGACTGCGTGGTTTGGGAGTCTCTATAAAAAGATCATTTTAACAACTCAAGTTATAACTTGATTTTTACATACAAGATTGAAGTTGCTTTCCTCTTTTTATATTTTCTTGAGTTCTTCAAGTAAATGGGGACAATCATTTCATTCGTCTTTCACGGATTTTTATGCCGAAAACAGTCATGGATATGTTCAGTGTGAACATTTCTTTAAAAGATGAATTAAGTAAGTTTTTCAATTTTATTTATCCATTTTTATTAATATCTTTTTTTCTATATTCTATTATAAGTGAATGTCTTATGAATATTTTAAGTGATACGATAAGCCTTATTAGGTATGTTATAGTTCGCTACTCAAACTGACTCAGAATGTTAAAAACGTGTCATTGCGAGTATATCCCTTTAAAATTTTGTTTTACACTTATGAATACTATCATGTTTAAAGAATTTACAGTTACACGTTTATGATATGAAAACATTTAAAGCCACTCGCTCACAAATGTTGTTTATTTTTGATACTTTGAAATTACCTGTCAGTGCTTTTAAATTGTAGTAAGAAAACGAAATCTAAATATTCGAAGACTAACAGACCTATAGATTGTAAGAAATATGAGATAAATGTCGTAAAAAAGAAGTCTTAATTAATTTATATCGTTACTAGCGGGATCAGTTTTCTAGACATATTCGCCATATTTTACAGCCGTATGCCAAAGGGCACTCAAATGGTCAATATCAGAACACTGCTTTACTGTTTTCATAAAGTTTCTATACAATTTTGAGAGTTTTAGAAAAGTTGGTATTTAAGTTGAAATCTCTGAGTGAGTAGCTTTACTTTTAAAAGTTTTTTTATCTAGCTATTTATCAAATTTATTTGACAAGCGTTAAGACATTAGGCCGAGCTATTTACATCGTTGTTTATGATGTTGAGCGATATATGTTTTCATATATTATACACATATATTATAGACATTTTAGACGAGCGTGCGTAATATATCACTTTATATTTGAATTTTGCTAATTTAATTTAAGTGAATCATTGCTCAATTAATTGTTTGAAACATATTCTTACATTTTTTCGATGACGATAAACCTAAGAGCAAATTGGCATGACCTTGTTGCTTTAATCAGTATGTTTAAAAACTCTCTTTACGTCATCTTGAACATTTTTTGTAAAGAATGGTAAATGTTTATAGGATGTACATATAAAAAAGTTTACAATATACATATACACAAATTATAAAGTTATCAAGTCCACTATTTGAAGTACATAACTACGTTTGAACTAATGTACGATCTGTAAAATCCTTAATTACTTTTATAAACATGGTGTATATAGACAACACAACAATTCATAGATATCGATAAAAAAATTTATTTCTGACTCTAAATTAAACAATAAGCTATTACAGTGATATGAATATAATGTATAATAAAAAGAACGTATAATAATTTGGAGTCAAATAAACGCAATTCTCCTTTAATTTTGTGAAACAGTCTGATATATATGTTTACACTGTTTCTGTTCAGCACAGGTTTATAAGATAAGCGTAAGTCTAGCTCTATTATTTTTTGTAACTAAGTATCAAATTAAACACAATTAATCATAGTTTCACACATTGATTGACATATTTATTCCGATCTTTGTGGTAGAAACACACACTCATTTCATTCATCTTCTTGTTCAATGGCTTCGTCTTGTTCCATTTCATTTCCATCTCCAAGTTCTGGAAGTTCGAAAGTATCTAGGATCTTATCAAAGAGAAATCTCCGCTTGAGTATACCATATTTCAAAGCCTCCTCTTTATCGTAATTATCTTCATCAGCTAATCGATGGACTGTCTTTAAAACTGATTTATAAGTGGGATCCCTTCTCATAGCATCGAACCATACCAATTTACGACCAAAACTATTCATTATAGCCTCTCTGTAAGTGTGTTTCATATTTTGAAAAACAATTTCTCTAGCATCATCTTCACTCATGTTGGTTTCTTCCTTCATGAGCTCATTGACCTCTGAGTCAAACTGCGACTGACACTTTTCGTACGCATCTTTTACAATGTCATCCCATGGGTCGAATGTTGAAGATTGCTCCGAGGCAGCATCGCTGTCATCCTCACTGTTTTCATGTTTATTTACTTTTCCAAAAATATCTTCTTCAGTCGATATGTCAGACATTGGTTCTTCGTCCGAGTCTATGTTTGAATGAATGGATTTCATATGTCGTAACATATTATACTTTTTCGCAAACGTTTTCAAACAAATGTCACAATGAAACATCCTCTCCAAATGTTGGAGCACAAATGAAGTGGAGTGAGCAAGGTATTTATTTATGTACTTCTCCTATTATATGGATGTCGTCATGTTCCTCCATACTCTTATTCGGTGTTTGTTTAGTGTATGGTTTATTTTGTCCAGATTGATTACTCTTCCTGACTCTTTTTCCACCTTTCGATTTGTTACGATTGCGTTTGACAGTGGTTGGTTTAAAATCGTTTCGACCAATACCTGATACATCTTTAGGCTTAGCTTGTCTCTCCAACATACTTTTAGCGATAGCGGTTGTTTGCTCTGCCGGTAAAACCATCCGAATGTAAATTTTAGAATTATCTTTCTGACTTCTCTGAGACACACTTCTTTTCATCTTCCTCCTATCGTTTTCAAATAAATCCATACTTAAGTAACGTCTTGACTCTTTAACACCCTAGTAGTCAATAACAGTCAGGAAGATGTTGAACTTTCTTTTAAAGTCGATGTAATTCACTAAGTCCAGGGCGTTGCTAGCGTCTGCTTGATATGATCCAGTAATGATCTTTGATTATGAAACTGTTTTTCGCAACATATACATTTGAAAGAATAATAATCGCAAGTATGCCATGTCCTCAAGTGATGTAAAAGATTTCTCCAATACAAAAAATAATTGTTGCATTTTGTACATTGAAAGATCACAGGCGTTTCAGACTGAGAGTCATCCATTTTAACCATAATTAAGCATTAAAACGTAATACAAGTTTCATCGGTTAGTTCATCTAATGAAATTTGACTTATGACAAAGTATAATCGCGCTTTCTCATTATACTCCTCGTGCCTGCTTATGTACACATCGGGCCTGCTCATTCACTCCTCGCGCCTGCTCATTCACTCCTCGCGCCTGCTCATTCACTCCTCGCGCCTGCTCATTCACTTCTCAGGACTGCTCATTTACTGCTCGCGTTTTTCTCATTCACTCCTCGCGCCTGTTCATTTACTGCTAGTGAGGTTTGTTCAATTCCTAATTTAAGGGGAGTTGGTCAAATAAAAATACCAACTATGAGCTTGCGCGAGGAGAGAATGAGCTAACGCGAGCAGTAAATGAGCAGTCCTGAGGAGTGAATGAGCAGGCGCGAGGAGTGAATGAGCAGGCGCGAGGAGTGAATGAGCAGGCGCGAGGAGTGAATGAGCAGGCCCGATGTGTACATAAGCAGGCACGAGGAGTATAATGAGAAAGCGCGATTATACTTTGTCATAAGTCAAATTTCATTAGATGAACTAACCGATGAAACTTGTATTACGTTTTAATGCTTAATTATGGTTAAAATGGATGACTCTCAGTCTGAAACGCCTGTGATCTTTCAATGTACAAAATGCAACAATTATTTTTTGTATTGGAGAAATCTTTTACATCACTTGAGGACATGGCATACTTGCGATTATTATTCTTTCAAATGTATATGTTGCGAAAAACAGTTTCATAATCAAAGATCATTACTGGATCATATCAAGCAGACGCTAGCAACGCCCTGGACTTAGTGAATTACATCGACTTTAAAAGAAAGTTCAACATCTTCCTGACTGTTATTGACTACTAGGGTGTTAAAGAGTCAAGACGTTACTTAAGTATGGATTTATTTGAAAACGATAGGAGGAAGATGAAAAGAAGTGTGTCTCAGAGAAGTCAGAAAGATAATTCTAAAATTTACATTCGGATGGTTTTACCGGCAGAGCAAACAACCGCTATCGCTAAAAGTATGTTGGAGAGACAAGCTAAGCCTAAAGATGTATCAGGTATTGGTCGAAACGATTTTAAACCAACCACTGTCAAACGCAATCGTAACAAATCGAAAGGTGGAAAAAGAGTCAGGAAGAGTAATCAATCTGGACAAAATAAACCATACACTAAACAAACACCGAATAAGAGTATGGAGGAACATGACGACATCCATATAATAGGAGAAGTACATAAATAAATACCTTGCTCACTCCACTTCATTTGTGCTCCAACATTTGGAGAGGATGTTTCATTGTGACATTTGTTTGAAAACGTTTGCGAAAAAGTATAATATGTTACGACATATGAAATCCATTCATTCAAACATAGACTCGGACGAAGAACCAATGTCTGACATATCGACTGAAGAAGATATTTTTGGAAAAGTAAATAAACATGAAAACAGTGAGGATGACAGCGATGCTGCCTCGGAGCAATCTTCAACATTCGACCCATGGGATGACATTGTAAAAGATGCGTACGAAAAGTGTCAGTCGCAGTTTGACTCAGAGGTCAATGAGCTCATGAAGGAAGAAACCAACATGAGTGAAGATGATGCTAGAGAAATTGTTTTTCAAAATATGAAACACACTTACAGAGAGGCTATAATGAATAGTTTTGGTCGTAAATTGGTATGGTTCGATGCTATGAGAAGGGATCCCACTTATAAATCAGTTTTAAAGACAGTCCATCGATTAGCTGATGAAGATAATTACGATAAAGAGGAGGCTTTGAAATATGGTATACTCAAGCGGAGATTTCTCTTTGATAAGATCCTAGATACTTTCGAACTTCCAGAACTTGGAGATGGAAATGAAATGGAACAAGACGAAGCCATTGAACAAGAAGATGAATGAAATGAGTGTGTGTTTCTACCACAAAGATCGGAATAAATATGTCAATCAATGTGTGAAACTATGATTAATTGTGTTTAATTTGATACTTAGTTACAAAAAATAATAGAGCTAGACTTACGCTTATCTTATAAACCTGTGCTGAACAGAAACAGTGTAAACATATATATCAGACTGTTTCACAAAATTAAAGGAGAATTGCGTTTATTTGACTCCAAATTATTATACGTTCTTTTTATTATACATTATATTCATATCACTGTAATAGCTTATTGTTTAATTTAGAGTCAGAAATAAATTTTTTTATCGATATCTATGAATTGTTGTGTTGTCTATATACACCATGTTTATAAAAGTAATTAAGGATTTTACAGATCGTACATTAGTTCAAACGTAGTTATGTACTTCAAATAGTGGACTTGATAACTTTATAATTTGTGTATATGTATATTGTAAACTTTTTTATATGTACATCCTATAAACATTTACCATTCTTTACAAAAAATGTTCAAGATGACGTAAAGAGAGTTTTTAAACATACTGATTAAAGCAACAAGGTCATGCCAATTTGCTCTTAGGTTTATCGTCATCGAAAAAATGTAAGAATATGTTTCAAACAATTAATTGAGCAATGATTCACTTAAATTAAATTAGCAAAATTCAAATATAAAGTGATATATTACGCACGCTCGTCTAAAATGTCTATAATATATGTGTATAATATATGAAAACATATATCGCTCAACATCATAAACAACGATGTAAATAGCTCGGCCTAATGTCTTAACGCTTGTCAAATAAATTTGATAAATAGCTAGATAAAAAAACTTTTAAAAGTAAAGCTACTCACTCAGAGATTTCAACTTAAATACCAACTTTTCTAAAACTCTCAAAATTGTATAGAAACTTTATGAAAACAGTAAAGCAGTGTTCTGATATTGACCATTTGAGTGCCCTTTGGCATACGGCTGTAAAATATGGCGAATATGTCTAGAAAACTGATCCCGCTAGTAACGATATAAATTAATTAAGACTTCTTTTTTACGACATTTATCTCATATTTCTTACAATCTATAGGTCTGTTAGTCTTCGAATATTTAGATTTCGTTTTCTTACTACAATTTAAAAGCACTGACAGGTAATTTCAAAGTATCAAAAATAAACAACATTTGTGAGCGAGTGGCTTTAAATGTTTTCATATCATAAACGTGTAACTGTAAATTCTTTAAACATGATAGTATTCATAAGTGTAAAACAAAATTTTAAAGGGATATACTCGCAATGACACGTTTTTAACATTCTGAGTCAGTTTGAGTAGCGAACTATAACATACCTAATAAGGCTTATCGTATCACTTAAAATATTCATAAGACATTCACTTATAATAGAATATAGAAAAAAAGATATTAATAAAAATGGATAAATAAAATTGAAAAACTTACTTAATTCATCTTTTAAAGAAATGTTCACACTGAACATATCCATGACTGTTTTCGGCATAAAAATCCGTGAAAGACGAATGAAATGATTGTCCCCATTTACTTGAAGAACTCAAGAAAATATAAAAAGAGGAAAGCAACTTCAATCTTGTATGTAAAAATCAAGTTATAACTTGAGTTGTTAAAATGATCTTTTTATAGAGACTCCCAAACCACGCAGTCATCATGCTATTTAAACGTGGGCGATATGTAATAGATATTTTATTCAAAATTAGAATTCATGACTTAGTATCACGAAAAAATTTAGTATCCTGACGAGATAAGATCATATTGTATAAACTAAGGTCAAATGTACTTATGTAAATAACTAGTGTCTCATATTTCGTTATCAATGAACTTGGAGTTATCCAAGCGATGAAAGAATGTAACCCTAATGTAAAGCACCTCATTCACATATTTCAGCGTAAATTTCAATTTTAAACTTCAATGCAGAGATAATTTTATGTGTACTAGAAAGTACAAGTGTTATGTAAGGTTTCATGTATAAAGCTTTGCTGAAAGCAATCATGTTCATTAATATGTTTTATTGTACAAACCACGACTTACATATACACATACAACTGATAGTACATTAATACATTAACTTAAACTTTCCCTAAAGACGTGGTATTCTAACTATAAATTTTATAAGTTGATACATACTATTTTTAAACTGAAATAATGTGACCATATAATAAACATCAAATCTTATTCTCGAGGTTGCTTTAAAAGCGATATTCTTTGAAAAAGGCAAATATTTGTTATGCCGCTTTAATTTTGAAACGCTTCAGCAATAGGAATTTCACGAAAGTTACCACGGTAACTCGATATGTACAGGCATATCGCTTTGATAAAAACTAGGTCGACGTTCATGTATACACTTATTAAAACGGTTTCTATGTCATATTTGTATTGCTAAGATCAATCTCCAACTAAGGAAAGGTTTACTACGGTATTGTGAAATTACTTTACTTTAAAGCACACGAGATCTGCTTAACTTTCTACTGTTAAGCCATGCTGTAAAAGTGTATGATCACTGTATAGCCAGGTAACATGAGGTCATTCTGTTTCACATTTTTATTAATGGAGAGTCATTTACATACTTTAAATGGGTATGGTTACCCAGGCGATGAATTGAAAAGAATATGAATGTTATCTCAGATTTCATCATGTTTAAATGACAATTCGGTTGTGTATAAGTATATATGACTGTTTAAAACATAGTAACCAGGGTGGAGACTAGAAATGGTGACGCATGACTCCTACTTACATAGTTCTAAAGCAACGTGCTCATTTAGGGTTGGAAAGAATGACATATACTTGAGGGAGCGACATGTACTCTATGTTCTACAATCATGATGTGCGTAGATGATGACGTTGACTAACTTATCATGTTCTAGAAGGTATGGATGCTTCTGGAATATTATTAAACCTAGATAAAAGCTTACTAATGTGATATATGCTTATTTCGCAATGTTAATAACATACTAAGTTTGGAAGATATAGTTCACAAATCATGCTTCAACAATATATTTTAGCATGGACAGTTTTAATGTCTAAAAGTCTATTTTAGAATAAAACAATTATAAATACACCAATTAATGAACTTAAAATGAACTTAAAATTGCAATTAAAAATTTCAAGTTTAGTGATTCGCTTGTTTCACTATATGAGCACAGTCGAGTCAAGTGAAGTCATCATGTCTCATATGTTTTATCAATGAATGATTATGTACATAGCTTAAATGGATGCGGTTACTTGGGTGAGGTTTTGAAAAGAATGTTAATTATATGATATCTCAGATTTCATCATATTAAGTCACAGGGTGTATAAATCGTATGATATTTTTGAAAGTTAATTATAAGATATCTCAGATTTCATCGTTCATTCTTCTATGGAGACGTATCAAGGTATTTAAAAAACTTATTAACATAGACTCTACATAAACCAGTTCTAAAGCGACATACAGTCAGATCGCGATACAACGACACCCGTTCTAACGACAACCTCTGGAATGTATTCAATATGGTATGAAAACGTGTTACAACATGTTGTTTCTAAACTTAGGCTTCAGCTGTCTGGAGAGTATGTCTATAGCGCACAGGAGGAATCGAACACCGTCGTTGTCCTCGGCTAAATTGACCATAGACAACAAATCAATATCTAATTGTTCACCTATTCCAGAGACTCGCACGCTGGCCGTCTTGAATCTATGTCTTCTCGACTTCTGCAGAGAATAAGCATCTTGATCATTTAGCCACTGCTGTATAAATTTCACGGTAAATGTTCCAGGATACTTCTTATCTAGAACGTTAAACAATTTCTGAGCACCGGCAAACGCAGCGGGATTTTTGGTGGTGAAATAATAATGTTCCAAAATCTGTTTTCTCTCCGCGTCTTCCATATTTTCAATCTAATATGAGTGAAGCTCTAAGAAGAAATGAGTGTCACGCGTTGACCACCGGCTTTTAATATCAACTTAATGGTTCAACCGTCGTCGCTCGTGTTCAAATCTTAAAATCGGATATATTATGGAAAGAAAGACAACTCTGTGATAGTTAAACGCAACATTAGCGAGATTACTCTCCCTTGGATCAAAAACTAAAAAAGGTGTTTTTCAGCTCTTAGAAAGGTGCTTTCAGCTCACAATTTGCACCCGCTATTTGGTACTACTTATGTAACCAATCTGCATCGTGTCTGCAATGATACAGTGCTTATTTCTGATCTACGCATTGGCATACTAGAGACAAAATTGCTTCCAATTTGTAAAGCAATGCTCTTTGCAGCAAACAATTGCATTATTTGGAACAAAATCATTAGAAGTCAATGAACTCTTGATTATTTTCACGAACAAGTTAGAAAACATCTGTTCCATAGCTAAGTGGAAGTTAACTTAATAAAATATATTTAATGATTATATGTGAATATAATTAAATCACTTTCCCCTTCTAAGGACATGTGAGCTCGTTAACGAAATAAAAACTACCGTGTTTCTTGTCAAATCAATGAACATGCACGCGCATGATGCCAGAGTGTCAATGCCCTCTAAAGACTGACAAGTTTTGAACAATTGTTACTAACAAAACTGATGAGAGATGATCGTATGAATAATTTGAAAACAACAGTTATGAAACAAAAATCTAACGTAAATTTTGTTTATTAAGTACAAATGCAACCTTAATAATGTTAAATGGTAATTTTTTCAATTGCAATTTTCATTAACTTATAATGAAACTTATCATTGTTTTTATTTTCAAATGGACCTAAATCATTATCATTTGATAGTTGTTTTCGTGTAGTACATGGTATCAAGAGTAACGGTTAGATATTCCATGGGTATTAACTAAGTTTCACTCATTCTAAATTCAAGGTAATGGTTCTACAAACTGACTAATTATGTTTCATTTTAGTTTTCTCTGAACTGGGAGAGAAGTTTAAATGTGAGAAAACATTCGTTAAGTTTAAACGATATTAAATCAACCAAGTTTTTTCAATGGTGTGTTGGTTTGCTTTAATCAAGGTTTGTTGATTCATTATAATTACTGATTGCAAACGCTAAATTAAGTTTTATTTCTTAACATGGTTTAAAACTGATTAAATCAATATTATTCTAATAATAGTTTCGTGAAATTTTGCCGATTGCGACAAAATGTTTTTATTGTTTAATTAATAATTCATTGATTAAAATAGGAATTATGGGGATAAAATATTTTAATTTGACCATAAATTATTTTTGTCTAGCGCGTCAAATATTTTTTATTTGTACCTTTTGTTTCTTTTCAGGTCAATCTAATTAAAACCCGATCTAAAATTTTACCGCTCGCATACTCGCTAATTTAGATCTGGCCTTTTCCAAACGAAGGTCACGTTCAGGTGACCTTTTCTCATCATAATATTCATGACGAAATTGTTATGATACATAACTTGTTTACATCGTCGACGTCACGCAATTTGTAATGAGCCACCCAATCGCAGACTGTGAATAATACCGCTGTTAAATTTGCATGCAAACCTTGGTCTAAAAATAGAAATTACGAAATCAAAATGTGATTAATAGTGCTTTCGTCTAGATGAAAGCTACGCATTGATTGGTCGACACAAAGTTCATCTGGACGTGACCTTGCATTGACTAAGTAGAGATCCAGTACGACAACGCGAGTAGAACAGGATCTCTGTTTACGGAGATTGTTTTCAGGTATGCTGAACGTGTTGAAAGAGATATATTTAATTTCATGCAGAATGAAATAATATCCTTGGTGTTTTATCATACACTCGGGATAGCAAATCACACAGTAAATAAATCCGGAAGATCTGTTTTACTGTAGATACAATTATGGCTAAAATGAAGGGTGTGTAATAAGAATATTTGCTTATCATTTAAGGCAACTTGATGAAATACATGTAAAACAAATACAGCTTAAACCAATACTTGATAGCTTTTGTCCAGTTTTCATACCTTGGATAGCAAATAGTCGAAAAGAAATAGTTTATTTGGTGTTTGACATAACATTTAAAATCAACTTTGTTCCTCTAAATGTTGACTGGGAAATTAACCATAAGTAATTCAACACAACATTTTATCAATTAATGTGGCATTGCTGCCACGCTGGAATTAAATACATGTTTGAACAATCAAGGCCAAATTATAATCAACCGGAAAGTGCTACTTATTGAAAGTTAAAATAAACAGTGCATTAAATGAAGCGGATAACATGACAATAAGGGGTTAATTTTTTGTTGTTCAATTTACTTAGAACTTGTCTTAATGTGTTTAAATGGCAGATTTAAGGTATGTTAATAGTTTAAGTCATTTCATATTATTTGATTTCTCCAGAAATGATGTCAGCGCAATAAGTATGAAAATAAAACTCGATATTTAATATCACTTTGATGTATAACTCTTTAGAAAATTAATGACATAACAATATAACTTTATTAAGAACCATTTCTTGCTTAAACAACACTGCCGTAACAGTCCAGAATACGATTGCAAATACAGAAATCTTGCCAACTCTTCCATCAATATTTTTCATCCGATTCCTTTCAAATTTTCAATAAATGTAAATCTACATGAGGGCGTAATAGCGCTAACTTTTTCATCTAGATATCTAAACTAGAAATGCATGTATGTTTAAGTCAAAAGGAAACCCTTTCTTCCACGTAAACTTTCTCCGAATAGTGAATCCGCATATTCTCAAAAGTGGGGATTTTTTATATATTATTTTATGCTAGGTTTACATCTGGCCACGATTACCACGATGTCCCCGATTCCAGAGCATCGTGGCGAACGTAACAGAGCGTGGAGTCGAATCGGGGTGATCGTGGGGGGGGCGTAACGGAACGTGATTGAATCGGGGACACCGTGGGCATCGGGACAGATTTTAAATCAAACTTAAATTTCACCACGATTGCCCCTATTCATTTTCTAATCGTGACAGAGCGTGGCCTTCGTAACAAAACGTAACGGAACGTACCGAAGCGTAACAGAACGTAACAGAACGTGGAGTACAATCGCAACAGATCGGGACCAGCGTGGACACATTTTTTCATCCCGCGTCGCTGGGAAAGAATTATTTCTTGTTTAAATATCAAATCGTGACGTAAAACGTGGTCATTTGTCTCAAATCGTAGGTCAAATCGCAGGAGATCGCAACAAAGCGGCTTTGTCGTGGGAGATCTTAACAAGACGTAACGGAACGTGGTGGAGCGTGGAAGCCAATCGTGTTGATCGCAACAAAGCGTAACAGAACATGATGCAAATCGTGGGCTCGATCGTAGCAAAGCGCAGTAGAGCGCAACAAAACGTGCTGATTTCGCAAGGAAGCGTAACAGAACGTGGAGTGTACCATTTAATCGTAGAGCTCCCCGATTTTTTTAGCCTCTGGCTAGTCGGGGAGATCGTGGCCGGATGTAAACCTAGCATTACTTACTTTAGTTTTTCCACAATAGTGCTTGGAGCATCAATTTGATGATGCCAAATCTGCATTTATATATTGCCATATATGTACTATTAATGAAATTACAAGTGTAGAAAATTCAAAGTGAGTTTGCAAGGTTTCATAATTCGCATACGTGTTCTATTTGTTTAGGCATAATTGCTTGGTCACACATGTTCAGTGTTCAAAGTATAATGAGACTATGATTAAAATAAATGAAAGACTTATTTCAGACCAAAACTGGTCTGTGATACATTTAATTTTATTGTTTAAAAACAAACCGACTCACTAAAAGGAATAAAATGACTCTGTTTTTTATATTTGGCTTATTTTCTGATACACTTTTACAACTCATTGCTGCCAAAAAATACATGGACATGCACTAAAAATGTTAAATTGTTGCTATGTTTGTTTTGATATTCATTAATCTACGTTCTACAAACAGCACGGACATGAAATATGCTATTCTGTTTTATACAAATAAAACATGTTTGTGCCAGAAGAAAGCATTGTTTGTTTACAATTGTCTCATAATGATTTTCTGTAGGTTGCTGTATTTGAACATCTACTGACAATCATTGATCGGTTTATATCAACTTAACGTTTCTAAGTTTAAATCAAATTAAAATCGTGACTGAAAATACTTTAAATTTGTTGTAGGAAATTACGCAATTGTTTTTCTTTTTTCATTTACTGCAAGTAGTATAGAATTGGGGGTGCAAAAAATACCTTTTTTGAGGAGGGAGTTTTTACCTTTTTTGAGGGAGAATTTACCTTTTTTAGTTTTTGATTCAAGGGAGAGTAATCTCGCTAAAGTCGCGTTTAACTATCACGGAGTTGTCTTTCTTTCCATAATATATCTGTTTTTAAGGTTGGAACACGAGGGACGGCGGTGGAATCATTAAGTTGATATTAAAAAGTGGGTGGTCAACGCGTGACACTCATTTCTTCTTAGAGCTTCACTCGCGTTAGAATGAAAATATGGAAGACGCGGAGAAAAAACAGATTTTGGAACGTTATTATTTTAACACCAAAAATCCCGCTGCTTTTGCCGGTGCTCAGAAATTGTTCAACGTTCTAGATAAGAAGTATCCTGGAACATTTACCGTGAAATTTATACAGCAGTGGCTAAATGATCAAGATGCTTATTCTCTGCAGAAGTCGAGAAGACATAGATTCAAGACGGCCAGCGTGCGAGTCTCTGGAATAGGTGAACAATTAGATATTGATTTGTTGTCTATGGTCAATTTAGCCGAGGACAACGACGGTGTTCGATTCCTCCTGTGCGCTATAGACATACTCTCAAGAAAGCTGTGGGTGCAACCATTAAAAAACAAGACTGCCAAAGTCGTATTAAGCGCCATGAAAGACATCCTGCGAGACATTTCTCCCACGAAAATTAAGAAAATTCGCGCGGATAAAGGGAGCGAGTTTTCAAACCAGTGGTTTAAAAAGTATATGAAGGAGGAGAACATTTATTTTTTCACTACCAATAATCCGCCAAAAAGCAATTACGTCGAGAGAGTGCAAAGGACTTTGAAAGAAAAGTTGTACAGAATGATGAGACATCAAAGGACCTATCGATACATCGACGACTTGCAGAACGTGGTGGACAGTTACAACACAACCCCACATCGCAGTTTGGATGGTTTATCACCGAACGACGTGAACAAAAATAATGAAGCCGACGTGTGGGCGCAAGTGTATCTCAAAAAGTCAAAAGGAAAACCGAAACCCGAATTTAAATTCAAAATAGGAGATCTCGCGCGCATCAGTTTTACGAAACAGCCGTTTCAACGTGCCTATCAAGAGCAGTACACTACCGAAGTGTTTAAAGTGGTGGGCAGATTATTGAAACAAGGCATTCCCATGTACAAATTGATCGATTTGAGGGGCGAGCGCATCGTTGGATTGTTTTACGACGCTGAACTTCAAAAGGTGAATAAAGACGAAAACAGTTTGTGGTTTATCGAGCGTATTTTAAAAAAACGGAAGCTAAACAAAAAACTTCAATATTTCGTTGAATGGCAGGGATTCCCAAAAACATTTAATAGTTGGGTGGATGCGGATGATGTCAAAGACGTGCAGACTAGTACGACATAAACATGGATAGATATCTTTATATCAAAAGTGATGACAGCAACGATTATTTTACTGATAACCAGACTTATCGGTTTAAAGTTCATTTGAACTTGCCGTTGACGTTGCATGGACACTGGAAAGTCGCGCTAGTGGAATTTTATGTTGCGGATAAAACCAAGACGAGCACAACTTCTAAAACCGAGAATCATGATTTATACATTTACAGCGATCTATGTAAAGAAAGCATCGTACATGGTTCAGAACAACCGCTGTTGAGACGGGTGGAGAAAAATAAAAAAGACGGCTGGGACTATTTGTTCGATGCGCCATACTACATTCCCGTTAAAAAGCAAGAACTTCGTGAGTTTATCATCTATATAAAAGGAGCGGATGGTTCATACGCGACACATTTGAAAGAGCCTGCACACTTAACACTTCACTTGAAGCAGTATCCGTTTTATTAAGATGAAATTGTACGTGCCGAATCCGCAAAAGTGGGTCGAATTTTTCGATCGAGTTAGCAGCGGACAAACGACATTGAACCAATCAGGTGGCGGTAGACGACAATCTATCTACCCCGTTGTCGAATCAAAAGCTGCCGAAGACAAAACGTTCCCTATAAAAGCGGTGTTACCGGCCGAACAGACCACTGCACAGGCTAAATCGGAGTTGGAGAGGGAGGATATAAATCCAACAACAGTAGCGAATATGTTTCAGTCTTCCAACAGACGACGACGAAGTGGGACAAAACGCAAGAGATCTTCAAAAAAATCTCATAAAGGTGTCAAACGTCAGCGTGGTAGTGGTAAAAAGAAATCTTATTCAAAGAAACGAAGTGGAAAACAGAATAAAACGTCTAGACGTAGTCGTGTAAAGGACATATTTGAAATTAAATAACAATGTCGATGTTCAACGAAGAGAATTTTAAGGAAGGATTAGTGTCGGAATTAGCTTTGTTTGACTTGCCGAGCACGCAAACGAGCGTTACGGACGTGTATTACGATGAAATTCGACCACTTTCTCAGGTGTCGGATGATAGTCCGTTCGAGTTTAAAATCAGCGGACAAAATTCTATGGATTATCTCGACTTGAAAAATTCGCAGATTTACGTCAGATGTAAAGTGGAAAAAACGGACGGCACGGTTCTTCCAGGAGCGGGAACTTCTATGAAAGTCGGACCCGCCAACTTGTTTCTTCAAGCATTGTTTTCGACGACTGAAGTCACTTTACAGAACAAAGCTACCATCACTTGTAATTATAATCCGTACAGAGCCTACATCAACGCTCTTTTAAACTTCGGGTCCGAAGCCATTCAAAGTCAACTGACCACACAGTTATTCTTGCAAGATGACGCCGATAGTCCAGGAGTGACAGATCCTCAAGGGGCAAACAACGCACTTTATGAGCGAGCTGTATTGATCGCCGAATCTAAACACATCGATTTACAAGGACCCATTTTTCACGACCTTTTTTCGATGTCAAGATATTTGCTAAATCAAGTGGACGTAAAAATCAAAATGTACAGAAGTTCTATGAATTTCTGTCTGTTAACGGGAGATGCTAACGACTACAGAGTGAACATCGAAGATATCTACATTTTGGCTAAGAAGATACGAGTGAATCCTGCCGTCATTTACGGTCATTCAAAGATTTTGGAAAAGCAAAATGCGCTCTATCCATACAATAAAGTGGAAGTGAAATCAGTGAGCATCGCAACAGGTTCTACCAATTACACTTGGGAAAACATGTTTCAAGGAAGACGCCCCAACAAAATTATCTTGGGATTTGTGAAAAGCAAAGCTGTGAGCGGCGATTACAAGACCAACCCGTTTAATTTCGAGAACTGCGCCATTCAACAAATTGCCGTGTATTGCGATGGATTGCCTGTGGGTGGAAATCCGCTAAAATTGGATTTTGATGCAGCAGGTGGTACGACGTTCATGCGCGCTTATACCAATTTACTCGTATCCAATGGTAAGTGGAGACAAGACGAAGGCAATCTCTTAGATAGAGAGCACTATGTAAACGGCTCAACATTGTTCGTCTTCCAGTTAGAGCCCGACTTCTCACAGCACGGCGAGTACCTGTCTTTGGTGAAAACAGGCAATGTTCGTCTGGATGTGGTGTTCAAGACTCCATTATCGGGTAAGACATATTTTGTTCACCTTATTGTTGTATTCATTTTCACTACTTTTTCTCTAAAATTAAATATCTCTTTGCAAAACACATTTTCTCAAATTTGGTATCTCTTTGCAAAACACCTTTAGATTTAATATCTTTCCTACAATGGTTAATCATCTAGACGTGTGTAGATATAGTCGTGCTTGTGCAAGGTAAATTTAAACTCAATAATGTTATATCTTTCAGAACCCATGAGTTGCATCGCTTACAGCGAAGGACCTGGTTATTTTGAAATCAACCGTGAAAGAGATATCATCATTCCATAATGGATACCTCACAGTTACAGTGCATGATTGATTGCGATCCCATATTGAACAAACGAGTGATTGGTGTGTTCGCTGCGGATAGACTACCGATTGAACTTCCACCGATCCCCTTTGGATTCATTGCTAATACTGACATTCGATCTAAACCTGGTCGCCACTGGTGCGCATTTTTCAGCGATGCGCGTGGACATGTAGACTTTTTTGATAGTTATGGAAGATCAGCGAGTAAAAACAGTGTTTACTTTCAGCGATGGTTGAATAAAAATGCAGATAGTGCTCGTATTAATCACATACAAATTCAAAGTGATTCATCGAAAATATGCGGACTGTATTGCATACTGTTTCTTCATCATAGACTATCCGGATATTCTTACCAGGATTTTTTGAATATGTTTGATGCAAATGCTTTAGATGTTAATGACACGTTTGTTCTTAATTTTATGATAAATGCGTACAACCAATGTGTTTCAAATAAATGTGAAACTAATCAAACATGTACGTCTTTGATACAACATTTATAACAATATTTAATCATATATAATCATATATAATCAATAAAACGTAAAAACACAATAATGTTTGTTATATTTTATTTCTACGCTAATATATATTGTAATGATAAAATATGAATAGATACGATATCAAACATCATCGATATATTGGCAGGGAGTTACAGTTAATCCATTAAGTTCGAATGATTGTTCATGTAATGTACGTAAACCTACAACACGTTCTGATAAAATATCAGACACTTGCGTGATAGAGACTTCAGATTGATTAGTCGCATGCACATCATCGATATATTGACAGGGAATTACAGTTAATCCATCAAGCGTGAACGATTGTTCATGTAAAGCACGTAAACCTACAGCACGTTCTGATGAAATATCAGACACTTGCGCGATAGAGACTTCAGATTGATTAGTCGCATGCATAATGTCCTCAGACATTACAGTATCAGTTTCTGTTTGCTCACTATCAGTGTTTGAATCATTGTTAATTTTATAATGTCCATAGGCATAACTTTCCACTGCATTGAGCAAGTAACGTTTATCATCGAAAGCTGATAATCCAGTTTTTTGAATTGATTCTCCAAAAAGTTGATGTTTATGGCTTCGCAATGAATTCATCGAAGACACCAGACGTGTCTCACTGAAAAGAACATTTTTGTAATGCTCGTGTTTCAATTCTTTTTTCACTGTCACTTTCGAAATACCCTTCGCGCGTTTTTCTTCTTTATTGTCACATACAAAACTGTACATTTTTGATCTCAATCCCACAAATTCTGATATGGGTTTGCCGTTGGTCTCATCCTTCATTTTTCCTAACACTTTTTTGTTTCTATCACTATGTAGAAAATGCTCATTAGGATAATCTGAGGTATCGAAAAAGTCAATAGAAGTTTTCATGTCCTCATAGATGTCATTGGTTTCACAGAAGAAGAGAACGCTATCTGTATCCGTCATCTGCAGTTGCGCGCTGTTTTTATACTTCCGTTTGATATAATTGTACCAGAAGTCGTACATTAAGCTTTTACTCAAGTCTGAAATAGAGATAATAATATTAAACATCTGTAAGTGAAAATAACCATCAACTTAATAATAAAGTTATTAATTAAGTCTATAACCTTAGATATTAAAACACCAAGTGATTGATTACTTAATCATTGAAATAATGTAAAAACACCTATGTATTTAAATGAAAGGAGTTCACATATGATAATAGTGTTATATAAATCTAGAAATAAATTTTAATACCTAGTATACACATGCCACAGTAGATGGGTTTAAATAAGTTGACCTTTGCCTTATGCATTTCAACTGCAACCAAGTCTTCGTTGAAGATGGTGGTATGTTTGTAGGTAGGCTTGGCAGTACATTTTTTTAGTCTCCCTTCCGTGTGTACCAGTTCGATATTTTTATGTTGTCTCACATTTTCCATCGTCTGCAAAAAGGGAAGGACTTGTTTAATACATTGAACAGCGACATATTACGTATCTGCTTTTATAATAGTATAACAGTATAATACATAAAAATTGATAGACAGCACTGTAACTCATATTCAATATTATAGACTATCATTACGCATGAAACTTCAAAACGCAAAATACTTACTTTACCAAACACGGAGACATTCATCAACTTGTAGAAATTTTTTTGAAAGGTAGATGTAGCGTTCTTTCTCATCTCCGTGTTAAAATCAATATAACTTTTCATCCAAGCTTCTTGTTGAAATTCCAATACTCTGTGAATTGCTTTGATTTCCAGTCCCAGATTCACATACAATTGTAAAGTTCTGAAGTGCACCACGTATTTGTCCTTATCCTCCAATGTAGCTAGTAACTTTCCAACTTGTCCTCGCGACGGTAGGGGATCATTTTCCGCTAGATTGTACAATTTTCTCAGCAGCTGTTGTGCGTAGGGTGATAGCCGATCGTTCGAAATCACCTTTTGTTCCGGTGCTAAAGGTAGGCAGTTGTGAATCTCATGTAATTTGTGGGGGTAGTGAAGCGATACTTCGAGGATATAACCTGTTTCTCCCGTTTCTGAAACAGTCATGACGTCGAACGATTCAATGTCTGTTTTATTCATGAATTGAAATCCTCCAACTGGGAGAGGCTGCACCATCGCCCAGCCATACAAATTGTTTGCGTCCAAATACTGCAGATAGGATGTAGGTTTAGATGCATTATAATCTTCTAAGTAAGGATTGTTAGCTTTCTTGTATCGATTAGAGATCTGTGACAAGCCTCCTCGAATCCCAGACTCTACCATTAGAATTTGATCAATGTCCGTCAATAATTCCAACTCGACCTCCGTCATTTTGAGTAGAGCGGACCACGATAAGCCTGGTGACGTATAGAAATGTGGGGGGTCAAGATGATACCGCGAAAGACACACCTTTCGAAAAGCCTCAAACACATCACTCAGTAATGCTACATCCGTTTTCAGATAAAGATCGTGATACTGTCCCAATGATGTCATATTAAACGTTTCAAACACGGTTTGAGCATGATTGTAATCTTCTTGAGAAATATGCTCCTGCTTAATTGTAGAATAGAATTCTTGTTGGGGTGGTAACAATCGCTCATCAAATTTTTCAAAGGCATCCATATACTCGTATGGATAGACACCCTTGCGCAATAAAAGTGTGGCTTTCTCATTCGATTCACATTCTGCTAAGAGAGAAGGGAACGCTTGTAACCCGTCTGAAGCTAAATTTTCAACTAGGTTTTCTAAAGAAGTCGGTAAAAACTGAAAACTGTCAATAAATCGAAGGTGATCTAGTGAAAAACTGACATAGCGTTCGGAATTTTGAGCGATACATCGTAATGGATGATTCTTGAACTGACCAAGATGTTCGCAAAGAATATGAGCGTCGAAATTTTTCAGATTGTGAAATATCACCGGCACGAATTTCGCTTGTTTGCAGGCGAGGTTACAGCTATTGCAAGCTTTTCCAATAAATTCTCCAGTTAAATGGTTGTGGTGGTTCACGACTCTATCATTTGCCTTCTCGTAAATACTAAATTGCTTTTTACAGAGACAGCAATGAGTAGGATCACACATCAAGTTGATTTCATCCTCAGTGATATTCATAGGCATGATGTTCGATAGGATTTGCTGTATCTCTTCTTGTTCTTGCAACAAATATTCAATCATTTTGCTTCCAGCATCTTCACCTCTATATATGATTACCGGTTTGGTATATTGATCATCTTCACACACCACCTTGTAGCCGAAACTGCACACTTCTAATTTAGTTGTAGGAGTTGTAGCGGAATGCTCGGGATGGGGCATGCATGTGTGTAGTTTCCTATTGACGGTTTCGAAATCGGCGTAGATGACAAAGGGTACTTTCAACGTTTTTTCAAAGTCCTTGAACTTCAATATATCGTTTTTACCAGCAATTGGAAGTTCTACTCTTTGGGCTCCGTGTGGTGAACAATACGGTTGATGTTCCAGCAGTAACGATTCCTTGTGAAACCCGTGAAGACAATAACAGCAAAAGTAAAGCTGCGAACGATGTGTGTTGGTGCGAGATAGAAAGCGATTCAAGTTCGTAATGAGACAATAATGCGACTGTTCTCCTTTAGTCAACCATAACAAATCGACATGATTGAGACGGTGACGATGTTCGGTAATTCGTAGGGGTATAATGCTTTTTTCCTCAAAAGTAAAGACGTTGATAGAGATATGCTGATTCTGCTTTTCCACAGTCTTGATCTGTGATAAACTGACTGGATATTTGATACCACGCATGTTGATTTCATGTTCGTATTGTTGATAATGTTCTACTCTTTCGGATTCAAATTCCGCTGGAAACAAGGATGCCAGCAAGCAATACAAGAAGCATTTATCATCATTGTTTTCGATATTTAATAAACAATGGCTCCGTGTAAGAGTAAGAGGTAGAGGTATGTACGTTGAGCCACGCACGGGTTTGTAAACTACAGTATGGATTTCCAGTTTTAAGACTCTTTTGATATACCATCCAGATCCTTCTCGCATGAATTTTTCTAAACTGGCAAACATTTTCTGCATCGCTTCGTTTAAAGCGTGTTCATCAATGTCGACTAAGGACAATGCTATATACGTCCTGCTCCTGAAGTAAGGTGAGGTCACCGTTGTCTCTCCCCCATCATCGCGCTGCATCTCGACTTGCACACATAAATTGTACTTTATGCCACCCATGGAAGATACGCGAGCTTTTAAGAAAGATCTTACTTGGTCTCTGATATTCCCAAAAAAAGTTAGTACATCATATCGTTCACTACTTCTTGGCAATACACTTCTATTTAACACTCGATTATTTAACGCAGAATCGTCAATGTGTTGTTGATGCGAAGTTGATAAGTTTTCAGCGGAACCTTCTGATGTGGACTCAATTTGTCTCGACTCGTTCTGACCGCTATCTCGCAATTGAGCTTCGTCCTGTTGCTGCCGTCCATTTTCATTTGATGGTGGTGGAGTCCTTTCTCCTCGACTGCCTAGCTGATTTAATGGATGATTTTCCACGACATGTTGAAACAAGTCACTATATTCTTGAAATTCATCATCGCAATGTCTACACGCAAACTGTGTTCTGCATTCATTTGATGTAGCGCGATTATGTATAGAAGCAGTATGTCGAGTCAAGTTATCCCTTCTGTTGAACGTTTTATTACACAGATTACATGTAAAAATAGACGACTTCGACTTTTTTTCTTTCGATAATCCATGCGTTTTGTATTGATGTATACGCAGATTTTTCAAAAAGGCGTAGGATTTTTCACAAAAGTCACATTTACGCTTTGGTTGATGACTTTTTACATGTTGCTGTAAAGAGTTTTTGCTTTGGTATTGCTTAGAGCAGATTTCGCAAATCCATTTATGTTTTTCCACCTCTGGTATTGCATAAAATAATTCGCCGTCACTGCTTTCACTATTACTTCGACTGTGCTGCCTTTTCATCGTTGATAATCGAAATAAATATCCCATTTATTATAACGTTATAAAACACACATTATAATCCAACGTTATAAAACAAACGCATTACAACTATGAAGTTTACAATCCTGTTACTAACTCATAGTCTGAAATCTTTCACGTACACAACTTTACCGGTTGATGTCATTTCAAAATGCTTCACAATTGCTACTCGTTTTGTTGAATGAACAACTCAAGCGCTTAACAACTATTTGCGAAAATATAACGTCTCATGTTTCTTTTGAGAGAGGAAACGAAATGTCAACTTGATAAGATAAAAGTTGATAAATGAGACAGCTACATCGTTACACCCAAATACATTAACATTTTTTGTGGTTAAAACGGTGTCACTGTGTCTCATGTTTCTTTTCATGATAGGAAACGGACTGTCAACTTAATCAGATAAAAGTTGATTAATGAGACAACTACATCGTTACACCCAAATTCATTAACATTTTTGCGGTTAAAAAGACGTCCCTATGTCTCCCATTTCTTTTCATGAGCGGAAATAGGCTGTCAACTTAATCAGATAAAGATTGATATGTGAGTTTGTTTTCAAAGCACACCTGCATACGTTAACAAAAGAGTGTACTTACTATGAGAAATATTATCTGTTCATATAGTGTAGTTAATCCATCTTCTAGATTTAGCGCCTTTTTTCTTTCCATCGATTGACGTTGCTTTTTTTCTATACACTTTGGTGCGAGTTATCAACTGTCTTTCAGCGAAAGGCATTTTAGATAAAGGTTTATCTATAAACAGTCTTGGTTTTTCTCCTTCGCGCGGAATTATTCTGCTTTCATTCGAGATCTCGTTTGTAGGTGGTTCTGACGTTACAGTGCTGGGGATCGAACTATTTTCCTCCTTATTGTCTATCTGTCCACCCGATTGATTGTGATTGTGATGTTTTCCCTCGTCAACAAGTGTCAGTAAACGCTCATACTTAGTTTTAGGTACTAAGACTAATTCGCGCGCCATTTTAGTCAAGTTCGTTCCGAATGGCACTGATGAAAGGTAAAATATACTTAAAATGTTGCACAAGAATTTGCTTTCTACGTTTCAATGACACTCCCTTACTAACCAATTGTCGAATAACAGTTTTTTGTTTCGCTACCTGCTTTTTATCTTTTTCTGGTAATGCTCGATAACTGTGCAGTATATTGTACACAATTTGCACGATAGCGTTTATTTGAGACTTTTCTATCCCTTCCAATAACATTTTTTTCTGTTTGTCAGACGTATTGAGTAACAAACGCAAAAAATCTCTCTCCTTTTTAATGAGTGGATTCATGCTTCTTTTCTGGCTGATATACAATCATTAACTGATTGGGTAAAATGTTGGTTCGCAACTTATATTTGGAGTTAGAATGTGGAGACAAATCGACCAGCAAGTAACCATATTTTTCTGCAGTGGCTTTATTATAGGCATCCATGAAATATTTAACTTGACCGGGAAATATCTGCCGACCTAAAGTCTGTATTTGCAATTCATCTCGACTGTTTTTGAATAAAAAGAAATAGTGTGTATTCAAACTGATGGTGCGGAATTCTCTCCCCGGGCAAAACGCATTTTGACAAATGAGAATGCAGAAAAATTTATAATGGTGAGCATATTTGCAATAGATATCCACCACATCTTTGCTTTTAGCGCTTTCTGTCATCATGTCATCGATCACCAGAATTTTTTCTCCCGGTTCACTCATATGCCACATTTCTAGTTCCGTTTTTGTGGGTAGTCCCTCGTAAAACGTAATATGTGGTATGGCTTTTTTCATGTCAGTGTACATAGGTTGATCCACGCTGTAGCAATAATATATTGCTTTGATGGGTTTCGTAAACGCTCCATCAGTGTGTTTCAATAGTTGAAACACGAAACTCGTCTTTCCAACATTACTTGGACCTGTAATTTAAAGAAAGTGTGATCAGATATCTCACCATCAATTTCTTACGTATCATAGATATCAATTTCGTTAAAAATATATAAACTCACCGATCACCTGAGCAGTGGAGTCTACTTCGAGTTGAACGACACTTTCCATTTTCGAGATACGTGAGAAAATGACATGAGAAATTGATCACACTTCTTTAAATACTGTTTGTATGTGTATTCATTTTCTTGCTCAAAGTCGACATATTTGTAAGATTTAGTAAAAGTGATGAATAAAATAAAACAGAAACATAAATAGTGTAATACAGATTTCTTTATTTTGAATATATAAACCAACACCATGTATAGATTATATAAAACTATGAAACTTAGATATAAAACGTGTGAAAAATAGAAAAGTAAAATCAAAGACATTAAAACAAAAATGTGTGAAATTTTAGATATATACATGGAAATGTGAAATAAACGATACCACTTTAACAAAGTCTATTTTCCAAAGACAGTAGTTGAATAGTCATATTTATCATTTTAGTTCTCCACTGTAATGTTTTCATGTCCGTTTCACGCCAATCGCGACAATAGATTTTTAATTTGAACATGTCAATCAGCTCCGGTAAAAAATCCATAACAGATATGGTTTCATTCCATTTCACTAATATTTGCGTTTCGTCTATTGTCATTAAAATATCTTCAAAATAAAGTTCCAGTTGTTGTTTATTTGTCAGATTAATGCACGTATGATCAAGTTGAGATAAACGAGAGTGTTGACATCCTACACATTTCTTTTTGAAAACTGCATACATGTTTAGACTTATTTCTTTAGCATAGAAAAAGTCAAAATAAGACTGAAGTAAAGAAACACAATTTAAATCCATTGTTTTTAACAACACACATTTGCTGGGAAAAGTTGATAGTCTGGATATTTTTCTTTAGCTCCAGTAAGTCGAATGTAAATACAGTCGGGAGACCACTTTTTATGTTCATTAGCTGGCACGTCCTCTTTCATCCACTGACAAACTCTAACACCGCAAGCAAAACATTCGACGATATCACTTTCCTTCGTGTAAAAAAATCCTGCATTTGCCAAATCAAATTGATCTTGCTGCATTTGTCTAGGCCACGTTTGATAAGTCAAAAGTCGATCTTCATATTTCATATATTGACCCGATTTTACTTTGCTTCCAAACAGAAATGTACTGTTTAAATTCATTTTCAAAAATAGTTATATTTACCAATCTGCATAGTCTTTGTATGTAGTTGGATTACACAAACGACACTTGTAAAACGATATCTGATTGTCATGAGAATCTTGACATTGCTGATTAAATACGCCACTCAAAAGTTCAGTAGGAAAATCTGTCGATGTGTTCATGTCGTCATTTTCAGAGCGCAGCAAATGTGTCACAGCATTGACTGTTTCATTGGCGGCATACGATGTAGCATTGGCTGTTTCATTGTTGCCATGTGATACAACATTGGCTGTTTGATTGGCGCCATCGTCGTTTAGCAAGCTTCCCAAATCAAAATTATCGTATTCACACAAGCCCAAAAAATTTTGCGGTAATGCGTTTACATTTTCATATTTCGCATATTGAGCTTCTTCCTGCTCCATTTGTCGTGCCCTAGCTTTCTCCCAAATGTCTGGCGAACTTTTGGGTCCATCATTTATTATTTGACTTTCCGATTTTAGTGTATTCCCGCTGAGCACAAAACTTCCACTGCTATCATACACTGTCACAATATCAGGCGAGTCATTTATCATACCATCCAGTGCGATCGAAGTCGGCGCGCAATCAGTTTGGCGCTCTTTATTTTCACACGTAGCTGTCGTTGATTTACTTTTTTGCCGCTTTTTCTTATCACGTTTTGCGGTAGACGTTGGTTTACATGTTTCACTCTTGTTTGCTCGTAATCTTATCCTTGCACATTCTAACGCTTTTCTAGGTTTCTTCCGTGATGTCTTAACGTTGTTTATATTAAATGGGTCATATCCGCAATACTTCTTCTTAAAATGTTGTTTACTCTTTAAGTGGCGAATAACGTAAAATTCTGTCATCCATACTTCACAAATAGAACAAAATATAGACTTAATGTTATCCTTTATCACACCACAATCCATGCTGCAGCTGTCTTGAATAGTCCACATATGAGAGTACATACTAATGTTAAATATGAAAATAGTCCCTCCTTTTATATGAATGTCGGGTTTTCATTGGATAATATTTAATGTTCACGATTTAAAGATTAATAAGGGTGATGTCTATTTTCTTTTTTATGGTAAACAGTCTTCTGAGCTGATGCGTTTGTCAGTGGAATTACATACGATTGATCTTGTGCCGCTTGTGTATTTATCGATGAAACAGCAAATGGTTGATCAAGCATTGCCTGTTGATTTTTAGATGGTAATCCCGTCGCCTAAAACATAAAAATGAATCCAAATTAAATCAATAGTGCAAATGATTAAAAACACAATATGGTATATATCATACGTTTTATTTATTAAGATTTCATCGGTAAAATACATAAAGTAAAACTACATTGAAACACGAAACATCAAACTATTAACATAAATTAACTCTAACACGAAAATAAAAACATAATTAATATATCATTAAAATTGAACTTATGTTCACATAGAATAACATTGAACTATAAAATTGTACTATATTTGTATCATTAACTTAAAATGCATTTTCAGTTAAATAGAATTTTACCTGCTCTGACTCTATTTGTTGAGCATATCCTTCCAATTCATTCAAACAAGTTTTCAAACGTAAAGCGTCCTGCCATTTGATAGAGATTGTTTTAGACTTGCTTTTATCAAACTGATCACCTTCCAAACACTTAGAATTGTCGCTTATGTGTAAGTAAATAGTATCATTCCATTTTGTCAATGTCGCATCTTTGTAGTATCCAAACTTATTTCCGCGAACTTTAATCAAAAATCCTTCATTGTCGTATGTAGGTTCCATCTTTTTCCTATTGTCACTAACTTAAAAAAAGAAAATCACTTTCTTTGTAAAGCAATGTTGAAAATGTTTGCTCAAACTGATGTGTAAGACACTACATTCAGTATATGTAACGTTGAAAGAAGGTAGGCGTAACGATATACGCCCACTGACTCAGCATGTTTAGACACGTCAGCACATGTTTCAATTATAAAGGATGTGAAAGATTTGATCTGTCGAGATAAGTGGTTTTCAGAGGTGACACGATGTCTATAGAGACAGGAAAAGTTAATTACACCTGTCACTTCAATCAGATAAGAGATGATATATGATATGTTTTACTATACACACCTAGGTCAATACATTTTTGCGATTAATAAACAGCGTCACTGTGTCTCGCGATTCTTTTCATGATAGGCAATGAGCTGTCATCTTGATCAGATAAAATTTAATAAATGATACCGCTATATGACTACATCCATATGTGTTTCTTTCAGGACAGGAAACGGATACTTATGGTAGTCAATTAAAACAGATATGAATTGATTAATGATTTCATATTCTTCACACACCTGCGTGAGCACATTTTTTAGGATTGAAAGCTTGATTCACCGTGTCTCGCTGTTCCCTTCATGACAGGAAACCAGCTGTTATCTTGATTTAATAAAATTGATAAACGTGACAACTATATGACTACACCCATATTAGTTTCTTTTGAGGGCAGGAAACATGTACTGTGTATATTGTTTAAATAAGGCTCTAGTCCTTATTAAAATAAAATAAATATATTGGTTCTAAAAATAATCGACCAATCGAATAAGACATAAGACTATATAAAACGTGAAACTACTACGTGAAACTAAGTGTCATACTAAACTATGGATGAGATACATAGAAGAGTCATTAGAAAATGTTGGACGACTCTAATTCGTTCGCTTACATCAGAACAAACTTTAAATATCATGGATTACCTCATGGAAAACACTATTTTAACTATTGGTATGCGGGAAGAAATAGAGTGTGAACGATCAAACTTCAGCAGAAACAGGAAATTACTTGACATTTTACAGAGGCGAGGACCTCGTGCTTTCGGAATATTCATAGAGGCTCTCATACAAAACAATCTAAACCATATCGTTGACATTCTCTCGTCAAATATAAGCGAAATATCTCATAACACCGTGAGACCTGTTATTCACTCGGACGTGCTATCCTCGACAAATCTAGACAGGCAGTGCAGTTCTTCACTCAAAAATACGATCATGAAAGAAGAAAAAAGTGAGACTAGTAACACAGATGAAAGTACGGAGTGTAAAATTTGTATGAACGAAAGAATTTCGGTGGCTTTAACTCCATGTGGACATACATTATGTTCTTCTTGTGGGGATCGATTCTTACAAGAACGCTCGTGCTGTTTCTGTAAACAACACGTCAACAGTGTGATTCGAATTTTTATCTGACAGATATGTTTAAACATACATAAATAGAATTTGTGTTTTCGCACGTGATCAGTTAAAACAACAAAACAGACAAACGGTGCTTTTATATAGACTGGAGTATGGAATCATAACTTCACTATGTTTGATATTGTGTTTGTGGTATGCTAGTAATCTAGCAACAAACATTGTGTTGTGTATGAATCTACAGTGTGTAAGATGTCTAAAGAAACGAGAAATGTATAATAATAGTTGTCAGTTTTTCAGATAAGAGATGATATATGATCTTATTGACTTGACACACTTGCATGTCAGCAAATTTTTTGAGGAACATTGATAATTATATCTGTCACATTAAACAGATGAGATGATATATGATCTTGTTTACTCAACACACGAACGTTAATACCGCGAATTCATTATGTTTTCATTATATGAAATAAAATAATAAGATACTGCTATTTCATGTTTTAATATATATATATACCTATACCGCATTATGACAAATTCCATATCAAGGATTTTAAAGCTGAATTATTGCGCTTACCATAGGACCACCCTGTAAGGATAACGTTAGAAGTTTGTCGTAAGTAGACACCCTTTCGGTATACAGGGCTGACTTGTATACCCGATCTAGTAATGATAGCGGACATTGAGAGTCAGGTCCTTTTACTAGACGGAGAGATTCCTACTTTTCCATGCTTATAACGTTCCATGATAACATAGAAGCGGTTCCTAATGCTACTTTGTGTATCACCTCACTATAGCATTAAGTTGGTCTGACGACACCTCCATACTTCTAGTAGTCCGTATGTATTTTAAGCTAAGATACTATATTGCATGTGTTATTATACTATACATATAATATATGTGTTATTATATCAAATAATTCCATTTTTTTTCTATTTATTTTTCTACGATATAGTTGATGTGTTTTCTCATAAGAAATATCTGAATGTCTGTATTGATGAAAATGTCAATGACATTGCGCTATTTTATAGTATACACCAGTTCATTACATATGCAGGTGTGCAAACAGGTCTATTGTTTAAAGTACATAAACACTCATGATCTGTTCGGTTGGACTATTGAGCGGTTTAGTTCTCAAGTCCTTCTACAAGTGAAGGTATACCTCACAAGGCTTTCTATCTCTGTACCTAAACTTTCTATTATTTTTAACGTTTGGACATATGGTCACGATAAGGATTTCAAAGAGAAACAAAGACTACTATGTTTTTATTTTTATTTAAGCATAATATTGAATTATGATACCTTTTATTCTAGTTTACATTGTTCACTTTTATAAATAATATAAGTATACTATAATATCAATTAACTATAAATTGCTGATGTCGTAATTTATAAAGTTCATTTCACGTTATATCCACATATTGCTCAAATTGAATCTATGTAGTGTTTCATATTAATCCACGTACATAATGTTTCATTTTAAATCCACATATCTAGAGAATATATGTCATGCAAATCCATGTATCATTACATGTTGCACATTAAGTGATCACATTACATCCATTTGAATATAATTATATCCATATGTGGTTGAGATATTTCACAAATTATTCCATTAGTATACAACCGTTTTTAGGCGCTCAGGTCACTAACGATTCTCAAGTGGAACAATAATAATTTGGAATAATTTCGCCTATGTTCTTTCAAAGCTTTTTTCACAGTGTTAATATTTCTTGATGTTATTTTACCTGAAATAAAACATTAAAATCGTAATTTGATGGAAATATTGTATTGATAAATATACTATACAAACACATCTTCTTGAAAAACATTTGCTGTTTTAAAACTTAGCTAGTACTTTTATGAAAATTTGAAAAAGATTATTATAGTTGGCTATTAAGATCAATGAATGTTTACATAAATTGTTTTTAGACGTTTAAATTAAGTTGTCTCCCCTCAATCGGTAGTAAAGTTATAAACTTCACTATATCAGCTTAAAGACAGATAACGTTAAACTTATGTATAATCTTCATGTATAAACTTCAATGAAAAATTTTATCGTCTGCTTTATATGAATTAAAAACATTTCATAGGAAGTAAACTTGGTCATAGAAAGTATATACACCATGTTTATAAAGGCAATTAAAGATTTTACAGGCCGTACATTAGGTCAAGCGTATTTATGTACTTCAAATACTAGGCTTGATAACTTTTTAAGTGAATAAGACGTTATTGTACTGATTTAAACATACCACTTTGATATTTAACAATTATAATTAGTGAATATATATATATATTGTAAACTTTTTTATATGTACATTCTATAAACATTTACCATTCTTTTCAAAAATGTTCAAGATGATCTAAAAAGAGTTTTAAACATACTGATAAATGCAACAAGATCATGCCAATTTGCTCTTAGGTTTACCGTCATCAAAAAAGATGTAAGAATACGTTTTAAACAATCAATTGAACAATGATTCACTTAGTATGTTTAGCAAAATTCAAATATGAAGTGATATATTAAGCGCGCTCGTCTAAAATGTTTATCATATATGTGTATAATATTTAAAAACATATATCGCTCAACATCATAACCAATGATGTAAATAGCTCGGCCTAATGTCTTAACGCTTGTCAAATAAATTTGATGAATAGCTAGATAAAAAAACTTTTATACAGATCGGAGCCTACACAATCATTACATCGTGACGATGAGTAATTTGGAGGAGGCAATACCCAAGATTTTAATCATGCAGTCATGATTCAATATCAGGAGATTTTCGGGCGGATCCACTTGCTCATCTTTGACGACATGTTACGTCATTGTAGAATGATTATGTTATTTTTTATTTATCCCCATGAGGTTGACGCGTGAATAGAACATTGAGGGTGATATGCTATAGAACACTTATTCATAGTGTAACAAATACTCTTATGATAGCATCAACTTCCATATAAGGCAAATCATTACTATGATATTTCAAAGTACTATACTCCAAAAAGTTGAAATGTACTACATTATACTGTTAAACCATACTTTGAACGTGGTTGTTGTAATGTAAAAGATAGGTGTTGCATGCTAGTTTGTAACAACTATGTTTGATTTCTTTTGTGGATGAATCTACGGTTTTTAATGAGTGTCAATCTGATTTAAATTACATATACTGCACGTATACATGTATACAGTTTAATCATACATGTTCACTATATAGTCAGGTAAAATGAGGTCATTCTGTCTCACATTTTTATCAATGGAGAGTCATTTACATACTTCATTCACACCTATTTTTTGTGGTATGTCTTATATTTTTTATCAAAAACTAGATATTTACATAACTAAAACGAGTATGGTTACTCGGGTGAAGATTTGAAAAGAGTATGAATGCTATCTCAGATTTTATCATGTAGACTCACGATCGTATGATAAATGGATGAAACCATGGTTTGAGCAGCAATCTACATTAAGATGCATGTATACAGTTTAACCACGCACATGTTCACAGTATAGTCAGGTCAAATGAGGTCGTTATGTCTCAAGTTTTTTTATCAGTGGCTAGCTATTAACATACTTTTAAATGGGTATGGTTACCCAAGCGACGAATTGAAAAGAATATGAATGTTATCTCAGATTTCATCATGTTTAAGTTACAGATCGAGGGTGTGTATAGGTTATATATTTTTTTATAAAAATAGAACGGATGTCTATATCTCATAGACTCATGATCGTATGATTAAAAAACTTGAAGGCGTTCTTTCTCCATAGTCACGATGTGTGTAGGTGATGACTTTGACTAACTCGTCATGACCTAGAAAGTATGGATGTGCGTAGGTGATGACTTTGACTAACATACCATGTTCTAGAAAGAACGGATGTTTCTGGAATATTATTTAATCCATATAAAAGTTTACAAAAGTGGTATATGCTTAATTCACAATGTTTACAACGCACTAAGTTTGGAGGATATAGTTCATCACGTTTCATTGTTGAATTTACATTGACACATATGAGAGACCAAAACATTGTAAGTACATGACTATTTCATTTTATACATTCTCATTTAGTGTGCTACATTGAACAAAATGAGAGTCACTTGTTGTTCAATCTGCTTTTTTATATCAACTCGATGATTCCACCGTCGTCGTTCGCGTTCAAGCCATAAACATTGAAAATAGGACAAGAAAGACAACTCCGTGATAGTTAAACGCGACTTTAGCGAGATTACTCTCCCTTGAATCAAAAACTAAAAAAGGTAAATTCTCCCTCAAAAAAGGTAAAAACTCCCTCCTCAAAAAAGGTATTTTTTGCACCCCCAATTCTATACTACTACTGCAGTGAAATTATGTTTACCCTAACTCATGGATAGTTGGTGTTACTTGATACAATTAAAATGCTTTCCGGAAAATGTGTTTCTGCAATTGAAAACAATAAGTTTTACCAAAATTGATTATTTAGTATGTAATATGTCGTTCATGTCTACAAGATTAGTGGCATGAGATTCTATCAATGTGTACTCCAGTAATGGTCTGCTACAAAGTCGATCTTGGTCACTGCAAAATCATGCATTTTGAAGATATACATCCCAAATGTTGAATTTGAGAAAAAAATGTCTTGATATCAAGACAATCAAGCTACTAAGACTATTGATTGTAATTATGCTAACAGTGTGACTTCATTCAATTTTGTATACACTGAACAAAAGTTCTAACCGATCACTTTTCAAATTTTGATTTTTTATAACTGGCCGATGAACCCTTATTAAATTTTGCAGAGGTGATTTTTGTGTCATTTTCTACCGATTTATGGGGACAAATAATTTGATACGGTCCAATGCACTCGATCGGCACACAGGGTGTGGTTTACACTTTTTGTCTAGAAATGTTCGTGCAGGGAATGGTGAGTATTAAATTTCACATTGCATGTATCCTTGTTAACTTTATTAGTGAAAAAAACATAAAACATTGCACGAATACCGATGCAGGATCGTGGCGTAGCTAATGGAATGTCGAATACCGGAGCCTCTATCAAACAGGTGAGTGACTGTTCATGGAAAAATCTTTAGAAACTATTGAAAAGTATTGTCAAAATAGAAAAAATGCTATAATTTTATTATTCTTAATGTGTTCATCCCTATTTCAAGTGGCACGACACTTTAATCGGGTCGTTTCAACGATCGTGTCTTTGGACGATGTAGCAAGGGACCGGAATCGTTTTTAACTGATGCCGAAGACCAAGAACAAAGGTTACAATTCGCCGACAGGATCGACATTCGTGCAATGTTTTATGTTTTTTCATTTATAAAGTTAACAAGGATTCATGCAAAGTGAAATTTATTTTCTCATCATTCTGTACACGAACAGTTCGTTTCAAAATGTGTAAACCACACCATGTGTGCCGATCGAGTGCATCAGACCGTATCAAATTATTTTTTCCCACAGATCGGTAGAAAATGACTTAAAAATTACCTCAGTAAAATTTAAAAAGTGTCCATTGGCCAGTTATGAAATAGTCAAAATTTGAAAAGTGATCGGTTAGAACTTTTGTTCAGTGTACATGTAAAGTTTTTAATTCTCACTAGAGTACATCGTCCTTACTAATCATCAAAGCAAACAAGTGCACTAATAATGGAGGTGAATAAACAAGTCTCAATATTCCTTCCGAATTAGAATGCAGATGCTTAGATTTTCCCCTTTCATGGTATTTCAACATGATTTCTACATAAAACAAAATTAATATATAAAAATATTAACGTGTTGTGGTGTTTTTTGTTGGGGTTTTTTTGTTTTTTTTGCTGTTTTTTAACGTCGTATTCAACACATATTTAGGTCATATATCACGACGGCCAGCTCTTCCTGCTATAGGTTTTCTGGACACTTTTCTATCACCAGTACTAACTTGCCCTACCACGAGGCCGACAACTCATGTATAGGGTATGACGTACCGCGACCGGGCTCGAACCCGCGATAACGTGTTGTGTTGACATAAGCGTATGAAGCAAGAATTGTGATGACCCGTATGTTGTTGTTTTGTTTCAGAAATACTGGGTAAGTAAATCACCAAGTATAAACTTAAACACATAAAGGGTTCATATTCAATTTGTAGTATCAACAGTTTTTTTCAAGAAAATGCTTGTCAAGAGATAAAATAAAAAATATGACTTTTTACCTCAAGAACACTTTCCTTGTAACATTCATAATTCACGCACATAAGATGTGTATGTTATTAGATTTTTATATGAAATGATGAATATTTTTAATAATTATTACTTAATTAAACACTTTTAGAAACAAGATTAAATCTTATTATTGAAAGTACTAATATAACACGGCGGATCTAGCTGCATTATTCGGCAAAGTGTATAATGTGGTTATGGTTTGAAAGTTTGGACCCCCCTCTAGAAAAAGTTCGGACCCCACCCCCTAGAAAAAAACCCTGGATCCGCCCCTGTTACATATGAAAACTTTCTTCATGTTATACACGATATCAAGTACACATAATTATATATCACACGTTATGTTAGGCTAACTGTCCCCTAAGCTATAACTAGGTGTTCATTAATTCTATCTTCCTTCAGTGCAAATGTAATTTACCTTTTGTTAAAACTAGTGCAAGCAAATTATTCGAGTTTAAACAACATTAAAACAACCGCGTGTTTCCCATTATGTGTTTCATTTATTGTAATTAAGATTCGCATTTCCTCTTAAATTACTGACAAAAACTTAAAATTCAAGTCTTATTCTTTAACACGTTCCATTGATGAAATCAATTTATTTCTAGTAATTTAACTTGTAAAACTTTTAATGAGTGCGACAAAACATTTTTCAAAGTTTCATTACATTCTTAGCTTTTTGCATGATAACAACAGAAATTGATAAAAATAGCTCTTCAGATGGGATGGGACCTATCAATGCTAGCCTATCAAATTAATAATGATAAAGACATAGATACGTCTTGTAAATGATTGGGTTATCTTTAAAGGTACATTGTACATACCTACCTTTGGTGTCATGCAGTGTACCCTATTAGCACGGGATGTTTTATATCTGCTTAAATGCTTTTAAAAATTGACACTTTTGTCAAATCATTAACATTGTAACATGAGACACGATAGTTGTAATGGTTGTTAAAGCAGTGTGGAAATCGTTATACAAATCTTCGTTTATTTGTTTAAGTTTATACAATATTATACTTTCTACACGATCCGTTGACTCTTAAAATCATTTTTAGCGAAGAGTTCTTATTTTGGAGATTTTCACAAGATAAGTCTACATCGCTTACTTCCCTTGAAAACCTGATTAGAATGGTTAACGTTATTAAAAAAGTGAAAGCCAATGATGTGCTAGGTCTTCTATTGATCTATCTGTTTATAACCCAGCTCGACATGTTTAGTCCGCTAGACTAGATAAAAGATACCTAAGACAAGTTCTGTCGTTCGTTTTCATCACACATGACGTATGCAACCATTAAGTCTTTATAAATTGATATTTTAGACATTTCAAAAATGATGTCATCACTATCTGATAACATGATTAACGTCTTGATGAGGTTCGGAACAACTGAATATTAAAAGGTATTGGTACATATCGGAAACACAGTAGAGAGTTAATTGACCTATTATTAGTTTTAATGCCCTTTAATGAAATGGGTCATTTTAAGAATATTCTCATACCTCGTCACTTCTTGCATGACTTCTAATTCTTCCAGAATAGAAAAGATTTTTATTGATCGTATTACACTCTCAGCAGGCACTCGGCATTTAAAGTCCTGAATGATTGCAAAGAAGTAGTTGATACAACTTTGATTGGTATCCAATTGAAGTCCTTTGGCATCCTTGTGACATATGGGCCATATTAGTTTTAATTAATGCGCTTAAATAATGCAATGGGTCATTTTAGAATATTCTCATTTATTCACTTCTTGTGCGACTTAATTCTACCAGTATTAAACAGGATCTTTATAGATCGAACTACATTGTGGTTTGCCTTTTCTGTGGAACACTCCCACCTCAATAATAGTCTATAGTAAATGGTTTACATTTTAGTATGAGTATTAAACTTCTGGAAATGCTTGCACAATGATTAAAGTACCATGGCCGAGTGTCCTGTTGTGTGTTGAGTTTACGTGCTTTTATGCTTGAAAAAAAGGATACACTAAGTTTTTACATTTCAAAAGTTCCTGATGCACAACAGAACATATAAATAGAATATAATGAAATCAAAGACTAATTTAACAGACCAATATTGATCTGAGGAATGTTTAAATATAACTATTGACAAACTTTAATTACCTCATTAAGTATTAAATTCTGTTAGCTACTGCAAGACTACATTAGATCTATTTTTGTACTTTTCTAGAAAATTCCAGAACAAAACTAAATTAATAAGATTGTTGGTTGTAGAATACAGCATTACTTTGATGCTTGGAAGTTTTTATCGATTTAACTGGTTAATTTCGTAAAAGTAAACTATATCTTTGAGTTTGAATATAATAATAATAATAACAGATATCTTTAATACGCTCATTTTAAAGCATGTCTATAAAGTTAGGGGCTGATGGCTTGATTTCCGGGCAGAATACTCACACCTTGTGGTTGGATTGTGAGAAATTTTCTTGCACCATTCTCCAGCCTTCCATTGTATCTAATGAGGCAGTAGTCAGCCAATGTCGAGGATGTGCATTTACTTCTATGTAAGGTTATAAGCTTGGATTCAAGGATTTTGGCTTGTCCAGGAAATGAGTCAGACAACAGACCACCTCAATACGACTGAAAAATGTGCAAATATAGGGAAAAGCACCATACATTATAATACATTTCATGATCTTTTCAATTATAAGTCTTTCAACAAAAGAATCACAATACCCATCTCTGATGAGAGTCCAAAGATATTGTTTGGAACTGAGAGAATAAGTATTAAACATTTTAAGAAAGTGTTCTACTTAAAACAGTGTTTTTGAATAAACTTTATGTGGAAAGATCGTACTAAAATTTTTTTTATCAGAGTGCATTAAATTAAAAAATAAGGGACTGGCATGCATGGTCTCAGATTTTCTTGAAACTTTTGGATGTTGTTGGTATTTATGCCCATACAAAATATTGATTGCTTTTAGTCATTTTGTATACATTTTGTCTTTAAAAATAATGAAAAAACAATAAAGTTGCTTTATGTACTATATTTAATTAATACATACATAAAATACATATTATAGATAAATCAGTTCATTGATTGAAAAGATATGTTTCATTTTTAAGTAAATTCCCATGTGTAATGCCACCAAACATACGGGCAAATCTTAACTATTTACACCACTTTGATTTCCATATTTCTGATAGTCCAGAGAAATTACAAGAGACCCATGTACAACCAGAATTAAAACTTTGGCCAGTTAAAATTACCACAGAAGTATAATGTGCAAATGCTAAAACTGATAAGTGGATATTTGATTCTGTCAGATGATTAAAATATCTTGTTTGCCTCATTCCAAATAATGATATATATAGTATATAAAAATGAAACTAAGTAACGAACATCAATATGAATTTATATATTCACATTTGTAAAGCTGCCCCATCACTCCAGTCTTTGGTTGCCATGGGCAATTGGGATAGGGTTAATCTGGGTTACTGATCCAATGACATATATATTAAGCTCAAAAACATATTTATCAATGTTTGCTTCTCTAACCAGACCCTTGTAAAATGTAAATATTTCCTATTACATTTTTTTGCATTGCATATTTATTGCATAAATAAATAATAACATAATACACATGTGATAGAGAAATTAGTCCCTTTCGTATACAAGAAATAAATCTTTTAACTCCTCATAGATGTTTTATCAGTTTTCAAAATTGTAACAGACATGAATCATCAATGCTGTATAAATTCCTTGTCACATATCATAACTACTTCCACTAACCATACCAACTGACAACTACAGTCAATATATGAAGTGAAATACAATATTCCAACATGAGTATCAGTTGACGCAGTAACCATCAGGCATTGAACTAAGTGCACAGACAGCATGTATCAGAATCCAGTCACTGACAATACATTGAAAGAACACATGAAATGTGGTAATGAGTATCAAGTTTAATCAAGATCTTTGGTATGGATGTCCACCAGTTGCTGCCTTTATTTGTGTCTTTATAGCACTAGGTGCCTTACTCATAGAAGGATCTGAAATAGATATAAAATATTGGGTATTATTCATCTTTTATTCATCTATCAGTGGTGCATACATTGACCCCAATGATTTTTAAAAACCCTCAACAGTACTTCAGTACTTAAAACTCAGCAGTGTTAATGTGTACACTATTAAGTCAGTTAAATAAAGTTTAACAATATCAACAGGAACAATATTAATGGGGGTAAAACATTGGGCACATTCCACAAGGCAATCGCTAGCTAACGCTTTTTGAAAGCGATTGTTTGTAGCATAAGTGGTCTATTGAATGGTTTTCTTCAAGTAAGCAAATCCAAGATGACGACTTCCTCAAACAAAAAGTTCAGAATTGTAACAAATAAAAAATATTTAAATCGATTGTCACCATGATTATTCTATTTATCTACTTTGACAAAATATATGTATTAAATAAAATATATATCAGTATTCTTGAAAAAGAAACACATTCCCACAGGGGGCAGCCATTTCGAAATAAGCAGAAGTGTTCCGAATATGGCTAGCAAGAAAAAAACTTGCTATGTATCCCTAGCAAGCGATTCAATTTGCTTGATCATAGCAGACCATTCAATAGGAAATCGCTACATAGCACTAGCTAGCAATTGCCTTGTAGAACATGCCCATTGTTTGTTATTAAAACTAGTGTATAGCGGCTGAGGTTATAGCTACCCTACCTAAATATACTAATACCTCCTGGATGAAGAGTGTATTGGATGGAGAATGTATAAATGATGTATCCAGTTATATTCCCTTGATGTCTTAGAGTTCTGCTGTGGTCTGACATAGAGTCAGTCAGAAGAGAATTAATAATTTAACCATTTCGATGACTTTTTGATATTTAGTGTATTATTACAAAACAAAAGCCAATTATGTAATACATGTACATACTTATCGAAACTTCTAAGTACCCCGATTTCAGTAATGTAGGAAATTCTTATTTTTATGTCCAATCGATGATGGAAATGTGTTTTGGACCATACTGACATTTGCTTTTATGGTTTTCATGCAACTATATTGATGCAAAACCATTTTTGTCAAGCATGTGTTGATATGGGAAGATTTTTTAATTGTTTTGATTGAACAGAAAATTAGCAATTAGAAGTCTTATTCTGCAGGTGACGCACCACCTTGCAAAAGACCTACGACAATTTCTTGTTCTTAAAGCGAGATTCAAGCCATTTCTTGATTTTTTGTTGTGCATATCAACACACTAATAAATTGCACTAAAACTGACCATGTGGGTTTTTTGCATGATAAGCATGTGCCCATTTCCGCTTTTCAGCACATGCATGACAAAACCAATTTTGCATCAATGAAGAAACATAAAGACCATGCAAACAGACGACAGTTTAGTCCTATATACATTTCCATTAATGATCAGACATAAATGTTGAAAAATAAAAGTTTTCGACAACATTGAAATCAGGGTACTTAGAAGTTTCTTTAAGTATACTAATTTAGTCATTTTCTTTGTCCAATATAAAATGCCTAATAAATATATTGATCACATATTAACCTTCAGTCAAGTAAATTATTTGACATAAGAACCTCACATCAACAAACATAATATATCTAACTGCATCAACCTAAACTTGCTTGTTCATTATTAGAGTAAGAGTTAACTCCCTTTAAGTTATCTTACACTTATAGTTTAATAAGTATGAATCTATAAACAATATCACATTATGACCCAAGTACAGTATCCTAACTGAAGAAATATAATAAGTGCATCAATGGTAGAAACAATTTGATAGATTTTTTTGTCATGTAATTGTAAAAAGAAATGATGTAAATGGATTTTTATAAATATCAATGTTAGAAAAAGGCAAACTGCCGAAACGTCATTAAATGGAGAAAAATTACAGAGTGGATATCACATTAATTTCAAAATTCAAATGTTTCCGAGATTAAATATGAATATGCTACACATTTAAAATGTTTTTGTGTAGTAAAGTGGGAATAAACAATACTTAAAAGCCAGTATATCTATTATAAATCATTCTAAATTAATGATTTATACGTACAAGAATAGCTTAGACTTGATCTTTTCAATGACACCAGTATTTTTTGCATATGCCAGATAATAGATCTAAAGGTTGATTTCAAACACTAACACAATCAATGCAGATTTTGTATAGTCAATACAAAAGCCAAAAGACAAGTGGAAATTTATTGACATTTTGCCAACCTTGTACATTCAGGAGCAAGCGTGGCCAAGCGGTTACGATGTTTGACTGGTAATCATTAGATAGCCAGCTTCGCTTTGGTTCAAATCCCATCTAAACCTACTCCTAGTTTCCTTGAGCAAGAAACTTTATCCTACTAGCTCAGTACTGGGGGACCAGGAAGCGAACTCGAAAGTGATAAATCTAAGTTATAAGAACTTGTTTCTAAATCGAGCTAAAATAAATTAGTAAGAGTATTTTCAGGAATACTTACTTTGCATTTTTTGTAACTGCTGCATACCAGCCTGAGGAGATTCTGGAAGTCTTGTACGATTAGATTTCAATCCTTTACCAGTTAATGTTGCCGATACTAAAGTATTTGTGTCAGTTAATGAGGAGGTTTGTGGTTGACTACTTTTCTGACCTATCAATTTATAAATACATGTCAGTTATAGGTAAAGTACTTGCCAAAAATTATACTCCAGTGTCCATATTTTGTCACCCTAAGGATTTTAAAGGAAATAAGTAGTTAAATCATGAGGAATACATAATTGCAACTGCTTATTTGCACTTGAAATCACTCAGGGGTTAAATACTATGCATAGAATCATTTTTCCCACGCAACTCACATGCACCTGTTGAAATCTCGCAGTACCTCAACCTAAACAAAAATGGTGAGGAAGTTAGGACAGGGACGAAAATAGGACCTCCGAGTATAATAATATATTCAAACTTTTTACATATTTATACTTGAAAACACAGGTTACTTGTTTTATATATAATAGTAACTTATTGTCAACAAATGGTTTAAATGAATACTGAAGTCATAAAAGCAAAAACATAAAAGGTACTATGATCTACATTCATTTTCTTTTCTTTAAACAAAAAAGACTTTTCATTATTTGTTCACAATGTATTGCATTTTTCAGGGAGCAAGCATAGCAAAGCTGTAACTAAGTTGGACAGACCATCTTTGGACACCTTTTGATTCAAATTCCATTCAAACCCCAACCTCAGCGTTTCCTTGAGCACAAAACTTTATCCTAATAGCATTTATGAGAAGCCAAGTTTTCATTGTATAGGAAACATGTTCACATAATTTAACAAAAATAACCATCTATTGTCTTAAACCACTCGCCCAAAGCCTGAGACAAGTAAAAATTGATTCAAGCTAGTTGGCATTACTTATTTCATATGGTTGGTGAGTTGAAAAAGTTTCTAATTTTAGGCTGTGATTTATCATCAGGCTTGGATATAGGGGGGAAAGACTAATCTAATCATCTAGTAGCTGCTTCCATCCGAAGTTTCCCTCAGAACTGGCACTTGTACCAGCAGTTTTATCCAGTAAAGGGAATGCAGATAATTATACACTATTACAGCTAAAGCAAGCACAAGAAACATAAAATGATAAAGAAACAATAATTACTAGATTCATTATCCCATTCTTCTCTCGTAGAGTTGATTATATCTAATAAATTACTGGTTACTTTATTCAAATTATTTAATTGTTTCTGAAATAAAATAAACAAGAAATGTAATGTGGAAACCATATTAAAGCCGGGTTTAAAGATTTTATAACAAAAATTACAAAGGGAGATAATCCATAATAAAGCCAGGTAGAGTTGTGGTTACTTTCTAATTCTGTTCATCAAATGGTATGTTATCATTGTATGAAGTTTCATAAAGATCTGACAATAATTGGCAGATATATGCTAAATTGAAAACTTAAATGACATCAGAATTTTTTCATTGAAAAATTGGGCTTATAAAAACCAATAAGATCATTATCAACAAAAACCTAGATTAACATTTGTTTTTTGTTATAATATAGGTTTGGTCAGGGAGGATGGAATATCAAGTCTATTTTAAGAATGATTAGATTCTTAAACTTCTTAAATTAATTTGACATTCTTTATCAACACTTTATATTACGTTATGTATGGTAAACACACACATTTAACCAAGCTTACTTGGACACTTTTCATCACTAGTAATAGCCAACCATTCCAGAAGTAGATTTGACATTATTGTCAAATTTTCATGGAAGAATATAACCTCCACGGGTGGGATTCGACCCCATACCCCCTTCGGGACACTAGATTCGAAATCCAGGCGCACTACCAACTGTGCTACCAACCCGGGTTAGAAAGAAAGTTTGATTCATTGAGGAATACCTGTGTTTGTTCCTGGGTGGTTTGTTGAGCTTTAGTTACAAGTTGTTGTGTTTTTTCTTCAACTTCTGGTTCCAATTTGGTTCTAAGATAGTTGGGAGCTATTTCATGATTAAAGAATAACAATCTTCCTTCAGTTAATTTCTGTAAAATGCGTATAAAATACATCATATAGGTAGGTACTGGGCAAGATTTATTTCTATAACAACAAAGTTTCATTAATCAACAAGCAAGATTATTTGAAAAATCAAAGCTTTAGAACTACAGAACAATAAGGCCTACTAAATAAATAATAAGTTAACAACATAAATGATCATAAAAGGCATACTTGGTAAACAACAGGTAATAAGTAAAAGGCATACACACTGTTGGACATAAAATTGTATCAAAAATAACTTATATATTAACTACTTTAGTACTCTATATTAGACATACCCTAAGATTTTCATCTGGATCAGGGTGCAACAGTAAAGGTAACAAAAGTTGATTCTTTAATGCTGGAACTTTATCACTCTTTAATACACGACCTAATGAATTCAACTGTCCTGATAATAATGCAAAATTGTCCAACAAAGAGGGCCTAAAATAATAGAGGAAGAAATACAGTTAATATGATACAAACATACGACAATATTTAAAATACATATATCCTAAAATAAAACTCCACATCATTTCATTTCTGTTATCTTAAACAAGTATGTTGTAAAGGAAGACAACCCTTTGCATATTGAATATTTCATCATGTGTAGGGCTGCGTATCGTGGCCAAGGTCGCGATACGATACGTCTCGCGATATATGCCTCGCGATTACGATATTAATCGCGATACGATGTTAATTGTAAATTTGGTATGAATGCATAGAAAAATTATGATATTTTAATCAAACAATCATAAAATGAAAAAAATACGATAGTGTGGGTCGCGAAAATGTATGACATAACGAAATAATGATTGAAGGAATTTTATTTTTACAAAATGGAATACCACATTATGAATAATAAAATACAAATAACTTTATTTGTTGTAAAATAATGACAAAGTTGTTTGTTTCTAGTGAAATTTAACGAATTTAGTTAAAAAATCAACTAATTATGTCTATTTAAACTGCCACACAACACGCTAATAATTAATAACAATTATCAGCTTATCGGCAAACATAAAAGAAAGTGTTATCTTCCTAAATCATTGTTCACCAAAGTTTGTCACGTGTTTGTTAATTGCAACCGTTTGATTATGTAATCAATTTTATTGAGCCGTCATATACGTATGTAGCACTATTGATTTTTTTAGAGGACGCCTTACACATAACTCATATTGTCTATGATTGTTACAAGCGTGGATAAAAATCTAATGCGTATTGCAGACTCTCGCCTGGATTTTTAGCGTCCAAATAATAAATTGCTTGTAACTGCAATTTGTATGTTCAATTATCCATTTTTAGTAATATTGCTATTGAAATTGCTACCAGACATTCGGTCTTGCGATCCGTATCTTTTTAACGAACCATCGGCGTTCAAGACGGACTCAGTCTTCGGCCCGGCAGCTAGATTCAAAGACTGATGTACCCGTTTAATTTAGCAAAATGGATGTAATGAAACCAAATGGCATAGAATATACGAAAAGTTGTCAAATTCGCGATACAGCCATATTTTCGGCGAGTGCGCCCGACGGGCCCAATAGATTGATATTGCACCATTTGCGTTTATAAGGGGCCAATGGCGTGCTCTAGATTGAACACTGAGTAAAGATTGCAATTGCAAGTTAAATGCTATAGTTACAAATGAATATAGTATATTTTGTTTTAACTGATTTCTTGTAAACTAAAAGGCCCTCTGAATCGCGATTCGATACACCCGTATCGGACAGTCGCGAATACGATCTCACGATGCATCGGTGAATCGTTACAGCCCTTATCATGTGCTAATTTGTTCTCACTCTTAAAATAGTTCCAACAGTAAACTTCATCTATCATTTTGCCTGGCTTCTCTTGTTTTATTATTAATCCCAAGAAAATTACAATTTCTTTTCTTGAAATAGTTCTCTGTATAACAAGAAGGCGTAAAAGATAGTTAATTTAATCATCATTCCAAAATATGAACTAGCAAAAGGCCAATAATTTAAAAGCAATTAGTAATATCATTAGTATTTAAATTATTTTTCTAAAGAAAATCATAGAAGAGTAAGATTTATAAATTAACCAATACAACATGACAGAACTTCAATAAAAATAGCATTTAAACTCTTCTGAGAATGGTTTCATGTTAAAAAGTAAAGTATAGCATATGATATGATAAGTAAATTCAGACTAAATTACACATGTATACAAATTCAAAAATCATACAAACCAATTTAATGTTTCATATTCATGTTCCAGTTTGAAAATAAGGGCTCCAATTGAATTCTTTAATTCACTAACACGTTGAATCATAGATTCAAGTGACATCTCCAATTGTTTTTCTTCTTTCTGAAATTATCAGGAGATAAAATATGCAGATTTAGAAGATAGTTTACACCATACTCATACATATCTACTTTATTCATTGATGGCATTTTTTGGCTCATGTCAAGAGTTTGGCACAGTTTCAGATAATTCACCTATTGTATTTGTGGTGATCTCACACAGGACATGGTTGCGAACACAGTTCCTATACGATATATTGGTTATACACAGGATAATAAAGTATTGGGCTACAATCATGCCTGGGGATTAGTTGGTACAAGTAAGACTGGAATGTAGCAGGATTGTTATAAATAAAGCATGGATAAACTCTGTCAAACAATGTTTGTCATGACTTGTACAAGACATACACGTTTTTTATACAATTCTTTCATACAACCAAACATGCTCTTACTCGATTAACTCTATATTCACAGGGTTTCCATATGGTCCCGCTGACTTTTGTTCGTATTATCACACATGTGTATATTTTGAAATCAATTGACTCAGTTTGCGATTCCATACGATTTATATATATTTTAAAAAAATGACCCAGTTGAGCTCAATTGTGTAGTGGACTGCATGTTCCATTGTATATATGGTCTGATAGGACTCACATGGGCTCTCATGATCTTGTACACTACATCTGTGGCAGATTTTTAAATGCTTTAAAACTCATACACAGCTTTCATCAATACACTCGAATACCCAATGTAACCCGGATTGGAACAACGTTGGTTTGTTTGTATGTAGGGTTTACACAAGTGGCTAACTGTATGAGCCATGAGTTCCATGTGAGATAGGCTTAGGTGGCTATATAGTAACTTACAACATTCTTGCAGTTATTTTAACAGTGTGGACATGGTGGCTTGTCGTTTAACACACAAGGGGTTATCTTTGTTATCAACCATATTTAGTTTATATTGGACTATGGAACAGATGTTTCCTTCTAATTTTATCTGTCTTCTGTACAATGACAGAATGAGAAACAATTGACAATGGGTGAATGATCTGGTCAAAGAAGGTAAACCTTCTAAGAAAAATAAATTTAAACTAGCTCTAGTTTTAATTCTACGTTCATTTCGTCATTTGACAGACTTAATTATTTAAATCAATGCAATTACAGTGTAAGAAAGCTCAGTTAGTATTTTTGTCTAATGTCCAAATTCACTTGTTGCGAATCGGCTGGGTCCGAATCAGATTTGGTCCGAAAAGTCGGTTCACATTTTGAGTAGTTTATCAATCGCCAAATATCAGATAGATCTAATAGAGATATATTTTTGTGCAATAATCAATTGCATAATGAGATAAGAAAATATAATACCTGCATGATGAAGTTTTTGAGAGAAATTTGAGCTAAGACAGAGACCGGAAATTACAGAATTCACAATATGTTGTTTACGCATGCGCTCAAATGTAGGTCACAGAAATAAGCCGCCATTGATCTTTGTAATCGACCGTGTTCTAACAAAAATCAGTAAGTTATTGTCTTATTTGTTTTAAAACATAACATTTGATATGTGTATAATGGAGTCTGAATATGTCATCTTTCTTTAGCTCCTCTGTCGCGCCATTCTCTACCGGCTTTGGCATCAAATCAAAGCTTTATTTTCATTGGCGGGCAGGTTGTAATCTGATTGACTTGATTGGGCCTCATTTCTGTCCAATTTATTGGTCCGTTCTGAAAATTTTAGCCACTGGTAACAGTTGTTCTGTCTCGGCTCCTCTGAATGTAAACATTGTAGTAAATAGCACATCTTCAGATCGTGTACATGAGCATCAATTACCATGTGATCATTGAACTAATTAAAATCGAGCCAAATCTCATTAATTTCCCTGTGTGACGTCAACAGTCTATACATGATATAGTAGGCTATTAGTATTGACATTGTCTTATTAATTTTATTCTATTATTAGTGTTTTACATGTCATTGTATAGTTAATGTATACATAGACTTGTATTAAGATACTATCCTTTACATTTAACTTGTGCTAATTATTTAATTTGTTGTCTTTTTCTTTTTTTGGGGGGGGGCTATGAAGACAACATTAAACACATGATACTTGGTTACACTCAACTAATTAACAATAATAGTAACATTATATTCATATTTTTCATAAACAGGATATAAAACCGAAAAAGTAGAAAAGTTAAAATGTTTTTTCAAAAAGATTTTTTTTATGTTTCGTAATTTGATCTTAAACATATAATCCTTATTTTATATTTCAGGTGTATTGACTGGCGTTTTACAGAACAAAGATGACAGATACTTCAAACTATGTTGGTAATGTAAGTGGAGCCAATGTCTCCACTGAAGCTGCAAATCTTCTTCATAATTTTTGGCCCAAAGTTTCAGAAGACATAAGAAGTTTAAAAAATGTAAGTGAAAGTTGAAAATACTTTTAATAAATCTAACAGATTATGTGTACATGTATACATGTAGATGTAGCTTGTCTTTATATGGTCATAGTTTTTAACTAACTTAACTTCATGTTGAGATATTTAAATTTAGTTTTAAAATCATTCAATTTGTGCAAGTGTATCAAAAAATTTAACCATCATACAATTTATAGTAGTAATAGTTGATTTGTTTCTAGTTGTCTACTTCTTATGCCTAGCATTTCGTACTTTGTGTTTATTTTGTGTGTATGTTCGATGGCATATTTCTGCCAACAGATAACCACATAACTAACATGTTATTTTAGTGTTTAACTGGTGGTTGCAGTAGCTAGTTCAGGGCAGGATACAGAAGGGTCGTAAGTGGGGGGGCACAGGGGGTGGGTTCGGGAGGGGTACCCCCTGCCGACGGGATAGAAATTTCTGAGTTTTTCACATGTCAAAGGTGCAAATCTGAGCACTTTAAAATGCTCTTTTAAACAAATTAAATGAAGCTAAAATTAGGTTAATTATCGTTTCCCGAAGATGTGGAAAATTTTTGAATTTTTGCATGTCAAATGTGTAAATCTGAGCACTTTTGAACACACTTTAAAAGGATAAAATGAAGCTAAAATTTGGTAAATTATCATTACATTTTAAGCACTTTTGGGCACTACCAAGGAAATATTGAGCGCTATAATTGAGGTATCCTTCAAGGAACGAGAATGGATAAAATCCTGATTTACAAAAAATCAGCAATTTCATCATGTAAATGCCGAGAATTTATAAAAAATACACTTGGTAACTTGTATAAAATCACCGAATGCAATGAGAAAATTATCCGATTTAACATCCAAAAAAGCCGGTTTATGATACGTTGTTTTTTTTAAATAAGAGGCTTAGTTTATTGTGTTGAAATTCAGCGTTGTTGTGAGTTTTTCGGACGTTTCAGTGGATTTACAAGAATGGTTGTTGGGACGATCCAAAACGTGGAAATCCGCCGAAGAATCACATTTTTCGATTCCTTTGGAAAAAAGTATTAGGTATATAAGTATTTTAAACACGTAAAATGATATAAAATAAAAGCAACAATTCAAAAATTAACAAAACACAAGCCTATTAATTAATGATTGGATGAAAAAAATGTTTAACCACTGATTAATTTTTGTCTTGTTTTTCGTAAGGAAACCTGTTGTAGGGTAGGTCACTCTTAAAAAGTTACTTGAAAGTTTAATTCATTTACCTACATTTTCTAAGAAAACAACAACAACAACATAAAACGCTCGTTTTTTTCGATTTTAACTAACTTTTAATTACCTCATTTTAATGACCAACATTCATTCGACTATACTCGGCTTTTCTCAGTCTGTTTCTTGATATGAAAAACGCCGATGTCCTCCATAAATACTTAATTTTTGTTTAGGCTCTGTCACTTTTAAAAGTTATTCGGAATTTTAATACCATAAAAAATCATCAGACGATCGTGCATGTTTTCGAAATTAACTAAGTTCGAGTGTCATAGTAGAGACGTATAAAATGCACTTGACTAGCTGTCCTCGTCTTTTCTCTGTCTAACTTGCTATGAAAACGCCGATGATTTCCACTAGTAAATAAGATTAGAGAGTGCACAATAACCAAATATAGGCCTCGTAAGCTAGTTACCATGGTAATTTCACTGGTGATGGTCTTGAATATACTGTTTAGGTATGTGTAATATAGACAATAAACATAGCAATTGGTATCTATGTGTCTGTATAGAGGGACCATACACTTGCACGATCAATGATTTGAACGCTTGATAAGGCCCGATCTGGGTACCCTGAGATGCTTGAATGTATCAATTTAGATCATTATCTTTTTTAATAGCTCGGATGAGTTGAAAGTAGAGTTGATATTGCTTTGATGGTGCCGATTTTGTGCCCTTTTCTTTGTATGAGAGTCAATATCTGTGGGGCCAGGTGGGGGGGCACGTGCCCCCTGTGCCCCCGGTAAATCCGGGCCTGTAGTTAACCTCTTAAGTTAATTTAGCTGAGTGGTTAACTAGTTACTGGAACTAGTTGATTCCTTTAGTTAATTAAGTTTAGCAGTTAACTAGTTAACATAACTATTTAACCACTTAAATAACATGCTAGTTATGTTATTATCTGTTGACAGAAATATGCCACCATATGTATGTTATAATATTTCATTATAATACAAATTATATAATTGTTATTAATAGGATCACTTCAAACAGCAAGAACTACCATTGGCAAGAATTAAGAAAATTATGAAACTTGATGAGGATGTAAAGGTAGGTTGAATCAACAATGATATTTATAAATGTTGGTTTGTAGATTCTAAGATTGTTAGCCGGATTTTTTTAACGAAAAAAATCGCCTATTAGTTTAGCGAAACACGGGCAGGTGGGTGGGTGGGCGTTAAAGTTTTCAATTTAGCATATATTTCTGCCATTTATTTCAGATCTTTATGAAACTTCATACAATGATAACATACCATGTGATGAACAGAATGAGAAAGTAATCATAACTCTACCTGGCATCATTATGGATTATTTCCCTTTGTAATTGTTGCGTTAAAGTTTTTAAATCCAGCTTTAATGTGGTTTCCACATTACATTTCTTGTTTCATGTATATTAACTACTTTATTAAACAATTATTGACATTGATAGAATTTATTTTTGGTTATTTTTAAAGTGTATTTTAGAGGACATTTTCTTAATACTTACATGCATTATGTTCTTAACTTTAAAATGTATAATTATACAAATTAAGTATGTTTATTGAATGTAAATCTCAACAATTTATTTTCAGATGATCAGTGCAGAAGCTCCAGTCTTGTTTTCTAAAGCATGTGAAATATTTGTTAGTGAGTTGTCACTTCGAGCGTGGATTCATACGGAAGATAATAAACGAAGAACATTACAGGTAAATTATAGAATTCATAATCATGAAGTTAAGAGAAAGTGGGCTCTAATTCATCAATTTTCATTTTTCTAATATTAAGGTTCTGGAACTGTAATGGTGACCTTCCACAATCTTTATTATGATATTGTTTCTTGAATCTATACTGTAAAAGACATTGAATGGTGAATTTTTAGGGAAGTTTACCGTTCGTAACTTAAGTTATGTGCATTTTTATAACATGGCCCTTGATTTTCGAAGAGACCGTAAATTGTGTTGTGACAAAAAATGTAAAAAAAACCAGTTTTTTTCAAATTCTGCAGTTTTATATTCACATTTTAATCAATTTTCCTGTTACACAATCATATCATGATAATCCAGGACAATCGGATTACACTTTGGACAAATACTTATAAAAATATAGTGCTTTGTATAAATGTACCCCCCGAGCAAAAATCCGAGTTTTTCAGAGTGTTCAAAAAATTACTCTATCTTTAAAAGCTTATATCTCAAGTCTAAAGTTTGTTAGACACATGCAACCAGTTTTAAAATTTTCTGCAGTCTTTTCTGCCCATGATATGAAATATTGAAGAAATTTTACCGTTTCTAAAATTTTTTATAAGAATCTGTATAAGATTACTATCATGAAATTGCCAGAGAATTTATAGTGAAGAAAATACGTCAAAATGGTAAATTACAGATAATACTCTTTTATTGAAATTTATCATCTAAATTTGTACTGGATATAGAAATATGAATGTAGAACTCTGCATTATCATATAAAAACCTTCTCTTCATTGATTTTGGATAGCTTGAGGGAACTATTTTGGCATTCAACCTGTACCAGCTATGTTTTCTGCTGCTGTTGTGTTTTGCACTAACAGTTTTACACCAGAGTTAGTGATGTTTGCATATTATGTACCTTAGATTCCAAATTATGCTGATTATTGTATTTGTATTTTATAATCAGATAATGATGATATTAAAAACAGAAAATGTACAACGATTTTGTCTTCATATGCTGACTTTGGTACGATAATTTGTAGGAATTGGGCAATAAATCAATCTAAATTAAACATTTTTAAATGTACTATCATTGGAGAAAAAAAGTTATTAAACAATTAAAAATCCATTTGACCCTAAATTCTCCACTTTGTCCATTTCGCCTCGAAATCTCTATTGCATGTTTTAGTCATATCCAATTTATATCGCAAAAACAAGATGAAAACCGTGCATTTTATGCCTGTACACACAGAATCAACAAAGTAGGTATGATCCACTATGAGTTTGCATTGTTTTTATGTTGATTAACCATTTTTTTACGATAACTAACTCTACGATTACGCTATAGAGCGTCTGGTTTCGCCATTTTCGGAAAATGTGTTACCCTATGACTTCTGGAAAAACCCAGGTCACGTGGTGAAAATTACTAAAAATAGCAATTACGAAACTTGACGAAGATAGGTATTCGGGAAAAACCGGATTGTGCCGAGTGCCGAAGTTTACCGAAGTTAGTTACAGTTCCAGAACCTTAAAAATGTTTTAGTTACATCTTTTGTGAAAGGTTACAATTAGTTTATGACACTTGATTCAGACAATCTATTTTGACCTAACTTGATAAAATTTCTGCTCAAAAGAACAATTCTGTAGGTTTGGAATGTAATAACATGGCTAGTTAATGCCTTAACAATGATAAACGTTTTAAGTGAATTCATTATGATGTGGGATGAGAGGACTGCCTCTCTCTCTGTCAAAACATACTTTGTTTTATATGATTGCATTACTGCTAAAAATAAGGGGTCTCTTTAAAGGTGATGTTTCGACACCTTTGGGGATGTATTAAGGGCCCTTTAAAGGTGATGTTTCGACACCTTCGGGGATTTGTCTGGTTAACAGTGGCGTTATGTTACACTGTTCAGAACAAGTCCGGTTAACAGTAGCGTCATGTTATACTGTTCAGGACAACAACTTTCAATATCAAATTAATGAAAACAAATGTAAAAATAAAGTTGAATCATGAACTTAGATTAATGTAGGTCCTATAACTTGATATATGAAAACCAAATGCACAATCACACTATATAACATCATGTGTGATGAATTTTATTTTGTTTTGTGTTATTGTATATATTTAAAGTGGAGGGTTTTTACTTATTTATTTTTTATGATTTATCTTTATGTACAACGCCATTGAATATGTAATATAGAAATAGGCTTTTTTCATCAAATGAAGAAGTTTAAGGCTAAGTTTAATAAATACTAAATGCATAAGTCAGAGCTGAGTTAGCTATCCAGTGGTAACCAGTCAAATGTGTAACTCACTTGGCCAAGCACACTTCTCTGCATAATCAATGATCTTAACTTTAATTATAATTTTCATAACATCTAAGTTAATACATGGGAGTCCATACTTTACTAATATGTGTACATTTTATTTCAACCATGAATACAAAACATATTTCAACCTATTTAATTATATTTTAATTTGATTAAAACAGGATGAATGATTTTGTTTATTTCAGAGGAATGATATTGCCATGGCTATCACAAAATTTGATCAGTTTGATTTTTTGATAGATATTGTTCCTAGAGAAGATATCAAGCCAGCCAAAAGACAGGTTAGAGATTAATGTATTACTTGTTAGTGGGATTTGTATGATAATTATAATAATAACAACTTTATTTAATGAGACAACTCAGTTGGGCAAGCCCAGTCTTCCCTGAGAGACTTAACAATATTCACAATGATGATGACAATATGATATAATAATGAAATTGAAAGAAATGAGCATATATCATGTGAACATAGTAAAACAGGTACATACTACGCAAGAAAACAAGAACAAAAATTATAATCATGTGCTTAAAGTATTCCCACCAGAGTAGAACCAAGTTAATGCTTTGAACATATAACCTGCTGCTACAATGTCCCCTTTTGCTTGTCCTGGACACAACATTATCTACTTAATTTTGAATGAATTTAATCTTTGTATTTGTCTTACATGCAAAAACTGATAAGAGAAGTACACTGGTATTGTCATTTTTATTTTGGAGGGATTTGAATTATCTCCCTTTGATTGATAATCATGGGACACATTTAACTCTCAGTTCATGTGTAATTCAAGTTCTTTAATGTTCCATCATTGGCAAAAAAATTCAGAACTGTTCCTGAATTTCAGGATTTTACGATGAGAGAATAGATTCTTTTTGTATGTAAAACTGCTTTTCATTATGATCAGGAATTTCAGAATTTTGAAAATGTTGAACTTGGACCCATGTGTTGTTATACTTTACAGGAAGAATCAAGGACATCAGTTTTACCAGAACAAATTCAATATTATCTACAGATGGCTCAACAAGCACAGCAACAACAACAACAACAACAAACCCAGACAACAGTGCAAGCAACACCACAAGTACAAACATCTCAACAAACTGTCACACAGGCTACACAGAATGTTAGTGGTTTACAACTAGCAGGTTGGTCTTCATTATAACTATTATAACTATTTTAAATTATCTGTATGTAGTCACCAAATTTATACTATGTTTGTATTGTGAGAATTGGAACCTTGATGATAAGATGAAAAGAATCATTGTTGTATGCCTTGAATTTTGGCCAGTTCCAATCTTTGTAATCAAAAAAATCTGAGGGTCCCATCAGCTTTCATCTTGACGAAACTTAAAATAGCATCGTGATTTTGTAAATTGTATTTTTAGACAGGTTTGCAAGAAAATTTGACAGTGGTGTTATTCACAGGCTGTGATTTGACGGATCTTTCAAATTGTGTGACATGGACAACTTAAACTAGTTACTGAACAAATTTTTATAGTTATGAATATTATAAAAGCAAAGGTCAGCTGAACATGACCTGTGATATAAATATGAAGTAGCCAGATCTAAAATAAGAGAGTATGTAAGTGGATAAATTAGACCAGGTTTTAGTCAGATTGGGCCAATTCTTCAATTTTCTGGAGCAATAGACCCATTTATAATGTTATACACTGTATAGCAAAGATAAAAATTATCAACTAGCCCAGCTATATGAAATTAGTAATTTTTCCCTATTTTATCTAGGGCTTCGATAACTTGGCACAAAATTAGTCTACACACTTCTTTATTTACATGTAGTTAGACTGGTTTTGCCCTGATCCATCAATATGTATTATATAAATGCTATACATGTATTTTGTTGTTTTCAGGTGGACAGTTAATACAGCAACCATTTCAAGTTGCTCCTCAAGCTCAAACAAATGTTGTCTCTGTAAGTGTAGGTACCTTGTAATAAACTGTAGGTTGAGTCTGTTTCTTTTGTTAGTATAGTAACACACATAAAACATACATTCTATTAGCAATAGGTTAACAATTTGTGAATTTGAGAACTTTACTGTATGATTTTTTAAACATTCTATCTTGTTAGTCTATGTAAGTATCATTCGAAATACAGAATTATTTCATTGGTACTGGTATTATATTGGTTGGGTATTTTAAAATAGTATCCAACCCTACTTGTATTAACTGAAGAAAACAAAATGTCAAAACTTTATGATATTATATATACAACAATAATTTCAGTATGTATTGTTGTTGATCTATAAAATCAAGTATTGAGTCTCAGTATACAGTAAAAGTGTAATTAATAGTGGAACTTTACTGTACTTGATCTGTTGATCTGTTAACTCAAGTATTGAGTCTCGATATACAGTAAAAGTGTTCTTCATACAGGAACTTTACTGTACTAGATGTATGTAATAATGTCACTTGTATTTCTAGGCTCAACCCTCTCAACAACAACAGCAAGTTATCACTATACAACAACCACAACAACAAACCACACAACAACAACAACCTACACAAGTATGTTTGTTTACTTTATATAGAGTTCAGGATGTTTGTTGTTTTTTTTAACTGAGCTCTATGCAATTATATAATTGTTTTTGATCTCTTATTGATAGGTTTGTATTGTATTTGTTATATGCTTATTTAAAAGTTTAGGACTTGTTATATGCTTGTGTAAAAGTTTTAAGACTGGTCCTGAAGATCAGGGTTTCACTTTTAGGGACCTGGACAGCATGTTTTTAAAGATCTTATGATGATATAGTGGTAAAAATATCAAAGGATTCACTATTAAAATAGGACGTTAAGACAGATGATTACAAGGGCCCCTAAGAAATGGTTCATTTCATTTATAAATTATGCTGAATTCTGTATTTTTTATTTTGTTAATTTTGAACTTTCATCCTTGTATATATTAACTTGCTTAGCTGTATTGAATTTGTGAATTTGCCATTTTGAATAACATGCTGTTGTCATTTGGCATCTATTTGTAACTTCCGACTATGTATGACGATAAAAAACATAAAACAGTGGTTTAAATGGCTTTTAAATGAAAGTTTACTGTTCTGTTCTGCTCTGTTTATGAATTGTGTTACATAACTGGGCTGTATATACATGTTATTATTTTCTTCCTCTAGGTACAACAAGTACAACAACCACAAACACAAGTATTTCAACAAGTTATCACACCATCTGGTCAAGTAGAAAATGTTCCTGTAAGTTTTATGTTAGGCCACAACAAATTGATCATATGTTCTATGGATTCGCGCGCACCTTAATTTTGACGGTTTTTACAAAAAAAATTTTTTATTTCCTCGCTCGCTCATAAAAATTTGGTCAAAGCACTATATAAAGCAACTGAATTAAGATTTTTTTTCACTCGCTCGCCCTATTTTTTTCTGGAAAAATCCGTAGAACATATCATCAACTTGTTGTGGCCTTATCTCTTTGTTGACACTAAATAATTATTGTTTAATGTTATTTATTTATATAATATTTGTATTGTATACATGTAGATATTTATCTGATGTTGTTTAATTTGACAAAAATAATTATTTATACAATATTAAAAATCATTTCAAAAGACCAAATTTGATGCAAAAACTGTGCCTTTGCTACTCAAAGATGTTTAATCTGTTGTATATTTTCTGTACTGGCAACATACACGGCCAAATTTCTTTTGTCCCATGTTTTATCATTTCGCTAGATTAACTAGCCTGTAGGTTTATCAAATTATAGAGGTATATTTTTACAGAAAAAACATAACTCTGTGGCCATTTGATTGTGAGACCAGTAAAGAAGGATACATTTTAAATTTATGTGACAATCTGTCGGCCCTTTGTCTGTAAATACCATGTTTTTATGTGTTCTGTGCTTTAATACTTACCATATTTTATTTTGGTTTTATTATATAGATTCAGCTCACACCTCAACAATTACAAGCCATACAGATGCAATTACAGGGTAAAACTAGTAACCAGCCTATTATAATCACATCTGGTTCCCAGCCTCAAACAACACAAGTATCTCAAGCAGAACAAATACAGTTTGCTAATCAGGTATTATTTTGTTTTTTGTAAAACTGAGTATGTAACATTTAGTAATAACTGTCTTCACAACAAACTTTTATCAGCACTGGCCATTCGGTCCAGCAAATTAGATTTTTTCACTGGACCGAAAGAAAGTTTACTGGACCAAAAATACTGTTAGTGATATGTTCCAATATGCAGTCCAATATAATGGTAAAGCATAATATATCCTAGTATTAAATAAACAATGTAACAACAAGTAATGATTTTTATATTTAAAACGGAAATAAAGGCTGTAAATTGCTGGTGGACCGTCAAGCCACTAACATTTAAAAATCACTGGACTGAGATCTATTTGATTAGGGCTGAGGATCGTTGAGCAAGTGGCGATCCAATCCAAACCACAATTCATGGGTAACGAATCAAACCACGAATCAAATGGTAATGGAAAAGCATACAGGAATTCATGCCGCAGCCCTAATTTTGATGGACTTTGTACACGGTCCACTGGGTCAAATTCAAAGACTGTAATATGATGTTGAATTTATTTGACTGGTTTTCAATGGAACAAGTTTGTTGGACTTTGAATCCACCTGTCATTGTTTTATTCTCTGTAATGGTTGGTCATAGATGATGTTGATTTTCTTAATATATGAAGAAACTGCTAGGGTAGCCTTGTTCTAGTGTGAAATGAGTTCAGGATAGGGTAGCACTAGTTCTAGTGTGAAAAGAGTTCAGGATAGGGTAGCCTAGTTCTAGTGTGAAAAGAGTTCAGGATAGGGTAGCCTAGTTCTAGTGTGAAAAGAGTTCAGGATAGGGTAGCCTAGTTCTAGTGTGAAAAGAGTTCAGGATAGGGTAGCCTAGTTCTAGTGTGAAAAGAGTTCAGGATAGGGTAGCCTAGTTCTAGTGTGAAAAGAGTTCAGGATAGGGTAGCCTAGTTCTAGTGTGAAAAGAGTTCAGGATAGGGTAGCCTAGTTCTAGTGTGAAAAGCGTTCAGGATAGGGTAGCCTAGTTCTAGTGTGAAAAGCGTTCAGGATAGGGTAGCCTAGTTCTAGTGTGAAAAGCGTTCAGGATAGGGTAGCCTAGTTCTAGTGTGAAAAGAGTTCAGGATAGGGTAGCCTAGTTCTAGTGTGAAAAGAGTTCAGGATAGGGTAGCCTAGTTCTAGTGTGAAAAGAGTTCAGGATAGGGTAGCCTAGTTCTAGTGTGAAAAGAGTTCAGGATAGGGTAGCCTAGTTCTAGTGTGAAAAGAGTTCAGGAAAGCTAGCTAGTTAGGTGGACTGACCTTCATTAGTTGTGAAACAATGTAAAATTTAACTAATCAAACTGAACAGTCTATTAAATTGGTCCAAGTTTTAGGACTGGTCATTAAGTTTTACAGGTAACTGAAATAGGACTTATTCTACAAAAGTGACTGAAAATATGTATAAGTCAGAAATTTTAGGAATTAAGAAGATTTGAGCTTTCAACCATGATACTACAGTAAAACTCGGATATAAAATACTCGGTTATAACATACACTCGGTTACAACATACCATTTTTTCTGGCCCGTTTTTCATCCTGATATATAATATACTTAGTATGCTATATGGATATAACATACCTCGGTTATAACATACATTTTTTCTATGGCCCAGCGAGTATGTTGTATCCGAGTTTTACTGTATTTGAATATTTTTAATGTTAACAATTACAGACTGAACTTGAAAAAAAATTTATTTTCCACTAAAATTTGGATTTGAAACTAATTATTTGTTTACTTTTGCATTTTCTATAAAATGCTGCAAGAAGTATGTCAGTGAGTTAACTAAATGATATATTACTATTTCAGGGTGTATTTCAAGTACAACAACTAGCCAATTCTGGTCAACAAGTATACATACAACAAGATGGAGATCAAACAGACAGTTGATGGAATCTCAAATATTATTACTAGCTCAACTTTTCAAAGAAAATAAGAGCTTGTGCTGTCACTTTAGCCTCAGCGTTGGCATCAGCATTGTTTTTTAGGTTAAACTTGTTTAAAGGGAAGTCCTAAAAACTATCCAAGATATCAAATTGAAAGTTACACTTATTCGCTGGAACTATATTGAACATACTCTGAAGGGACATAACTAAGGAATTAGTATTTATGAAGCTATGCCCTGCTATACTTCAACATTTATGCTTAAGGTGTTATAAAGTAATTTTTTTTGTAATAATCTTCCAAGATATTTGATGGTAGTTGGCATGCTTATTCATGTATGTCAAGTCTAAATATCTATAAACTGCCATACCTCTGGATCTCTTTTTTAAAGATTTATGTCCCTTGTTTAAGTATGTGGGTGAAGTAGTTCAAAATGAAATAGCTTCATTACTTGTCAAGTTGTGAAAGTTATGTGATACTTCATCAATGCTACTTGAACTTAACTGTGATGGACCAAAGCTGTGAACATTATGGTCTTCTACTTAGCATGCTCAGATAGTTTAAATTATTCATCTGAGGTGCAAACATGCCATTCAAAGTCATCACTGTGTTACACAGTTGTCTGAATTCAGGGTAAAGGTTTAGGGTCCTGAGGATCCTTTTGTTTATTATATGTATCATTATTTGTTGTTGATAAAGCACCTTAGTTTCTGTTTCTTATACATTTTATAAGGTTAAAGTTTATTTAATGAGAAAGACTTGCAGTACAAATTTGTAGATACCAGACTTTAAGTACAAATATGAGGATACCACTGTCCACATCTATAATAAGGATTATGACATAGGTGATTATCATATATATGAGGTATTTCCCTTGAAAAAACTAAGTCTTGGGTTCAAATCTCACTTGTTTTAACTTAAGCCTTGCCATAAACAAATCATCAGAAAAGTTGAGTGTGTTGTTTTTGGACTGCTTTTGTTTTTATCTCATTGTTAACATTGATGTATATAGTTTTTTCTACAATTTATCATGCATGAGAACTTTGTGCAAGTTTTTATAAAACTAACTTGTATGTTATATACTTCTGTGCAATTGTAATTAAATCTTGAATTAATTCATCCATCTATTTATTGTTGTATGTAAATGTTTATCGTATGTAAGCCTGACAACAGTTTATTTGCTGAGTTGAAGAAGAATGTTGTCCTTAAAAACTTATAACATGGTAAATTGACCTGAGTAATGACAAAATTAAAAACATTACAAAATATATTTCATTCCATACAGGGAAACATTCAAATAGGTCTCTGCTCTGGATCATTTATGGAAAGATTTTTTTCTTCAACTTAAAGTGAAAAATTTATTTATCCTGATAACATCAAATCATCTTCAGGTGATTGATTTTAGTCAAATGACTGGTAATTAATTTCTAAACAGGTACAAGGGACTGAAGCTACAACTGCAGCAGCATGTTCAGTTACCCTAAACATTCCGTAACAGAAGTGTCGGAACAACTCAACCTGAGACAACATGATCCCCTACTTACGGATTAAGTTGTGAAAACTTTGATTTGAGTTATGCACGTGTTGAGTTGTCTATGGGTTGTGTTCTCTCATACCCGTAACCATGGGCGGAACCAGCGGGGGGGGTGGGGGTCAGGGGAGTCCATACCCCCCCTAGAATTTGGAAAATGTACATGTCTATTAGTATTTTTCTTGCTTGTAAGTCATTTTTAAGTAGTATGAAGCAATTCTCTTGGTGCTTAACATAGATTTAATGGTTTTGTAGCTTTTATTATCAATATGTTGCATTTTTTCTGCAAAATGTGTATAATGTGGTTGTGGTTCGAGGTTTGGACCCCCCCCCTAGAAAAGTTTGGACCCCCCCCCCCCTAGAAAAAAATACTGGATCCGCCCCTGGTAATGTTAGCTAACAGTCGTTGCTGAACATGCAGCTGGTTTACAACAGTTTCCTCTTATCACGTTACCCTTCACCGGTCATGTATCAAAGTCTGTCGACTGAAAAAGGTGATCTGATGATATCAAGATATTTATAGAGTTAGATTGTGATGGTTGAATCCTAGCTATTATGGTTTGTATATGAATTTATTCAAAGGAAAGTAGTAAATTATGGATGAAAATTTTAATGTCTAGTCATTAAGGTCTGGGTTTGTCTTGAGAAATGTTTTTTTCTTATAAAAAGGCTATTTTTAAGTATAGAAATTTCAGAATTTGGACGGATTTTAAATTTCATCCAAGTTAAATCATGACATAACTGGAGTGGGGTACTTTACCAGTTATACATAGTTATTCCGTTATTATAAGGATAGTTGATACATGAAGTATTCACTTATTAGTCATTGTAATCATATTATTGGCTGAAAAGGAGTAATATGATGAAAAGTACTAAATTCTTCCTGATGAGTTTTTGAAAAAATGTATTCGAGTTGTCTCCCTTTAATCATACACCACATTTGATAGTATCATTTAAGAGTGTAAATGATGGCATCAGATAATCACCATTTATTGAATATAGAGTGCTGCTTTCATCTGGTTGGTGTTATACGTACCGATCATTATGATGCCATTCTACACATATACATGTAGTTGATTAACTAGTTAACTAAAACCGTGAGCTCATTGTTTTTATGTAAACTTACCCGTCAGTTTTTCTTTTCTACCCTTTTCCACCCATCCAGTGCAAAAGTGCATAATCTGAAACCTGCATATCACCGACTCTCTGTATGCTTATTAGTCTGTCTCGATCGTTGCTCTTTTCTGAGTTCTAGAAAATTACCAGCTATATACATCATATAAACTCGTATATAAGAACATTGTAAGAAATCTTTAATATCATTATTTAGTTTAAATGAAATAATTATATAAATATCAGAACTATTCAACATAATGTTTTCTAATACTCTGTTTACATTACTTCAGCCCCCATGAAACCTACTACACGTATTACCCTGAGGTTCTGCTATTAAGACTAACACAATTAATTATCTTATTAACGGAATGGTCTTAATATAAGAACATTTCTTTTCTCAAATTAAGCATATGGGACTTCAAAAGTCGCTCTATTTTTCAATAATCAAGGTGATTTTTGTAGTGGAAGTTTACTGTATGTAAACACAACGGGACATTTAATACACGATTATCACAAAGATACTTATGATCATTTTGACACAAAGCTTCCTGGTTAATTGGTGGGAAATTTTATAAGTTGCAAAACTTCCTTGTTCCTGTTTCTATTTTTTTATTTCTGAAACTAGACTATTTTATTTCTTAGTTTTCCTTGTTTAAAAGTAAAGCCGATCTTAACAGATTTAATTTGCGAATCATGTTAGAATAAATTGTTTTTGTGCATTGATTCATGTTCCGCATATAGGTGATTTTTTACTGATTAAGTTATGATATAGCATGCACAGATTCATTATAATACAAATACATGTACAGGAACTCCTAGATTCATGTCAAATCACAATATCTTCCTAATGGGAACTTAAAAGTAAACTTGTACATGTATATGAACATGTATTGAAGCAATTACCTGAATTTACAAGGTGTAACTCATGACTTCATGAGTGAAAGATTTCAGGATTTGTTATGAAATTCAGGATGTCTTTACTCGAAAAAGGGACTATAGGAAAATAGGGACTATGAAAGTTTTGAAATCTCAGACACGTCACTCCATTGGAGAAAATTTCAACACATACTGATACAGACCGTCAGGGTTTGTGGGGTCATGAAAAAGGTTTCTTTTTATGAGTAAAGGTTGCTGAATGACCATGAAGTTCTCATTTTAGAAAGCTTTATTTTCGTCAATGTCACATTTGTGATACAGGAGCTGATCCTCTACACATGATACTTGTATCATTAATCAACAAAGCTTCAATTGTGGAACCAAAAATGCTGGAAACTTGAATATTCTTGCTCAATATGAATTGCAAATTGTTCATAAAATCGTATAATAAGATTCTTTTGGCTACTTCCTCAGACATTTTAGACCGTACCATACAACAAGATTACATCGATCTGGTCATTTATCGATAGCGTTAGTCACGCTATTAGTCATTGTTTCTACATGAAAGTTGTTTCTCTGAGATAAAATCATGAACATTTGAATTAAATGCCAACTGACTCATTTTATGACCAGTTTATGACAACCAGACCACCTTAATGCGCTTAGTAAGCGTATGTTGCTTCCTGACTTAATTGGCACGTGGCCCACTGGCGACAATGGTGCCAGAGTAGATAAGTTGTGAAAATGTACATAATCATATTTGATAGCCGTATACTTGAACCTGACAATATTTCATGACTGGAACATGACTGCATATCTTATTACTAATTTATAAAAACTCTGTTAACAGGTACAAGTTCCAAACAAATTGCTTAATACATGCTTTAGAATTCCATTGATCGTTCGTATCTTGCGCTGACTATGTATTAAAATTAATATGTATTTGAATGGTAATATATTTCAAGTTAAAACTGTATCTGACCACGGGTGTGTCCGTGAGAGCTATGACGCTTCTAAGATGTTTCAATTACGGTAAAGTCCCGCTATTAAGACCAGCAAAAATCGATGGTCTTAATAGCGAAACAGTCTTATTAAAGAGACCCTTTTATTCACAAATTAATCATTTGGGTCTAAATAATTGTCAAATATCGCAAGATTTTGAAATAACAGAAGTGGTCTCTATAATAGCGGAACTTTATTGTAATATGAACGACATCGGCTCAATGATTGTATTCAGTGATACAGATTTAGGTTCAGAAATAAAGTAAGATTATATTCAAATGCATGTATGGTGTGAGCATAAAAACTGTAGAATCATCGAGAACAGAGATGAAATTATTGCTGACGCACATGACGTCTAGTGTTCTCTTTAATGTACTATTCTTCATGGGCGTCTGCAATAAACCATAATTTCTACATATTAAAGCGTCTGACAAGTGACATTGATCAGTGACCTCGAGATATCATTGAAATGTCGATGGTTGTCAGAGCAACATTTTTAACCTTTGAAGAGAATGTCACAACCGACGATGAAACATAGATTTTACTATGTATGCCCGAGGCGAACATTCTTGTTTGGTTGTTTTCACTATGGTCACGTGTTTTAAGTGTTATACGTTCTTTGCTGTCAGCTAAGATGTATGTACATACATGTGAATAAAATGAGTAGTATTCATTTTACTCAAATTATTTAAACGATTACATACATGTATGACAGCCTAGACTAGGAATTTGAAATATTTTATCAACGTAAAAACAAGACGTCGTAGCTATGCGTATAATATTGACACGTACGTGTCCTTAAGAGTTGATGTAGGGTCGAATGCATAAAGGTTCAATTTCTTTAATTTTCTGTTAGTGCATAGAATATTAATGCAACCTGAAGTAGTGATGTTCTGTTAAGTGTGGCTTCATGTACACAAGAGTATTCCACCGTGTGCACTTTTAGATTGTACATGGCAAATTATCAGATGTACGGTTCATTTTGCTGGCAATCTCTAGTTGAATCTTCATTGTATTACTGCTGGTAATTAAACAATACACAAATCTAAAATTGGTGGGTTTTTCCAAGTTGGTCATCAAAAATTTGAGTTGTGATCCGTGCTTGTAAGCAGAATAAAAGCCTATGCACCAACTTGGAAAAACCCATCAACTTAATTTATGTATAGAATTAAATCTAATCAGCAAGCTCTAATTTCAGCTGAACTCATCAATGCCAAGTGATTGCAATGATCGTTAGACATAAAACAGGCAAGTTCTGCACATTTGTCATGTCTTTTGTACTGGCTGTAGTTCTCAACTCTACTAAACAAGCATACATGTTGCGGGTTCAGTGCAAGACAGTCGTAGCTCATGATTCTTATATTAAGTTACGTATTATCAAAGGTCCTACGACCGATTTCTGTCGTAAACTGCACTATATTGTATAGCCAAGTTATCTTAGGATTTTTGATAATATGCTGCCCTGAAATATAACAAATCTAAGTTTCAAAGAAATCAAAATAAAACCACAGATATTTTCTGATTTTTATTCGAATGTATTTTTTATACTTTTTTAATTAGAAAAAATAACCTATAAAATATGACAGATCACGTATAGTACCAATGAGATAGACTCATCAGCCAAATGTAAATATATAACAACAAGGACTGCATACTGAAAATGTCCACATACTGACAATACCTAAACGATGACATGTGACATTGTTGATTAGTGAACACATATTATGATGCAATGACAATATTAATCAAATGTATAGTCACCAACACATAATGATATGGTTTAGAAACATTTTCTGTGTACAATGGATGGTCCAGATTCATCATATTCTTGTTTACTGATCCACATCTGTTGGAAGGTGGATAATGAAGCCAAGATGGAACCTCCAATCCAGACAGAGTATTTTCTCTCTGGTGGAGCAATGATCTTAATTTTCATTGTGGATGGAGCAAGTGCTGTGATTTCTTTCTGCATTCTGTCGGCAATACCTGGGTACATGGTTGAACCACCGGACAATACAGTGTTAGCGTACAAGTCTTTACGGATATCAACATCACATTTCATGATACTGTTGTAAGTGGTTTCATGGATACCAGCAGATTCCATACCAAGGAAAGATGGTTGGAACATGGCCTCTGGGCAACGGAATCTTTCATTACCAATGGTTATCACTTGACCGTCAGGGAGTTCGTAGCTCTTTTCCAATGAACTAGATGAAGCAGCAGTTTGCATTTCCTGTTCAAAGTCCAAAGCAACATAGCACAATTTTTCTTTAATGTCTCTAACGATTTCTCTTTCAGCAGTGGTTGTGAAAGAGTAACCACGTTCAGTAAGGATTTTCATCAAGTAATCAGTAAGATCTCTACCAGCCAAATCCAATCTCAAGATGGCGTGAGGAAGAGCATAACCTTCATAGATAGGTACTGTGTGTGATACACCATCACCAGAGTCCATGACAATACCTGTGGTACGACCAGAAGCATACAAAGACAATACAGCCTGGATAGCTACGTACATAGCTGGTGTATTGAAGGTTTCAAACATGATCTGTGTCATCTTTTCTCTGTTGGCTTTGGGGTTCAATGGAGCTTCTGTGAGTAAAACTGGATGTTCTTCAGGTGCAACACGAAGTTCATTGTAGAAAGTGTGATGCCAGATTTTCTCCATATCATCCCAGTTGGTGACAATACCGTGTTCAATTGGGTATTTCAAGGTAAGGATACCTCTCTTGCTTTGGGCTTCATCTCCTACATAGCTGTCTTTTTGACCCATACCAACCATCACACCCTGAAAAATAGAATAAAACATTCATAAGCATTTTTATTTCATAAAAATATGCCTGTATATCTAATATTATTGACTGGGGCGTTTCCAAATGCAATGATGCTGTCAATAAAATAATATTGTCACGATGGACTTAAATATGTACTTACAAAAGTTCATACCTAGATCTAACGCAAAATTTTCATTTTATTAAAAAAAATCAATTAAATATCAATTTACGCGACACTCGCGTGGTATTCGATGGAAAACGTTTTCATTGGTCAATTTCAAGCCCAGACGCTAGAAGCGTTCCGAATAGCTAACCGGCAACATGCAAATAAGGGGCCTTGAAATATGGATATTTAAAACATGGCAATTTTTTCTCAATGATTCATAAGAAAATAGAGGTTATTCGATTTCAATTTCATTTTAGGGAAAAGATATGTATAAAATACGACAGCATCAAATTTTCCAGACATTTTAAGTTCAAGATGAGTGAAAAATCAAGAAAATACATTTCAATAAAAAGCCGGGAGCGCACGTGCCAGAAAATTAAGTAAATTCTGATTTCTTAACACGGTTGTTTTAAATTAACATTTACACATCAAATAATCATAATAATACATATATACTTCAACATTAACTTAAAAAATAATTCTCCAAAGAAGAAAAGATACAAAAAATGATTTTTACCTGATGTCTTGGTCTTCCAACAATTGATGGAAATACAGCTCTTGGAGCATCATCTCCAGCGAAACCGGCTTTGCACATACCGGATCCATTGTCAATAACTAAAGCAGCTACGTCCTCGTCACACATTTTTAAATTTTATAGGTTGTTACACAAACGTGTCTGTTCAGATGAAAATCAAAATTTCGAATGACCCTTCTGCCAGCGGCTGGTATTTTATATCTGTGATCAATATTTCGGCTTAGTCATACACTACGCATGTGCGGATTACATTATTACCTTATATGGGCATATGCTTCGACAGTTATTTCAAAACGAGGCTACGGTATGTCACGTGACATTTTGTACAGGTGAGATACACTAATTTGAATGACTATGATCGCTATAAGGGCTTGTCGGTAAACAGACTGGAATTAATTAGGCATTCATTAAAAATGCTAAGGTATGCAGGATTTAGGTATGGTCGGCTGATACACAGCTAGTACATACCAAGATATCAGATTACGTAATAGCACTGTATGATAATATACGTATTTAGTAGGTGCGAATATTAGACATAGTTCTAGATATATGTTTATTAATTATGCAAATTAATGATTTCTATTTATCGTTACTTTTTATAGCGTTCTAGATTATAGTAAAATGAATTTTCATGTTACTCATTGAGGTATGCTTGAACTTGATGTGACATTATTTATGTTATTCACATATTAGTATGAGGATTTGCCACAATAAAATATATGTATTGAAAATATACATAAAATAAATCTGTGCAATATAATATTATGTTAACCGCATTACAAATAAAAAATAAGATGTTTGTTGTTTTGATAGAGACTTCACGTCATGAAATTGAGTCGATATATAATAATGATTATTATGATAATATTTTGGTCAAGCGACAATGACTTGTTGTTTTGAACATTAAATGTATTGATAGGACATACACTTTGATCGATGTATTATTTCTAATATTGACACACCGACATCAATACTTGAAAGACATATAACTATTGTTTTATTGCTTTCACGCTCATGTTGTCTATGCAAAATAACTATTGCCTATAGTTGGTCATTAATTTGTCTCATATTTGGACATTTTCTGATGCACTTTAGTCTAAAATAGTGAATCATTCATTCGCGTATTCGGACGACCTCGGGCCTTTTTATAAAACGTTGTCAGAAAATAGCAAATTCAAACACTTGAATATTAATGGACGATTTTGTCAACCCCATATGGCGTGCTTTTGAGAGATCAGCAAACTGGCAACCGTTTTTTTTTCATTTTGAATTCAAATGTCTGATCGGCGAACAAAGAATTTAGTTGAACAATGAACCTCTCATATAATGTCTTGAGAATTGAATGAGTTGTAACCATTTGCCATAGCGTCTCGTTGAAATCGATCTGAAGTCTTATAATAGAACATTAGTTTGAATATATTGATCTTAACATATAACGTTATTTAATCTGCAGGATTACTCAGTCTGTGGTATAGTTTATGGTGTATATCGCAGCACAGCATACTAACAATCATTATTTCTTGCTGTATTTATGGTTGGGGTAATAAGTATTTTATATAACTCCATACAGCTTGCAAATACAATGTAATGTACTGTCAATTATTTTTTTCATTGATATGGAATACGACTGTTGTTTACAAAATTGTCCATGCATTAATTGCATTTGAAAGCCCTCTTTTTTGTATGCAGACTTATGCAGACAATCCCACATTATAAGTATTGAAAATATTCTGTAGTTTTGGCATGTTTTATTATTTCGCCAAGTTGCACATACAACTTGCATATACAGAGTATAAATTATTTACATTATGCATTAGTGTATTGACCAACTCAAACATTTAGGAATTCAAAGACTGAATGATTACATATTGTTCGATGCAATGTATGTTGAATTTGTGATTAAAATAACAAAGGCGGTCGGCGGTCAATTCTATCCAAGACAGTGTCTCGGGTGTCTCTGGACCTATAGTCGGCCGCCTGTAGAAAATATTGTTTTAACCAACACTGCTTATTCTTGAAAACTATATACATCTGGCTGGTTAAGCTAGTTGGGAATCAAATTGGTTATTTATATTCACTAGCTCGAGTGTATGTGATTAATCATGAATAGATACATTTTTCAGGGAAACAATTCATAGTACATTGTACTTTGTTGGAATGTTTTGAATGCGTGGTCGATGCCTCATATAAGACTTGAACTTATTAACCACGTGCGCTATGGCAATGGAAAAGTGACTGCTGACAAAACCTCAGCGGTTTTGTACTCGTTGTTCAGGTACGACACGGAACAATTAATTAGTACAATAACAAGTAAATTATAGGTTGGACTGAATATATCGTATAACGAAATCATTGTATTGAAAGCGGCGCGTTCCCATGACTTAGACCTACTAACGTAGACTATAATTGCATACTTACACCACATGGGTTCATTATAATATACATTAAACCTCCAATAATTGACTGTGTATTATAACATATACCCTAAAGGAATGCCAAGCGATTGTAATTATATTTTTATACAAAATTCGCTGACCACCATTTGACCACAGTTTTATATATGAATATTTATTTATTATTGTATATAAAATAAACTATCATGAAAGTCATGCTGTAACTTGTTATAATTAAGATCTTGGTAAAATTTATTCTCTCTTTTTTGACAACATAATTATACATATACACCAAGTTGTCTGCCTAATTTATTACGTGAACAATATCTCCTTAAAAAGTGCGTAGGAAAATACCGCCGACGTCTTATCATATGAATGGTTGACCCAAACAGCCTGTCCTGTCAACACTGTACGGTCAATGTAGGGCGTGGTCCGTCAGGTATGCTGATGATATCTTCAGGTGTACGGGTATAATGTTAGCCAGTGGGTGTTTCGTTGAAGACTTTACATACTTTTAATACTTATATTCTTACCACTAAGTCTAGCTAGCGGTCATATATTAAGGTGGTTCAGTAAAAAGCTATCAGACAAATATTTACACAGTACATTGTGTAGTATAGTCAATATATTTGGCAGGGTTGATTTCCATTTATGGTAATAACGTATTTCACTGGCTAACCAAATATGATGACGTGGCATTCGGATAGACGACGAGAATCCCCACCACAAAAATAACTCGGTCAATTCTTAAATGGGATAACCTTAATGTATACCTAAATCTTACTTCATGCTTACACCATGGGTATATATAATACGCAAACTATATCTTCTTTTTTACCATAATAGGAGAGGTGCGTGAACAAAAAAACAGGTTCTAAAATAACTATTGTTAATAGTTTTATATAGCCTATACATTTTAAACCTACATGACGTATGCATAAGTATTTCAAGGTCAATCTGTATATGGTAATGTTGAACTGTTGAACAAAAAGAACCTTCTACACGATTCCTTATCGACTAAATAATAATATATATAAGGTCTTAGTTTTATTAACTCGTGAATTTGCAAAGTTACTTGTTTCAAATATATGTACGAATAAAACTGAATTTGCGATCTCCCATGTATTTTAAAAGGGTTAATGACCTCGTTATATTAACTCAGAGAAGTTTGTTTAGATGAAATACTTTAAAGGTCGTTGAACATCCTTAATTATGAAATGTACAAACGGTACATAAAAAGAGATTCACGATTTCCCGCGAAAGTTGTAGGCCTACATGTATATTAAATGACAAAATTGTACTTCTCGTTTTATTTACTTTTTGTGGATTTAACGCCCTGTCATTACAATATATGTCATTTTACGGCGTCCAGTGCACCTTACCTAGCTTTCCTGGACCCATATCTATAACCAGTAATCACCTACCCTTCCACAAGGCCAGAAACTTATACATATTATTTAATCAATGGAAGAAAATTGTACTCGGTAGTCCGCCTGGATTTTGAATCTAGTGTCCCGAATGGGTTACGGGTTCGAATCAAACTCAGGTTATACCCTTTCATGATAATTTGACAATAATGTCAATTTTCTTTCATCACTAAGGATAATGGAGAAGTTGCCGGCCCTGTGGAAGGGCAGGTGAGTTCCGGTTATAGACAATGGTCCAAGAAAGCTAGGTTATGTGCGCTGGACGCCGTAATATAACCTAAAGAATTATGTTGACACGACGTTAAACCTGGAGTATTAATAAATAAATAAAACATTATGCTCACATTGTCTGTACTTTTAAGCCGAAATGGTCGACAAGGCAATACAAACATTATAAAGAACAGACTATCTTAGACTTCTTTATGTCTCAGACACAGCACTAAATTATGTCTCATCATTACTTCCAGACACGAAATGTCATTGATTCCTGCAAACAATTCCTTACATAAACCTCTTTATTATCGACTCTAGGAGAGAAACTATATCAATATGCACGAGTCGTACATAACTTATACATATACCAAAACTGGTCGAATGTCTAGACCATAGATATACACTATATACTTTACTATATCTATGGTTTGAAGAAACAGTCGGTTTCAAGTCGGTTTCTCTCTCTCTCCCCTCTCCTTCCCTCTCTCTCTTTCTCCCTATAGAAGTGTTAATATTTATATATATATATATGTATTTTTGTCTTTTCTTCTATTTCTATTTATAAACTGAACATATAAATACTCATGTATTACGATTTGAAGAATAAAGGTTTGTTCTGTTCTGTTCAGTAAAGATACATTACGCAACGTTCTGTCTATTTTCTGTGCCAGTTATATCCAGTATCGTAAAAATATGCTGTCATGATACGATACATGATATGATGTAAATGTTAGAATTTATCGTACGATGTCTCATATGACAGCTACTAGTGTAGTTTTACTGGTACTGAACAATTCCATTATCGTAAACACCTTGGTTATTTCAAAATCATACATTTAAAAACAATTTAAAGTGTCATTTTATTGGTCCTAATAGAAGTGCATGTACTCTACTGTATACAATATAAAGATAGGACTTCAACATACAATGATAGCTTGTACACACTGGCCAAAATTGACCCAAGGTAAGGGATACAGTAAAGGTCACGCTGTAAAGTGTATATAATCTTAATAGTGAAATGGTCTTAATACGGAGACCCTTTTACGTCTCAAATAAGAAATTTATGACTGAAAATCACCAGTCCGCGCATGACGTCGCAATAATTAACCAACACCGGCGTTCGTTTTCGTGGAACATTACTACATAATCATTTGTTCTTTCATAGTTGAAGCCGTTGTAGGCTAACAAATATAGTTTAAACCAGCGAACTGTGTTTATATCTAGATATCATTTACATTCATTAAATCAGTGAGCCACTATATAGCTATTGAAACAAAGACGAACGGCACGGCATCGAACCAAAGACACTGTATAACCTATACATGTATATTGACTTTGACCTGCATGGGACCGTTCCGATTTTGCTGGAGAGTACCAATCTCAACCTCAGCCCTATTTGGACGAGCTATATAATCTATATAATAGATATTGCTGATGTTACGTAATATATTAATTATTCCTAGATACTAAATATAATTATCCGTATTTTGGGTATTATGATAATTGTATTTACAGCATTACGCAAGAAAAACATCTGTGCCCATATTTCCAAAAAATGTGTTACATTATGAATTGTAGGTAAACTTTTAAGAAATTATTATTACTATGTGTATCTTGCATTTATTCAATAGTGTTTTATAGATAAATTCATGCATACATCTATAATTAAATAAAACACCTCGTAAAACACATAGACAAAGATAATAAACATTATGCAGTCAATGTAATAATACATTGTGCACCTAGTAAAATATAAAACATATTCTCTTCAAATAAAGGATAATCAACTTAGCTCTTAATAATATTTAAAACGCTATAAATATAAGCCTGTAATACTAAATATTAGAGCTTGTGAATTAATTTATTTCCTATCAGGATACACGCCTCATCATATTTTAATGTTTTTTTCGATGAATAATAAACCGGACGTTGTGAGTTAAAAATGTTCATAAAGTTTCGAGTCTAAGCTGATAAGCGTAAAACCCACTATCTAAACGCACCCACATAAGAGCTCTCAATGTCTTGTATGTACTTAGTAACTGCTATATTTTAAATGTTGGTTTTCAAGTGGTTATAACTCAAGCATTGTTCATCAAAGGATAGAATGATGTGAATGGTGGAACATTGATAATACAAGTAAACAAACAAACAGAGTTATCTTTATAACAGTCAGACTTCGTCAAATATTTATGTACCGTAAAATATCGGAGAAGGATTGACATTTGGTGATAAAAACTAGAATTTGTTTTTTTTTGCATGGTTGTTTTCATTTGTATCTATAGAATTAAAGAGAACTGACTACGGGCGACCGGCATGGTATCGATCCACTTACGACACCAAGGAAAATAATATCAAATACTTCATAATAAAAGTTTGAATCCCATTCTCATCACGTGTTTAAATATATCTGGGAATCTGGGAAGTACCCACCCCTGGCACCCACAATGACCGCCGATGCCATGGCAATGACTATTCAGAACACCACGGCGTTCTTCTACGATTTGTGTAGAAAACGGCCGAGAAGTTTCGAATGTGCAATAACGTGATTATATTCTGAATGATGTCTTCGCATTTTAATTGATACATTCATACAATATTTTAATACCTATACATAATGTATGAGCATCGTACTATTTCATGTATTACATACGTGATTAAATTTACTAATGACGCTGCGTCATTATACCTGACAACGGGCTTCTAGAATGTCGTCTGAATAATAACTAGTACATTCAATCCGGATGAATGGCAAAGCAGTGTTTTTTATGACAGATGATCCCGATTTGAATCTGAATATTTTTTTTAAAAGAGATATAATTTAACATACTCGATCTAGTGTCATATACCAATTTAACTGACACCGGCGACATCCTTATATAGCGATTTTGTTCAAAGATAAATTTGACTCGGCGTAAAACATCTTTTTTTGAAAAGTTAGGTGAAAACAGCTGCATTCCACTGTGTCTTTGTTTGGACGAGCATGTAAGTGCCCGAGTATATGTATAAGTACTGTTTCTGCGTTCAAAGAACCCATTTTCGACTTGAAGCACAATTCTATTAAAATCAGATAATCTGGATACGTAACGCTCCTGTGTATTCCCGCTACATACAAACGACAGCCTTTATTATCAATGCTCTTACGACTGGTTTTGGTTGTAAATGCTTCTATATAACTTTTCTACATTATCGTAAGACATTTCTAACACAACACCCTAACCATAATGAGATGGCTCAAAACTAGTCGTTCACAAATTTCAACTCAACTTTTCTAAAATTCTCAAAATTGTATGGGAGCATGTTGGAAGCATTCTCGTTCCCAGAGTCTAGTAGGATTCTCAATACTAGCTAGTATTGAGAATCCTACTAGACTCTGGGATCGAGAATAGTTTGAAGCAGTAAAGTGGTATTCTGATAATGATAATTTTAGTGCTATTTGACAAACATCTGTAAAAGATGGTATTTTATGTATAAGTAGCTACCCCATTCCTTACGATAGACGATTTTAATTTGTTTAGTTTCTACAGACACTGAACGTCGTTATTCAATAAGATGGAACATTTAAGATTTGAAAAATGACAAAAAAAGTTTTGTTTATTTTTGTTTTGACTGATTTTGCCGTACAAAGATCTACTACGTTTTGTAATTATAAAATATAAGAAATAACCAAATCTGTGAACATGTAGCTTGAAAAACCATCATCGTTGGATGCATATCTTTTATTTCAGAGGCTAATCATCAATCTAATGAACCAACCTAAAGCAGCACTGTATATACATGTATTGGTTGTTTAAAATATGGATATGAATACAAACGACTATACGACAATAAGTGTTCCACTTATGGGATCAAGCCGAGTAAATATTTCCTCAATATCCTGGTATGATATATGCGCGAAGTAGCGCATAGAAGGAAGTTAAAGTAAATGGATTCAAGTACACGAACAGGAAAATTTTGAGGGCATGTCCAGTATCACATGAAGTGAATGTACATGTATGTATTTTTCAGTAAGTACATTAGACCATTAGTGATGCTTGCTAATAAGAATACATAAGATAATTCCTAATCAATTGCCAATCATTAATTAATTTAGATAATAGATCAGATTGTTGTTATCACTACTGATAATCACATATGGTATCACGTTTGGTGATGTGGGGAGTCGATTATTCTAAAAATAGACAATCGTAGAACATCAGCAATCTCGATTTTCTTGGTACATAAGATATTCAATGTAATACATGTATATATACAGTACCCACCAGAAGTTTGCAGACAAAGGAAATTTGATAAAAAACAAACAAATTCCATTGATTGTGTCTGTAGAACCATTCTTTCAATATATTTAATATGGTTTGTGATAAAATGGAAATATTTTTTTTTTAATACATCACATTAATAAGATTCAGCATCTGATATCCTAAAGCCTTAATTCACATGGTAACCACATTCAATGTAATTCTTTTCTGTAACATAAATTTTAAGCAACTTTGGTAGTCTCAACTACATATAATACAATAACAAAAAAATACGCAAAACTAAAAAGCATTTCAATATAAATGGTTATCAAATTTTTGATAAAACCTAGACTATGTAATAGGCTTACAAAGTAAAATTGTCTCCAAACTTTTGGTGGGTACTGTACATGTACGCCCTGCTTTGTTGAGTACTGACCAATTGCTGTAATTATTAGATTGGTTCCTGGAAGCCGCTAACACCGTAACTTCACAGCATCCCTAACCAGAAATATCAGAATCATGATCATAACAGTTCTGATTTATTATTTCTGACTAATTAGTTTCACATGTACGACTGTGAAACTCCTAAAATACCCGGAAAGTTATGATTTCTTCATGGTATATATGGTATGACCAGATTACCTTGTATGTAGATCAAGATCTATGCATGAACACTTCCTGGAATTCACGGTATAAACATATTATACTAGATTAGCTGTTTCATGACTCGTATAGTCCAACAGAATTAACCTGAGCTTGAACTACCTAATTATAATAATTACACACTTCACTTACATTAAACCGTGAGTTTCCGTATGCATGTATACGGTTATACACGTGTTTATAACAACCGATGTGACAATAAATCAATTTATTAAAAGTGGCATGTTTTTGTACTTTTAATTTTTGACACATTAGTTTTGGGGGAAACAAGTAAGTCAGCAATATTATGGCACAGTTTCAAAGTATTTATTCTTATGAAAACAACATTAATTGTTCAGCACGTTTATTTTGCCGAAAGCTTCCGATAAAGCGCGATTTACAAACGAAGACAAAAATAGACTCTAAATACTGAGTTTAATATATTCTTGCATAAAGGTCAAGCTCAGGTTAATTCTGTTGGACTATACAGTAAGCGAAATGAGTTCTATGAATAGACAATGAAGGGTCTTAAAAATGTTAGCACAATCAGCAAGAATGTGTCAGTGCCGTTATAGCAAATCGGAATCTACCCTCTTTTTGGCAACTAAAGTTTGTCAGCACTTAGGCAACTAAGTAAAAACCCTGATGGATTTTATATTAGACCAACAATTAACATTTTAAGGAACCAAGAGTCACATCCCAAGGTCGGCACATAATCATCCTTAAGGTGCGGTTGGACTCAGATTGAATCTCGAAAACATGCACGAAGAAAACGTGGCATTTAAGTTCCAATACCGCTCTAGATATTCATGATAATTAATTTAGTGACTAGAAACATTATTTTTAAAGCCTGACTCGGTAGTGATTCCAAGAATAGAAGCTGCTCATCACATTAATTAATATTTAATCTCGAAGGTGGTCTGTAGATGATAATTATTTCCGAGTTTCAATCAACTAATTGTAATGAAGACACATTTAGCTCGAAAACTGGACCCGGTACATGAATTAGTTTATTTTCGCTTACATAAAATTAAGAAATGATACAAAATATTGCCACCCAGGTTTCATGTCAATTAAGGAGATAAAAATCTGACCAGGACGCTGTTGTTGGATTCAAATGATAAAAGAAAGTAGAAATCTTTATTGCCTCGGGCTTATATTGTATTAAATTACCTACTTATGATACACTAACTGTTGCTTTATCGCCAATTATTACTTAACAGTGTAATGTATTATACTTGTAGTTACTTTAATCATACCTGTGTGATCCCTTTTAGGGGCCCTAGGTTAAACTACAATGTTATCTCAGTTGCCAATCTACATAGCTATCAATGTCATATTGTTTCGCGCGCTCGTGTCAACTAAGAACGCATGTTATGCTAATTGAATACCTCCTAGTTTATTTTACAATGTGCATTTATTTAAATTTTACACACGCTACATTTGAGTGCATATCTTGTTTAATTAATTGTAAAATTTAATATTACATATAAAAAAGGTGTGTCACTAATCTCACCTTATCATAGGTCGCTTTGACAACTCTAGAATGTGACGTCATTGACATAGATGAATGTTATTATAACAGTTTAAATAAACATATTTGACAGTTTTAAGGTATGAATAAGTTAAGAGCATCCAGTCAGAAAAGATAAATCATGTAAAATTGAGTTGTTGTCTTACATATTTACGTCGATAATGAGTGTAGCGTAGACTTATTAATATTCATAATGATGACGTCATGCTATGGTTCAGTGTTAGAAAATGGATTGCTTCTCTCAACGCGTAAATCTCGAATAATATTTTATATCAGATAATCAAGAATGTGGACTCGTATATAGTACTGTACAGTATATCATAATGCCAATTGTAGCTTAGAAATAATCCAAGGTCATATCAGTATATATATATACATGTATTTTTTAAGTGAAGAATTATGCTGTGCATTTCTTTGTAATTCTGGTTCCCTGGGGTTATCAAGATTCTTGAGTCTTGATAACCTCCGGGTAGAAGTATGATCTAGAAATGAGATCTTGACATAAAAATTCTTCATTTGTCAATATCCCATTTGTAGGCATTTCAAGTTTACAGTGAAGATGGTTGATATAAATAAACTGTCAGTGGCACATACCTTAACAACTTGATTATCAAAAGCGAATGCAGAAATACTGTAGAATTTAAAACAGCTGGATTAATGTATATGCCACAAACAGTTGAAAATAACATCAAAGACAGCACTAATAATGACACTTAGTATATGGTGACTTTGGTAGTTGCCTGTTTATGTAATTTAATTTGAAACTCGACTTAGTATTTTTCCTACCTGTGAACCGCACAATGCACAGGTGACAGACACAAATTTTCCTTATTATAGTATATATAGAGAATATATTATATTCTCTATATAAACTATAATAAGGAAAATATTATATTCTCTATATATACTATAATAAGGAAAATATATTCTCTATATATACTATAATAAGGAAAATTTGAGTCTGTCACTTGTGGAACAATGAATTGTGTACCTAAAACACTTTTCAGCAACTTTTTGTTAACTTGGTATCAAGTGTACAAGTCCTAGGTATATCCGAGTTCCGTATCCAATTTTTAGTGCAGAATGCAGATATTTCACTTTATTTTCTATTTACCAAGTACTTAATTGATAAACTTTATTCAACTGTCAGTGGCATGTACATTAACACTGCTGATTTAAATATTATATTATCAAGTGATTACAGAAATACTGTAGTGAATATTAATATCAGCAGGGTTTATGTACATGCCACCGACAGTTAAAGAAAATTCATCAATGCAAGTTTTAGACAATGATGCCTTAATATGATTGCAGAGAGCCTTGTTCCATGTAGATACACTTAAGGTGGCCAGCACAGCCCAAACCGTCTGGTCAATTGAGACCATGATGGCCGTCTTTGGATGCACCATGTCCAAATAAAGTTGAATGTCAACTGGACACGTTTTCCAATTACTCTACATGCTCCTGTGTTTTATACAGCCAACAATATCTTGCTTCTTTCCACTGTCAGGTAATTGTAAAGCAACTTTAATTGCATAAGAGTGCAGTGAGGTTTCGGTCTGTAGAGGTAAACTCAACAGTTGCCTACAGCTAGTATAATCAACCATCACCAATAGCAATACAGTTGATATACAAGTAATGTAAACAATTACTGAATTCACCACTTGAACATCACTTCCATTGTGATGAGTATCTAAGATAGTCAAATACTGTATGATAATATCAATTACTTAGAAACCATGATGAGGGATAACAGTCAGTGTTTCATACAAATATTAAATTAGAATTTTTATGGTCATGAATTAAGTTCCGTACATGGTCCGGTCCGTACAGTACATGTTTGAACCTGTATCCAGCACTGGGAATGATCGACTTCGGCCAATTTCCTGGTCCCTGCACACAAGTATTGATAGTGAAAATTGAACCAATACAGAAAAGTTTTAACAATGAATCTGTCTTAGATCAATTTTCACTATCTATACTTGTAAAAACTCTTACAGAGTAAACCATATTCTCAATGGTTTCAAGCACTGGATGATAATAATATATTTGAGGCATCGGTTCATCAACCAACATGTGATTAAGACCAAACCTATTGGTTCTCAAATTTTCGGTCTGCATATATGTCCCTAAATGAAAACAAATCAATGTATTAGATCCAATAGGAACAAAAGATATCAACTACAGTCTGTTTATGCATCATTTAATATCACATGTCTGTTGGTGAAAGAAGCATCAAAACAATAATAAATAAACAATGTAAAACAAATTCAAATTTTATACAATAACATTTTTAATCATTCATGATTGAGTCTGCATACAAGCTACTGGCTTGAAAATGAAAGGCAACTTAAAAAATACTAGCTGTCTAACAGACAAAATATCAATACTGAACAGTAAAACACAGATCTTGACAACGGTCAAAACCCAACACTCCTCTACAACTTCAGATCTGACTGGAATTTAGAGTCAATATGACGTCAAAATAATACCATGATTATATGTCACTGATTTTTGTTTAGAAACATTTTCTGTGTACAATGGATGGTCCAGATTCATCATATTCTTGTTTACTGATCCACATCTGTTGGAAGGTGGATAATGAAGCCAAGATAGAACCTCCAATCCAGACAGAGTATTTTCTCTCTGGTGGAGCAATGATCTTGATTTTCATTGTGGATGGAGCAAGTGCTGTGATTTCTTTCTGCATTCTGTCAGCAATACCTGGGTACATGGTTGAACCACCGGACAATACAGTGTTAGCGTACAAGTCTTTACGGATATCAACATCACATTTCATGATACTGTTGTAAGTGGTTTCATGGATACCAGCAGATTCCATACCAAGGAAAGATGGCTGGAATGTAGCCTCAGGGCAACGGAATCTTTCATTACCAATGGTTATCACTTGACCGTCAGGGAGTTCGTAGCTCTTTTCCAATGAACTAGATGAAGCAGCCGTTTGCATTTCCTGTTCAAAGTCCAAAGCAACATAGCACAATTTTTCTTTAATGTCTCTTACGATTTCTCTTTCGGCAGTGGTTGTGAAAGAGTAACCACGTTCAGTAAGGATTTTCATCAAGTAATCAGTAAGATCTCTACCAGCCAAATCCAATCTCAAGATGGCGTGAGGAAGAGCATAACCTTCATAGATAGGTACTGTGTGTGATACACCATCACCAGAGTCCATGACAATACCTGTGGTACGACCAGAAGCATACAAAGACAATACAGCCTGGATAGCTACGTACATAGCTGGTGTATTGAAGGTTTCAAACATGATCTGTGTCATCTTTTCTCTGTTGGCTTTGGGGTTCAATGGAGCTTCTGTGAGTAAAACTGGGTGTTCTTCAGGTGCAACACGAAGTTCATTGTAGAAAGTGTGATGCCAGATTTTCTCCATATCATCCCAGTTGGTGACAATACCGTGTTCAATTGGGTATTTCAAGGTAAGGATACCTCTCTTGCTCTGGGCTTCATCTCCTACATAGCTGTCTTTTTGTCCCATACCAACCATCACACCCTGAAATAATAAAGATAAGAAAATTTAGATATAATGCAGGATAATATAAACAACAGTTCTACAGTTCCAGACGGCAATAACCCTGTATATTTTGGAAGACACATATGAAGGCATGAATGTATACAGCATTTGATAGAAAAGCAATAGTTTGTAGGTTTGTAGAACCGGAAAAACGTTGTTTTAATCTCATCTTTCTCTTTTCTTATTTCAGGCTTACTAGACTAACATTCTATCCTCTTATCTTAGTTTCACCGTGTTTGATGTCGGCTCCGACTCAGACTCTTTTATAAGTCTCACAATACTAACACTTCGGCGCGCAGACCCGCCTAGAATACTCGTGAGAGATGTTGGCAGTATTGATAGATAGATAGGTTTAAGCCCAGCATTAAGATCTCTCCCTATAACATGTATATTATCAAACTGGCACAGGATTAGTTTGAACCTATTTATTTTTTAGCTCAATTGTGAAACAATTTCTTACAACTTTGATTAATCACTTTCGGGTCTTTTCCTGGCCCCACAGTACTAGCAGAGCTAGTGTTTAAAATTTCTTGCTCAAGGAAACTACTAGGTAAGTTATGGATGGGAATAAATCCAACACAGAGCTTGCTATCCAACGATTATACCACTTCAATGTCGTAACTGCTCGGCTATGCCCGCTCCTAGGGCACAGGGTCTATGGTTTCGAGATCCTAATGCATGAATGGCAACTCTAAGAGCAGGTGTGTTAACAATATTATCTCCTTCAGGAAGAAACCAAGTGCGTGATATAGTTAAATTTTGGCAAATCTGGGTAATTGTTTAATTGAATGGTCAATATCAGAAATTGTCTGAATGACTCAATGAGTCATATCAAAAAAGGCTAATTCATAAATGTATGCATTGACACCCTATTGTAATGATTAGTCATTTGAATACTTTCCACTATTTAAATCACTCCTTTATTTCACTTAACGCATAATTTCAGGTGTCAAATAAGTGCACACGTAAACAACATATTAAATGGTGTGTATTTCAATGGCGACGCAGTCATGCATCACTTTTTAAAACCGGAACCACGCGTTTTGAGCCGGCAAAATGCAAATAAGATGGCCCTGGTAAATGCATAAAATTACCGGCACATGCACAGATTCACCGCAAATAAGTCGCGTTGAATTTACAATAATCTATGAAATAAAATCATCATTTACAACTTAATTATCAATGGTCAAGATCATTTTTGCAAGATCCGTCCTTAAAATTACAATTTATATTAATTTAAATGTCAAATCTTACCTGATGTCTGGGACGACCAACGATCGATGGAAACACAGCTCTGGGAGCATCATCTCCAGCAAATCCAGCCTTGCACATACCGGATCCATTGTCAATAACCAACGCAGCAACATCGTCGTCACACATTTTTACAATTTAATTATTTTACGACGGTAGAAATCACTAAAACTGTGTTGATCACTCGTTCACAACTGACACTCTAAGACAGAATCAACGGAGTGAAGGCACGGTCTTATAACGCATGCGCGAAGATTTTAACATAACCATATAAGGAAACCAAATTTAGCGCATTGTTCTTCTAGGAAAAACGCTAAAAATAGCAGCCACGTGATTCACTTACTTTCAAAATGGCGCTTTATGCCGCTTATATAGTATAATGCTATATATAGATCAAAATGGTCTTATAAATAATATTGATCTATCTATAGATGTGACTTATCTATCGTTTTAGAAATTCAATGTAAAATCATGCATTCAAGTAAATACTGACCATTTAAGGACATGTCATATTACGAAACGCCTTAGACGTCACTAAATATTTATTAATCTAGATACGCACCGAAGAGCAAGATGGGTTTCCTCAACTAATATCTCATGATTTACTTCCCTTTGTTGGTCAGTTAGGAAATTGAATCATCACATTAATTACAGGTGCTAGCCTCAGAAAGAAATAGGTCTACTGTATAATACACTTATTTTTTTTTTGGACATCAGACATTATATTATTTTAAGAAATATAAAGGCATCTACTGTGAAACATTTTCTCTGTCACAAATTATGCCTAACATATGAGCTGGTTCCTTAATTCTCCATTGTAACAGCTTCTCAAGCGAATTTTCATTTAAAATCACAAAGTATACTGGCAATCATCAATTAGACATTTACCAGAATAGCGACAAAATATGCAAACATTTGATACAACGTACATGTATATAGATTCTAAATCTATATTCCACTAGTTAAGAACATTTTAAAGTTTGTTAATTAGTGCATTCTAAGGTTTTAGTATTTAAGTAGAGATCGAAAATGCAGCCTCTGATCCGACAAATAGAGAGAATATGAGTTTCAAAGGTTGCATGCAGTTCAAACCATTTCCATAGGATGTTTCATATAATTAATGCTCGTCCAATCGCCAATGGTGACAATACTAGCCTATCCAATGGGTGATTAAAATTGACAAAAAATGAAATCATACCCTTACAATTACACGTACCTTAAAATTAACTTTAAATATGCATTATGCATTACAAAAGACAGTGGAATTTGGTCTCCCAACAACACACGCTTGTTATTCTGATTTTAAAAGGAATTTACGTATACTTAGATCTAATTCTATTGAACAGTGCAATGAATTCCTAAAAATCAGACGATCAACGATGCAATCTTATCAGAAAAATACAGATCACGTGTTTCATATAGCGAGATTTGATAACTTGATTAATTAACGACTGTGTCTAATAATTATCATTAATTAGCGATAAAATACAAGGATCATGTAATAAATTGATATGATCTTCAAAGGACAAAGTGATGTTCCGAACGAGACAGTTTTATGAGTCATTTGTCGACCATGAAACAAAGAATCGTCTGTTATAAGATGATTCATATTTTTGGCTCAGTACCCGACATCCAGCAACTTTATATCGTTTTATTGAATTCATTGTTTCCATTTTCCCGTTTCTACAATTTTCTGATTATTGGAAGCTTTGGAATCAATTAATCGTGAAACGTTTCAATCATGTGCACGGGATTTACACATGCGCGCGTGTTGTGCACAAGGCTGAGTAGAAAAAGAGAATAGATCAAAACCACAAAGACTTCTATAGTTTACATGGAACTTACTAACTCTGTAATCAATATTACTTATTATTTCAAACTGCTCTAAATTAGATATCCGGCACGTAACTTCCATTACAGTAAAAGTCCTCTATAAAGACCACCCAGGTTATTTCAAAAGCCTCATCACTATTTTTACGGATTTTTAATTTTTAACTCTTACATACTCAATTTGAAGAAAGATTCTCATATAAGATAGTTTTTCAAGACGATCGTTTTTGATGATTTTTATAGCGAAACTTTACAGTAGGCCTACTTTTTAATGTCAACAACAAAGTTCTGACGTATGGTACTTAATGTCACAGAAAGTTCATATACATGGAAAAGGGGAAAAAACTTCTCCCTAACAGGAATCACAGACTTATATAAGTCTGTGATTTCTGTTAGGGAGAAGCTTTTTTAATGATTGTAAGTCATAATATGCTTGATTCTAGAAAAAAATTCTTTTATGCTTAAATAATTCTGTTATTAAGACCATCGATTTTGATGGTCGTAATAGCGGAACTTTCATGTAGTTCAAATAACATTGCTGTTTTTTTACAGGATCAACCCTACTTGCTTGTTCATACATCAACTACCCATCAATGGTGAAATGTGCAAATATAACTACGGTAAACTACCCAATAAATACTTAATTAAAATACATGTATAGATTAAAAACACCCCTCCTTTTAAACAATGTCTCAACACCAGATTAATTTGAATGCATCATTTCAAACATGTAGTTCACTATACTCACTGCACAACCTTTTATGTTCAACATTTAAAAGCATGTCGATCAATAGGTCATTAGAACGGGGTCTGCACATAATGCATCTATGTAGAGCAGGCGGACCCTCATTAAACTCAAATCAGTCAGTCAGGTCATTAGATTTTAATTGAAAATCACTTTAATCATCACTTTTAGTAATACAGGTATTAAATCACAGTTGCCAGAATATCTTAAACATTATTATTCAAAACTATGAAATCTAAGCCTGCATTAAGACCATGTGATGCATTAACAAATTTCACTGTACATAGTCTCCTATGGGCCAATAACTAGTATAATTAACTACTTAAATGTCAGTTTTGTTTATGTCCTGTATGGACAAACTTACAAAATTGAGTTCTCCCATACAAATGAACAGAAGATATTAAGCTATTATCATGGGTGCATAATGAAAATTTTGAAAAACCTGAAAACTGTAATTTGGAACCATTTTTCTTCATAATTTAATAGCAAAACATTGTCTAATTTGTTGTGAAAAACCTGAACTTCAGGCATATACCTGAAAACTTGCACCCATGTATTATGTTGAACACTAAGGAGTGTATAATGCGAGTGTGAGGTATAACTATTGTTTCTGTACCTACAGATTTATGATTATAATGTTGAGTGTCACATGCAGACTTGTTGTCTTTGAATCCAACTTGTGTTATTCTCCTTCATCTGAGTGTTTCTGTGTTTGATTCAATTCCAAGTAGATATCAATTCAAACCAAAATAAGCAAAAACAAGCAATCAATGCTATGCCTACAAGCTCAGTCATTCCACATGTTTCACACATACACACAGAGATATACAAGTATTCAAGCATGTGTGATCAATGAAGTTTTCCTCCCCAGGTTGAATGTATTAGTAATATTAATAATCTTCCCTCCTGCTGAGGTCTGAATCACTGGTTCTAACCAACAATATAACTGTGAAGCTACCACTGATTTACAACAGTCTCCTTATATCACATGACCTGAATCAGTCATGTGATCAAAATTAGTTACGCTTAGTTACAGTTATGCTTGTTTGTTTTGTTGGGTTTAACTCCATAGCAACACATTGTATAGGTCATATAACGGCTGTCAGTCAACCTAATCACTCTCCTGGAAAGGCTAAATCTCTGGATTAAGCTGTTAACCAACTACTAAGCGCATACTTTTGTCAGTGACTGACAACTTCCCTACATTATCAAGAATCATTGGTAGGAGGGAGAATGGCCATAGAAATAATTTCATGACCAAGCCCCACGAAAGCATGCACCGCCTGGGATTCGAACCCATGACCCCTTGATCAGTAGACTTGAGTGCTACCAACTGAGCTAGCCGAGTTATGCAAAGGAGAGTAAAAATCAGTCAGCTGAAGAAAGGACAAAATGTCACCTAAAATTCTAAATAAATATCCATCTGAGTGGAAGAAAAAAATCATGAAATATAGATCTAATTTGCTTTAATCGATGACATACAAGAAGGGAAAAGCAAAGAAGGAAAAACGTGCTAATATGCATTGAGTCATGTTTCTTCAGCTATCTCCATTAACGCCCCTGATCACTGACATATAAATAGTAACCAAGGAAGAGTAAGATGTTTGAGCAAGTTGATAAGGTTTGGTTCTAGGAGTATTTCAGCCATCAAAAAACAACACAATTATAGTATAAATATTTATATATTTCAATATTGAGATTGTACAAATAAACATAAATTATACCTGCAGTGCAATAAACAATATAGGCACATAGTAAGGCTTATACATGTACAATGTATATATTTATATTACAATGTACATGTGTGTGTAACTAGCAGTGAAACTCTATGGGTGAATATGTTTTAATCAGAACTGATGAACTGGTTAAAGCAAACATATATTTGTTACCTGAGAGGCTGTTTTCAAAAATAATGTGAATAATTTCAAATTTGAAGTTTTTCACCTTTATAGTAGCAATGTTAATTGGTGATTATATCAATATCATATAATGGCTTTAATAAGACTGGACAAACTTTTTTAATTTGATACAGTTATCTTAGGATATTCATATCTTGTAGTTTTATTTTTTAAGAGAACAAATGTGAAATTTTGGCTCTGCCAGAGTTATATCTGCAGCTAAAACATTCTATATTATCATAATTATGAACCCGGGTCAGGGGCAGAGTAGGCTATGACAGAATTCCTAATTTACTGTCCAAATTGGTCGCTGGTTCAAAAACCTACCTGGGATGGTTATACCCTTCCATGAGAGTTTGACAATTATGCCAATTTCCTCCATTTATCATTTATATGGAGAAGTTCCCGGCCTCGTGTATGACAAGATGATGAATGGTTATAGGCAAGGTACCAGGAAAGCTAGGTTAGGTGAGCTGGCCATTGTAAAAAGATCATTCTTTGTGTTGACTTGGTGTAAACCCCAACCAAAAAATATATACAGTAAAACCCCTCTAAACTGGAATTGCTTCGGACCAAGAAAAAATTCCGGTTTGGAGAGGTTTCCGGAATAGAGGGGGTTACCTTCTGACTATAAGATTTAACATATTTGTTTGATGGTACATCTACATTGATCTTGAATTTAGTGTTTGTGATCTTTTATATGTTGTACAAGTACAAAGTACATGTATTTCAAGATGTAGTTTTGTGTTGTGAATACATTTGTACATCAATATGTCCTGTTTGCTTATAATATCTGCCATGCATCCTGATATTTCATGCTGGAAATCTTTCAGTATTTACTATCAAATATTCCAAATAAATGTAGTTGAACAGTATAATTACAAAATGTACAGTATAATCAATAATAAACAATCATGGTTAGTTTTCCTTCTCATTAAGTGTTAATTGATAAACATATCATAACACTACAATAAAACACTCAAGAAATCTTGACCATGACAACATAAACATAATAACACATGTAGTCACCTTATAACGTCATTTTGTACAGAGAATAACATAAAAACTTCAACAAAATCACAGTAATAATGTAACAACCAATGTAGAAAGTAACATCAGAACAAAATACATAACACAATTGTGTGATAAAAGTGACTGCAATGTAATGAAAGTGTCATTAGTTTTTATATCAAAATATATCAAACCTATGATCATAATTAATAGTCAATGGTCAATAATGTTTTGCCGAGAAATTACACTACTTACTCAGCATTCATGACAAAGTTTTATCAGCACTGGACATTTGGTCCAGCAAAATGGATTTTTTACTGAACCGATTAAACATTCTTAGAGATTCCTGAGTATCAAAATTCCTTATATCCAAAATTAGTCCAAAAAACTTAAATTTTTTTTTTAAACAATACTGGACATAAGAAGGCCTGATTTATTATTCAAACAACTTACAAGCTAAGTATAAATTTATAAACAATCATTTATAATGAACTTAGTCATTATTCTAGAACACAGAAAAGGGTCAGTGAGGTAGAAAAAAGGGGACAGTGTGTATCAGAGGTTTGATATTCAAAGTAACAATGTTGGCATAGGTATGAGCAAAAAAGGACAGGGGGTCAGAGAAGGGAGAAAAGGGGCAGAGTTCAATGCCCTGCAACACAGTTGTAGAATAACCACTAGTGAACAGTATTCACAACATTAAATAAAGTAAATAACTTATTTATCACAATAAACTGGTAATCACTCAAAACTAAAAAAATCAGATATAAAATGACTGTACAAACAATATCGTATTCAGTATTTACATACAAATGTAATAATATAAGTGTTTACCCCTATAAAATTACATATCTAATGCCAATATAATTTTGTTTACAAATATACTTAATATATAAACAACAACATATTAATCATATAATAACTATGTACATTTGGTACAGTAATATCAAAATAGATAAAATACATAAATAATTCTATTGTACAGCATATATTCTAACAAAGACCCTATATAAACACAATCTCCGTAAACAGATATCCTGTAGAGTGTTGTCGTACAGGATCTCTTACTTTCTCCGTAGAAGGTCACGTTGAGATGAACTTTGTTTCGACCAATTAATGCGTAGCTTTCATCTAGACGAAAACACTATTAATCACATTTTGATTTCGTAATTTCTATTTTTAGACCAAGTTTTGAATGCTAATTTAACAGCGGTATTATTCACAGTCTGCGATTGGGCGGCTTATTTCAAATTGCATGACGTAGACGATGTAAACAAGTTACGTATCATAACAATTTCGTCATGAATATTATGATGAGAAAAGGTTGCCTGAACGTGACCTTCCTTTGAAAAAGGACAGATCTAAATTAGTGAGTATGCGAGCGGAAAATTTTAGATCGGGTTTTAATCGGATTGATATAAACATGGACCCTATATAAATCATGTTTACATAGGGAACATGTTTATATAGGGTCTTTGTTAGAATATAGCCAACAATATAACATAGTATATAACATGGTTCATATAGGGTCCATGATCCTACATTAGGTCATGCACAACTACCAGTAGCCAGCAAGAAAATATTTTGTGAACATTTGTAATGTGTAAAACGTATGAACTAGAAATGTACTACAGTACAAATTCATATATTATGGTCAGATCGTGAAACAAGTTCTTACTTGATGAATCACTCTTACATCCACTTCCTGGTCCCCCAGCACAATAATCAAGTAATGTCATGGTAATAAATGAATTCTTGTATTACAAATAGCATAAGTATAGGAAGCAATATATAAAATACATATATAAAATTACCCCTAGATTATGAACAAAATCTGAAGTTTTACAAAGATATTTACATAATTTATTTCATGACATTCAAAAGATTTTAACTAAGGCCTAAACTAAAAAATACTTAGTTTGCCCTTTAACAACCTTAACTTTTTAGGTTGGGTCAGTAGGTAGGAAAAACATTTTTAGCACTTTTTTAATTAATAAAAATAATACGATAAACAGTCAAGACCAATAAAAAAACACCACATATATTTTCTGAATATTTTTTTTTGAGTTTGCAGCATTTTTTCCGGTCGGTCGGTAAAGGGCAAACAAACTTAATTTTAATTTAGGCCTAACATATACAAAGTACATGTAATCTTTAAATCAACTTTTTTGATATTAGCAACAATGTAATTAATGTAATGCATAAAATCTATAAAATCACTGAGACATATATTCACCAAAAATCTTTACACTGCAGTCATTTGAATGTGGGACAAATAAAGAGTAGTGACATAAAAAGATAATTCATTAGTAACAGATGTATTCTCTTCAACGTCAAAGTGTTGAAGTTTTAAAAAAATCGTCCCCAGACATCATCAATGTAATGAGATCATTCAAGCGTAAGAAACACTAGTCAATAAACTAGATCTTCTTCTTCTACAAGGCCATGGCCACAAATAAAATCTTCTTGTACCACATAACTCACTGTAGGACAATAAAATAGATCTGATTTGTAACCTGAAAACATAAGATACATAACAATTACCAGCATGAGGATTCTATACCCTAACCCTACCTCAAACCCTAACGCTGGGAGTCTAGGAAAGACATGGCCAATTTATCAGCATATAACTTGATAGACACTGATCCTCTAAACAGTCTCATGGAGAACAAATGTTAAACAATCTAGTCGCCATTGCCTACTCCTATTTGTGGGATGCCCACAGCAGATGAAAATAAAATCTGAATTTTATTTCATTGATTAATTGATGATTGAATGTGGTCAACTAAACAGATATCATTGTTATCAATGTTCAGGTTGTCTATATGTATTTTGACTTCAATAAAAAAACACCTTTTTCTTGTATAACAAAATGTATGGTGCTATATACCACATTTCAACATGTTTTAGTTAGTCATCCTACTCACAAACCCTGGACAGGTATGTATTTCAGAATAGATTCAAGCCGAACCCAAACCCTACTGTAGGCAACGATATGCCATTTCATCTTGATTTGGTAGGGAACAGCCACAGTAATAGGACACTCACACAAGCTTTTAACCAAGTACATGTACTAAGCATATACCCTAACTGACTCGTAGGCCACACTTCTTATATTTTTAGTCTTACCAGAATTTTCTTGAAAAAATGAGTATGGTAGGTTGAAATAAAAATAAAAACGAAGATAGAAGATGTCAATTACAATTGACATTCAAACCCATTTTGTACGAGCTCTGAATGAAATTGATATTTATCTTAGAAATTCTCTGACATTTTCTCAAACTGTGTGATAATTGACACATTGAGCTCATTCGTACTGGAATTGGTTTGCCTTTTTCTTTTTGGGAATTTTGTAAGATGGAAAATATAAAAGGTCTGGCCTTAAAAACTTCCACTGAAAACCCATTTTACTAAAAATAAAGTATCAAAATTGTACTTCATACATTATCAACTTCCTAAATTGATTTCAGTATAATCAATAACAAGTTATTTTTTTACAAGACGAACATTTTGGCTTTATTCAATGACATTCTATTCAAAGATTACAGTTATTTACCAAACAATTCAAGAAACTAGAGCATGTAACTGACTTAAGACATATTTATCATTTAAATTCATTTTATACACCATGATGCAGGAGTAGAAATTAAATTAAATTTATAAAATGCTGATGATTGCAAAAATAATTCAACCTTGACATTGAAAGTTTAATTTCAGTTTACATTAAGTTTATTATAAAGTTATAATACAAAGTATAATTGAATACTCCTACTTAATATATTCACATTGAAAGCTATGAATGGGACAGAACGGTCCAAAACAAGCGTGTTTTTCTGATAATCAAATGTATAGTTACAAGTGAATAAGTAATATGATATTGATAACGTAATAGCGAAATTATCATAAAACTGCATGAAAAACACAATAATGGCACAAATATTAACTAGTTAAAGCATTTATACATATATTTATTTATAAGCCTGACGGGAAAAACTTTTTTTTACATTTTTGTTCCTGTAAATAATTACTGTAAAAGGCCAAGAAAAATTGAGGTTGTGAGATGTAATGCCCACAATGTTAAACAAATATTTACATAGAATTAAACAAGTTTATAATAAAATAGAATGACACAGAGACTTTTTACAGGTATTTAGATTAAGTACCAGTAATTTTTTTTTAATTGAAACTCATTGAGGAAAAAAAATGAATAAAGAATGTTATATTGAATACAATGTACAAAAAAACCCCAAGACTATTCAATACCAGACTGTTATGTGAAATTGTCAATAAACCTAGCAGGATTTAAAAACTTGAATGCATTGTGCACAATACAAAAAATGTCATTGTACAAACAAGGTAAACAGATTGAGGAAGTTTAAGTCTTAAAGTGGTTAAAAAAAACTTACGTAGACAAATCCACGTCATCTGGGCTTTTTATTTTCATATTATCTATAGTTGTACGATTCTGGAAAAAGGAAGTAAAAATTCAACAACAAAGTAAACCAGTAAAGTAAAAACCAGGAACAAAAGACATACAATAAAAATTAGTCAAAGATATGATTTATTTTGAGGAATTTATTGCAACATGAAACAAGGAAAACTACTTAATGTGCATAAACATGAAATAAGATAATTAAGAATGGCAAAAAATATCTAAAAAATAGAGGATAAAAATATCAAGTCACGCACTTCATATTTTTTAGAAATATTATAACAAGGGAGATAATCCATATACTTTAAGAAAATAAAACAAATTCTAACAATCCTGCAGGAGTTACCTCCCGTTATATAAGTTTAACTATAACTTACCATCATAAGATTTAAATGTTGAGCAAAAAATTGTGAAAACATCGATGCTGACATTGATATAGACATAGCAAATGATAAATATGAAAACCATAGACCATGTTTTATTGGGAATGACTCCTGAAAAGAGATAATACATGATTATAAATTCTACAATAACAATTTCAGAAGCAGACGAATCTCAGTTAAGGTTCATTCATTTTCTATTTGACATCCATTAACGTTAATATATGTACATATCTTATATCAATAAAATGTACACAATGAATTAATATAGTAAGTTCTACAATGTATGATGGACAACAGAAAAGGACAAGAAAAGTACAAATGAGAAATTTATTTAAATCCCTGGTACATTTGTATTCTCATTTATATTTGAATTTTGCATTGATATAAACACTTTTTTGTCATGTAATATACATCTGCCACTCAAAACTCTCCTGGAAACTTTGCTTCTCAATACCTACTTACCCATTTATAAGCAGCCAGCAACTTCTCCCTCAACTGAAGTCAGTCTCAATATTAATAAGGTATTATCATGGAAGGGTATTACCTGTTGCAGCCAGAAATCAAGCCCTGGACCTCTGGATTTGAAATCTTACACTCTAACATAGCTTTAGAAGTATCATGGTACATAAATTAGGAGATAAATACAGATATAAGTACGAAATATCAATTCTTGCACAGTGCAAATGCAAAAAAATAAGAGTAAAAATTCTATGTGGTATGTAACAAGGTTATTTCCGAAACAAAAAAGCTAGAAACTCCCATATGGTTGGTGATACAAAATGGTTTAACAAAAATGATGTATGTCAAATTTGTGGCTATAACATTTACATGTTAAATAAAAAATAAGCCTTTGATTTGCTGTGGTTGATATTAACACTTCATTTATTACTAGGTACATGTATACTGCTTAGTGTATTAACGAGATGACGGAACTACTTTTATCACTTACTGCATAGTACATCAGTGACATGTGTATCACTCCGCATGTTAAACTTAAACTGGTCAGGCATTTGAATCGTTGCTAGTTTACGACTTGTGGTATAACTTAAGCCTTTCGGCAAAATCGCCGAAAGTCTAAAAAATACTTTTTTTCATCCACAGAAAATGAACTAATAGTATCATGAAGCAATATCAAATTAATAAAGTTTGAGATTTTTCTATACTTGAGAATAAAAAATAACATAATAACTCACCTGATCACAACTTGTACATTTTGGCCACACCCAAAAATGCATTAATAATACAATTAATGTATTGGTACTAAATAAAAATGCGTAGAAAAGTAGCTGCATAAATAAATAATGATTTCCATCACCAACACAATTGTTGATCCTGAAATAGATTATGATAGGTCAGTGCAAAACAAGTGGATTTTTTAACGTAGCCCGTCGATTTAACAAAAGCAAAGACTAAACTGTCAAAAAAAGGGATGGATGAATATATTCAGAAATATACTTTTATAATCTAAACAAAACAATTGTGTTATATCTACACTCTTGTTCACTGTGCCGCACATACTGAATAATTATTTTTGTTTTTACAAGAATAAATACTTTGAAACTGCTACACAATAGTGTGTACTCGTGTGTTCCCGCATAAAAGGATGAATCCAAAATTAAAAGTACAGTAACATGCCATGTTTTAAAAATTGATTTATTATTATAGTCTAACTACATGTAAATAAACAAAGATGTACACCAGTTTCCATTCTAGTATCCAGTAGTTACATGTATATAGATAGCTTAAGAATCTTGAAATACTCTGGGTACCAGAATGAAAAGCTTGTATTCTGTATTTGAATGTAGTTAGCCTAGTTTTGTGCTAATAAAATAACTATTAACAACTTGAATAAATGTATTAAAATACAGTCTCCGCTTACTCCATTGTGTTAATGTCTCCCTTAAATCCTAACTTACGTAAGACTGACATGGACACATGTATGACTATTTAATAATTACCAGTCCAACACTACAATAAAAACCATACATGCTCCTTACCAAAGCATGTATGTTCAACCAAGGAATCAACCCAACAACCTATGAATCAAAATTCAAGGCACTACCAGTCATAATAAACACCATCAAAATTCAAAAAAAGGAAATTGAATATAGTTCATAGAAAAAATGATGGCAAAGCATAATTCATCAAAAACAGAAAAGTTCCATCAAAACTGATAGCCTTTAGTTGAACAGTCACAATACAGGGACATCTTATTTCTCAAATTAAGCATTTGGGACTTTAAATTTATCACAAATTGCACAGTTTTGCAATAACCATGATGGCCTTTATAGCAGAACTTTACTGTATTACTGTTATTGGATGACTGTTAGAATGTTTATAAGATGTTACCATGGGCAATGATGATCCATTCTAGCTACACATTGTTGACATCTACGACAATGATGAGATTTATTAGGTCTCCATTTACCACATGTTGGACAGATCTCCCATTTATTTTGTTCTAAAATATTTAAATATTTAAATAGAATTCATTCACTGAATGTTATATATCAGTTTATATAAATCGTTATACAGTTATTCCAAATGTAATTTGGGAACAGTCAAACTGTTGACCTGAGGTAGAGGGGATAGTGTTTTGAACTGTTTCCCAAGGCAGTAGGCTGAGGGACAACTGTTTGACTGTTCCCAAATCACTTATGAAATAACTGTTTTATAACCTGATCAACTTCTGTTTAAGTAGTACTTACAGAAGAAAAAATGTAGCAGTTACTTTCTCTGTATATCAGTACAGTAACAGTTCATGTAACATAGTGTGAAGTCAGAGCAAGCGCAGGAAACGGTCAAAACCATTGACCCGTCCAGAGTTTGCTAATGTAGGTAGTTTTTAAATTTCAGAAAACACTAACAGTAAAAACAGAAAAACAGCCCTCAAAATTATCTACGATATTACTTTAAGAGTATAAATCTGTACTATATAGATTATGATGAATATATTGCAAAATTTATATGTAATTTTTCATTGGTCACACATTATAGTTTTACTATTAGCTGTAGCATTTGTAAACAGCACAATATGCAGAAATCAACATTATATCTTTAACATATTTATAAATATCTAATAATATAATCTTTATTATAAAATATACTGGTACATAGTTCAGGTATTGCTAATTCATAATTGAGTCTAAAATAAACATATAGAGATTACAAGGTTTACTTACTAGCAAACTCTTCTGTAACATGAGGAACTTCTCCTGGATTTTGTGTTGATGCACGGAATAAAGCAACCAAACATAAGATACAAATAATGAAATGATCTGAAATAATAAGGGTAAGAATATAATCATGTAAAACACATCATTGGGTCATTGGGTCCAAGGTAAAAAAATAAGCTCAGAATTCATGTTTAAAACACAGGTAAATTCTCAAGGACTTTCATTTAGACTATAGAGCCATATTTTAAAAACACAACACTGGTATGTATCATTTACAGTGACAATTAGTGCATAAATGACTTGAACAAAACCACAAATATAACAAAACCCTAGACAACATGACGATTTTTAGAACATTTTACAACCACCCGGCTAGCTCAGTTGGTAGCAAGCAAGTCTACTGATCGAGGGGTCATGGATTTGATTCTGGGGGGGGGATACTTTCATGGAGCTTGGTCATGAAATTCTTTCTATGGCCATTTTTCCTTTTTTCCTCCTATCTATGATTTTTAATTATGTAGGGCAGTTGTCAGTCACTGACAAAAGTATGCGCTTAGTAGTTGGTTAGCAGCTAAATCCAGAGATTTAGCCTTTCCAGGAGGAGTGAGTAGGTTGACTGAATGCCATTATATGACCTATACAATGTGTTTCTACGGCGTTAAACCAAACCAAACAAACAAACAGAACATTTTAAATGTCAGGTTTTTTTATTTGTTAATCTTAGGATTGAAATTTATCAAAATGGTGAAAAAAATATAAAGGACATTTATTCAAAATGTTGAAAAATCTCACTTAAAGACTTTACTGTTACAAAAAGTACCTCACTAAGCTTTCAAATCTGGCTTCAAACAGAAAACAAGCTGCGAAAAGCCACTATTTGTGTACTAAAAAGCCTTGCTATTAATCATATATAAATCATACATGGTCAACAAAGTAAAAAATAGTGTAACTTTTATAAACCATGCATAATTGAAGGCTCAGATCAACATCTGCCACATACAAAAAATAATAAAAATTAGTGAACAATCAAAAAGCATTAAATAATATTTATCAAAATTCTGAAGAACTTACAATAAATAAACCATGGTTTCAAATGACCTGCTTCATAATGTGGTTGTAATATAACATAATACGATGACCATACACCATATATCCAGTATGCTAATATACCTGACAACATCAGAATTCCTTGTTTATCTCGTACAAACACTATACTACCTATCAATGGTATGTGTACTGTGTTAGGAGAATAAAAGGATTTTGGTCGAACTTGATTCAGTCCCAGAGATTCTTTCAAACTTAACAGAATAGGATCATTCGGATCGTTGATGGGGAAAGTTGTCATTGTGCTGTAATATATATTCCTTTATACACCATAAGTCAAGAAATCTGAAATGAAAACAGCAATATTTTACCAATAAATACAGTCAATATATGCTTAATATTAAACATAGGTGAAGAATAGCATTGTGAAAAAACAGAAGGGAGTATAAAAACCATTTCGTATCAGAAAAACATGTTTTTCTGAACAAAAATCTATCTCTATCTCTCGGGTAATGTGCTGGACTCTTCTTAGAGCAATGTCGCACAATTGTGAACTATTTACATTTGTGAAGGGAAGTAAAAACAGGTTAAAAACAGGCTAAAAACATATTGCTCTAGAGTTGATTGTACAGCTCACCCATCTGAACCATGAATGAAAACCAAAAGATACCATCACATGCTTAACATCCTTCTGCTGGAAGTAATATTTATGCTATACAGATCCATTTGAATTTTGTGCATAAATAGAGGTGTAAAACCTGGGATTACTTGAAATAGAAAAACTCAGTGCACAGAACTCCGAACACTAGCTTTACACAAGACACTGCAGGCCAAGATATTTACTATATCATAATAAAGCAACCAATGAACACAGCTCTGTACACATATCAATAGAATATGTTAAAGACTTCAAGTTTCATCATGTTACAGTTCATTACAGAGCCTGTACACATAATGAATTCATTTGGTTCTCATTGGCATTGCAAAATAAGTTTGAATCATAAAAGACGAAAGGTAATAATTTGTCATTATGCTAATTTAACGTATACTGTTAAAATATTAAAGCATGACATTTTGCCACATAGCAATTCAGTACCAAAACATGAAAATGGAAATTACAGGTCATCGCGAAAACTCATGACATTTTTATATAGACGAGTGTTGAATAAAATTTACGACCAGTAAAGTGTAATACAAATAAAAAAGTAAATATCCATACTATCTGCATCATTGACAACGCTCACGCATCTAATGTTCAGCCATTCTATTGTAATTTTGAAATAATTGTTAACTTACCTGCATACCAATTTCGACAAATAGCATCGACCAACAACTTTGCCAGTTATCTTTCCTTGAAAATGTTACTATGCGTGAGAATTACAAGCCATCGACCAATAACGAAGGCGACAGACAACTAAATAATCGGCTTTTTTATATGATATAATTTTAACATCACATTAACCATTTTATTTTGGATTAGCTATAAATAATATATATTACAGTAAAGTTCCGCTATTAAGACCACTTTTGTTATTTCATAATCATGCGATTTTTGACAATAATTAAGACCCAAATGCTTAATTTGTGAACAAAAGGGTCTCTATAGTATGACCGGTCCGCTATTAAGACCACCGATTTTGCTGGTCTTAATGGCGGAACTTTACTGTATTTAGTTAACTGAAGGGATTTTAACACCTCTCGTTCGTTATTTTGTGTCCAAGAAAAATCTAAAATATACAGGTCGTATTTTTAATGATTTAAATATTCCACTTTGATATTAAACATTATTTTAAGTAGTGTATATGCACATTATAAATTCCATATAATGATGTGTTTATAAATTAAGTGTAAACTAACTAAACTATAAATTTGTACAAATATTTCACCCCTAAATATCAGTGTGTAATGAAACCGGCAATGTTTGTATACGCAATATTTACGTGGACGACCTGTATAGTGCGTACAAAAAAACAAAACACTGTTTATAATAACAATACAATGAACTAACCCTCGACAAGGGATGCCCAGGATGACTTAAAAATAAACAACTGTGATATGTTTTACTTGTGTCTTAGTTGTTGGTGTAATGGAGAGCGTTCTACCATTACAAGCATGATTTACAGTGGTGGTGGTTTATCAACCATGCTAATTTTGTTAAAATGAATTACACAAATTTTATTTTCAATACTGCCTACCCCTGAAATGAATTGTCTCAATTTTAATGTTTACCAAAACACGTTTTGTTTTTTTTTGTACGCACTATTATAGACCAGTTCATTGTTATTGTTATAAAGTCTATAAATAGTAACAAGTAGCTGATAAGAAATACTGTACAGGTAACCATTTGGTGGTTGGCAAGAAATGATAGTGAGTAGATAAAATGTAAAACATAGTAATTTTAAAATTGCAATTACTAAGTCATTTTTCATCAAACAATTTAGAATCTTATATCATTAAAGGTCTTGAAATTCATATTTTGAATATTTTAAAATTATTTGTCAAAAAGAATCGTTTTTACTAGCTTTTATTGGTGTTTAAACCTAGTGCTTTAAACCGGCAAGAAGATTTTCAAAAGATAGGTTAAAATCACCTAATAATTACATCTTTTTTTTAAATCAAAATTTTGGCAATATCGTTAATTTAAAAAATATGAATTTTAAAAGCTTTCTATCAATATAAATATAAAAATCGGCCTACAAATAAAAAAGTTATCATGAATTAAAACTATGTTGCTATCAAATGTATGTAAACATTGGTTTCTTTCTGCCAACCAGTAAATCAGCCAAATATTGGTAGCAGGTGCTTGTGACGTCATCCGTGAACAGGTCTATTGTTTTGCTCTATAACTTATCTTATGTCTATCAAAAACCATGATAAAGAAATCACAATAATGATACGCATTAAAAATTGTCCAGAAATGACCCCTATGGTAAAAAAGTTAAAATTACTGGATGAAGGAGCTGATGTGACCCCTTAAGACTATATATTTAACGAAACTTCTAAGTACACCGATTTCAATGTTGTCAGAAATTTTCATTTTTCAACATTCATGTCCGATTGTTAATGGATATGTGTTAAGGACTATACTGCCGTCTGCTTGCATGGTTTTTTTGCTTCTAATTGATGCAAAATTGGTTTTGTCGTGCATGTGCAGAAAAGCGGAAATGCGCACGTGCTTATCGTGCAAAAACGGCACGTTGCCAGTTTTAGTGAAAATCATTAGTGTGTTGATATGCACAACGAAAAATCAAGAAATCGCTCGAATGTCGCTTCAAGAATGTGAAATTGACGTAGGTCTTTTGCCAGATGGTGCGTCACCTGCAGAATAAGACCTCTTATTGCTTATGTTCTGTTCAATCAAAACAATCAGAAAATCTTGCAATATCAACGCATGCGCGACAAAAAATTGTTTTGCAATGATGAAGTAGCATGAAAACCATAAAAGTAAAGGCCAGTATGGTCCAAAACACATTTCCATAATCGATCAGACCCTTATGTTGAAAAATAAGACTTTCTACAATACTGAAATCGGAGTACTTAGAAGTTTCGTTAAGTATAGGTAAGAAGTACAATGAAAAAGCAGAAAAATGACACCTCAAATAGACGTTACTTGAAATGAAATTGTATGGGTTTTTATCTGTGGCAATAGCTAACAAATGCAATTACAATAAAAGTATGCATTCATTTTCAATAAGCGGGTGCATTTTGGAGGTTTGAAGACCAGTTTCAACCAATGCATGGCATTGACCAATTTTACGAGAAGTTGATTGTTAATAACTGAATACTTGTAACAACTAGAACCACTTGTGAGTTAATGAGAAACCTTAGCTCTCCCTGGGTGCTCCACAATATACAGGTATGTATATGCATGAATATAAAACCTGTAGTTCTGTGACGAAATAAGTCTTTCTATGACAGGAACTTTACTTGGCCACATCTGAATAATGATGCCTCAAAAGAATTAGTTATACCAGGGATTTTATATCCCTGGTTATACCAATAGTCAAACATACATCAATTAACATTTCATTTCTATTCGCAGGTTTAGTGCAAGATGATATATACTCACTCTTATATTGAGTTACGACTGTTTTCCGCTAAACCCGCGAATTTTGGAAACCATGTTACCTAATAAATTTCTGTAATATTTTTATTTTTGCATTTATACTGTGGTGAGTGTTCAAGTACAATTACAAACCAAAATCTGAATAAATAACTACTTCAGTTCTGTTAAAAACTTTAAACACATCAATGATGCTACTAAAAATAATAATTTAAAGGCAGATAATATTTCGTCCATTGGTAAAATGACTGGAATCAGCACTTGGTTTCTTACAGAATGTTCATAGAAGATAAATGACTTGCCAAGAGAGCCATTCTGTCTGTGAAGTTGTTTAGATGGTTGCTAATAATGACCCTAAATGTTTGTTACTTTACATCCTTGTCGAGTCAAAACCTCATAACCTCAATTCTAAAAAGTGAAGCTACAAGAAATGACTTGACTGGAAAGTTATGCAGATTTGTATCCAACTACTTAGTGCATACTTTCGTCAGTGACTGACAACTGCCCAACATAATTTTAAAAAAATCATTGGTAGGAGGGAGAATGACCGTAGAAATAATTTCATGACCAAGCTCCACAAAAGTATGCCCCACCAGGGAATCGAACCTACGACCCCTTGATCAGTAGACTTGCGTGCTATCAACTGAACTAGCCGGGCGGCTGATGAATCATTGAATGATGAGATATGAAAAGTTACATCACTAAATCAATCCTAATGAGTAGTAAAGGTTATATGTTATAGCCCCCTACCACCAAATTGATCAAGTTACTTGGCCTTACAGGACATATAATATATGACTTTAAAACCATACTATTACTAGTCTCATCAACAACTGAACATGACCTTGCTCATCACAAGTCTAAAATTCATGTTTTTTTTTTAATGAGAAACCCTTTCACAAGACTTGTGCTATCTTGGTTAGCCGAACAAGTCGACTTCCAAGTATGTTTGCTAAAAACCATAATGCTCCCATAACAAAACGTTTTGTTGCCTAAACTCTCCATTAGCTAGCAAACTATTACTAGCTAAGTACACGCCAGGAAGTGTTATAAGATGTAAAACCTTTTTATATTATAAAGCTTGGATATATTTTTCATATATAAACAAAACAAAACCAAATTTATGTTACTTTTTATTTAGAAAGAGAAATAGACACGACATTAATAAGTTTCAACAAAAATTATGTGCACAGCACAAAGAAGACAAATATTGTTTTAAAAGCTAAAGATTTTTACAATCGAAATAAAGTACATGTATTAGTAAAACAATAAGCTGCCCGTTAGTAAAATAAATTGTAAATTGTGTAAAACATTGTCATGGTACAAAAATATATGTTAGGAATACCACAATAAGTATGACAAAATTCTTTGGTTTATTTAAGTTTGATGAAATAATGAAAAATATTAAATGCTTATTGAACATCATTTGAAAATGAATACAGCAAAAGATTCAACATAAATATCATCTCGTTCAGAATAGTTATAAAAATGTTAAATTCATGTATTTTAAAAGATGGCAATTCAATGAAAGTGAAAAAACAACAACATAAAAATGAAATGATTAGCATATTCTATTCATGAAAGAGGCGGTGAATGTACTTTACTAACACAAATATTCAACAAATAAAATATTTAGTTTAGAATCATAACTAATAACAATCGACATTTCAAAATTATCTTTTAAAATCATTAAAGTATGAACGATTTCACACTCATGATCAGATGTTTTGGGTAGATATAAAACATACATGTAAAGAATCACAAATTAAACTATCACTGTATGTATGGATGTTAACATCACTATTAAATAACAATATAATGACCAAATCATGTATACTTGTATATCAATCAATCAATCAAATCCGATAGTTTATTCGTCATCTGCTGCCGGTGTCCAAGAGACTGGGATAGACAGCAGGCGGCTAGATCTTCTAACGTCCGTCCTCCATGTAACCCTGTCTAGAGGATCGCTGCTATGCATCTTGTATGTCTTCATGTCTGCTTTTACACACTCCGACCAGGACTTTCTTGGCCGCCCACGTTTGCCAGAGGATGGGATTTTCATACTTGTTATCTCAGACGACTGTATATCACAGTACAAAATATAGTTTTTAATATCATTGAGAAATTGAGTATATAAATATATACAGTATGACCTCTGCAGAGCGACCCTCTACAGAACAAATCCTCTGCACAACAACAGCTTTCAATATTTCCCTTCTGCATAATTTTAACTGAATTTTACGTCTGCAGAGGAACAACCTCTGAACAGCAGCACATTTCAGTCTCTTCCAGTGGGTGTTGTTCAAGAGAGGTTGCACTGTATATATATATATCTCAAAACTAGATAATATCAAAAGAAAAATATTCAAACAAATGTTCTATTAAATTAATTAGTTAAAAGTATTGAGACACAAAGTAGCGTATGAAATTTTAGATACATAAGAAACGTAAATATTTATATAATTGATATTAAGAAAATTTATGTTATGTTAAAATTATTAAAATTAAAACATGGATACATTAATATTGCAAGCATCTGAGCAAACATTGATAAAAGTGAACAAAATATTGAACAATATGATAAACCAGAATAACTTGTAAATAAAAAAATAGAACAGAGCATCTTATAAGTAAATACATTAATCAAAATTTTAATGAAATCTAAACATTGTTAAAACTCAAAGGCAATTATTGATGTGTGTTTATAACATATGTAAATATAATATAAAATAAATTTGAAATAAAATAAATAAATAAATAATGAATGTGAGCAACAAACATATTCCAAATAATCTCTTTGTGAATTAAGATCAAGAATTGTAGAAAAGGCACAGAGTATTTTAACATTATAAATATTGCATTCATATAAAAATTTATAATAATCATAATGAAAAATATGGTTTATCATAATATAAAATTCAAAAATTTCATTACACTTATTTTCTGTAAAAAAATGTATGGAAATTCTTAATGATTCAAATACATTTTGCCTAAAGTCACCAAAACAGTTTAGTTTCCAGTAGATAAATAGGGCATTTTGCATACAAGAATAATCAAAAGAAGTAATTGCATTTTATAGTATTAAGTTTTATGCAGAAGCACGCTCATCAACTTTAGTGCTAAGAAATCAGCCGTGTCCCTGGTGATGATCTTACCCGGAACTGCTTGACCTCTAAAGGCAGTTCTACCACTGGATTACTGCTTCTACGAACATAAATCTCGTAAGAACCTTTGTACAAAAAAATCACACAAAAAAAATATTAAATTTTGAATTTCTTAATAGTTTAATCATTAAAATAAGTAACATAATATTATAGAAATTCATTGGTTGTTTTCTCATCTTAAGTTCTACAAAAACATACAATAAGAAATGAGGTCAGAAAATCACTTACAAAACAAGTACTTTAGAGATTCATTTAATGACCTGAGTATATGATTCAGAAAAATCAAAATCGAGTACATGTATACAAAATGCTTCTACTTTATCACCCTTATATTTTAACTATGTACTTTCATCAAATGACATTAACTAAAGACATTTACATTTACCTATGAACAAAAGAGATGAAGAAAATCTAACTCTGGTACTTCATCATGAGCAATGTACAAAGTAAATTATTTAACTAACAGTTTCTAGAGCTTTCTTGGCAGCAATTGTATCAGGATGTTGGTCGCCAAGGAAACTTTCAAATATTCTATATGCTTCATTAAACTGGTACTTAGCTTTACCAAAATAATTGGTACCAAAATAGAACGCTCCAAGATTGTATCTGAAAACAATTAACAATGAAACAAAGAAATATACATGAAAGTATGATTGAAAGTTGTGTTAAGATTAAAAAAGTGGTATAAAAGATATCCCGCAATAACCTCTTTTCAGACACAACCCGTATTCGGCCAGCCCTGGAAAATTTTAACTGATAGAAGCTTATTGATGGTTCTACATAAAACATTGGCTTCACTTACTGTAAGGACAAGACCTACATGAATTAATATAAAATTAAGCTGAATGCAAGACCTTTTTAAGATGACAAGGGAGAAAAATATTGGTCAGAAAATAAATAATTGGCACAACAGAATTACAATACCCTCACAGGTACCCAAGGTGGAATGAAACAACAGCAGGTCAATGTCATACTCATGAAAAATAACAGTGCTCGAGGAAGGGTTTGAACATAGGACCTCTGGATACCTAAATGCAGTTCATACCAATAGACTTCAGTCAGTCCAGAAGACAAACAGCATGAAACAAGTATAAGTTCCACTATAACGACAAATCAAGTTATTTTAAAATTATGTGATTTTTTTACCATTGTTAAGTCTTGAATTCATAATTTGAGAAGAAAAGGTCACTAAATTAAGAGCTTTCCATCAATTTTGATGATATGAATGGTGGAACTTTCAAAATCATTCAATGTATAAAATATACAATCAACTTACCTTATAGTAGCCGTACCAATATAGTTGTTACCATAAGTATCTAACATGATAGCCAGAGAAGCTTCATAAAGTTCTCCTGCTCTTTTATCATTAGCATCATCATAGACTAGAGCTATCTCATTTAATACATTAGCTATACGTGGATGATTGGTTCCTACATCACTACGTACCATCTTTAAATTCTGCATATAGAACGCTAGAGCTTGGTTTATCTGACCTTGTTTGTAGGCTAGTTGTCCCATCTGTAACATATACAAATCCATGTCACTCATTAAGCCCAAAAACATTGTAAAATATTCTATTGCACTTGAAAAAACACTCTTCATGGAATATCCATGAAATAAAATAAATAAATTGTCTCAAGTCTCAATTTAAAACTGGCCTTGTAGTCAATGACTTTTAAGTGTCCAGGAAAACCGTTTCACCACTTTGGAGCAACAGCAGCTGCTGCTAGTGATCTAAATTATGTAGGGTAGTTGTCAGTCACTGACGAAAGTATGCGCTTAGTAGTTGGTTAACAGCTAGATCCAGAGATTTAGCCTTTCCAGGAGGATTAAGTAGGTTGACTGCCCACTGCTATATGACTTTAAAACAAAAAAACGAACGAACGAACGAACGAACGAACGAACGAACGAACGAACGAACGAACGAACGAACGAACGAACAAACAAACATTCAGAATGACAGACTCTAGATAAGCAGTGTTAAGTTTTCAGATATGGTAGCTACTTTTGCACATTTGTTTCAGCTAATTGCCAGTCACTGTACCTACATACCAGGTGCGTAGGAAGGATCTGAATATTGGGGCCGCCGATGGGTAGTTACGGTTTCCCCTCATGTCGTTCGAAATTTTGCTGTGAATGCAAGCCTCTGAAACTCGATTTCCAGCTCTTTCAGTACCCCCTGTTTAAGAACATATCTTCGTATTAGACCTCAAGATTTTCAATATGTGTCATGAAAAATTAACTCGCAGTCCCATTGCCGTTGCTTGCCAGAATATTGGGGCTGCGGTCGCAGCTCCTGCGGCCCCAGCTCCAAACCGCCTGCATACTGTCCCTGAACAGGTTTAGATCTCTGGACCCAAACTTTTACCCTCATTAATGGCGGACAACTGCCCTACTTGAAACTGATATAAGATGGAGAATTTATTTAAATATTTTATGATGAAATTCTTCAAAAATATGATATTTCCACCAAGGAATCAACGCTCAGACTTTGACTGGACAGGTCTGTGCAAATAACATCACAAAGCTGATGTAAACAAGTCAAAGAGTACAAGGATTGCGTCATGAATATCATATAAGCAAATGTCAGCTAAAGTGATCCGTACAGTACAGTGAATTAGCAAGATCTAAGATAAGCGAGTGTGTGAGCGCTAAATTTCAGGCTTTAATAAGACTGATTATGTAACATACAAAGAATCCTACCTTAGTAAATATAGCTCCATAGAATGGATGTGTCATACCAACAATATCAGCAGCTAATTCTAGAGCTCTATTCATCATAGGTCTTGCTGTAGATAATTCACCTTTCTCTATATATACAGTAGCTAAACCTATCAGACTTCTTGTTAGCTGTATATAAAAATATTATAAATTAAATTTACATGTACTGTAGATAATTCACCTTTCTATATATATACAGTAGTTAAACCTATCAGACTTCTTGTTAGCTGTATATAAAAATATTATAAATTAAATTTACATGTTGTGTAGATATTTCACCTTTCTATATATATACAGTAGCTAAACCTATCAGACTTCTTGTTAGCTGTATATAAAAATATTATAAATTAAATTTACATGTACTGTAGATATTTCACCTTTCTATATATATACAGTAGTTAAACCTATAAGACTTCTTGTTAACTGTATATAAAAATATCATAAATTAAATTTACATGTAGTGTAGATACTTTACCTTTCTCTACATATACTGTAGCTAAACCTATAAGACTTCCTGTCAGTTGTAAGTTAGATCATGTACATGTATTTATATTACACATTATACAGTATATACAAGTGTAAAGTTTCTACAATGATCGAATTCTGTAAGTTTTTCATTAATAAGGAATGTTTTTGTTTCTGTTGACAAAATTTCTATGGTCTAGAAATTTTGAATAAAATTGTTGATGTTTTATCTGCTTACTACCATAATACATGTCATGGAAAGTGGATACATCAAGAGAAAACAGGCTAAAAGTGAAAATCTCATACACACAATTATGCATCAAGGAAAACTTTTAACGTTAATCATCTTACACTGATGATTAAAGAAGCAAATGTTTCATATGATAAAAATCTAAGGGGCACTGTTGAGTGACAAATTAAAATTCCACCATTTATATTCAATCATTTTAAGACTCTCAATTTATTATCTATACATGGTCTGTCAAAGACTAATAAAAAAAGAAAGAAAATGTAATGATAATAGATCTAATATCCAAGTAATCAACTAGAAATGCAAATTCATACAACGGTCATTCAAAATACAATGCAACCTTCGAAACAACTTATACCTATGTTATGCTTCACTTAACTTTCCTACATTTAAACATGTATCCATGGAAACTGTATGTCTAACATGGAATGGTTACCTAGCACAAGAGAAGGTCAAGTGCCAAGCAACAAGAGAAGATCAAGTACCTAGCAACAAGAGAAGGTCAAGTGCCTAGCAACAAGAGAAGGTCAAGTGCCAAGCAACAAGAGAAGTTCAAGTGCCTAGCAACAAGAGAAGGTCAAGTGCCTAGCAACAAGAGAATGTCAAATGCCTAGCATCAAGAGAAGGTCAAATGGCTAGCAACAAGAAAAGGTCATGTGCCTAGCAACAAGAGAAGGTCAAGTATTACCTGTAATTTCTGAGCTTGTTTATCTTCACCATCTAGTTTTGTTACTCTATTGATAGCTTCCTCATAATACATTATAGATTTATCATAATCACCTATCTGATAGAATACTGATCCTAATTCTTTTAATGTCTGAAATATACAAACAATGACTATGACCTTATTGTATAAATATATAATAAACAATTTTTAGTTATTTCAAAATTATCCCTGGTAATCGGTGACTGTTATTGATCTATCAATCTCCCCCGAAGTATTTTATTTCCCAAAGAGTAGCCAACCCATAGGTACAGTGGCACAAAAAATCAACCAATATTTTTTTACAATATAAAACGGCCAAATTTCATTCAATGATCATGCTATAGTTATGCAACTTGACATTTGACCTCCAATGATAGCCTATAAAATATGTCTATTAAGTATCAACTTAATTACCAAATTCAGGGGATTGAAATAATTCAGGTTTGAAAATGTTGTATCTAAAACTTAACTGAGTAACTAAGTAACTAAGTGTTATAAAGTAAAAGTACACTTTGAAGTCTGCTTCCATAAACATGTTCAGCCCAATTTACAATCTTGAAGTGTTATGTCTATGCAAAACTGAGTAGGTTAGCCTCACTATTCTCTGAATCATCAAGCTAAAAATTCACTAAAGCTAAATAAACAAGAGCAGTCCAAGGACAGCGCTCTCGACTTTTCGGGTGTTTTGTTCATGGCAAGGCTATTCACAAAAATGATTTCAAGACAGGACTTAATTTTTGAAAGGAAAAAAAAACAGTCAAACAATAATTACCAATTCATATTTGTAAAATATAAAAGGGGCATAACTCCTTAAATATTTATCCATAGTAACGTCCCTTCAAAGTTAAGTAGATATAGTATCAACGAATAAGCATACCTACTTTCATTTAAATACCTTTATAAGGAACTATTAATATTTCAATGTAAACAAATTTCAACATTTAAGTAAATGGGAACAACTATAAAATAATCAAGAGTTATTCGTATTCGTGTAGATGTAGTGCTGATGAATTAGCATACAAACTGTCATTTAAATGGCTTGATGAGTATTGAAAATGTTTCAGTTTAAAGTACTTTAACCCTAATTTAAAAGTTGAAAAGGAGCACAACTCCAAAAATTATTCATCAAAGGTTACATCCTTTGTAGTCGAGTAGATGTAGTACGGATGAAAAAGCATACTTACTTTCTATCAAACAAAATATATTTAGTTTGGGCTAACTTTAATCTTAGATATTAAAGTATAAAGGGAAATAACTCAGAAAGTAATTCATCCAGAGTTATGTCCCTTTATAGTCAGATAGATGAAGAACTTGTAAAAAAGCATTCAAACTTTCACCAAGTTAAATATCTTGATCAGCATTGAAGATTTTCTACATAGGAAAAACTTTAACCTCATATTTTGCAATTTTTTAAGTACAAAAGGGCAATTACTCAAAAGAAATCATCCACAGTTACGTCCCTTCTGCCGCCTTTCAAAGTCGTGTAGATATTGTACCAACAAATAAGTATACAAAATTTAAGTCAAATATCTTGATCAGTATTGAAGATATTATACATAGGAAAAACTTTAACCTTACATTTTGCATTAATTGAAGTATACAAGGCAATAACTCAAAAAGTAATTCATCCAGAGGTATCCCCTTTCATAGTATGGTAAATATAGTCCCACTACATAAGTATACCAACTTTCAATAAAAATAACTTGAATAGTGCGGAAGATATAAAAGTTTAAAAAACTTTAACCTGAAAACCAACGCCGACGCCGACGCAAAAGTGATAGCAATAGCTCTCATTTTCTTCAAAAATTCGAGATTAAAATTCTACTTACTTTTATAACATCTATATGATTACATCTATATCTCCAGCTATGATTATATGAACAATAAACTATAGTACTATAACTTTCAGCATAATATCTTTCAAGATGAGATAATAAACCAAAATATATCTCCTTTGCTCCTTCCATTAAACCTAATGTCTGATAGAAATTTCCAAGCAAACTGAAATAAAAATTAAATCAAACATATGTCAGCTACGGTAGGTTTAACTAGAGTTGAAATTCAGTAAAATGCACCAATCCAAATGTAAACAATCAAGGGCTCCATGACAGAACATGCTAGACTGGAAAGATGATCAGCCAACATATTTGAATGCAAGGTCATTATGACTTTGACCAAATGAATCTATAACAGAAATCTAGAGGAGCATTTAGTTGTCTTCTTTTTTGTTACTGGGTTTAACGCCTTGTCAACACCATTTTAGGTCATTTTACGGTGTCCAGCGCACCTAACCTAGCTTTCCTGGACCCTTGTCTCTAACCAGTACTCACTTACCCTTCCACAAGGCCGAAAACTTCTCCATATTATCTAATAAATGGAGGAAAATTGACTTCCTTGTTAAATTTTCATGGAAGGGTATAACCTCCCCGGATGGGATTTGAACCCGCACCCCCTTCGAGACACCAGATTCCTAATCCCAGCGCGCTACCAACAGCGCTATCTATTGTTAGGTTAATGATATCAAGATAAAACTAACCTGAATAGATTAACATAATAATCAGAATGTTTCATCATTTCATCCATTGAAATTTGTTCTATTTTCTCTCTATATGCATTCTCTACCTGACTAAAGTCTCCAAGCTATAAAAGATATAAGCATGTAATCAAAATAAGTCAATTGAAGAAGGTGACAAGATGATATTGAAAATTTTCTTACGTATTCCCATTATACTTCTGAATTACATGAACTAGCTTTACATTATTTAAGAAATATAAGTTCAGGACCAAAGTGTTAATTAAGTATTTAGTCTCATAAGCTGATCTAGCGGGGGGGGGGGGTCAGGGGGGTCCTGACCCCCACCCTAGAATTTCCAAAATGTACCTTTCCATAAGTGTATTTCTTGACTTTAAGTCATTTTAAGTAGTATGAAGCAATTAAGCATTTTTTCTCGGTGCTTAACATAGATTTAACGGTTATGTAGTTTTTGTCATTAATGTGTTACACTTTTCTGCAGAAAGTGTATAGTGTGGTAGTGGTTCGAAAGTTTGGACCCCCACTAAAAAAAGTTCGGACCCCCCCTGGAAAAAATCCTGGATCTGCCCCGAGTCTGTTTTAAATTTTACAACAAAACACCCCTTAATGTTTGCATTAATTGTGGATTGTATTTTTTCGTATTCACTAAGAACAATCTACTATTTCTAAAACTGCATCACGGGAACTACAGTACTTTCTTCTGTTACATTCCATAAGTACTGTGAACAATTTGACCGGCTAAATCATGTTTTCATTAATATGCATGAGGCAATAAAATTGCATGTTACAATTAGATACTCTTTAGTAACAATGACGTAATACTGGGATTTTCTTACTTAAAATAGAAACTAACGCGCATGTATATTTCCTCAAAATGGTTGCATAATAGTCAAAATTTCATTGGCTAGTTTTCTGCATTGGTTTCCTTGCGAAACCAATGAAACTGCCTCATTGATTATTCATGATTACGACATTTTCCTAACCAAATGGTCCACTGTACATAATGCAGCATAGGAAAGTAATGTATAGTGGGATAATCGAAGATGCAACCACTGTTTCATAGTGTATATCTTACATGTCTCAAAGCAGTGTCAAAGTGTATAACTTACATGTCTCCAAGCAGTGTCAAAGTGTATAATTTACATGTCTCAAAGCAGTGTCAAAGTGTATAACTTACATGTCTCCAAGCAGTGTCAAAGTGAATAACTTACATGTCTCCAAGCAGTGTCAAAGTGTATAATTTACATGTCTCCATACAGTGTCAAAGTGCATTACTAACATGTCTCCAAGCAGTGTCAAAGTGTATAACTTACATGTCTCCAATTAGTGTCAAAGTGTATAATTTACATGTCTCCATACAGTGTCAAAGTGCATTACTAACATGTCTCCATGCAGTGTCAAAGTGTATAACTTACATGTCTCCAAGCAGTGTCAAAGTGTATAACTTACATGTCTCCAAGCAGTGTCAAAGTGTATAACTTACATGTCTCCAAGCAGTGTCAAAGTGTATAACTTACATGTCTCCAAGCAGTGTCAAAGTGTATAACTTACATGTCTCCAAGCAGTGTCAAAGTGTATAACTTACATGTCTCCAAACAGTGTCAAAGTGTATAACTAACATGTCTCCAAGCAGTGTCAAAGTGTATAACTTACATGTCTCCAAGCTTTAACTAATTCAAAATGTCCATCTTTATCTCCCTCCATTCTTACAAAAACATCTAGATCACTTATAGTAGCTTTTAATCTTGTCCATTCAGCTGCTTTTAATAACAGGGTAGGTAACTCTTCAACCTGTAAGACAATCAAGGGAGATTACTGGTTTGTTTTTAAATTTATAGACTAAAACAGGACACCAATCATGACCTAAATGATCATGGATTTGTTTACTTCAACACCGATAAGAGCATTTTATTTGGGCATGTGGCACAAAGGTAGTTCCAAAAATGGCATCTAAATATGTATGAGTTCTGATTGTTTGTTTGTTTGGGTTTTACGGCGCTACAACACAGAAAGGTCATATCGCGCCGAAAGCAATTAATGATATATGAGTTCTGAATGGATCATAAACATTATAACATGAAAGGGAGGTAATAAAAATCTGAATTTTTGCAATTGGCCATTTATTTACCGGGTTTTCAAGATGGTTTTAATGCAAAATTTTTAGAATGTCAAATAACTTAGACAAACATTCCCTGGGCATCAGAAGGTTAGAAAAGTGTTATATAAACATTAATCCCTATCACCATGGCAACATTGGGGTGGAGAAAGAGGCAAAAATTTGAAATTTTCTACCCAAACTTGCATGTCATTTAATTATATTTTCCTCAATGAGGCCTAGTATTTTTCAGAGGCTGAAAAAATGTTATCCTTTCCTATTTTCCAGAACTTAATGACCTTGATTTTTTCTAGCAAAAGGTCATTAAATCCTGTTAAAACACAAAAACAAAATATAGACCAGTTCTAAGATTATAAAAAAATACCTTTCTCTGACTCATCTCTCTGGTTTCAAAGAAATCAGCCAATCTTACATAACATATTTTCTTCTCTTCATCTGTCTTCAAATATTTGAGCTCCACAGCTTGACGTAGATGATCGTGAAAGAAGTTTAATATACCATCACGATTTACAAGATTCTCAAATAATGATAGATAAAATGGTGACCACACAGCACTAGGAACCTGTAAAACAAGTTATGATTAAATGTTTCAGTGTGATATGGGAACAAGAAAGCAACAATGTGTATTTTAAACAAACATGGATTATTTGAGCTGGCTATCCAATGATTACCGCTCCAACATTGTAACCACTCCTAGGGTGAAGCTAAATGTTAAACAAAAATCGGTTCTTTAGCAATTGCAATCATAAAAAATATAGATAGATAAATGTGTTCACTTTTGTCAGAAATTAAAAATTTCGTGTTGTAAACATGGCAGCATTTACATAATGTGCATAAATTTGTTTATTAGCAGAAATGTTTCTGGCAACATTAGTATATTGGACATTTAGAAATTGCAGCAAGTTTTTACATAATATAACAGTACACAACAACCTAAATTGAATTGGTTTTCAAGTAATATGATATTACCAACACAATACAGCAAAAAAAACCATCTAGTTCAATATATTTAAACACTATAACTAATGATTAACACAAAGTAAGATTATGAGGAAAATTTATAACTATAATAAAAACAAAACAAAAGAGATAAAAAGGTGTACTTACATTTAGAAATTCCACCAGTTCATTTTCAGACATGCCTCTATTAGAACACCATACTGCTGTTGTTGCATCACGAACTAAATGTGGTCTAAATATTTATAAAATACATGTTATTAAACAAGTTATGAATATAGAAATACAAATGAATTTGTTTGTTTTTGTTGGGTTAACGCTGTTGCAACACATTGTGTAGGTCATATAACGGCGGTCAGTCAACCTACTCACTCCTCCTGGAAAAGCTAAATCTCTGGATCTAGCTGTTAACCAACTACTAAACGCATACTTTTGTCAGTGACTAACAAATGCCGTACACAATTAAGAATCAGTGGTTAGATGGAGAATGACCATAAAAATATTTTAACGACTAAGCTCCACGAAAGTATGCCCCACCCGAGAATCAGTAGACTTGCATGCTACCAACTGAGCTAGCTGGGCGGCCTAAATACTAAAAGGAAACAAGGGTAACTAAGGTGCTGTAGGTGGCAAATTACTTTTGAAAACCAAATAAAAGTTTAAGTCATATCATACATACTGGCAATGAACAATTCATTGTAATGTTGTATGTAACAAAATATGATACACATAAGTTCAGCTGATTATTTGTCAATTTAAAGTCCAAATGCCTATTAAGAAAACAGTTCCTATATTGAGACCATCCTTCTAGATACAGATTTTTTATGGTTCACAAACGGAACTATACTATAGTTTGAACATTTACATGTAAAAGAACATTGATTATTATATAATGTGACAATATTACATGAGCTTGAACTACCTAATTACAATAATTACACACATAACTTACATTAAATTGTGAATTTCCATATGTGTGTATGCCGTTATACACATGTTTATATCAACCTATCCAACTATACAACAATTTTAAATGTTATTGTACTTTTAATTTTGGACACATTAGTTTTGGGGGAAACACATAAATCCGCAGTATTGTGGTGCAGTTTCAATGTATTTATTCTTATGAAAACAAAATTAATAGTTTAGTACATATCCTTCTCCCCATAATGTGAACAGGTAAGTAGCGTGATACGTGTATTTCGCCGAAAGCTTCCAAAAAAGTGGGATTTACAAACAAAGACGAAAATAGACTGTAAATACTTCGTTTGATATATTCTTGCAATTATTTCAAGCTCAGGTTAAAATTGCCAGACTATATATAGAGGTTAAAGAGAAAAGAAAATGTGATAGAGATAAGATCTTACCCAGACATAACTGTTACAACCACATTATAAAACATGTTAACATCTGTACTACTTGAACAAAATAACTGGGTTAAAACAAGATAATAGTTAGTGCAGAGTGTATATAACAGAACAACAAACAACATACTGTTATCTGAGGAATACAATATGCACTCATGCATTATATGCATAGAAAGCAATGAAATGAAATAAAATGATAATATTTCATCCAATTTTGTCCGATTTCTAGAGGCAAATAGGAAGAAAAATTCTACTATCAATAAAACAAAATTGTCGTGTATGGAAGATCATATATTAAGTTAAATGATGTGATATGTATCTATGTTGAGTAATCAAAACTATAATATACATGTTACACTTCTATTATCATTTGGTAGTATTCTCACTTTCTGCTGATGTTTCATCTACAATTATTTCATATTTTTGTCAACAGTATGACAAAGCTCCATTTCACTCCATTATAGTAATAGACACATGAAGTTGGACTTGAGCGTAAAAGAAGCATGATACATTCAACAGAGTTCAGTATACTTAATGCAGTGTTAAATTTGTTAATATAACCAAACAAAATTAGTCAAAATCTTAATCATACAACATCAAACATACATTATGCATGTTGAAAGAAAAAGACTCAAATGCAGATATAAAATAATATATAAGAAATGTTTAAATCAAGATTTTTTATGATACTGACATCTACAACCAAGACCCAGTTTATTCTAAAACAAAGTCTTGAATAATAGTTATGTAGGTAATTTGGAAAAGCTAATGTTCTGCAGGTCAATTTTTTAAATTAAATTGAGAACTTTGTTCTTCATTATATTTAACATGTGATCAAATGTACCAATTTGTACTATTTCATATAATTGGATTAATAAATTGGAGGTAATAAAATGCGGTCAAAGAGTAGCCATGTTGTTTGGTCTTCATCACACAAAACCTTTATCTTAAAAAAATCAAACATTCAACAGCAAAAAGTTAGATGGAATGAGTTTAAGATATATACATTCCGACTTCATTACACATAAAGCTTTATATTGAAAGTTAGAAAACATAACTTCGCTATGCTCGAGTCAAATGTTATCTTGTCAGATGTTGCATATACCTAGACGAATGATAGATATTAGTTTCCAAACTACCAATATAATCTAAATCTATAAATAATTGTCATGAACAGTTATTAGTCACAACAAAAAAGTTTTTGTTTAGGGTTAATAATTGCTTTAGTATAGTGCGTAAATATTGACCCCGACCTGACCTTTCACATTTGCATCTAATAATTATCTACACATATCCCGACGAAAGTCAGTACCACGCATATTCTACACTTCGGCAGCGATCGTAAAATTATAGAAGTGTGTTTAAGTGTTAGCTTTTAACTCATAATCCTAACGATCACTGTGTAATCGAGCATTAATACTACATTCGTATTCAATGCAAATGAACATTCTTGCATAAAGGTCTGGTCGGGGTTAATATTTACGCACTATAACAACAAAATATTGTTTAGTGTTAATAGTGACTATTGTTACAAAAAATATTTCTGACAATAACCAATCACCATGATATTACAATACAAAAACAGTAACTCTGTATGACTTTAGGAGCATCTTATCAATCTTTCAAGCAGATATACCGTGGACATAAAAAGTTGTAATGATACAAAATAACGTCCCATGATTAACTAGCTGGTAGTAGTGCAATTAATGCATTGGGGACTGGGGGCACTATCACAGCGCAATATTAAGAAACAAGAAAGACATCAGCTCTACCTTGGAGTTTAAGATGTTATTAAAAGACTGCTATTCCCTTTAAACATGTGTTACATATACTATTAAAAAGCTATGCACATTTAAAATTGCCTCTATTGTAGAGTAAGATTTATATTTCCACACGGACTATATTCAATGATATCAACTTAATTGTGTTATCAATGTTAGAACTTTCTTCTTATAATGTCCAATGTATATCTAAGTGGATAAATGCCAAGGAGCTCCTAATGTCTGTATGAGAGAGTGACAAGGGAGATAACAAATATACCTTGAATGTATTCCTTTCTCAAAATCATCTTCAAGCCTCTCCAATATTTTAGCAAATAGATCACCTGCACTACCTGCTGTCAAATATTCTTGTATCTTAGCTGATAATGTACGGAATGAACCATACAGTCGAACCTGGGGATGAAAAACAAGTCAAATATTCTTGTATCTTAGCTGATAACGTACGGAATGAACCATACATTCGAACCTGGGAATAAGTCAGTTTTAGAGTAAAGTTCCATTGCTAGAACATTAAAAAACAATGGTCTTAATAGCAAAAGGGTCTTTTTATAGGGACCATTTTCTTCTAAAATAAAGCATTTGGGACATACAAATTGTCAGCATTGCACAATTTACACGAACTTAAATCAATTTATGAAAAACTTAACAATAAATGACAAATGCAACTAAATAATAAATATTGACCATCAACTATGCAATATGTTGGCGTTCCTTAACATCAATGTTGCTGGACAACATCATAGTGAAAATATAAAATCTTACATTTTCATTCAATTTTTTCATGGAATTACACCAAATTTTTCCATACAAAAATCAAAGAAAATGTTATCCTCAAACTTCTTAATATGAGGCTAAATATCATTGCTGTATTCATTATTTATTATACAATATACCTCATCTAGCAATGCTTTCAAATACAAAGCATTAGATGTCTGTTTGGCATTTACTATCATATCTTTCTGTTCTTGTGCTAATGTTTTAGCATAAATCCCCTCAAGGTAATCTGTAATAATCTGTGCTTTCTGTGAGTCATCTAATGATTTAACCTTAAAACTTGGCCAACCTCTATCTACACATGCATCTTTAGCCTGTAATATATATACAACATAAGTAAATGGTTTAACAATTAAAACTAGTCCCACCTCTATCTACACATGCATCTTTAGCCTGTAATATATATACACCATTTGTAAATGGTTTAACATTCAAACTTGGCCAACCTCTATCTACACATGCATCTTTAACCTGTAATATATATACACCATTTGTAAATGGTTTAACATTCAAACTTGGCCAACCTCTATCTACACATGCATCTTTAGCCTGTAATATACAACATAAGTAAATAGTTTAACATTCAAACTGGTCCAACCTCTATCTACACATGCATCTTTAGCCTGTAATATACAACATAAGTAAATGGCTTAACATTCAAACTAGTCCAACCTCTATCTACACATGCATCTTTAGCCTGTAATATATACAACATTAGTAAATGGTGTACCATTCAAACTAGTCCAACCTCTATCTACACATGCATCTTTAGCCTGTAATATATATACAACATAAGTAAATGGTTTAACATTCAATATAGTCCAACTTCTATCTACACATGCATCTTTAGCCTGTAATATACAACATAAGTAAATGGTTTAACATTCAAACAAGTCCAACCTCTATCTACACATGCATCTTTAGCCTGTAATATACAACATAAGTAAATGGTTTAACATTCAAACTAGTCTAACCTCTATCTACACATGCATCTTTAGCCTGTAATATATACAACATTAGTAAATGGTGTACCATTCAAACTAGTCCCACCTCTATCTACACATGCATCTTTAGAAGGTAATATATATACACCACTTGAAAATGGTTTAACATTCAAACTTGGCCAACCTCTATCTACACATGCATCTTTAACCTGTAATATATATACACCATTTGTAAATGGTTTAACATTCAAACTTGGCCAACCTCTATCTACACATGCATCTTTAGCCTGTAATATACAACATAAGTAAATAGTTTAACATTCAAACTGGTCCAACCTCTATCTACACATGCATCTTTAGCCTGTAATATACAACATAAGTAAATGGTTTAACATTCAAACTAGTCCAACCTCTATCTACACATGCATCTTTAGCCTGTAATATATACAACATTAGTAAATGGTGTACCATTCAAACTAGTCCAACCTCTATCTACACATGCATCTTTAGCCTGTAATATATATACAACATAAGTAAATGGTTTAACATTCAAACAAGTCCAACCTCTATCTACACATGCATCTTTAGCCTGTAATATACAACATAAGTAAATGGTTTAACATTCAAACTAGTCTAACCTCTATCTACACATGCATCTTTAGCCTGTAATATATACAACATTAGTAAATGGTGTACCATTCAAACTAGTCCAACCTCTATCTACTCATGCATCTTTAACCTGTAATATATATACAACATTAGTAAATGGTTTAACAATCAAACTTGGCCAACCTCTATCTACACATGCATCTTTAACCTGTAATATATATACAACATTAGTAAATGGTTTAACATTCAAACTTGCCAACCTCTATCTACACATGCATATTTAGCCAGTAATGTATATACAACATTAGTAAATGGTTTAACATTTAAAATTAGTCCAACCTCTATCTACACATGCATCTTTAGCCTGTAATATATACAACATTAGTGAATGGTTTAAATTCAAACTAACCCAACCTCTATCTACACATGCATCTTTAGCCTGTTATATGTATACAACATTAGTAAATGGTTTAACATTTAAACTAGGCCAACCCACTATCTACAAATGCATCTTTATCCTGTAATATATATACAACATTAGTAAATGGTTTAACATTCAAACTAGTCCAACCTCTATCTACACATACATCTTTAGCCTGTAATATATACAACATTAGTAAATGGTTTAACATTCAAACTAGTCCAACCTCTATCTACACATGCGTCTTTAGCCTGTAATATATATACAACATAAGTAAATGGTTTAACAATTAAAACTAGTCCCACCTCTCTCTACACATGCGTCTTTAGCCTGTAATATACAACATTAGTAAATGGTTTAACATTTAAACTTGGCCAACATCTACCTACACATGGATCTTTAGCCTGTAATATATATACAACATTAGTAAATGGTTTAACATTCAAACTTTGCCAATCTCTATCTACACATGCATCTTTAGCCTGTAATATACAACATTAGTAAATGGTTTATCAGTCAAACTTGGCCAACCTCTATATACACATGCGTCATTACCCAGTAAGAAACAATTTATTAAGGACCATTTATCATCAGTACTATTCTCGTACTTCGAAGCTATCAAGATTTTCGAAATTGGTCATGTGGTACAAGAGGCTAGTATAGAGAATCTTGATATCCTCTGTTTACGGGGATGCTCAGGTTAGCTCAGCAGGTAACACTTTTGGCAACAAATCCTGGTTTCATAGGTTCGACTCTTTGCTTAGACCTACATACGTTCTTGGAATTTGCTCATTATATATATATTCTTTGGTCAATCTCTTACCTAACTCTGTATCATGTAAGTCATTTGTCAGCCACGTAGTCAATGGAGAAGGTGCATGTATAGCACTAGTTCATAAGCTTGGGTTCAGAGTCTATCAGGGACTGTGTGTAGAACAACTTGACAACCAAACAGTTGCTTCAAATTTCAAGCTGTACCATTACAATGCAAACATTTGGTTATTCTAGCAGAACTTTTAATCACCCTAAGTAAAACTGGTTATTTCAAATGATTGAACAACTTCTAATTTCACAGAATGCTTATAATCTGAGGTTTTTAGTCAACACTTAAATTTTTTTCAAGCATTAGTCAGAATAAATTTTTACTTGTCTTAGGCTTTGGGCAAGTGGGTTAAGACAACGACTGAGTGTTCACATTATCTCGAGGTCTTAACGGAAGACTATTGTAACTCACTTTTTTCAAAAGTGATTTTTTTTGCCTTTTTCACTTCCTTTTATACTTCCCCATAACCTCACAAAATATCAAATCCATAACTTTACTATAACATTTAAAAATTATAAGTTGTTAAAGTATTGTATCTCACAAAGGTCTTTTAGGTAAATAGAAAACTATTGTAACTTAAGATACAATAGTATTCCATTGGAATTGTGTGAAAATCTATATTATGTTTAATGATAAACTATTGTAACTTACAAAAATCACTGTTATAAATTGATTAAAAGTCAACAAATAGTTTTCATGTCAACAAATATGATGAGATGGATATCCATAGCAACATAGTATGAATATATTAAAATAAATTATGAGATACAATACCTTTTGAGCGAACAATGTATTGAAATTGAATGTTAATGTTAATGGAAAACTATTGTAACTAGCAGTTACAATAGTTTTTCATTCAATTTTCAGGTGTTTATTTCCTTATTTCAGCGTAACACTATTGTAAGTTAATTAATCTTCAACATTCAAGAATAATGAATACTTATTCTTATTCTTTCAAATAACATAGATTTAAGATGTCCAAATGTACAATTTTATAACCAGAAACCTTAATTTTAAAGTGAACTGAAAATGTGAGACAGTTTTTTTGCTCTCATGAAAAGTTTTGAAAAACAGAGTTACAATAGTCTTTCGTTAAGCCCTCGATCTACTGTTATCACATACAATGGCATATATCATACGTACAACACAAAATGGAGTTCAAGCTCAACACTTAGTTTTGTTCACAGGTTGTATCTTTTCAGGAGTATAAGAGCATAAAATCTTACCCTTCCTGGTAGAGTTGATAATAATATAAATACATTAGGTGGAAGTTCTTGTGGTATCCATAACAAATCATGTTCATTACCTGGTAATGTAATACAAAAAAAATGTAAAAATTGAAATAAAAACAAGGATCTTAAATAAAAATAATACAAAGACATTTCATATTATAAATTTAAAGGTCAACAAGGAGAGGTAAGACATTTTAGCAAGACTCATGTTTGTTAGAGTTGTTTCCCTTTGATCAGTAAATATGAATTCTGTCTTACTTTGGCTTTTCAATTTTTGTGACTTATTTTATATTTAAGACATTTTATAAGTCAGTTTTTTCTTAAATATTAAGTATTTATTTATAACAAAATTACTGATACTGAAAGGTAAGTTTAAATTCACAAAAATGTCCGAATCTTGAAGCATGTAGCTTTTAATTCAGATGTTTTAAAGTAAAAAAAAACAACTAAAAGACATGTATGTTATTTTTTTAGTTACAAAAATCTTTCGAGTGTTATGCTTAATAAATCCTAAAGAGCATGTGACTAAGGTCCCTTATAATAACTGTACAAAAATATTCCTCACATCAAGGCCATATCATTTGTCTTTTAGTTTATACATTTATATATGTATGACTGATAAGAAAAGATCTAGCACATTGATAAAGTCTATGGGTCTTTGTTTGTCTTTAAACTTCTATCAACAAAGATGGAGTGCTTGATTTATCTATTCATCCAAGGAATATGTTCTGTTAATGTTCTTGTCAGCTGTGAGAATATAGACAATGGAATTAACCAATCAGACGAGAGAACTTTACTTCAAAGAATTGAAGAACTTGAGAGACTTACAAAGAAAAATTAAGAAATAAATCAAGCACAGCAACATGAAATCAACCAACTAAAGAAAGATCTCAACAAGAAAAACAGAAAAATAATAAGGGTAGATATTGTTAGAATATTAGCCTTGCTCATGATTGACTCTACTCTTACTTTGTCGTGACTAGATAAACAAATCTAGAATAAGAATAGTACATCAAATGTTCGCTCCCCTTGTCAGTGTCTGTTTTGGGTAAAAGATTTTTGTTTTGAACACGTTTTTAAATGTCTAAATTTTATGGTTTCAGTGGCAATTGCATTGGAAAAAATCTACTTAATATCCCAAATTTTATGAACTTCAAAATCAGGCCAAAAACATTCACCAATGTTAATATACTAGTGAGTCACTAAGTGAAAGCTATGTGTGTTATTTAAATGTTAATTTAAGTGGACAGAGCACAATGTATAAGTACCCCTTTTCCAAAAGCATTCAGTTCTATTATGTTCCTGTCTAACAGGATCAGAAATACATGAACTTTTATTTATATATTTCAGACATGTTGGTAAAAAGACAAGGCAATGAGCTGCCAGTAGCATTCTATGGTAAACTATTAGGTCAACACACAGTGACAGCACCACTAATCAAGTTATTAAGTTAGATAAAATCATCACTAACATTGGAGATGCATATCAGAACAACACTGGTCGTATTATTGTTCCTGTAAGTGGGATATATGTGTTCTCAGTGACAGCAATGGCTTCTCATCGTACTGACACCCACATTGGAATATACGTCAACGACCACCTTAACACCTACATGAAACTGAATGGACCAGATCATGAGTATGATACGATGACGCAGACAGCCGTGTACTATCTACATCAGTTTGATAATGTAAGCGTTAAACATACACAGTCTAATGTATCACCGATACAGCTTTCACTTGTTTTCTACTTTAGCAAGATTATGGTTATATTGTCTCTAATGGTAATAATATTATTGGCTGAAATCATTTGTATGTAACAATCTGTCAAAAACACCCACCAAAATGATAATAAGAGTACTTATGTCAAACATGTATTTATCTAAAACTTGTTTTTCTCAAATTCTTGCAGCAGCCAAAATAGAAAGACTCAAAATATACCACAAAATAACTAAAACATTCCTTTGTCTGTAAATAGTCTTAATTCAAATGATTCATTATAAAACAAAGCAAACTTTTCATTTATTGAAAGCTACTGATCACTTTTACCACAACTGAAGCAAACTTGTGATAGCTAAAGTGTTTAAGAAGTTTCCCAATTTCCCAAAAATTCATCCAACATTTTATTTATGTAAAACAACTGATCACGTGTGACAACAATTAGACCATTCTTGATTGCGTAAGTGTTTATAAACTTTTTTAACTAGTTTTTACATTGTGACTTAGTGTTGACCATGTAACCTAGTTTTGACCTTGTATTCTAGTTTTAACTTAGCTTTGACCTCACGACCCGATTTTGAACTAAAAAGAAATGGACTCATTGATATTAAACTAAGTGCTTAGATGAGCAAATACAGCACAAGATTACATACCATCTTGTCCTGCTCCATCATCCAGCTGATTTAAAGCATCAAATACAAGAACTACTTTAGTTTTAGAACCAGCTACTCTCAACCATTTACTTATATCATTAATTAAATGTTGATCTGATGTAGGTATTGGTAAATCTAAACCAAAATAATCCTTCATTTCCTCATACATTCTACAAATAAAACAAGAAATCATTGTACATATACAGTGCCTTCCAAAAGTTCTTTGGTATATGAAGTTTTCAGAAAAACTGCTCAAGCATGCTGCAAGTAATTTTACTGTAGTTAAAACTTATTCATGTTAAATAGTAAGTATCATGGGATGATAAGCCAATTAAGACTGATCTTGCAATTTGCTCAGATAAGTCTTCGTTTTTTTATCATTGGTAAATGTGAATAAATTCATCCTTAAAAGAAAAGTTTGCCCAAGGGCCTTTCAAGGGAAAGAGCATTTTTGGCAATTTTAGAGCCATCTTAAGCAAATTTTGGCCGAAATTTTTTTTTATCTGTTGCTTCAGTAACAAATCATGTTTAAAATACACATACAAGAAACCTCAATACTTGTGTGTGTATGGATACAAAGTTTTATATAACTTTTAGACAACGTCAAGAATAGATGTCTTACCTGCGTATCATTTTGATATAACTTGCACTCTCAGCAGAACTTCCAATAAAATGTAGAAACATAAAAGTATCTGGTTCTGAATCACTGACACGTTTAGCCCAATTAGCAACTAATGCTGATTTACCGCTACCTGTAATATATCATATAATACAATGCTTTCAAACAACAGTTTTATAATCGGAACTCAAATTATGTTTTTTTTCCAGCCGAAAATCAAAGAAGGTTTGTTTGTACAGGATGAATCCATGTTGAATGAAGTTACTTTCTATATCATTGCTGAAAGGCAGTCAACTCTAATTGAATCATGTTGCTCTGAGTACACACATATTATTTCAAATTTGTTCTGCTTGTGTACATCCTGTATATATTAAGTTTTTGAACTGGAAACTCTATCAAATTGAGTTCTAAATAAAATCTACTGCACATTTTACAATTGCATTCAACACACCATCTTAATGTGGTGGTACATAAAAAAGCATTGGTTTTTTTCTCAACTGTCTAAACATAAATAATTCCATGCCAACTTTGTGCATTCAATTGTTTCAAGTCTAATAATTGTGGCATTTTAATAGTTTGTTATAAGTCTTGTATACTTCTTTCCTCTGAAAACAACTATCTACATTTCAACAACATTTAAAGTTGTAATTTATGTTTGAATGTATGTTTTTCATTGATTTTTATGTATTGGAATCAAAATAGACATAAAATACTTTTTTCATGACACATGAAACTTTTTGCATGATGCTTTTAAATTTCAATGAATTTCCCTTAAATCAAAATTTCATGATTTTTACAGAAAAATATAAATTCCCATGATTTTCCGGGTTGTGCGAACCCTGTTATTAAATATTGCTGAGTGTGACAAGTCTGTCATTTGATTACCACATCCCTATATTAACAATCTAAAATTTATTCATACAAAGTAAATAATACTTACCAGATTCACCCATGAGTACAAACGGTTGTTTAATTTGGTTACTTCTATTTTCATTGATAATATCAAAATATTCTTGTCTTCCAATATATACTCTAACTCTAACCGCAGCGAAAGCATTATGTGCTTCTCTCTGTAATTCTAGCTTTGTTAATTCTGTACCTGCAGGGAAATCTTTGTCTATTACAGTCAATAAATCCTGAAATATAGAATACAGAAAACTCTCAAATCTGAATCCTTTCAAAACCGTGCAAGTTTAAAAGTCCTAATTTTTCCTTTCGTTATATGTACACCCAGGAACTAACATACAAAACTCCCTACACTGTAATCCTCTCCATATATCTTAGATATGACATATAATACATTGTATCAAGCCCTTATTCATAAAGCAACCAACATCAGCCGTAACAAAGTATCCGTAAATAAATCTCTGGAAAATTAAAAAAAAATCTCAAAACTTTCTTTGTCAATCGGTAACAAACATAAAACAAGAAATGTAATGTGGAAACCATTTTAGAAAAATTTAACGAAAAAAAATACAAAGGAAAATAATCCACAATAAAAGGGAGGTAGAGTTGTGGTTACTGTCTAATTCTGTTTATGACATGGTATGTAATCATTGTATGAAGTTTCATAAAGATCTGACAATAAATGGCAGAAATGTGTGGTAAAGAAAAACTTAAAGCAAAACTTTAACCCAATTGTTAACGACAACAGACGCCCGCCCAACCGCCCGCCCAACCGCTTGCCGGGTATCGGCAAACTATAGGCCGTATTTTTTCGTTGAAAAATCCGGCCAAAAATGTAGAATTTAAAGTGCAGTTTAAAGTCTGCTTCCATATACATGTTCAGTCGACTTTTCAATCTTGTACAATAGCTCCTGATCATTGAAATCACCCTCATGCAGGCGATCCCTCACAGTACCCATTTACACCTGGGTGGAGTGGAACAATCGTAGGGTAATTTCTTGCTCAAGGAAATTAGCAATACCCCTAGTGGGGATCAAACCAATGACCTCTCGACCCCTAAGGGTGCGTCCTACAATTGGACCATTGCTCCTACATTGATAAGTAAGCTACCAAAAAGCATAATCCATGAGTTTACAGCATAATTAAATAAATAACATGTGACTTCTAGGGTAATAATTGATATTCTCAACCCTATTAATATAGTGACTAAACTTACATTTTTAACTTTATCAGCAACTTCATCAGGATATTTAAATCTTGCTATATTAAGATCACCTCTATTTATAATTTTAGACTTAAGTTCTTCTTGCCTTTCATGATGCCATTCTGATTCTGATTTCATACGCTGAAATAATAAAAGATTCTTTACATGACCTACAATGAAACATGTTATGGGATGAAAATACAGAGAGAAAATCTTAAATCTCAAGTACTACATTAAGAAATACATCAAATAAATGGGGGGTACTATTGCATTTAGAATAACTTCATTTTTATGTTGAGTCCTAAAATGACAATTTCTCTTGTGTCTCAGTCTGATACCAAAGTTGAAAAAAATAAAAGTCTATATGTTATCATAAAATCTTTTTATAGGGATGGCTTATCTGTACAAAACACAAGTGTGGCAGCATCAGTTACTTCCCTATACTATTTCCTTGACCAGTGCTAACTTACCATCCTACAAGATGCCTCCCAACTATTTTTTATGGCGAGGAAAATAGACTTTAGATGATGTTATTAATATTCTAAGCACAAAGTAAAAAACCAACATGGCTGTCCATGTATTTAAATAAGTGGTTCGTATTTTATGAGTTTTGTTTTTGTTAAAGATCCATTCTCAACAATGAGAGTCATATGAAGCGGACTACTCATATCACCATTGAAATGTACTAGTACCTGACCTCCAATTATCTACTTTACGTTCATGTTCATTCTCTAACCTATGACCCTATGTGAGAAGTTACAGCCATTTGATATTTGGGTTCCTTGGCGTAAAAGTAATCTATTGTACAACAGCAGGGTTAAATTTTGAACATTTTGAGGGAGATGACTCTTAAATTTATCAATCAGTAAAAAGGCACAGTTACCTCCTTTGATCTTATATCTATAGAACCTTGATAGAACTGACAAAGAAATTAAATATTTCAAATTGTAAATGCTACCTTGTATTCAGACTCTGGTAATTCACCTTCTTTGAATGGATCTCTCATATAAAAGAAACCATGACTCGTATCTTCTGTAGGTTTAGCATTTAATACACCATGCATTATTTCTAACTACAAATGCAAAAGGAAAAATATATGCTATAAGTATTGGCTGGAAATATTCATTAGAAGATAAGAATAGTTTTAAAGAAATGCAATCAAATATTTATTATCTTTCTTTGTTATCAAGTTTATTTTTTTAGAAATACGAATTAGTTTTCAGACCATTTTACCAATGATGGAATTAATCCTCAGTAAGAGAAGTTAAAAAAAAATCTTTAAAAAGATGTTGCTTTTAGAGTTCATGTAATAAGTCAGGGAAATGCTTGCAAATAAGTTGTGAAACTGTAGCAAAAGTATAATACAGCGCTTGTAGTCCCTTGCCATCTTGCCATCAAGCTAGCTTTTATGGCGATATGGTAGAGTGTTCGCTTACAAATCCCGAGGAATCGCGGTTCAAACCATGGATTTTTATTGCGAGACAAAACCTTGTGGGTAGACCCCATTGACACTTCAATGTACATTCTATGTACCTGCCCATTGTGAAAAATATGACAACAAAATATGTTTAAACTAATCAGTCTATTTGATGTTGCAACATTTCTACAGAAACGTTTTTAAAGTATGGTTTGGACATCCGTATTTTAGCTGGCATATTTTTAAGGAGAAACAGAAATCAAACATCATTTCATTTTGAGCCGATCAAAACTTTCTTTATTAAAAACGTACCTGTGTCACACTTGTATCATATCTATATTGTTTAATCCATGATAGATTAGGATTATTATCTATAGCAAAATCATATGTTGTATTCAATACATCATCGACGGCACCAGATTGCTGTGACCAACCAAATCTCTCACCCATTAAACATATAAAATATGGTCGACATCTATCTATCTGTTGTAAATAAAATAAAATATTATACCTTACACATAATTACTTCTTTACATATATAAAACATAGTGAGCGTTATTTCACCATATTCAGGCAGTGGGCCGTTATGAAGTGTTAGTTGGCCGCTGATATGTTAGTGGCATGCTGATGTCATATGCACTTGATGTCATTAAACGCTTGTGAAATAACAAAGAGGACCCTAGATGGGATATTTTAGCTGTACATAAAATGTTTTGTACAACCACTTTACAAATAGCAGGTCAATTATATCAGGTTTACAAAATTAGACGACCGTACGGAATAAGAAGCATCCACTCTATTATTGGCATGTAATCCACATTGTTATTTCACGGACTGCTCCGGTCCACTTTATGTTATAGGGCTAACTGGTCGGTCACTTTAGACTACAAGGCCCTCAGTGGTGTGTACTATTTCTTATATTGTAATATCTATGTAATTGTTAAAAAGACAAAAAAAATCTAAATCCATATTAGTGGAATGACAGTTAGTTCACTTCACTTTACAGATTGAGATATGGATGAAAATCCGTCAATTTCTTCAATCTTGAAATGATAAGATTATTTCAAAATGCTCTCATTTCATTATACTAATTTCTGACAGAGATGCAACTTGGTTAAATTATTCCTTATGCGTATGTCTAACTGAAATAGCCATTTGAACCATTAATCCAAGTAACCATGGTGATTCTAGGGTAGAGAAAAAACAAAAATGCAGATGCTAAAAATAAACATGAAACACAAAATTGACAAGTAAAGAGGTAAGTTATGATTCCAAATTATTGATTCATTCAAAGAAAAGGCACAGGAGGATTGAGATGCTACAATAATTAAACTCTGTAGTCAAGATTACCTGTATCTTAAGAATCCTTAGCTCAGTAGTGTCATAGCAATAGTTTGTTTTGTTGGGTTTAACGCTGTAGCAACACATAGTATAGGTCATATAATGGTGATCAGTCAACCTACTCAGTGTTGCTGTAAAGGCTAAATCTCTGGATTTAGCTGTTAACCAACTACTAAGCACATACTTTGCCAGTGACTGACAACTGTCCTACATATTTAAGAATCATTGGTAGGAGCGAGAATGGGAGTAAACAAGCTTAACAAACACTGTAATGATTATAATACATAAATATGATCAACCAACCTCCTGTAAACATATTGCAATAGTTTTACCATCACTTGTCTGTTCTTTTGTTATACCCCATCTTAGATCTACATAAGTAAAAAATACACCTCTTCCCATACATACACGATTTATCTGAAAATATTAACTGAGTTCATAGACATGGTTGATTGAAGCATAAATATATAGAAGGACATTAAATATGCTATATAACAAGAAAGAGAGTTCAGAAGCAGACCATACTATATAATTTTTTATAAACCCAAATACGACTTCAGTAAGGAGGACTGTTCAAATGTACACACTAATTTTCTAACCTATATGAGTGTATCTTAATTCTATACAAAATTGAAACAATTAAATATTACAAACTGCTTTTTTTCAAAAGTAAAAAAGAAACACGAAATGTAATGTGGAAACCACATTAAAGCCGGATTTAAACATTAAATGCAAAAATTACAAAGGGAAATAATCCATAATAAAGCCAGAGAGAGTTGCCGTTATTTTTTTCCGTTCATTACATAGAATAATATCATTGTATGAAGTTTCGTAAAGGTCTGACAATAAATGGGAGAAATATATGCTTAATTAAAAACTTTAATGCAAATATTAACGACACCGGAAATATGCCCGCCTGCCTGCCTGCCTACCCGACCGCTCGAGTTTCGCCAAATCATTAGCCAAATTTTTGTTCGTTGAAAATCTAGTTAAAAATTAAAAATGTTGCTAACCTCCTTAAATGCCTTTTTGATAATTTCTTCTCTTTCCTTCTGGAAGTCTCTAAATGTACTAGATACAAATACACGAATCTCACGTTTCTTACGATCAACACGTCTACGTGACACAGGTTTCGTACTGCTGATTTCAGGTGTCTGAATTTCTGTCTGTTTCTCAAATTTCTCATCTAAATGGGCATCTAAACACAACTAAACAACATTTTTATTGTGTAAAACAACAACAACTACAACAACATTACTCATACAGGAAGTTTGTTTAATAAAAATATCATCTCATATCAAAAACAAAACAGCTAAGAAAACGTGCGCAGTTCCACTTTAGGACTATCAAAATTGACTGCAAGATAGTTCAAAATCTTTAATACAGGAACCTTTTCTTCTAAAATTACACAAATGTTACAAGATGCAGTATTTATAGCAGCACTTTACTGTTATAAATTCACCTTCAAAATCATACAAACAAATAAAAAGCGTGTTAGTAAAAGTATGACTTCAGCAAAAAAAGTACAAAAGGTGCCGAATGTTTGCCAGGTGAAATAAAGTACCACACTTGTTTTTGTCCAGATAATATATTGAATTAAAGCAGTACGAAACTATAAAGAGGCAGATTGAGTCGATTTCTTAAAGTGAATAAATCTATATCTGATGATATAGTTAATTTGACAAATAAGATAATTTTTTTCAAAAGCCAAAACTGAGACAACACAATTAAATGCATACTGTGTATTTTAACCTTACACCATTAAAATTTTAAACCTGTAACATATTTGATATTCATTACACATAGCTTAATTTCTATGGTCGTCAATGTGTAACCTAATAAAAATCCATGGTCGGAACTAAGATTCGAAGCCACAACCTCTCGGGTCATAAGGGGACACTCCACCACATCGCTGTAATGCTTGCTTGAAGGCAAGGGAGTACAAGTGCCATATTATTTATTAAATCTCAAAATTATATATATTTTTTAAATTCTATGTGCTGAAATCATAAGAATGAAAGACCAATGTTGATTTTTAAATATGGAAGTTATTGTGATATAATTTGTCAGATATACATTTATACTTTTTAAGCTGTAAGTTGTTCAATAGTTGATAAAACATGGACAAATAATGAAGATGTGCAAGTATTAAAATATCTAGACTTCTACAAAACAATAAAAACAATGTTCAATGATGTGATATTAAATAGAAATGAAACATATTAATAAAATTAGCTAATACTAAATACCACAGATGGTCGACACAGTCTAGATCCATCAAAGACAAAATATATTCAATGTGTACATATGGTATCTTAAGTTAAATAGCAGTTTATTTACTTAAATTCAATAGCTGACCAGCATTTTGGCTATTATTCATTTACATTCAAAGTTATACACATGCATGAGTAGCTAAGAGTTTGCTCCTTAGATTGAAACTACACTGTAATAATTATAAACACAGTAACAATGACATCAATATAACTGGATTCCTACAATCAATGTCTTTGGTGGATCAGGACCATGAAGGCTTCCTGTGTTATTTACAACAAACACAAAATATAACAGCCACTTAAAACCAGAAAAAAATAAAAAAGAAGTTACAAAAACATGATCATAGGAACTGGTTTAAAAATCAGTCCTATAGTCCTGACTAATATACAAGTGACGTGACATGTGGGGGCTGACATCTGGAAGCTAGAGAGACGTGCATGTTTGTATGGTGTCCAGGCGGCTAGACTAAAGGTTATAATTAATACTTTCTAACCTGTATTACAATGGGAAACAACAATGAAAACAACAAATTCTAAGGCTGACAAAAACTTAAAATTTTAAGGGCTAAAGGAAATTCCTTTTTAAACAAAGTCTGGCTAGTTGATAATTTGCACAAAACTATATAAATTAATAAATGAGGTTAGTGCTCAAGACAGTCACAGGGCTGACTAACCAGTATTTCAACTAAATTCCAAACATTATTTCATTATAATTTTACACAAACTCACTTACAGTAGTACAAGTGGCTTGATAACTGGTCTCAAGTTTACAATGTGTGCAAAACATAATACACTATATATGTGGAAAGTATACATGTATTATCATTTACAATCTCAATAAAATCAGATCTAATTTTGGGGTAACAATGGGTCAGCTTATTTCTGTATCCTGATGGTTTACCTTGCAGTTGCAATAAATTCATAGAACTTTTTCAAGTCAATACATATCAGGATAGTTTCTCTAACTGTCAACTGCATGTTTGCAATAGTTTCCTTGAAAAATAAATTAGAACTAATTGTCTCCGTAAACACTTCACTGTCACATGTGGACCATATTGAAAATTGGTTTCAGACAAATATGTTATCCACATAAGATAAAGTCGTTATTATTATTATTATTATTATTATTATTATTCATTTTATCATTATTATTCATTTTAATGGGAAAGGGACTCAATTCTATCTAGACAGATATTAGCAATAATCTTATTTCATCAATTACTCACCATAGTGAAGGTAAACGATACAGCCAAATAAAGCAACAATTTTGAAATCATAGAAAACAAAAAGGCAAATTGGCCGCATTTTGGCTTCGTAAAAGAAAATGATTATATCGTTGTTGTTGTTTTTGTAATAAAAAACTATTGTGATAGTATCATGATAGTAATTTGGGCCCCAATAGTCAATGCTAGATTTTATATACCGGTATGCCACTACAATACGTATGGTCTGCTTATCTTACTTTAGGGCCAGCAGCTCAAGTTTATCTTTCCAATCAGTGAGTCGCTTCAACATTTAATCAAATCAACATCAAAAATATCTTCTTAGTTGTGTGAACTCAATTTTAACAAGTGGAAAGTCTCGTAGAGAAACAAGGGAAACAAAACAGAACTGAACACAGTCAGTGGAGTCAGAATGCATTGATAATATCAAATCAGAGTACCATTTTACCACATAGCGCCATTGTGACATTTTTATGTTGATCTTCATAAGGAAATTAATGAGAGAATTTATATTTAAACACAACAGAAAAATGTCTGGTTCTACTGTCAAGAAACTTAAGTGAAGCATCAAAATATATTCTGATTTTAATGAGATTGTATCATTCCAAAATTATTCATATACTTAAAGCAGCAAAAATGTAAAAAAATGCTAGTTTCAAAGAATAAAGCTTTTGAGATTTGCATTTTGATTATACCTCTTTTTGGTTTGACTGAAATTTAAATCAATATCTATTATAAAAGAATAATACCATTGTATAAGTTATTTCTTATTACCATTTATACAGCTTTTTTTCGTTTTGTATGAATGTTTTTCAAGCTCTTGTCCTGGTACACAGAGTCAGAAACAAAAAAAGCACCACCCTGTATTGCTGATTAATTTACTAAGGCAAATACAATATATACCTTTAGATATTCATGAAGTTCTAAGTTTGCTGTTCTCAGAGGACCACGACTACTGAAAGGTCAATCAGAGTTGTAGGTCAAAATGGTGGAACACTCTTCCAAGTGACTTGAAATGTGTTTCAAATGAGGTCTAGATTAAACAAAGACACAAACCAGTCTTATTTTAAGAATTAATTTTCAACTTTTAGTTTGAGTTCCATAGTCATTGTTTTAAGTCACAGAAATTATAAAGCCCCTCATTGCTCAAAGGTGGATTTTTATGAATATTGCCCAATCTAGCAATTGTTCTAGAAATCAGAACAAGGGCATGGTGCATCAACGAGTTACAGTTTCAAAGAAGCCATTTCTACGTAGGGTGGAGCATTAATGGCAGGGAGACGAGAGAAAGGACAGGGTGCAGCACCCTTTTATTCTGTTGCAGTATCACTATGAACCCTTTAAAACATGGACTTGGAAGGGTTTATGTGCTAACCCTGTTAATAACAAAATAAAGCATGCACTACCCCTTATATACTTACAGTTTTCGGATATAAAATCTTGTAATAGTTTAACATTATCTGCTAATATATTACTGACTATTTTATCAATCACTGATTTACCATCTTCAGTTGTATTCTACAACATAATTATTATATACCATAGTTATTGTGAATGTCTAATAAACAAAGTTAGAAAACTGGAATTCATTTTTGTGGTTAAAGCTTCTCACAGACTTGGTTATTTTATGATGATTTAAAATCACTTGTCAGTGCCTATAAATGTGTAACAAGAGCTGTCAGAGGAGATAGCATGCTCGACTTTTCTCAGTTAATCAGTGAATTTTTAAGTTTTAATAGAAAGGAGGAAGTAGTAATGATGAATAAGTATTCCAAGTTTGAATTGAAAATCTTTCATAGTATTGAAGTTTGTAAAACCTTTTACCTTGATTTTGGATGTTTTCTAAGTAAAAAGAAGCATAACTCCTAAAACAGTGTGCCAGGCTTAAGGACCTTATAGTAAGGTAGAGGTAGTGATGATGAATAAGTATTTCAAGTTTGAGTTGAATATCTTTGACAGTTTTGAAATTATTCAAATTTGTAAAAACTTTAACCTTGATTTTGGATGTTTTCTAAGTAAAAAAGGGGGCATAACTCCTACAACAGTGGAGCCAAGGTTATGGGCATTTATAGTAACGTAGAGGTAGTGATGACGAATAAGTATTCCAAGTTTGAGTTGAATATCTTTGACAGTGTTGAAGTTATTAAAATTTGTAAAAACTTTAACCTTCATTTTGTACGTTTTCTAAGTAAAAAAGGGGCATTACTCCTAAAAAAGTGGAGCCAGGGTTATAGGCATTGATAGTAAGGTAGAGGTAGTGATGATGAATAAGTACTCCAAGTTTGGGTTGAATATCTTTAACAGTATTGAAATTTGTAAAAAACTTTAACCTTGATTTGCAACGTCAACGCCGACGCACCGGGTGACAGTATAAGCTCTCATTTTCTTCGAAAAGTCGAGCGAACAAAAGTGAGATTTTAATAGTTGAGGTAAACTGACTTATAGCTAATAACAAATATAAAATAAAACTCTAACAAAAATCACACTAGAATTACCATTACTAATGGTGTAGGTTTTCGGCTCAGCTGTCTAAACTAACTTTAGTGATATTTTTAACTAATACAATTTGCTCTGCCATACCAGTTTGTCCAATGAGTTTTAGAAAAGATAATATCTAAATCTCAGAACGTGCAGCCTACCAAAAGCTATTCCATAGGCATTACAAAGTAAAAATGTTTCCAAAATTGTAACAGGCACAGTTTAATACAAATATATGAACATTAAACTAACTTGTAAATCTATATCAGCATATATCAACTTACAAAAGGCACAATACAATACAAATATAGGAATATTAAACTAACTTGTAAATCTATATCAGCATATTTATCATCAGGCACAGTACAATACAAATATAGAAATATTAAACTAACTTGTAAATTGATATCGGCATATTTATCATCAGGGTGTGATTCCGTCTGACGTTTAACTCTTACTTCAGCACCAGACATCTTCGTACCAAAATGACCTAGCCAATACTTGTCGTCTTTTCCTGTAACAGTATTATATCACATCATTCAAAATGATAAAAATAATATTAAACCACTAACTATGATCATTATTATTATTTTTATATTACTATCATTATTATAAACAATATCTGTATAACAACCTATTCATATTGGAAAGCAATTCACAATTATATCCATAATTTATGAATAAATGATAAAAATTGTAACCTTAGAGTTTTTTAAATATATAAAAATATAAGATAACATCCCATTCTGTCATTCCTCCAGATTTTTAGAGCTAAACATACACAATTTTGTTGGTTCAAACCCACAATGACCAATGCTAATTGCCATGAGCAAGAAATTTCTGCTCCACCTCAGTGTAAACATGTACTGTCTCCTACCTGAAGATGTTTTCAGTTATCATGTGTTATGGTACAAAATTTAAAATAGGCTGAACATGTTTATGAAAGCAAACTTTAAACTGCACTTTAAATCTTCTATCATTTCTACCTACCTTGAGATTGAAAAGAAACCTTTCTGACACCAGGACCATAGTCAGTAAATATATGAGAAGCTTCCAGCCATTTCTTGTCAGCATAAATAGAGCCTATCTTACCAGTTGTGTAACTTTGAATCTTCTGAAATATAGATTTGTTATAGATATTAATTAATCCCAGAACAAATTTGGTCAAATTATTTTTTTTAATTGGGTTTAACATCGTATTCAAGAAATATATAGGTTATATATACGACGTCCAGCTCTTCATACGATAGGTTTCCCGGACACTTTTTCTATTACCAATACTAACATATCCTACCACGAGGCCGACAACTCATGAACAGGGTATGACCTACCGCGACCGGCTCGAACCCGCGATCTCCAGATTCCAAGTCAGACATGTTAACCACTACGCCACGGCCGCGGCTTCGGTCAAATTAGGATATTTTTGTTTTGTTTGATGTTTTTTTGTAATCAAATATACTTTATTCCGTATAAAACGGCCTGAGGTAAAATAAAAAGCAAATGTTCAAACAAGACATTTTTACATTAACTGGAAATCTGAAATAACAGTCTAAAGTTATATAATAAAACAGTTTGTTGATGGATTCTAAAATTGCCATCAGACTTAATGTTATTCGGATGTCACTTGAATTTGGGTGAAAGCTACTCACAGATTGTATAGCAAAATTATACTTATATGATTTACAAGTGATAGCAAGATCATCAACTCAAAATATAGTAGCATACATAAGATCATTAGGAACTCCTCTGCCATTCACTAGAAATAACCTCGGGATGTATTTATTTAATAAATGTTTTCATCAGAAACCGGCAACCGACCTAAACAGCTGGTTAGAAAGACTAAAAGGCCTGTTATAATTGGCAGTAAATAAATAAATAAAAGATTGTCCCCGGACTGCCCTAAAAAGCTGATTACTTTTCTATTTTACTCACAACACACTGAGACGCCATTTTGAAACTACCTTTGCATCACATGCCCAAGCAATATACTAACTGGTTCTAATGTAAATAAATCATTAAGGTGGTAATAATTGTTTCGTTTTTAGTCCATAAATTTGAAATGCATGATTCGATGATACCTGCTAAACAATATATAGCCACATTCGCCACATTTGTAGCATTAGAAATATATTCACAAAGCCTTATGTGATGACGACAATAAGTATTTTGCATATACATTTCGTGGTTTGCCTCACATATGTAGTAAAAATCCGGTATTATTGGTGGACTCATCCAAAAACCCTTCCGAGATTATTCATTCATTATTCACCTCTCCATCGTCTGTCATCAAGCTAACAGTCATACAATAAAACCCTCCACCATTTTTTCCTTCTCTATACCATTCTACCACCTGTAAAATATGATATAATATTTATATCTATTTTTCTTACATTCAAACTAGGACTGCAACAGTTCAACAGAAAGTCAATTCGATGTGTTTCAATTTTTGTACCTTTCCATTTAATTTTCTTTATTAGATTCATTTGAGCTTAAAACTAACTTATATAGATAAAATAAAACTGCTGCTTAAAGTTTTAAAATTTGTTTCAGAACAAGATTAATAAAGCAAATGAATTTTCATACTGATTAATTTATCAATAGTTTACTATTGTAACTAAAAGTCTTAAATCCTTTTAACTTTTATAGACAAGTTTAAAGGTAGGAATCATATAAAAAATCGCTAGTTCCTAATGGAAATCAAATTGGCCCCCTTCCAATCGAAATCCAACGTATCAATTGAATTGTTGCAACCCTATTTCAAACAAATGATTTGCAATCCACAATTAAACAAATATAAAAAACTAACATTATCTTTTTAAATTTTATTAGTAATTGTTCACTTTTTTTTATCAACAATCATTAAATCTTAAAAGTAACCTTGTACTTTTTGGTTTGTTCATCTATGAAACGCTATTCAATTTTTATAAAAGATATGATAGCCGTCGCCGTGGCGTAATGGTTAGCATATTTGACTTCGAATTCGGAGATCGCGGTTGTGGTAGGTCATACCCTATACATGAGTTGTCAGCCACGTGGTGGGGTAAGTTAGTACAGGTGATAGAAAAGTGTCCAGGAAATCTATAGTAGGAACAGCTGGCCGTCGTATATATGACCTAAATATGTGTTGAATACGACGTTAACCCCCGCCCCCCCAAAAAAACACAAAAAATAAATGATATGATTGCAGAATTCATGTAAACATAAACAGGTAAATTGGACTTTGAATGTGGATCAGTTGCCACTTGCTTGTCTACCCTAAAATTAAACCATTTGGAATGTTGCAATATAATGAAATACAAGTTTTACAGTATTGTTACACCCCTAATAATGAAGAATGTAAGATATGGCCATGGTCATAATATTAGAAACAAGAAATATCTTAAAAATATTTTCGGCACTATGCAGGGTTCATTTGGTTGAAGAATGAATAGATAGTCATATACACTATTCAGTCATCCCACTAGGATTGTACCAAGACGGATGTATAGTCAATAAGCAAAGTGAGTCACCATTAATACACAGAGTAAATAGTCAACAACAACTGTCTGTGTCTGTTTATCATAAATAACCAATGGTACCATCTTTTTTATCCATTTCTCTATACCAAAAGAGAATTTCATTGGACAAACGGGTACGGTAGAGCAAATTGTATTGGTTAATATAGGTCAAAGTTGGCTTAGACAGTTGTTTCAAAAAAACTTGTAATTTCTTAGGAGTACCAAAATTACATACTCAATGTCAATATATAATACATATACATGTACAATGCATATACCTGTATATCAGGAGCAGTATCTAAATATTCAGCAGTAAAATGTTCTGTTAAATCTATTTCTTGATCTTTTTTACACAAATTAAATGATGTTACTATACAATTCTCAGTACTATGGCCACCTGGCACAACATTGAAGTCAGAACTTGTATTCCAATGTTTCATATCCCCAGTCTGAAATATTATAAACAATGTTTATACATATAAACAAATATATAAGTAGGTAAGTAAGTGTAGGCTACATAATAATTTAACGTTGACGGACCATTGGAGTAGTGGTCCAGTGGACACCTACTTGGAGATCAAGAGGTCACAGATTGGAACCCGAAAAGGGGCATTGCTAATTTCTTTGAGCAAGAATTTTACCCACAGTCTTTCTACTCCACCCAGTGCAAATGGGAACATGTACTGTGAGAAATCACCTGTAAGGTGATTTTAATGATCAGGTATTATTGTACAAAATTGTGTTTTTGGCTGAACAAGTATACAGAAGCAGACTTGAAAATGCACTTTATCTTTTACTAGATGGGGACTGCGCAAATATGGTATCATACTAGGTTTAATTATCATTATTATTATATACCGCATTTGTATAGCGCTCTTTCCATATTGAATATATGTTCAAAAGCGCTTCACACTCATATGCATAATAAAAAATACGAGCTTAAATAAAAACGAAAATGGAAAATGAAAAACAATTAAGAAATGATAAAATATAAAAACACAAACAGAATACTAATATAAAACTAAAAATTAGTGATCAATAAAGTGTTCATAGTAGTCTAAAAACAACAACAACAACATAACAAGTGTATTTTTACTGTAAAAGATTAGTGATAATGGATAATAGGTTGAACGACAGCCAAATAGTCGATGGGGAATCAGGACGGATGCAAGGTGCAAAATTTGATTCTAATTCAGGGCTCCCACCCGAACATCCATCATTATCAGTGCCCGCGCGTCCAACCAACCATCACGCATTACATAGTGGTCAGATAAAGTAAAAGTGATAAAGGTTATGATTAGATTATAAATAAAGGCAGCCACCGACTAATGGGAATCAGACAAGATGCCTTGAAAAATCCATGATTGCAAGGTGCAAATCTGGATTCTAATCCAAAGATACCTCCAGAACATCCATCAGCGTTAGCGCCTGATTGCTAAGATAAAGTTTAAGTGATGTAGTAATGATTAGATTATCAATGGAAAGGCAACCCCTAGCCAATAGGGAATCCGGCTAGATGCCTTGGAAAATCCACGATTGCAAGGTGCAAACTCGGATCCCAGTCCAAGGACCCCGCCAGAACATCCATCAGCGTCAGCGCCTGATTGGTTAGATAAAGTATTAATCTTAAAGGTAATGAGTATAAAATCAGTAGATAGGCAACCCCCAGCCAATGGGGAATCTGGCTAGATGCGGTACAATCCATAATTGCAAGGTGCAAAGTTGGATACCAATCCAAGGATCCCATCAGAACATCCATCATGAGGCCGCACATTATTTTGTAATAAACCTAGTACATAAGTATGGTTTGTAGTTAAGAATTTAACATTTTCATAATTTCATGGTGTTAAATGTTCGTAATTTGGGTATATTTTAAGATCATTTAGCCAGATAGTTTATATTAACTAAAAGAATTCTCATTGTAGTATTAACATCTCAAATGGACTTATTAATAAACAATTTTAAGCAGTTTAAGATAGAATCATTTTACTGGTCTATTCTAAAGTGGTAGTTTATTGTCACAGGCTGATTGATTTAGTGATCATAGTTATTAACAAATAAGTAGGTTTTTAACTTTTTCTATAAAGTATTTAGCGACTGTGCACACTTGAGTGAGTCCGGGAGAGAATTCCACAGATTTGGCGCCGCATGGTTGAAACTACGATTGCCAAAAGTAATTGTCCTAGACCGATGGACAGTTATAGATAATGAGTTGCTAGAACGGAGGTCTCTGTTGGATTGGTAAACATGTATTAGGTCTTGAATATATATGGGACATTGGTTGTTAAGTGCGTTGGATGTATATATCAAGAGCTTGTAGCTGATCCGCTGACAAACAGGGAGTCAATGAAGTTCCTTGAGCACTTGTGTTATATGATCATGACGATAGGTTCTGGTGATGATTCTTGCTGCCGTATTTTAAAGACATTAAAGTTTATTCAGATTTGGCTTTGAACTATTTGCAAGTAGGGCGTTGCAATAGTCCAATCTAGATGTAACCAGAGAATTTACTCACGTCCTTGTAGCATCCACAGTTAGAAACTTTCTTATGCGACCGATATTTCTTAGCTGATAATAAGACGATCTGCATACAATATCAACATGCTACTCCATATTCATGTGTGGTGTGAAGTAAGCCCAAGATTTCTAATACAGTCTTTAGAGTTTATGATGGAATCACCAACTCTAATGGACATGTCTTCAACATGTTTACGATTATGTTTTGAAAAGAACAACATAACTTCCGTCTTGTCTGCATTAAATTTTAGCATGTTGGCATTCATCCATAAAATAATTTAAGTCAAATATTTTTCAATACGACTTAATGCTTCTGATCTTGAAATATTAGCAACAAATTTAAAGGATATGTAAACTTGAGAATCATCCGCATCGAAATGGCGTAATAATCCGTGTTGCAATCAAATGGCACCAACAGGTTCAGTGTACATGATAAAATACATAGGTCTTAATACAGATCCATGAGGAACACTGTATTTCATCAGCACAGGGTACGAAAGTTCTCCACCAACACAGACTGTTTGATATCGATCATTCAGATATGACTTTATCCAATTGAGAGCACCATAAGCAAGAACATAGTGATCATTAATATATGTCTCCTGTTACCTGACATACTTTTTCATCTTAGATGACATCAATTGAAAGAAACTATTCCTTTTAAAAGAAGGTAAAAACTGTCAGAGTCACCTATTGTCAAACCATGTGTTATTTTTATAATGACTGAGCAGTTTCTACATTGGACTGGTAATCATTGGATAGTCAGATCTATGTTGGAGTTAATTTTGTTCAACTCAGAGCGAAAATCTATTTACCTTGATGACGTGATGTCACTGAAAATTTCAAGGTAAATAAACTTTCGCTCTGAGTTGAAGAAAATTAACTCCATGAACTATCCAGAGCAGAGAAACCTTTTTGGAGAGATCTATTGTAGGTTCAAATCACACCCAAAACTCACATTAATGTTACTTTTGGCAAGACATTTTATCCTACTAGCTCAGTATAGGAAGAACAGGAAGTGGAGTCAAGAGTGATTAATCTGTGCTATAACTTGAGCTAAAATAAAATTGTATAGTTACGTAAAGAATCACCCAGCTAGCATAGTCTACATATCAAGGAGTTATGGGCCATGAAATATTCCAATCGCAATTCTCCCTCCCACCACTGATTCTAAATAATGTTGTCAGCCACTGACAGAAGTACGTACCTAGTAACAGCTTAATCCAGTGATTTAGCCTTTGCAGGAATTGTGAGTAGGTTGATAGACCCCCATGATATGACCTATACAATGTGTTGTTATGGTGTCAACCCAACCAAAAAAATATATTGAAAATGTACATACGTCACCACTAGGATTCTTGAGCAGATTAGGGCACCATCCAACTATAGTTAAAGATTTCCTTGTAACAGTTAACTGTGGTGGGGTCACTGTATCAGCAATCTTATGCTTCTCTTTCGTTTTCTCATGTTTTTCTTCCTCTGTTTCAACTTTCTCTTTGTATACATTCTTATCAAGTAAAGCAAACGCACACACTCTTTCTGTAATTAAATTATTGAAAAAAATTAAGTCAGTAACTATCTACAATTTCATCTGTAAATAATGAATAATATGACATTGTAATTGCTAACACTACAGATTTGGATTGAAATTTAAGGCCCTAGGACAATACATTACTTCTACGAATGTCAACCAAAGTCTATAAATCTGAATGTTTGAAACACGATTTGGTGCCCAAATTTAATATTTAGATCTGGATATTAGTAAAAAAAAACTTCAGATGTTTCACAACACTAGAACATCCACATTAAATTATATTAACAATACACTTTAAAACAATTATTTTCCATACAGAATTTAACAGGTAATGACCAACAATGATATTGATAAGTTTGTTTGTTTGGGTTTTACGGAGCATCAACACAGAAAGGTTATTTTGCGATGATATTAATAAGAAACAATTGATTTTAAATACAAAAATAACGGCCCACTATATAAAATTTCAAAATTGTCGAGAAAACTGGTTATGGCAGACTCACACTAAATGATGATCTGAACATCCGAATGTATTTAGAAGTCTGATCAGGTGTAACTGTTACAACAGATATCCAGAAAGTGGATTTGGCTTCGATTGACATCCGTAATTATTTCAATATAGCATATAGTAAAGCTGATGATGAGAGGAAATAATGTGATACAAACCTGTATGTCTAAATGTCTTGTCATAAGCATAAGCCACAAAATCTAGTTTACCATTATTAATCATTATATCAATATCACAAACATGTCCAGTGTAATAATTTACTAGTTTAGGATTCTGAAAGAAAATAACACATTCTAGTTTATATGCTGATGCTATAAAAAAATCTTGGACAAAATCTTGTGTAAGAATAAGCTAATACATGTATACATTTACCTATGAAAAAGATATACAGAAGTCAGAGCTAAGGTGAGCTAAAATTCTGTAAAGTTTTCTGATAGATGACTGATGGATAAATCAATTCATTTGTTCAGTCCATTTGAGAAATTTACCCAATTGATCAATTGTTATTGTCCACTTATATCTGAGTACATGTAAAACTGTTACTGAGTAACTACACAGATTTTTCTGTAACTCCCAAACTCGTATGGTTTCAGCTGTTAACCAATTTCGCATATTTGTCTTTGATGGCATGGTCATGTGACCCTTCTGCAGCCTGCGTCAACACAATAACAAGCATACACACCAAATGTCTCAGATGAGTGTCCAAGAAAGACATGGTTGAAGTATGAAAAGGCCGATTTAAAGGCATGCAATCCTCATGGACACCAATTGTATAAACAGATTTTCATGGAGATCAAAGTCAGGCGATTTAGCCAACTGCCTATTTCAGTTAGTGGTATGCCAACAGCTGATGTTAATCACGGAATAAAATAAAATACCCTACAAACGGGAGTTTGTCAAGAAATTGGGTGAAGAAAAAATAAGCAGACATGAGCTATAACTCTGAGAAAAATCAATGGACAGTAGCCAAAATGGGTTATGCACATGTCTGCCTAACATCTTGTATGTGTGTAAAGTTTAAATCAAATATGCAAAATAGGTACCGAGAAATTGAGCAGTCATGTAAAAGCTACATACCTACCAACCAACCGACTGACTAATTGACTGACCAACAACCTGACTCCTATATACTTCCCCATTTTTGGGGGGGGGGGAGGTACAATAAAATCAGGGTTTGATTTAGGAGAAAATTGTCAATGTGAAAACCCTAGATTAATTATACTTACAATATTAATCTTCTGTGTAACATTTATACCATTCAATTCTAAGTCTTTAACTATATTATTTGTATGAAGTCTGAATGTATATTCACCATTGGATAAGTTCTCAATCTACAAATATAGAACAAATTACACACACTATTATAACATATCATGATACGCAACTTTCTGTTATTAAGACCATCAAAATTGATGGTTCTAATAGTGCAATTATCTTAATATAGTGACCTTTTATAAATTCACTATTTGAAAAATTAAAAATGTAAAAAATCATATGACTTAGCATTATTTAAGGTGCTATTTAGAGGTCTAACTTTACCATACATTAAAATATTTATTCATGGAGGTAATTAAAGCACTATCACATACTCATATACATGTATAACGAAATGGCTGGCAGATTATCAACAATTTTTGTCATCTTCTGATTATAATCCTAGCAAACACAAGAGCTGTCAGTAGAGTCAGCATGCTCGACTAAGTAAGTATTTGTCACATGAGATGTGGTTGATGATAAGGAACATACATAATTTAAAAATTAAAAATGATACATTAACAAATTTAAAGAAAAAAAAATTCTTTAAAGAAAACTCTAAGTTCAAGGGGAGATAATTCTGAAAAAAATGTATTTGGAGTTATGAACCTTGTCACATAAGATGTGGTTGATAATAAGGAACATATATTTAAAGTTTGAAGTTGATACCTTCAAAATAAAAAAGTTATAGTAAAAAATATTTTACAGCACAAAAACTTTAATCAGAAATTTAGATGCCGACGTCGACGCTAGGGTGAGTAGGAGAGCTCTCCATTTACTTTGTAAAGTCGAGCTTATACAGTCCTTCAAAGTTTCTCCAAAAACCAGAAAATCCCCAAAATTTGTCTTGTTTTTATAACGACACAAGTGTTAAACGCTGACCACACCAGGAGATCATGATATAAAATGACCCTAATGTAAACATTGAATTGGTAATGGTACAATTGATATCAGATGTTGTAAATATTGGTCTTGAAATTTCATGATAAATCTGAGAGTTAAACTTTTAGTTTTATTTCCTCATCTAGATTTGAAACTGCACTATGTAGAGTAATTGTATTCGTATATTGTTTTGATTTTATTATTGGATATTAAATAATGCAATTTAAATGTTAGATATAATTAAAGTTAATAAATTTGTTTATTTGAAATTGATAAAAGAAAAGAGATAACTATGTTCAAAGATTATATAATGTTAACTAACGTTTTTTTTTCTACTAAATTCACTTGCATTAAAATTCCTTTCTTTGTCAGCACTCAGCGAAATGAAATGAAAAGAATGAACAACTCTTTCAACTCAGTAGAAATCAAAGAGTCAATGTGACCAAGAAAACAGTGCAGCAGAAAAATACATATACTGTCAAACGTAGATGAGTTGAAAAAACTGATTTAAACTTAAAATTAGTGATGGGACATCGGCTGGAAATTATAATCGATCATCAGTTGGAATCGGTTACTGTTGTCGATGCGATTCTTCCGATTATAATCGGTTCCTGATAAGTTTGCTTTCTAATGAACGTTTCACTGCAAATCCTTATAACGTTTATGTATTATGGACTAGAAAATGAAAACAGCAACTTTTGTAGTGTAGTGTTATTTGTTGTTTTGTATCTGCTCTCTACTATTTACACATCATTTATATTGGTTCTTAACCACCGCTGCCTCGTTCTAGTTGGCTAAGTTACATAAAAGTATGGATGGTGCGATGCATGTCCATATGAGCTTATGAAATCTTGCTTGGAAACGCTGAAATATGGCAGACATAGCAGCATCTAAAAACATGTTATTGTCTTTAAATATCATTACCTGCTTTTGTGACGATGATCGATTCTGATTAGGTTTAATCGATTATCAGAATCGGGAGCCTCCAACTAGTGATTAATTGATTTTTCCCAATCATCGGTACAACACTACTTAAAATTGTGATATTTTATGTGTTTATCACATTAATCAAACATTATTCCAACTGAGTACGGAGTGTAGAGTTTTGTATAATGGTGCATTAATATCTGCAACACGATCGTATGTATACAATCCAACTTTAGCGAGAGTTTATCACAGCTCATACATGTATCTTATATTAGGAAGTCCATACTTTCTATACCTTTTTCTATTCTTATTTTTTGCTCGCTTCAAAAATTCAAAATATGGAGAAAAAATTTTGTCGCTCACTCCGTTTTTTGGACATACTCCATAGAACATGTGAACAATTTGTTGAGGCCATAACACCATATCAAATCATTGTCGATATGTTACATATCACGGGGATCAGTCACTGTTCCTGAAAAGGCTAAATCTCTAGATTACTACTACCGGGTAGGTGCAATTAAGTGACTGACTACAGTCCAATATGATTTAGAATCAGTGGTAGGAGGAAGAATATCCGTAGAAATTATTTCATGACTAAGCTCGACGAAAGTATGCCCGACCCGGGAATCGAACCCTTGATCAGTAGAATAATGTGCATGTAAAATAAAATATGAAACACAGTTGACTATGATTGATAAAGAGATTAAGATGGATATCGAAATAGTAACTTTCAACTCCTATAATCGTTCAAAAATTACTTCTAACAGTTATTTCAGTACTTTGATAAATCTTAATTTTAACATTGGTCTACAGCTCTCACTTCAAGTAGAAATTAACCCTTAACATCTCAATCCCGCATTTTTACATGTCTATACCCCCCCTCCAAAATTGCCACCACAGCCTCAAAAATGGAGCTTTTAAAGTAGATTTAGTGAATTTCACTAAAGGGAAGTCACCGAAGGGGGAAGTGCCCTCTCTTTGTAGCTGGGGTTTGAAAGGGGCGCAGCGCCCTTCATCGTCAGAAAAAAAATCGGGGTCATTGAGAGCAGAGAAACTGCGCCAAATGCTTTTGCTCCACCCCAGCATTGCCATGGTAACTGGGATCGGTGCTCAACTTAATTTTTCTGAAAGACATTCACCCAGAGAATAACTTGGCCAAGTTACATATCTGTATGATAATTAGTAATGAAATTAAAGCATTTTGAAATAGCCCTAGCACGTAATGGTGGGAAAATGGCTACTTTTCACACAATATAGCAACCAGTAAAGGGTTAAACAAATGAAACAAAAAAAACCCCAATAATTTGCTATAAATATACTTGATAAGTAATGATTAAATAGTCTGTATCAATATGATAATTCATACCATCTAAATAGATTTGTGCGGGTAAAAACCCGATGTGAACATGAACAGTGGATATGAGAAAAGAATGGGGGGGGGGTTCTCAAAGGAATAATGCATATATTCTTACTGAACATCACTTTTAAGGCCACGCTTATTAAACATTTGTTATTTGTGTTGACAACGGTGGTGCGCCTCAGCCGATTAAAGCGCTAAAAAGTGTTTGGGAAATTGCACACTTCACGGTTAAAATGATGGATACATCACATCGTTTTGCCGAAATTTATTCGAGAAACCAGCGCGTGAAAGTCTATGGACTCCACAAAATTTAAACTGATGCAAAAAGAAACGCCTTACACAACTCGGAAATATTTTTTAGAATTAAAAGGCAACAAGAATGTCTGCTTGCAAGTTATATTATCTAAAAAAATCGTATTCATTAAGAATTTTTTTTATTGTCACAATTTATAAAGGCAATACAGATTGCTTAACATGCAGATATCGTTGTATAAATCTCAATCCACTTCCTGAAAGTCAGCTGTTGTCGACGTAACCACCGTTACGAACATAGGTGTTCAATCAAATTGTTCAAATAAATGATGAAAGCTTGTGGTCACTTATAGATTGTGGTCGCGCAATGTCATTCTGATAAACAAAGGCATTGCCAAAATATAGAGGAAATCACAGGACGTAATAGTTGGCCGATGTAACGTCTTTGAGATTACCCTAGCACACAATGACCAGACTATGACATTGCCACCACTGTAATAAGTTCTTTTCCTCGAAAGTTCATGACATCGTTTTTAGATACCGATACGTCTGTTGACGTTCTATGAGCCGACATTCTGCCAACGCTTGCTGAGATTGTAACAAATCCACATAAGTTGTTCTAATTTAAGATGGTAACAAACATTTAGAACAAGTACGGGGTACGGCATACACCAGGCCATTCGCTGTTCTGGAAATCTTTATTTGGCGTTCATCGTTACCATTTAACCACAAGTGACATAGGGATAAATTTATCACGCTAATGAAGTTGGTGTAAATATTTGCCTGGTCGTACCGACAATAAACGCAGTCTGTATGAGCGTGACTAATCAGCAATCGTTTCTGTATCTCTATGCATTTGATGAGTCGTTCCTTTTTCTCGTCAGTATGTATATATGTGTAAAACTATCTACGCGTCATAACAAACTTAAATAAGTTTTCGCACGAAATTCACTACACAAAACTTGTATGATTTAGGCTAAATCATTTTATCTTGAGTTTTACATTACTTTATAACCGTAACTGTGTAAATATGTGATAAAATAAGTAAACAGTAGGCATAATTAACAAATGCTTTTATTCAATTCACTCGTTGTCAAAATCGGAAAACATAAATCGCGCAGATAAAGAAATACAAATGTAAAAGAAGTATTTGGAGGCATCCGCGTGGCATGCTATCCGTGTGGTATTTGTGTTGCACTATTATGCAGACGGATGGATATAGGACGTAATTATATTAGTAGTATTGCAAATAAGTTAACATAAGTGATTAACCCATTACATGTCATTTTGTATTTTTCATAAAGATGGTAGTACGTCTACTGATATTGTTTTACGTTGTTATAACTTTTGGGATGTTTTAATCGAACGCCTCACAAAATTAATAACCTCAAAGCTGATACACTGACATTTATGTCTATTTGTATGTAAAATATTTTTGAGATGCCCCCTCATAAATCTTCGGAATCGACGGTCCATGTTCACACTCCACCTTCATCCCCACAAGTCTATTGAGCTGTATGTTTAATTTATATATGTTAATTAATTTTTAAAAATCTTGACACTATATCTTATTGTGGATAATTCACTGACCTTAACAAGAAGCTGTTTTTATGCGCCCTAACAATAAAAAATCAATTTTTTGACAAAAAATGTATATGTGGTCACTTGTTCTATGAAAAATGGTCAGTAGAATTTTTGGTGATAGCAATAATCATTACTCTTTGAATATACAAAAGGTTGTAAAAGCAGATAAATAGACAGTGTTTATTTAGCCTTAGTTTACCGCAGCATGTGGCATGTGCTGACTGTTTTATTGCTTTATAATGATGGTCAGTGTAATTATAATGATTAGACGCCTGATAAGTCAACTGCTCCATTGGAGCGAGTTTTGGAGTAACTTTGTAGGACTGTATAATGACAGCCATGATGTACCGAGTGAAGGTTAGGAATACGGGTTTGGTTCACAGTTCAGATATTGGAAATAATGATTCAAGCCCTTGTGAAAGTTATTTTATGCCAGTGTATAATCACAGTTTCAATGGACTGTAAATACATTAGATGACTCAGGGCCTTCCGATGAAAGATAAACCAAGTCATAGCATCCGTGCTGCGGTACAAACTGAATCTTAAGGTGGGCCAGCTGTGACAGTCCTAACCAACAGCTAGTGATTTCAAACAGATCATTACCTGATATTTAAGATCAGCAATGTCCTCACCCTCACCATGTGACTGTCTATTCATAGCATACAAGAAACCATCATCTGTACCACTGATAGATCCTGGGAGTTTTGTTGTTACTTTTAGTTCACCAAAACATTTGTAGGAATAACCTAAAATACATTAACATATGTGATAGTTTATATATAATTGTCATGTGAAATAGACAGTATAGTTTGTGAAAATTGACCAGTCATGTTTAGACCAAATCATTGAAAGTAATTATTAATTCTTGCAAATTTACTTGGTACAACAAAAGTATGTACACGTATATGAATAAAATTTCATAAAAACATTCTGCATTAAAGCTTTTTCAAGAAACAAGAATATATTCTTTACTTTAATCAAGAATTTTAAATTCTACGAAACTAAAAATATAGACAATTTACCATTATGAAATGTGTAATCAAAGTTGGCATATTGAGAGAATTCACTGGTGTAGACAACATCATTGGCAGCTTTGTAAGCATGGAAACCAGTATTCAAAGCATATACAACACCAGGTTTCTGATAGATTAAAAATCTAGGTGACCCTTCTAGTTCTAACTTCATCTCCAAACCAGCTGTAAGAAGAGAAAACATAGTTTATGTCACACAACACAAAATATTTCTTCTATAAAAGGAGGTAATTAATCACCGTTATGAAAAATTCTTGTCACAGAATTTTGAAGAAATACATTTTAATTGAATATAATCCATGCACAATGATATACATTGTACATAAAACACTTGCAAATTAATTTCTGATTTTGAATGGAAATTTACTAAATTGCGACCATGAATCGTTAAAAAGTGAAATTCAGTCTATAGAAACTAAAAGCTACTAATGTTTCATAATTCGTCAACAATATTGTAAACCCCCTAAGATAAAATTGATTCCACTATGCCTTCCAAACACTTCAGGTAAATAATCTTTTTAAGTGAAACCTAATTATGGTGAATGGATAAAAGTTCAAAATTGCAAAACTACCAGGTGATAATCTAGAATTTCTTCAAGTAACTTTTTACATAGAAAACTTTCATAGAATTTTTCATCCTAAAAGTTCTTAACTTCATGATCAGTCCTAAAACTATGAAAGTTTTTGCAAATGTATCAAAGAAACTTACAAGTAACTGTTGATTATAACTGACATGGGTGATGATTATAAAGCCAAAACTTACTCTGAGTATGTTTTCTAACAGCAAAAATTTTCACTAAATGTAGACCAACAACTTTCTCTGTTTCTAACCATTTGTATGTAAACTTGTATTGACCACTGACTTTTTTCAAGTCTTTACTAAGTATTCTACTGTGAATTTTTTCATTCCATTGGATGAGAATATCAGACATTTTGTTGACCTCACCAGTGACATCATTATCACAAATAATTACATTTCCTACAGTCTTGGTTGTCTCCCCTGTCGCTATACAAAATGTCTGATTTATAGATGCTTCAAGTTCCCTTCTTGTGGCCGGCATATTGGTTATAACACCATATTTACATGGCCCTATGGGCCCAACGACCTCTAAATGGCCTTGGTTAATAAAAAGTGACCACAAATCAGATTTTTCATATGATTTCCCATGGAGTCCAGCTAATTCTGTGAAATTCTTCACCTTACCATCACTAATGGCAACCTGATAGATGCTAGATACAGTGCATCCCTCAGAACCATTACTGTTTGAACATAGAACAATTATTGATGCATGCTTGGAAACATTTTCAACAATGACCATAGGTTTTTCACCAGACACAGACTGTAGCTGAGCAACAAAAGAATGCTGCCCTGGTGACATTAGATTGTCTCTGTTGTGAAATAAAGCAAATTTACTTCCAGTTGGTCCACTGGCAGCAAGACATTCATCCTTCAGATGAAATTTAAATTGATCATCTCCGGTGATAAGTTTTGCTCTGAAGCGGTCATCTTTTAAACCTGAACAAACCATGTAGACAGCATTCATTGTTTGGTTGCCATCAGAACTGCTACAGAGGATCATAGATACCCCTGCACCATGTTCTCCATTCCATCCACCATTTACATTAAGATGTAACAAGGCCTCAGACGAACCTTCACTAATTTTTGCAAATATTCCATTTCTGAGGTTGCCATAGCGACTATCATTTGTTAGAAGTCTAATATGATTGTGTCCAGACCGATTTTTTGAAACCAAATTGCCATACTCATCTTCTTTGTACCAAAGTTCCTCACCAAACCAATCTTTATTATCATTGTAAAACAATTTTTCCTCGTGGTGGTTACAATCAAATCCTGATCGTAACAATGTTGCCTCAGCATAGGTTTCTTCTCCTTTGTCACCAAATGCACATGATATCAACATTACAGATGTACAGCCACCATAATGAGCGTTAATGTTAAATGGAAACTTTGTCAAACAGAAATAAGTCAATGAACTATGACTTTTAGCATCTACTGTCTTGATAAAATCTGTAATAAAATAGTAACAAGAAAATATTGATGCAAAGCATCAAAGAGCGCAAAAATTAATAACATGAAAGTACTGTTTAAGCTTGTAATTCTCTATAAGTGAGACATTAATTAAAAAATATATTGCTTATTAACCGCTAATTAAAGCAATAAAGTATGATTACTAAAACATAAACACCTATATAATGTACAAAATATATTATAGGGTTATAATAAATGATGGTCTAATAATCCTTCTTTATTTATGGTATCAGTGTTTTCGCAAGCGGTTTAGACCGTCACCAAACATGATGTCAAGCGTACTTTCTATAAATAGACGTCGAAGACCGTAAAAGTCGAGTATACGTGTTAGTTTTAACCAAAGTTTAGAAGAGAAGCTATTAATTTCTTGGAGAAATTCCTATTAAAGCTCATTTATTAATGCTAAACAAAACAAATGAAATGTTTACAAAACACATCAGATAAATAAATGCATTAACTTAAAATTTCTCGTCTTGCTGTCTTGCCACATAAAGTACGTACGCTTTTTAGTCTAACGTTTGCTGACTTCAATGGCGGCCTCCATGAGTGAGTTAGACAGTAAATAGGCAGTAACAGCCGAAAAGTACCGCATGCACAGGCATATTCAAATGAATACCATATACAGTCCTACACATAAGAGACGAAACGTCTGAAATTCTGGAGAAAATGATAACGGTACACCAATTTGCCACATTCCTGGTTTTGTTATCATAACCTGGAGTTAGACCCTATATCTGTCAAGGCATGTTAGACTAAAGATTGTTATCTTACAGATGGTCTAATTTATGGTCAATGAGAATATCTAGCTCCAGTCAGTTTTCATATTTTCAGTTTGAATGAAATTCTGTGAAGTTAGTTCTGGCTCTTTACAATCAATGAGAAAAAATAAAGAAATAATTTGCATAATAACAATGTAGGGCCTATGTAAATATATCATATCATTTAAATATTAAAAGAATAACAGAAATGGTAACCAAAGATATGGCATTAGTACACGTTGTAGGCATATGGAAGTTTTATCTAATGAAAGGTCGGTCAGGGAAATACTGGTTAGTATAAGACTCTCACTCTCTAAACAACAGCTCGCATCAACAGTCATGGTAATCAGCTTGACTTAAACCCAAGAATATCTTTCTGGAGACATGTTATTAGTACAACATTATTTAATGCCTCATACTTGAATATGTTTGAATAACTTGTGTAATATTAATCATTTTGATGAGCTCAGTTTGTAGTGTCTGACTTGCAAGTAGGAGGACAAAAGTTTGAGCCGCCACTCTGTGTGACTTAGGTAGGGCATGATAGGCAGACTGCCTTAGATAATCTTTAATTTCACCATAGATAGGGGGTTCAGGCCCTTTTTGTTCCATGCTTAAATCATTTTGTTACAGTTCTTAATACACAGCTATTGAAATGAGGTTTTATTTGAGGTATAAACTAGTTTGATAGCATGATGGGTCTAGAAGTTACACACTTTTTCATATTGGCATTTGAACCATTTTATGAGGCAGATCTTTATTATATAAAATAAACAGAAAAAAGGCACCAAAATTAGAAAAACTTGATATTATAGATGATGATTAATTTATTTTTTGGTATAATAAGAAATGCAAATCCCCTGAATGTATACATTTTCTGAATGCTGTGGAACGAGGCAATATGATGCATTTTGATGCATTACAAATTTTTGGGTATGTTGCCGGGTTGGCCGAGTGGAATTCAAAATGGCCGTCAACAATTTTTACAAAATAAAGAAATTACATCTGAATTATGACAGCTAGTACATTGAATTTTAGTTAATGTCATGTGTGTATTGTTCATTACTTTTTATGGCAATTTATTGACTTTGTTTTTAGTGATGTTTGCCACAAATAGAGGAAATAATATTTTTCTGTTACCATAGCAACGCATAATAATATATATAAACCTATGAATTAACTACCTAGAAAACATGAATACTCACAAGGGAATGATATTCACATTTTTTTGTAAATTTACTTGACATCAAAGCACTTAGCAACGATTTTGCAGTTTCAAAGAAAACATACATTTGGTTACCATAGCAACAACCCCCCACAAAAACCATAAAGTCCTAGGGCATAACATTTCCCCCAAAAATAGCATTTATAAGAAAAATAATCCGAACAGGGCGTTTAACCGAGTAAATATAAATAGGGAAATTACTAGATTAAATAAGGTACAGTTATTGTACTCAGTATTCGACTACACTCGAGTTACAAAATCGATATTTGACGCGGTCTACATTAATATCAGTATAGCAATGTCGGCGCGCCTTTGATCACGGTCCCTTACAGTTTTAAACGACGTCATCAGATACGTTGCCGCCATAACTATTCTGAAGTAGCACAAAGATCAGAGAAAACTATCATACGTTGAAACACTCTCTTCAGCTATTTAGAATAATGTTAGTACAGAAATGTATAAACGGTGGACTCAAAATTTAAACCTTCCAACAAACGCCTCTTACTTCTCTATCAAACATTTAAGTGCAAAATGTGCGTAATTTATTTAATAGACCGACTTTCATTCTAATATGAATTAAAATCGTGTGACTGGTGAATACGGCGTTTTCAAGTCAGAACTTTATCGTTGATCAGAAGCGTATGTGCGAGAAGAGTTATGTCCGTTATTCAGGATTAATCTTTCATGTAAGTTGAATTAAAAAAACCCCAGCAATAATCTTGTTGTTCGAAATTAACATTTCATATTATATTTTTGAAGATGAATATTGTTAACTTAAAAACGATGCGTAACTATGTACATGTATACGTCACTTATAGAAAGTGGAGTATTGACCAAGGTAGAAGGAGGAAAACTGATCTGAGAAAAATGACGTAGTGGAGAAATGACGTCAGCCAGCGATGACCGGTGGGTGGGATGACGTTACGTTCACAAAATGTCAAAAAATCTCGAACGGTAGGGTTGGAAATACACGTTTGCTAGAGCTATGTTACAGGTTTCTTCATTATTAATCTTTGTTTTTAATTTACAAAGGTATGATAAACATAGAATAAGTTGAAAGTCAATGTAAAATCAATTGAAACATAACATAAACTTGGAAAACTTTCTTTGTTTACATATCAAATTTTTATTGATAATGCAATTTTCTACTTTCATTCACCAATGAGAAGCTGCTTGTGTAAGCTACATTTTGATTGGTCAATCGATTTTCTGTGTTGGAAGCGGGCTCTAGCAAACTGCATAAGCCTTTTCCATACCTCGTCAAAATGACGCGAATCCGCGTCCATAGCATGTTAACGTTGCGTTCTACGGCAACAGGAGTTGTTTTCTATCATCATTTATTCAGGATTCTTGTTACGTTTTTTTTCAAGAAAAAAATATGAAATGATTAATTAACAATTACTCTATCAATACATGTTCTCATTGTTTTATATTTGTCCGTAATAAAATCAAATTTAGGGCTTAAACTTTAGTAAAAAACTTAAAAAATGGCGTCGACGTCACGACGACGTCATGCAACGTCACGTCACCTGAACCCCCTACCATAGAGCATCATCAACAGATTTCATTATAAATCTTGGGAGTCTGAAACTCCTGGAAATCCTGGAGAAAAGAGACCACCCTCAGAATACCTCTGTTTTTTAATTAATTCAAAAACGAAATGTTTTTAATGAAATGACTCAATTCATTAATTAATTCATTCATTCATAATTATTTTTGAAAAAGTGGATTAAGTAGGTTTGTCAGAAACCAATAAGTTTCTTTAACAACACTTATTTCTTAATTCATGCTGTGGTTATTGTTTGTGTGCCGACAACTGAACGACAGTTAATTTTGTTAAGCCATATTAAGCTGTAGCTGGAAGATGTGCGGCTTCTATAGATATAAGGCTACAATTTGGTCACGATTTTGATACACAGTAAAGCATTAGTAGGAGCAGTAGCCCTGTGGTAGGACGCGTACAAAGGGATCGAGATGACACAGGTTTGATTTCTACTAGGGGCCATGCTAATTTCCTTGAGCAAAAATTTACCTGCGATTGCTTCCACCCAGGTGTAAATGAGTGCCTGCAAGGTTGGTATAATCCCCTTGTGCCAAATTGTCTGCTGCAAAAGGCAGAGTTAAAGGAAGATTGATATACACAATACCAGAAGCCTGATGACCAGGGTAATAGTAGGTGAAAGTGCGCAAGCATGAAACTCAGACTATCATTAATGCCATTATTTTTTTATTTCGCTCTAAGCACTTGTGACCATGTGTGAGTCTGTTTAAGTCTGCAATGTCAAGTTTGTATAGGCCCTTGTTGAGCTTAATCACATGTGCAGTGTCCAATTTTATTGGACTGTAAAATGACTCCTGATTGTTATATCATAAAAAATATTAAGCAAATTGGAGTATCAGCATTAGGGTAAAATATATTTAAATGTATGTCTGTGCACAATATTTTCTAGAATGATAAGTTATTTCTTCAGTTATTTCATTTAAAACTTACTGCATACTTTTAAACAATAGTTGTTAAGTCACATTCATGAAATCAATTATTATACATGTATAAATATAAATGGTAATATGATATTGATTAAGTTATTAACTAATAACAATAATAAATATATTTCATTTTCTTTTAAATCTTATGTTAATTGTTTCAATTAATGTTACTCAACAAAGTTTTTCTGAAGCATTATAAACTATACCACATGTGTTTATTTAGGTACTAGGCTTATCAGATTGAAATGACAGATTAATAGTTCATCCGCTGATAAATAGGCTGTAGTGGTCAGATAATGGTTTCACGGTGTTTCTGGACATAACGGTACCACCTTCCTCAGATCTGATATAAATTTGACTCTAATGTGTAGGACTGTATAATAAAAATATTGGCATAATAAATATTCGAATTCAAAACCGTTTATATATTTCAGAATAAATATACATTTGTGTAGTCAGTATTCAGTTGCGCTTCACACTATATAAAAAAATCCGGTTAAAAAGAATTATTTTTTTTATCATAGAGCTTTGAAATAATCTAGGTTATTAGTTTATGTCAATTTATCTCCTACTGATACAACATTAATTTTATCCCACATTGAAGATGACTATTATACTAAATTGATAACATTTGAAACTATGGTCCTCATATCGACGTATCACTGATTTTTGACAGACAATCCGATATCGATTCACAATTTAAAATATCAATACAATCTATTATTTTATAGAGCCATAAACTAAATGAAGGTGACCTACAATTTAACATCACTGTGTTGTATTCATCTTTTTTCACATGAATAGATGAAACTGGCTGTCACGAACAAAATTTGTTTTATGTCTGAAACGCCATTACTGTAAACGTCATGAATAACATCAAGAGGGCATTATATAGTAATGTATATATATACTGGAGTTACAGCAGTTTTTCTAACACTCCTTGTCTGACAAGATATATTGATGTATCACCGATACTTGCCTTTGAGATATATTGATACAAAATTTTCAATCAATGACAGCCCTATTCGAAACGGAGTAATAGAATTATAATTTTTCACTCGATACAGAAGTACGGATAAGTATAAAAACCTAACCTCACGATGACGGGATTAATTGGTAAACACATTTACTACTCTTTACACGAATTACACATTAGTAGAAGAAGCAGCAGACTAGATGTAGAAAATACTCTTCCGGGCAAATACGTTATGGGAATTAATTCAGCATGAGTCACAGCTAATCTGTAACAGCTTCACCCAGGAATAAATGGAGTGAATGACACAAGTCTAATGTCTAATGTAATTACAAGTTGTAAAGTTTTGTTTGCAGCAGTATAAAACCTTATAACTGTTCTAAAAAGAGCTCGAAAAGTCTAAAAAACTACTATTAAGCGATAAAAACACTGCAAAACGTTGCACAAGTTTATTTCGACAACTTCTCTTTTTGTACAGCATACAGGAACGACGGCAAAAGATATGCTTGATTTGTGTCAATAATAAGTTCTAGTATTTAATCGAGCGACAGGACTATATTACGATCACAATTACCTCCCCTGAATTATCTCCCGAACAATAACTATTAACTTGTAAATTAGTAGGTGGATCCAGCAACGTCTATAGACACCCCCCCCCAAAAAAAAGTATTTTCAGATTACATCAAAAGGATAGGCAAACGCATCTAAACTCTCTAAATTCACTTGTAGAACTAAACAGATACATTTCAAAACATAAAACATGATTTTACCAGGATCATCATCAATCTCATTCTTGACAACATTAACTTCAGGATTTTTATCTTCTGTGATATCAGAGATAGGTGAAGTTTTTTGTACAACATCTTCAGTAGTGATATCAACATTAGCTACAGCTGATGTATTTTGAGCTGATGAAGTAATAGCGTGGTGTGATAGTACTGTATAACTTCTCTTCGGTCGAAAAATTTGTATAATCTTTGGAGGTCTCTGCGAATATTTGAAAACTTCATCAATATATGAATGACCAACATAAATGCTGATATATATAATGTTCAAGAAAAAAAATTGACATCCAACAATTTGAAAGTTCTACATAAGAAATTGTAAGCAGAATCAGCAAAGAATTCATGATTTAAACCTGTTGGTTATTTTCTCAAACATCCAAACATTCCTTCACTTTCCTTTTTACAGCATTAGTATGACAAGGCACAGGCACACTATTGCCATCCTGGTAGCTTTAATGATGAAGTAGTACAGTGTCTCACTACAAATCAGAATGTTGACAGTTTGACAATAGCTCAAACAGTCTATCATTTCTCAAAAAAGAATTTAAATACTTATACTCAGCTTTTATAAAAAGATTCAGTTCAAATGATAGCCTTGTTAATAACAAATTTGTAGCATATAGTTCTTTGGTTTTTTTATTTAACACCATAGCAACACATAGTATAGGTCATATCACAGCAATCAGTCAACCTAGTCACTATTCCTGGAAAGGCTCAATATCTAGATTTAGCTGTTAACCAGTTACTAGGCACATACTTCCACCAGTGACCGAAAACTGCCCTACATGATTAATATCAGTGGTAAGAGGGAGAATGGCCGTAAAAATTATTTCTTTTAATTTTCATGACCAAACTCATGGAAAGTAAGCCCCACCAGGAAACCAAATATCACAGTACTTACCTGTTCACATTATGATGAGAAGGATATGTAAGCAGCAGGATTGCTCAGTCGGGAGAGAATCACCTGGTAAGCTCTGTGACATTCTGGAGGCTCCAGTGGGGATCCAATCCACGACCTCCTGTTAACCATACAGGTTAATGTCACAGGATATGAAAAACATGCAGCCTGACAGGACTCAAACCCTGGACCCCTCGCTTACAAACCGAATGCTATCCCGACTGAGCTATCAGGCCACATAAAAATCCTTCTGCCAAATTGTAAACAGGTAAGTACAGTGACACAAACCAAAACCCCTCAATAAGTGAACTTGAGCTAGCCGGGAGGCTTAGAAGATTAAGATTAGAAATGAACAATGACATTTATGGCTGACAGAAAGATTTGTACGGTCATCATGATCAACTATAAATGAAATATGTTTACGTTCTTAGAAGCTCCTGAACCCATTCTGGATGCCAAGTATTGAACAAGTCAGGAACTGTCTTCACAGATCAAGAGTTCTTGATCTCATCTGCAATGAAGAGATTTAATAATTATAATAATAATAATAAAGACTTTATTTAACGAGGCTACACATTTGGATAAATCCAATCTTCCATGTGGACCTCAAGAAAACATGTACAAGTTATTTACATTTTTTACATGGTGAAAAATAAATAGAAAGATAAGTAATATGATGCTAAGTCACACAAGCCTGAAATAGAAAGGGTGAATATATCCTGTGGACAAAGACCAATTTGCATTTATCAAGATTTCCATTTAAGATATTGATTTTTGAATGATGTTAGACTTTCAGCCAGTCGAATGTTAAGAGGAATTTCATTCCATATAACTGATCCTGAATATGCTAGGGATTTTCTGAAGAATTCAAGTTTAGGTTTTGGGACATAAAGTTGTTTATTAGAATTTGACCTTAATTTAGAGTTGCTGCAAGAGACAAATTTATTATTTAAATAATCTGGAGCATTGTTGTTTAGGGATTTGTAAACAAGAATTGCTTTTTATGTAGTCAACACGGTCGGCAAATTACATCCAATTAAGTTTCTTAAATAATTCCTCAGAGGGAGCATCAAATGGCTGGTCGAGGATTATACGAGCAGCTCTCTTTTGAAATTTTAGAATTGTATTTGATAATTCCATATTGCATGATCCCCATACAGTACAGCAGTAATCAATATGTGGAAGGATGTAGGCATTGAAATAGAGTTTTCTGGTATGTAAATTAAGAAATTGTTTGATTCTAAGAAGAAGGTATAACAGTCTATTACATTGTTTTAGTGTAGCTTCTACTTGGAGCTTTCAATTTAGGTTTTTGTCAATATGTACTCCAAGTAGTTTTTGCCCAAAAACTTGTTCTAGAGGTTCATTGTTCAATTTTAAGTAAGGTATTGCCAAATTGTTGTTTGATTTGTCATAATGATTAGAGGCTGAAATAAACATTGATTTTGTCTTTGAAGCATTTGGTACCATTCCATTTATGCCACACCAGGCCTGTACAAAATCTAATTGTGATTGGAGTTTGTAACTTTCATCATTTTTATTTTTCCCACTTGCTTTTAATGTAGTGTCATCTGCAAACATTGTGCGTTTTGCACAAATAAAGGCAGGTCATTAATATAGATAAGGAAAAGTATTGGACCGAGTACTGAACCTTGTGGTACACCTGCATTAATTTCCAGCGATTCAGACATTTCACCTGATAAGCTTACTTTTTGGTGCCTATGAGTTAAGTAAGAGAGAAACCATTCTATACTTTTTTCCCCAACATTCTAATTTGTGTAGTAAGAGTTCATGGTTTAATAAGTCAAATGCCTTAGTTAGATCAAGGAAAACTGTGCCGATGAGATAATTTTCATTAATATCATTTATCCATTCATCAACAATATTTACTAGAGCCGTTTCACATGAATGAGATTTACGAAATCCTGATTGATTACTACTGAAGAGATTGTTCTCTTCAAAATATTTTGTTACATGAAGGCATACATGTCTTTCATATATTTTAGATAGCACAGGAAGAATTGATATTGGTCGATAGTTCTTTTTGTCACTTTTACAACCTTTTTTAAATATTGGTGTGATTTTAGCCATTTTGTATGTATTAGGGTATTTGCATGTTTCTATACTTAAATTGAAGATTTTTTCTAAAGGCCTTGCTATAATATCTGCTGTTATTTTCAGAAATTTAGGTGCTAGTCCATCAAGACCTGTAGATTTAGTCGGGTCAAGGTTTTGCAGTCCTTTTTCAATGAATTTGATGGGAACTGGTGGAATTTCAAAAAATTTGTCTGGTTCAGTTTTTGTTTCAACAAAGTTTTAATTTTTGTCTTAGTACATTCATTTAAATTTGCATTGAGCAGACTCAAATACACTAATGAAGTAATTGTTAAAGCTATCAACAGCAAGTTTAGGATCAGTTAGCATTATACCGTGATTGTCATTAATTAGATTAGTTTGATATTGGTTTTTTTTCCAGAGAGGTCTTTTAAATTTTTCCATAAGGATTTAGGATTTTTGCTGTTTTCATTGATGTTTTTTTGATAGAACTCAGTTTTTGCATTTTGTATTTGCAGTTTTACTTTATTTCTAAACTGTTTGTACTGATCAGTGTTGCCCAATCTTTTTGCTTTATCTCTATTATCAATTGTCTCAGAAATATTACTATTAAACCAATCAGGTTGATTTTTATATTTTCCTCTTTTCAATTTTTCTGGTGCATGTTGGTTAAGAGTTTCAGTAAAGATTTTTATAAAGAAGTCTAAGGCATCATCAGGATCATCAAAAGTATCCAGAACTGACCAAGGTTGATTTTGGAGATCCTGCCTAAAGCGACTAACATTAAAATGTTTTAAAGATCTATATTTTATGGTATTATGAAATGGGTCTTCGTCCACCTTATTGTCAATTTTACGTGTAATACAAATTGGAAAATGGTCACTAATAGATAAAGATGGTATATTAACTTCAGCAATGTTACATGGTATATTAGTATACAAATGATCTATTAAGGTCTCTGATGTAAGAGTTACGCGTGTTGGTTTATCAACTAATTGAACAAAGTTAAATGAGTCTATTATATTAATCCAAGCAGAGTTTGATGTTGAGTTTTTTAGTAAATTAAAATTAAAGTCACCAAGTAGCAAAATTTCTTTATTATTGTCGAAAGTCTTTTCCAGTGTTGAGTCAATTTCTTTTATCCAATTTGTAGTAGCTGACGGTGGTCTATAGATGTAGCCAATGAGAAAGGGTTTTTGTTTTGATAGTTTTACATCCAGCCAGATTGCTTCCAAAGTGTCCGTTTCGAGATGTTCTAGTCTTTCACAGTGTAGTTGGTTCTTAACATAAACAATTAGTCCATGAGTTTTTCTGTCTTTTCTGAATAATTGGTATCCATTGAGATGAAATTCATTGTCACTAAAAGATTCACTTAAAAATGTCTCACAAAGGCAAATGATGTCGAGATCGGGATGTTCGGTAACTAAATATTGTATTTCATGAAATTTCGGATAAAGATAGTGAATATTTAAATGCATGATTTTTAGTCCATTTTTTGTAAAGAAATTTTCATTATTAAGGTCCTTTTGAATTTGTTTATCGTCAGTTTTTGAATCAGTGCACATTTGGTCTTTTTTTTGTCTATAGAATTGGTGTAGGTCGATACATCTGGAACCAAGAGGGTATTGTCCGATGAACTGGTCTGCGGAGGCTCAATTGATGAAAATTTCCGGCATTGCTGGTGTTATTTCTGTGGTATTCTCTTCTGTAGCTTGATTGAGGTAAATTCCTGGTCCTGTATTATGTGTCTTTGTTGAATCCTGTATTTAAACAATTATTAATAGATGTCATTATGCTTTTGGCGAAATGAGCAGCTCTCACTCTGGTTAAGTGAATAGGTGCTTCGTTACATTTTCTCTGTGTGTGAATTTGATACTGTGATCTATAAAATGTAATTTACTTTTAGACTGGCAGATATTGGCTAAAATTCTGTTGACTTCTGTGATTTGTTGTGATGCTTCAGTTGCTGAGTCTCTTGGTAAAATAGATGAGATGATTATTTTGACATTATTATTTGCAGTCCTAACACTTGATATTAGGTCTTTGTACTGTTCCGTAATTTGTTCTGTTTTTGTGTTGGCCGAGATATCATTTGTTCCTACATGTAAAATAACTGCATTGCAAGTGGTTAGATTTTTAATTATTTGAGAATTCACAAGATATTTTAAGTGAGAAATTTTTGCCCCTGAACTAGATTTAATGTTTACGCTGTATTTTTCTCCAGTTAAGCGTCTTGGGTCTAGGACTGTTGTTACTGAGTCCCCAATTATGCAAATATGTGTCTTTTTGTTTTCTTTTTTAAATTCATTATTTTTGGATTCATGTGAAGATATGTTAGGGTTTGATGTGTTGTTCTTCTTTTCTTGAATATGTGATTGAGAACTATCTTGTTGTATGGCCTCTTATTTATTTTTCTAGTTTAAGGATGAGCTAGGGTTTGAGATGGATGTTGTTTAAGATGGTTTATTTCTTTTGTTATTGTTGACATTACTTTATTACATGTTTGTTCAATATTTTCTTTTGTTGGAGCATGTTTTATTTTGTCATCTATATTAGTTATTGCAGTTTTAAGAAAAGTAACATCTTCTGTCAGTTTTCTGAGTAAAGAGTCTGTAGTGTTGTCCATTTTTAGTGAAAGTTCATCTATTAGCTTTTTATGTTTTTTGTTGTCTAAAGTGATTTATTTGTTGGTAGTTTTAAGTTTGTTATTTCTTCCTCTAGTATTAAAGACTTTGCAGAGGGTTCAGCTATTTTATTTCTGGTTTGATTATTTTGTATGTCTGATTTAGATTGTGAAGTTATTTTAAGTGATGTTTCTTTTTTATTTTTTTTCTTGTAGTGCCTTCTACAGTCTATCAGATAGAGTTTTTATTTTGTCCTCTGCCTGTATTACTTGTTGTTTCACAGTTTGGTTTTCTTCTTGAAGGACGAAACAATGATCTTTTGTCTCATTTAGTTCAATGAATATTTTTGAATGTTCAGAAAATTGAGAATATGATATTTGGTTCATAGTTTGACTTAGTGGTATTGAAGATATATTGTTAGGTGACTGAGATGATGATAATGTATTAGTCTCAGACATGTCTTGTGTTTTTGTTGTGCTCATTTCTGGTAAGTTGTCAGTTTTTTTTCTGTTGAAGGGTGCTGTGTGTCAGGTGTTTCCAAGCGTCTGTTACTATAATAATATATGTTTGCTGGTTTTTTTTTTGGTTACTCCATTTAGGTGTTGATGTTTTTGGTGATTTTTTTCTTAATGATTTAAATAAAAACTTATGGCTTTTTGTTTTCATGGTTTTATTTTTATCTTGTTCTACACATTGTTTGAGGTCTGTTTGGCTTGATGCTTGTGGAGATAGTGAGGTTAAAGACTGGGAGCTGCTTTCATTTCTAAGTTTATCGCTTCTTCCAGAGTTTCCAAGTTCTTTGAGTAGATGGTTAAAAGTGAATTAGTCCAAAGACAGCATCCAGAGCCTTGCACTAAAAGTGTTTTTGTTCTGCAAAGTGTTAGTACAACTTTAAGTCCTCCTAGTTCAGTACAAGTAGTCAGGCCTGTCTTTGGTTCTTCCATAGAGTAAAGATGATTAAAAAATTCCATCAACTTAAGAAAAAATGTTTCACTTAAAATTTTTATAGTTATATTGTGACTTGCTTCACTAAAGTTAATTTCACAGTGTTTGTCTACATAAGAGTCTAAATTGACGGGAAGCAATAGAGAAAATCCTTCAAAGTCACTATTAGATGAAAAATCAGCTGATTTGGATGCATTAAAAGCCATTTTAAGGATCAAACACAGAGATTGTAGGAAAAGTTTAATTTTTTAAATCAGCAAGAAATTGCGTTGTACAAGTTTTTGCCACAGGAAGTATAGAATCTTTCATAGTCACTCTTTTGACATATCAGAAGCCATTAATTATGACATTCAAGATGTTAATGTGTATATTTGGGTCCTTAGGCAGTAGATTGACACTGGTTTATTTACTAAAAAAGATAGAAGCTGTGATAATTTCTATGATATGACACTTCTTTGTCCAGTAATTTCTATGATTGACACTTCTTTGTTCGATAAATAAGTCTTGCTGCAATTGCTTCATTTAAAGTTATATTTGGCTAAAAAACTTTAAATCCAAAATTTAAAATCCAACTACTAATTCACTTTTTTCTTGCTGGAGAAATAAATCCCTTTTTCAAAAATATTAGAATCCAAATCCAGAGAAAATTATCCACAAGCACATATATTTTTGTCTCAGTATTCCAAGTATTTAACTAGAAATAAGTATAAATAGACAGAGCTTAGAAAACACGACTGCACCCTTCGAAGGTTAAACAACTTAAAAGGTAAGAAAAGACAGGCTTACTTCATTGAGTTCATGTATCAGCATACATGAACAGACATTTTTTTTCTTCAAATGGAATGGCTTTGAGTTTGAACTGGTAAGAATAGCAAATACTTTAAGGCTATAACGTGGCAAGATATACTACCCCTATAGGCTTTAAAAATCGTCTAATGGATTTATACTGACTTTTAGCAAACAATTCCCTGGTCTAATCAGGAAACATTTTCATCAGCCCTTAAATGTGGCATCAACATCACTCTAATCTTATGTCGGACTGCACCACAAGCAAATCGCTTCCAAATCTTTTCAGCGAGTAAAAAGAAACTTACTGCGTATCGCTATGTAGGCATTCAATTTGCAAGTTAGTAGTAGACTTATCTTTAAGAAATCGCCATATAGCTATACGAAGGGCTCACCTTGCGTAACTGACAAAATCATTAATTCAGTAGATTCTGGACATAAAAATGTGATTGCAAAGCTTTTCTGTTAAACCAATGCTCAATAAATATTATGATAACAGCATTTGACGACAAATGTAAAGCATGTCATACGTTCCAAACTTTGTTGTTCTAAACTGTGTTGTCTCTACCTGCACTAGTGTCAATAGTCAGTAAGAGTGGTCTCCCTTTGTAAACAATGTAAACAAGAATAAATAATTATTTCAAGTAAATTGCGTTGCGAAATGCAAACGTTTTGCGGAATTCTTTGAATGAAACGTGTCTAATTTTACTAACAGCGAGCTCGAAGAACGTGCTCGAAGAGCACGCTCGAAAAGCGAGCTTTACGGTAACGCAAATATGTATCTGTACAGTATGATATTTTGACAATTAAGCGTAAGTTGATTTTTGAACTGTTCTGCGCATCCGAAAGTTATAGGAAGAGAGTCATCGCGGTGAAGTAAGTGGCGTCTTTTCATTGGCTTAAAATGTTTCTCTGCGATGAAGATCGCCGAGGTAGCTCCGAATGGCATTTACTGCCGATCGATAATCTCGAATACAAAAGCAAATGTTATGATATGTAACAGAAACAATCATTACTCTGGCAGGTATTAATAAATTTGTCTACCATAATAACAATCCAAAAAATATTTGATCGTTTAATTCGTTCATTTCCTCATTAAAATATTTATGTATGACTATTTACAACGGAAATACTTACAAACGCACCGTTTGTTCCGATGACGTCGTTTGTAGATGATAAAACCGGTACGTTTCCGACATTTAATGTTAGCGGGCATTGTCTTTATCTTAAAAATCAAATATACTATCGAGAATATTTCTTCTCCATCTCAATTCATGTGGTAAAGAAAAATGTACCATACATTATTTTTGAAATTAAAGAATCATTCTGTCATAAAAGAATGAGATTTTGTCAGAATATGTTTGAATGCAATAACTTACGCAGTGATCTCCCCTAGCTTTGGATAGGACCTCAATAAGATAAACACATGTATGCATAACATTAGTATAGCTATTATAAGGCAAAATAAGCCTGGGACAACAAGTTCGTTAAGAAAATAGCGTTTTCAATAGTACCAAAAAACCTTAAAAACCAGAGGGTATGGTGGTTGTAGGTTTAAATCGTATAGTCAAATCAAAAGTTTTACATGTGTATTTGCATCTTTGAATAGAGAACATGATTTTTGTGATAATGCGTGTAGGCCTATGATTCCCATAGTATGATATAATAGATATACCTATTATTGACGTTTTAAAGAGTGTTCGAACCCCCTGTTGAGTCTTAACGATAAAGTGTGACCCTAAAAGACTGGGTGCATAGACGTAGCCTATGCTAATATCGAACGAATAAGCCCCTTCATACAAGTCAATCTTGGGGCTGAAAGCAGGAACGGGATCTTAAAATAGCCAAATTATAGATATACTTACTAAAGACACCTGTACAGCCTTAACGGTGAAGTGTGACCCCGGAAGACCGGGTATACAGACATAGCCTTTGCTCATACCAATAGAATGAGACCCTTTATACAAGTTCATATTCGGACTGAAAGCAGGGATCTTGTGACAACCAATAAGCTATATAATAGATTTTTACAGTGGATTCAATCCCCTGTAGGGCTCGAACGGTAAAGTGTGACCCCGGGTATACAGACGTAGACAATGCTTATATCAGTAAAGTATAAGAAAAATGTGACCTCTAAAGACCGGATTTACAAATTTAGTGTCTGTCAATACCAATAAAACGTGACCATTCGACGTTGTCTATCTTGGAGATATACGATTTTTATTCAAATATATACGCACCAATTAAAATATTGTAGACAGGGCTCGAACCCTTGTAGCACCGTTAACAGAAGCTGTGACCCCATAACATCGGGTATTCAAGTGTAAGGTGTTTCAATACCAATTAATTGAAAATACCTTTACTGGTATCCGAGCAGTAGCCGTGAACGAGTAGTACCCATGATTTTGGTTTTACACATTTTATATGCTTTCAAGAAAAGAATTAAAGTTTGTGTGATGTTCAATAAGACAAAATAAACTATGTACAAAAACTTACAACTGTCGGATTAGTATAACGCAAAATATTTACATTTATGTCTACAAACTACGAAAATCTTTTGGACGTCGCGCGGGGGAATCCCGTTCATGTGTATGCGCATGCGCGTACGCTATTTTTAGCTTTTCCATTTTATTTATAAATCAACGGGAATTAACTCATTTTAAGAAGAACATATACTGGATTAGTTTCCCCTAACGCAAAGGGGCTCTCAACGGGGGCTTTTTGTCGTAAATAACTCGATTTTATTCACTATTTTGCTATCGATTTTAAAGGCCGTGAAAGGCAGTATTTTTTAATGCATGTTTTTTTCTTTGACAATTATTTTATTTTTTTACATTTTTCTTTTAAACGATGCAGTATATGTTCCTCCATTTACTTAAATAAGCTTTAACATAAATTGAAATTTAAAAAAATGACGATTAAAAAGTGGGATTTTATCAACTTAACCATCGTTTACAGAATAATCTATTTGACGTAACGTAACCTGATAATAGTATTTTTCGTGTGTGACCGTGTTTGGATTTTCTCGTATTTCTTAAATAATACGACGAATCTGCATTGATTTTGCCAAATGCTTTCAATAGTATAGTTAGCAACATATGAAAGCAAAAAAATTATCTTAATTTTATACAAATTACGTACCAGTACTTAAAACCGAAAATCACGGTTACTACTAGCCTAACCATGTATATTCTAATCAAAAGTTGACCCCTTTTGAGCCCCTTGTATTTACAACATGTATGACGTCATGACACAAATTTTAGACGGACCGATACGTTTTGAACCAATTTTGTTATTGTCAACTTTGATTTGGAAATATCAATGATTTTTTCACGGCTACTGCTCGCATACCAGTATGATTATAATTATTAAAATCTATGCAACAGTAATATATCATTGTTTCTACTATTCTCACTTTTAAACATTTTTTTTTAATTTATCTCTTTTTTTACATCAATGTTGGAGTACATGTACATAGTTCAAAATCTGAACAATATACATATACATGTATTTACTTATCGAATCCAAAATTTAGAATCAATATTGAAACAAAATATTGTGCTGATTAGAAAATATCTGATATATATCCAACACTTCTTCTATATCTTTCACTTGCTCATTGAAATATTTGACCATGCTTACAATATGAACTCTATGATATAAGGTACACAATAGTCTCTACGTTTTATTCTAGAAATCTCAATCAATACTAATTGCTGCCATGAGAGCAATAAAAAGTCAAAATATTGACCCCATTTCTACACTAACATCTGGTTTTCACCAATTTACATGATAAAGACAAGCCACATGGGTAGTATAATCAACTATTTAAGGGTGTATCAGGATTTGAAATTGAAAAAAGCTATGAAGTGGATGTGGTTACTTAATATATTAAAATATCCATAAATTCCATAATAATTTTGATATATTTTGTAAGTAATACGTCAAGTGTATATACATGACTATGGAAATATAAAACAATCAACAAATAAGACATTTAGAAAGAAATAAAAACATTTAACCTTACCTTGAAATAGCCTTCCGAACGTCAGTCCTAACACATAATTAAAGTTCTTTTTTCATAAATTCAAATGTTGATATAGGATATCCATGTAACATATTACAATGTCTAAGGGTGAATTACACAAAAAGTATTTCCAAATGTAAATATCATAATTCATCTCATGACAACCATTACACGTTTCAACTCATAGTTTACACACAGGTACCCAGTGCAATTTTCCCCTCATATTGTATGTTCTATGTATGTGATAAAAGGAAAAATTTATCGGGCTCCTGTGTAAAATTGAAAATAAATTCATGTAAGGAGATTGTTGTGATTAATTATCAAATTTACATTTTGGAAATACTTTTTGTGGGATTCACTCTAAGACATTGTAAAATGTTATATGGACATTCTATAACATCATTTAGAATCATGAAAAAAGAACATTAATTATGTGTTTGGACTGATGTTCGGAATGCCATTTCAAGGTGAGGATAAATGTTTTCATTTCTTTCTAAATGTCTTATTTGTTGAGTTTTTTTATATTTCTACTGTCACATCTATACACTTAATGCATCACTTACAAAATATATCAAAATTATTTTGAATTAATGGATATTTTGATATAATTAGTTACCCCACCCACTTGATTTTTTTCAATTTCAACAAATGATAAACCCTTAACTTCTGGTCAGAATTAGGATAATTCATAACCGTCACACTGAGTTTACTGACAAGTTCAATCATTGTATTAATGTACTTGATACCATAACATGACAGCACAAGACTAACGGTCAGATTACATACAAACTAATGTCTCTCATCCCGGGAAGTATTTTCCGTCGGCTCGAGGTTTGGCTCTAACTAGTCGTTACTGGAAATCGAGACATTTGATAGAAAATTTGGCATATTTGAACAAATATTACTCTGGATAAAGAGTTTTCACAGATTACCGACCTATATGTTCGAAAAGGTCATAACTAGGATGCTTAGTTCACACTGTCCCCAGTGTATGCCCCCGTGCGTAACGGTTATTTGTAGCCAGTGAACCGGGATGAACCTGGAAAAATCGTTTAGAATCGTGAAGAAGTGCATTCATATATTCGCGACAGTGCTAGTGTCCAGATCATGTATGCGACAAACCGACAATTTTATCACGGTCTGTTTCGGTAAGTCTACGTTTTTCATAGATAATAGAAAATACAATGTATTAAGAACAATACAGAAAACCAAAATAAAAAATAATGCACCTCTGACACTTAAGAAGGCGCCGTTTAATCCAGGCATGGAACCACTCAGGTTTTGAGAGACTATATATTTCAAGAGTTACCACCAGTATTCGGGGGTCATACTTCGCTGTTTGGGCTCAACAGGGATTCAAACCCACTTCAAATCGCTTAAATTTCATAGTTTCTTTGAGGTCTCATCCCTGCTTTCAGTCCCAAGATAGACTTGTATGGAGATGCTCTTTCGATTGGTTTTAACATAGGCCATATCTGTATACTCGGTCATTCGGGGGTTACACTTAACCGTTTGGGCTCCACAAGGATTAGAACCAAATTAAAAACTCTTAAAGTTCATATATCATATGGTTTCATTGTATGCTCACCCTTGCTTTCAGCTCCAAGATGGATTTGTATGGAGTTGCTCAGTTGATTGGTATTATCATATGCTACATCTGTATACCCGATCTTCCGGGGCCACACTTCAAGGTTTGGGCTCTACAGGGGTTCGAATCCTCTTTAAAATGACTGTATTAAGTAAGTGTATCTATAATATGGCTAATTGGAGGTCAAACCCCTGCTTCCAGCCCCAAGATGGACTTGTACGGATTTGCTCATTCGATTGGTATTTACAAAGGCTTCGTCTGTATACCCAGTCTTCCGGTGTCACACTTCACCGTTTGGGCTCTACAGGGATTCGAACCCACTTAAAAACGCTTATCGTTCATATACTATATGGCTTTTTGAAGTCTTACACCTGCTTTCAGCCCCAATATGAACTTGTACGGAGTTGCTCATTCGATTGGTATTATTATAGGCTACGTCTGTATACCCTGTCTTTTGGGGTCACACTTAACCATTTGGGCTCCGTAGGGGTTTGAATCTTCTTTGTAACGTCTTTAATAAGTATATCTATAACATGGCTTCTTTAAGGTGACACCCCTGCTTTCAGTCACAAGATGGACTAGTATGGAGGGGCTCGTTCGATTGGTATAAAATATGTTACGTCTGTATTTCCGGTCTTCTGGGGTCACACTTCACCGTTTGGGCTCAATAGGGGTTCGAATCTTCTTTAAAACGTCTTTATTAAGTAAACCTATAATATGGCTACTTTGAGGTCCCATCCCGGCTTTCAACCCCAAAATTGACTTGTATGAAGTTGCTCATTCGATTGGTAAAACTAAAGGCTTCGTCTGTATATCCGGTCTTCCGCGGTCATACTTCACCGTTTGGGCTCTACAGGTGTTCGAACACACTTTAAATTTCCTTAAAAACGTATACTATATGGCTTCTTTGAAGTTTCACACTTGCTTTCAGCCCCAGGATGGACATTTACAGAGTTGCTCATGCGATTGTTATTAGCATAGGCTACGCCTTCTACCCGGTCTTCCGTGGTCACACTCTACCGTTTGGTCTCCATAGGGGTTCGCATGTTCTTTAAAACGTCTGTATTATGTGTATCTATAATATGGCTAATTTGAGGTCTCATCCCGGCTTTCAGTCCAAAAATTGACTTGTATGAAGTTGCTCATTCGATTGGTAAAACTAAAGGCTTTGTCTGTATACCCGGTCTTCCGTGGTCACACTTCACCGTTTGGGCTCTACAGGGGTTCGAACACACTTTAAAATCCTTAAAAATCGTATACTATATGGCTTCTTTGAAGTCTCACACCTGCTTTCAGCCCCAGGATAGACATTTACGGAGTTGCTCATGCGATTGTTATTAGCATAGGCTACGCCTTATACCCGGTCTTCCGTGGTCACACTTCACCGTTTGGTCTCCATAGGGGTTCGCATGTTCTTTAAAACGTCTGTATTAAGTGTATCTATAATATGGCTACTTTGTGGTCCTACCCCGGCTTTCAGCCCCAAGATGGACCAGTATGGAGGAGCTCGTTCGATCGGTATTATCATATGCTTCATCTGTATACCCGGTCTTTTGGGGTCACACTTCACCGTCTGGGCTCCTTAGGGTTTCGAATCTTCTTTAAAAACGTCTTTATTAAGTATATCTATAATATGGCTACTTTGAGGTCCCGCCTCGGCTTTCAGCCCCAAGATGGACTTGTATGAAGTTGCTCATTCGATTGGTATTTCCAAAGGCTTCGTATGTATACCGGGTCTTCTGGGTCACACTTCATCGTTTGGGCTCTACAGGGTTTCGAACCCACTTTAAAACGCTTAAGTTCATATACTACTGTATAGGAGGTATTATCTGCGGGGTTTTTATTTTGGCTTTATTGGCGGAAAATGAAAATGCGCCAAATTCAAAATCCGCTAATATAAATCTCCATAGATTTAAGTCGCCGCCATATTGTTTACTAAGGGACATTACTTTTATTTAGTATTGTGTTCATTAAAATATGTATGAATTAACTCTGATAAAAAAACCCAAGAATTATGTAGTGAATATGGTACGATTTATTATGTAAATAATGTAAACAAAATTTGGTATTTTGAATAACACAAAGTAATTGACTCAAGTTATATATGTAGCAAACGAAAATGCAGACAGACAACAGTCATTCTAACAATTAGAAACGCGGTTACGAAACTTGACGACGCTGCCGCCATTTCGATTACATTTTAAACCCGTATGCCGGTCATTTCCGTAACATCGCGATTTTAGCTCAAAAACTTATTTAATCGACGTATAAAACAAAGTCATTTTTAGTATTGAAATTAATTTATTTGCTTGTCAAACCGAAGACAAACCTCTCATCACCTAATTAAACAAATTGAGTAAAAAGAGCGGAGTAAGTATTTATGTAGCTTATTATTTCACGGCGTCTCAACGCCGTGATATTGTGATAGGTAGTTTTTTGTAGCAATGGGCAAACTCACGTGACAAAATCCTTTCGATTTTACTGCCGACATACATTTTATTGTTTTTTTAATGCAATCATTGTACAGCCTATTTCCGTTAAAAGTTAATTAGAACAAGCATTTTTTCAAAACCATATAAACGATATTTATATCAACACACGAAATATCAGCGTTTTATTTTTATACATTCCGCAAATCCTTTCGACACACTTGAAAAGCTCGCCAGTTTTAAATTGTTCGAATGGATTATGTTTTCTCGTGTCTGAGTAAATTTTTTCACGTGTAAAAATGTCTTTTGAACCTTGCATTTCTAAGTTTCTATATTTGCTGGCATGTTATTTTTTCTTTCTTATAAAATTATGATTTCAATTAAAAAAAGCTTGCATTTTGTATTTAGGCGCATCTTTCGGAATTGAGATAAGTGTTAAATCCTCACGAGTATCCCGCAACAAAAGACGTCGCTGTATTAAGCAACCAAATTTTGCTAGCGCAAGTGGCCTCTAGTTGCTATTTTTGCTAGCATTTTTTTAATACCGAATAGCGAAATAGTAATTTAGTCATAAAACGATGTATCACAACGAAATATTAAACAGGGCAAGTCCATTTTCAGGGCATAAGGCCTCTAAAACGCGAGAGATCTGACCTAAGGCTATCACGTGGGCATACTTGCTACCCTGGGAACATTCCGAGGGCTTGTGCTAGTGACCACTAAATGTCGGTACTTTGCCTAATCCGTATAATATCAGCACTCAGATGGGCAATGTTTCAGGGCTCGAATGTCAAATTAAAGCGTATCGGCCGGGTGCTGGCTTATACCACGCAAGAAGCCTGACTAAGAGCTGTCACGTGGGCATAACGGCTTCCCTGGGAAAATTTCATTAAAACCATTTAATGTCGGTACTTTGCCTTATTGTATAAAATCAGCAGTCTGATGGGCCATGTTTCCGGGATCGAATCTCGAGAAAAGCGATTTGGCCGGATACTGGCGTATACCACACGAAATGTCTGACCTAGGGCTATCCTATAGACATTATGGCTACCCTGGGAAAATTCCATGGGCTTGGGCCAGTGACTTCTAACTTTTCGCCTTCTGCGTATAATATCAGCACTCAGACAGGCCATGTTTCAGGGCTCGAATCTCGAGTTAAAGCGATTTGTCTGGGTACTGAGGTATAAAACGCGAGAGGTCTGACCTAGGGCTACCCTGGGAACATTCCGAGGGCTTGTGCCAGTGACCACTTAATGTCGGTACTTTGCCAAATCCGAATAATATCAGCGCTCAGATGGGCCATGTTTCAGGGCATGAATGTCAAGTTAAAGCGTATTGGCCGGGTACTGGCTTATACCACCCAAGGGCTGTCACGTGGGCATAGTGAATACTCTTGAAAAATTCCGTGGGCTTTGGTCAGTGACCACTAAATGTCGGTACTTTGCCTTATTGTATAAAATCAGCAGTCTGATGGGCCATGTTTCCGGGATCGAATCTCGAGAAAAGCGATTTGGCCGGATACTGGCGTATACCACACGAAATGTCTGACCTAGGGCTATCCTATAGACATTATGGCTACCCTGGGAAAATTCCATGGGCTTGGGCCAGTGACTTCTAACTTTTCGCCATCTGCGTATAATATCAGCACTCAGACGGGCCATGTTTCAGGGCTCGAATCTCGAGTTAAAGCGATTTGTCTGGGTACTGAGGTATAAAACGCGAGAGGTCTGACCTAGGGCTACCCTGGGAACATTCCGAGGGCTTGTGCCAGTGACCATTAAATGTCGGTACTTTGCCAAATCCGAATAATATCAGCGCTCAGATGGGCCATGTTTCAGGGCATGAATGTCAAGTTAAAGCGTATTGGCCGGGTACTGGCTTATACCACCCAAGGGCTGTCACGTGGGCATAGTGAATACTCTTGAAAAATTCCGTGGGCTTTGGTCAGTGACCACTAAATGTCGGTACTTTTCCTTTTGCATATAAAATCAGCACTCAGATGGGCCATGTTTCCGTGCTATAATCTAGATTTAAAGCGATTTGGCCGGGTACTGGCGTATACCACGCAAGAGGTTTGACATAGGGCTCTCATGTTGACACAAGTGCTACCCTGGCAAAATTCCGTGGGCTTGAGCCAAAGACAAATTAATGTCGGTACTTTGCCTAATCCGTATAACATCAGCACTCAGATGGGTCATGTTTCATGGCTCGAATCTCGAGTTAAAGCGATTTGGGCGGGTACTGGCGTAGGAATTGTTGATTAGGGTGAAAATGATTTTCTATATTGTATAGATATATGCACATCATAAGCTTGGCCAATTTAATTACATGGGTTCACATGTCAAGAGTGTAATGTATCTAACTTGATTCAATCTGATTAGCATCCATCACTTGAATATCGAAGCGGAAATTAAAATATCGAGACTGGTATTAAGATTTAAGTACATGTAGTTTTGAAGTATTTCAATAATTTAAATAAAGTTTTTATAGTACTTGAGTTGCATCCGTGAGGCAATCTCTTGAGAAACTAAATGGATCAGTATCCGTATATATCAAACTGAAACTATTGTTATCTACTCATGTACATTATAGTTTAAGTTTCCTTCTTCTTGATTTAGGTCACCGTTTGAAATTAAAGTAAAAGTTGACAGTTTCCAAGAAAAATAATGTCTGTCTTGAAAGTAGTGCATTATAGTACAGTCGAGGCTGTCACATGTTATCCTCGAATAGACTTGCAAAAATATCACATGTGAGTTTTTAAATACAGATCCAAAGTTCGAATGAGGTTCAATTAATTGCACTTACCGATGACGTCAATATGTCCATTTACACACATACATTGTATCTCGTCTATAGCGTCTTTACATTATAACTACCTTATTTTGATTAAATGTCAAAAATAATATTTAAAAAAAATTAATTCAGTTTTTTTAAATACATGTACGCTTTTTGTACGACTGTGATGAAAGTAAATTTATCACAGATTAAGCCAATATTAACGTAACTAGATGGGAGCCCGTGCAAGCACGGGCTTTAGCAAACTCCTCACAGTGCTTAAGTCACGCTTTGCTACTTAATTATTGATTTGATAAAGGGAAATAATCGCTGCGGGGAGTTTGGTTTGACGCGTCTATTTTTAGTTTCATCTATTTTTAGACACTAAAAAAAAACATTTTTTTGTTGATTTTTGGCAGTTTTTGCAAATATCAAGAGGCTTTGTCAAAAAAGAATTGTCAACTTGATATGCCGGTATATATGTGCTCCAGCGACAAACAAAATATTTATTCAAAGCTGCGCAGTTTCTTCCACAAAACAGGAAACTCGCAAATTTAATAGTATAGATTTTCAGTTTTCACGACAAACTTTCATCGACATTGGACATTCGGTTCAGCAAAATGAAATATTTTACTGGAACTTATGAAAGTTTACTGGACCACAATAAACCTTATTTACTTTTTCTTTACTTATTTTACTTTATGACTAGCATCGGGCATTCTAACTAAAACTATGCAGAAATAGCCTCGGTCGATTTATTGAAAATATTTGTCCAAGACAACCTCATGAGAAATCAGGTTAATTGGTTTCAGTAGAAATCAATTTGAAACAGTTGTTATCTACTCACGTACATAACTAATAAGTGTGGATCAAGTGTGTCACTTTGAAAATAAAAGCAAAAGCTGACATTTTCCAAGAAAGGTTATTGTCATCTCCCCTGAGCCAGTACCTGGCTAATTATATTTAAAAATCTGAAGAAGACGGTTGAAATATTTATGAAGTTAATCAATAAAAGTACAAGAATGTTAGACGCACCTGATTCACAGCCAGTTGCGCTACCTACCAAGATTTCTTGCAGGTTAAAGTCATAGCCTAACTCATCTTACATCTGGGAAGGTAACAATGTTTTAGCTTTCCTGAACACAAAGTACTCAAGGTGAGCTATTGTATATAAATGGCCTTTATATTCGTTTATATTTTTAAGATTTTTATAAATACTACTGAGTCTCTGAAGTGAAATTTTGAAATACTTGAATAATACTTTGAAATGATACTACATTGTACGTTTGAACGTAATAAATGTGAAATAGGAAAAAATGTCCGATTAGGGGCTTCATAAAATTCGGGGTCAGTTTTAATCAACGGTTTGGGTATGCATAAAATACAAATTACATCGCTGAAGTTAGCAAAACAATTTTGCTTGCAAAAGTGGCTACAAATTGCTATTTTGGCTAGTATTTCTTAACGAATAGCGAAAAAGAAATTTAGTCTTAAAACGAGGTATCACAACGAGTTTAAGAGATTTGGACGGGTACTGGTGTATACCAAGCTAGAGGTCTGACCTAGGGCTATTCCATGGGCATAGTGGCTACCCTGAGAAAATTTGTGGGCTTGGGCCATAAACCACTAAATATCGGTACTTTACTTTTTGTGTATAAAATCAGCACTCCGATGGGCTATGTTTCAGGGATCGAATCTCGAGATAAAGCGATTTGGCCGGATACTGGCGTATACCACGCGGGAGGTCTGACTTAGGGCTATCTTCAGTGTTCTAGGTCTGACCGAAGCTCACATATTTTTACTAGGAAATCAACTATGATCACGTGATAGCCGAATGTCAGACCTCTAGCGCGATATAAGCTTGTACCCGGCTAAATAGGTTTAAGCGAGATATCAACCCTGAAACCTGGTTCATTTGAGTAATTTTTTACTGTATAGAAAACACTTAGTACCAACATTTAGTGGTCTAAGGTCCAAGCCCACGTAATTTTTCACAGGGAAGCCACTATAGTCACGTGATAGCCGTAGGTCAGACCTCTCGTGTGATATAAGCTCGTACCCGGCCAATCAAATTTAAGATGATTTATCAACCATGAAATTAGGCCAGTCTGAGTGCTGGTTGTATACAGAATACACAGAGTACCGACATTTAAAGTGGTCTTTGGCCCAAGCCCACAGACTTTTCCAAGGGTAGCCACTATGCCAACGTTATAGTCCTAGGTCAAACCTCTCGCGCGGTATACGCCAGTACCCGGCCAAATCTGTTTAGCTCTAGATATCAGCCCTGTGACATGACCTATCTGAATTGTATAAGATGTATATAGAGGCCCTAGGCCCGAAAAATGGACTTGTCGTATTTAATTATGGTACCTGGTTTTGGGAATAAATTAATATTTTACAATTCGCTATAAAAAATTGCTAGCCAGAAAAAGACGTAGCCTATGCCTATACCAATCGAATGAGCAACTTCGTACAAGTCCATCTTTGGGCTGAAAGCAGGTGTGAGAATTTAAAGAAACCATATACATGTAGTATATGAACCACAAGCGTTTTAAAGTGGGTTCCAACCCCTGTAGAGCCTTTACGGTAAAGTGTGACCTCGGAAGACCGGGTATACAGACGAAGCCTTTGTAATTATCAATCGAATGAGCAACTCCATACAAGTCCATCTTGGGGCTGAAAGAAGGGGTGTGATGTCCAATTAGCCATATTATAGATATACTTAATACAGACGTTTTAAAGAGAATTCAAACCCCTGTAGAGCCCAAACGTTGTTGTGTGACCCCGGAAGACCGGGTATACAGATGTAGCATATGATAATACCAATCATCTGAACAACTCCATACAAGTCCATCTTTGGGCTGAAAGTAGGGGTTTAATCTCAAACTAACCATACTTAAGATATACATACGACCGACGTTTAAAAGAGGATTCAAACCCCTGTGAAGCGCTACAGTGAAGTGTGACCCCGGAATACCGAATATACAGACGAAGCTTATGCAAATACCAATCTAAAAAGCAACTTCATACAATTCCATCTTGGGGCTGAAAGCAGGGGTGAGACTTCAATAAACCAAAACATATATGAACTTTAAGCGTTTTAAAGTGGGTTCGAACCCCTGTAGAGCCCAAACCGTTTACTGTGAAACCAAAGGACCGGGAATACAGACGAAGCATTTGGCAATAACAATCGAAAAAGCAAATCCATTCAAGTCCATCTTTGGGCTGAAAGCAGGGACTAGACTTCAAAGAAAGAATATAATATATGAACTTTAAGCCTGTTAAAGTTGATTCGAACCCCTATGGAGCCCAAACGGTGAAGTGTGATCCCGGAAGACCAGGTATACAGACGTAGCATATGCTTATACCAATGCTTTATACAAGTCCTTATTGGGGCTGAAAGCAGAGATGATACTTAAAAAACATGTTCTAGTAATAGTAATACAATAATTTAAAGCGTTTTAAACTCGGTTCGAACCCTTGTAGAGCCCAAACCGTGAAGTGCTACCCCAAAAGACTGGGTGTACAGACGAAGCCTTTGGCAATACCAATCGAATTAGCAACTATATACTCGTCCATCTTGGAGCTGAAAGCAGGGGTGTGACCTCAAAGTAACCATATTATAGATATACTTACTACCGACGTTTTAAAGAGGATTCGAACCCCTGTGGAGGCCTTACGGTAGAGTTTGAATCCGGAAGACTGGATATACAGACGTAGCCTATGATAATACCAATCGAATGAGCAACTCCATACAACTCAATTTTGGGGCTGAAAGCAGGGATGAGACTACAACGAAGCCATATGATATATGAACTTTAAGCGTTTTAAAGTGGGTTCGAATCCTTGTGGAGCCCAAACGGTGAAGTGTAACCCCACATGACCAGGTATACAGACATAGCCTGTGTTAAAACCAATTGAAAGAGCAACTCCATACAAATCTTGGGACTGAAAGAATGAATGAGACTTCAAAGAAACTATATATATATGAAATTTAAGCGCTTTGACGTGGGTTCGAATCCCTGTTGAGCTCAAACAGCGAAGTACGACCCCAGAAAACTGGTGGTAACTCTTGAAATAAATAGTCTCACAAAACCTGAGTGGTTCCATCCCTGGATTAAAGGCGCCTTCCTAATGGTCAGAGGTACATTAATTTCTTATTTTGGATATCTGTATTGTTCCTAATACATTGTATTTTCTATTATCAATGAAAAACGTGGAATTACCGGAACAGACCGTGATAAAATTGTCGGTTTGTCGCAAACATGATCTGGACACTAGCACTGTCGGGAAGATATGAATGCACTTCTTCACGATTCTTCCCGGTTCATCCCGGTTCACTGGCTACAAATTACCGTGACGCACGGGAACATCCATTGGGCCAGAGTGAACTTAGCATCTTAGTTATGACCTTTTCGAACATATAGGTCGGTAATCTGTGAAAACTCTTTATCCAGAGTAATATGTGTTCAAATATGCCAAATTTTCTATCAATTGTCTCGATTTCCTGTAACGACTAGTTCGAGCCGAACCTCGAGCCGACGGTAAACACTTCCCGGTATGAGAGACATTAGTTTGTTTGTAAAATGACCGTTAGTCTTGTGCTGTCATGTTATGGTATCAAGTACATTAATGCAATGATTGAACTTGTCAGTAAACTCAGTGTGACGGTTATAAATTATCCTAATTCTGACCAGAAGTTAAATAGTTGCTTATACTACCTATGTGGCTTGTCTTTATCATGTAAATTGGTGACAACCAAATGTTAAGTGTAGAATTGGGGTCAATATTTTGACTTTTTATTGCTCTCATGGCAGCAATTAATTTTGAATGAGATTTTAGAAATAAAACGTAGATACTACGTATTGTGTACCTTATGTCATAGAGTTTATATTGTAAGCATGGTCAAATATTTCACTGAGCAAGTGAAAGATATTGTGTTGGATATATATAGGTCGTTTGTGTTAAAGCTGGACCCCTAAAATCATGAAATATCTCAATAACTATTGGATGGAATTAACTCAGATTTTGTATGTGATCATAACTAGCATTTTCCTCCTCAAATCCAAAAATTCAGAATTTTTCTTTAATTAAATAACATACTTCCCATAGACATGCAATGCAAATTTTGAAGCCCAAAAGCGACTTTTGTTAAATGGGTAGGTGCCATAATCAGAACAGCCACATTACAGTAGATACAAAATAATAGCTTAATATGAGGCCCGGTTAGAAATTTTATCTGATAACAAAGTATAAAAGTATATACAAACTCAAATGTCATCATCACTGTCGTTTGTATCGTCAAAATCTATACAAATTCTACACGTACGATTTTGAAGACGGGCCTCTGCTTTACAATTCAGTAGACCGACGAGTGTTTATTTAAGCGACAAATTTACAGTAAACGCACGGGACTTAGTATAAATACACTGGAAGTATAATCAGAACAGCTTATTTTACCTCCCGCCGGATTTTTGATAAAAATTCCAAATATTTTGCATTGTACCTTATGGAAAACTTTTTTATTTATCTATTAAAATTCTGAAAATTTAAATCCTAGAAGGAAAAAATTGATATAAGATTGTATTAAAATTTTTAGCAAAATCGCTGTTATAGTTTAAAAGATATTTACGGCAAATAGGGGTCCAGCGTTAACGCAAACGACCTATACCAAATATTTTCTAATTCGCAAAATATTTTGTTTCAATATTGATTCTAAATTTTGAAAGATTATTTATTTATATTTATAAATGCTCACACAGGACGTCGAGAGCTTGGTTATTTATAATAATTGATTAAATTGTGCATCGGTTTCTTGCCTACTTATCATTTTTTTACGGAAAATCTAAACTAGTTTTGTATATCTTCTTTAACCGAAGCCCTGCTGCTAACATGGCCGGTATCGCAAGAAACTGACTTAGAACTTCATACATGTACTGACCTTTAATCAAAATGTTTATAGCTTCCTGCATAAGATTCGATAAATAAATACATGTACATGTATATTGTTTAGATTTTGGACTATGTACATGTAATGCAACATTGATGTAAAAATCGAGATAAATTTAAAAAATGTTTAAAAGTGAGAATAGTAGAAAAAATGATATATTACTGTTGCATAGATTTTTATAATTATAATCATAAAGGTATTTTCAATTAATTGGTATTGAAACACCTTACACTTGAATACCCGATGTTAAGGGGTCACAGCTTCCGTTGACGGTGCTACAAGGGTTCGGGCCCTGTCTACACTTATTTTAATTGGTGCGTATATATTTGAATAAAATTCGTATATCCCCAAGATTGACATCATCGAGTGGTTACGTTTTATTGGTATTGTCAGACACTAAATTTGTAAATCCGGCCTTTAGAGGTCACAGTTTTCTTATACTATACTGATAGAAGCGTTGTCTACGTCTGTATACCCGGGGTCACACTTCACCGTTCGAGCCCTACATGGAATCGAATCCACTGTAAAACATTCATAGTAAGTATACATGTATCTATTATATAGCTTATTGGCTGTCACACGATCCCTGCTTTCAGTCCCAAGATGGACTTGTATGTAGGGTCTCATTCTATTGGTATGAGCAAAAGCTATGGCTGTATACCCGGTCTTCCGGGGTCACACTTCATCGTCAAGGTTGTACAGGTGTTCGAACACTCATTAAAACGTCTTTAATATGTGTATCTATAATTTAGCTATTTCAAGATCCCGTTTCTGCTTTCAGCCCCAAGATTGACTTGTATGAAGGGGCTCATTCGTTTGATATAAGCATGGCTTCGTCTATGTACCCAGTCTTTTGGGGTCACACTTCATCGTTAAGACTCAACAGGGGTTCGAACACTCTTTTAAACGTCAATAATAGGTATATCTATAATATCGCCATTTTGAGTTTACATCCATGCTTTCAGCCCATAGATAGATTTGAAATAAGTTGCTAATACAGTTTGTATTAACATAGGCTACCTCTGTATACTCTGTCTTTCGGGGTCACACTTCACCGTTTGCGCTCCACAGGGGTTTGAACCCACTCTAAAACGCTTTAAGTATATATATTAAATGGCTACTTGAAGTCACATCCCTGCTTTCAACCCCAAGATAGGGGTCATTCGATTGATATTAGCATAGTGCAATTCTGTATACCCGGTCTTATGGGGTCACACTTCACAGTTTGGTCTCTGAAGTGGTTCGAACCAACATTTAAACGACCATAATAAGGATATCTATTATTTGGCTTCGTCGAGGTCACATCCCTGATATCAGCCCCAAGATGGACTTGTATGAAGGGGCTCATTCGATTGGTATAAGCATAGTGTAGGACTGAATACCCGGTCTTCCGGGGTCACAAATCACCGTCAGGGCTCTACAGGGGTTCGAATCCTCTAAAAAAATGTCGGTAGTATTTTTATCTATAATAAGGCTAGTTTGAGACCACATACCTGCTTTCAGGCCAAAGATGGACTTGTATGGAGTTGCACAGTTGATTGGTTTTATCATATGCTACGACTGTATACCCGAGATCACACTTCAGCGTTGGGCTCTAAAGGGGTTCGAATCCTTTCTCGGTATATCTATAATATGGGTAATTGGAGGCCACATCCCTCCTTTCAGCCCCAATATGGATTTGTACGGAGTTGCTCGTTCGATTGGCATTAGCACTGGCTACGTCTGTATACCCGGTCTTTTGGTGCCACACTTCACCGTTTGGGCTCTACAGGGATTCGAACCCACTTTAAAATGCTTATGGTTCATATACGATATGGCTTCTTTAAAGGCTCAAACCCGCTTTCAGTCCAAAAATGGACTTAAATGGAGTTGCTCATTCGATTGGTATTTGCATAGGCTACGTCTGTATACCCGGTCTTTTGGGGTCCCACTTCACCCTTTGTGCTCAGCATTGGTTTGAACATACCGAGCAGGCGAACCAACGTTCAAACAACGTTGTTTCAACGTTGAACCACACGTTGTTTTTATGTTGGATTTATTTTAGGATTTAAAAGTTGTGCCAACGTTGAAATTTCAACGTTGATTCAACGTTGTGTTCAACGTTGATACAAGTTTTATTCAATGTTACTTCAAATCTCATTTGGTTTGTGAATGATTGAAATCTGGTTGATAATTGGTTGTTATAAGGGTGATCTATAGCCGAGTCCATGTTGATATAAGGTTGGTGTTAGTTGAACTATAGTTTAAGGAGGGTGAATCTAAGCTGTATCAAGCCATTTTTCAGGTTTTGATCTAGATATATATTGGATCGCCTCGCGAATTGTTAGTTTATTGAACGACTGCGAGCGCTCATTCTATAAATAGAAGGTGAAGATATCGGTCAGTCAGACCGTTTGCGCACAGAGTGGCGAGCGCTAGCTATAAAATCCAAGACGACGTCAAACAGCACATTATTGAAAAGGCGGATGGGGGAATCAAAATTATTTCTGCTGATACACGAGATCTTTCATATTTTTTACCATACATAAATCAAAGTGAATCAATTTACTGTAACAAATAAAGGGTACATTTAGTGTATTACAAGCATTGCATGGATATTTTATGTGGAACAAGTAACACATAAGTTTGCGTCCCGCTTTTCAGAAAAATTCTTTGATATAGAAATTAATTTTCCAGTCACCATCTTTGGTACCTGTTATAATATATATTTCCAATGATATATTAATACAGATCCCACCAAAAGATTGGAGACAAAAATAAATAACTACAACTCATGAATTTTGCTGATTTTTTGTAGAATTATTAGTTTTTGTATTTAAATATGGTTGTGATAAAATGAAAACAAATTTCATTTATGCGGCACATGTATAATATTCAGCATCTGACACCCTAGCTTAAGCCTGTTTATTGTAATCATTTTCTATAATGTATTTTGTTTCGTATTTTTGTAGACTCAGTTATAAGTAAAGTGATAAATAAAAATAAAACTTAAGAGCTTTTTTAAGTAGTCAGTTTTCAAATTTTAGACAAAAGCTATTGAGTAGGCCTGAAAAGTGAAAATGTCTCCGCACTTTTGGTGGGTATTGTATATAAAATCTAAAACAACATTATCTAAATAGACATATCAACAATGATAAATTAACTAATAAGTTATCACCAAGAACCGTATGGCTAAATATGCTTGAATTAGTAAAGAAAATAAAAGTAATTGGCACGTGAAGTCACATTTGCTTAATTTTTGTTATATATAATACATATATAAACTTTATTTTTAACGATAAATTCATTATAAAATAGTACTTTAGAGCAAGGGAGAAAACTCATATAAACTGAAATCTATTTATATAACAATTTTTAAGCGAAACACCTCTCGAGTTGTATCGCGAGCGCACGCGAGCGCACGCGAGCGCACGCTCGAGTGCCCGCGTCACTTCCACTGTTTGCATTCATGTATACATTGTATATAAATTTGGTTATCGTAAGACATCAGGCTTTGATGATTTTTATATATCTCGATAAATTTTTTACTATATGGCCGCAGTAAAATAACATTTTATTGTACTTAAACTTTGCAAGCTTGCAAATCAACAGTAGAAATGTCCATGATCACTAAAACAACAACTGTAAGTAATCATGTTTATCACGCTTTTAAACATAATTTATATTTATTTAAAGGTTGATTCCATTGACTTTACTATCAATAGTGATGATATGAATAGTTTTCAGGGTTCTGAGTGCAATAAAAATGCAATTTTACAGCGGCCATATAGTAGAGATTTTGTCGAAAAACTTAAAAATCGTGATACATTGAAGGAATTATAATCTTAGGATAAACATTATTTATACTTATTTAAAGGTTGTTTCCATTGACTTTACTATCAACAGTGATAAAATGAATAGTTTCAGAGTTCTGAGTGCTATATACATGTAAATGCAATTTTATCTTGGCAATATAATAGAGATTTTGTCCAAAAAACTGAAAAATCGTGATACATGTTCATTGAAGCGTAATAATCTTATGATAAACATAATTTATATGCATTTAAATATTATTATCATGAACTTTACTATCAACAGCTTTCAAAGATCTGAGTGTAATGCAAGTACAATTTTACTGCGGCCATTTAGGAGAGATTTCGTCGAGATTCCTATAAGTCGTGATATTTTGAAGCATTTTTTAAAGATAAACATGATTTATGTGTATATAAATGTTGTTTCCATGGACTTTACTATTATAAGTGAAGATATGAGAGCTCCCAAACTTTTGAGTGCTATATAAATGTATGTTAACTTTGGCCATATAGTAGAGATTTTGTCAAGAAAAATGAAAAAAAAATCATCACATTTTTAAACATAATTATCCTTTATTATCATACAAATATTCCTATTCGTTATTAGAAATGTTAAAAATATTGTATATAGATACTTACTTTTTTATTATGCGCTCGTGTCGGACAATAATGTAGATAAATAAGTATTTTCTCTCTGCAACCAGTTTGTATTTTGTCGAGAAACGAAGTTCCAAAGTACAGTGCCGCAGATTCGTGTCGTGTCTTAAACATTCTATGGTTAAACGCCACTAAATACATTCGGAATATTGTCGGTCAATATTTACTCTCAATCTCTCATACAGAGTTGTCGATCCTTACAGTGATCTATATCAGAGATCATTGTAAAGATCGACAACTCTGTATGAGAGATGGATTTACTCTATGGTCGGTAAAAACGGCAAAACTATGGAAATTAGGCGCTTCCGATTTGATTTCCTGTGGTGATGAGGTACAAGTAAACAATTGCTGGGAAATGCAGCAATGTGATTTTCACGGCGAAAAACAAAAAAAAACTGTTAAGTATAATCTTAAGGTAACTCAAAATAGCATTGTGTTGAATTTTCATGTTAACTGTTAAGGTTTTTCAGTATTATAATGTAACTTGTTATAAAACTTGTTTTCTGTTCATATCTAAAGGAAACTATGAATTTTGCTCACAATGTAATGAGACATGAATTGTGAACTAAGTTTGATGTTGTGGTAAAGACTAACTTACGGACCAACTTAAATTATTGTACAACCTGGCAAGATGAATGTTTATTGTTTGATTATAGTTTGTTTGTTTTATCAACTGTCTAAGCATAATTAATTACACGGTGCATGCGTTTGTTAAAATTATAGGCGTAATACATCCATGAGTTTCCGAAAGAGGGTATTATGATCGAGCAAAGCTGTTTATGCCGTATGATATGTTTTAGTCAAGGTATTTTTAATAACAATTAGGCCACCAGTACAAAACAATGCATGTACAATGTATATTCAGTCATCGTGAAATTATTCAAGCATTGACAGTTGAGAAAAAAAGGACAATACTTGCCACACTTGATCCAAACTTATAGTTATGTATATGAATAAAACAACAGTTTCAAATTGATTTCTGCTGATACCAATCAGCTTAATGCACTCCTTTCAGGACAAAAGTAACTTTCCTAGAAAGCAGTCAACGTTTTCTCCTTATTTAGTCATGTATACTGAAACTAAACGTTTCAGATCAAAGAATAGATAACATTAGTTTCAGGATTATATTTACTGATAATGATCAATTTGATACTTCAAGAGATTGTATCGCAGATGTAACTCTAGTATTATAATGATTTCAGCTACAAATCTGAAGTTGTTTACTTTAAGACTTATTAAATCTTAATGGCAGTTTCGATATATTAATGTCCGCTTCGATATTCAAGTGGTTGATGCTTGATCAGATTTAATGTGATTAGACACATTACATTCTTGACAGAGTTTTAACCTAATTTTACAATTTTTCCCTATAGAATTTCATTTCATTGTAATGATACAAATGAGACCGTGTACTGCCTTTGATTCTATTGTTTTCTGTGCCTTGCTGCAATCCCCAATAACCTTTTACAATAAAGAATTTGATTTTCTGTGCCGAAATTAGGCATTGTACTGTTTTGAAGTACTCAATGATCCAATATGTATGATTTCCTATTAGCCAGATTTTTCAACGAAAAAATCGGCTTATAGTTTGTCGAAAATTGGGCAGGCGATCGGGCGGGTGTCCGGTGTTGTTACAATTGATTTAAAGTTTTCCTTTACCATATATTTCTGTCATTTATTGCCAGATCTTTATGAAACTTCATACAATGATAACATATCATATGATGTACATAATAAGAAAGTAAACACAACTCTACCTGTCTTTATTATGGAATATTTCCCTTTGAAATATTTGGGTTAAAGTTTTTAAATCCGGCTTTAATGTGGTTTCCACATTACATATCTTGTTATTTTTCCGATCGAAAATAGTGGCGTGCAATGTTAATGTCCGCTTGAAAAAATTTAGTGGTGTGTAGCCTGCTTTAACGTCCGCTGCACTCATTTCCGCTACTAACGGTCCACCAGCTTGATTTCAGTATACACCATGTACCTTAAGGTTGCATACCACTAAATAAAATAAAAGTCTCATTTTCAATGTCAAATTACTGAATGACCCAGGGGTGTTAGATACCCAAAACCATATATAGGTTGAAAGATCTATCTATTCCGCTCAGTATTCAGTATTAGAAAAAAGTTACGTTACTTATAAAAAAATAAATTTCGATTGAAAGTTCTCACCATGAAAACATCCATGTTTTTCATTCTTCACAAGCCGCACAGTGTTACCTCCCCTTTTAACCACTATTCGCGAGCAAACAAAGTAGACCATTTTTGCATAGTTTCATAGGAAAAGTATTTCCAAAGACATACATATTCTTCAATGTAAAAAAAACACCCCAAATGAGGACACCAGGCACTCTCAAAAATGAATATGCTGCATGTCACACTTTCCTTTTCTGGCAAATTACCACTTCCGGTAATCATTGAGTTGTGTGTAACCTTTGCATGTTGTGAAATACTTTTTTGCGGGGTACTCGAAAGGAATAAACACTTAGCTTATTCCCAAAAAGTTGCGCCTAAATACAAATTGCAAGCTATTTCTAATAGAAATCAGAATTTTATAAGATAACAAATTAACATGTCAGCAAATATAGAAACTTAGAAATGTTTCAAAAGACATTTTTACACGTGAAAAGATTTACTCTGACACGAGAACACATAATCCCTTCGAACAAATTAAAAACTGGCGAACTCTTCAAGTGTGTCGAAATGATTTGCGGAAATGTGTTAATATAAAACGCTGATATTTCGTGTGTTGATAAAATACTGTTTATATGGATTTGAAAAAAAAAATCCTTTTTCATATGTAACTTTTCACTGAAATGGGCTGTACAATGATGTCATAAAAAACCAATAAAATGGCGGCAGTAGGAATCGAAAGGCATTTTGTCACGTGACTTTGCCCATTGCAACTGAAAACTACCCATCACAATATCACGGCGTTGGGACGCTGTGAAATAAAAACTTCGGTCTTTATTTCTTTGTTTTCTTCCTTAGTATTTAAATTAAGGACGTGCACTGTTGAGACAAATGCATAATATAAGTAAGGCAAAGCCTCAAAGCGAGCTCGACGAATTTTTACTTATACACAGGTGCCAAGCTAGCTTTTTCAACTTTTGATCCATGAAAGCGGAATGCCGGAAACAAATGAAGATAAAAAGTAGCAAAATGAACCTTCCAAGGGAAATCTATTTTCAATATCAATTTTCGAAACACTGGTTCATATCATTCTATGTGTTATACTGTATAAACATGAAGTGTCACATCACGAAGTTATGAATAGGGGCGGATCCAGGATTTATTATACACATTTTGCAGAAAATGCCACATTTTAATAATAACAAGAGGTGTCAGTAGAGAAACCATGCTCGACTAAGTAAGTATTTGAGTACATGAGATACGGTTGATGATAAGAAACATACATAATTGAAAATATAGCCTTAACAGATTTAAAGTTAAAAAAAACAAACATCTTTTTTAAAGAAAACTCTAAGTTCATGGAAGACAATTTTGAAATAAATGTATTTGGAGTTATGAACCTTGTCGCATGGGATGTGGTTGGTAATAAGAAACTTACATTAAAAGTTTGAAGTAGATGTCTAAAGAAACAAAAGAGTTGCAGCAAAAAACAAACATTTTTTGTGAAGAAAAGTCTTAGTTCAAGGGGGAATAATTCTGAAAACAAATGTATTTAGAGTTAAGATCCTTGTCACATGAGTGGAGGTTGATAATAAGGAACATATATTTAAAGTTTGAAGTCTATACCTAAAGAAATAAAACAGTTGCAGTAAAATCAAACATTTTTTTAGTTTAAGGAGAGATAATTCTGAAAAAATGTCGTTGGAGTTATGAACATTGTCACATAAGATGGGGTTGATCATAAGAAACATATATTTTAGGTTTGAAGTTGATACCTTAAGAAACAAGAAAGCTAAGTAAAAAATATTTTACTGCACAAAAACTTTAATCAGAAATATGGACGCCGATGCTAGGGCGAGTAGGAGAGCTCTTCATTTACTTCGTAAAGTCGAGCTAAATCTATATAACAATTAAATATATGTTAAGCACCGAGAAAAATGCTTCATGGTTCTAAAATTACTCACAGTCAAGAAATACACCCATGGAAAGGTACATTTTCCAAATTCGGGGGGGGGGGGTCCGGACCCCCTGACTCCTCGCTAGATCTGCCAATGAAGGAATCATAGGCCTACACGCATTATCACAAAAATCATATTCTCTATTCAAAGATGCAAATACACATGTAAAACTTTTGATTTGACTATACGATTTAAACCTACAACCACCATACCCTTTGGTTAAGGTTTTTTTGGTACTTTTGAAAATGTTATTTTCTTGACGAACTTGTTGTCCCAGGTCTACTTTGCCTTATGATAGTTACGCCAATGTTATGCATACATGTGTTTATCTTATTGAGGTCCTATCCAAAGCTTGGGGATATCACTGCGTAAGTTATTGCATTCAAACATATTCTGACAAAATCTCATTCTTTTATGACAGAATGATTCTTTAATTTCAAAAATAATGTATGGTACATTTTTCTTTACCACATGAATTGAGATGGAGAAGAAAAATTCTCGATAGTGTATTTAATTTTTAAGATAAAGATGTTTGTTTCTTTCTTTAAACAATGCCCGGTAACATTAAATGCCGAAAACGTACCGGTTTTATCATCTTCAAACGACGTCATCGGAACAAACGGTGCGTTGGTAAGTATTTCCGTTGTAAATAGTTATAAATAAATATTCTAATGAGGAAATGAACGAATAAAACGATCAAATATATTTTGGATTGTTATTATAGTAGACAAATTTATCAATACCTGCGAGAGTAATGATTGTTTCTGTTACATATCATAACCTTTGCTTTTGTATTCGAGATTATCAATCGGCAGTAAATGTCATTCGGAGCTACCTCGGCGATCTTCATCGCACAGAAACATTTTAAGCCAATAAAAAGACGCCACTTTCTTCACCGCGTTGACTCTCTTCCTATAACTTTCGGCTGTGCAGAACGGTTCAAAAATCAACATTGTCAAAATATCATACTGTACAGATACATATTTGCGTTACCGTAAAGCTCGCTTTTCGAGCGTGCCCTTCGAGCACGTTCTTCGAGCTCGCTATTAGTAAAATTACACACGTTTCATTCAAAGAATTCCGGAAAACTTTTGCATTTCGCAACGCAATTAACTTGAAATAATTATTCATTCTTGGTTACGAATATTGTTTACAAAGGGCGGCCACTCTTACTGACTAATGACACCACTAGTGCAGGTAGAGACAACACAGTTTAGAACAACAAGTTTGGAACGTATGACATGCTTTACATTTGTCGTCAAATGATGTTATCATAATATTTATTGAGCATTGCTTTAACAGAAAAGCTTTGCAATCACATTTTTATGTCCAGAATCTACTGAATTAGTGATTTTGTCAGTTACGCAAGGTGAGCCCTTCTTATTGCTATGTGGCGATTTCTTAAAGATAAGTCTGCTACTAACTTGCAAATTGAATGCCTACATAGCGATACGCAGTAAGTTTCTTTTTACTCGCTGAAAAGATTTGGAAGCGATTTGCTTGTGGTGCAGTCCCACATAAGATTAGAGTGATGTCGATGCGACCTTTAAGGGCTGATGAAAATGATTCCTGATAAGACCAGGGAAATGTTTGCTAAAAGTCAGTATAAATCCATTAGACGATATTTAAAGCCTATAGGGGTAGTATATCTTGCCACGTTATAGCCTTAAAGTATTTTCTATTCTTAACAGTTCAAACTCAAAGCCATTCCATTTGATGAAAACAAAATGTCTGTTCATGTATGCTGATACATGAACTCAATGAAGTAAGCCTGTCTTTTCTTACTTTTAAATCTCTTCATTGCAGATGAGATCTGGAACTCTTGATCTGTGAAGAAAGTTTCTGACTTGTTCAATACTTGGCACCCAGAATGGGTTCAGGCTCTTCTAAGAAAGTAAACATATTTCATTTATAGTTGGTCATGATGACCGTACAAATTTTTCTGTCAGACATAAATGTCTTTGTTCATTTCTAATCTTAATCTACCAAGCCTTTAAGCCTCCCGGCTAGCTCAAGTCCACTTATTGAGGGGTTTTGGTTTGTGTCACTGTACTTACCTGTTCACAATTTGGCAGAAGGATTTGTATGTGGCCTGATAGCACAGTCGGGATAGCATTCGTTTTGTAAACGAGGAGTCCTGGGTTCGAGTCCTGTCAGGCTGCATGTTTTTCATACCCTGTGACATAAACCTGTATGGTTAACAGGAGGTCGTGGATTGGATCCCCACTGTTCCTCCAAAATGGCACAGAGCTTACCAGGTGAGTTCTTTCCTGACTGAGCTATCCTGCTGCTTACATATCCTTCTCATCATAATGTGAACAGGTAAGTACTGTAATATTTGGTTTCCTGGTGGGGCTTACTTTCCAGGAGTTTGGTCATGAAAATTAAAAGAAATGATTTTTACGGCCATTCTCCCTCTTACCACTGATTTTAATCATGTAAGTCAGTTTTCGGTCATTGGTGGAAGTATGTGCCTAGTAACTGTTTAACAGCTAAATCCAGATATTGAGCCTTTCCAGGAATAGTGACTAGGTTGACTGATTGCTGTGATATGACCTATACTATGTGTTGCTATGGTGTTAAATGTAAAAAAACAAAGAACTATATGCTACAAATCTGTAGTTATTAACAAATGGACTGAATTTTTGTTTAAAGCTGAGTATAAGTATTACAATTCTTTATTGTCAAACTGTCAACATTCTGATTTGTAGTGAGACACTGTACTACTTCATCATTAAAGCTACCAAGATGGCAATAGTGTGCCTGTGCCTTGTTATACTAATGCTGTAAAAAGGAAAGTGAAGGAATGTTTGGATGTTTGACAAAATAACCAACAGGTTTAAATCATGATTACTTTGCTGATTCTGCTTACAATTTCTTATGTAGAACTTTCAAACTGTTTGATGTCAATTTTTTTTCTTGAACATTATATATATCAGCATTTATGTTGGTCATTCAGATATTGATGAAGTTTTCAAATATTCGCAGAGACCTCCAAAGATTATACAAATGTTTCGACCGAAGAGAAGTTATACAATACTATCACACCACGCTATTACTTCATCAGCTCAAAATACATCAGCTGTAGCTAATGTTGATATCACTACTGAAGATGTTGTACAAATAACTTCACCTATCTCTGATGTCACAGAAGATAAAAATCCTGAGGCTAATGATGTCAAGATTGAGATTGATGATGATCCTGGTAAAATCATGTTTTATGTTTTGAGATGTATATGTTTAGTTCTAGGAGTGAATTTAAAGAGTTTAGATGCATTTGCCTATCATTTTGATGTAATCTGAATATACATTTTTTTTTGGAGGGGGTGTCTATAGACGTTGCTGGATCCACCTTCTAATTTAGAAGTTAATGGTTATTGTTCGGGAGATCATTCAGGGGAGGTAATTGTGATCGTAATATAGTCCTGTCGCTCGATTAAATACTAGAACTTATTATTGACATAAATCAAGCATCCCTTTTGCCGTCGTTCCTGTATGCTGTACAAAGAGAGAAGTTGTCGAAATAAACTTGTGCAACGGTTTGCAGTGTTTTTATCGCTTAATAGTAGTTTTTTAGACTTTTCGAGCTCTTTTTAGAACAGTTATAAGGTTTTATACTGCTGCAAATACAAACTTTACAACTTGTAATTACATTAGACATTAGACTTGTTGTGTCATTCACTCCATTTATTTATTTATTTTATTTATTGAATTTAACGCCGTATCAACACATTTTAGGGCATCTCACGGCGTCCAGCGCACCTAACCTAGCTTTCCTGGACCTTTGTCTATAACCAGTACTCACCTACCCTTCCACAAGGCCGGAAACTTCTCCATATTATCTAATCAATGGAGGAAAATTGACATTATTGTCTAATTTTCATGGAAGGGTATAACCTCCCCGGGTGGGATTTGAACCCGCACCCCCTCGGGCACGAGTATCCAAATCCCGGCGCGCTACCAGTTGCGCTATCGACCCGGGTTTTCACTCCATTTATTCCTGGGTGAATCTGTTACAGATTAGCTGTGACTCTTGCTGAATTCATTCCCAGAACGTCTTTGCCCGGAAGAGTATTTTCTACATATAGTCTGCTGCTTCTTTCTACTAGTGTGTTATTCGTGTAAAGAGTAGTAAATGTGTTTACCAAGTAATTTTGTCATCGTGAGGTTAGGTTTTTATAATTATCCGTACTTCTGTATCGAGTGGAAAATTATAATTCTATTACTCCGTTTCGAATAGGGCTGTCATTGATTGAAAATTTTGTATCAATATATCTTAAAGGCAAGTATCGGTGATATATCAATATATCGAGTCAGACAAGGAGTGTTATAATCAAAGCACTGGAGTGCTGGGGGAACGATGTCCTGAACTGATTTAATAAATAAAGACTGTAATAATGTAAAATATCAAACTTGTGCAGCAATATTATCTATGAAATAATGTATTAAGTATCAATTTATAGAATTTAACAAGAGCAGTCCAAGGACAGCACTAGACTTTTCGAGTGTTTTGCTTATTGCAAGGTTTATCTTACTTTATTAAACAAATAAATCATTTAAAGAATAATAAGCCAATTCATATAAATATAAAAGAGACAGAACTGCTATAACATAAAACCATAGTAACGTCCCTTTAAAGTTAAGTAGACGTACCATCAATGAATTAGCACATCTACTTTCATTTTGATATAAAACATTAACTTAAAGAATGCGCATGTTAACTAGACACTTTATGATTATGTCATTGCAATCAAATACCATCAAGTCAGAATTATGATGACACACATCTTAAATTGTTTTTTATCAATTTCCGTTCAAAACTACAAACAAGTATTGATTAGTCAACAAATCAAAGCACCTATAGGCAGTGACGCTGAAAGTTTGAAAGAACAGTGGTGCTTTTCACCAAAATTCTGAAAAAGATCTTCGTATGTCAAAAGCAAGAAACCTTAGTAATACGCTTTTTGGCTTAACAATTGTAAATACTGTAGAATTGTGTATACCTTTTTGTTTCATAGTTATGCTTATTATCCGTCTGACTAAGAAGTGCTAATTATATGAAACTGACTAACGAAAAATATTTTCATAAGAGTTTTTGTGAAAAAGCTCCACTGATCATGATACTGTCATACCTAATGCCCATGAACAACGCGTCAAACTTAATATTAACTCACAACTATTGTGAAGGTTTAAACCCAGTCTCAGCAAAATTTTCATCGCTAAGTTCATACTTATTTACGCCAGCAGAACAAGCCCATTTTCTTCGCTGGCGTGTTTGCCAGTTACAAGTAATTATACATGTATATCTTTTCACTAGTTAACTTCTCTATGGAAGTACATGTACATGTAAGTCAATCAGTTAAATATTAATCACAGGAAACGAACATGTAAAATTACCCGATATTATAAAATTTTGTTGCAAAGTATAAACTGTATGCGAGAGAACTTGGGCCGACTTGATTTGCCCGGGCGGCTTACGAACCCGCGTTAACCAATCGCCGATCGGCTCGCCCCGATGTGAACTATGAATAAAGCGTTTCGGCTAACTAAAATGCCGTCAATAGCTACAGCTGTGATTGTGTTACAAATAACCCTGAAATGATGAGTGATGACAAGGATGACGGTAAATTACTGTTGCAGACGGTCGCATTTCAAGCAGTGTGTGTAAATAAATCCATTTCAGTTGTCAAAATTTTAAATTCGTGTCTGGTGAGTAAAATGTGTACTTGTAATATTTCTCTTACACAAATGACGCGTAAGAGAGTTAAACACAACATCAATTAGTATTTGGTCCATGAACTTAATAATTTTTTTTAAATAATGGTTCCCCTTGTACCCATTTTTAGCCATATTTGCCACACGCCCGCCGCTAGCCGCTTAATCGTAACCGGCTCATTCGGCGAGCGCCGGTTGGTTGACCTAGGTCAATCTCGGAGCAAATAAAGCAAATCGCCATTTCGGAAACAGCGTACGCCGGTATAAGCAGCCCGGGCAAATCAAGTCGGTCTCTTATCTTCTTGAATTAGTCGCGTTATCTTTGGAACTTTACTATCGAATTTATCGTTTAAATTTGTAAACCGGTCAATCGCTGTGGTCGTTTACTGCCATTCCATCGATTGGAAAACCATCGATATTTGAAATTATTGCATATGTACAGTACTCCATGTCAAATGAACAACATTTATGTCCTCAATATCTGTACAGTCGCTCAAACAATGTGAAATTTAATTATGTTTGTCTCTAATACGACTAGAACTATTTCTTCTTCTTTTTAGAACTATTTGACGAAATGGGTTTAAAGAGATGGACGGGCACATAATAAACGAAAAGTCGTCAAAAGCCTGATCGTTTAGAGACACGAACATAAAGTATGTGGTCTGATATAGGCTAATGGCCATATTTTTGTAGAGTGCGCCCGACGGGCCCAATAGACGTATGACATTATGCCATTTGCGTACATAAGGGTGCATTTGCGCAATGGCGCGCTTTAGTTTGAACACTGGATTTAAACCGTTAAATATCCGATTCGCCAATGTCTGTTCCATTTCGTCCATTTGTGCAAAATTCTCCATTGCGTGTTTGAGTCATATCCTGTTGTTTTATTGCTGATAATATATTAACGCCCAAAAAAGTTATTTAACAATTAAAACTTCATTTCGCTTTTGACTGCTCCATTTTGTCCATTTTGCCCCAAATTCTTCATTGCGTGTTTTAGTCATACCCGCAGTAAACCTGTCGATGTCTGTTCCAATTAGTCATTCTATAAATAGAAGGCGAAGATATCAGTCAGTCAGACCGTTTGTGTACAGAATGCCAATGAATCGCTTTCCACAAAATTTTCCATTGCGTGTTTTAGGCGTATCATGTTGCTCTATTGCCGGATGAAAAATCAAATCTATGGAAATAAGTCGCAAGCGATTATCAGGATAATATACTAACCGAAAACAACCGAATCAAATTTTGCAGTACAATGTAATGATATGCGGAGTGGATCGAGTTTTTTTTGCTTAGATTCAATGTTTGGAGCTGAATTTACGGTTTTTTAACTCTGGAAAGATGATTAGACATTGTTCCAAAAACTGTTAGAACTGTATATATATGTATATATATACAATACTATATAATGGTCTAATAATGAACATTATGCATGACATTTACAGTAATGGCGCTTCAGACATAAAACAAATTGTGTTCGTGACAGCCCGTTTTATCTATTCATGTGAAAAAAGATGAATACAACACAGTAATGTTAAATTGTAGGTCAACTTTCATTTAGTATATGGCTTTATAAAATACTAGATTGTATTGATATTCTAAATTGTGAATCGACATCGGATTGTCTGTCAAAAATCAGTGATACATCGATATGACGACCCTAGTTTCAAATGTTATCAATTGAGTAAAATGGTCATCTTCAATGTGGGATAAAATTAATGTTGTATCAGTAGGAGATAAATTGACATAAACTAATAGCCTATATTATTTCAAAGCTCTATGATAAAAAATCAAATCTTTTTCACCGGGATTTTATGTGATATAGTGTGAAGCGCAACTGAATACTGACTACACAAATGTATATTTATTTCTGAAATATATAATCAGTTTTGAATTCGAATATTCATTATGTCAATATTTTTAAATGAGCGCACACCGAAGTGTGGCATGCGTTTGAATATGCCTGTTCATGCGGAACTTTTCGGCTGTTACTGCCTATTTACTGTCTAACTCACTCATGGAGGCCGCCATTGAAGTCAGCAGTTATAGTAAAAAGTAGGTTATACTAAAAAGCGTACGTTCTTTATGAGGCAAGACAGCTAGACGAGAAATTTTAAGTTAATGCATTTATTTATCTAATGTGTTTTGTAAACATTTCATTTGTTTAGTTTAGCATTAATGACTGAGCTTTAATAGGAATTTCTCCAAGAAATTAATAGCTTCTCTTCTAAACTGTGGTGAAAACTAACACGTATTCTCGACTTTTACGGTCTTCGACGTCTTTTTATATATTGCAGGCTCGACATCATGTTTGGGGACGGTCTAAACCGCTTGCGAAAACACTGACACCGTAAACAAAGAAGGATTATTAGACCATTGTTTATAATAACCCTATTATATATTTTGTACATTTATATAGGTGTTTATGTTTGAGTAATCATTCTTAATTGCTTTAATTAGCGGTTAATGAGCAATATATTTTTTTAATTAAGTGTCACTTATAGAGAACTACAAGCATAAACAGTACTTTCATGTTATTAATTTTTGCGCTCTTTGGTGCTTTGCATCAAAATGTTCTTGTTACTATTTAATTACAGATTTTATCAAGACAGTAGATGCTAAAAGTCAAAGTTCATTGACTTTTGTCTGTTTGACAAAGTTTCCGTTCAACATTAACGCTCATTATGGTGGCTGTACATCTGTAATGTTGAAATCATGTGCCAAAGGAGAAGAAACTAGTGCTGAGGCAAGATTGTTACGATCAGGATTTGATTGTAACCACCTCGAGGAAAAATTGTTTTACAACGATAGTAAAGTTTGGCTTGGTGAGGAACTTTGGTACAAAGAAGATGAGTATGGCAATTTGGTTTCAAAAACTCTGTCTGGCCATAATCATTTTAGACTTCTAACAAATGATAGTCGCTATGGCAACCTCAGAAATGGAATATTTGCAAAAATTAGTGAAGGTTCGTCTGAGGCCTTGTTACATCTTAATGTAAATGGTGGATGGAATGGAGAACATGGTGCAGGGGTATCTATGATCCTCTGTAGCAGTTCTGATGGCAACCAAACAATGAATGCTGTCTACATGGTTCGTTCAGGTTTTAAAGATAACCACTTCAGAGCAAAACTTGTCACCGGAGATGATCAATTTAAATTTCATCTGAAGGATGAATGTCTTGCTGCCAGTGGACCAACTGGAAGTAAATTTGCTTTATTTCACAACAGAGACAATCTAATGTCACCAGCGCAGCATTGTTTTGTTGCTCAGCTACAGTCTATGTCTGGTGAAAAACCTATGGTTATTGTTGAAAATGTTTCCCAGCATGCATCAATAATTGTTCTATGTTCAAACAGTAATGGTTCTGAGGGATGCACTGTATCTAGCATCTATCTGGTTGCCATTAGTGATGGTAAGGTGAAAATTTTCACAGAATTAGCTGGACTCCATGGGAAATCATATGAAAAATCTGATTTGTGGTCACTTTTTATCAACCAAGGACATTTAGAGGTCGTTGGGCCCATAGGGCCATGTAAATATGGTGTTATGACCAATATGCCGGCCACAAGAAGGGAACTTGAAGCGTCTATAAAGCAGACATTTTGTATAGCGACAGAGGAGACAACCAAGACTGTAGGAAATGTAATTATTTGTGAAAATGATGTCACTGGTGAGGTCAACAAAATGTCTGATATTCTCATCCAATGGAATGAAAACTGTAAAATACTTAAAATACTTAAAATACTTAGTAATGACTTGAAAAAAGTCAATGGTCAATACAAGTTTACATACAAATGGTTAGAAACAGAGAAAGTTGTTGGTCTACATTTAGTGAAAATTTTTGCTGTTAGAAAACATACTCAGAGTAAGTTTTGGCTTTAAATCATCACCCATGTCAGTTATTATTAATAGTTACTTGTAAGTTTCTTAGATACATTTGCAAACACTTTCATAGTTCTTTTATCCATTCACCACAATTAGGTTTCACTTAAAAAGACTATTTAATTGAAGTGTTTGGAAGGCATAGTGGAATCAATTTTACCTTAGGGGGTTACATTATCAATGACGAATTATAAAACATTAGTAGCTTTAAGTTTCTATAGACTGAATTTCCCTTTGTAACGATACATGTTGCAATTTAGTAAATTTCCATTCAAAATCAGAAATAAATTCGCAAGTGTTTTATGTACAATGTATATCATTGTGCATGGATTATATTCATTAAAAATGTATTTCTTCAAAATTCTGTAACAAGAACTTTTCATAACGGTGAGTCATTATCACCTTTTATAGAAGAAATGTTTTATGTTGTATGGCATGAACTTTTCATAACGGCGAGTAATTACCCCCTTTTATAGAAGAAATATTTTGTGTTGTATGGCATCCACTATGTTTTCTCTTCTTACAGCTGGTTTGGAGATGAAGTTAGAACTAGAAGGATCACCTAGATTTCTAATCTATCAGAAACCAGGTGTTGTATATGCTTTGAATACTGGTTTCCATGCTTACTAAGCTGCCAATGATGTTGTCTACGCCAGTGAATTCTCTCAATATGCCAACTTTGATTACACATTTCATAATGGTAAATTGTCTATATTTTTATTTTCGTAGAATTTGAAATTCTTGATTAAAGTAAAGAATATATTCTATAAGCTTTAATGCAGAATGTTTTTTATGAAATTTAATTAATATACGTGTACATACTTTTGTTGTACTAAGTAAATTTACAAGAATTAAGAAATACATTCAATGATTTAGTCTAAACAAGACTGGTCAATTTTCACAAACTATACTGTCTATTTCATAGGACTATTAACTATCTATAAACTACCACACATGTTAATGTATTTTAGGTTATTCCTACAAATGTTTTGGTCAACTACATGTAACAACAAAACTCCCAGGATCTATCAGTGGTACAGATGATGGTTTCTTGTATGCTATGAATAGAGAGTCACATGGTGAGGGTGATGACATTGCAGATCTTAAATATCAGGTAATGATCTGTTTGCAATCACTAGCTGTTGGTTAGGACTGGCACAGTTGGCCAATCTCATAATTCAGTTTGTATCACAGCACGGATGCTATGACTTGGTTCATCTTTCATCGGAAAGACCTGAGCCATCTAATGTATTTACAGTCAATTAAATCTGTGATTATCCACTGGTATGATATAACTTTTACAAGGGATTGAATCATTATCTCCAATATCTGAACTGTGAATCAAACCCGTATCCCTTACCTTCACTCGGTACATCATGGCTGTCATTATCAGCTCGACTTTACAAAGTAAATGGAGAGCTCTCCTACTCACCCTAGCGTCGACGTCGGCATCTAAATTTCTGATTTAAGTTTTTGTGCTGTAAAATATTTTTAACTATAACTTTTTTATTTTGAAGGTATCAACTTCAAACTTTAAATATATGTTTCTCATTATCAAACACATATTATGTGACAAGGTTCATAATTCCAAATATTTTTTTTTCAGAATAATCTCCCCTAGAACATAGAGTTTTCTTTAAAGAAATTTTTTACTTTAAATTTGTTAATGTATCATTTTCAAATTTTAAATTATGTATGTTCCTTATCATCAACAACATCTCATGCGACAAATTCTTACTTAGTCGAGCATGCTGTCTCTACTGTCAGCTCTTGTGTTTGCTACGATCATAATCAGAAGATAACATAAATTGTTGATAATCTGCCAGCCATTTCGTTATACATGTATATGAATATGTGATATTGCTTTATGTACCTCCATAAATAAAAATTTCAATATATGGTAAAGTTAGACCTATAAATAGCACCTTAAATATTGCTAAGTCATATGAGTTTTTACATTTTTATTTTTCCAAATAGTGAATTTATAAAAGGTTCCTATATTAAGATTATTGCACTATTAGAACCATCAATTTTGATGGTCTTGATAACAGAAAGTTGCGTATCATGATATGTTAGAATAGTGTGTGTGATTTGTTCTATATTTGTAGATTGAGAACTTATCTAATGGTGAATATACATTCAGACTTCATACAAATAATATAGTTAAAGACTTAGAATTAAATGGTATAAATGTTACACAGAAGATTAATATTGTAAGTATAAGTAATCTTGGGTTTTCACATTGACAATTTTCTCCTTAATCAAACCCTGATTTTATTGTACCCCCCCCCCACCAAAAAAAATAAAAAAATTGGGGAAGTTTATAGGAGTCAGCTTGTTGGTCAGTCAGTTAGTCAGGGGTTTGTAGATATGTAGCTTTTACATGTCTGCACAATTTCTCAGTACATATTTACTTGACAAACTCCCGTGTGTAAGGTATTTTATCTCATTCCGTGATTAACATCAGCTGTTGGCATACCACTAACTGAAATAGGCAGTTGGCTAAATCGCCTGGCTTTGATCTCCATGAAAATCTGTTCATACAATTGTTGTCCATGAGGATTGCATGCCTTTAAATCGGCATTTTCATACTCCAACCATGTTTTTCTTGGACACCCACCTCAGACATTTGGTGTGTATGCTTGTTATTGTGTTGACGCAGGCTGCAGAAAGCATCACATGACCATACCATCAAAGACAAATATGCGAAATTGGTTTACAGCTTAAACCATACGAGTTTAGGAGTTACAAAAAATGTGTAGTTACTCAGTAACAGTTGTACATGTACTCAGATATAAGTGAACACTAACAATTGATCAATCGGGTAAATTTCTCAAATGGACTTAACAAATGAATTGATTTATCCATCAGTCATCTATCAGAAAACTTTACAGAATTTTAGCTCACCTGAGCTCTGACTTCTTTATATTGTTTTCATGGGTAAATGTATACATGTATTAGCTTATTCTTTCACAAGATTTTCTCCAAGATTTTTTATAGGTACTGCAGATAAATTAGAAATGTGTTATTTTCTTTTAGAATCCTAAACTAGTAAATTATTTCACTGGATATGTATGTGATATTGATATAATGATTAATAATGGTAAACTCGATTTTGTGGCTCATGCCTATGACAAGACATTTAGACATACAGGTTTGTAACACATATTTTCTTCTCATCACCAGCCTTACTATATACTATATTGAAATATTTACGGATGTCAATCGAAGCCAAATCCACTATCTGGATATCTGGTGTAACTGTTACACCTGATCAGACTTCAGATCATCATTTTAGTGTGAGTCTGCCATAACCAGTTTTCTCGACAATTTTGAAATTATATATAGTGGGCCGTTATTTTTTGTATTTAAAATCAATTGTTTCTCATTTAATTAATATCATCGCAATATAACCTTTCTGCGTTGATGCTCCGTAAAACCCAAACAAACAAACTTATCAATATCGTTGTTGGTCATTACCTGTTAAATTCTGTATGGAAAATAATTATTTAAAGTGTATTGTTAATATAATTTAATGTGGATGTTCTAGTGTTTTGAAACATCTTAAGTTTTTTACTAATATCCAGATCTAAATATTACATTTGGGCACCAAATCGTGTTTCAAACATTCAGATTTATAGGCTTTGGTTGACATTCATAGAAGTAATGGGCCTTAAATTTCAATCCAAATATGTAGTGCTAGCAATTACAATGTCATATTATTCATTATTTACAGATGAAGTTGTAGATAGTAATTGACTTAATTTTTTTCAATAATTTAATTACAGAAAGAGTGTGTGCGTTTGCTTTACTTGATAAGAATGTATACAAAGAGAAAGTTGAAACAGAGGAAGAAAAACATGAGGAAACGAAAGAGAAGCATAAGATTGCTGATACAGTGACCCCACCACAGTTAACTGTTACAAGGAAATCTTTAAGTAGAATTGGATGGTGCCCTAATCTACTCAAGAATCCTAGTGGTGAAGTATGTATATCTTCAATATATTTTCTTGATTGGGTTGACACCATAGCAACACATTGTATAGGTCATATCATGGGGGTCTATCAACCTACTCACAATTCCTGGAAAGGCTAAATCACTGGATTTAGCAGATACTAGGTACGTACTTCTGTCAGTGGCTGACAACATTATTTAGAAACAGTGGTAATAGGGAGATTGCGATTGAATATTTCATGGCCCATAACTCCTTGATATGTAGACTTGTGTGCTACTCACTATGCTAGCTGGGTGATTCAACTATACAAATTTATTTTAGCTCAAGTTACATAGATTAATCACTCTTGACTCCACTTCCTGATCCTCCTGTACTGAGCTAGTAGGATAAAATGTCTTTCCATAAGAAACATTAATGTGAGTTTTGGGTGTGATTTGAACCTACATAGAACTCTTCAAAAAGGTTTCTCTGCTCTGGATTTTTCATGGAGTTAATTTTCTTCAACTCAGAGCGAAAGTTTATTTACCTTGAAATTTTCGGTGACATCACGTCATCAAGGTAAATAGATTTTCGCTCTGAGTTGAAGAAAATTAACTCCAACATAGATATGACTATCCAATGATTACCAGTCCAATGTAGAAACTGCTCAGTCATTATAAAAATAACACATGGTTTGACAATAGGTAACTCTTACAGTTTTTACCTTCATTTAAAAGGAATAGTTTCTATCAAATTGATGTCATCTAAGATGGGAAAGGAGGTCAGGTAACAGGAGACATATATTAATGATCACTTTGGTCTTGCTTATGGTGCTCTCAATTGGATAAAGTCATACCTTAATGATCGATACCAAACAGTCTGTGTTGGTGGAGAATATCGGACCCTGTGCTGATGAAATACAGTGTTCCTCAAGGATCTGTATTAGGACCTAGGTATTTCACATTGTACACTGAATCTGTTGGTGCCATCTGATTGCAACACGGATTATTACACTATTTCGATGCGGATGATTCTCAAGTTTACATATCCTTTAAATCTGTTGCTATTATTTCAAGATCAGAAGCATTAGGTCGTATTGAAAAATATTTGACTTAAATTATTTCATGGATGAATGCCAACATGCTAAAATTTAATGCAGACAAGACGGAAGTTATGTTGTTCTCTTCAAACATAATCGAAAACATGTTTAAGACATGCCCATTAGAATTAGTGATTCCATCATAAACTTTAAAGACTGTATTAAAAAATATTGGTGCTTACTTCACACCACGCATGAATATGGAGAAACATGTTAATATTGTATGCAGATCGTCTTATTATCAGCTAAGATCAGCTAAGAAATATCGGTTGCATAAGAAAGTTTCTAACTGTGGATGCTACAAGGACGTTAGTAAATTCTCTGGTTACATCAAGATTGGACTATTGCAACGCCCTACTTGCAAGTACTTCAAAGTCAAATCTGAATAAATTGCAACGTCTTTAAAATACGGCAGCAAGAATCATAACAAGAACCCATCGTCATGATCATATAACACCAGTGCTCAAGGAACTTCATTGGCTCCCTGTTTGTCAGCGGATCAGCTACAAGCTCTTGATATATACATACAAAGCACTAAACAACCAATGTACCATATCTATTCAAGACCTAATACATGTTTACAAACCCAACAGAGATCTCCGTTCTAGCAACTCATTATCTATTTCTGTCCCACGGTCTAGGGCAATTACTTTTGGCAATCGTAGTTTCAGCCATGCGGCGACAAACCTGTGGAATTCTCTTCCGGACTCACTCAAGTGTGCCCAGTCTCTAAATACTTTATAGAAAAAGTTAAAAACCTACTTATTTGTTAATAACTATGAAAACAAAATCAACACCCTGTGACAATAAACTACCACTTTAGAATAGACCAGTAAAATGATTTTATCTTAAACTGCTTAAAATTGTTTATTAATAAGTCCAGTTGAGATGTTAATACTACAATGATAATTCTATCAGTCAATATAAACTATCTGGCTAAATGATCTTAAAATATACCCAAATTACGAACATTTAACACCATGAAATTATGAAAATATTTAATTCTTAACTACAAACCATAATTATGCACTAGGTTTATTACAAAATAATGTGCGGCCTCATGATGGATGTTCTGATGGGATCCTTGGATTGGAATCCGACTTTGCACCTTGTAATTATGAATTTTACGGCATCTAGCCAATTTCCCCATTGGCTGAGGGTTGCCTTTCTATCGACTTTATACTCATTACCTTTAAGATTAATACTTTATCTAACCAATCAGGCGCTGACGCTGATGGGTGTTCTGGCGGGGTCCTTGGATTAGGATCCGACTTTGCACCTTGCAATCGTGGATTTTTCCAAGGCATCTAGCCGGATTCCATATTGGCTAGGGGTTGCCTTTCCATACACTCCCCTCGCTGCTCAGTAAATACATTACATTCACCCGCTGGCTTAAAACTAGTCGATTTATGATATTGACCTTTACTATGAACCTTTGAACGACCAATGAAAATTGAACAAATTCCAATTTAGCTGAAAAACTTTATACGCATTTTCATTGGTTGAACGGGTAAACAACGCCTTATATGGTATGATCATACTAGTGACGAATGCAACCACGTATGAAGTCATATATAGCGTGGCTACACTTTGTATTTAAGTTCAATAAGTTGCTCTATGTTTACAGTTAAAAGACCAAAGATGCACGTTCAAAAAGATCAATGTTTACTTTCATTTTTGTTCATTTTCCATTATCTAACTAATGCAAAACTGTCCAACAGCATTGCATTTTGACATTTTGAAATTACAGGCGTGACAATATTTTGCCTCTATTTTTAAAAATTATGTGACAGTCATGCGATTTAAATGTTTATGTCTCTGTCTAAAAATAGAAATACATGTATCAGTTTGCAAGTAGTATTTTAGCAGAGGTAGAAAGTGAACGAGTACGAGTGAATCTTTTAAACCAATGCAATGGAGAGTGGCCTTTCCATTGATAATCTAATCATTATCTACATCACTTAAACTTTATCTTAGCAATCAGGCGCTAACGCTGATGGATGTTCTGGGGGTAATTTTGGATTAGAATCCAGAGTTGCACCTTCTAATCATGGATTTTTCAAGGCATCTTGTCTGGTTCCAATTAGTCGGTGGCTGCCTTTATTCATAATCTAATCATAACCTTTATCATTTTTACTTTGTCTGACCACTATGTAATGCATGATGGTTGATGGGACGCGCGGGCTCTGATAATGATGGATGTTCGGGTGGGAGCCCTGAATTAGAATCCAACTTTGCACCTTGCATCCGACCTGATTCCCCATCGACCATTTGGCTGTCGTTCTACCAATAATTCATTATCACTAATTCACTATATTTTACAGTTAAAAATAAACTTGTTATGTTGTTGTTTTTAGACTACTATGAGCACTTAATTGATCACTAAATCTTAGTTTTATATTAGTCTTCAGTTAATGTTTGTATATTTTATCATTTCCTAATCTTTCATTTTCCATTTTCATTTTTATTTAAGCTCGTCTTTCTTATTATGCATATGATTGTGAAGCGCTTTTGAACATATATTCAATATGGAAAGAGCGCTATACAAATGCGGTATATAATAATAATAATAATTAAACCTAGTATGATACCATTTTTGCGCAGTCCCTATCTAGTAAAAGATAAAGTGCATTTTCAAGTCTGTTTCTATATACTTGTTCAGTCAAAAACACAATTTTGTACAATAACTCCTGATCATTAAAATCACCTTACAGGTGATTCCTCACAGTACATTTTCCCATTTGCACTGGGTGGAGTAGAAAGACTGTGGGTAAATTTCTTGCTCAAGAAATTAGCAATGCCCCTTTTCGGGTTCCAATCTGTGACCTCTTGATCTCTAAGTAGGTGTCCACTGGACCACTGCTCCAATGGTCCGTCAACATTAAATTATTATGTAGACTACACTTACTTACCTACTTATATATTTGTGTATATGTATAAACATTATTTATAATATTTCAGACTGGGGATATGAAATATTGGAATACAAGTTCTGACTTCAAGGTAGCGCCAGGTGGCCATGGTACTGAGAACTTTATAGTAACATCATTTAATTGGTGCATAAAATATCAAGAAATAGATCTAACAGAACATTTTACTGCTGAATATTTAGACACTGCTCCTGATATACAGACAGGTATATGCATTGTACATGTATATGTATTATATATTGACATTGAGTATGTAATTTTGTTACTCCTACGAAATTACAAGCATTTTTGGAACAACTGTCTAAGCCAACTTTTGACCTATATTTTACCAATACAATTTGCTCTACCATACCCGTTTGTCCAATTTAATTGTCTTTCGGTATAGTGAAATGGATACATAAAGATGGTACCATTGGTTATTTATAATAAACAGACACAGACAGTTGTTATTGACGATTTACTCTGTGTATTAATGGTGACTCACTTTGCTTATTGACTATACATCCATCTTGGTACAATCCTAGTGGGATAATTGAATACTGTATATGACTATCTATTCATTCTTTAAACAACCCTGCATCGTGCCGAATATCTTTTTAAAATATTTGTCGTTTCTAATATTCTGACCATGGCCATATCTTACATTCTTCATTATTAGGGTGTAACAATACTGTAAACCTTGTATTTCATTATATTGCAACATTCCAAATGGTTTAATTTTAGGGTAGACAAGCAAGTGGCAACTGATCCACATTCAAAGTCCAATTTACCTGTTTATGTTTACATGAATTCTGCAATCATATCATTTATTTTTTGTGTTGTTTTTTTTGGGGGGGGGGGGGGGTTAACGTCGTATTCAACACATATTTAGGTCATATATACGACGGCCAGCTCTTCCTACTATAGGTTTCCTGGACACTTTTCTATCACCTGTACTATCTTACCCCACCACGAAGCCGACAACTTATGTACATGTATAGGGTATGACCTACCACAACCGCGATCTCCGAATTCGAAGTCAGATATGCTAACCATTACGCCACGGCGACGGTTATCATATCTTTTATAAAAATTGAATAGCGTTTCAAAGATGAACAAACCAAAATGTACAAGGTTACTTTTAAGATTTAATGATTGTTGATAAAAAGAGTGAAAGATTACTAATAAAATTTAAAAAAGATAATGTTAGTTTTTTATATTTGTTAAATTGTAGATTGCAAGTCATTTGTTTTAAATAGGGTTGCAACAATTCAATTGATACGTTGGATTTCGATTGGAAGGGGGCCAATTTGATTTCCATTAGGAACTAGCGATTTTTCATATGATTCCTACCTTTAAACTTGTCTATAAAAGTTAAAAGGATTTAAGACTTTTAGTTACAATAGTAAACTATTGATAAATTGATCATTATGAAAATTCATTTGCTTTATTGATCTTGTTCTGAAACAAATTTTAAAACTTTAAGCAACAGTTTTATTTTATCTATATAAGTTAGTTTTAAGCTCACATGAATCTAATTAAGAAAATTAAATGGAAAAGAACAAAAATTAAATCACATCGAATTGACTTTCTGTTGAACTGCTGCAGTCCTAGTTTGAATGAAAGAAAAATAGATATAAATAGTATATCATATTTACAGGTAGTAGAATGGTATAGAGAAGGAAGAAATGGTGGAGGGTTTTATTGTATGACTGTTAGCTTGATGACAGACGATGGAGAGGTATGTATTTCATAACCTCTTATCTTATATTAGGGCTGCGTACCTTGAGCCAAGTCGCGGTACGGTACGTACTTGGGTACGACAGTTAAGGTTCACAATACGTATCTAGGTTCAATTTTGTAATGTTATTTATAATAAAGATTCTTTTGTATAATTTTGTTTAATAAAACAACAAGTAACCATAACAGTATTTTAATTTGCTAGCAAGTTTATACAACCATCTTGTCCGTTCTTTGCCTATTTGAAATACTCATTAATCAACAAACTGAACATTTTCATAATGGCATGCATACTCGTAGGTGTTAGTTATCTTAACTGTTTGTCATTGATTACCATAATAATACAATGTCATCGATAAATACAGTATACTATAATAGCATGATAAGAATTTTTAATTGAAATAATAAATTTCGCGAGTATGCATGACATTTTACCATTACAAATATTGTTGTCAAAAGAACGACTGTTATTTTGGAGATTTGTTTCAACTGTGTATGCCCGAAAACATTGACTTTTATTTGATTTTGTCGTTTCCGGAAGCATTTTTGCTATATTAGGAAGAACAATTAATAAGCTTATTACATTACTAATGTAATTTTCAAAATGTTTCAATTGAATATGGGATAGCGTGGGTCGCGAAAATATATTACATTATATCCATATGAATGTAGGGATTCATTTTTAAGAAAAAGAATACAAAATGTTGAATAAAAACATAATTCAGTTGTAAAATAATGACAATACAGTTTGTTTTGACAATTATTTTGTTGAGTTTTAAAGCCTTGTTTATAATTTAATTAGATCTTTACTTTCAGTTGGGGATTTTTGGGTGTATGTGCCGAAAATGTGCGCGATTTCAAACTGTAAGTGTTAATCGCATGATAACATGCCTTTAAATCACCAACGCAATTTTTAATCCTCAATATCAATACACAACATAACGCTTTTATTCCTTTCACGATTAGCAAACGACATTTTACTTACACTTGCATCAATTAAATACGAAAATTTGTTGAAAAATAGTTGGTTTGTGGTTTTTTTTCCGGAAAATGCGAACGGAAAAAAGTAATGTTTGAATTTTCTAAAAATACGGGAGTCATAGTTAGTTCAACTAAAGTTTAAAGAAAATTAAATCCTGCGATCGCCGATTTTGTAACTTTTCAAAACCTGTCAATATTTTAGCGTATAGAGTCAACAATTAAAAAACTAGCAGGGATGGATCGAGTACTGGATTCCAGTACTTGAGTAGTACTTGAGTATTTTAAATTTTGTACTCGTACTTATGAGTAATGAGTACTGTTTTTTCTTCAGTACTTGAGTAGTACTCGAGTAGTACTTAAGTACTCATGAGTATTTTTGAGTACCAGATTGTTTTGTATGAGCATTTAAAAGATTTTTAGTAGAAATAAAAGAGACTAATTTTATTTATTTATTCAATTAAGCATCAAATCAAGCTTCAAATTCAATTTTAAATAAGACAGTGAAAATTCTATGTAAACATTTTATGCAGCAGTGTATATTATAGCTGTTTAGGGGCTATATTCTCAATCTAAGATCATATCTCTTTCCCAAAATTTCAATCCAAAACTCCCGTTTTAATTTGAAAAAAAAGATTTATGAAAAAAGACAGAACTCAGTAAGTATGTTTCAGCTTAAAACTATTCATCTCAGTAATCTTTCTTTTTAATTTATTAATTAGCTGAATGAAAAATGAATCTAAAAACTTTGCCGAATCTGCTACTGTTATTAAATTTGCATGACATTTTATCTCAATTCAAACCAAAGCATTGTGCAGGTTTTTTTCATCACTATAAAGAGATTGTTTCAGAGATTGTATCATCTTAACATTCATTTTTTTTATTATGACTGATGCATATAAATAGCTTATAATTTAATAATTAATAAACTATATGAGGAACAAACTGTGACAAACATTGTTTTTACAATGTATGAAGAGGAATACACTGCAAAAAGGTGTCAGACATCCCATTGATATGCATATGATACATTTAATATCAATTAATGATAATCCCATAACAATAGCTACCAATAAAACTTGTAATCAGATAGGCAATTAAAAATGCATTATCATTTCATTCAAGATAAACATAATTAGATAGAAATAAGATGGCCAGTACTCAGAAATACTCATGAGTATCGAGTACTGCTAGTTCAGTACTTGAGTAAGTACAAGTACGAGTACAATTTATTTTCCTAAGTACTGAGTACAGGCGAGTACAAAAAAGTGGTACTTGTACTCATAATACTCGAGTACAAGTACAAGTACCCCATCCCTGAAAACTAGGTCAAACTTGTTTTAAGAATTTTTTTAAAGTAACAATTAAATTATCGAACAGTCTATGATTACACGATGAGACATTGCAATTATGACATTGTATTATTACGCTATCAAACATCGACAAAGTGTGAAAAAATGCCGACACATATCTTAAATTGTTTACTCCAGTTTCAGTTCAAAATTGCAAACACATGTTCGTCATCAAACAAAAGATTAATATCCCCGGTGTACATGACAGTTAGTAATGTAATAATTTAAGATTACTACTGAAAATTAATATAATTAATACACACATATATACGAATGGCATAGATAGAAACTGATTTTAACGATTAATTTATTTAATTTGTGTTAATTTGATTAACTTGTGTACGTCGCCATGAAATGAGATTTTGATTTAAAATTTGTTGTTAATGATCAATAGGAATATATAAAAGACAATATTTAAAAAGACCGCGGTTCACTCGGATTTTTAGGTCACGGTACGGTACACTCGTACCGGCCCCTTTCGGTTACGGTTTCACGGTAGTTCGGTGAACCGTTGCAGCCCTACTATTGATTGAGTTGATGATCTTGCTATCACTTGTAAATATTATAATTTATAATTTTGCAATACAATCTGTGAGTAGCTTTCACACAATTTCAAGTGATATCTGAATAACATGAAGTCTGATGGCAATTTTAGAATCCATCAACAAACTGATTTATTATAAAACTTTAGACTTTTATTTCAGATTTCCAGTTAATTTAAAAATATGTCCTGTTCGAACATTTGCTTTTTATTTTACCTGATGCCCTCTTATACGGAATAAAGTACATTTGATTACAAAAAACATCAAACAAAACAAAGTTCTCCTAATTTGACCGAAGCCGCGACCGTGGCGTAGTGGTTAACATGTCTGACTTGGAATCTGGAGATCGCGGGTTCGAGTCCGGTCGCGGTTGGTCATACCCTATTCATGAGTTGTCATGGTGGGTAAGTTAGTACTAGTGATAGAAAAAGTGTCCAGGAAACCTATCGTAGGAAAAGCTGGCCGTCGTATATATAACCTAAATATTTCTTGAATACGATGTTAAACCCAATTAAAAATAAAAATTATAATAATTTGACCAAATTTGTTCTGGGATTAATTAATATCTATAACAAATCTAAATTTCAGGAGATTCAAACTTACACAACTGGTGAAATAGGTTCTATTTATGCTGGCAAGAAATGGCTGAAGGCTTCTCATATATTTACTCACTATGGACCTGGTGTCAGAAAGGTTTCTTTTAAATCTCAAGGTAGGTAGAAATGATAGAAGATTTAAAGTGCAGTTTAAAGTTTGCTTCCATAAACATGTTCAGTTAAAATGTTGTACCATAACACTTGATAACTGAAATCATCTTCAGGTAGGTGACAGTACATGTTTACCCTAAGGTGGAGTAGAAATTTTTTGCTCATGGCAATTAGCATTGGTCATTATGGGTTTGAACCAACAAAATTGTGTATGTTTAGCTCTCAAAATCTGGAGGAATGACATAATGTGATGTTATCTTATTTTTTATATATTTAAAAGAAACTCAGAGGTTACAATTTTTATCATTTATTCATAAATTTTGGATATGACTGTGAATTGCTTTCCAATATGAATAGGTTTTTATACAAATATTGTTTATAATATTGTTAATAATGATAATAATAATAGCAATATAAAATAATATTAAATAATAATCCTAGTTAGTGGTTTAATATAATTTTTATATGCCCGAAAGAATTTCGGACATATTATGTTATACCCCTGGCATCCGTCTGTCCGTCCGTCCGTCCGTCCGTTATCAATTTGGTTTCCGGAGCATAACTTAAGTTCCATTTGGCCCACAACTTCAAACTTCATAGGATGATTGTCCATGTCAGGTAGAAGACCCCTACTGATTTTGGGGTCACAAGGTCAAAGGTCAAGGTCAATATTACCTTAAAACCGAAAACAGTTTCCGGAGCATGACTTAAGTTCCATCTGGTCTACAATATTCAAACTTCATAGGATGATAGTCAATCTCGGGTAGAAGACTCCTATTGATTTTGGGGTCACAAGGTCAAAGGTCAAGGTCACTATCATCTTAAAAATGAAAACAGTTTCCAGGGCATAACGTAAGTTCCATTTGGTCCACAATATTCAACCTTCATTCGATGATAGTCAATATCGGGTAGAAGACTCCTATTGATTTTGGGGTTACAAGGTCAAAGGTCAACGTCACTATTCCCTTAAAACTGAAAACAGTTTCCGGAGCATAACTTGAGTTCCATTTGGTCCTCAATATTCAAACTTCATACGATGATTTTCCATATCATGTTGAAAACCCCTATTAATTTTGGGGTCACAAGGTCAAAGGTCAAGGTAACTATTACCTTAAAAAGGAAAACAGTGTCCGGTGCATAACTAGTTATAATCATCACAAATAAAAAGAAGCATTCTCAATGGTATCTTTTTTCTCTACTTTGTTTTCCACAATTATTCATAATATAATATTCATATGAAATATTTTCATGTCTTACAAATGCTTCATCTTAACTAAAAAACAACACTATATAGAGTTTTGCCTAGCGGCGCTCTTGTTATCATTTGAATGATGTGATATAATAATGTTACAGGAAAAGATGACAAGTATTGGCTAGGTCATTTTGGTACGAAGATATCTGGTGCTGAAGTGAGAGTCAAACGTCAGACGGAATCACACCCTGATAATAAATATGCCGATATAGATTTACAAGTTAGTTTAACATTCCTGTATTTGTATTGTACTGTGCCTGATAATAAATATGCTGATATAGATTTACAAGTTAGTTTAATATTCCTGTATTTGTATTGTACTGTGCCTGATAATAAATATGCCGATATAGATTTACAAGTTAGTTTAATATTCCTATATTTGTATTGTACTGAGCCTGTTGTAAGTTGATATATGCCGATATAGATTTACAAGTTAGTTAAATATTCCTACATTTGTATTGTACTGAGCCTGTTGTAAGTTGATATATGTTGATATAGATTTACAAGTTAGTTTAATATTCCTATATTTGTATTGTACTGTGCCTGTTATAATTTTGGAAACATTTTCACTTTATTATGCCTATGAAATAGCTTTTCTAAAACTCTCAAAATTATGTTGAAACATTTTGGACCCAGTAAAGCAGCATTCTAACCGATAATAACAATTTTAGTACAAATCGTTTTTTAGCTGTAAATCATGGTGATATTTTTGCATAACAAGAAATATCTTTAAAAAGATATTCATCATTATACATTTTGTTTGAATTTTAAATAGTCGTATTCAATTGTACCGCCAGGAGAGTACCACGACATGTGTATAATAAATTAGCATAGCGAGTCACACACAGAGTAAGTAGTCAGCAACTAATGTCTGTCATGCACCTGTTTATCACAAATAACCAATGATACCATGTCTTTTATCCATTGCTTTTTACCGGAAGAGAATTTCATTGGACAAACAGGTAAAGCAGAGCAATTTGTATTGGTTAAAATATCACAAACGTTGGTTTAGACAGCTGAACCGAAAACCTACACCATTAGTAATGGTAATTCTAGTGTGATTTTTGTTAGATTTTTATTTTATATTTGTTATTAGCTATAAGTCAATTTGCCTTAACTATTAAAATCTCACTTTTGTTCGCTCGACTTTTCGAAGAAAATAAGAGCTTATACTGTCTCCCTGTGTGTCGGCGTTGACGTTGCAAATATAGATTAAAGTTTTTACAAATTTTAATAACTTCAATACTGTCAAAGACATTCAACTCAAACTTGGAATACTTATTCATCATCACTACCTCTACCTTACTTTAAAGGCCCTTAACCCTGGCACACTGTTTTAGGAGTTATTCTCCATTTTACTCAGAAAACATCAAAAATCAAGGTAAAAGGTTTTACAAACTTCAATACTATCAAAGATTTTCAACTCAAACTTGGAATACATATTCATCATTACTAATTTCTCCTTTCTATTAAAACCCATTCACTGATTAACTGAGAAAAGTCGAGCATGCTGTCTCCTCTGACAGCTCTTGTTACACATTTATAGGCACTGACAAGTGTTTTTAAATTATCATAAAATAACCAAGTCTTCAAGTAGCTTTAACCATTATAATAAATTCCAGTTTTCTAACTTTGTTTATTAGACATTCACAATAACTACGGTAAATTATCATTCTATCGTAGAAGACAAGTGAAGATGGTAAATCAGTGATTGATAAAATAGTCAGTAATATATTAGCAGATAATGTTGAACTATTACAAGATTTTATATCCGAAAACTGTAAGTATATAAGGGGTATTGCATGCTTTATTTTGTTATTAACAGGGTAAGCACATAAAACCCCTCCAAGTCCATGTTTTGAAGGGCTCATAGTGATTCTGTAGCAGAATAGAAGGGTGCTGTACCCTGTCCTTTCTCTCTTCTCTCTGCCATTAATGCTTCATCCTACGTAGAAATGGCTTCTTTGAAACTGTAACTCGTTGATGCACCATGTCCTTGTTCTGATTTCTAGAACAATTGCTAGATTGGGCAATATTCATAAAAATCCACCTTTGAGCAATGAGGGGCTTTATAAATTTCTGTGACTTTAAACAATGACTATGGAACTCAAACTAAAAGTTGAAAATTAATTCTTAAGATAAGACTGGTTTGTGTCTTTGTTTAATCTACACTTCATTTGAAACGCATTTCAAGTCACTTGGAAGAATGTTAGACCATTTTTTACCTACAACTCTAATTGACATTTCAGTAGTTATGGTCCTCTAAGAACAGCAAACTTTGAACTTTATGAACTTCATAAGTTATATATTATATTTGCCTTAGTAAATTAATCAGCAATACAGGGTGGTGCTTTTTTGTTTCTGACACTGTGTACCAGAACTAGAGCTTGAAACACATTCATACAAAACTAAAAATAGCTGTATAAATAGTAATAAGAAATAACTTATACAATGGTATTATTCTTTTATAATAGATATTGATTTAAATTTCAGTCAAACCAAAAAGAGGTTTTGAGTTTTGAGTTGAGGATTAAGTTGACCTATTGTTACCCCACAAATTAGATCTGATTATATTATATGAGATTGTAAATGATAATACATGTATACTTTCCACATATATAGTGTATTATGTTTTCCACACATTGTTAACTTGAGACCAGTCAGTTATCAAGCTACTTATGCTACTGTAAGTGAGTTTGTGTAAAATTATAATGAATTAATGTTTGGAATTTTGTTAAAATACTGATTAGTCAGCCCAGTGACTGTCTTGAGCACTAACCTCATTTATTAATTTATATAGTATTGTGCAAATTATCAACTAGCCATAGTATGTTTTAGAAGAATTTTCTAGCCCGTTAAACTTTTAAGTTTTTGTCAGCCTTAGAATTTGTTGTTTTCATTGTTGTTTCCCATTGTAATGCAGGTTAGAAAGTAATATTGATGACCTTTAGTCTAGCAGCCTGGACACCATACAAACATGCAAGTCTCTCTAGCTTCCAGATGTCAGCCCTACATTTTTACGTCACTTGTATATTAGTCAGGACAATAGGACTGATTTTTAAACCAGTTCCTTTGATCATGTTTTTGTGACTTCTTTTTTATTTTTTCTGGTTTTAAGTGGCTGATATATTTTGTGTTTGTTGTAAATAACACAGGAAGCCTTCATTTTCCTGATCCACCAAAGACATTTATTGTAGGAATCCAGTTATATTGATGTCATTGTTATTGGGTGTATAATTATTGGTTTCAATCTAAGGAGCAAACTCTTAGCTACACATGCATGTGTATAACTTCGAAAGTAAATGAATAATAGCCAAAATGCTGGTCAGCTATTGAATTTAAGTTAAACAATTACTATTTAACTTAAGATACCACCTGTACACATTGAAAATATATTGTCTTTGATGGATCTAGACTGTGTCGACCACCTGTGGTATTTAGTATTAGCTTATTTTATTAATATGTTTCATTTCTATTTAATATCACATCATTGAACATTGATTTTATTGTTTCGTAGAAATCTAGATCTTTGAATACTGGCACATTTTCATTATTTGTCCATGTTTTGTCAACTATTGAAAAACTTACAGCTTAAAAAGAATAAATTTACATCTGGCGAATTATATTACAAAAACTTCCACATTTATAAATCAACACTGGTCTTTCTTTCTTATGATTCCAGCACATAGATTTTTTTTTAAAAATATGATTTTGAGATTTAACAAATAATATGGCACTTGTACTCCCTTGCCTTCTAGCAAGCATTACAGCGATGTGGTGGAGTGTCCACTTATGACCCGAGAGGTTGTGGCTTCGAATCTTAGTTCCGACCATGGATTTTTATTAGGTTACAACATTGACGACCATAGAAATCTAGCTATGTGTAATGAATATTAAACATGCTACTGGTTTAAAATGTTAATGTTGTAAGGTTAAAATACACAGTATGCATTTAATTGTGTTGTCTCAATTTTGGCTTTTGAAAATAATTATCTTATTTTAAAATTATTATATCATCAGATATAGATTAATTCACTTTAAGAAATCGACTCAATCTGCCTCTTTATATTTTCGTACTGCTTTAATTCAATATATTATCTGGACAAAAACAAGTGTGGTACTTTATTTCACCTGGCAAACATTTGGCACCTTTTGTACTTTTTTTTGCTGAAGTCATACTTTTACTAACACGCTTTTTATTTGTTTGTGTGATCTTGAAGGTGAATTTATACAGTAAAGTTCTGCTATAAATACTGCAACTTGTAACATTTGTGTAATTTTAGAAGAAAAGGTTCCTGTATTAAAGATTTTGAACTATCTTGCAGTCAAGTTTGATAGTCCTAATAGTGGAACTATACTGCGCAAGTTTTTTTAGCTGTTTTGATATGAGTTTATATTTTTATTAAACAAACTTCCTGTATGAGTTATGTTGTTGTAGTTGTTGTTGTTTTACACAATAAAAATGTTGTTTAGTTGTGTTTAGATGCCCATTTAGATGAGAAATTTGAGAAACAGACAGAAATTCAGACACCTGATATCAGCAGTACGAAACCTGAGTCACGTAGACGTGTTGATCGTAAGAAACGTGAGATTCGTGTATTTGTATCTAGTACATTTAGAGACTTCCAGAAGGAAAGAGAAGAAATTATCAAAAAGGCATTTAAGGAGGTAAGCAACATTTTCAATTTTTAACTAGATTTTCAACGAAAAAAAAATTTGCTAATGATTTGGCGAAACACGAGCGGTCGGGTAGGCAGGCAGGCAGGCAGGCGGGCATATTTCCGGTGTCGTTAATATTTGCATTAAAGTTTTTAATTAAGCATATATTTCTCCCATTTATTGTCAGGCCTTTACTGAACTTCATACAATGATATTATTCTATGTAATGAACGGAAATAAAAAAAATAACGGAAACTCTCTCTGGCTTTATTATGGATTATTTCCCTTTGTAATTTTTGCATTTAAATGTTTAAATCCGGCTTTAATGTGGTTTCCACATTACATTTCGTGTTTCTTTTTTACTTTTGAAAAAAAGCAGTTTGTAAAACTTAATTGTTTCAATTTGGTATAGAAATAAGATACACTCAAATAGGTTAGAAAATTAGTGTGTACATTTGGACAGTCCTCCTTACTGAAAAAATAGTTGGGTTTTAAAAAGATTATATAGTATGGTCTGCTTCTGAACACTCTTTCTTGTTATATAGCATATTTAATGTCCTTCTATATATTTATGCTTCAATCAACCATGTCTATGAACTCAGTAAATATTTTCAGATAAATCGTGTATGTATGGGAAGAGGTGTATTTTTTACTTATGTAGATCTAAGATGGGGTATAACATCAGAACAGACAAGTGATGGTAAAACTATTGCAATATGTTTACAGGAGGTTGGTTGGTCATATTTATGTATTAAAATCATTACAGTGTTTGTTAAGCTTGTTTACTCCCATTCTCGCTCCTACCAATGATTCTTAAATATGTAGGACAGTTGTCAATCACTGGCAAAGTATGTGCTTAGTAGTTGGTTAACAGCTTAATCCAGAGATTAAGCCTTTCCAGGAACACTGAGTAGGTTGCCTGATCACCATTATATGACCTATACTATGTGTTGCTACAGCGTTAAACCCAACAAAACAAACTATTGCTATGACACTACTGAGCTAAGGATTCTTAAGATACAGGTAATCTTGACTACAGAGTTTAATTATTGTAGCATCTCAATCCTCCTGTGCCTTTTCTTTGAATGAATCCATAATTTGGAATCGTAACTTACCTCTTTACTTGTCAATTTTGTGTTTCATGTTTATTTTTAGCATCTGCATTTTTGTTTTTTCTCTACCCTAGCATAACCATGGTTACTTGGATTAATGGTTCAAATGGCTATTTCAGTTAGACAAACGCATAAGGAATAATTTAACCAAGTTGCATCTCTGTCAGAAATTAGTATAATGAAATGAGAGCATTTTGAAATAATCTTATCATTTCAAGAATGAAGAAATTGATAGATTTTCATCCATATCTCAATCTGTAAAGTGAAGTGAACTAACTGTCATTCCACTAGTATGGATTTGGATTGTTTTGTCTTTTTAACAATTACATAGATATTATTATATAAGAAATAGTACACACCACTGAGGGCCTTGTAGTCTAAAAGTGACCGTCCAGTCTGCCCTATAACATAAAGTGGACCGAAGCCCGTGAAATAACAATGTGGATTACATGCCAATAATAGAGTGGATGCTTCTTATTCCGTACGGTCGTCTAATTTTGTAAACCTGATATAATTGACCTGCTATTTGTAAAGTGAATCTACGAAACATTTTATATACAGCTAAAATATCCCATCTAGGGTCCTCTTTGTTATTTCACAAGCGTGTAATGACATCAAGTGCATATGACATCCGCATGCCACTAACATATCAGCGACCAAATAACACTTTATAACGGTCCACTGCCAAAATATGGTGAAATAACGCTCACTATGTTTTATATATGTAAAGAAGTAATTGTGTGTAAGGTATAATATTTTATTTTATTTACAACAGATAGATAGATGTCGACCATACTTTATATGTTTAATGGGTGAGAGATTTGGTTGGTCACAGCGATCTGGTGCCGTCGATGATGTATTGAATACAACATATGATTTTGCTGTAGATAATAATCCTAATCTATCATGGATTAAACAATATAGATATGATACAAGTGTGACACAGGTACGTATTTAATAAAGAAAGTTTTGATCGGCTCAAAATAAAATGTTGTTTGATTTCTGTTTCTCCTAGTTCCTTAAAAATATGCCAGCTAAAAATTCGGATGTCCAAACCATATTATAAAAACGTTTCTGTAAAAATGTTGCAACATCAAATAGACTGATTAGTTTAAACATTTTTGTTGTCATATTTTTCACAATGGGTAGGTACATAGAATATACATTGAATTGTTAAAGGGGTCTGCCCACAAGGTCTTGTAACGCAATAAAAATTCATGGTTTGAACTGAGATTCAAACCCTCAAACTCAGGATTTGTAAGCGAACACTACTACCACATCGCCATAAAAGCTAGCTTGATGGCAAGATGGCAAGGGACTACAAGCGCTGTATTATACTTTTGCTACTTTCTCAAAACTAATTTGCAGGCATTTCCCTGACTTATTACATGAACTCTAAAAGCAACATCTTTTTAAAGATTTTTTTAACTTCTCTTACTGAGGATTAATTCCATCATTGGTAAAATGGTCTGAAAACTAATTCGTATTTCTAAAAAAATAAACTTGATAACAAAGAAAGGTAATAAATATTTGATTGCATTTTTTAAAAACTATTCTTATTTTCTAATGAATATTTCCAGCCAATACTTATAGCATATATTTTTCCTTTTGCATTTGTAGTTAGAAATAATGCATGGTGTATTAAATGCTAAACCTACAGAAGATATAAGTCATGGTTTCTTTTATATGAGAGATCCATTCAAAGAAGATGAATTACCAGAGTCTGAATACGAGGTAGCATTTAAAATTTGAAATATTTAATTTGTTTGTCAGTTCTATCAAGGTTCTATAGATATAAGATCAAAGGAGGTAACTGTGCCTTTTTACTGATTGATAAATTTAAGAGTCGTCTCCCTCAAAATGTTCAAAATTTAACCTTGCTGTTGTACAATAGATTGCTTTTACGCCAAGGAACCCAAATATCAAATGACTGTAACTTCTCACATAGGGTCATAGGTTAGAGAACGAACATGAAAGTAAAGTAGATAGTTGGAGGTCAGGTACTAGTAAATTTTAATGGGGATATGAGTAGTCTGCTTCATATGACTCTCATTGTTGAGAATGGATCTTTAACAAAAACAAAACTCACAAAATACGAACCACTTATTTAAATACATGGACAGTGATGTTGGTCTTTTACTTTGTGCTTAAAATATTAATAACATCATCTAATGTCTATTTTCCTTGCCATATAGAATAGTCGGGAGGCATCTTGTAGGATAGTAAGTTAGCACTAGTCTAGTCAAGGAATTAGTATAGGGAAGTAACTGATGCTGCCACACTTGTGTTTTGAACAGATAAGCCATACCTATAAAAAAGATTTTATGATTATAAATACTTTTATTTATCAACTTTAGTATCAGACTGATTTTTATCAAGCAAAGACACAAGAGAAATTGTCATTTTAGGACTCAAAATAAAAATGAAGTTATTCTAAATGCAATAGTATCCCCCATTTGTTTAATGTATTTATTAATGTAGTACTTGATATTAAAGATTTTCTCTCTATATTTTCATCCCATAACATGTTTCATTGTAAGACATGTAAATATTTTTTTTTATTATTTCAGCGTATGACATCAGAATCAGAATGGCATCATGAAAGGCAAGAAGAACTTAAGTCTAAAATTATAAATAGAGGTGATCTTAATATAGCAAGATTTAAATATCCTGATGAAGTTGCTGATAAAGTCAAAAATGTATGTATAGTCACTATATTAATAGGGTTGAGAATATCAATTATTACCCTAGAAGTCACATGTTATTTATTTAATTATGCTGAAAACTCATGGATTATGCTTTTTAATAGCTTACTTATCAATGTAGGAGCAATGGTCCAGTTGTAGGACGCAACCTTAGGGGTCGAGAGGTCATTTGTTTGATCCCCACTAGGGGTATTGCTAATTTCCTTGAGCAAGAAATTACCCTACGAGTGTTCTATTTCACCCAGGTGTAAATGGGTAATGTGAAGGATCGCCTTCCGCGAGGGTGATTTCAATGATCAGGAGTTATCGTACAATATTGAAAAGTCGACTGAACATGTATATGTAAGCAGACTTTAAACTGCATTTTAAATTCTACATTTTTGGCCGGATTTTTCAACGAAAAATTCGGCTTATAGTTTTCCGAAACCCGGGAAGCGGTTGGGCGGGCGGTTTGGCGGGCGGTCGGGCGGGCGTCTGGTGTCGTTAACAATTGGGTAAAAGTTTTGCGTTACAGTTTTTCTTTACCACATATTTCTGTCATTTATTGTCAGATCTTTATGAAACTTCATACAATGATTACATACCATGTCATTAACAGAATTAGACAGTAACCACAACTCTACCTGCCTTTATTGTGGATTATTTTCCCCTGGGTTTTTTTTGTTAAAGTTTTTAAAATGGTTTCCACATTACATTTCTTGTTTAATGTTTGTTACCGATTGACAAAGAAAGTTTTGAGATTTTCTTAAATTTTCCAGAGATTTATTTAAGGAGATTTTGTTACGGCTGATGTTGGTTGCTTTATGAATAAGGGCTTGATACAATGTATCATATGTCGTATCTAAGATATATGGAGAGGATTACAGTGTAGGGATTTTTGTATGTTAGTTCCTGGGTATTCATATAACGAAAGGAAAAATTAGGACTTTTAAATTTGCACGGTTTAGAAAGGATTCAGATTTGAGAGTTTTTCTGTATTCTATATTTCAGGATTTATTGACTGTAATAGACAAAGATTTCCCTGCAGGTACAGAATTAACAAAGCTAGAATTACAGAGAGAAGCACATAATGCCTTCGCTGCTGTTAGAGTTAGAGTATATATTGGAAGACAAGAATATTTTGATATTATAAATGAAAATAGAAGTAACCAAATTAAACAACCGTTTGTACTCATGGGTGAATCTGGTAAGTATTTTTTACTTTGTATGAATAAATTTTAGATTGTTAATATAGGGGTGTGGAAATCAAATGCCAGACTTGTCACACTTGTAAATTTATGTCTGTGGACAAGTGAATATTTGCAACCCACATGTCTGTGAACAATTGATACTTTTTAACTACGAAAATACTAACAGAGCAATATTTAATAACAGGGTTCGCACAACCTGGAAAAATCATGGGAATTGAGATTTTTTGTAAAAATCATGGAATTTTGATTTTAGGGGAAATTCATGGACAATTTAAAAGCATCATGCAAAAAGTTTAATGTGTCATGAAAAAAAAGTATTTTATGTCTATTTTGATTCCAATACATCAAAATAAATGAAAAACATAAATTCAAACATAAATTACAACTTTAAATGTTGTTGAAAAGTAGTTGTTTTCAGAGGAAAGAAGTATACAAGACCTATAACAAACTATTAAAATGCCACAATCATTGGACTTGAAACAATTGAATGCACAAAGTTGGCATGGAATTATTTATGTTTAGACAGTTGAGAAAAAAACAATACTTTTTGATGTACCGCTACATTAAGATGATGTGATGAATGCAAATGTGAAATGTGCAGTAGATTTTATTTAGAACTCAATTTGATAGAGTTTCCAGTTCAAAAACTTAATATATACAGGATGTACACAAGGAGAACAAATTTGAAATAAAAATGTGTGTACTCAGAGCAACATGATTCAATTAGAGTTGACTGGCTTTCAGCAATGATATAGAAAGTAACTTAATTCAACATGGATTCATCCTGTACAAACAAACCTTCTTTGATTTTCGGCTGGAAAAAAAACATAATTTGAGTTCCGATCACAAAACTGTTGTTTAAAAGCATTGTATTATATGATATATTACAGGTAGCGGTAAATCATCATTAGTTGCTAATTGGGCTAAACGTGTCAGTGATTCAGAACCAGATACTTTAATGTTTCTACATTTTATTGGAAGTTCTGCTGAGAGTGCAAGTTATGTCAAAATGATACGCAGGTAAAACATCTATTCTTGACGTTGTCTAAAAGTTTTATAAAACTTTGTATCCATACACACACTAAGTATTGAGGTTTCCTGTATGTGTATTTTAAACATGACTTGTTACTCAAGCATCAGACAAAAGGTTTGGGCAAAAATTTGCCCTAAGATGGCTTTAGAATTGCCAAAAATGCTCTTTCCCTTAAAAGGCCCTTGGACAAAGTTTTGTTTTAAGGATGAATTTATTCACATTTACCAATGATAAAAAAACGAAGACTTATCTGAGCAAATTGCAAGATCAGTCTTAATTAGCTTATCATCCCATGATAATTACTATTTAACATGAATAAGTTTTAACTACAGTAAAATTACTTGCAGCATGCTTGAGCAGTTTTTCTCAAAACTTCATATATCATAGAACTTATGGAAGGCACTGTATATGTACAATATAATGATTTCTTGTTGTATTTGTAGAATGTATGAAGAAATTAAGGATTATTTTGGTTTAGATTTACCAATACCTACATCAGATCAACATTTAATTAATGATATAAGTAAATGGTTGAGAGTAGCTGGATCTAAAACTAAAGTAGTTCTTGTATTTGATGCTTTAAATCAGCTGGATGATGGAGCAGGACAAGATGGTATGTAATCTTGTGCTGTATTAGCTCATCTAACCACTTAGTTTCATATCAATGAGTCCATTTCTTTTTAGTTCAAAATCGGGTCGTGAGGTCAAAGCTAAGTTAAAACTAGAATACAAGGTCAAAACTAGGTTACATGGTCAACACTAGGTCACAATGTAAAAACTAGGCCATAATGTCAAAATTAGGTCACATTGTCAAAACTAGGTCACAAGGTCTTACTAGGTATCAAAGTAAAATCAAAGGAAAAGTTTATAAACACTTACGCAATCTAGAATGGTCTAATGGTTGTCACACGTGGTCAGTTGTTTTACATAAATAAAATGTTGGATGAATTTTTGGGAAATTGGGAAACTTCTTAAACACTTTAGCTATCACAAGTTTGCTTCAGTTGTGGTAAAAGTGATCAGTAGCTTTCAATAAATGAAAAGTTTGCTTTGTTTTATAATGAATCATTTGAATTAAGACTATTTACAGACAAAGGAATGTTTTAGTTATTTTGTGGTATATTTTGAGTCTTTCTATTTTGGCTGCTGCAAGAATTTGAGAAAAACAAGTTTTAGATAAATACATGTTTGATATAAGTACTCTTATTATCATTTTGATGGGGTTTTTTTGACAGATTGTTACATACAAATGATTTCAGCCAATAATATTATTACCATTAGAGACAATATAACCATAATCTTGTTAAAGTAGAAAACAAGTGAAAGCTGTATAGTCAGCTATCAGTGATACATTAGACTGTGTATGTTTAACGCTTACATTATCAAACTGATGTAGATAGTACACGGCTGTCTGCGTCATCGTATCGTACTCATGCTCCGGTCCATTCAGTTTCATGTAGGTGTTAAGGTGGTCGTTAACGTATATTCCAAATGTGGGTGTCAGTACGATGAGAAGCCATTGCTGTCACTGAGAACACATATATCCCATTTACAGGAACAATAATACGACCAGTGTTGTTCTGATGTGCATCTCCAATGTTAGTGATGATTTTATTAAACTTTATAACTTGATTATTGGTGCTGCCATTTGTGTGTTGACCTAATAGTTTACCATAGAATGCTACTGGTAGCTCATTGCCTTGTCTTTTTATCAACCTGTCGTCTGAAATATATAAATAAAAGCATTGATTTATTAAGCATAACACTCGAAAGATTTCTGTAACTAAAAAAATAACATACATGTCTTTTAGTTGTTTTTTTTTCACTTTAAAACATCTGAATTAAAAGCTACATGCTTCAAGATTCGGACATTTTTGTGAATTTAAACTTACCTTTCAGTATCAGTAATTCTGTTATAAATAAATACTTAATCTTTAAGACAAACTGACTTATAAAATGTCTCAAATATAAAATAAGTCACAAAAATTGGAAAGCCAAAGTAAGTTAGAATTCATATTTACTGATCAAAGGGAACCAACTCTTACAAATATGAGTCTTGCTAGAATGTCTTACCTCCCCTTGTTGACCTTTAAATTTATAATATGAAATGTCTTTGTATCATTTTTATTTAAGAACCTTGTTTTTATTTCAATTTTTACATTTTTTTGTATTACATTACCAGGTAATGAACATGATTTGTTATGGATACCACAAGAACTGCCACCTAATGTATTTATATTATTATCAACTCTACCAGGAAGGGTAAGATTTTATGCTTTTATACTCCTGAAAAGATACAACCTGTGAACAAAACTAAGTGTTGAGCTTGAAAATTCATTCTAACTAATGCTTGAGAAAATTTTAAGTGTTGACTAAAACCCTCAGATTATAAGCATTCTGTGAAATTAGAAGTTGTTCAATCATTTGAAATAACTAGTTTTACTTAGGGTGATTAAAAGTTCTGCTAGAATAACCAAATGTTTGCATTGTAATGGTACAGCTTGAAATTTGAAGCATCTGTTTGGTTGTCAAGTTGTTCTACACACAGTCCCTGATAGACTCTGAACCCAAGCTTATGAACTAGAGCTATACATGCACCTTCTCCATTGACTACGTGGCTGACAAATGACTTACATGATACAGAGTTAGGTAAGAGATTGGCCAAAGAATATATATATATAATGAGCAAATTCCGAGAATGTATGTAGGTCTAAGCAAAAAGTCAAACCTATGAAACCAGGATTTGTTGCCAAAAGTGTTACCTGCTGAGCTAACCTGATATATGTATGTACTGATGCATCCCCGTAAACAGAGGATATCAAGATTCTCTATACTAGCCTCTTGTACCACATGACCAATTTCGAGAATCTTGATAGCTTCGAAGTACGAGAATGGTACTGATGATAAATGATCCTTAATAAATTGTTTATTACTGGCTAAAGACGCATGTGTTGATAGAGGTTGGCCAAGTTTGAATGATAAACCATTTACTAATGTTGTATATATTGTACAGGCTAAAGATGTATGTGAAGATAGAGGTTGGCCTAGTTTGAATGTTAAACCATTTACTAATGTTGTATATATATTACAGGCTAAAGATGCATGTGTAGATAGAGGTTGGACTAGTTTGAATGTTAAACCATTTACTAATGTTGTATATATATTACAGGCTATAGATGCATGTGTAGATAGAGGTTGGCCAAGTTCAAATGTTAAACCATTTACTAATGTTGTATATATATTACAGGCTAATGATGCATGTGTAGATAGAGGTTGGCCAAGTTTAAATGTTACACCATTTACTAATATTGTATATATATTACAGGCTAAAGATGCATGTGTAGGTAGAGATTGGACTAGTTTGAATGTTAAACTATTAACTAATGTTGTATATATATTACAGGCTAAAGATGCATGTGTAGATAGAGGTTGGACTAGTTTAAATGTTACACCATTTACTAATGTTGTATATATATTACAGGCTAAAGATGCATGTGTAGATAGTGGTTGGCCTAGTTTGAATGTTAAACCATTTACTAATGTTGTAAAATATATTACAGGCTAAAGATGTATGTGTAGATAGAGGTTGGTCTAGTTTAAATGTTAAACCATATACTAATGTTGTATATATATTACAGGCTAAAGATGCATGTGTAGATAGAGGTTGGCCAAGTTTGAAGGTTAAACCATTAGATGACTCACAAAAAGCACAGATTATTACAGATTACCTTGAGGGGATTTATGCTAAAACATTAACACAAGAACAGAAAGATATGATAGTAAATGCCAACCAGACATCTAATGCTTTGTATTTGAAATCATTACTAGATGAGGTATATTGTATAATAAATAATGAATACAGCAATGATATTTAGCCTCATATTAAGAAGTTTGAGGAGAACATTTTCTTTGATTTTTGTATAGAAAAATTTGGTGTAATTCCATGAAAAAAGTTAATGAAAATGTAAGATTTTATATTTTCACTATGATGTTGTCAAGCAACATTGATGTTAAGGAACGCCAACATATTGCCTAGTTGATGGTCAATATTGATCATTTAGTTGCATTTGTCATTTACTGTTAAGTTTTTCTTTTAATTGATTTAAGTTCGTGTAAATTGTGCAATTCTAACAATTTTTATGTCCCAAATTTTAGAAGAAAACGGTCCCTATAGAAAGACCCTTTTGCTATTAAGACCATTGTTTTTTAATGTTCTAGCAATGGAACTTTACTCTATAACATTCATTATATAAAACTGACTTGTTTTTCTTCCCAGGTTCGAATATATGGTTCATTCCGTACTTTATCAGCTAAGATACAAGAATATTTGACTTGTTTTTCATTCCCAGGTTCGACTGTATGGTTCATTCCGTACATTATCAGCTAAGATACAAGAATATTTGACAGCAGGTAGTGCAGGTGATCTATTTGCTAAAATATTGGAGAGATTTGAAGATGATTTTGAGAAAGGAATACATTCAAGGTATATTTGTTATCTCCCTTGTTATTGTCTCATACAGACATTAGAAGCTCCTTGGTATTTATCCACTTTGTTATACCTTGGACATTATAAGAAAAAAGTTCTAACATTGATAACACAATTAAGTTGATATCATTGAATATAGTCTGTGTGGAAATATAAATCTTACTCAACAAAAGTGGCAATTTTAAATGTGCATAGTTTTTTAATAGTATATGTAACATATGTTTAAAGGGAATAGCAGTGTTTTAATAACATCTTAAACTCTACAGTAGAGCTGATGTCTTTCTTGTTTCTTAATATTGTGCTGTGATAGTGCCCCCAGTCCCCAATGCATTAATTGCACTACTACCAGTTAGTTAATCATGGGACGTTAATTTGTATCATTGCAACTTTTTATGTCCACGGTATATCTGCTTGAAAAATTAATAAGATGCTCCTAAAGTCATACAAAGTTACTGTTCTTGTATTGTAATATCATGGTGATTGGTTATTGTCAGAAATATTTTTTGTAACAATAGTCACTATTAACACTAAACAATATTTTGTTGTTATAGTGCGTAAATATTAACCCCGACCAGACTTTTATGCAAGAATGTTAATTTGCATTGAATACGAATGTAGTATTAATGCTCGATTACACAGTGATCGTGAGGATTATGAGTTAAAAGCTAACACACAAACACACTTCTATAATTTCACGAACGCTGCCGAAGTGTAGAATAGGCGTGGTACTGACTTTCGTCGGGATATGTGTAGATAATTATTAGATGCAAATGTGAAAGGTCAGGTCGGGGTCAATATTTACGCACTATACTAAAGCAATTATTAACACTAAACAACATTTTTGTTGTGACTAATAACTGTTCATGACAATTCTTTATAGATTTAGATTATATTGGTAGTTTGGAAACTAATATCTATCATTCTTCTAGTTATCTGAAAGGTGTATATGCAACATCTGACAAGATAACATTTGACTCGAGCATAGCGAAGTTATGTTTTCTAACTTTCAATATAAAGCTTTATGTGTAATGAAGTCGGAATGTTGATATCTTAAACTTATTCCATCTAATTTTCTACTGTTGAATGTTTGATTTTTTTAAGATAATGGTTTTGTCTGATGAAGACCAAACAACATGGCTACTCTTTGACCGCATTTAATTACCTCAATCCAATTATATGAAATGGTACAAATTGGTACATTTGATCATATGTTAAATATAATGAAGAACAAAGTTCTCAATTTAATTAAAAAAATTGACCAGCAGAACATTAGCTTTTTGAAATTACCTACATAACTATTATTCAAGACTTTGTTTTAGAATAAACTGGGTCTTGGATGTAGATGTCAGTATCATAAAAAATCTTGTTTCAAACATTTCTTATATATTATTTTATTTCTGCATTTGAGTCTTTTTCTTTCAACATGCATAAGGTATGTTTGATGTTGTATGATTATGATTTTGACTAATTTTATTTGATTGTATCAACAAATTTAACACTGCACTAACTATACTGTAATCTGTTGAATGTACCATGTTTCTTTTACGCTCAATTCCAACTTCATGTGTCTATTACTATAATGGAGTGAAATGGAGCTTTGTCATACTGTTGACAAAAATATGAAATAATTGTAAATCATACATCAGCAGAAAGGGAGAATACTACCGAATGATAATAGAAGTGTAACATGTATATTATAGTTTTGATTACTCAAAATAGATACACATCACATCATATTTAACTTAATATATGATCACCCATACACGACAATTTTTTTCTTTCTATTTGCCTCTAAATATCGGACAAAATTGGATAAAATATTATCATTTTATTTCATTTCTTTGCTTTCTATGCATATAATGCATGAGTGCATATTGTATTCCTCAGATAACATTATGTTGTTTGTTGTTCTGTTTTATACACTCTGCACTAACTATTATCTTGTTTTAACCCAGTTATTTTGTTCAAGTAGTACAGATGTTAACATGTTTCATAATGTGGTTATAACAGTTATGTCTGGGTAAGATCTTATCTCTATCACATTTTCTTCTCTCTTTAACTTATACATATAGTCTGACAATTTTAACCTGAGCTTGACATAATTGCAAGAATATATCAAACGAAGTATTTACAGTCTATTTTCATCGTTGTTTGAAAATCCCGCTTTTTTTGAAGCTTTCGGCGAAATACACGTATCACGCTACTTACCTGTTCACATAATGGGGAGAAGGATATGTACTAAACTATTAATTTTGTTTTCATAAGAATAAATACATTGAAACTGCACCACAATATTGCGGTCTTATGTGTTTCCCCCAAAACTAATGTGTCCAAAATTAAAAGTGCAATAACATTTAAAATTGTTGTATAGTTGGATAGGTTGATATAAACATGTGTATAACGGTATACACACATAAAAACTCACAATTTAATGTAAGTGATGTGTGTAATTATTGTAATTAGATAGTTCAAGCTCATGTAATATTGTCACATTATATCATAATCCATGTTCTTTTATATGTAAATGTTCAAACTATAGTATAGTTCCGTTTGTGAACCATAAAAAATCTGTATAGGAGGATGGTCTCAATATAGGAACTGTTTTCTTCATAGGCATTTGGACTTTAAATTGACAAATAATCAGCTGAACTTATGTGTATCATATTATGTTACATACAACATTACAATGAATTGTTCATTGCCAGTATGTATGATATGACTTAAACTTTTATTTGGTTTTCTAAAGTAATTTGCCACTTACAGCACCTTAGTTACCCTTGTTTGCTTTTGTATTTAAGCCGCCCGGCTAGCTCAGTTGGTAGCATGCAAGTCTACTGATTCTCGGGTGGGGCATACTTTCGTGGAGCTTAGTCATTAAAATATTTCTATAGTCATTCTCCATTCTACCACTGATTCCTAATTATGTACGGCATTTGTTAGTCACTGACAAAAGTATGCGTTAAGTAGTTGGTTAACAGCTAAATCCAGAGATTAAGCTTTTCCAGGAGGAGTGAGTAGGTTGACTGACCGCCGTTATATGACCTACACAATGTGTTGCAACAGCGTTAACCCAACAAAAACAAACAAATTCATTTGTATTTCTATATTCATAAGTTATTTAATTACATGTATTTTATAATTATTTAGACCACATTTAGTTCGTGATGCAACAACAGCAGTATGGTGTTCTAATAGAGGCATGTCTGAAAATGAACTGGTGGAATTTCTAAATGTAAGTACACCTTTTTATCTCTTTTGTTTTGTTTTATTATAGTTACAAATTTTCCTGATAATCTTACTTTGTGTTAATCATTAGTTATAGTGTTTAAGTACATTGAACTAGATGTTTTTTATTATTTTGCTGTAATGTGTTGGTAATATCATATCACTTGAAAACCAATTCAATTTAGGTTGATGTGTACTGTTATATTATAATATGTAAAAACTTGCTGCAATTTCTAAATGTCCAAATTACTAATGTTGCCAGAAACATTCTGCTAATAAACAAATTTATCCACATTATGTAAACATTTTAATTTTTGACAAAAGTGAACACATTTATCTATCAATATTTTTTATGATTGCAATTGCTAAAGAACCGATTTTTGTTTAACATTTAGCTTTACACTAGGAGTGGTTACAATGTTGGAGCGGTAATCATTGGATAGCCAGCTCAAATAATCCATGTTTGTTCAAAACTACACATTGTTGCTTTCTTGTTCCCATATCACACGGAAACATTTAATCATAACTTGTTTTACAGGTTCCTAGTGCTGTGTGGTCACCATTTTATCTATCACTAAATGAGAATCTTGTAAATCGTGATGGTATATTAAACTTCTTTCACGATTATCTACGTCAAGCTGTGGAGCTCAAATATTTGAAGACAGATGAAGAGAAGAAAATATGTTATATAAGATTGGCTGATTTCTTTGAAAACAGAGAGATGAGTCAGAGAAAAGTATTCTTTTATAATCTTAGAACTGGTCTATATTGTGCGTTTGTGTTTTAACAGGATTTAATGACCTTTTGCTAGAAAAAATCTAGGTCATTAAGTTCTGGAAAATAGGAAAGGAAACATTTTTTCAGCCTCTGAAAATACTCGGCCTCATTGAGGAAAATATAACTAAATGACATGCAAGTTTGGGTAGAAAATTTTAAATGTTAGCCTCTTTCTCCACCCCAGTGTTGCCATGGTGATAGGGATTAATGTTTATATAACACTTTTCTAAGCTTCTAATGCACAGGAAATGTTTGACCAAGTTATTTGACATTCTAAAAATTTTGCATTAAAACCATCTTGAAAACTCGGTAAATAAATGGCCAATTGCAAAAATTCAGATTTTTATTACCTCCCTTTCATGTTATAATGTTTATGATCCATTCAGAACTCATACATATTTAGATGCCAATTTGGAACTACCTTTGTGCCACATGCCCAAATAAAATGCTCCTACCGGTGTTGAAGTTAACAAATCCATGATCATTTAGGTCATGATTGATGTCCTGTTTAGTCTATAAATTAAAAAAAACACCAGTAATCTGCCTTGATTGTCTTACAGGTTGAAGAGTTACCTACCCTGTTATTGAAAGCAGCTGAATGGACAAGATTAAAAGCTACTATAAGTGATCTAGATGTATTTGTAAGAATGGAGGGAGATAAAGATGGACATTTTGAATTAGTTAAAGCTTGGAGACATGTTATACACTTTGACACTGCTTGGAGACATGTAAGTTATACACTTTGACACTGCTTGGAGACATGTAAGTTAAACACTATGACACTGCTTGGAGACATGTAAGTTATACACTTTGACACTGCTTGGAGACATGTAAGTTAAACACTATGACACTGCTTGGAGACATGTAAGTTATACACTATGACACTGCTTGGAGACATGTAAGTTATACACGTTGACACTGCTTGGAGACATGTAAGTTATACACTTTGACACTGCTTGGAGACATGTAAGTTAAACACTATGAAACAGTTTATGCATCGTCGATTATCCCACTATACATTACTTTTCTATGCTGCATTATGTACAGTGGACAATTTGGTAAGGAAAATGTCGTAATCATGAATAATTAATGAGGCAGTTTCATTGGTTCCGCAAGGAAACCAATGCAGAAAACTAGCCAATGAAATTTTGACTATTTTGCAACCATTTTGAGGAAATATACATGTGCGTTAGTTTTTATTTTAAGTAAAAAAATCCCTGTATTACGTCATTGTTACTAAAGAGTATCTAATTGTAACATGCAATTTCATTGGAAGAAGATTGGTCTCCCCTGCCTCATGCATATTAATGAAAACATGATTTAGCCGGTCAAATTGTTCACAGTACTTATGGAATGTAACAGAAGAAAGTACTGTAGTTCCCGTGATGCAATTTTAGAAATAGTAGATTGTTCTTAGTGAATATGAAAAAATACAATCCACAATTAATGCAAACATTAAGGGGTGTTTTGTTGAAAATTTAAAACAGACTCGGGGCAGATCCAGGATTTTTTCCAGGGGGGGGGGTCCGAACTTTTTCTAGTGGGGGTCCAAACTTTCGAACCCCTACCACACTATACACTTTCTGCAGAAAAGTGTAACACATTAATGACAAAAACTACATAACCGTTAAATCTATGTTAAGCACCGAGAAAAATTGCTTAATCACTTCATACTACTTAAAATGACTTAAAGTAAAAAAATACACTTATGGACAGGTACATTTTGGAAATGCTAGGGGGTCCAGACCCTCCTGACCCCCCCCCCTCCGCTAGATCAGCCTATGAGACTAAATACTTAATTAACACTTTGATCCTGAACTTATATTCCTTAAATAATGTAAAGCTAGTTCGTGTAATTCAGAAGTATAAATGGAATACGTAAGAAAATTTTCAATATCATCTTGTCACCTTCTTCAATTGACTTATTTTGATTACATGATTATATTTTATATAGCTTGGAGACTTTAGTCAAGTAGAGAATGCATATAGAAGGAAAATAGAACAAATATCAATGGATGAAATGATGAAACATTCTGATCATTATGTTAATCTATTCAGGTTAGTTTTATCTTGATATCATTAACCTAAGAATGGATAGCGCTGTTGGTAGCGCGCTGGGATTAGGAATCTTGTGTCTCGAAGGGGATGCGAGTTCAAATCCCATCCGGGGAGGTTATACCCTTCCATGAAAATTTAACAAGGAAGTCAATTTTCCTCCATTTATTAGATAATATGGAGAAGTTTTCGGCCTTGTGGAAGGGTAGGTGAGTACTGGTTAGAGACAAGGGTCCAGGAAAGCAAGGTTGAGTGCGCTGGACACCGTAAAATGACCTAAAATGGTATTGACAAGGCGTTAAACCCAGTAACAAAAAAGAAGACAACTAAATGCTCCTCTAGATTTCTGTTATAGATTTTGGGTTTCATTTGGTCAAAGTCATCATGACCTTACATTCATATATGTTGGCTGATCATCTTTCCAGTCTAGCATGTTCTGTCATGGAGCCCTTGTTTGTTTATAATTGGATTGGTGCATTTTACTGAATTTCAACTCTAGTTAAACGTAGCTGACATATGTTTGATTTAATTTTTATTTCAGTTTGCTTGGAAATTTCTATCAGACATTAGATTTAATGGAAGGAGCAAAGGAGATATATTTTGGTTTGTTATCTCATCTTGAAAGATATTATGCTGAAAGTTATAGTACTATAGTTTATTGTTCATATAATCATAGCTGGAGATATAGATGTAAACATATAGATGTTATAAAAGTTAGTTGAATTTTAAGCTCGACTTTTTGAAGAAAATGAGAGCTATTTCTATCACTTTTGCGTCGGCGATGGCATTGGTTTTCAGGTTAAAGTTTTTTTTTAAACTTTTATATCTTCCGCACTATTCAAGTTATTTTATTGAAAGTTGGTATACTTATTTAGTGGGACTATATTAACCATACTGTGAAAGGGAATATCTCTGGATGAATTACTTTTTGAGTTATTGCCTTTTGTACTTCAATAAATGCAAAATATAAGGTTAAAGTTTTTCCTATGTATAATATCTTCAATACTGGTCAAGATATTTGACTTAAATTTTGTATACTTATTTGTTGGTACGATATCTACACGACTATGAAGGGACGTAACTTTGAATGAACTTTTTGGAGTAATTGCCCTTTTGTACATAAAAAATTGCAAAATATGAGGTTAAAGTTTTTCCTATGTAGAAAATCTTCAATGCTGATCAAGATATTTAACTTGGTGAAAGTTGGAATGCTTTTTAACAAGTTCTTCATCTATCTGACTATATAGGGACATAACTCTGGATGAATTACTTTCTGAGTTATTTCCCTTTATACTTAAATATTTAAGATTAAAGTTAGCCCAAACTGAATATATTTTGTTTGATAGAGAGTAAGTATGCTTTTTCATCAGTACTACATCTACTCGACTACAAAGGATGTAACCTTTGATAAATATTTTTTGGAGTTGTGCTCCTTTTCAACTTTTAAATTAGGGTTAAAGTACTTTAAACTGAAACATTTTCAATACTCATCAAGACATTTAAATGACAGTTAGTATGCTTATTCATCAGTACTACATCTACACGACTACAAAGGAACATAACTCTTGATTATTTTTGAGTTGTTCCCATTTACTTTAATGTTGAAATTTGTTTAAATTGAAATATTAATACGAGGGATGATCCAGAATAACGTGGACTTTTGCTACAGTTAACGTTTGCTTGGTACAATCAGAAAACAATGTACATCAACATAAATAAGAACATGTCCTGCATATTCTTACAAAATATCAGAGCAAAATACTGACTCAGTAAAAAGTACTGATCATTAGAAAACTATCACTATCAGTGACCCGGCGCGCGTCAACGACGTCTTCGTAACATTAATGGCGTCGTCACTCACACAGCACAGTACTCAATGTCAAATAACGGCAAATAGATTTGAAAATCGATTCACATTTGACATTTGCAGGCTGCCGATAAACATGCCCTTGATTGTACCGTAACCCATTTCAAGCTTATCTGCCAAATCACGAATGGTTAGACCTCGGTCCATATTCAGTGCTTCCCAAATTGATTTCTCTGCCGTCGCTTCGTTTTTCCTGATTCTTCACCCACCCTGTCTTTCTTGAAAGCTTTCTCTACCCTACCCAAACGTTTCGTGTCACTTAAAAACTTAACTTCTACTGACTGGATTTTTTTCTTTTAGAGTTTTCAATCAACTTAAACGTCTTGGTTGGCATTTTTATGAGATTGTGACAAAATTTTATGATGCAACATACTTCCATCCGGTCAGGTGACAATATTTTAACGTTCGTTCCGTTGATGAGATCGTGTTATGAATGTTGTTTTCTCCATAACGCCTTGATCAAATGAAGTTAAATTTGAACATGACGTCATGTATACACCCACAATTCAGTTGGTTAAGTTTCGCGCTGTTTGTTTCATTATTTTCTGAGAAACAATACAATATGTTTCTCAAACATAGTGATTATAACGGCGCGCGCCGCATCGGCGTTACCTTGGTTATGAAAACGCATGGTGCGGTCTTATGATTATAAATATTTGTAATTTTATTGCTTTGTTTGATTCATTTTATGTTCCGATTTACAACCATATAAGTTTTTAAAAAATATTGTTAAAATTGTAAGAGCAGTATTAGAAGTCCACGTTATTTTGGATCATCCCTCGTAGTTCCTTATAAGATATTTAAATGAAAGTAGGTATGCTTATTCGTTGATACTATATCTACTTAACTTTGAAGGGACGTTACTATGGATGAATATTTTAGGCGTTATGCCCCTTTTATATTTTACAAATATGAGTTGGTAATTATTGTTTGACTTTTTTTTTCCTTTCCAAAAATTAAGTCCTGTCATGAAATCATTTTTGTGAATAGCCTTGCCATGAACAAAACACCCGAAAAGTCGAGCGCGCTGTCCTTGGACTGCTCTTATTTATTTAGCTTTAGTGAATTTTTAGCTTGAAGATTCAGAGAATAGTGAGGCTAATCTACTCAGTTTTGCATAGACATAACACTTCAAGATTGTAAAGTGGGCTGAACATGTTTATGGAAGCAGACTTCAAAGTGTACTTTAACTTTATAAAACTTAGTTACTTAGTTACTCAGTTAAGTTTTAGATACAACATTTTCATACCTGAATTATTTCAATCCCCTGAATTTGGTAATCAAGTTGATACTTCAGACATGTTTTATAGGCTACCATTGGAGGTCAATTGTCAAGTTGCATAACTATAGCATGATTAATGAATGAAATTTGGCCGTTTTATATTGTAAAAAAATATTGGTTGATTTTTGTGCCATTGTACCTAAGGGTTGGCTACTTTTTGGAAAAAATAAAAGACTTCGGGGGAGATTGATAGATCAATAACAGTCACCGATTACCAGGGATAATTTTGAAATAACTGAAAATTGTTTATTATATATTTATACAATAAGGTCATAGTCATTGTTTGTATATTTCAGACATTAAAAGAGTTAGGATCAGTATTCTATCAGATAGGTGATTATGATAAATCTATAATGTATTATGAGGAAGCTATAAACAGAGTAACCAAACTAGATGGTGAAGACAAACAAGCTCAGAAATTACAAGTAATACATGACCTTCTCTTGTTGCTAGCCATTTGACCTTCTCTTGATGCTATGCATTTGACATTCTCTTGTTGCTAGGCACTTGATCTTCTCTTGTTGCTTGGCACTTGACCTTCTCTTGTTGCTTGGCATTTGACCTTCTGTGGTTGCTTGGCACTTGACCTTCTCTTGTTGCTTGGCACTTGACATTCTCTTGTTGCTAGGCACTTGACCTTCTGTTTTTGCTTGGCACTTGACCTTCTCTTATTGCTTGGCACTTGACCTTTCCTTGTTGCTAGGCAACCATTCCATGTTAGACATACCGTTTCCATGGATACATGTTTAAATGAAGGAAAGTTAAGTGAAGCATAACATAGGTATAAGTTGAAATTAAAAAAGTTGTTTCGAAGGTTGCATTGTATTTTGAATGACCGTTGTATTAATTTGCATTTCTAGTGGATTACTTGGATATCTTGGTGAAATAAAATTTAAGATTCTAGATCTATTATCATTACATTTTCTTTCTTCTTTTATTAGTCATTGACAGGCAATGTATGGATAATAAATTGAGAGTCTAAAAAATGATTGAATATAAATGGTCGAACTTCAATTTTTTCACTCAACAATGCCCCTTAGAATTATTTATCATATGAAACATTTGCTTCTTTAATCATCAGTGTAAAATGATTAACGTTAAAAGTTTTTCCTTGGTGCATAATTGTGTGTATTAGATTTTCACGTTTTCTCTTGATGTATCCACTTTCCATGACATATAGTATGGTAGTAAGCAGGTAAAACATCAACAATTTTATTCAAAATTTCTATACCATAGAAATTTTGTCAACAGAAACAAAAACATTCCATTTTAATGAAAAACTTACGGAATTCGATCCTTGCAGAAACTTTACACTTATACTGTATAATGTGTAATATAAGTACATGTACATGATCTAACTTACAACTGACAGGAAGTCTTATAGGTTTAACTATTGTATATATATAGAAAAAGGTGAACTATCTACAGTACATGTAAATTTAATTTATAATATTTTTATATACAGTTAACAAGAAGTCTTATAGGTTTAGCTACTGTATATATATAGAAAGGAGAAATATCTACACAACATGTAAATTTAATTTATAATATTTTATATACAGCTAACAAGAAGTCTGATAGGATTAGCAACTGTATATATATAGAAAAGGAGAAATATCGTCACTACATGTAAATCTAATTTATAATATTTTATATACAGCTAACAAGAAGTCTGATAGGTTTAGCTACTGTATATATAGAGAAAGGTGAATTATCTACAGCAAGACCTATGATGAATAGAGCTCTAGAATTAGCTGCTGATATTGTTGGTATGACACATCCATTCTATGGAGCTATATTTACTAAGGTATGATTCTTTGTATGTTACAGATGCATAATTAATCTTATTAAAACCTGATCCAAATTTAGCGCTCACACACTTGCTTATCTTAGATCTTGCTAATTCACTGTACTGTACAGATCACTTTAGCTGACATTTACTTATGTGATATTCATGACGCAATTCTTGAACTCTTTGACTTGTTTACATCAGCTTTGTGATGTTATTTGCAAAGACCTGTCCAATCAAAGTCTGAGCGCTGATTCCTTGATGGAAATATCATATTTTTGAAGAATTTTATCATAAAATATTTAAATCCATTCTCCGTCTTATATCAGTATCAAGTAGGACAGTTGTCCGCCATTAATTAGGGTATGAACTAAGTTTCAGGTTAAATGTTTGGGCCCAGAGATCTAAACCTGTTCAGGGACAGTATGCAGGCGGGTAGGAGCTGGGGCCGCAGGAGCTGCGGCCGCAGCCCCAATATTCTGGCAAGCAACGGCAATGGGACTGCAAATTAATTTTTCATGACACATTTTGAAAATCTTGTAGTCTAATACGAAGATTTGTTCTTAAACAGGGTGTACTGAAAGTGCTGGAAATCGAGTTTCAGATGCTTGCATTCACAGCAAAATTTCAAAGGCAGGAGGGGAAAGCCCTAACTACCAATCGGCGGCCCAAATATTCAAATCCTGCTTACGCGCCTGGTATGTGAGTACAGTGACTGACAATAAGCTGAAATAATTGTGCAAAAGTAGCTACCATATCTGAAAACTTAACACTGCTTATCTAGTCTGTCATTCTGAATGTCTGTCTGTTTGTTTGTTTGTTTGTTTGTTTATTTTGTTTGTTTTAAAGTCATATAGCAGTGATCAGCCAACCTACTCAATCCTCCTGAAAAGGCTAAATCTCTGGATCTAGCTGTTAACCAACTACTAAGCGCATACTTTCGTCAGTGACTGACAACTACCCTACATAATTAAGATCACTAGCAGCAGCTGCTGTTGCTCCAAAGTGGTGAAATGGTTTTCCTGGGCACTTAAAAATCATTGACAACAAGGTCAGTTTTAACTCGAGACTTGAGACAATTTATTTACTTTATTTCATGGATAATCCATGAAGAGTGTTTTGGCAAGTGCAATAGAGTGTTTTACAATGTTTTTGGGCTAAATGAGTGACATGGATTTGTATATGTTACAGATGGGACAACTAGCCTACAAACAAGGTCAGATAAACCAAGCTCTAGCGTTCTATATGCAGAATTTAAAGATGGTACGTAGTGATGTAGGAACCAATCATCCACGTATAGCTAATGTATTAAATGAGATAGCTCTGGTCTATGATGATGCTAATGATAAAAGAGCAGGAGAACTTTATGAAGCTTCTCTGGCTATCATGTTAGATACTTATGGTAACAACTATATTGGTACGGCTACTATAAGGTATGTTGATTGTATATTTTATACATTAATGTTTTTGTTAAGTTCTGCTATTCAAACCATCAAAATTGATGGAATGCTTTAGATTTAGCGACATTTTCTTCTCAAATTATGAATTCAAGACTTAACAGTGGTAAAAAATCACATAATTTTAAAATAACTTGATTTGTCGTTATAGTGGAACTTAACTGTATACTTGTTTCATGCTGTTTGTCTTCTGGACTGACTGAAGTCTAGTGGTAGGAACTGCATTTAGGTGTCCAGAGGTCCTATGTTCAAACCCTTCCTCGAGCACTGTTATTTTTCATGAGTATGACATTGACCTGCTGTTGTTTCATTTCACCTTGGGTACCTGTGAGGGTATTGTAATTCTGTTGTGCCAATTATTTATTTTCTGAACAATATTTTTCTCCCTTTTCATCTTTAAAAGGTCTTGCATTCAGCTTAATTTGATTTAATTCATGTAGGTCTTTACCTTACTACAAAGTGAAGCCAATGTTTTATGTAGAACCATCTATAAGCTACTATCAGTTAAAATTTCCAGGGCTGGTCGAATACGGGTTGTGTCTGAAAAGAGGTTGTTGCGGGATATCTTTTATACCACTTTTTTAATCTTAACACAACTTTCAATCATACTTTCATGTATATTTCTTTGTTTCATTGTTAATTGTTTTCAGATACAATCTTGGAGCGTTCTATTTTGGTACCAATTATTTTGGTAAAGCAAAGTACCAGTTTAATGAAGCATATAGAATATTTGAAAGTTTCCTTGGTGACCAACATCCTGATACAATTGCTGCAAAGAAATCTTTTGATTATTCTTGTCTAAAAAATGCCATATTTCTCTACTGGAAACGGCATCATTAGGATTTTTCATACATTTTGTACCGAAAATGAGTGCAATGAAATTTTTGAATTTTATATTATAATAAACCATATTTTTCATTATGATTATCATGCATTTTTATATGAATGCAATATTTATAATGTTAGAATACTCTGTGCCTTTTTCTACAGTTCTTGATCTTAATTCACAAATAGATTATTTGGAATATATTTGTTGCGCACATTCATTTTTATATATTTATTTATTTATTTTATTTCAAGTTTATTTTATATTATATTTACATATGTTATAAACACACATCAATAATTGCCTTTGAGTTTTAACATTGTTTAGATTTCATTTAAATTTTGATTAATGTATTTACTTATAAGATGCTCTGTTCTATTTTTTTATTTACAAGTTATTATTTGTTCATAGTTGTACACTGATTTATCATAGTGTTCAAGATTTTGTTCACTTTTATCAATTTTTGCTCAGATGCTTGCAATATTAATGTATCTATGTTTAAATTTTAATAATTTTAACATAACATAAATTTTCTTTATTTCAATTATACAAATATTTACGTTTCTTATGTATCTAAAATTTCATATGCTATTTTGTGTCTCATTACTTTTTACTAATTAATTTAATAGAACATGTTTTTTAAATATTTTCTTTTGAGATAATCTTGAGATATACATTTGTATATATATTTATATATTCAATTTCTCAATGATATTAAAAACTATATTTTGTACTGTGATATACAAGTATACATGATTTGGTTATTATATTGTTATTGAATAGTGAGAAAACATCTGATCATGAGGATGATATCGTTCATATTTCATGATTTTAAAAGATAATTTTGAAATGTCGATTGTTATAAAAAAATATTCTGAATTAAAACATTTTTTTGTTGAATATTTGTGTTTGCAAAGTACATTGACTGCCTCTTTCGTGAATAGAATATGCTCATCATTTCATTTTTATCTTTTTTTTTTTCATTTTCATTGAATTGCTATTATTTAAAAGACATGGATTTAAAATTGTTAGAACTATTTTGAACGAGATTATATTTTTGTTGAATCTTTTGTTATATTCATTTTTTTAATGATGTTCAATACGCATTTAATATTTTTCATTATTCCATCAAACTTAAATAAACCAAAGAATCCTGTCATACACATTGTAGCATTCTTGACATAATTTTTTGTACCATGACAATGTTTTACAGTTTATTTTACTAACGGGTAGCTTATTGTTTTATACATATACTTTATATCGATTGTAAAAATCTTAAGCCTTTAAAACACTATTTGTTTTTTTTTTGGTGATGCGCACAAAATTTTTGTTGAAAGTTATTTATGTCGTGTCTATCTCTCTTTCTAAATAAAAAGTAACATAAATTTGGTTTTGTTTTGTTTATATATGAAGAATATATCCAAGCTTTATAATACAACAAGTTTTTACATCTTATAACACTTCCTGGCCTGTACTTAGCTAGTAATAGTTTGCTAGCTAATGGAGAGTTTAGGCAACAAAACGTTTTGTTATGGGAGCGTTATGGTTTTTAGCAAACATACTTGGAAGTCAACTTGTTCGGCTAACCAAGATAGCACAAGTCTTGTGAAAGGGTTTTTCATTAAAAAAACATATGAATTTTAGACTTGTGATGAGCAAGGTCATGTTCAGTTGTTTATGAGACTAGTAATAGTATGGTTTTAAAGTCATATATTATATGTCCTGTAAGGCCAAGTAAGTTGGTTAATTTGGTGGTAGGGGGCTATAACATATAACCATTACCACTCATTAGGATTGATTTAGTGATGTAACTTTTTATATCTCATTATTCAATGATTCATCAGCCGCCCGGCTAGCTCAGTTGGTAGCACGCAAGTCTACTGATCTGATCAAGGGTTCGTGGGTTCGATTCCCTGGCGGGGCATACTCTAGTGGAGCTTGGTTATGAAATTATTTCAACGACCATCCTCCCTCCTACCAATGATTTTTAATTATGTTGGGCAGTTCTCAGTCACTGACGAAAGTATGCACTAAGTAGTTGGCTACAAATCTGCATAACTTTGCTGTCAAGTCATTCCTTGTAGCTTCACTTCTTGGAATTGAAGTTATGAGGTTTTGACTCGACAAAGATGTAAAGTAACAAACATTTATGGTCATTGTTAGCAACCATCTAAACAACTTCACAGACAGAATGGCTCTCTTGGCAAGTCATTTATCTTCTATGAACATTCTGTAAGAAACCAAGTGCTGATTACAGTAAACTTACCAATGGACGAAATATTATCTGCCTTTAAATTATGATTTTTAGTAGCATCATTGAAGTGTTTAAAGTTTTAAACAGAACTGAAACAGTGATTTATTTAGATTTTGGTTTGAAATTGTACTTGAACACTCCCCACAGTATAAATGAAAAACAAATATTACAGAAATTGATTAGGTAACATGGTTTCCAAAATTTGCGGGTTTAGCGGAAAACAGCCGTAACTCAATATAAAAGTGAGTATCGACCATCTTGCACTAAACCTGCGAAGTGAAATGAAATAATAATTGATGTATGTTTGACTACTGGTATAACCAGGGATATAAAATCCCTGGTATAACTAATTCTCTTGAGGCATCATTATTCAGATGTGGCCAAGTAATGTTTCTGTCATTGAATGACTTATTTCTTCACAGAACTACAGGTTTTATATTCATATGCATATACATACATGTATATTGTGGAGCACCCAGGGAGAGCTAAGGTTTATCATTAACTCACAAGTGGTTCTAGTTGTTGCAAGTATTCAGTTATTACATGTAACAATTAACTTCTCGTAAAATTGGTCAATGTCATGCATTGGTTGAAACTAGTCTTGCATTACAATACTGATACAAGTAATCTGGAACTTAAAATACAAATGTATTGGGGTTTTCCCCTTGCACTAACAAGGTATAATCAAGACTTCTACATAACATTGCTCATAATCACATTTTACAAAATAATTTTTTACATTCTCGGTGATCATGTACTTTTATTGTAATGGCATTTGTTAGCTTTTGCCACAGATAAAAACCCATACATTTTCATTTCAAGTAACGTCTATTTGAGGTGTCATTTTTCTGCTTTTTCATTGTACTTCTTACCTATATATAGTCTTAAGGGGTCACATCAGCTCCTTCATCCAGTAATTTAACTTTTTTACCATAGGGGTCATTTCTGGACAATTTTCAATGCGTATCATTATTGTGATTTCTTTTTTATGGTTTTTGATAGACATAAGATAAGTTATAGAGCAAAACGATAGACCTGTTCACGGATGACGTCACAAGCCCCTGCTACCAATATTTGGCTGATTTACTGGTTGGCAGAAAGAAACCATTGTTTACTTACATTTGATAGCAACATAATTTTAATTCGTGATAACCTTTTTATTTGTAGGCCGATATTTATGATATTTATATTGATAGAAAGTTTTAAAAATTGATATTTTTAAAATTAAGGATATTGCCAAAATTTTTATTTAAAAAAAGATGTATTTATTAATTGATTTTAACCTATCTTTTGAAAATCTTCTTGCCGGTTTAAAGCACTAGGTTTAAACACCAATAAACGCTAGTAAAAACGATTCTTTTTGACAAATAATTTTAAAATATTCAAAATATGAATTTCAAGTCCTTTCTAATGATATAAGATACTAAATTGTTTGATGAAAAATGACTTAGTAATTGCAATTTTAAAATTACTATGTTTTACATTTTATCTACTCGCTATCATTTCTGGCCAACCACCAAATGGGTACCTGTATTTCTTATCAGCTACTTGTTACTATTTATAGACTTCATAACAATAACAATGAACTGGTCTATATCTTAGATTTTTCTTGGACATAAAATAACGAACGGGAGGTGTTAAAATCCCTTAAAGGTCCCATTTCACGTTTGACTCATTGTAAACAATCTATGTGCTTATTTTTACTCAGCTTTTGATGAGTAAGCGTTTTGAAGCATTACACAATGATATTTTTCCCAATAAATGAGAAATTTGCAAAAATATGGCCAAATTACAGTAAAAATTTTTCGTGCACCGGGTAATACCTGTTTAAAAATAGATTTGGCGGGAATGTATGCCACTCCAGTCACATGATAAACTCTTCAGTAAAGAGTATCAAAAATATTCGGTCTTTCTCCGCTACTATCGTTATCCGTGCATTCATACAAGCAGGTTGACGAAACGAAACTAATCGTAAGTATTCTGATTGTTTGTGCAGAATCAAGTTTGATTATTTTAATTTTTAAAGATGATTATAATGTTTATAAGGTTTGGTTTTGCTTGAAAATAGGAATGAGTTGTCATCTATTTGAGTAATCGACCGACCACGACCTTAGAAGTTTCGCCCCGAGGCATTTTGTATTTTTGCCAATTTTGGTCCCGAGTTGTATTTGATTTAAATTAATTGTGTTACCATTCAATGGAAGGAGAAAATGCTTTGGTTCTGTAAAGAGCATCAATTCATTGCCATACAAAACAACTTTTAGTTTAAATTGGAGCATCTGCAGGTCTTATATAATGCTGTAAACAATCATAGAAATTAGAAGTTTGAACCCATGCAATGAATCATTGTAATTTGTAGCAAAGGAGTAATACAGAACTTGTACTCATTTGCCTTCAAGCTAGCTTTCATGGCCACGTGGTAGAGAGTCCGCTTATGAACCAAGAGCTTGTTGGTTCAAATCACAGTTTGGACCATGGATTTTTATTGGATAACATCATAATGAATTTTCAATAGATTTATCTTGAAGGCAAGACTCCAAGAGGGTTGCAGGGAGGGAGGCTCAAATGCAGGAGCTGTGGTCGAGTGGTTAGATACATGCTTAGAGTTGAGCATTCCCTGGTTCGAAACCCTCTAGGGGCACTGCTAGTTGCCTCGAGCAAGAAACTTATACTTACAATTTTTCCTCTCTACCCAGGGCCAGGTGTAAATTTGTCACTGTAAATGGGTACTGTGAGTGTTAGGAATAACCTGCCTGAACTTGGTTGAAGGAGATATCAATGATCAGGAGTTGTTGTACAAATATTGTTATGTCGGCTGAATATGTAAAATATGTGCGTGTGGAGAATTTTTGAGATCTCTATTATTTTAGTTGGACCTGAAGGGCCTTTCCAGTTTCCCTGAAAAACTTTCACGGCAAGTTTAGGTTCTGTTTAAGGATCCTAATCAAAGGGCTGTGAAGTGGTATTTTTATTGCATTTTGATTTTTGAAATTATGTTTGAACTTGGAGCAAAACATTAGATTTAAGCAATATTTTAGCTTTATGTGTCTTTCATGTATAATTTATTCTTTCAGATCTTAGTTGGGCTCAGAATGTTAAAATTGAATGTGCAAAAGACGTGACAAAAGTTGTACACTTGAGGGTTTTTAATCTTTTCAGTCTGAAAGGTATGATTTTTCAAATGAATAACAATGAATTTCAGTGCTACATTTGCAGATTGGTTGTTAGTCTAATTTAATGTTATTGCGCTCATTTTGTTAAGACTATTTGAACATATAGGTCACAACATTTATTGTTTGTTTATTCTACAAATTTAAAGATTTTAGATTTTCATTCTCAGTTCAATAGGATGATAATGAAGTTTTAATGTTTATGTACCAGTTTTAGAATGGTTTAAATTGTGTTATGTCATGACTATGCCCAACTGTCCTATGACAATTGCTTGTCCAGATGATAACTTGGAAACATTGCCACTTATCAAATTAAAGTGTCATTGATGTCCAAGGGTGAATTTTGAATTCAAGTTCATTGAGGCTTGAAATGAAACACCCTTTTCTGATGATAAATTGCCAGTCTTTGACTCTGGAGTTACTATTTTTTTCTTTTTAAGCACCAAAAGATCAATGGTGACAATGATTCTTGGGCCAGAAATCAGAGGTCATCTGTGTTTCAAAACAGAACCTTTGTAATGTTCTTAGGTTGACTTGATCTTTTATGTTTGAAGTTATTAATTTTTGTGCCCCAGGTCATTTGCCTAGGTGAAAATATTGCATGCTCAGCTCTTAAGACTTTACTGCAGGATTAAAGGACATCATAAAGGAATGGAAAGTAATGTATGGTGATTTACTGTGCCTGTGGCTCAAACTGTCCTGCTTGATACAGAGGCTGGTGGAAGAATGGCATCAGACAAAAATGACCCACTACAGATGTATGAAAGTCAAAACTGTTTTTGGTCACTGTCAGTTTAAAGGTTGAGGCAAGAGTGGTCAGATTCTGATGATAAAGTACATTTAACATAGTTAGAGGTAAACTTACTTTTGAAAGTCGTTTATAATGTTAAAGAGATTGATCTGCCAGACTGGCTTAGTTAATAGAGCATCTCACAGCAATTCCCTGATAGGATAAAAATACCTTTGCAGAGTTAAGTTTAACCATGACCTATTATCTACTCCCACCACCTATCAAGTGGGAAGTAGTCGGCCTCTGACAAGGATTTGTGCTAAGTACATGTTACAACCTTGGGTCCCTAGATATATACCTGTCCTGGGTCAGCTTGTAATAAATTAAACACCTTGGTAAAACAGAAACAGAAAGATGGGCTAAGCATGACACTAAGCTCTTGTGGGTGTTCATTACAGGTGCCTTTTGCTACATTTTTTTAGTAATATTCTGGTTGCCGAAATTTTTAGAGACTACTTCTGATTGATAGACGGACATGTCATTTGTTTTTGTCATTACTTAATTCTGATAATACACATATATGTGCACCTGATTATTATAATTCATAATTATAAGTATCATTTGTATCTTTTTACAGGTATAAAAAGAGAATACTGGTAGAAGAGAACAGAATGCTTCAAAAGGACTTTTTTCAGGTGACTCTCAGTGTGAATTCTTCATTTTTAGACTGCTGTCAAAAAAGAAATGACAATCAATTCATCAACCCTGGATTATTAATATTTTTTCATTCTCAAGAAGCAACAAGTTTTGTCTGAAGAAATGCCACCATTCCTGTACCTACATGTTTAAAATTGTGATGATGTACATAGTGCTTTCTATGACACAGATGCTTATTACAACCTTGAGTGATAGGGAGCAAAAATTACAATTGATATTCATATCCAGGACATAGACCAATGTTTGGGCTGAAAATACTGTTTTCCCATCAAAATGAAGTCTTGGTCACTCATTTTATGCCCTAATTGACAATAACAATGCTCTTAGTCCATAGAAGATCGTTAGAACATTGCTCTATCTCCTTTTGTCCAGTCAGAGTTCAAAATTTGATTATCATGTTTTGCTCTTCAGTGACATCTTAATTTCGGTCTTTACCAAAATGAATATGTATGTTGCAACATAGGCAGTGTTATAAAACTCAACATCATAGAAACCGTGCTCAAATACCATTATATTGTCTTCTTGGAGATAGAGCAATGTTAGAACGAGATGCATTAACCAGAATAAGCAAATTTTGATCCATCTCCAAACACAATTTTGCTTCAGCATTATTATTCATAATATTTCAATCATTCCTCATGTATGTGTTGTAATAACATTGTTAGTGCATCTACCAAGTCTCATGTCTATACAGACAGTGAAAACAGAGTTAGCTATCTTTTATAAAAATTTGGTAGTTAGAGCATTGTTACATTGAGGCAACGATATGCTCAGCCAAGAAATTTCAATATTGTTGTGATGTCATATTGTATAATAATGATGTATTGAAAAAAGTCTCTGTGTAGTTAAGATATTTTAGATATTTTGTTCTTGTAAAAAGTTTAATAAGGGACGTTAGTCAGTTATCACTCTTTGTAAACTCTTCAAATAGGTAGTTCCAATATTTAGATTGCTCAGATTTTACCCTTTTCATTGTCAATTAGCCACAATATACAATAATAACTTTTTGTAAATTAATAGTGTTTGGGTAAAGAACTGTCTAAATTTTATCACTCCTGTTAATAGCTTAACTAGCAAGAAAGATATTAGATGAAATAAATTAAAATCCTAACATAGGACTTCTATGATAAAATCCAAGGACTGCACCTAATAGGACCTACTTACTGACTGGATTGTTTCAGATTTTATAAAGGAAAGTTAACTAACAAAAGTCTTTCATTGAAAAAGTAAACATAATGGGCAATATCATGCATAAACTTTACGATCAGTGTCAGTAAAGACTATAAAATGATAGGGTTACCCAATTGGATTCCATATCGATATGAATTTAATTGCAGAGCCAGATTTTTACTTAGAGTTTTGGTTTTTGAGAATATGAGACTATTACGTTTTATAAGATATAACAGTTAAAGCATTTTAGTCTTTAAATTGTCAGCCTTTGTAAATTTATTAATTCAATCTGTTGATTGAGCGCTACATGCATTATTTATAATTTATGATAGTCACTGTCTGTTATCCATCAATTTGCCTGATGAATTAACATGTGTACAAACACTGTGAAGCTTTTGTTGTGATTTAAATTCTTTTTAAATATGTATCACCACTGATTGACTATCTAGACAATGGTTGTTGATGAGTTGTAATAATATGTTTAAAGCCCCATTATTAAAAGTAACACTGTTTTTGGACAACAAAGAAAATGACATTTATCTATTTTAAAAGTCTTGTTAAAGAAAAAACCCAGCTCCAAATTACATAATTAAGCTCTGAAACTATTTTGGATTAGATATATTGAAATTAAGCTTATAAAAGAATATAGAGTGCTCTTATGAAAGTACCCCACTTTTTTAAGAAACAAACATTTTGTCAAATTTTAATTTAGAAAACAGAATGGCTTGAATAGTTTATTGTGCCTCCTATGTTTGTTATATTTTCATAACTTAATGTTTATAAAACAGTTTTCAAGTCTATTGTTGATGAATAAATCTTCATATAGTGGCTTTAACTTCAAGAAATTATGAGTAGCTATTTCCCGTTGTTGTTTTTAATTCTTTAAATTATGAAACAATGATTAAAAATGTCAAATTAAATGAGTTAACCTAAGGCTCATGAGTAGAGAATAAGACTGAACTATTGAAGATTTTTTTATCTTCTATTTTCTGTAAAGATACCCTCTACTCTGTGGATCTGTCTCATCATTTTTACATAAGTTTTGAGTAAGATTGTGTAACCCATTTTGAAACAGCCTGTAGTTAATTATCAAATTATTAGAAAATTAAACATGAGAATTGCTGGTAAAAACATTTTTAAATATACAAGTCCTAACTAAAAAAAAGAAATAAAGGAAAAAACTTCCCCAAAACAAGACTATTTTATAAGTATTGATTTGTTATCGCTTTAAATTCAGTAATAAAGAGTCACATTATGTAATACTTCGACTTTCTTAAATTCTGTGACACAATGTAAAAAAGTGAACAGCATTACAATTTGTTTACTATTGAATCAAGTTTCGTGACTTCAGAAGTTTTTTATATACTAATATTAAATAAACATAAGTGCCTGACTTTAATTTTTGGTTTACCCAACACTATTATTTGATAATAATTTGTGTAGAGCTATCACTCTGCAGCAATACTCTAAATCAGATATTCATGTATCTGGTTCTGCTTCTGAAGTATCAATATTTACCATTCAATAAACTGTATTTGTAATTTTTAGACTTCAGCAAAATCGCTGAAAGGTTCAGTGTCAGTGACAGGTATATACTTATATTTATAACTTGTGAATGGACAAAAACAAATCTCGTTAATACACTAAGCAGTAGTATTTGCCAGTTATACAGGATAGAATAAATACTTTGCTGGCATTTTGCCCTGCTTGATTTGTACTTGAATGTAATGTGTTAAGAAAAATCAATATTATGGATTTGTTAGGTTTCAATGTGCACAAAAGTCTTTCTGTACTTCAATACTTATTATTCTACTGTCAAAGGCCCATCATTACCCTGCTGATTTGAATACTTGATATTTGTTAGAGAATGCATTTACATAAATATGAATCATTCGGAACACCTAGACCTTTCATGAATGAATAATCTCGGAAGGATTCATTGGGGGGTCTTCCCTGGATTTTTGTATTTTACTACATAAGGGAGGCGAAGCACGCAACAGTTACCCTAAACTCAAAGTATAGTATGCACTTCAGGGGTGCAGAATTCCATGCCTAACATTTTGGATTCATACATGTCCATATTTCCATCCCACTTGTTTATGAGCAAGTAATATTTTTCAGCTAAAATACACTACATTGTACATGTAACGTAGGATAACTTAATAATGCAGATGTCTAAATGCTTAAAAAAATGTTCAACAATGAACTTCCTCTTGGTAAATATTAGGGGTGTAACAATACAGTAAAAACCGTATTGCAATATATTGCAATACACGAAACCCGTATTGCAATATATTGCGATACATATTGTTTTTTGCGCGTACATGCATAGCATGAATTAATGGCCGTGCATCGTCTAAATTTGATCAACATTGTACATAGACATTTGTATTTTCTAATGATATACACGTATTATGCAAATGTTTGAATAAGTTTGAAAAAAGGTTTTGAATGAACTTTCAAAGATTATTATTCTCTAATTTTACCAAACATATCTCAAGTCTCCGAACAAATTTAAACATTTATTAAAACACTTTAACTTTAGACTCTGATAAAAACAATCAGTATGGAACATAACTAAAAAAAACCGGTTCAGAGAAAAACGAACCGGTTAAAAACCGTCAGAAGTCGTATTGCAATATTAACCGATATATATCGATTAACCGTTACACCCCTAGTAATTATCAATCATTACTTACAGTATGTTTTCTATTTCACAGTTTATTATATTTAGTTTTGTATTGAACATCTGGGCATGTGCATTTTGTTCTCAGACTTGTTCATTTTTAGATTTATCATCCACAGACAGTAGAAAAACTTGAAATTCCACACCACTGTTCTTTTTTGGGTTTTCAATGTACTTTAAGCTTGACCTAATCATTATAAAGACTCTTCAAACTAATACCATTTATGTTAGATTTTCATTTCAATAGCTCATAGCTTGGACTGTATTGAAAGATGTGCATTAAGTAGTTTAGTCTTATCTGGAGATAACCAGGTACAGCAGACTACACCATTCCTTTAAAATGTGAATGTATAAGCAAGTGCTGGCACATGTTCAATTTCCCCGAATATTCCAAAATGCTCCGTAATGTTAGAATTGGAACAACTCTACCCAAAGACAACTCAACCTGAGACAACCCAATCCCCTCTTAACAGATTGAGTTGACCAACTTCGAGTTGAGTTACCCTCATGTAGAATTGTCTTCGGGTTGAGTTGTCCTGTACCCGTAACATTTGCTAACAGTCATTACTGACCTGGCAGCTGGGCAGAAGAGTCCAAGAAAGCATTTAGGCCTATTCAGCATAACCTAATGACACCCAGTTACCAACCTGTTGAATTAATACATAATACTTATGATTGGACACACATGTATGATCAAAAACAAGTACTGATTTGAATCAATTAGTAAAAATAGTAAATTTGATGAAACAATTTGGCTTTTATTATTATTGTATTTTATTCAACTGTCAGTGACACATACATTAACTCTGCTGATGTGAATATTCACTGCTGTAATCAATGCATTCAATAGAAATGTATAAAAATAGGTGGAATTAATGTATTTGCCTCTAACATACCTTTTTTCTATAGCCCAGTGAGTATGTTATCCTAGTTTTACTGTATTTCAATATCAACCCATAAGAAATGAATGAAATATGAATTTAAATATAAATTGCAACTTTAAATGTTGCACTTGGTGCAAATCACACTTAGATAAGAAAATGAGAATTTTACAAACAATAATAAAAATCTGCAACAGTATGAAGAAGAAATACAAGTTATCAAAAAGGTGCTTCTGTTGTAACATGGAACTGAGGAATTATGAACAAATATTGAGTAAATCATTGAATTCTTGAATTCAAAATCTGTATAAACCCTGCATTAGGATTTATAACTTGTGTTTCAATTTTGTGGTGAGAATTGTAAGTTGTCGAAAGATGAAGTATTTGTATGCTTTATGAATCAGTACTTGTGTTGAACATATTATATTTCATATGAATTTTAGTAGTAACTGAAGTTTCAAAAAGAAGAAAACCACGTACAGAATATAATTTTTTAATGTTTAGAAAAAACACTGAAATATAGCATATTTAATTTCTGTATTGGCTACATAATAGTAAGTAAGTAAGTAAAGTCTTTATTTAAAGTGGGTAACACACATAATCACTAGCTTTGTATGACAGAAATTATAAAAAATAGATTGAGTATATAGTCTTTCTCGTATTATTATTATTTTATTAAGTGTATTTTATTACACTTTCTAATACTAATAAATGTCCCTTATATAGTACAAAAAAATGCAAAAATATTCTATTGCCCTCTACAAACACTGTCCCCTGGTCATCCATGGAATAATTTAAATAGATTTTTCTTAAGCCATGATCTTAAACAAGCATCTTTGCCAATGATTTGTGAGTGACCGGAAAAATAGAGCAACAACAGTTGGATATCTATCAGCCACCTTTGTTCACTGCACTGGAGTAACAAAACCATTTCACTCAGTGACCTAAGTCTTTATCAACCTTGAGATCTTGCTGGGACAAACATACAAGTTTTCTACAAGCAGCTTCAAAATCTGTGTATCACCATCTGAAATAATTGATATTGGATTTTATGACATTTAACCAAATCATAATCCTACAAATATAACTTCAAATTAGATTATAAAAAATCAGACTTGAAAAAACAATATTGCATGTTGTCAGTTCATCAAAAATTACAGGATGTCAATGAACTGAACTTTATGCTGCCTGATTTTAAGTTAGAGAAAAGTGCTTATTAGACCCAAAGCTTCAATTCAGGTTTGGTTTCAGTAGTACATGAAGAACAGTGTTGCATAATGACAATGTAAGTAATATGCTGTCACACCTACAGTCCAATGTCCTACATGATTATGGTAGTTCACATTGAAAGTACCAATGTGCCAAGTTAGGCTAAAATCTGCTTTCATAATATATAATGTATCTGTTTAGTTTACTTTGAGTCTTGTACCATAATCTCTGATCACGGAAATTTCTTCGTTTTTCCCCCTTTTATTGAGTTGTATTGGTTATATCACGGTGGTCAGCCTACCTACTCACAGTTCCTGGAAAAACTAAATCTCAGGATTTTGCTGTTCACCGCCTACTAGGTGCATATTTCCGTCAGTGACTGACGACTGCCCTACATGATTTAGTATCAGTGGTAAGAGGGAGAATGGCCATATAAATTATTTCATGACTAAGCTTCTCCAAAGTATGCCCCGCCCAGGAATTGAACCTACCTCCCCTCAATCAGTAGACTTGTTCACTACCGACTGAACTAGCCTGGCAGGCTTAAAATAAGCTTTAAGCAGGTGATTCAGAATACTAATTTACACCTGGGATAAGTAAATCTATCATAAGGCTTATTTCTTAATGTAGGAAATAAGTTGTACCCATTGTGAAATTAATATCTGGGACCATTTGACCCCTAAGTTTTTGTCCAATCATATACTAGACCAGTGCTCATGCTCAAAAATGTAGAATTGATGTCTAATGTTTAAGGTTTAAAGTAAAACTTTTAACAAGTTACCTTATCTTTAGAAAAGAGGATTGATAGTTCACACTTATCTGTCAGTAAGTAGTGAACTTATAGATTCTCGCATCCCAGTAACTCTTACCATCACTTACTACATCAACAAAATTGCAAATGTATAAACCTGAAATAAAAGTTACAAACAAAAAATTATTGCTGCGGTTACATCAACACCATATGTGTGTAAATAACAAATACTTCAGTAAACACACAATGACTGACTTAATAGATGAGAATGCCATACAAGTAGCATTTATTGACATTGTCTCGATTCAATTTGCACATATAAACTCATAATAAAAATATAATAAGACTAACCTTGTGTCAGCGCTAGTTATTGGACATCCTGTTGCTGTGTATGAGGTTATTCCTGCTACTCATCTGTAAATAATAATGTAAAAAACATTTGATGGTGATGCCTCGAAAATAAACAGGATAAGCTAGGATACTCGATGCTTCTCTCCTGCGACAGGGTCTTTCAAATAAAAATTCTATATGAAAGACCCTGCCTGCCAGTAGACTAGTAGTTAGAAAAAAAATTAAAATGAAAAATGTCATCTTAAAGGTACTATGACATGGATGGTGAAAATGACAAAATTTTGAAAAATTGAAAAATAATTTAAATACGACTCATGTATCGTTTTTAAGGTTATGAAAGCTTTCAGGTGACAAGGTGGCAAAGTATCCAAGTTATCTAGTGTGTCTTAGAATCCTGGAATTCCCTCCAGGATCCAAAACCGTAGCATGCTACGCGTTTGGTACTATTAATAAACGCAGTGCATACAGTCAGCTGGCAAGTCACGTGGGGCATGGTTTTACAATTTTTTTAAATGAAGAATAAATCTTGTTTCATTAATATAGTTTTTATTCAGTATGGATTGAAAATTATATTTAACATTCTCTTTAAAGAAAATAAACAATAAAATAATTTATCTTTTAAAATACATTCGGATTGACACGGCTATTTTCGTTATCCCATACAAACTGTCAACATGTACGTCTACTGACCCCGACAGTTAGACTGTGCTGTTACTGATTAGATAATACTACATAATCACTTTATTATGAGACAGTTAACTTACAACCAGAAATATTTAGTCAATAGTGTGATCGATTGATGAAGAATGGGTAAAATCGTTTAATTTCTGAAGTAAAAACGACTGGTCGGAGGTGGTGCCAAGTTCAACGTCAACAACTGGATGAAGGTATAGTCGAGACCACGAAACTATTTCGTATTTGTATCGGCTCATTGTTTGTTTTCAATATTCATACATAATATGACTGCTTAAACATTAATTATTAAAGTAAAGTAGTTTGTGCACGAATCGTTTAGTTTCTGTAGCGGTTCATGTCGTCCTCAACCATTTCGACCCATAAAGAAGTGAATTTTTGATCAATCTCGTTATCTCATCGTTAGTAAAAAAGTCTTGCAATGAATTTATTCACAAAAGTGATGCACATGTGTACATATCCTTTATGCAAAATAAATAGAAATTGAAAGACTGAGAACCCAGACCAATTGCCATCTACTTTCAAGTATATGCTGCTTGAAAATAGAGTTGGGGAACTATGGTAAATATTAGGGGTGTAACGGTTAACCGATATACCGGTTAATATTGCAATACGACTTCTGACGGTTTTAACCAGTTCGTTTTTCTCTGAACCGGTTTTTCTAGTTATGTTCCATACTGATTGATTTTATCAGAGTCTGAAATTTAACTGTTTGAATAATGTTAAAATGTGTTCGGAAATATTGTGTGAGAAAAAAAAATCTTTGAAAGTCCATTCAAAACCTTTTTTCTAACTTATTCAAACACTTGCATAATACATGTAGATCATTTGAAAATACAAATATCTACGTACAATGTTGATCAAATAATGACGATGCACGTGCATTAATTCTTGCAATGCATGTATGCGCAAAGAACAATAATTATGTACTGCAATATATTGCAATATATTGCAATACGGGTTTCGTGTATTGCAATATATTGCAATACGGTTTTTACCGTATTGTTACACCCCTAGTAAATATGGCAAGTTCCAATTTAATGTATGCTAAGACACAGGCATCAAATTTGCATTAGCTTTTCGTTGGCTCTAACTTTAAGATGACATTTTTCATTTTAATTTTTTTTCTAACTACTAGTCTACTGGCAGGCAGGGTCTTTCATATAGAATTTTTATTTGAAAGACCCTGTCGCAGGAGAGAAGCATCGAGTATCCTAGCTTATCCTGTTTATTTTCGAGGCATCACCATCAAATGTTTTTTACATTATTATTTACAGATGAGTAGCAGGAATAACCTCATACACAGCAACAGGATGTCCAATAACTAGCGCTGACACAAGGTTAGTCTTATTATATTTTTATTATGAGTTTATATGTGCAAATTGAATCGAGACAATGTCAATAAATGCTACTTGTATGGCATTCTCATCTATTAAGTCAGTCATTGTGTGTTTACTGAAGTATTTGTTATTTACACACATATGGTGTTGATGTAACCGCAGCAATAATTTTTTGTTTGTAACTTTTATTTCAGGTTTATACATTTGCAATTTTGTTGATGTAGTAAGTGATGGTAAGAGTTACTGGGATGCGAGAATCTATAAGTTCACTACTTACTGACAGATAAGTGTGAACTATCAATCCTCTTTTCTAAAGATAAGGTAACTTGTTAAAAGTTTTACTTTAAACCTTAAACATTAGACATCAATTCTACATTTTTGAGCATGAGCACTGGTCTAGTATATGATTGGACAAAAACTTAGGGGTCAAATGGTCCCAGATATTAATTTCACAATGGGTACAACTTATTTCCTACATTAAGAAATAAGCCTTATGATAGATTTACTTATCCCAGGTGTAAATTAGTATTCTGAATCACCTGCTTAAAGCTTATTTTAAGCCTGCCAGGCTAGTTCAGTCGGTAGTGAACAAGTCTACTGATTGAGGGGAGGTAGGTTCAATTCCTGGGCGGGGCATACTTTGGAGAAGCTTAGTCATGAAATAATTTATATGGCCATTCTCCCTCTTACCACTGATACTAAATCATGTAGGGCAGTCGTCAGTCACTGACGGAAATATGCACCTAGTAGGCGGTGAACAGCAAAATCCTGAGATTTAGTTTTTCCAGGAACTGTGAGTAGGTAGGCTGACCACCGTGATATAACCAATACAACTCAATAAAAGGGGGAAAAACGAAGAAATTTCCGTGATCAGAGATTATGGTACAAGACTCAAAGTAAACTAAACAGATACATTATATATTATGAAAGCAGATTTTAGCCTAACTTGGCACATTGGTACTTTCAATGTGAACTACCATAATCATGTAGGACATTGGACTGTAGGTGTGACAGCATATTACTTACATTGTCATTATGCAACACTGTTCTTTATGTACTACTGAAACCAAACCTGAATTGAAGCTTTGGGTCTAATAAGCACTTTTCTCTAACTTAAAATCAGGCAGCATAAAGTTCAGTTCATTGACATCCTGTAATTTTTGATGAACTGACAACATGCAATATTGTTTTTTCAAGTCTGATTTTTTATAATCTAATTTGAAGTTATATTTGTAGGATTATGATTTGGTTAAATGTCATAAAATCCAATATCAATTATTTCAGATGGTGATACACAGATTTTGAAGCTGCTTGTAGAAAACTTGTATGTTTGTCCCAGCAAGATCTCAAGGTTGATAAAGACTTAGGTCACTGAGTGAAATGGTTTTGTTACTCCAGTGCAGTGAACAAAGGTGGCTGATAGATATCCAACTGTTGTTGCTCTATTTTTCCGGTCACTCACAAATCATTGGCAAAGATGCTTGTTTAAGATCATGGCTTAAGAAAAATCTATTTAAATTATTCCATGGATGACCAGGGGACAGTGTTTGTAGAGGGCAATAGAATATTTTTGCATTTTTTTGTACTATATAAGGGACATTTATTAGTATTAGAAAGTGTAATAAAATACACTTAATAAAATAATAATAATACGAGAAAGACTATATACTCAATCTATTTTTTATTATTTCTGTCATACAAAGCTAGTGATTATGTGTGTTACCCACTTTAAATAAAGACTTTACTTACTTACTTACTATTATGTAGCCAATACAGAAATTAAATATGCTATATTTCAGTGTTTTTTCTAAACATTAAAAAATTATATTCTGTACGTGGTTTTCTTCTTTTTGAAACTTCAGTTACTACTAAAATTCATATGAAATATAATATGTTCAACACAAGTACTGATTCATAAAGCATACAAATACTTCATCTTTCGACAACTTACAATTCTCACCACAAAATTGAAACACAAGTTATAAATCCTAATGCAGGGTTTATACAGATTTTGAATTCAAGAATTCAATGATTTACTCAATATTTGTTCATAATTCCTCAGTTCCATGTTACAACAGAAGCACCTTTTTGATAACTTGTATTTCTTCTTCATACTGTTGCAGATTTTTATTATTGTTTGTAAAATTCTCATTTTCTTATCTAAGTGTGATTTGCACCAAGTGCAACATTTAAAGTTGCAATTTATATTTAAATTCATATTTCATTCATTTCTTATGGGTTGATATTGAAATACAGTAAAACTAGGATAACATACTCACTGGGCTATAGAAAAAAGGTATGTTAGAGGCAAATACATTAATTCCACCTATTTTTATACATTTCTATTGAATGCATTGATTACAGCAGTGAATATTCACATCAGCAGAGTTAATGTATGTGTCACTGACAGTTGAATAAAATACAATAATAATAAAAGCCAAATTGTTTCATCAAATTTACTATTTCTACTAATTGATTCAAATCAGTACTTGTTTTTGATCATACATGTGTGTCCAATCATAAGTATTATGTATTAATTCAACAGGTTGGTAACTGGGTGTCATTAGGTTATGCTGAATAGGCCTAAATGCTTTCTTGGACTCTTCTGCCCAGCTGCCAGGTCAGTAATGACTGTTAGCAAATGTTACGGGTACAGGACAACTCAACCCGAAGACAATTCTACATGAGGGTAACTCAACTCGAAGTTGGTCAACTCAATCTGTTAAGAGGGGATTGGGTTGTCTCAGGTTGAGTTGTCTTTGGGTAGAGTTGTTCCAATTCTAACATTACGGAGCATTTTGGAATATTCGGGGAAATTGAACATGTGCCAGCACTTGCTTATACATTCACATTTTAAAGGAATGGTGTAGTCTGCTGTACCTGGTTATCTCCAGATAAGACTAAACTACTTAATGCACATCTTTCAATACAGTCCAAGCTATGAGCTATTGAAATGAAAATCTAACATAAATGGTATTAGTTTGAAGAGTCTTTATAATGATTAGGTCAAGCTTAAAGGTCCCATTTCACGTTTGACTCATTGTAAACAATCTATGTGCTTATTTTTACTCAGCTTTTGATGAGTAAGTGTTTTGAAGCATTACACAATGATATTTTTCGCAATAAATGAGAAATTTGCACAAATATGGCCAAATTACATTAAAAAATTTTCGTGCGCCGGGAAATACCTGTTTAAAAATAGATTTGGCGGGAATGTATGCCGCTGCAGTCACATGATAAACTCTTCAGTAAAGAGTATCAAAAATATTCGGTCTTTCTCTGCTACTATCGTTATCCGTGCATTCATACAAGCAGGTTGACGAAACGAAACTAATCGTAAGTATTCTGATTGTTTGTGCAGAATCAAGTTTGATTATTTTAATTTTTAAAGATGATTATAATGTTTATAAGGTTTGGTTTTGCTTGAAAATAGGAATGAGTTGTCATCTATTTGAGTAATCGACCGACCACGACCTTAGAAGTTTCGCCCCGACTCGGCCCGAGGCATTTTGTATTTTTGCCAATTTTGGTCCCGAGTTGTATTTGATTTTAATTAATTGTGTTACCATTCAATGGAAGGAGAAAATGCTTTGGTTCTGTAAAGAGCATCAATTCATTGCCATACAAAACAACTTTTAGTTTAAATTGGAGCATCTGCAGGTCTTATATAATGCTGTAAACAATCATAGAAATTAGAAGTTTGAACCCATGCAATGAATCATTGTAATTTGTAGCAATGGAGTAATACAGAACTTGTACTCCTTTGCCTTCAAGCTAGCTTTCATGGCCACGTGGTAGAGAGTCCGCTTATGAACCAAGAGCTTCTTGGTTCAAATCACAGTTTGGACCATGGATTTTTATTGGATAACATCATAATGATTTTTCAATAGATTTATCTTGAAGACCAGACTCCAAGAGGGTTGCAGGGAGGGAGGCTCAAATGCAGGAGCTGTGGTCTAGTGGTTAGATACATGCTTAGAGTTGAGCATTCCCTGGTTCGAAACCCTCTAGGGGCACTGCTAGTTGCCTCGAGCAAGAAACTTATACTTACAATTTTTCCTCTCCACCCAGGGCCAGGTGTAAATTTGTCACTGTAAATGGGTACTGTGAGTGTTAGGAATAACCTGCCTGAACTTGGTTGAAGGAGATATCAATGATCAGGAGTTGTTGTACAAATTTTGTTATGTCGGCTGAATATGTACTTTACTTTATTTCTTAACTCATTCACTCGGTTGAAAATATGTGCGTGTGGAGAATTTTTGAGATCTATATTATTTTAATTGGACCTGAAGGGCCTTTCCAGTTTCCCTGAAAAACTTTCACGGCAAGTTTAGGTTCTGTTTAAGGATCCTAATCAAAGGGCTGTGAAGTGGTATTTTTATTGCATTTTAATTTTGAAATTATATTTGAACTTGGAGCAAAACATTAGATATAAGCAATATTTTAGCTTTATGTGTCTTTCATGTATAATTTATTCTTTCAGATCTTAGTTGGGCTCATAATGTTAAAATTGAATGTGCAAAAGACGTGACAAAAGTTGTACACTTGAGGGTTTTTGATCTTTTCAGTCTGAAAGGTATGATTTTTCAAATGAATTTCAGTGCTACATTTGCAGATTGGTTGTTAGTCTAATTTAATGTTATTGCGCTCATTTTGTTAAGACTATTTGAACATATAGGTCACAACATTTATTGTTTGTTTATTCTACAAATTTAAAGATTTTAGATTTTCATTCTCAGTTCAATAGGATGATAATGAAGTTTTAATGTTTATGTTCCAGTTTTAGAATGGTTTAAATTGTGTTATGTCATGACTATGCCCAACTGTCCTATGACAATTGCTTGTCCAGATGATAACTTGGAAACATTGCCACTTATCAAATTAAAGTGTCATTGATGACCAAGGGTGAATTTTGAATTCAAGTTCATTGAGGCTTGAAATGAAACACCCTTTTCTGATGATAAATTGCCAGTCTTTGACTCTGGAGTTACTATTTTTTCTTTTTAAGCACCAATAGATCAATGGTGACAATGATTCTTGGGCCAGAAATCAGAGGTCATCTGTGTTTCAAAACAGAACCTTAGTAATGTTCTTAGGTTGACTTGACTTTTTATGTTTGAAGTTATTAATTTTTGTGCCCCAGGTCATTTGCCTAGGTGAAAATATTGCATGCTCAGCTCTTAAGACTTTTAACTGCAGGATTAAAGGACATCATAAAGGAATGGAAAGTAATGTATGGTGATTTACTGTGCCAGTGGCTTAAACTGTCCTGCTTGATACAGAGGCTGGTGGAAGAATGGCTACAGATGTATGAAAGTTAAAACTGTTTTTGGTCACCGTCAGTTTAAAGTTTGAGGCTAGAGTGGTCAGATTCTGATGATAAAGTACATTTAACATAGTTACAGGTAAACTTACTTTTGAAAGTCGTTTATAATGTTAAAGAGATTGATCTGCCAGACTGGCTTAGTTAATAGAGCATCTCACAGCAATTCCATGATAGGATATAAATACCTTTGCAGAGTTAAGTTTAACCATGACCTATTATCAACTCCCACCGCCTATCAAGTGGGAAGTAGTCGGCCTCTGACAAGGATTTGTGCTAAGTACATGTTACAACCTTGGGTCCGTAGATATATACCTGTCCTGGGTCAGCATGTAAAACAATTAAACACCTTGGTAAAACAGAAAGATGGGCTAAGCATGACACTAAGCTCTTGTGGGTGTTCATTACAGATGCGTTTTGCTACATTTTTTAGTAATATTCTGGTTGCCTGAAATTTTTAGAGACTACTTCTGATTGATAGACGGACATGTCATTTGTTTTTGTCATTACTTAATTCTGATAATACACATATATGTGCAACTGATTATTATAATTCTTAATTATAAGTGTCATTTGTTTCTTTTTACAGGTATAAAAAGAGAATACTGGTAGAAGAGAACAGAATGCTTCAAAAGGACTTTTTCATGTGACTATCAGTGTGAATTCTTCATTTTTAGACTGCTGTCAAAAAAGAAATGACAATCAATTCATCAACCCTGGATTATTAATATTTTCACTCTCAAGAAGCAACAAGTTTTGTCTGAAGAAATGCCACCGTTCCTGTACCTACATGTTTAAAATTGTGATGATGTACATAGTGCTTTTCTATGACACAGATGCTTATTACAACCTTGAGTGATTGGGAGCAAAAATTACAACTGATATTCATATCCAGGACATAGACCAATGTTGGGGCTGAAAATACTGTTTTCCCATCAAAATGAAGTCTTGGTCACTCATTTTATGCCCTAATTGACAATAACAATGCTCTTAGTCCATAGAAGATCGTTCGAACATTGCTCTATCTCCTTTTGTCCAGTCAGAGTTCACAATTTGATTATCATGTTTTGCTCTTCAGTGACATCTTAGTTTCGGTCTTTACCTAAATGAATATGTATGCTGCAACATAGGCAGTGTTATAAAACTCAGTATTATAGAAACCGTGCTCAAATACCATTATATTGTCTTCTTGGAGATAGCGCAATGTTAGAACGAGATGCATTAACCAGAATAAGCAAATTTTGATCCATCTCCAAACACAATTTTGCAATTTTCAGCATTACTATTCATAATATTTCAATCATTCCTCATGTTTGTGTTGTAATAACATTGTTAGTGCACCTACCAAGTCTCATGTCTATACAGACAGTGAAAACAGAGTTAGCTATCTTTTATAAAAATTTGGTAATTAGAGCATTGTTACATTGAGGCAACGATATGCTCAGCCAAGAAATTTCAATATTGTTGTGATGTCATATTGTATAATAATGATGTATTGAAAAAAGTCTTTGTGTAGTTAAGTTATTTTAGATATTTTGTTCTTGTAAAAAGTTTAATAAGGGACGTTAGTCAGTTATCACTCTTTGTAAACTCTTCAAATAGGTAGTTCCAATATTTAGATTGCTCAGATTTTACCCTTTTCATTGTCAATTAGCCACAATATACAGTAATAACTTTTTGTAAATTAATAGTGTTTGGGTAAAGAACTGTCTAAATTTTATCACTCCTGTTAATAGCTTAACTAGCAAGAAAGATATTAGATGAAATAAATTAAAATCCTAACATAGGACTTCTATGATAAAATCCAAGTATTGCACCTAATAGGACCTACTTACTAACTGGATTGTTTCTGATTTTATAAAGGAAAGATAACTAACAAAAGTCTCTCATTGAAAAAGTAAACATAATGGGCAATATCATGCATAAACTTTACGATCAGTGTCAGTAAAGACTATAAAATGATAAGGTTACCCAATTGGATTCCATATCTATATGAATTTAATTGCAGAGCCAGATTTTTACTAAGAGTTTTGGTTTTTGAGAATGTGAGACAATTACGTTTTATAAGATATAACAGTTAAAGCATTTTAGTCCTTAAATTGTCAGACATTGTAAATTTATGAATTCAATCTGTTGATTGAGCACTACATGCAATATTTATAATTTATGATAGTCACTTTCTGTTATACATCAATTTGCCTGATGAATTAACATGTGTACAAATACTGTGAAGCTTTTGTTGTGATTAAAATTCTTTTTAAATATGTATCACCACTGATTGACTATCTAGACAATGGTTGTTGATGAGTTGTAATAATATGTTTAAAGCCCCATTATTAAAAGTAGCACTGTTTTTGGACAACAAAGAAAATGACATTTATCTATTTTAAAAGTCTTGTTACAGAAAAAACCCAGCTCCAAATTACATAATTAAGCTCTGAAACTATTTTGGATTAGATATATTGAAATTAAGCTTATAAATGAATATAGAGTGCTCTTATGAAAGTACCCCACTTTTTTAAGAAACAAACATTTTGTCAAATTTTAATTTAGAAAACAGAATGGCTTGAACAGTTTATTGTGCCTCCTATGTTTGTTATATTTTCATAACTTCATGTTTATAAAACAGTTTTCAAGTCTACTGTTGATGAATAAATCTTCATATAGTGGCTTTAACTTCAAGAAATTATGAGTAGCTATTTCCCATTGTTGTTTTTAATTCTTTAAATTATGAAACAATGATTAAAAATGTCAAATTAAATGAGTTAACCTAAGGCTCATGAGTAGAGAATAAGACTGAACTGTTGAAGATTTTTTTATCTTCTATTTTCTATAAAGATACCCTCTACTTTGTGGACCTGTCTCATCATTTTTACATAAGTTTTGAGTAAGATTGTGTAACCCATTTTGAAACGGCCTGTAGTTAATTATCAAATTATTAGAATATTATACATGAGAATTGCTGGTAAAAACATTTTTAAATATACAAGTCCTAACTTAAAAAAAAACACATAAAGGAAAAAACTTCCCCAAAACAAGACTATTTAATTAGTATTGATTTGTTATTGCTTTAAATTCAGTAATAAAGAGTCACATTATGTAATACTTCGACTTTCTTAAATTCTGTGACACAATGTAAAAAAGTGAACAGCATTACAATTTGTTTACTATTGAATCAAGTTTCGTGACTTCAGAAGTTTTTTGTATACTAATATTAAATAAACATAAGTGCCTGACTCTTTAATTTATGGGTTACCCAACACTATTATTTGATAATAATTTGTGTAGAGCTATCACTCTGCAGCAATACTCTAAATCAGATATACATGTATCTGGTTCTGCTTCTGAAGTATCAATATTTACCATTCAATAAACTGTATTTGTAATTTTTAGACTTACGGCAAAATCGCTGAAAGGGTCAGTGTCAGAGACAGGTATATACTTATATTTATAACTTGTGAATGGACAAAAACAAATCTTGTTAATACACTAAGCAGTAGTATTTGCCAGTTATACAGGATAGAATAAATACTTTGCTGGCATTTTGCCCTGCTTGATTTGTACTTGAATGTAATGTGTTAAGAAAAATCAATATTATGGATTTGTTAGGTTTCAATGTGCACAAAAGTCTTTCTGTACTTCAATACTTATTATTCTACTGTCAAAGGCCCATCATTACCCTGCTGATTTGAATACTTGATATTTGTTAGAGAATGCATTTACATAAATATGAATCATTCGGAACACCTAGACCTTTCACGAATGAATAATCTCGGAAGGATTCATGGAGGGTCTTCCCTGGATTTTTGTATTTTACTACATAAGGGAGGCGAAGCACGCAACAGTTACCCCAAACTCAAAGTATAGTATGCACTTCAGGGGTGCAGAATTCCATGCCTAACATTTTGGATTCATACATGTCCATATTTCCATCCCACTTGTTTATGAGCAAGTAATATTTTTCAGCTAAAATACACTACATTGTACATGTAACGTAGGATAACTTAATAATGCAGATGTCTAAATGCTTAAAAAAATGTTCAACAATGAACTTCCTCTTGGTAATTATTAGGGGTGTAACAATACAGTAAAAACCGTATTGCAATATATTGCAATACACGAAAACCCGTATTGCAATATATTGCGATACATATTGTTTTTTGCGCGTACATGCATAGCATGAATTAATGGCCGTGCATCGTCTAAATTTGATCAACATTGTACATAGACATTTGTATTTTCTAATGATATACACGTATTATGCAAATGTTTGAATAAGTTAGAAAAAATGTTTTGAATGGACTTTCAAAGATTATTATTCTCTAATTTTACCAAACATATTTCAAGTCTCCGAACAAATTAAAACATTTATTAAAACACTTTTACTTCAGACTCTGATAAAAACAATCAGTATGGAACATAACTAAAAAAAATCGGTTCAGAGAAAAACGAACCGGTTAAAAACTGTCAGAAGTCGTATTGCAATATTAACCGATATATCGATTAACCGTTACACCCCTAGTAATTATCAATCATTACTTACAATATGTTTTCTATTTCACAGTTTATTATATTTAGTTTTGTATTGAACATCTGGGCATGTGCATTTTGTTCTCAGACTTGTTCATTTTTAGATTTATCATCCACAGACAGTAGAAAAACTTGAAATTCCACACCACCCTACTGTTTGGGGTTTTCAATGTACTTTAAGCTTGACCTAATCATTATAAAGACAAACTAATACCATTTAGGTTACATTTTCATTTCAATAGCTCATAGCTTGGACTGTATTGAAAGATGTGCATTAAGTAGTTTAGTCTTATCTGGAGATAACCAGGTACAGCAGATTACACCATTCCTTTAAAATGTGAATGTATAAGCAAGTGCTGGCACAATTTCCCCGAACATTCCAAAATGCTCCGTAATGCTAGAATTTGAACAACTCTACCCTAAGACAACTCAACCTGAAACAACCCAATCCCCTCTTAACAGATTGAGTTGTCCAACTTCGAGTTGAGTTACCCTCATGTAGAATTGCCTTCGGGTTGAGTTGTCCTGTACCCGTAACATTTGCTAACAGTCATTTCTGAACTGGCAGCTGGGCAGAAGAGTCCAAGAAAGCATTTAGGCCTATTCAGCATAACCTAATGACACCCAATTACCAACCTGTTGAATTAATACATAATACTTATGATTGGACACACTTGTATGATCAAAAACAAGTCCTGATTTGAATCAATTAGTAAAAATAGTAAATTTGATGAAACAATTTGGCTTTTATTATAATTGTATTTTATTCAACTGTCAGTGACACATACATTAACTCTGCTGATGTGAATATTCACTGCTGTAATCAATGCATTCAATAGAAATGTATAAAAATAGGTGGAGTTAAGGTATTTGCCTCTAACATACCTTTTTTCTATAGCCCAGTGAGTATGTTATCCTAGTTTTACTGTATTTCAATATCAACCCATAAGAAATGAATGAAATATGAATTTAAATATAAATTGCAACTTTAATTGTTGCACTTGGTGCAAATCACACTTAGATAAGAAAATGAGAATTTTACAAACAATAATAACAATCTGCAACAGTATAAAGAAGAAATACAAGTTATCAAAAAGGTGCTTCTGTTGTAACATGGAACTGAGGAATTATGAACAAATATTGAGTAAATCATTGAATTCTTGAATTCAAAATCTGTATAAACCCTGCATTAGGATTTATAACTTGTGTTTCAATTTTGTGGTGAGAATTGTAAGTTATAGAAAGATGAAGTATTTGTATGCTTTATGAATCAGTACTTGTGTTGAACAGATTATATTTCTTATGCATTTTTGTAGTAACTGAAGTTTCAAAAAGAAGAAACCACGTACAGAATATAATTTTTTAATGTTTAGAAAAAAACACTGAAATATAGCATATTTAATTTCTGTATTGGCTACATAATAGTAAGTAAGTAAGTAAAGTCTTTATTTAAAGTGGATAACACACATAAACACTAGCTTTGTATGACAGAAATAATAAAAAATAGATTGAGTATATAGTCTTTCTCGTATTATTATTATTTTATTAAGTGTATTTTATTACACTTTCTAATACTAATAAATGTCCCTTATATAGTACAAAAAAATGCAAAAATATTCTATTGCCCTCTACAAACACTGTCCCCTAGTCATCCATGGAATAATTTAAATAGATTTTTCTTAAGCCATGATCTTAAACAAGCATCTTTGCCCATGATTTGTGAGTGACCGGAAAAATAGAGCAACAACAGTTGGATATCTATCAGCCACCTTTGTTCACTGCACTGGAGTAACAAAACTATTTCACTCAGTGACCTAAGTCTTTATCAACCTTGATATCTTGCTGGGACAAACATACAAGTTTTCTACAAGCAGCTTCAAAATCTGTGTATCATCATCTGAAATAATTAATATTGGATTTTTATGACATTTAACCAAATCATAATCCTACAAATATAACTTCAATTTAGATTATAAAAAATCAGACTTGAAAAAACAATATTGCATGTTGTCAGTTCATCAAAAATTACAGGATGTCAATGAACTGAACTTTATGCTGCCTGATTTTAAGTTAGAGAAAAGTGCTTATTAGACCCAAAGCTTCAATTCAGGTTTGGTTTCAGTAGTACATGAAGAACAGTGTTGCATAATGACAATGTAAGTAATATGCTGTCACACCTACAGTCCAATGTCCTACATGATTATGGTAGTTCACATTGAAAGTACAAATGTGCCAAGTTAGGCTAAAATCTGCTTTCATAATATATAATGTATCTGTTTAGTTTTCTTCGAGTCTTGTACCATAATCTCTGATCACGGAAATTTCTTCGTTTTTCCCCCTTTTATTGAGGTGTATTGGTTGGTTATATCACGGTGGTCAGCCTACCTACTCACAGTTCCTGGAAAAACTAAATCTCAGGATTTTGCTGTTCACCGCCTACTAGGTGCATATATCCGCCAGTGACTGACAACTGCCCTACATTATTTAGTATCAGAGGGAGAATGGCCATATAAATTATTTCATGACTAAGCTTCTCGAAAGTATGCCCGCCCAGGAATTGAACCTACCTCCCCTCAATCAGTAGACTTGTTCACTACCGACTGAACTAGCCTGGCAGGCTTAAAATAAGCTTTAAGCAGGTGATTCAGAATACTAATTTACACCTGGGATAAATAAATCTATCATAAGGCTTATTTCTTGATGTAGGAAATAAGTTGTACCCATGGTGAAATTAATATCCGGGACCATTTGACCCCTAAGTATTTGTCCAATCATATACTAGACCAGTGCTCATGCTCAAAAATGTAGAATTGATGTCTAATGTTTAAGGTTTAAAGTAAAACTTAAAACAAGTTACCTTATCTTTAGAAAAGAGGATTGATAGTTCACACTTATCTGTCAGTAAGTAGTGAACTTTTAGATTCTCGCATCCCAGTAACTCTTACCATCACTTACTACATCAACAAAATTGCAAATGTAAAAACCTGAAATAAAAGATACAAACAAAAAATTATTGTTGCGGTTACATCAACACCATATGTGTGTAAATATCAAATACTTCAGTAAACACACAATGACTGACTTAATAGATGAGAATGCCATACAAGTACCATTTATTGACATTGTCTCGATTCAATTTGCACAAGACATATAAACTCATAATAAAAATATAATAAGACTAACCTTGTGTCAGCACTAGTTATTGGACATCCTGTCGCTGTGTATGAGGTTATTCCAGCTACTCATCTGTAAATAATAATGTAAAAACATTTGATGGTGATGCCTCGAAAATAAACAGGATAAGTTAGGATACTCGATGCTTCTCTCCTGCGACAGGGTCTTGCAAATAAAAATTCTATATGAAAGACCCTGCCTGCCAGTAGACTAGTAGTTAGAAAAAATGAAAAATGTCATCTTAAAGTTAGAGCCAACGAAAAGCTAATGCAAATTTGATGCCTGGGTCTTAGCATACATTAAATTGGAACTTGCCATATTTACCATAGTTCCCCAACTCTATTTTCAAGCAGCTTATACTTGAAAGTAGATGGCAATTGGTCTGGGTTCTCAGTCTTTCAATTTCTATTTATTTTGCATAAAGGATATGTACACATGTGCATCACTTGTGTGAATAAATTCATTGCAAGACTTTTTACTAACGATGAGATAACGAGATTGATTAAAAATTCACTTCTTTATGGGTCGAAATGGTTGAGGACGACATGAACCGCTACAGAAACTACACGATTCGTGCACAAACTACTTTACTTTAATAATTAATGTTTAAGCAGTCATATTATGGATGAATATTGAAAACAAACAATGAGCCGATACAAATAGATTCGTGGTCTCGACTATACCTTCATCCAGTTGTTGACGATGAACTTGGCACCACCTCCGACCAGTCGTTTTTACTTCAGAAATTAGACGATTTTACCCATTCTTCATCAATCGATCACACTATTGATTAAATATTTCTGCTTGTAGGTTAACTCTCTCATAATAAAGTGATCATGTAGTATTATCTAATCAGTATCAATCCGAATGTATTTTAAAAGATAAATTATTTTATTGTTTATTTTCTTTAAAGAGAATGTTAAATATAATTTTCAATCCATTCTGAATAAATACTATATTAAAAAACAAGATTTTTTCTTCATTAAGAAAAAATCGTAAAACCATGCCCCACGTGACTTGTCAGCTGACCGTATGCACTGCGTTTATTAATAGTACCAAACGCGTAGCATGCTACGGTTTTGGATCCTGGAGGGAATTCCAGGATTCTAAGACACACTAGATAACTTGCATACTTTGCCACCTTGTCACCTGAAAGCTTTCATAACCTTAAAAACGATACATAAGTCGTATTCAAATTATTTTTCAATTTTTCAAAATTTTGTCATTTTCACCATCCATGTCATAGTACCTTTAAAGTACATTGAAAACCCAAAAAAGAACAGTGGTGTGGAATTTCAAGTTTTTCTACTGTCTGTGGATGATAAATCTAAAAATGAACAAGTCTGAGAACAAAATGCACATGCCCAGATGTTCAATACAAAACTAAATATAATAAACTGTGAAATAGAAAACATACTGTAAGTAATGATTGATAATTACTAGGGGTGTAACGGTTAATCGATATATATCGGTTAATATTGCAATACGACTTCTGACGGTTTTTAACCGGTTCGTTTTTCTCTGAACCGGTTTTTTTTAGTTATGTTCCATACTGATTGTTTTTATCAGAGTCTAAAGTTAAAGTGTTTTAATAAATGTTTAAATTTGTTCGGAGACTTGAGATATGTTTGGTAAAATTAGAGAATAATAATCTTTGAAAGTTCATTCAAAACCTTTTTTCAAACTTATTCAAACATTTGCATAATACGTGTATATCATTAGAAAATACAAATGTCTATGTACAATGTTGATCAAATTTAGACGATGCACGGCCATTAATTCATGCTATGCATGTACGCGCAAAAAACAATATGTATCGCAATATATTGCAATACGGGTTTCGTGTATTGCAATATATTGCAATACGGTTTTTACTGTATTGTTACACCCCTAATATTTACCAAGAGGAAGTTCATTGTTGAACATTTTTTTAAGCATTTAGACATCTGCATTATTAAGTTATCCTACGTTACATGTACAATGTAGTGTATTTTAGCTGAAAAATATTACTTGCTCATAAACAAGTGGGATGGAAATATGGACATGTATGAATCCAAAATGTTAGGCATGGAATTCTGCACCCCTGAAGTGCATACTATACTTTGAGTTTGGGGTAACTGTTGCGTGCTTCGCCTCCCTTATGTAGTAAAATACAAAAATCCAGGGAAGACCCCCCAATGAATCCTTCCGAGATTATTCATTCATGAAAGGTCTAGGTGTTCCGAATGATTCATATTTATGTAAATGCATTCTCTAACAAATATCAAGTATTCAAATCAGCAGGGTAATGATGGGCCTTTGACAGTAGAATAATAAGTATTGAAGTACAGAAAGACTTTTGTGCACATTGAAACCTAACAAATCCATAATATTGATTTTTCTTAACACATTACATTCAAGTACAAATCAAGCAGGGCAAAATGCCAGCAAAGTATTTATTCTATCCTGTATAACTGGCAAATACTACTGCTTAGTGTATTAACGAGATTTGTTTTTGTCCATTCACAAGTTATAAATATAAGTATATACCTGTCACTGACACTGAACCTTTCAGCGATTTTGCTGAAGTCTAAAAATTACAAATACAGTTTATTGAATGGTAAATATTGATACTTCAGAAGCAGAACCAGATACATGAATATCTGATTTAGAGTATTGCTGCAGAGTGATAGCTCTACACAAATTATTATCAAATAATAGTGTTGGGTAAACCAAAAATTAAAGTCAGGCACTTATGTTTATTTAATATTAGTATATAAAAAACTTCTGAAGTCACGAAACTTGATTCAATAGTAAACAAATTGTAATGCTGTTCACTTTTTTACATTGTGTCACAGAATTTAAGAAAGTCGAAGTATTACATAATGTGACTCTTTATTACTGAATTTAAAGCGATAACAAATCAATACTTATAAAATAGTCTTGTTTTGGGGAAGTTTTTTCCTTTATTTCTTTTTTTTTAGTTAGGACTTGTATATTTAAAAATGTTTTTACCAGCAATTCTCATGTTTAATTTTCTAATAATTTGATAATTAACTACAGGCTGTTTCAAAATGGGTTACACAATCTTACTCAAAACTTATGTAAAAATGATGAGACAGATCCACAGAGTAGAGGGTATCTTTACAGAAAATAGAAGATAAAAAAATCTTCAATAGTTCAGTCTTATTCTCTACTCATGAGCCTTAGGTTAACTCATTTAATTTGACATTTTTAATCATTGTTTCATAATTTAAAGAATTAAAAACAACAACGGGAAATAGCTACTCATAATTTCTTGAAGTTAAAGCCACTATATGAAGATTTATTCATCAACAGTAGACTTGAAAACTGTTTTATAAACATTAAGTTATGAAAATATAACAAACATAGGAGGCACCATAAACTGTTCAAGCCATTCTGTTTTCTAAATTAAAATTTGACAAAATGTTTGTTTCTTAAAAAAGTGGGGTACTTTCATAAGAGCACTCTATATTCTTTTATAAGCTTAATTTCAATATATCTAATCCAAAATAGTTTCAGAGCTTAATTATGTAATTTGGAGCTGGGTTTTTTCTTTAACAAGACTTTTAAAATAGATAAATGTCATTTTCTTTGTTGTCCAAAAACAGTGTTACTTTTAATAATGGGGCTTTAAACATATTATTACAACTCATCAACAACCATTGTCTAGATAGTCAATCAGTGGTGATACATATTTAAAAAGAATTTAAATCACAACAAAAGCTTCACAGTGTTTGTACACATGTTAATTCATCAGGCAAATTGATGGATAACAGACAGTGACTATCATAAATTATAAATAATGCATGTAGCGCTCAATCAACAGATTGAATTAATAAATTTACAAAGGCTGACAATTTAAAGACTAAAATGCTTTAACTGTTATATCTTATAAAACGTAAAAGTCTCATATTCTCAAAAACCAAAACTCTAAGTAAAAATCTGGCTCTGCAATTAAATTCATATCGATATGGAATCCAATTGGGTAACCCTATCATTTTATAGTCTTTACTGACACTGATCGTAAAGTTTATGCATGATATTGCCCATTATGTTTACTTTTTCAATGAAAGACTTTTGTTAGTTAACTTTCCTTTATAAAATCTGAAACAATCCAGTCAGTAAGTAGGTCCTATTAGGTGCAGTCCTTGGATTTTATCATAGAAGTCCTATGTTAGGATTTTAATTTATTTCATCTAATATCTTTCTTGCTAGTTAAGCTATTAACAGGAGTGATAAAATTTAGACAGTTCTTTACCCAAACACTATTAATTTACAAAAAGTTATTATTGTATATTGTGGCTAATTGACAATGAAAAGGGTAAAATCTGAGCAATCTAAATATTGGAACTACCTATTTGAAGAGTTTACAAAGAGTGATAACTGACTAACGTCCCTTATTAAACTTTTTACAAGAACAAAATATCTAAAATATCTTAACTACACAGAGACTTTTTTCAATACATCATTATTATACAATATGACATCACAACAATATTGAAATTTCTTGGCTGAGCATATCGTTGCCTCAATGTAACAATGCTCTAACTACCAAATTTTTATAAAAGATAGCTAACTCTGTTTTCACTGTCTGTATAGACATGAGACTTGGTAGATGCACTAACAATGTTATTACAACACATACATGAGGAATGATTGAAATATTATGAATAATAATGCTGAAGCAAAATTGTGTTTGGAGATGGATCAAAATTTGCTTATTCTGGTTAATGCATCTCGTTCTAACATTGCTCTATCTCCAAGAAGACAATATAATGGTATTTGAGCACGGTTTCTATGATGTTGAGTTTTATAACACTGCCTATGTTGCAACATACATATTCATTTTGGTAAAGACCGAAATTAAGATGTCACTGAAGAGCAAAACATGATAATCAAATTGTGAACTCTGACTGGACAAAAGGAGATAGAGCAATGTTCTAACGATCTTCTATGGACTAAGAGCATTGTTATTGTCAATTAGGGCATAAAATGAGAGACCAAGACTTCATTTTGATGGGAAAACAGTATTTTCAGCCCAAACATTGGTCTATGTCCTGGATATGAATATCAATTGTAATTTTTGCTCCCTATCACTCAATGTTGTAATAAGCATCTGTGTCATAGAAAGCACTATGTACATCATCACAATTTTAAACATGTAGGTACAGGAATGGTGGCATTTCTTCAGACAAAACTTGTTGCTTCTTGAGAATGAAAAAATATTAATAATCCAGGGTTGATGAATTGATTGTCATTTCTTTTTTGACAGCAGTCTAAAAATGAAGAATTCACACTGAGAGTCACCTGAAAAAAGTCCTTTTGAAGCATTCTGTTCTCTTCTACCAGTATTCTCTTTTTATACCTGTAAAAAGATACAAATGATACTTATAATTATGAATTATAATAATCAGGTGCACATATATGTGTATTATCAGAATTAAGTAATGACAAAAACAAATGACATGTCCGTCTATCAATCAGAAGTAGTCTCTAAAAATTTCGGCAACCAGAATATTACTAAAAAAATGTAGCAAAAGGCACCTGTAATGAACACCCACAAGAGCTTAGTGTCATGCTTAGCCCATCTTTCTGTTTCTGTTTTACCAAGGTGTTTAATTTATTACAAGCTGACCCAGGACAGGTATATATCTAGGGACCCAAGGTTGTAACATGTACTTAGCACAAATCCTTGTCAGAGGCCGACTACTTCCCACTTGATAGGTGGTGGGAGTAGATAATAGGTCATGGTTAAACTTAACTCTGCAAAGGTATTTTTATCCTATCAGGGAATTGCTGTGAGATGCTCTATTAACTAAGCCAGTCTGGCAGATCAATCTCTTTAACATTATAAACGACTTTCAAAAGTAAGTTTACCTCTAACTATGTTAAATGTACTTTATCATCAGAATCTGACCACTCTTGCCTCAACCTTTAAACTGACAGTGACCAAAAACAGTTTTGACTTTCATACATCTGTAGTGGGTCATTTTTGTCTGATGCCATTCTTCCACCAGCCTCTGTATCAAGCAGGACAGTTTGAGCCACAGGCACAGTAAATCACCATACATTACTTTCCATTCCTTTATGATGTCCTTTAATCCTGCAGTAAAGTCTTAAGAGCTGAGCATGCAATATTTTCACCTAGGCAAATGACCTGGGGCACAAAAATTAATAACTTCAAACATAAAAGATCAAGTCAACCTAAGAACATTACAAAGGTTCTGTTTTGAAACACAGATGACCTCTGATTTCTGGCCCAAGAATCATTGTCACCATTGATCTTTTGGTGCTTAAAAAGAAAAAAATAGTAACTCCAGAGTCAAAGACTGGCAATTTATCATCAGAAAAGGGTGTTTCATTTCAAGCCTCAATGAACTTGAATTCAAAATTCACCCTTGGACATCAATGACACTTTAATTTGATAAGTGGCAATGTTTCCAAGTTATCATCTGGACAAGCAATTGTCATAGGACAGTTGGGCATAGTCATGACATAACACAATTTAAACCATTCTAAAACTGGTACATAAACATTAAAACTTCATTATCATCCTATTGAACTGAGAATGAAAATCTAAAATCTTTAAATTTGTAGAATAAACAAACAATAAATGTTGTGACCTATATGTTCAAATAGTCTTAACAAAATGAGCGCAATAACATTAAATTAGACTAACAACCAATCTGCAAATGTAGCACTGAAATTCATTGTTATTCATTTGAAAAATCATACCTTTCAGACTGAAAAGATTAAAAACCCTCAAGTGTACAACTTTTGTCACGTCTTTTGCACATTCAATTTTAACATTCTGAGCCCAACTAAGATCTGAAAGAATAAATTATACATGAAAGACACATAAAGCTAAAATATTGCTTAAATCTAATGTTTTGCTCCAAGTTCAAACATAATTTCAAAAATCAAAATGCAATAAAAATACCACTTCACAGCCCTTTGATTAGGATCCTTAAACAGAACCTAAACTTGCCGTGAAAGTTTTTCAGGGAAACTGGAAAGGCCCTTCAGGTCCAACTAAAATAATAGAGATCTCAAAAATTCTCCACACGCACATATTTTACATATTCAGCCGACATAACAATATTTGTACAACAACTCCTGATCATTGATATCTCCTTCAACCAAGTTCAGGCAGGTTATTCCTAACACTCACAGTACCCATTTACAGTGACAAATTTACACCTGGCCCTGGGTAGAGAGGAAAAATTGTAAGTATAAGTTTCTTGCTCGAGGCAACTAGCAGTGCCCCTAGAGGGTTTCGAACCAGGGAATGCTCAACTCTAAGCATGTATCTAACCACTCGACCACAGCTCCTGCATTTGAGCCTCCCTCCCTGCAACCCTCTTGGAGTCTTGCCTTCAAGATAAATCTATTGAAAATTCATTATGATGTTATCCAATAAAAATCCATGGTCCAAACTGTGATTTGAACCAACAAGCTCTTGGTTCATAAGCGGACTCTCTACCACGTGGCCATGAAAGCTAGCTTGAAGGCAAATGAGTACAAGTTCTGTATTACTCCTTTGCTACAAATTACAATGATTCATTGCATGGGTTCAAACTTCTAATTTCTATGATTGTTTACAGCATTATATAAGACCTGCAGATGCTCCAATTTAAACTAAAAGTTGTTTTGTATGGCAATGAATTGATGCTCTTTACAGAACCAAAGCATTTTCTCCTTCCATTGAATGGTAACACAATTAATTTAAATCAAATACAACTCGGGACCAAAATTGGCAAAAATACAAAATGCCTCGGGGCGAAACTTCTAAGGTCGTGGTCGGTCGATTACTCAAATAGATGACAACTCATTCCTATTTTCAAGCAAAACCAAACCTTATAAACATTATAATCATCTTTAAAAATTAAAATAATCAAACTTGATTCTGCACAAACAATCAGAATACTTACGATTAGTTTCGTTTCGTCAACCTGCTTGTATGAATGCACGGATAACGATAGTAGCGGAGAAAGACCGAATATTTTTGATACTCTTTACTGAAGAGTTTATCATGTGACTGGAGTGGCATACATTCCCGCCAAATCTATTTTTAAACAGGTATTTCCCGGTGCACGAAAATTTTTTACTGTAATTTGGCCATATTTTTGCAAATTTCTCATTTATTGGGAAAAATATCATTGTGTAATGCTTCAAAACGCTTACTCATCAAAAGCTGAGTAAAAATAAGCACATAGATTGTTTACAATGAGTCAAACGTGAAATGGGACCTTTAATATGCATATCCCATTTTAAATTGCTCTGTAGTGTTACACCAAGATATTTTGAAGAATTGACTTTTTCAAGTATATGATTGTGTAGGGTATATGAAAAGGATACAGGATTTTTCTTTTGTGTGATACTCAGAACATTGCATTTGTCTGGATGGAAATGCATCAACCAGTCCTGCTCCCACATGTTCAACTCAACCCGTATAATATATTATAATATAATCTAATTAGTTATGTATCATAAAAATATGTATTAACAATAAAAAGTGAAATGAAATATATTTCTCTCAAGACTGGAAAATATTTGAGAATAAAGAATAGGTAATGTATGGTATTTAGAGATTGCGTAAATATTGTGCCAATTTTTTGTATGTAATTGTATGTCAAATGTGTAGTATTCATATACTTTTAAGATTGAGTACCTGTTTTACCGATAATTGAACATTATTTTGTAATTAATCCTCATATTGACTGTAAAACATGTGATATGTGATAAACAGGAATAATATAAATATTTTATTACATAATTTCAAGGTAACATAGAAATCACAGATCAATAAACAGTAATTTAAATTTAATTTACTTACTCATAGAATGAGCCATACTGAAAGAATTAAAATTGCATTAATTGTCAAACTACACGACGAAAAGGGAAAATTCACAATAACTTTTGATTAAGCAAGCCCGTAGTTTTGTATTTAATATTGTGGATTTTGTTTGTCAATATATTTAATGACTATTTCCAATTAGCAATTAAAATTGTCATTATTATTTTCATATTTGAATATCCTTCATTATAGCGATAAATTTTATCTCAATATCAAATTTAACAGTTTAAACATATTATTTATGATGAATAACTAACCATATATCATACGGGTTGAGTTGTCCACGGGTTGAGTGGTCCCGGCTTACGAGTTGAGTTGTCCCGAGTTGAGTTGTTTTCGGGTTGAGTTGTTCCGATTCCACTCCTTATCGGTCGATGAAAATTATTGGTCGTTTTTTTGGTGGCGGCTGAGTCTTAATGTCCGCTGTTAGTGTGCGCTGGCTTGATTTTTTTGAAAATATCTTTACTTTTGTGTTCGAAAATAGTACAGTGAAATCTTAATGCCCGCTGGAAAATTTAGTGGTGTGTAACCTTCCTTAACGGCGGCTGAGTCTTAATGTCCGCTGTTAGTGTGCGCTGGTGGCGTTGAGGTATAAATTTTTCGGCCGTTATTTTTCAGTTTTCTCTCTTTGTATTTAAAGTAATGACTTGTAGTGTTGGGGCAAATGAAAAGAAGTAAAATTACACACGTTTCATACATTTTGCATTTCGCAATGTAATTAACTTGAAATAATTATTTGGGTTTCAATTTTTTCCAAGGCCTTTTGTAACACGCTTAGAGTCTATGAGATTTTGTAACATTGATTGACAAGTACTTGTATAGTGTAGTAATACATGAAAATGCAACTATTTTATTAAGGCGCGGAAATATGATTTACTGTGAAAGCTTTAAGCTAAGTTGACATCAATTATGTACATTTACATTTTCGAAACCAGAAAACTATTTATTTTGCTCTACATACAGGAAACTAACGGACAGAATTTCCGTACTATTTTTTTCTAGGCCCCGCCTTTTCTGATGTTCAGACTGCGGCGCGTATACAGACTAACCGCGTACTTTTGTAAAATAATCATAAGTATATAACATTGTTTTTCGGACGTCAACATTTTTGTAATCAATGAACTCTCTTACATAATCTTGGTTGTCCTACAAATTCAAGATTTTTTAAATCAGTCTAAAAATCGTTCCATGAAAAACAAATGATATGAACAAAATAACAGTTATGAACGTATGTCAAAATGGTTATTAAGATGACATGTTCGACAAAAGTCGACCAAAATCATGTAGTTCAGGACTATAAATTCTACAATTAAGTGTATAATATGTAGAGTCTGGATGCATTTAAGCCAATTCATATGTTTAATGCAAGTCAACAGATGTAATGAATGTAAAGTAGACAGAAATAATATTTTTTGGAACGGGCTATTGTGACAAATCATTATATCGACACTGACTTCATGTATACTCAAATATGTAATGTTATGGATGCATATAAGACAATTTAAATATTTATTGCAAACAAACCGATGTATTGATGTAAATTTAGTTGACAGAAATCGTGAATTTTGAAACTTAAGAGGCGACACAAACCCAAAAAAGTGTATGTGTAGAGTATAAAATGTGAATAGTATAAGGGCGTTTGTCACATATCGTACTATCCACTCTTGCATCAGGTATACTTACATATATAAGAGATTCTGAGGTCATTTATGTCACTTTTAATCTCTAGATACTAGACAATAGAGGTAGGTATTGATCGACAGGAAAAAAAAATATTGGGGACTGTAAACTCTACATACAAAAGTATATTTGTAGAGTCTAAGGCCTTTTGTGACAAATCGTAATATCGACACTGACCTCAAGTATACTCACATGTATAAAATTATTTGTGCATGGAAGACATTCGTATGTGTTGTATACAAGAATATAGGTGTCATGGATGTAATGTAGACAGAAATAATGAATGTTAGACTTAGACAGTAGACATAAAAATGTGTATACATAGAGTCCAAGGGCTTTTGTGATATATCGTACAATCGACCCTTACATCACGTACACTTACATATGTGTAAGATTCTGGGATCATAAACCTCACTTTTAATCTGTAGGCACTAGCAAATCGATGTATTGATAAAAACATCGCTGAAAAATTGTATTAAGAACTATAAACTCGACACACTAAGGTATAGTTGTAGAGTCTAAGGGCGTTTGTAACATGTCGTACTATATACTCTGACCTCATGTATATACACATATATAAGATTATTTGTGCATGGAAGACATTTTTTATATTTAATACAAGCAAACAGATGACATGGTCGTATATTAGACAGAAATAATATACATGTTGTATATGGAACTCTGCAGAAGCGTATACCAAAAGTCCAAGGGCTTTTGTAACATATCGCACGATCGACCATTACATCTCGTACACTTACATATGTGTACGATTCTGGGTTCATTTATCTCACTTGAAATCTGTAGGCACTAGCAAATCGATGTAATGATATAAAATGACTGAGCAAAATGGTATTAACAACTATCAACTTGACACAAAAGGGTATAGTTGTAGAGTCTAAGGGCTTTTGTAACATGTCGCACTATATACTCTGACCTCATGTACATACACATATATAAGATTATTTATGCATGGAAGACATTTTTTATGTTTAATACAAGCAAACAAATGACATGGTCGTATATTAGACAGAAATAATATATTTGGAACTCAGCAGTTGACATACAAAAGCGTATACCTAAAGTCCAAGGGCTTTTGTAACATATCGCACGATCGACCCTTACATCACTTACACTTACAAATGTACAGAGTCTGGGTTCATTTACCTCACATTTTAATCTGTAGGCACTAGCAAATCCATGTAATGATATAAAAGGACTAGGAAAAATGATATTTAGAAGAATTTACTCGACACAAAAGGGTATAGTTGTAGATTCTAAGGGCTTTTGTAACATGTCGTACTATATACTCTGACCTCATGTATACACACATATATAAGATTATTTGTGCATGGAAGACAATAAGTGTGTTTAATACAAGCAAACAAATGACATGGTCGTATATTAGACAGAAATAATATATTTGGAACTCTGCAGTTGACATACAAAAGTGTATACCTAAAGTCCAAGGGCTTTTGTAACATATCGCACGATCGACCCTTACATCGCTTACACTTACAAATGTACAGAGTCTGGGTTCATTTACCTCACATTTTATCTGTAGGCACTAGCAAATCCATGTAATAATATAAAAGGACTAGGAAAAATGATATTAAAAACTATCAACTTGACACAAAAGGGTATAGTTGTAGAGTCTAAGGGCTTTTGTAACATGTCGTACTATATACTCTGACCTCATGTATATACACATATATAAGATTATTTGTGCATGGAAGACATTTGTTTTGTTTAATACAAGCAAACAGATGACATGGTCGTATATAAGACAGAAATAATATATTTGGAACTCTGCAGTCGACATACAAAAGCGTATACCTAAAGTCCAAGGGCTTTTGTAACATATCGCACGATCGACCCTTACATCTCGTACACTTACATATGTGTACGATTCTGGGTTCATTTATCTCACTTGAAATCTGTAGGCACTAGCAAATCGATGTAATGATATAAAATGACTAGGAAAAATGATATAAGAACTATCAACTTGACGCAAAAGGGTATAGTTGTAGATTCTAAGGGCTTTTGTAACATGTCGCACTATACACTCTGACCTCATGTTTATACACATATATAAGATTATTTGTGCATGGAAGACAATAAGTGTGTTTAATACAAGCAAACAAATGACATGGTCGTATATTGGACAGAAATGATATATTTGGAACTCTGCAGTTGACATACAAAAGTGTATACCTAAAGTCCAAGGGCTTTTGTAACATATCGCACAATCCGCACTTACATCACTTACACTTACAAATGTATAGAGTCTTGGTTCATTTATCTCACTTGTAATCTGTAGGCACTAGCAAATCGATGTAATGATATAAAATGACTAGGAAAAATGATATTTAGAAATAATTTACTCGACACAAAGGGTATAGTTGTAGAGTCTAAGGGCTTTTGTAACATGTCGTACAATCGACCCTGACCTAATGTAGACTCACATATTTTAGATTATTTGTGCATGGAATACAATTTGTATGTTTAATACAAGCAAACAGATGTCACGGACGTATTCAAATCAGAAATAATGCATTTGGAACTTAACAGTCGACATACAACAGTGTATAGTTGTAGAGTCTAAGGGCTTTTGTAACATGTCGTACTATCGACCATGGCCTCATGTTTACTCACATATATAAAATTATTTGTGCATGGAAGACAATCTGTATGTTTTATACAAACAAACAGATGTCATGGACGTAAATTAGACAGAAATAATGAATTTTGAACTTTACACTCGACATACAAAAGTATATACGTAAAGTCCAAGGGCTTTTGTAACATGTCGTACTATCGACCCTGGCCTCATGTTTACTCACATATATAAGATTATTTGTGCATGGAAGACAATTTGTATGTTTTATACAAACAAACAGATGTCAAGGACGTATATTAGACAGAAATAATGCATTTTGAACTTTACAGTCGACATACAAAAGTATATACGTGAAGTCCAAGGGCTTTTGTGACATATCATACTATCGACCCTTACATCACGTACACTTACATATGTATAATCTTGAGTCTGGGTTCATTTACTTCGCTTTTTATGTAGACACTAGCATATTGATGTATTGATCTAAAGTTACCAGAAAAATTATATTAAGAATTATAATGAAATAATGAATTTTGAACTTTACACTCGACATACAAAGTTATATTTGTAGAGTATAAGGGCTTTTGTAACATGTCGAACTATCGACCCTTTCATAAAGAATAATTACGTATATGTAACATTCCGAGTATATTTTCTACACTTTTAATCTGAAATACTAGCAAAAAGAGGTAATATATAATTAGTCAGGAAATATTTTGTTAAAAACTAAAACATTGACATATATAAGTGTATATGTAAAGCCTAAGGCCTTTTGTGACAATATAGGTAATATTGACCCTGACTTCATGTATACTCACATATATATATATAAAGTTATGGATGAAATAAAGAAAATTTATATGTTTATTGCAAGTAAACAGATGTCATGGATGTAAAATAGAAATGATAAATTTTGGAACTTTAGAGTCGACATACAAAAGTGTATATGTAGGGTCTAAGGGGTTTTGCGACAAAACGTACTATCGAATCTTACATCACTTATACTAACATATATATGACATTCTGGCTATATTTACTACACTTCATAGTTTACGTTTTATTACAAAAGCCCTTAGACTACGTATACATCGATTTGACATTGTCTACAGATTAAAAGTGAGTTAAATGAAACCAGACTCTTATACATATGTAAGTGTACATAATGTTTGGGTCGATTCTATGATATGTCAAAAAAGCCCTTGGACTTTACGTATACACTTTTGTATGTCGACTGTGAAGTTCCAAATTCATTATTTCTGTCTAATTTACGTCCATGACATCTGTTTGTTTGTATAAAACATACAAATTGTCTTCCATGCACAAATAATTTTATATATGCGAGTAAACATGAGGCCAGGGTCGATAGTACGACATGTTACAAAAGCCCTTGGACTTTACGTATATACATTTGTATGTCGAGTGTAAAGTTCAAAATTCATTATTTCTGTCTAATTTACGTCCATGACATCTGTTTGTTTGTATAAAACATACAGATTGCCCTCCATGCACAAACAATTGTACATATGTGAGTATACATGAGGTCAAGGTTGATAGTACGACATGTTACAAAAGCCCTTAGACTCTACAACTATACACTGCTGTATGTCGACTGTTAAGGTCCAAATGCATTATTTCTGTCTTATATACGTCTATGCCATTTGTTTTCTTGTATTAAACATACAAATTGCCCTCCATGCACAAATAATCTAAAATATGTGAGTATACATTAGGTCAGGGTCGATTGTACGACATGATACAAAAGCCCTTAGACTCTACAACTATACCCTTTATGTCGAGTAATTTTTATCTAAATTTCATTTTTCCTAGTCATTTTATATCATTACATCGATTTGCTAGTGCCTACAGATTACAAGTGAGGTAAATGAACCAAGACTCTATACATTTGTAAGTGTAAGTGATGTAAGTGCGGATTGTGCGATATGTTACAAAAGCCCTTGGACTTAGGTATACGCTTTTGTATGTCGACTGCAGAGTTCCAAATATATTATTTCTGTCTAATATACGACCATGTCATCTGTTTGTTTGTATTAAACATAAAAAATGTCTTCCATGCACAAATAATCTTATATATGTGTATATACATGAGGTCAGAGTATATAGTACGACATGTTACAAAAGCCCTTAGAATCTACAACTATACCCTTTTGTGTCGAGTAAATTCTTATAAATATCATTTTTCCTAGTCCTTTTATATCATTACATGGATTTGCTAGTGCCTACAGATAAAATGTGAGGTAAATGAACCCAGACTCTGTACATTTGTAAGTGTAAGTGATGTAAGGGTCGATCGTGCGATATGTTACAAAAGCCCTTGGACTTTAGTTATACACTTTTGGGTGTCCACTGCAGAGTTCCAAATATATTATTTCTGTCTAATATACGACCGTGTCATTTGTTTGCTTGTATTAAACATAAAAAATGTTTTCCATGCACAAATAATCTTATATATGTATATATACGTGAGGTCAGAGTATACAGTGCGACATGTTACAAAAGCCCTTAGACTCTACAACTATACCTTTTTGTGTCAAGTTGATAGTTGTTAATAACATTTTTTCCTGTTAATTTTAGATCAATACATCGATTTTATAGTGCCAACAGATTACAAGTGAGATAAATGAACCCAGACTCTTACACATATATAAGTGTACGTGATGTAAGGGTCGATTGTACGATATGTTACAAAAGCCCTTGGACTTTACTTATATACTTTTGTATGTCCAGTGTAAAGTTCAAAATTAATTATTTCTGTCTTATATACGCCCATGACATATGTTTGTTTGTATAAAACATACAAAGTGTCTTCCATGCACAAATAATCTTATATAGGTGAGTATACATGAGGTCAGGGTCGATAGTACGACATGTTACAAAAGCCCTTGGACTTTACGTATATACCTTTGTGTGTCGAGTTTATAGTTCTTAATATCATTTTTCCTGTTAATTTTAGATCAATACATCGATTTTATAGAGTCTACAGATTCAAAGTGAGAAAAATGAACCCAGACTCTTATACATATGTAAGTGTACGTGATGTAAGGGTCGATTGTACGATATGTTACAAAAGCCCTTGGACTTTACGTATATACTTTTGTATGTCCAGTGTAAAGTTCAAAATTCATTATTTCTGTCTTATATACGTCCATGACAACTGTTTGTTTGTATAAAACATACAAATTGTCTTCCATGCACAAATAATCTTATGTATGTGAGTAAACATAAGGCCAGGGTCGATAGTACGACATGTTACAAAAGCCCTTAGACTAGATACAAATAAACCTTTGTGTGTCGAGTATAGTTCTTAATGTATTTTTTCCTGTTAATTTTAGATCAATGCATTGATTTGCTAGTGTCTACAGATTAAAAGTGAGGTAAATGAACCCAGACTTTTATACACATGTAAGTGTACGTGGTGCAAGGGTCGATAGTTCGATATGTTACAAAAAGCCTTAGACTCTACATATACTTTTGTATGTCGACTCTTGAGATCCAATATTTATGATTTCTGTCTATTTTACATGCATTACATCTGTTAGTTTGTATTTAACATTTAAATTGCCTTAAACGCACCCATAATCTTATATATGAGAGTAAACATTAAGTCAGGATCGATATTAAGTTTCGTCACAAAAGGCCTTAGACTCCATATACATGTATATGTTTTTGTACATATCAAGTTTATAGTTCTTAACATTATTAGTTCTGTATCATATCAGTACAGCTATATTCTACTATCTTAAGACTAAAAATGACGTAAATGTACCCAGAATCTTAATTATGTGAGTATGTATGCATGAAGTCAGGTTTAATTGTACGGTATGTAACAAAATACCTTACACTCTAAGTATACATTTTTGTATGTAACATTTGTAGTTCCATTTCTTCATATTGATGACTATTGTACATCCATGACATTTGTTTATTTTTAAAAATAAGTAAATTGTCTTTATTGCACAAATAACCTTATATATGGGTTCACGTGAAGTCAGGGGTCGATAATACGTATGTTACAAAAGGCCTTAGACTCTACATATACATTTTTGTATGTAATATTTATAGTTCGAAAATTTATAATTTGTGTCTATTATACATCTATGACATCTGTTTTCTTGCATTTAACAGATACATTGCCGTTATTGCACGTATAATCTTATGTGTGATAATGTGAGAATGTATACATGAAGTCAGGGTCGATATTACGATTTGTCACCATAAGCCTTGGACACTACACAGATATTATAATGTTGATAGAATTTATAGTTATAGCGTTATTTCTTTCTAATTTATACCAGTTGTTTAAAAGATTAAACATGTCCTTAATGAACCCCGAGTCGTATTTAGGCCTATATGGGAACAGGGTCTTTCAACCCAAAAAAACTGATGAGAGGATACATGAAGTCAGGGTCGATATTATGATATGGGACAAAAGGCCTTAGAGTCTTGATAAAATATTTTCATTGCGCCAAGAATTCATAGTTCCACATTTCATTGTACATTAAAGAATATTTTATAATTCACAATTAGCTGACATTATCAGCCAAAGTTTCAAAATGCTGTATCATTGATTTTTATTTAATTTTAACCTTAGATCTACAGTAATTATATACAATTGAACGTATTATCTTAAACCCCCCCCCTTGTCCCATCCAATATGTTGAATTTAAATGTAAGACTCATTTAAACACAACCAGTACTTGTAAGAAGGCGGAGCTAGGGGCGGTACTAGTGACGGACTACTTGTTACAAAATACCATAGACTCTTAGAGTGTTACAAAATCCCTTAACGTGCCCATGTTCTATATATAGAATATAGAACATGTAGCGCCCTCCGCCATTTTGAAATTCCGGTCAAGGTCACGTCTAATCATCGTATTGTTATGATTTTGTTTTCGCGTCGCATGCGCTTGAAATAACTAATGTTCACGGCATTTAGGCGAGTTATGTGGATAATATAGCATTTATTTGAGTAAAAGTGAGCTGTGAAGTTCATTTATGGAATTATTTCCGTTAGTTACACTGATAGAAGTCCGTAATTGTACGGCTTTCGTATAATCGGTAATTCGGATGCTAGACTACTAGTCAGAATTATACACTAAAATTGGAACATTAAACCATCGTTTTAGCCCATGCACACACCTTACACAGCTTTATAATTTTTAAAGTTTGCAAATAATTTATTCAATAAAATTTCCAACCAGAAATGACAACTAAGTTCATTCCAGTGAAAAACAACATAAAACTATGACCTAACCTCCTCCCTGAACCAACCAACCACTAGACCCTCACAAAATGATAGAGAAACCCATAAAACATAATGAAATATTGAATACAAATTAAGATTTAATGTCTTTATTTTAGGGGATTGACAACAACTGGCACTTGCTCTTCTATAAGACTGCTTCTGCCCCCCCCCCGCCTCAAATAGAAAGAACAAACTAAGATCCAAGGGGATACATTCAATAAGAAAAATTTAAATAAAAGTACATTAAGATTTAAAGGTTTCCAACAAGATTCTTTGGGATAATCAAATATATTACTCTATATAAAAACTTGAGACCCCATTTTTCCTAAAAAATACAGGACACAATTGAAATTTAGGAGTGTTAACTCAAAATACAGGAAATAATAACTGAAAAGATTACCACCACATTTAGATCCTCATTCAATTGTATTAGTTAATTTAAAAACAAAGCTATGCTGCTGTTAATTCATGTCCTTTGTTCTTCTTTAAAATAAGCAAAAAGTGATGGTGGATCTGTCAGGTCAGTAAAGTTGTAGGTTGTCGTCTATTTGAGCTGGACTCCAGGTTTTGGAGAATTAGCAGAAAGTCCGAAGCACAACAACCTCTCAACCTCAGTGATCAGAAAAGTGGTCAGCTGATTCAATACCAGCTATAAACATAGTGAAAGTTCTGTAGGCCTTTATACACAAGGTGACAACAAACAATTCTGTCTCTGGGGTTTTTTTGATATGTTTAACACTTAAGATTGTAATAACAGTGAGAGTGAACAGCGTTAAATTTTAAACAAGTATTAAAGATTGTAAAGTCCAAAATAGATTATTAATTATCCAATGTACTTATCAATTAAACTTAACATTTTTCCTACATATTCATTTCTCTCACTGTCTTTCAAAAGTTATCCCAAAGGACCCTATGTATACAGTGTCCTTGGTTATACCAGAACAGTTATATAAACTTATCCAGAAGGTACCTGGGTAATTCAAACTGAGTGTATTTGTCACATCCTGGAAATCATGCTAATTATATTAATGTTGAAACTATAAGGTAACTAGACTAGATAATGCTTAGATATAGAAATTCTAATACTATAGTAACATGTAATTTGGTGTAAATTTATAAAATATGAAATAATTCTTTGTTATAATTTATAAACATACATGTACCAAAATAAAATAAATCAACAGCTGGCTTGGCTGGGGAAAAAATAGAAAAATTGATCCAGAAGATCATAAGAATATCAAAATTAAGATTTTCAAATTAATTAAAATTTTGAATGAAATGCTCTTTGTGAAGGTCTTTACTGAGATTTTACTTTAGTATGTTTGTAACATAGAGCATTTAATGCAAAATTTTTATTTTACGAAAACTTAATAATTCTGATATATTTAGTATCAATATTATAACAAAATAAAGGAATAATGTATAAATAATAATTTTGTTTTAATGTTTGAGGACAAACATATTTTAAGTAGGTAGCAATTGTAGCATAGAGTCGATGTGTTGAATCGGCTGACCCTTCTGATTGCCAGAGGTTTGCGAGGTGTTTAAGGTTGGGGCATTCCTGCTAATTCCCCGTTTCAAGGAGCCCGGCCTAAGAGAAAAACTGTTGTTATTCTACATAACTGGTGACATGTTCACAAACTACTCCTTTCTTTTATTTTCACATACTTGGTACCAAGCTTTTTAACTTTAATTTTAAACTTTAACTTTAACAAGTGATGCCTTATAAAATGTAGTATGCAGTTTGGCCCCCCACAATACTGAATAATAGGATCATATCATTTTTGGTTGTTCAGTAGAGAACGAATTTCTTACTTTTGAAAAACAAAGTAATTCATTATCATGGTCTTTGTTTTGTAGCATCAACATAAATCAATTTTAGAAAAATGCATCCATGTTGTCAACACTAGTAAGCTTCTCACTGGGACTTGAACCCAGACTACATTTTTATTTAAAATGTGTGCTGTCATTACACTATGAGAAGGGATATAGTGAAGTGTTAACATGGAAGTAGACCTAATGATTCTTAAAAGCATGTTTAGGAGTCAAAATTTACAGTCAGAATAAATTCTGCATTTTATGGCTAATCCAGAATGAAATAATTGAATACTCTCAGGGGGGGGATCAGGACAACTCAACCCAAAGACAAGTCAACCCGCAGGTAAGGACAACTCAACCCGTGAGTTGCTACAACTCAACCCGAGGACAACTCAACCCGTGGACAACTCAACCTGTATCAGGAGTAAATAATTTTTTTAAATGAGATAATTAATATGATTAATTAAAAATATGTATTAAATTCATTTCATTTGAATATTGCCTAACTTGGATAACTGATTTTAACAAAAATTTTGCTTATTAAAATGAAAATATATGATTTAAAACATTGACAAACAATTTATGACAGAACAATGATAAATAACTACATGTATTATGTATGATACCGGTTGAGTTACTGTTATTCATGGGTTGAATTGTCCTCCGGTTGAATTATCCCAACTTACCGGGTATGTCACGAGTTGAGTTGTCCCAACTTCCTGTTGACTTGTCCATGGGTTGAGTTGTCCGGGACCTCTATCAGGTCACCACAGATACTACATCAAATAGAAATTTAACATTTGACAGTCAATTTCTTGACCAGTGATGAACTACCAGAAAGTGCAAAAACTTAATCTCTGTAGTTTAACATAACAAATCCAATCTGACCCAATTATTTGTTGAAGACATTGGTGCTTGAATTTAGTTGTATTTATTCATTTCACCAGCAAATGTCAGATTGCAAAATCTAAGAATAAATTCTATTTATCAAAAGTCTCAATTCAAAGAGATTCTGTAGAGTTGGGGTCCATATTTCCTGTAACATTCATACTGGAGTGCGAAATGAAAGTAGAGCAAAAGTTCATCAGCTAAAAATCACGAATAAAAAATAGGTGCTCATTTTACACGCGAAGTTGTACGTCATTAAAAATACTTACATTTGATGATAAATCCCACAGAGAGCTTAACTTGAAAATGAGCACCACTTCCGTAGCTTAGTTTTAGAGATATTCCAATTTTTGTGTCAAAATTGAGCGTTTTTTGACGTTTTTACGCTCTCCGTATCTCGGACATTTGGATAAAGTCCGAATGTATCCCATTGGCCGCTACCTGGGTAATATCCAACGAAGTGATATTAGTCCAGGGAACCAGGTTACAAAATCCCTTGGAAAAAATTGAAACCCTAATTATTTATTCTTGGTTACGATTATTGTTTACAAAGGGAGGCCACTCTTACTGACTATTAATACTGGTGCAGGCAGAAACAACACAATCTAGAACAAAGTTTGGAACGTATGACATGCTTTACATTTGTTGTTAAATGATGTTATCATAATATTTATTGAGCATTGCTTTAACAGAAAAGCTTTGCAATCTTATTTTAAGCCCAGAATCAACTGAGTTAGTGAATTTGTCAGTTTTGCAAGGTGAGCCCTTCCTATTTCTTAAAGATAAATTTCCTACTAACTTGCAAAATTAAATGCATACATGGCGATATGTATTAAGTTTCTTTTTACTCGCTGAAAAAGTTGGGAGGTGATTTGCTTGTGGTGCAGTCCCACATAAGATTAGAGTGATGTTGATCCACTTTTAAAGGCTGGTGAAAATGATTCCTGATTGGACCAGGGAAATTATTTGCTGAAAGTCTGTATAAAGACATTTGATGATAAAGCCTGTAGAGGTAGTAACGTGTATCCAAGCGGTTATATATGTATTTTTTTTCCTCGGGCTTTTTTGCCTTTTGATTAATATGACTAAGGCAAAGCCTCAAAGCGAGCTCAATGATGCATGTGAATAACTTCCCTAATATATATATATAAAGTCCCTACCAAGGGTTTGACTTACTGGAAGATAGATAGATAAACTTATCGAGGTCCTATCACAGGGACATTTTAAATAAGCTAGGGGAGATCACTGTAAATGATTGCATTTAGAATAAATCTGACAGCATCTCATTATTTTACGACTGAACCATTTTTTTCTTTAAAAGTGTATATTACATTTTACTTTATCTCATGAATTGAGATGAAGAAAAAAATACTGGATAAAACCTTTATATTTTTACTTTAAACAATGTCTGGTACGATAACGGGACGGAAACGTACCGGTTTTGTCATGAACTAAGTACGCCATCAGAACAGTCTCAGTGCTCAAACTTTGTTACATTCTAAAGGTAAGTTTTTCCAATGAAGAAAAAATTGCAATAAACATGTAAATGCGGAAAGTAGTGAGTAAAACGATATTAAATATTTATTTTAAAATACAATCTACGGGTAAGTTAAGTAAAATATCGCGTTTGCACATTTTTGCAGGTTTAAAATATAGCATGATGCCATGAATGCAGTATATCTTTTTAGCCAATAGAAATACGCCAACCTCTTCAGCCCATAAAAACACTTCTGATATATGCGCAGTTTGGTTTCAAATATCGACTTCTGGCGTCCACTAAAGTCAACTTCCGCTATTTTATTGAAATTCAATGGTATAGCACAGAAACATATTCACGTTACCGTAAAGCTCGTTTTTCAAGCATGCCCTTCGGGCATACTCTTCGAGCTCGCTAGTAATTTGTATTAAAATTATTGTACGAATATAAAACAATCAACCAGAATCAATATAACAAACATCAATAACAACAAAATATATTATTCGACTTATATGATTAAGCTGGCAACCACTGAAACTCGACAATAGTTTCATTCATAGTTATATATCTAACACGGAGACCTTAGCCAGCAACTCTGTTTTGGCTCTCAGCGTTATCAATATTCACAAATTCACAAACAACAGCTATAGAACACAGCTGAAATCTGGTCTTCAAATTGTATACCACTCTGGGAAAGCGAGGCTTCGGCAGAGTTGCGGTAAACAACAAGGAGGACAGTTGACTTCGGGTTTCCCTGGTATTTCTTATAGTGTTGTTTCACCAACAATCATATAAGCGTCTCCACTGTCATTACTAGCAGAGTTAATTAAATATACGAGGGGTGTCCCAGTAAATCGTGGAGTCTGTTTGTCGCGAAAAAAGTATGCGCAATTTTAGCTCCAACTTTTAACTGCCATTAAATGCATATGTTGTGAGTAAGTAGGCTGAAGTTTTAGACAGTTCATTAAAAAATTAATGTTTTGCTTCAATTTATAAGACACTATGTATGAAAACGCGGCGCAAGTCAACGTCATATTAAGATGTCAGGTCTATGAAATCATTTTTATTCATTCTCCAAGTTGACCTTGTTGCAAACAGTGACATATACAGACAATGTAATTACTTCATATTTACTTTACAAAATTGTTTTTGTCTTACTTGTGTTACAAAATTGTTACATCAGTTTCTTCGTTTTCTAAGGTCTGTGAGATCCTGGCGGCCAAGGTCGAGGGGGTTGGCTTTCCTTGTTTCCTCCTGGTGGCACTGCTTTGACGGGCATGATTGCAACAAACACAAAGCCCAGTTTGGCTATTGGGCCACAATCACAAAACTTGCATGTCAACACTACCCCGGTATAAGTAATGTAGGTCACTAGGACAATAACTAAAAATAAACAAAAATAGGTCATGACCCAATTCAAACACATAAATAAAACACCCAGATTAGCAGTCACAAGCATACACAACACGAAATCACAATGCACCAAACAGCAATCAAACATACTCAGGCAAATCGCTCAACCAAACAAATGCCTAGAGTAAAATAAATCTATTTACAAGGAAAATCCCCATACTTTAGGTGCTGAATTAGCAAAATAGGGGAGGACCTATCTTTGGCTAACCAAATTACCACATCTTTGGCGAACTAAGTAACAAACCCAATATGAATTATATTGGGTCTTCTTTTACAAAATTTGACCTAATTTTGATACCAAAAACCATATTTAAGGGGTGACAGGTCACACCCTGGGGTCTGCACATAATGCATCTTTATTGAGCGGACGGACCCTTACAAGGAAAATCCCCATACTTTAGGTGCTGAATTAGCAAATAGGGGAGGACCTATCTTTGGCTAACCAAATTACCACATCTTTGGCGAACTAAGTAACAAACCCAATATGAATTATATTGGGTCTTCTTTTACAAAATTTGACCTAATTTCGATACCAAAAACCATATTTAAGGGGTGACAGGTCACACCCTGGGGTCTGCACATAATGCATCTTTATTGAGCGGACGGACCCTTACAAAAACTATAATCATTCATTCATTCGTTTCAAAATATTAGTATGGTCAATGAAATAATGGTCCACGGGTTAAGTTTCCAACTTAATTTTGAATACCACTTTCAGTAGTTTTTGGTACGATAAATTCAGTGGATATATTACACTATGAAAAACTTCTCTACCATAATTATGTAGTATGCACAAAGTATACTTAATGATTCCTTTCATCTGTCTATGTGTTTGTCTTCAATTTTATACCTATCCATGTTGTGCCGTGCTGATTATGAAACTGAGTTGCAATTACATAGACTCAATCTTGTCCTGACGTCACCTTATCTCGTCGATGTCACATTTTTGTGTTTCAGTTCAAATGCGTAAATGTACTTTTGTTTACATATTTTATGATCTGAGATTTGGTGTAATAATATATTGATAATTTCTGCGAATGTCTATATAAAAATAAAATGTAATTGAATAGTTTAAGTTTAAATTTTGCTGTTCACTTGAACTAAGTACGAACAAATATACAATTGTAAAAGTGGTTGCGCTGCATGCACATACCTGGTATTAGTTAACCATTAAAATGACGCCTTTAATGCAAGTTCTTATTGGTCAACTGCCTAATTTGTATAAAAATATTACTAACAAACAGTCTTGTAAATTATGATCATCATGTGACGTAAGGAAAGCAAGTTATGGACAAAGTACACGATTTTCTAGGACACCCCTCATATAACCAAAAGTAGATAAATAATTATTAATTAACTGTGGGGCTCAGAGAGTCGAATGTGCGAGTCTGCTGCCAACTGCAGGCCGTCTAAATTTAACTAATTTTCTCCTTTTATACTCTTTCGGAACAACTATATTCAAGGAGTGTCTTACAACTAAGACATAATAACACATCCATCGACCAAGATTAACTGACGTCACTCAGGTCATTGTTAAAACCCGTACTAAGGTACCCATGCTCGTCACAGTAGAATTTCTTGCTACATTATAGCAATCTAATATATTTAGGACCACGTATGTATTGATCAATGTAAGTGAAGCTTAAGTCTTACTGTATTTGTTATTCTTAGCCATTCCATTTGATGAAAAACATGTTCTTCTCTTTTTTTATACGCTCGTTTTGAAAAAAACGACATATTATGTTATGATGTTGTCCGTCTGTCTGTACGTGGACAATTGCTTGTCCAGATGATAACTCAAGAAGGGATGCACCTAGGTTCCTCAAATTTTATGTGTGGATGGCCCTTGGGTAGAAGGGGTTCCCTATTAATTTTGAGACCCCAGGGTCAAAGGTCAAGGTCACTGACTTAAAATATAAACACCTTGTCCGGACAATAACTCAACAACGACTGTACCTAGGTTCACCAAATTTTATGTGAAAATAGCCTATGTGTCAAGGAAGTGCCCTAATGGTTTTGGGGTCCCTGGTTCAAAGGTCAAGGTCACAGGGGCATCATATGGAAAAACCTTGTCCGGACAATAACTGAACAACCAATGTATCTAGGTTCACCAAATTTAATGTGTGAGTAGCCTATGTGTCAAGGATGTGCCCTATTGGTTTTGGGGCCCCAGGGTAAAAGGTCAAGGTCACAGGGGCATCATATGGAAAACTCCTGTCCAGACATAACTCAATAACCACAGTACCTATGTTCACTAAATTTATGTGAGAGTAGCCCATGTGTCAAGGATCACTCTCCGTAAACAGATATCCTGTAGAGCGTTGTCGTACAGGCTCTATACTTTCTCCGTTGAAGGTCACGTCGAGATGAACTTTGTGTCGACCAATTAATGCGTAGCTTTCATCTAGATGAAAACACTATGAAACACATTTTGATTTCGTAATTTCTTTTTTTAGACCAAGGTTTGCATACTTATTTAACAGCAGTATTATTCACAGTCTGCGATTGGGCGGCTCATTTCAAATTGTGTGACGTAGACTATGTAAACAAGTTACGTATCATAACAATTTCGTCATGAATATTATGATAAGAAAAGGTCAACTGAACGTGACCTTCATTTGGAAAAGGCCAGATGTAAATTAGCGAGTATGCGAGTGTAAAATTTTTGATCAGGTTTTAATCAGATTGGTCAAGGATGTGCCTTATTGGTTTTGGGGTCCCAGGGTCAAAGGTCAAGGTCACAGGGGCATCATATGGAAAAAAATTGTCCAGACAATAACTCGACAACCACTGTCTAGGTTCACCAAATTTTATGTAGGAGTAGCCCATGTGTCAAGAATGTGTCCTATTTGGTTTGGGACCCCAGGGTCAAAGGTCACAGGCACATCATATGGAAAAATATTGTCCGGACAATAACTCAGGGTTAATCAGGGTTAAAGGTCAAGGTCACTGGGACATGATATGGAAAACTGATTTTGAGACCCAAGGGTCAAGGGTCAAGGTCACTGGGGCTTATTTATATGAAAACTTTGTCCAGACAATAACTCAACAACCACTGTACCTATGTTCACCAAATTTTATGTGATAATAGTCCATGTGTAAAGGATGTGCCTTTGCAGTTTTGAGGTCCCAGGGTCAAAGGTCAAGGTCACTGGGACATGATATGGAAAAACCTTGTCTGGACATTAACTCAACAACCACTTTTCCTAGGTTCACCAAATTTTATGTGTTGATAGCAACTTTATATCTCTTCATTGCAGATAAGATCAAGAACTCTTGATCTGTGAAGAAAGTTCCTGACTTGTTCAATACTTGGCATCCAGAATGGGTTCAGGATCTTCTAAGAACGTAAATGTATTTTATTTATAGTTGATTATGATGACCATATGAAATCTTTCTGTCAGACATAAATGTCATTGTTCGATTCTAATCTTAAAGACACAACTTATCATAAATTTTGACACATGTATTGCATGCTTTTTCGTGGCTAGATATAACGGTAGAATTTCAGAATGTCACGGTGAATGGATACAATTGTTGAGGCCCTGTAATGAGTGCATGAACCTAGTTCAAATGTAGCGTTTATATAAAGGAATCTTTGTATCAAACAGCAAAAGAACTGACATGTCCCAAATGGACTACATTTTTGATGTTTTGAGTTTAAGTTAAAATCTTTGATACAACTGAAGTGATTAAAGTATGTCGACACAAATGGCGAGACATCGGATGCCGACACCTGGGTGACAGTAATAAGCTCTCATTCTCTTTGAAAAGCCGGACTAAATGTTCTGTTTTCCCGAGTTGTATATACCACCGCCATATGTGACCCATATGAGTCGTATATTGACGATAAAGAGGATTAGGTACACAAAGGCACTTGGTCACTCACAATACTTCTGTGAAAGTTTGGTTGAAATCCATTGACAATTACAAAATGGAATTGTGAATAGAAAAATACTCTACACATGTCTTATCTTTGATCAGCTATGAAGAGAATGTCGTCTGCTCAATTAAATGTTGTCTGCTAAATTTAATATTTTTCCATTGTTTAAATGGTGGACATATTGCCTGAATGACTAACAGTTTGGAACCAGACGCCGCAAAAACAATTTACTTGCTCAATTCTGTCAGAAATATTCATAAATCGATAATAGTAACATTATCAATATACCTATGCGTGGGCCTCAATTTATTTCACTTGCTAGCAAACACGAAAAAGTCATGAAACGTGTGATACTTGAAATTTTCCCCACTTTTATGATGTAACCACTATACTACAATTTTCCTTTGATGTCCAAGATTTATAAGTTGTGTCTTTAATCTACCAAGCTTCTAAGCCTCCCAGCTAGATCAAGTCTACTTATTGAGGGGTTTGGTTTGTGTCACTGTACTTACCTGTTCACATTATGGGCAGAAGGACAGGTATGTGGCCTGACAACTCAGTCAGGACAGCATTCGCTTTGTAAGTGAGGGGTACTGGGTTCGAGTCCTGTCAGACTGCATGTTTTTCTTACCCTGTGACACTTACCTGTATGGTAAACAGGAGGTCGTGAATTGTATCCCCACTGGAGCCTCCAAAATGTCACAGAGCTTACTAGGCGAGTGCTCTCCCGACTGAGCTATCCTGCTGCTTACATATCCTTCTCCTCATAATGTGAACAGGTAAGTACTGTGATATTTGGTTTCCTGGTGGGGCTTACTTTCCAGGAGTTTGGTCATGAAAATTAAAAGAAAGATTTTTACGGCCATTCTCCCTCTTACCGCTGATTTTTAATCATGTAGGGCAGTTGTCAGTCACTGATGGAAGTATGTGCCTAGTAACTGTTTAACAGCTAAATCTAGATATTGAGCCTTTCCAGGAATAGTGACTAGGTTGACTGATTGCTGTGATATGACCTATACTATGTGTTGCTATGGTGTTAAACCAAAAAGACAAAGAACTATATGCTACAAATCTATAGTTATTAACAAGTCAATCATTTGGACTGAAATTTTTAAAAAAGCTTAAGATAAGTTATACAACTCTTTATCGATAAAAGATAAACAGTTTGAGTTAGGGTAGAATGCACAACCTTCTGATTTATAATGGAACACTCTACTACTTCAAAGCTACCTGAAGGGCAAAAGTGTGCAAGTGTCTTGTTATACTTTTGATATAAAAGGGAAAGCCAAGGATTTTTTGAATGTTTGAGGAAATAACCAACAGCTAGATTGTAATGATAAATACTTTGCAGATTCTGCTTACAATTTCCAATGTAGAACTTTCAAATTGTTGCATGGCAATTAATTTTGTCTTTCTTCTTGTACATTATACATATCAGCATTTATGTTGGTCATTCAGACATTGATGAAGTTTTAAAATATTTACAGAGACCTCCAAAGATTATACAAAGTTTTCGACCAGAGAGAAGTGATACAGTACTATCACAACAAGCTATTACTTCATCAGCTCAAAATACATCAGTTGTAGCTAATGTTGATATCACTACTAAAGATGTTGTACAAATAACTTCACCTATCTCTGATGTCACTGACGATACCAATCCAGAGGTTAATGATGTCAAGAATGAGATTGATGATGATTCTGGTAAAATCATGTTTTATGTTTTGTAGCAGTGCCCACCAAAAGTTTGGAGACATTTTCAATTTGTAGGTCTACTGAATAGTTTTTATCTTACGGTTTATTTTGAAGCGCTTTTTAGTCTTGCTTAAGTTTTTTGTTATCAATATAACTATAACTGAGACTGCAAAACAGCATAAAAGCATTGTTTTGAAACAAAATACAATAAACATGGTTTTGGAGGCTTTTGGTTGTCAGATGCTGAATCTTTAAAATGTGTTGCTTTTATGAAATTTGTTTTCATTTTATCGCAAACCATACTTGAATATATTAAAAATAATGATTCTACAAAAATAATCATCAAAATTTAAGAATTTTAGTAAATTTCTTTGGTCTCCAAACTTTTGATAAGTACTGTATCTGTTTAGTTCTATGAGTGAATTTAGAGAGTTTAGATGCATTGTCTATCATTTTGATGTAATCTGAAAATACTTTGGTAGTGGGGGGGGGGGTCTATAGATGTTGCTGGATCCACCTACTAATTTATAAGTTTTAATAGTTGACTCAATAGCTATACAGTAAGGTTTCATTTTGCTGCAAATACAATGTACTTACTTTACAGCTTGTAATTACATTAGAAATTACAATTGTGTCATTTACTCCGTTTACTCCTGGGTAATGCTGTTACAGATTAATTCTGCCTCTTGCAAGATTCATTCCCCGAATGTCTTTTCCCTGAAGAGTCCATTCTACATCAGTGCTCCTTTTCACAAAAAATCTTACGGAAAAAACATATTGTACGTCAGTTTCATATAATTAGCAGTTCAAAGTCAGATGGATGATAAGTAAAACTATGATTCTACAAAATTCTATAATATTTAGAATTGATAAGCTAAAAATGACTGTATTATGAATGTTTTTTCTTGCTTTTGACTTACAAAGATTTTTTTCGTAAGAATTCTGCTGCTTCTTCTACCAATGTGTAATTCATGTAAAGAGTAGTAAATGTGTTTACCAATTAATCCTGTCATCGTGAGGTTAGGTTTTTATACTTATCCGTACTTCTGTATCGAGTGGAAAATTATAATTCTATTACTCAGTTTCGAATAGGGCTGTCATTGATTGAAAATTTTGTATCAATATATCTCAAAGGCAAGTATCGGTGATACATCAATATATCGAGTCACACAAGGAGTGTTAGAAAAACTGCTGTAACTCCAGTATATATATACAGTACTATTTAATGCCCTCATGATGTTATGCATGACGTTTACAGTAATGGCGCTTCAGACATAAAACAAATTGTGTTCGTGACAGCCCGTTTCATCTATTCATGTGAAAAAAAGATGAATACAACACAGTAATGTTAAATTGTAGGTCACCTTCATTATACCCCCGCTTCGAAGAAGAGGGGGGTATACTGTTTTACCCTTGTCCGTCCGTCCGTCCGTTACAAAATTTCCGTCGCAGTTTTCTCAGCAACTATAACATGCAGCAGCCTAATACTTTGCATATTGCTTCATCCCATAGTCCCATGTGGTGTAAAGCGATTTCATGCTCCTTGCTCATCTACTTCCTGTTTGTCGCATATTTTTAGATTTTTGCGGGGGTATCACTAGTGAGCATTAGCTCACAGATTTACTTGTTTAGTTTATGGCTTTATAAAATACTAGATTGTATTGATATTCTAAATTGTGAATCGATATCGGATTGTCTGTCAAAAATCATTTATACATTGATATGACGACCCTAGTTTCAAATGTTATCAATTGAGTAAAATAGTCATCTTCAATGTGGGATAAAATTAATGTTGTATCAGTAGGAGATAAATTGACATAAACTAATATCCTAGATTATTTCAAAGCTCTATGATAATAAAATAAAATCTTTTTAACCGGGATTTATGTGATATAGTTTGAAGCTCAACTGAATACTGACTACACAAATGTATATTTATTTCTAAAATATATAAACAGATTTGAATTCGGATATTTATTATGTCAATAAATTTTTAATTATTCTATTACAGATTTTATCAAGACGGTAGATGCTAACAGTCATAGTTCATGGCCTATTTATTGTTTGACAAAGTTTCCATTCAACATTAACGCTCATTATGGTGGTTGTACATCTATGATGTTGATATCATGTGCCTTTGGGGGTAAAGGAGAAGAAACTAATGCTGGAGCTACTTTATTACGATCAGGATTTGATTGTAACCACCATGAGGAAAGATTGTTTTATAAAGATAACGAAGGTCACTTTGGTGTAGAAGTTAGGTACCAGGAAGATGAGTACGGCAACTTGGTAACAAAAAATCTATTTGGCCACAATCATATTAGACTTCTAACAAATGATAGTCGCTATGGCAACCTCAGAAATGGAATATTTGCAGAAATTAGTGAAGGTTCGTCTGAGGCCTTGTTACATCTTAATGTAAATGGTGGATGGAATGGAGAACATGGTGCAGGGGTATCTATGATCCTCTGTAGCAGTTCTGATGGCAACCAAACAATGAATGCTGTCTACATGGTTCGTTCAGGTTTTAAAGATGACCACTTCAGAGCAAAACTTGTCACCGGAGATGATCAATTTAAATTTCATCTGAAGGATGAATGTCTTGCTGCCAGTGGACCAACTGGAAGCAAATTTGCTTTATTTCACAACAGAGACAATCTAATGTCACCAGGGCAGCATTCTTTTGTTGCTCAGCTACAGTCTGTGTCTGGTGAAAAACCTATGGTCATTGTTGAAAATGTTTCCCAGCATGCATCAATAATTGTTCTATGTTCAAACAGTAATGGTTCTGAGGGATGTACTGTATCTAGCATCTATCAGGTTGCCATTAGTGATGGTAAGGTGAAGAATTTCACAGAATTAGCTGGACTCCATGGGAAATCATATGAAAAATCTGATTTGTGGTCACTTTTTATCAACCAAGGACATTTAGAGATCGTTGGGCCCATAGGGCCATGTAAATATGGTGTTATGACCAATATGCCGGCCACAAGAAGGGAACTTGAAGCATCTATAAATCAGACATTTTGTATAGCGACAGGGGAAACAACCAAGACTGTAGGAAATGTAGTTATCTGTAATGATGATGTTACTGGTGAGGTCAACAAAATGTCTGATATTCTCATCCAATGGAATGAAAAAATTCACTGTAGAATACTTAGTAAAGACTTGAAGAAAGTCAATGGTCAATACAAGTTTACATACAAATGGTTGGAAACAGAGAAAGTTGTTGGTCTACATTTAGTGAAAATTTTTGCTGTTAGAAAACATACTCAGAGTAAGTTTTGGCTTTATAATCATCACCCATGTCAGTTATAATTAATAGTTCCTTGTAAGTTTCTTTGATACATTTGCAAAAACTTTCATAGTTTTAGGACTGATCCTGAAGTTAAGAATTTTCGGATGAAAAATATTCATTTTCTATGTAAAAGTTACTTGAAGAAATTCTAGATTATCACCTGGTAGTTTTGCAATTTTGAACTTTTATCCATTTACCATAATTAGGTTTCACTTAAAAAGACTATTTAATTGAAGTATTTGGAAGGCATAGTGGAATCAATTTTACCTTGAGGGTTTACAATATTGTTGATGAATAAAATATCAATAGCTTTAAGTTTCTACTGATGGGGACTGAATTTCCCTTTTTAATGATTCATGGTTGCAAATTAGTAAATTTCCATTCAAAAACAGAAATTAATTTGCAAGTGTTTTATGCATATCACTGTGCATGGATTAGATTCATCTGAAATGTATTTCTTCAAAATTCTGTGACAAGAACTTTTAATGACAGTGAGTAACTACATTCCTTTGTAGAAGAAATTTAGGGCATGTTGACTAACGCATTCACTAAGAATCGCTATGAAAAAGCGCTTTCTTGTAGCAATTCTTCATTAGGAAACGGCTTGCTATTTTCGTCACAAACCAAGATGGCTGCCTGTGCTGATGTACAGAAAGGGCTTATTGCAATTGCATGTTTTTATGGCAATTTTCCATCTAAATAAGTCTGTAAAAAGTATAAAATCATTGCAAAAGCATATGCTTATATGAACAATTACAAATATTAATTAATTTCAATCCATCTATAGTCAGTCAAATATAAAAAAACAAATTGTCGGCAAACAGGAAGTCACATTACGGCGGAGGCAGCCATTTATTCGTAACAGCGCTCTTCGGTAGTGAAGATTTTTAGCTCGACTTCAGTAGATGGAGAGCTCCTACTCGTCCTAGTGTCTGTGTCCGCGTCCACATTTCTGATTAAAGTTTTTGTGCAGTAAATTTTTTTTTACTATAACTTTTTTATTTCTTGAAGTATCAACTTCAAACTTTAAATATATGTTCCTTATTATTAACCACATCTCATGTGACAAGGTTCATAACTCTAAATACATTTTTTCAGAATTATATCCCCTTGAACTTAGAGTTTTCTTTAAAAAAATACTTGTTTTTACTGCAACTGTTTTGTTTCGTTAGGTATTGACTTTAAACTTTTAATATATGTTACTTATTATCAACCACATCCCATGTGACAATGTTTATAACTCCAAATACATTTTTTTTCAAAATTGTCTCTGGTGAATTTAAATTTAAAAAAAAAATTTTTTTTTTTACTTTAAATTTGTTAAGGTATCATTTTCAAATTTTAAAATATGTATGTTCCTTATCATCAACCACATCTCATGTGACAAATACTTACTTAGTTGAGCATGCTGTCTCCTCTGTTTATGCTTGCTTTTGCTACTTAGGGGAATGAAGCGATAGCTTGTAGCAAGTCGTTTCCTATGATGCTTTGTAGCGATACCTAGCGATATGCTTAGGCAACGCACCCCTAATGTGTTGTATGGTATTAATATGTTTCTCTTGTCTTACAGCTGGTTTGGAGATAAAGTTAGAACTAGAAGGATCACCTAGATTTCTAATCTATCAGAAACCAGGTGTTGTATATGCTTTGAATACTGGTTTCCATGGTTACAAAGCTGTCAATGATGTTGTCTATGCCAGTGAATTCTCTCAATATGCCAACTATGACTACACATTTCATAAAGGTAAATTGTCTATATTTTTAAGTTTTGTAGAATTATGAAATTCTTGATTAAAGTTAAGAATATATGCATGTTCCTTGAAAAAGCTTTAACACAAAATATTTAATGAAATTTAATTCAACAGTATGAAATTTAATTCAACAGTATACATGTATGTACATTAATTGTTATTCTAAGTAATATATGCAAGAATTAAGAAATGCTTTCTATGAATACCAATGGTCAGTACATAGTCCAGGAAAGCTATGTTAGGTGCGCTGGACGCCGTAAAATGACCTAAAATTGTGTTGACACGGCGTTAACTCCAATAAATAAATAAATGTACCTAAAAATAAAGATGGATGTAGAGTAGTATTGTACTGATCAATAAGTATGGGTGATAGACTTTAAATTCATGCTTTTCAAGGCATTCCAATGATAGATTTTTAGTAGCTTATTTCTCACAAAGGGCCTCATTGAAAAGTGAAATACATTTATAGGAACATGAAATTTACTGTATTGTAACTTTATCACATTTAGAACACACATTGCCCCATGAAAATTTTAAACAGAAAATATTCAGAAATGTAAAAAAAACTGCCAAATCTGTTATTTGGTGTCCCTTTTAAAAAATTTCTAACAGGTCAATTTTCACAAATTATACTGTCTGTTTCATTTAACTATCTTTAAACTATCACTCATGCAACTGTATTATATGTATTAAAGGTTTTTCCTACAAATGTTTTGGTCAACTAAAAGTAACAACAAAACTCCCAGGATCTATCAGTGGTACAGATGATGGTTTCTTGTATGCTATGAATAGACAATCACATGGTGATGGTGAGGACATTCAATATCTTAAATATCAGGTAATGATCTGTTTGAAATCACTTGCTGTTGGTTCGGACATGTTTCATCGGAAAGTCCTGAGTCATCTGATGTATTTACAGTCCATTGAAACTGTGATTATAAACTGGCATGATATAACTTTTACAAGGACTTGAATCGTCATCTCCTATATCTGAACTGTGAACCAAACCTGTATTCCTGACCTTCACTTGGTACACCATGGCAGTCATAATGTTGGCTAGGATCATAATCAGAAGATTACAAAAGTTGTTGATAATCTGCCAGCCATTTTGTTATAACTGAGTATGTGATATTGCTTTGGGTACCTCCATAGATAAAAAATTTATGTATGGTAAAGTTAGACCTATAAATAGCACTTTGAATATTGCAAAGTCATATGATTTTTTACATTTTTAATTTTCCAAAAAGTGAATTTATAAAAGGTCCCTATATTAAGATCATTGCACTATTAGAACCATCAATTTTGATGGTCTAAATAGCAGAAAGTTGCTGTATCATGATATATTATAATATTGTATGTGATTGTTCTATTTGTTCTATATTTGTAGATTGAGAACTTACCCAATGGAGAATATACATTCAGACTTCATACAAATAATAAAGTTAAAGATTTAGAATTAAATGGTATAAATGTTACACAGAAAGTTAATATTGTAAGTATCTAGGGTTTTCATGTTTACATTATCATCGTCATTCAAATCCTGATATTATTTTTCATCTGCTGCAGGCATCTTAAATACTGAGGTTAGCAGTTGGCTGCTAGATCGCCTGACATTTGATCCCCATTAAACTCTGTTATGGGGATCAGTGTTCATGATCGAGGTTTCAGGCTTTTAGATCAGTATTTACACACTTCAACCATATCTTTCTTGGACGCCCACCTTTTCTGGGGCATGGGATCTTTATGCTTGTAGTTTTGTAGACACAGGTTAAATAAGGCATTACATGACCATACCATCAAAGACAAATATGCGAAATTGGTTTACAGCTTAAACCATTCAAATTAGTTAGCCTGTAGCCATTTTTATTCATACGAGTTTGGGAGTTACAGAAATCTATGTAATTACTCACTAACAGTTGTACATGTACTCAGATATAAGTGGACACTAACAATTGATCAATCGGGTAAATTTCTCAAATGGACTTAAATAACAAATGAATTGATTTATCCATCAGTCATCTATCAGAAAACTTTACAGAATTTTAGCTCACCTTAGCTCTGACTTCTGTATATCTTTTTCATGGGTAAATGTATACATGTATTAGCTTATTCTTACACAAGATTTTGTCCAAGATTTTTTATAGGCTCTGCATATTGATTAGAAATATGTTATTTTCTTTCAGAATCCTAAGCTAGTAAATTATTACACAGGACATACATGTGATATTGATATAATGATTAACAATGGTAAACTAGATTTTGTGGCTTATGCTTACGACAGGACATTTAGACATACAGGTTTGTATCACAGTATTTTATCTCATCTTCAGCCTTACTATAAACTGTTCAGAAATAATTACGAATGTCAATCGAAGCCAAATTCACTATCTGGATATCTGGTGTAACAGTAACACCTGATAAGACTTCTAAATACATTCGGATATTCAGATCATTATTTTAGTGTGAGTCTGCCGTTACCAGTTTTCTTGAAAATTTTGATATTATATATAGTGGGCCGTTATTTTTGTATTTAAAATCAATTGTTTCTTATTAATATCATCACAATAATTATATAACCTTTCTGTGTTGATGCGCCGTAAAACCCAAACAATCAAACTTATCAATATCATTGTTGGTCATTACCTATAAAATTCTGTATGGAAAATAATTATTTTAATGTGTATTGTAAATATAATTAAATGTGGATGTTCTAGCATTTTGAAACAATTTAAGTATTTTATATGAATATCCAATCAGAATATTGAATTTGGACACCAGATTGTGATTCAAACATTCAGATATATAGACTCTGGTTGACATTCGTAGAAGTAATGTATTGTCCTAAATCCTTAAATTTCAATTCCAATGTGTCGTGCAAGCAATCACATATTATTCTTTGCTTACAGATGAAATAGCTGATATTATTGACTTAATATTTGTCTTTTTCAAAAATTTAATTACAGAAAGAGTGTGTGCGTTTGCTTTACTTGATAAGAATGTATACAAAGAGAAAGTTGAAACAGAGGAAGAAAAACATGAGGAAACTAAAGAGAAGCAGAAGATTGCTGATACAGTGACCCCACCACAGTTAACTGTTACAAGGAAATCTTTAACTATAGTTGGATGGTGTCCTAATCTACTCAAGAATCCTAGTGGTGACGTATGTACATCTTCAATATATTTTCTTGGTTGGGTTGACACCATAGCAACACATTGTTTAGGTCATATTACGGAGGTCTATCAACCTACTCACTATTCCCAGGCTGTCAACCAGTTTCTATATTCCTATATTTTCCTATATTTTGGGTTTCATTCCTATATTTTCAAAAGTGTCCTATATTTCCTATATTTATACTATATTTTGTCCATCATTCATTTTTATAAATCATTCTAATTTGAACATGTCGAGTATGTTTAATTGTTTTTCCCCATATATAATTGAGTATTTTGTATCTGTTTCCTCTTATACTGCCTATAAGTTGAATGATGTAAGTGCCTATGATTGATGAGTTGTTTTGGTAGGTGGCTGTCAAGTGTCAGTATTCAAGTTGCCCTAACCATTTGCAACTCTTTAAAGATCCCTCTTGAAAGAAGAAATGTTCCTTGCTCAAATTTTCAAAATGTTCTATTCAACCTAATTGTATTTTGTAGTCAATGTCACTTATTGCCCATTCACTGCAACCTAAAAAATTCATTGCTAAATTGTACCACACTTTGGTGAAGTAAAGCAATTGCAAGGGTATTCCATAATATCCTATTCTACTTGTAGTTAATTAACGGTACCACTGGTGCGTTTATAGATCTCTCAATCTGTAGGCATGCATCCTTCCACTCATTCATTGTATTTCATCAAAAATATAGTTACTTAGTTATTGAAAGGAAATAAATCAATGAACCTGTTTTTCACTACTGACAGGACTAGAAACTGTATAGTAGGTCTGAAAACAGTGTCTAGTATTCCCCTTAAAGGATTATGAGAATCAAAGTTTAGCCTATGTTCAAAACTAGCTCTGTTTGGGTGTAATTATTTCTCTCATTGTAGTTATTACTATAGTAAAACATTTAAAAATATCTCCTGTATTCATAAGTCAAGAACCTCCATATTTGGCATGAATAGAAACATCATTCAAATGACACCTTTATTGCCAAAGGTAACCTCGATTCAGGCGTACTAACTTTCATAAAGAATTATTTATGCTATAGAAGTCTGAAAAAATATTTCCTGAGTAAATTATATTTAGAACTTTCATATTAGGCTTGCATCATCTACAATGTTCAAAAAGTGAGAGCAAAATTGACAGGATTCACAATCTTAACATAGAAAAATTGTTGAAATAATCCTGTATGAAACGATGTGTCCCAGAGCAAGTAGAATTATTATGTAGTATCATCTAGGGGTGTTCTGGACTACACTGATAATTTAAACATCTTCCCTTTTGGGTCACTGATAAAAAATTTGTATGAAATAAGAAAATTTGAAGTCCTCATTTAGTTACTTTGATGAGTAACTATCATGAATCTTTCATTCAGTTTGTTATGAATGTATGATGCATTACCAGTTGATACACTCTGATCATCAGCTCCGTGGATCAGAAAGGCTACATCAGCTGCTGAAATAAACTACAGGTTTCTGCTTGTATCAGATCAAATTATTAAAGCCCATATTCCGGGTACCAAAATATTTTCATTTATTATACCCAGTTAGTATATATAAAACCTGTCGTTAAACAATGAAGTCATTAACATAGAGGGATTGGAGACAAAATAAAATTGTCAAACTATTTTCTTTTAAATTTTACTGTTTCTTTAAAAGAGTTTTTTTGTATGAGATAGTGTAATTATTATTTTGTAAAACATGAAAATGCATTAAATCCAAGATAGTTTGTAGATCTTATTTTTTTTCATTTAGAGGTACATGTAGTTTGGTCCATGATGCATTAAGTCATTTGAAGTAATACACAGATACTGGAACTTGTATTTATTCAGAACATGTACTTATTCAGTCTTTGAGCAAAGATAGTATGCATAAAGGGACTTGAATGTATTGGAATACCGCTCAAAAGTTCCTATATTTCTTCTTGGTTTTCTCTAAAAGTTCCTATATTTTGAAAATAAAATTCCTATATAAATTCCTATATTTTTATGATTCGTTGGTTGACGGCCTGCATTCCTGGAAAGGCTAAATTACTGGATTTAGCTGTTACTAGGTACATACTTCTGTGGAATCAGTGGTAGGAGGGAGAATTGCAATTGGAATATTTCATGGCCAAACTCCACAAAAGTATGCACCAACTGGGAATCTGACCCATAACCCCTTGATATGTAGACTTGTGTGCAACTCACTATGCTAGCTGGGTGATTCAACTATACAAATTTATTTTAGCTCAAGTTACAGCATAGATTATTCACTTTTGACTCCACTTCCTGATCCTCATGTACTGAGCTAATATGATCTTGCCCAAAGAAACATTAATGTGGGTTTTAGGTTTGATTTGAACCTACATAGAACTGGCTATCCTATGATAGTCCAATGTAGAAACTGCTCAGTCATTATAAAAACAACACATGGTTTGACAATTGGTGACTCTTACAGATTTTACCTTCATTTAAAAGGAATAGTTTTTTTCAAATTAATGTCATCTAAGATGAAAAAGTATGTCAGGTAACAGGAAACATATATTAAACCTAGTACGATATTATTTTTTCACAGTCCCTATCTAGTAAAAGGTAAAGTGCATTTTCAAGTCTGCTTCTATATACATGTTCAACCAACTATACAATTTTGTGCAATAACTTCTGATCATTAAAATCCCCTTACAGATGATTCCTCACAGTACATGTTCCCATTTGCCCTGGGTGGAATAGAAAGACTGTGGGTAAATTTCTTGCTCAAAGAAATTAGCAATGCCCCTTTTCAGGTTCCAATCTGTGACCTCTTGATCTCTAAGTAGGTGTCCACTGGACCACTGCTCCAATGGTCCGACAACATTGAATTATTATGTAGACTACACTTACTTACCTACTTATATATGTGTGCATATGTATAAACATTGTTTATAATATTTCAGACTGGGGATATGAAACATTGGAATACAAGTTCTGACTTCAAGGTAGCACCAGGTGGCCATAGTACCGAGAATTGTATAGAAACATCATTTAATTGGTGTATAAAATATCAAGAAATAGATTTAACAGAGCATTTTACTGCTGAATATTTAGATACTGCTCCTGATATACAGGTATATTATATGTTGACATTGAATACATAATTTTGATACTCCATAGAAAATAACAAGATTTTTAGGCTGTAGCTATCTCAGTCATCTTTTGACCTACATTTTTAACCAATAAAATTTGCTCTACCATACCTGGTTGTCCTTTAAAATTATCTTCCAGAAAAATGTATGAAGCTATGATACCATTGGTTATTTGTGATTAACAGTTGCATAGCACAGACAGTAGTTGCTGACTATTTTTTCTGTGTGTAATGGGTGACTCGCAATGCCACTTGATTATACATTCATCATAGTACGCTCCTGGCGGTATGTTTATATGAATTCAGCAATCGTATTATTTATCGGCGCGATATGACCTTTTTGTGTTGGAGCGCCGTAAAACCCGAACAAACAAACGTATTATTTATGAAAATTGAATAGTGTTTCATTGATGAACAAACCAAAATATACAAGGTTACTTTTAGGAGTTAATGATTATTGATAAAAAGAGTGAAAGATTACTAATTATAAATTTTATTAGTAATCTTTCACTCTTTTTATCAATAATCATTATACGAATAAAGATAATGTTAATCTTAATTTTTTATATTAGTTAAATTGTAGATTGCAAATCATTTGTTTGAATTAGGATTGCAACAATTCAGTTGGATACGTTGGATTTCGATTGAGAGAGGGCTGATTTGATTTCCATTAGGAACCTGCGATTTTTTATATAATACCCACCTTTAAACTTGTCTATAAAATGTTATAAGGATTTACGACTTTTAGTTACAATAGAAAACTATTGATAAATTAATCAGTATGAAAATTCATTTGCTTTATTGATCTTATTCTGAAATAAATGATAAAACTTAAGCAACAGTTTTATTTTATCTATACAAGTTAGTTTTAAGCTCAAATGAATCTAATCTAAAAAATTAAATGGATAGAAACAAAAATGGAATCGCATGGAATTTACTTTCTGGTGAACTGCTGCAGCCTTAGTTTGAGTGTAAGCCGTGGCGGTGGCGTAGTGGTTAGCATGTCTGACTTTGAATCCGGAGATTGCGGGTTTCCAGCCTGGTCAAGGTAGGTCATACCCTATACATGAGTTGTCGACCTCGTGGTTGGGTAAGTTAGTACTGGTGATAAAAAATGTCCAGGAAACATAGTAGGAAGAGCTGGCCGTGGTATATATCACCTAAATATGTGTTGAATACGACGTTAAAATCAATTAAAAAAAGTTTGAGTGTAATAAAAAGAGAATATAAATATCATATCATTTTTACAGGTAGTAGAATGGTATAGAGAAGGATCAATGGGTGGAGGATTTTATTGTATGACTGCTAGTTTGATGACAGATGACGGAGAGGTACGTAACTCATAACCAATTATCTTATGTTATTGAACAACACAAACATCCGTTTAATGAATAATCTCTGAAGGGTTTGTTGGGGTCCACCAATAATACTGGATTTTTACTACATTTGTGAGGCAAACCATGAAATGGTTATGCAAAATAGTTTTTGTCGTTAACACGTACGGCTTTGTGAATATAGTTCTTATGCTATAAATGTGGCTATATATTGTTCTGCAGGTATCATTGAATCTTACATTTCAAATTTATGGACTAAAAACGAAACATTTTTTCAGCCTAAGCCATCATGGATTTATTTACATCAACACATGTCAAAGTATTTTTCGAGGGAATGTGACACAAAGGTAGTTCCAAAATAGCTTCTGAATATGTCCAAGGTTATTCCTAGTGAATGGTCAAGGAGATTCAAATGTTCTTATGTATGCTAAAATTGATTGAGTGGATGACCTTGCTTTAACTTGTAAATCATATAAGTTCTAATTTTGCAATACAATCTGTAAGTAACTTTCACACAAATTCAAGTGACATCTGAATAACATGAACTCATCATGAAGTCTGATGGCAATTTCAGAAACCATCATTAGACTGTTTTAATATGAAAGTTTGACTGTTTTTTTTTCATATTTCCAGTTAATGTAAAAATGTCTTGTTTGAACATGTGCTTTTTAGCTCGACTTTACGTAGTAATGTAGAGCTCTCCTACTCGCCCCGGCGTCGGCGTCCGCGTCCGCGTCCACATTTCTGATTACAGTTTTTGTGCACAGATTAAAGTTTTTGTGTAGTAATACTTTCTTCTATATCTTTGTTATTTCTTAAGATATTAACTTCAAACTTTAAATATATATTCCTTATTATCAACCACATCTCATGGGACAAGGTTCATAACTTCAAATATTTTCTTTTTATAATTATCTCCCCTTGAACTTAGTTTTCTTTAAAAAAAATGTTTGTTTTTGCTGCAACTGTTTTATTTCTTTAGGTATTGACTTATCAACCACATCTCATGTGACAAGGTTCATAACTCCTTATACATTTTTTTCAGAGTTATCCCTCCTTGAACTTATAGTTTTCTTTAAAAAATATTTGTTTTTACTCAAACTGTTTTGTTTCTTTATGGAATTGACTTCAAACTTTAAATATATGTTCCTTATTATCAACCACATCTCATGTGACAAGAATCATAACTCCAAATACATTTTTTTCAAAATTGTCCTCCATGAACTTAAAATTTTCTTTATTTTTTGTTTATTTATTAACTTTAAATTTGTTAAGGTATATTTTCAAATTTTAAAATATGTATGTTCCTTATCATCAACCACATCTCCTGGGACAAATACTTACTAAGTCGAGCATGCTGGCTCCTCTGACAGCTCTTGTTATTTTAACTTATACCCTCTGATACGGATAACGTGCATTTGATTATAAAAATACAGCAAACGGAACAATGTTCTCCTAATTTTACTGAATCTGTTCTGAAATCAATAAATATCTAAAACAAATCCATATTTCAGGAGATTCAAACCTATACAACTGGTGAGATAGGTTCTATTTATGCTGACAAGAAATGGCTGGAAGCTTCTCATATATTTACTGACTATGGTCCGGGTGTAAGAAAGGTTTCTTTTCAATCTCAAGGTATGTAGAAATAATAGAAGTTTAAGACCAGTTTAAAGTTTGTTTCCATAAACATGTTCAATCTATTTTAAAATTTCGTACCATAACCTATGATCACTGAAATCACCTTTAGGCAGGTGACCCTCACAAAAAACATTTACACCAAGGTGGAGTAGCATTGCCCATAGTGGGCTTTGAATTAACAATGTCGTGTATGTGCATTTGTGTATGTTAAGCTATCCAAATCTGTATGAATGACAGAATAGAATCTTATCTAATTATATTTATATATGTAAGAAAAACATCTCTCAATACCATTATATCATGTATTCATTAATAATGGATATGATTGTAACTCGTTTTAAACATATTTTTAAACTATTATGGCGCCGCCCGGCTAGCTCAGTGGGTAGCACGCAAGTCTACTGATCGAGGGGTAATGGGTTTGATTCCCAGGTGGGGCATACTTTTGTGGAGCTTGGTCATGAAATTATTTCTACGACCATTCTCCCTCCTACCAATGATTCTTAAATATTTAGGGCAGTAGTCGGTCACTAACGAAAGTATTTGCTTAGTAGTTGGTTAACGATTAAATCCAGAGATTAAGCCTTACCAGGAGAAGTGTGTAGGTTGACTGACCGCCGTTATATGACCTATAAAATGTGTTGTTATGGCGTTAAACCCAACAAACAAACAAACTATTATGAAAAGAGTGCTATATACATATTTTGTATAATAATAATCTGGCCTTGTTAATGGTTTATTCTTATTTTTGATGAAATATAATTATTTTACAGGAAAAGATGACAAGTTTTGGCAAGGTCATTTTGGTACAAAGATGTCTGGTGCTGAAGTAAGAGTTAAACGTCAGACGGAATCAAATCCTGATGATAAATATGCTGATATAGATTTACAAGTTAGTTTAATATTCATATATTTGTATTGTACAGTGCCTGATGATAAATATGCTGATATAAATTTACAAGCTAGTTTAATATTCCTATATTTGTATTGTAATGTGCCTGTTACAATTTTGGAAACATTTTCACGTTGTAATGCCTATGAAATAGCTTTAGCAGGCTTCACATTCTGAAATTTAGGTATCAACTTTTCTAAAACTCTCAAAATTATGTTGAAAAATTTTGAATGCAGTAAAGCAGCATTTGGATTATGACCTTTGAGTACACATGGACATACAGCTGTAAAACATGGTGCTGTTTTGTATAACAAGAAATATTTTTAGTGTATAGTTTATTAGCAAAGCAAATCTCTTATAATACACAGAGTAAATAGTCAGTAACTACTGTCTGTGCTATGCACCTGGTTATCACAAATAACCAATGGTACCATATCTTTTATCCATTTCTCTATCCTGGAAGAGAATTTCATTGGACAAACAGGTATGGCAGAGCAATTTGTATTGGTTAAAAATATGACAAAAGTTTGCTAAGACAGCAGTGCCAAAAACTATCCCTTTTAGTTATGATAATTCCAGTATGATTCTTGTTAGACTTTTATTTCATATTACTCACAAGCTTTAAGTCAGTTTGCCTTAAATATTAAAATCTCATTTTCTCTACACATTTATAGGCACTGACAGGTGACTTTAAGTTACAAGAAATAACCAAGTCTGTGAGTAGCTTTAACCACAAAAATGAATTCTAGTTATCAATCAAACTTCGTTTATTAGATTTTCTCATTAACTATGGTATATAATCATTTTATTGTAGAAGACAACTGAAGATGGTAAATCAGTGATTGATAAAATAGTCAGTAATATATTAGCTGATAATGTTGAACTATTACAAGATTTTATATCTGAAAACTGTAAGTATATAATGGATAGTTCATGTTTTATTTTGTTAAACATGGAAATGGTACATTAAAGTCGCCTTTCTTAGTCAATGTTTGAAAGAGTCTGTAGTGATTATCCTGTAGCAGAAGAGAATGGTGCTGCACCCTGCCCTTTCTCTCTTCACCCTGTCATAATTGCTCCATTCTGTGTAGAAAAGCTTCTTTGAGACTGTAACTCTTTAATGCACCATGTCCTTTTCTGATTTCTAGAATATTCCTTCAGTTGGGAATGATATATTCAGGCTGCCAACCAGTTCCTATATTTTCCTATATTTTGGGTTTCATTCCTATATTTTCAAAAGTGTCCTATATTTCCTGTATTTATGCTATATTTTGTCCATCATTCCTATGTTTTTATAAATCTTTCTAATTTGAACATGTCGAGTATGTTTAATTGTTTTTTTTTTCATATATAATTGAGTATTTTGTATCTGTTTCCTCCTATACTGCCAATAAGTTGAATAATGTAGTGCCTATGATGACTTGTTCTGGTAGGTGTCTGTCAAGTGTCAGTATTAAAGTTGCCCTAACACTTTGCTACAAATACGTCGACTCTTCAATAACCCCTTGTTTAAATTTTTCAAAGTGTTCTATTCAACCTAATTGTATTTTGTAGTCCATGTCACTTATTGTCCATTAACTTATAAAATTCATTGCTAAATTATACCACACTTTAGTGAAGTAAAGAAATTGCAAGGGTATACCATAATAATTATCCTACTCTAGGTGTAGTTAACCGGTAACAGTACCACTGGTACGTTTATAAATCTCTCAATCTGTAGGCATGTATCCTTCTACTCATTCATTGTATTTCATGAGAAATATAGTGACATAGTTATTGAAAGGAAATAATTTTTAATAAATCAATGAACCTGTTTTTCATTACTGACAGGGCTAGAAATTGTATAGTAGGTCTGAAAGCATTGTCTAGTTTCCCCTTAAATGATGGAAGAATTTATTTTTTCTCTAGATAGATTTAAAGCCCATATTCCGAGTACTAAAATATATTCATTTACTATACCCGATATTTATAAAACCTGTCTTTAAACAATGAAGTCATTAACATAGAGGGATAGGAGACACTATAAACTTGTCAAACCATTTTCTTTTAAATTTTACTATTTCTTTATAAGAGATCTTTTTTGTATGAGATTATAGTGTTATTATTATTTTGTATGGTGGTTATATCTCAATGTAAAACTACAGATGTTGATTGGTATAGCAAAACCGAATATTGTGTTTCGTAAAATACCTAATTTGCATAAATTTGCATATTTAAATGATCTGATTAAGCTGATATTAGTACCATGTGATAGATAGACCCTGAAAACATTGGTATGGATACATATCTTAATTTTGTATCTAAGTTGGTTATTGAGTTTTTAGCGAAAAACAAAATTTCTATAATGGCGGACTTAATTTGCATATTATGCAAATTGCTCAAGGATGACAGGGTGTCATCACTCGGATTCTTATTCAGCACCTTTCAAAGATATAGAAACAGCAAAAAAACTTTGTGGGGACTCAAGTGCACGGTTCACCTCATATACTGCAGGACTATGTGGCGCCTCGCGGGACAAAGATACGACAGATTCGTCTGTAGCATGATTGTATTTTCGCTCTTACGCCTTCCGCTCACACAAAAACACCGCGGGACAACAATGCGACATGGCATAAATCAGCCACCATAATTTTGTAAAGCACGAAAATGCATTAACTCCAAGATAATTTGTAGATCTGAATTATTTCATTTAGAGGTACATGTAGTTTCGTGCAATATTTGTTTTGGTTATGTCATTTGAAGTAATTCACCGGTAACTGAAACTTGTATTAATTCAGAACATGTACTTATTCAGTCTTGTAGCAAAGATAGCATGCGTAAAGGGACCTTAATGTATTGGAATATCACTCAAAAGTTTTGAAAATAAAATTCCTATATAAATTCCTATATTTTTATCAGTTGTTGGTTGACAGCCTGTATATTAAATCCACCTCTGAGCAAAGAGGGGTTTTGTGATTTTCTGTGGCTTTAAATATTGACTTAGACACTAGAACCAAAAGTTGCAAATTAATTCTGGAAATAAGACTGGTTTATGCCTTTGTTTAATTAAACAAGACTTCCGAGGAGAATTCTTCTTGGGAGAGCGTTCCACCATTTTGGACCAACAACTCTAATGGACTGTCAGTGGTCTTGGTCCTCTGTCTGAAAACAGCAAACTTGGAGCTTTATGAATATCTAAAGTTATATATTGTATTTGCCTTAGTAAATTAATTAGCAATACAGGGTGGTGCTTTTTTGTTTCTGACTCTGTGTACCAGGACTAGAGCTTGAAACATATTCATAATAAACGAAAAATAGAAGGTAAGTGTTTGACCTGCTGTATAAACGGTAATAAGAAATAACTTTTATAATGGTATTATTCTATTATGATAGATATTGATTTAAATTTCAGTTAAACCAAAAAGAGGTATATACAAAATGCAAATCTCAAAAGCTTCTTTGAAACTAGCAATTTTAACATTTTTGTTGCTTTGAGTACATGTATATGTATAATATATGCAGGCCTCCTAGTGAAACCTTTAAAACCTTTAAAAACCTTTAATTTCAGAGCAAACCTTTAAAACCTTTACAGTTCCCCAGAAAACCCTTAAAACGCCAAAATAGCCTGTAATTCTCACTCAAAACCTTTATATTTGCTCTCACTGGTTGCCGTGCTAGCTTAAAGCAAATAATGGATTTTGTTCTGCATTTTCCCTACACTGTAAAACAGGAGCTATGTATGATATAAATATGCAGAGAAAATAGGTATACACATTAAAAAAGGTATGTATTATATTGCATAATTCAAACAGTATATAACATAAAAAAAATGACTTTAGTATGACTGTGGGTTTAATAAAGAAATGAGAACTTCGACGAAAATAGCCTTTATTTACTCTTTATTTTTTCATATTTTACACTAAAAGGCCTTTATTTTCATGCATTGGAGCCTTTATGAAAACCTTTATTTTTGTTTTGGTCTGCTAGGAGGCCTGTATATAATATAACTTTTAAATGATACTTTCTCATTAAAATCAGAATATATTTGATGCTTCACTTAAGATTTCTGACAATAGAATTAGACATTTTGTGTTGTGTTGAAGCATAAATTCTCACATTAATTTCCTTATGATTATCAACTTAAAAATGTCACAGTGCAGCTATGTGGTAAAACATTCTCTGATTTGATCAATATTAAAGCTATTCTTACTCCACTGACTGCCAGGTTCTGTTCTGTTTTGTGTACTTTCCCTTGTTTCTCTACGAGGTTTTCCTCGTGTTATAATTGAGTTTGCAAGCCGCCCGGCTAGCTCAGTTGGTAGCACGCAAGTCTGATCGAGGGGCCGTGGGTTCGATTCCCGGCTAGCTTCTGATCGAGGGGTCATGGGTTTGATTCCCGGGCGGGGCATACTTTCGTGGAGTTTGGTCATGAAATTATTTCTACGGCCATTCTCCCTTCTACCAATGATTTTTTATTATGTAGGGCAGTTGTCAGAGATTTAGCCTTTCCAGGAGGAGTGAGTAGGTTGACTGACCGCCGTTATATGACCTATAAAATGTGTTGCTACGGCGATAAACCCAACTAAACAAACAAACAAACAATAATTGAGTTTGCACATCTAAGTAGATATTTTCTATGTCGATTTGATTAAATGTTGAAGCGACTCACTGATTGGAAAGATAAACTTGAGCTGCTGGCCCTAAAGTAAGATAAGCAGATCATACGTATTGTAGTGGATACCAGTATATAAGATCTAGCAATAATTATTGGGGCCCAAATTACTATCATGATACTATCACAATAGATACAATTCGTTGAGGCCCTTTCACATTAAAATGAATGACAGTTAAGTGTTTACAGAGAAAATTAGTTCTTCTTTCGATTTTGAGAAAACTATTGCGAACAGTTGATAATCAGAGACACTATCGCAATATTTATTGACTAGAAAAAGTTCTATGAATTTATTGCCACTGCAAGGTAAACCATCAGGATACAGGAATAAGTTGACCTATTGTTACCCTACAAATTAGATCTGATTTTAATGTGATTGTAAATGATAATACATGTATACTTTCCACATATATAGTATATTATGTTTTGCACACATTGTTAACTTGAGACCAGTCAGTTATCAAGCTAATTATGCTACTGTAAGTGAGTTTGTGTAAAATTATAATGAATTAATGTTTGGAATTTTGTTGAAATACTGGTTAGTCAGCCCAGTGCAACATGCAAGTCTCTCTTGCTTCCAGATGTCATCTACACATGTCACGTCAATCGTATATTGGTCAGGACAATAGGACTGATTTTTAAACCAGTTTCCTCTGATCATGTTTTTTCTGACTTTTTAGCTCGACTATTGGGAGAATAGTGGGGCTATCCTACTCAGTTGTGCGTCGGTGTCGGCGTGGTATCGGCGTAGGCGTAACACTTCTTAGTTAAGTTTTTAGGTGCAACATTTTTATATCTTTGAAACTTTTGAAGGGATTCCCTTTAAACTTCACACATGTCTACGGGATTACTATTGGAAGTCAACTACTAAGCTGCATAACTCTGTCATGACTTTGACTGGATTATGACCCTTTTATACTTAGAAATTTCTTGGTTAAGTTTTTAGGTGCAACATTTTTGTATCTTTGAAACTACTGAAGGGATTCACTTGAAACTTCACACATGTCCAAGGGGTATCCACTGGAGGTCATATACTAAGTTACATAACTCTTGGATGAATTTGGACTGAATTATGGCCCTTTTATACTTAGAAATTTATTGGTTAAGTTTTAAGGTGCAAAATTTTATCTTTGCAACTACTAAAGGGATTCACTTGAAACTTCACACATGTCCACAGGGTTACTCTTGATGTCAAATACCTAGTTGCATAACTCCAGCATGAGTTTTAATTGGTTGTTGCTGTCGTTTACACGAATACCCCGAATAGTCGAGCGCCCTGTCCGTGGACTGCTCTTGTTTATAATTTTTCAGGGTTTTAAGTGGCTGTTATATTTTGTGTTTGTTGTAAATAACACGGGAAGCCTTCATAGTCCTGATCCACCAAAGACATTGATTGTAGGAATCCAGTTCTATTGATGTCATTGTTACTGTTTTTATAATTCTTGGTTTCAATCTAAGGAGCAAGCTCTTAGCTACACATGCATGTGTATAACTTTGAATGTAAATGAATGCTGGTCAGCTATTGAATTTAAGTAAAAAAAACTTTATATTATATTTAACTTAGTATACCATATGTACACATTGAATATATTTTGTCTTTGATGGATCTAGACTGTGTCCACCACCTGTGGTATTTAGTATTAGCTTATCATATTAATATGTTTCATTTCTATTTAATATCACATCATTTAACATTGATTTTATTGTTTTGTAGAAATCTAGATCTTTTAATACTGGCACATCTTCATTATTTTTTCCATGTTTTGTCAAATATATTACAATTTATAGCTTAAAAAGTATAAATCTATATCTGATGAATAATAATAATAATAATAATAATAATAATAATAATAATAAAGACTTTATTTATAGAGGCAACACAGTTAGGCAGGGCCCAATCTTCCCTGTGAGCCTCTTATTATGTCACAGGCTGGCTATTGTTTCTTTATACTCGCCCTTTTGCCTTGATGGCTTTGGGCGAGTATTCACTATACCTTAATGCCCACTATATAAATTTTTTATCTATTTGAAATACTAATTTAAAAATTTCTATTATGAATAAGCAACAATTTAATAAAAAGCTAAATAAAAAATATGTTACTAAATATAAGATTCTTTGTTAAAATGTTCTATTATAAGACAATATATTGCACTTCTCGTGATTTGTATATACTATTTTATTAAATAATTAAACTTAATCAGGTAATTGTCAACTGTGTATAAGTTCTTTATTTGGGGTTTATGTACTATCTTTAATCTAAATCAGGGAGACTCCCTGTTCGGCAGGTAAAAAAGATGGTTAAAAAATTTAGTGTAAAAAATATTTAGTTTAAACAACTTTTGTACTCCTTTGTCTTCAAGCAAGCATTACAGCGATGTGGTACAATGTCCACTTATGGCCCAAGAGGTTGTGGCTTAGAATTTTAGTTCCGACCATGGATTTTTATCAGGTTTCACATTGACCATAGAAATTTAGCTATGTGGAATAAATATTAAACATGCTACAGGTTTAAAATTTTAATGTTGTAAGGTTAAAATACACAGTATGCATTTAATTGTGTTGTCTCAATTTTGGCTTTTGAAAATAATTATCTTATTTGTCAAATTAACTATATCATCAGATATAGATTAATTCACTTTTAAGAAATTAACTCAATCTGCCTCTTTATAGTTTCGTACTGCTTTAATTCAATATATTATCTGGGCAAAAACAAGTGTGGTACTTTATTTCACCTGGCAAACATTTGGCAGTTTTTGTACTTTTTTTGCTGAAGTCATACTATAATTAACACACTCCATTATTAATTTGCATGATTTTGAAGGTGAGTTCATAGAGTAAAGTTCTGCTATAAATACTGCATCTTGTGATTTTGTCAATTTTAACATAATTTGCGTAATTTAAGAAGAAAAAATGTTCCTGTATTTGAACTATTCTGCAATCAATTTTGATAGTCCTAATAGTGGAACTATACTGTGCATGTTTTCTTAGCTGTTTTGTTTTTGAGAGAAGATGATATTTTTTTAAACAAACTTCCTGTATGAGTCATGTTCTTGTTGTTTAACACAATAAAAATGTTGTTTTATTTCATTTAGATGCTCATTTAGATGAGAAATTTGAGAAACAGACAGAAATTCAGGCATCTGATATCAGTAGTACGAAACCTGTGTCACGTAGACGTGTTGATCGTAAGAAACGTGAGATTCGTGTATTTGTATCTAGTACATTTAGAGACTTCCAGAAAGAAAGAGAAGAAATTATCAAGAAGGCATTTAGGGAGGTTAGTAACATTTTCAATTTTTAGATTTTTCAACGAAAAAATTCGCCTAATAATTTGCTGAAACACGGGCAGTCAGGTGGTGTCAATTTAACAGATTTTTCTGCCATTTATTGTCGGATCTTTACGAAACTTTATACAATGGTAACATACTATGTGATGAACAGAATAAGAAAATAACCGCAACTCTATCTGGCTTTATTATGGATTATTTCCCTTTGAAGTTTTAGATTATCACATTACATTTCTTGTATCTCATAGTTTGAGATTGTGAAACTGTTAGTATACACTCTGCCAGTTGAAATTGCTTCAGCAGTTGTGGAAGCTTAGAATTTCTTAAGTTTTTTTTCAAGCACTTAGAAATACTTACAATTGTTTACATTTTGTATAGAAATAAGATACACTCATATAAATAAGAAAAGTTGTGTACATCTGTGCAGTCCTCTTTATTGAAAAAAAAGTTTGGTTTTAAAAAGATTATATACATGTAGTATGGTCTGCTTCTGAACACTTTTTCTTGTTATATAGCATATTTAATGTCCTTCTATATATGCATGCTTCAATCAAGCATGTCTTTAAAATTTGTAAATATTTTCAGATAAATCGTGTATGTATGGGAAGAGGTGTATTTTTTACTTATGTAGATCTAAGATGGGGTATAACATCAGAACAAACTAGTGATGGTAAAACAATAGCTATATGTTTACAAGAGGTAGGTTCATTATCTCATTTATGTTTTATAATAATCAGTGTTTGTTTAGCCTGTTTACTATTGTTATGACATCATGGGTTATCCCACGATACATTTCTCCACTATACTGCTTTAGGTACCATGGGCCATTTTGCTAAGAAAATCTTGTAATCTTTAATAATTAATGAGGCAGATTCATTGGTTCCGCAAGAAAACCACTGCTGAAAACTAGCCAATGAAATTACTCCACCAGTTTTTGAAAATAAACGTGTAAGAAAAACCCAGTATGGTGTCATTGTTATTGAAGAGTATTTAATTGTAACATGGTCTCCCCTGCCTCATGCATATTTATAAATACGAGGTTTTGCCAGTCAAATTGCCCACGGTACGTATGAAGTGTAATGGAAGAAAGTACAGTGGTTGTCGCTGATGTTGTTAATTATGACAGTACTGAGCTAAGGATCCTTTAGATACAGGTAACCTTGACTACAAATCTGAGTTTGATTATTGCATCATGTCATATCCTCCTGTGCATTTTCTCAGAATGAATCAATCCTCATAACTTAACTCTTTACTGGTCAATTTTTGATTTTATGTTTATTTTCAGCATCTGCTTTTTTGTTTTTTCTTTACCCCAGCATCACCATTTTGTTTTTTCTTTACCCCAGCATCACCAAGGTAACTTCGATTAAGGGTGAAAATGGCTATTTCAGAAAGACAAGCGCATAAGGAATAATATAGCCAAGTTGCATTTCTTCAGAAATTAGTATTATAAAGTGAGAGCATTTTGAATCTAATCTAATCTAATCTAATCATGTCAAGGATGAAGAAATTGTTAGATTTTCATCCATATCCTAAACAACAAAGTGAAGTGCACTTGAACTGTCATTCCAGTTTTTGTGTTTTAAGATTGTTTTTTTTTGCAATTACAAAGATGTTGTTATTTTGATTTATTTACAACAGATAGATAGATGTCGACCATATTTTATATGTTTAATGGGTGAGAGATTTGGTTGGTCTCAGCGATCTGGTGCCGTCGATGATCTATTGAATACAACATATGATTTTGCTATAGATAATAATCCTAATCTATCCTGGATTAAACAATATAGATTTGATGCAAGTGTAACACAGGTACGTTTTATATGAAAAAAAGTTAAGATTGGCTATAATTAAACAAGTTATATAGGCTTAAATTAAAATAATGTTTGATTACTTTGTCCTGTACCTTAAAAACCTAGGTTTTAAAAATTCTGATGACCAAGGCATAAAAAAGTTTCTATTGAAATGTAGCCATATCATATAGGTTGATCTCACAAAAAAGCCCCACATAAAAGCAACAGTATTTTCTCCTGGGGTGAAAATGCATTGCTGTTAGAATGTTCTGGTATTTCTAAGAACTTGGTTACAAGGAATGCAGTCATCGCCCTAGGCAGAAGCCCTGGACTAATGAAAATTATTTATTTCATTATTACAATTTGGCTCGTTGATACTTTTGCCTTTTTTGTACAACATAGTTAATTGAGCTTGTGTTCAAGAATAATTAAGGCGATGACTGAGAATTTTGTGATACAAATTTTATTACATTTTTTACTTTTTTTTCCTATGAATATTTCCAGCCAATACTTATATCATGTATATTTTTTCCTTATACATTTGTAGTTAGAAGTAATGCATGGTGTATTAAATGCTAAACCTACAGAAGATATGAGTCATGGTTTCTTTTATATGAGAGATCCATTCAAAGAAGGTGAATTACCAGAATCTGAATACAAGGTAACATTTACAGTCTGAAATATTTCATTGTTGTCAAGTTTATGGATATTAGATCAAGGGAGGTAACTGCTATTTTAACTGCTTGATAAATTTAAGATTTGTCTCCCCTTTCAGCTATTTCCAACAGATTGACTTGACATCAAAGTACCAGAAATCTTATGACTTCTCACTGATATGGATCTTTTGTTTGAGTCATATTTATGAGCATGGCCCTTTGTATGAGAAAGTAGGTATTTGTTTATGGAAGATGGAAGTCTATGACTTGTACATTCCAGAAAAAATGGTGACGTGAGTTGTCTGCTTCATATGAGTCTCTGTCTGTAAAGATTGGACAGTTATCAAAAACAAAACATAATACTTTTTGAAACATCAGGAAAGTTATGCTATTTTACTTTGTACTCAATACAATAATGACATCGTCTAATGTCTATTTTCTTTACTAAATGGAATAGTTGGGAACATCTTGTTGAAGGGTGAGTAAGCACTGGTCAATAATATTCCAGTACAGCTAACTAGGGAACCTGCCATTGTTGTGTTTAGAATGGATAAAATTATGCTCTTTATCTTTAAAGGAAATATTTTATGATAACATAGACTTTTATACATCAACTTTGGTATCAGACTACCAGATTTTTATCAAGCAAAGACACAAGTGAAATTGTCATGTTTAGGACTCAAAATGAGAATTAAGTTATTCCAAATAGAATAGTACTCCACTTCTTACATGTTTTCCATGTTAATGTTGTAGTTTATATTTTAGATTATCTCTCTATCTTTTCATCCATTAACACATTTCATTGTATGACATGTAAAGAATGTTATATTATTTCAGCGTATGATATCAGAATCTGAATGGCATCATGAAAGACAGGAAGAACTCAAGTCTAAGATTACAAATAGAGGTGATCTAAATATAGCAAGATTTAAATATCCTGATGAAGTAGCTGATAAAGTTAAAAATGTAGGTATAGTCACTATATTATTAGGATTGAGAATATCAATTATTACCCTAGAAGTCACATGTTATTTATTTAATTATGCTGTAAACTAATGGATTATGCTTTTTGATAGCTAACTTAGGATGCACTTAGGGGTCCAGAGGTCATGGGTTTGATCCCCACATGGGGTACTGCTTATTTCTTTGAGCATGAAATTAACCTACGATAGTTCTACTCTACCTAGGTGTAAATGGGTACTGTATGGGAGCTTGCCTGAGGGTGATATCAGTCATCAAGAGTTATTGTACATGATTGAAAAGTCGACTGAACATGTAGTTGGAAGCAGACTTTAAACAGCACTTTAAATTTTAACTTTTTAGCCTTATTTGGTTTATAGTTTGGCGAAACTTTTAACAATTGCGTTAAAGTTTTGCATTAAAGTTTTTCTTTACCACATATTTCTGCCATTTATCGTCAGATCTTTATGAAACTGCATACAATGATAACATACCATGCCATGAACAGAATTAGACAGTAACCACACTCTACCTGCCTTTATTGTGGATTATTTCCCTTTGTAATTTTTGCGTTAAAATTGATAAATCCGGCTTTAATGTGGTTTCCACTTTTCATTTTTTGTTTATGGTTTATTACCGATTGACAAAGAAACTTTTGACATTTTTTAAATTTTCCAGAGATTTATTTATGGAGACTATGTTACAGCTGATGTTGATTGTTTAATCAATAAGGGCTTGATACATATCCAAGATATATGGAGAGGGTTATTGTTTAGGGAGTTTTGTATGATAGTTCCTAGGTGTTCATACAATAAAAGGAAAAATATGGTCTTTGAAAACTGCCTGGTTTAGAATGGATTCCGATAAGAGAGTTTTACTGTATTCTATATTTCAGGATTTATTGACTGTAATAGACAAAGATTTCCCTGCAGGTACAGAATTAACAAAGTTAGAATTACAAAGAGAAGCTCATAATGCCTTCGCTGCTGTTAGAGTTAGAGTATATATTGGAAGACAAGAATATTTTGATATTATAAATGAAAATAGAAGTAACCAAATTAAACAACCGTTTGTACTCATGGGTGAATCTGGTAAGTTTGTAATAAGTTTTTTACATTTTATTTATTATATATTTATCATATCTATAATTATATTTTATAAATGAGACAGGCTCTGTGAAAACCAGGCTTACTAACAAAATTTTGATTTTTACTTTTTGCATTTTCGGAAAGTACAACATTTCCGATGCATAAAACCGAAAATCTTTTCAGAATCTTGCCAATATTAACGATTTTACAGCTAAATGAATATAACGCATACAATTATGTATCTTGCAACAACGACGTTGCAAATTACTTAAAATGACGTCTTTACGCGTAGTTAACCACGAGAAGAGTTTCATACGTCAACGTCATTATATTCCAATAGTAAAGAGAACAGCTAACTTAATTTGATATTACACTCATTTTCACATTTTTTTCATTTTGTTATACATGCGTATGTACCAATTTGTACAAGAACATTTTCATAACATATCGTCAATAAGACCCTACGCAATGTACATACATGTGTAAATATTTTTGAAAAATTCATAATTATGAGTCTAATAATGTTAAACTAATATTCAATATGCAAACTGCGTTTCATGACAACGAAGTCAATGATCAATACAATATTCTCTTAATATATTTTTATGTCGGCATAGTCGTAGTTTACACGCAAAGTGTAATCATGCAATAACATTAACACACATTAAGTCCAAAATCAAAGTAAAAGGTGTTTAAAATATTAAGTACAACATAAAATGAGAAAATTACGTAATACGGAACTTGCTAACCCTTTCTTTGAAAGATCAAATCAAATAATGCCGACATAGCAATGCTTTGGAAGGAAACATCGAAGAAATTTGGAATATTGAAGTTTGGAAATGAAAGTCGGCAATCCTTTGATAGTTCTTGGCCCAAGGAATACATGAGCAGTTATGGTTGTGGAACAATTGAGGAAATGGAGCATATGAGTAGATATGGAAATCCGGCTCAAAATCACAGAAGCTGTATGTTATTTCAGGTTACATTAAAGTTTGACGTAAGTGAGGATCGACGATGACCTGTGTATAATTTGCATGCTCCATTATTTCATGAAAAAATCAGATTGCAAGATAACTTTTTGATACCGTTAATGTAATAACGAAAACAACAGACATAAAACAGACATAAAAGACCCAGACCTACTCATGTGTAGATCAGGTTTAAACACGAAGTAAGATAAAACATCACTAGAACAAAATGGACTTTTACTTTACACTAAATATTGCCACAATTATGTTTTCGATAAACTGTTGGTAATTATTCTAACGAAATTGAAAGTATTTACAGTTTTGTACATGATGAAAATGTTGCCTTCTAACGATCTCGTGGTTGGTTATTAATGGTAATTAATAAAGAAACACATCTTTGTCTTATACAGTGTTTTATCACCATGATATATAGGTAGATGGAAACATTAAGTTTCTGATGCTCTTATTTCATACGATGTTACGCCCTTGGAAAACTGATACAGGCAGTCTTATCAGCAACTACTTTACCATGACTTGTGTTATCTTGCTCGGCAATTGTAATGGATTTCTAAGATTCAACAATTAGATGTGGTAATAAGAAAGGGGTATAATTTGCTGAAAATAAGATGTTTTATCAATGATGTTAAGTCGAGCTTTTTTAGTCAAATTATGGAAAAAACAATGAATACCTAGCCAGACCAAACCTGACAGCTGGAGCTGCTGAGGAAGGCCTACAGACTATTGCACATTAATTTGGTAACAAATAACATGTACCATATTTCAATTTTAATTATGATAAACGATAGCAATGCAAGAGCAAATTAATGTCGTGCTGTATACTAGTACATGTTCGCCTTTGCTTAAGTGATAACAGATCTAACTCAATATAGGCCGATAATTTAACGTTTAAAAAACCTCAAGGACATTTCAGTTCAGACAGGGGACGACATTTTTCTAATTTTGCGTTAAATATTCACAAAATTTCCCAATCAAACTTAGATTTTTCGCTCGACTTTACGTAGTAATGTAGAGCTCTCCTACTCGCCCCGGCGTCGGCGTCCGCGTCCACATTTCTGATTAAAGTTTTTGTGCACAGATTAAAGTTTTTGTGCAGTAAAATACTTTCTTCTATATCTTTGTTATTTCTTAAGATACTGACTTCAAACTTTAAATATATGTTCCTTACTATCAACCACATCTCATGTGACAAGGTTCATAACTCCAAACACATTTTTTCAGAATTATCTCCCCTTGAACTGATTAAAGTTTTTGTGCACAGATTAAAGTTTTTGTGCAGTAACATACTTACTTCTATATCTTTGTTATTTCTTAAGATATTAACTTCAAACTTTAATGTATGTTCCTTATTATCAACCACATCTCATGTGACAAGTGTCATAACTCCAAATATATTTTTTCAGAATTATCTCCCCTTGAACTTAGAGTTTTCTTTAAAAAATGTTTGTTTTTTACTGCAACTGTTTTATTTCTTTAGGTATTGACTTCAAACTTAAAATGTATGTTCCTTATTATCAACCACATCTCACGTGACAAGGTTCATAACTCCAAATACATTTTTTTTCAATATTTTCTCCCCTTGAACTTAAAAATTTATTTTAAAAAATATTTGTTTTTACTGCAACTGTTTTATTTCTTTAGGTTTTGACTTCAAAGAATAGTTTGATGAATTAGTTTAAAACAAGAACAATCTGAACAAACTATTTAATTAAGCTGGACTGAGAAAAATGAACAATATACAGTTATTTCATTTGTGGTTTAGGAACAGTCAAACTATTCCCTCCACCTGAGGCCAACAGTTTGAATGTTCCCAGATCACATATGAAATAACTGTTTTATTACCCGATCAATTATTATTTTAACAGTACTTGTCATGTTAACGTCTGCTTAATCAAGATCAATATAGCTTGATGCATTCGAAAGCCTCTGGTGAATCCTAAAATCCTGTAGCAGTTACTTCCTCTAATATCAGTACAGTAACAATTTGAATAACATTGTGCGATGTCAAAGCATGCAAGGGAAATAGTCAAAAACAGGTCAACAGAAAACAGTTAAAAATATCACATTAGACTTAGTAAAGTGCAATCAGGTAATAATACTTTTTGATGAAGTTTATGTAATACTCGAGACAACGTATTGAGTGCTGATGTAAAATATGTTAATTGTTTGACAACATTGTTTGATAATATACTATATCAATACTGTACCTCAAATAAATAAATTTTGTTTGTACTTGATGTATGCATGCAGAATAAAGTTGGAATAATAATGTGTTTACTATGAACAATAGGTTAACTCATAATGATTGCCTTTCAGCATTATGTGAAATTATTTTGCATATGGTACAACATTTTTCATCTGGAAAAAATCATAAATTCTAGTTCAGAATTTGAACTACTGTTTAAAAGCAATGTGTTTTATGATATATCAATATTGTACACATGCTACACATATCTATTACAGGTAGTGGTAAATCAGCATTAGTTGCTAATTGGGCTAAACGTGTCAGCGATTCAGAACCAGATACTTTTATGTTTCTACATTTTATTGGAAGTTCTGCTGAAAGTGCAAGTTATATCAAAATGATACGCAGGTGAGATATGCATTCTTGTCTTAGTCCAAGATTTTATAAAACTTTTTGTATTCATACACACACAAAGTATTTAAGTTTCTTGTATGTGTATTTTAAACATGATTTGTTTCTAAAGTTTCGGCCAAACTTGCCCTAAGATGGCTCTAAAATTGCCAAAAATGCTCTTTCCCTTGAAAGGCCCTTGGGCAAAATTTTGTTTTAAGGATGAATTTATTCACATTTACCAATGATAATCTCAGCAAATTGCAAGATCAGTCTTAATTAGTTTATCATCCCATGATCCTTACTATTCCACATGAATTAGTTTTAACTACAGTAAAATTACTTGCATTATGCTTGAGCAGTTTTTCATAAAACTTCATGTTGCAAGGAACTTTTGGAAGGCACTGTTTATGTACAATATTAATACTCTCTTTTTGTATTTGTAGAATGTATGAAGAAATTAAGGATTATTTTGGTTTAGATTTACCAATACCTACATCAGATCAACATTTAATTAATGATATAAGTAAATGGTTGAGAGTAGCTGGATCTAAAACTAAAGTAGTTCTTGTATTTGATGCTTTAAATCAGCTGGATGATGGAGCAGGACAAGATGGTATGTAATCTTGTGCTGTATTAGCTCACCTAAGCAACTTGTTTCATATCAATGGGTATCTTAGACTGATAATGTGTCATGTGGGGTCAAAACTAGATTACAAGGTCAAAACTAGGTCACCAAAGTAGGTCACAAGGTCAAAGCTTGGTCTCTATGTCAGAACAACATCACAAGGCCAAAACTAGATCACTAGGTCAAAACAAGGTCACAAGGTCGAAACTAGGTCACAAGGTCAAAACTAGATCAAGCTTTGCTACAATGTTAAAACTAGATTACAAGTCCAAATCTGGATCACAAGGTCAAATGATAGGAACATAGCAACTTTTCAGAGGTCACATTTTTGTTCCAAATGTTGTAAAACATGATCAGTAGCTTCAGATAAATGTTAAGTTTGCCATTTTTGTTAGTAACCAATTGATATAAAATCTAGGTCACTAGGTTAAATAATAAGAAAAATTTAAATCATGATAGAAATTGCATCATTCATGCTCAAAGTGTTGTAAAACATTATCAGTAGCTTAATATGAACTAAAAAATGACCGAGTTTTATTACAAATCGTTTGAATTAAAACTTTGAGCAGTTTCTGACAAAGAAATTTATTAGTTATTTTATGCATTATTTGAGCCTTTTAATGTTTGACTGCTGCAGTAATTTGATGAAAAGCAAGAGTTTGATCCCATTCTAAACATAACATGATTATATACCCTTTTGATAAAAACATGTATGATATAATTACTCTTATGATAATTTTGATGTTTTTTTATTTCTGACAGATTGTTACATAAAAATGATTTCAGCCAATAATATTATTACTATTAGAGACAATATAACCATAATCTTGTTCTAGAAGAAAGCAAGTGAAAGCTGTATAATCGGCAATCAGTGATACGTTAGACTGTGTATGTTTAACGCTTACATTGTCAAACTGATGTAGATAGTACACGGCTGTCTGCGTCATCGTATCGTACTCATGCTCCGGTCCATTCAGTTTCATGTAGGTGTTAAGGTGGTCGTTGACGTATATTCCAATGTGAGTGTCAGTACGATGAGAAGCCATTGCTGTTACTGAGAACACATATATACCACTAACAGGAACAATGATACGACCAGTGTTGTTCTGATATGCATCTCCAATGTTAGTGATGATTTTATTAAACTTAATAACTTGATTAGTTGTGCTGCCACTGTTTGTGTGTTGACCTAATAGTTTACCATAGAATGCTACTGGTAGCTCATTGCCTTGTCTTTTTACCAACCTATCGTCTGAAATATATAAATAAAAGTTTATTTATTTCCTGATCCTGTTAGACAGGCACATAGTAGAACTGAATGCTTTTGGCAAATGGGTATTTATACATTGTGCTTTGTCCACTTAAATACCATGAAATAACCAACATAGCCTCCACTTGGTGATTCACTTGTTTTTACATAAGTGACAGATTTTAGACTGATTCTGAAGTTTAATGCAGGATTTTTGTGACATTAAAGTTTCCTATAAAAAAGCTGCTGAAATCATGAAGTTTGGGCATTTCAAAACTTATTCAAACCAAACTCCAAACCTTGATAAGCGAAGGAAATATATGACATACAACTCTTGTTCTAGATTTGTCATGAATACATGCAAGTACAGTGAATTATAAATTATTATTCTTACAATATTTACCATTATTATTTTTCTGTTTTTCTTGTTGAAGATCTCTCTTCAGTTGGTTGATTTCATGTTGCTGTGCTTGATTTATTTCTTCATTCCTTTTTGTAAGTCTCTCAAGTTCTTCAATCCTTTGAAGTAAGGTTCTCTCATCTGATTGGTTAATTCCATTGTCAATGTTCTCACAGTTTACAAGAACATTGACGAAACATATTCCTAGGATGAATAGATAAATTAAGCCCTCCATCTTTGTTGATAGAAGTTTAAAGACAAACAAAGACCAAATGACTTTATTAGTGTGCTAGATCTTTTCTTATCAGTCATACATATATAAATGAATTGTAAGATAAATGAAATGGCCTTGATGGGATGAATGTTTGAACAAATATCATAAAGAACCTTGGTCACATCATCTTTTGGATTAATTAAGGATAAAACTCCAAAGTTTTCTGTAACTAAAAATTAACACACATGTGACGTCGGCTGCGAAAACCAGGCCAATTGCGCAAATGACGTAACGTTAAAAAACGTGTTTTTTCAAACACCACGTGAAATTTAGATTTCAAAAACTAACCTCGAAAATTCAACTCGTTTTCTCATATAAAATGTGCATTATTCTCATTAAAACTCGGCAAAATCTTAGATCGAACATTCCCAGATATTTAAATGGTAAGGGGAATAACTGTCACGACAGTATTTTTTAATTTAGTGTCCTTTAACCACAAAGACGAAGTAGCGAAAATGGACGACATCTTGATTCTTGTCAAGCAAGGTGAGTTGTATTTTCTGTAAATTTGGCCCAATTATCCGACTTGTAGGCTATACGATTTTGATTATGTAAGTGTTTAAAAATGTTTTTACGTTTTGAAGACGATTTAATTGAAAAAACGGTAAAGATTCGAAAACACACAGCATTTGTTGAAAACTTTTACATGGCGAAATCGAAAGTAACATTTTTCGTCTGCAATTTGTTTACTGTCAAAAGCTATCTATTTGGACTGTAATATGCTCATCACTAAATTATTTAGTCACTTAGATTTATGAATACAGAAACATAAACTTTGTTTGTAAATTTATGTCGTGAATAGAACAACAATCGTGTTTTATTCATGGTTTCTATGCCGAGTGCTGGACATCGATCACGTCTGTCAGTTTGGGACTGGTTTTTTAGGTCTATCAAGAGGCAATTTTATTTCAATGAAAATTAAGATTATACGAATGTTTAAGAATCCAAATCTTCAAGAATTGATGAGTTTGCTATGATATATCATTAAATTTCAATGACATAATCGTATTTCGTTTTTAAGCTCCGCCCACATCGCTCCTCCCACCACACTCCCCCCAACTTTATTTTTCCATATGGATTTTAAACTTAAATTTTCTGAATGGGTGGTATTTTCCCTAAAGACAATGTTAATGCATTTTGATTTTTCTTTTTCTCAGGAGAAGCACAACAACTTGATACTTTATAAAGACGTTACACAACTATTGGGACTTACTTCAGCAGTGTTTTGACCATAGGTCTACCAGTCATGATTCAGTAGTAATAGGGTAGGTATAAATTTCATGTATTTTTCTGACAAATGAGAAAAAGTTAATTATTAATTATAATTAACCGATTGTTTTACAAATGGTATTTTAATTTGACAGATCTGTTTGTAGTTTAATAAGTCACAATGATTGCTTAAATGTGTACTGTTCACTGAGGAAAGTAAGAAGACAATAAATATATAGTGCTGTTATTATAAAAAATATATACTTTGATTATGAGGGTACTCAGTACATGTTATGGCTTATGAATTTTGTTTCTAGTTAGTTCTGTTGGTATGCTTAATGTCTTTCAAAACTTCCTGTTGAAATAAAGAAAAAATATTGTTGTTACGACATAGTAAGTAATTAATATTTTACATAGGCCTTCTATATATTTTGGTTCTTATCTAATCATTCATGTGTATACAAATGTGTAATATCATTCACTGGTCATAAAAAATTATTCAAATTTTGCATATTTGTATGACCACTCATATTCATAAGTTCTACAATACACAAACAGAAGAGCCAATACATTGATGCACTTGTATTTCTTATGACTGATTTAGTAATTGATGTGCTTTATCTTTCTTGCGTCAAACTATTGAGTGTTATTCTATTTTTTTACAGATAGAGATGATATACATAGTTGAGTACAGCCTTAAACCATGCTGTGATGTGAACACAAGCACCAGAATAGCTAACTTCAGCATGTGTTAAATGAAGAAGAAAAATCAATGTCACATTCACCACCATGAGAGATGATACAAAAATCATTTACAAAACTTTATTGCATTGCATAATATTTGACTTTCATGAAAATGAGATAATATTAATTGAATATTAATTAATATCTAAATGAATGGAATATGAAACAAACAACATAATAAATATTGAAAATATACATTTTGTTCTAATTATTCTATGTTCAGGCAATGTGTAAAAACATAATTTTATGCTCAGTCAACAATCAAACGTGTAGACATAGGTAGTACATTGATATTTGATATAGCATGCGCCTACCCATTAACATTTTTATGTATACACATCTACGTGTAGTAATGGAAAAACTTCATTTCAAATTATCATTTGAGTTATCCTAGTTGCAATGCTTTCTCAAGAAATGTACATGTATTGCTACAGCTACACTAATTTTGACTGCAAAAATTATTCACCATTGTGTTCATTCCAATCTTCCAAAGCTTGAAACTTAACCACTTAAAGCATGTTAAAATGATCATGTGCATTCTAACTGCTTTTAAGTTGATACATTTCAAATTTTAACTTGATTTAAGTTTATTTTTTGTAATTTATTGTTTAAAAAATCACAAAAGTTCACATTTCTTCATGAAAAAAATAGTTTGGCCTAGCTAAATATGTCTGGCATGGTTGCTATGGTAAAGTTTTTGTTCTGAAAAATTATAAATGGATAGATATGTGAACATGTTTAATTTGATAATTGAATAAATTTACACAGCAGTTATGTAAAGTGTTCTAAGATTTACTAAAACTATGAGCATGACGAAAACAGCAACAATATGTCCTCTCTATTCTGACTTGTCTTCCATATATTCATCGTGGTTTCTTTAGAACACTAACAATTTATGTCCTATTATTATCATTTGATAAAATTATTGTGTGCAATTGTACTTAATTCTTTCGAATATACTCTATCCTGTTATATGCAGTAGTGACATTGAATTTCGCAACAAATAATTCAAAATTCACATAAATAGTGCTATAAACCACTAATAAATGGTTGCCATGGAAACATTGTGAACTTTGTGTAGTTGAATAATATACTTTTTGTCATTATGTCTTAAGATATTATGTAAATATTGATTAAAAGGGAATTCACATATAAGATATCTCGTTTTTGTTGTAGAATATATCCGTAGTATGCATAAAAACTGATGAAATTTCGTCCCGGTTGCCCTAAAATATTTTCGTGCATCATACATTCTTAACAACCCTGTAACTTTTTAACCACTGGTCAAAATCATCTGAAATTTTCACAAATTATGTTTGAAAATATATAGTTTCAGAAAATGTTAAAATCTAAATTTGTGATTTTTTCGCCATTGGCCTGGTTTTTCCGTGGGGCGTCACATGTCTTTTAGTTGTTTTTTTATAACATCTGCATTAAATGCTACTTGCTTCAAGATTTGGTTATGTTTTATGTTTTAAACTTTACTTTTCAGTGTCTATAATTGTGTTAAGTCAGTTTTATGCATTTTATGAAATATAAAGTAAAAGTCACAAAAATTTAAAAGCCAAAGTAAGATAAAATTCACATTTACTTATCTAAGGGAAACCACTCTTACAAACATGAGTCTTGCTGAAACATCCTACCTCCCCTTGTTGACCTTTACATTTATAAATCTGAAGTCTTTATATTAATTTTATTTAAGATCCTTGGCAGCATATTATTAACAATCCTACAATATTGTTACTGTACCATAAAGAAGGATTTACGACTAAAGTCAATCATAATACTGTTGATAATATGGGCCCCTTGTTATTTCAAATTTTACATGTTTTCTATGTTACATTTACAGGTAATGAACATGATTTGTTATGGATACCACAAGAACTTCCACCTAATGTATTTATATTATTATCAACTCTACCAGGAAGGGTAAGATTTTATACTCTTATACTCCTGAAAAGATACAGCCTGTCAACAAAACTAAGTGTTGAGCTCTATAGTCCATTTTGTGTTGTACATATGAGAAATTGTCGGTCTGAAGTATCTTAACCAAAGTGTGTTTGTTCAGGGCCAAAAATAAATGCCATTGTATGTGATAACAGTAGATGATGTGAACACTGGGTCATTGTCTTAACCCACTTGCCCAAAGCCTAAGACAAGTAAAAATTTATTCTGACTAATGCTTGAGAAAATTTAAAGTGTTGACTAAAAACCTCAGATTATAAGCATTCTGTGAAATTAGTAGTTGTTCAATCATTTGAAATAATCAGTTTTACTTGGGGTGATTAAAATTTCTGCTAGAATAACCACATGTTTGCATTGTAATGGTACAGCTTGAAATTTGAGGCAACCATTTGACTTTCAAGTTGTTCTACAGTACTCATGGTCTCTGATAGACTCTGAACCGTAGCCTATCAACTAGTGCTATGTCTATACCTTCTCCATTGACTAAGTGGCTGACAACTGCCTTATGTGATACAGAGGTAGATAAGATATTGGTCATAGAATCATCAACATCATCCAGTTTAGTTTAAACAGGCCGTAGATTATTCCTTTGGCAAGGTCGAGGCGACGAGGCCTATTATATTATGAGCAAATTCCAAGAACGTGTGTAGGTCCAAGCAAGGAATCAAACTCAAGACACCTTGATTAGTCAAAAGTGTTACCTCAGTGGGTTGTGTAACCTGATATATACTGATGCATTCCCATATCCAGAGGCTATGAAGATTCACGATACTAACTTCTGGTGCCCAACCAATTTCAAGAATCTTGATAACCTTGGGGAACTAGAATGGTACTGATGGTAAATTCTTTACTTATATACTGTATATTACAGGCTAAAGATGCATGTGTAGATAGAGGTTGGCCAAGTTTGAATGTTAAACCATTTACTAATATTGTATATATATTACAGGCTAAAGATGCATGTGTAGGTAGAGGTTGGCCAAGTTTGAATGTGAAACCATTTACTAATATTATATTACAGGCTTAAGATGCATGTGTAGATAGAGGTTGGACTAGTTTGAATGTTAAACCATTTACTAAAGTTGTATATATATATATTACAGGCTTAAGATGCATGTGTAGATAGAGGTTGGCCAAGTTTGAATGTTAAACCATTTACTAATATTGTATATATTACAGGCTTAAGATGCATGTGTAGATAGAGGTTGGACTAGTTTGAATGTTAAACCATTTACTAATGTTGTATATATATTACAGGTTAAAGATGCATGTGTATATAGAGGTTAGCCTAGTTTAAGTGTTAAACCATTTACTAATGTTGTATATATATTGCAGGCTAAAGATGCATGTGTAGATAGAGGTTGGACTAGTTTGAATGTTAAACCATTTACTAATGTTGTATATATATTACAGGCTTAAGATGCATGTGTAGATAGAGGTTCGACTAGTTTGAATGTTAAACCATTTACTAATGTTGTATATATATTACAGGTTAAAGATGCATGTGTATATAGAGGTTGGCCTAGTTTAAGTGTTAAACCATTTACTAATGTTGTATATATATTGCAGGCTTAAGATGCATGTGTAGATAGAGGTTGGGTTAGTTTGAATGTTAAACCATTTACTAATGTTGTATATTACAGGCTAAAGATGCATGTGTAGATATTTTGGCCTAGTTTAAATGTTAAACCATTTACTAATGTTGTATATATATTACAATCTAAAGATGCATGTGTAGATAGAGGTTGGGTTAGTTTGAATGTTAAACCATTTACTGATGTTGTATATTACAGGCTAAAGATGCATGTGTAGATAGAGGTTGGCCAAGTTTGAAGGTTAAACCATTTACTGATGTTGTATATATATTACAGGCTAAAGATGCATGTGTAGATATTTTGGCCTAGTTTAAATGTTAAACCATTTACTAATGTTGTATATATATTACAGGCTAAAGATGCATGTGTAGATAGAGGTTGGCCTAGTTTGAATGTAAAACCATTAGATGACTCACAGAAAGCACAGATTATAACAGATTATCTCGAGGGAATTTATGCTAAAACCTTAACACAAGAACAGAAAGATATGATAGTAAATGCCAAACAGACATCTAATGCTTTGTATTTGAAATCATTACTAGATGAGGTATATTGTTTATTTAATACTACAATGATAGTCTCATATTAAAAAGGTTGAATATAACATTTCCTTTGATTGCTTAATGGAAAATTTGGTGTAATTCCATGAAAATATAATGAAAATGTAACATTGATTTTAAAGAACACCAACATATTGCAGAGTTGACGGTCATTTGTTAATGTGTGATAATGGCATTTGTCTAATATAGTAAAATTTCCCTTTAGAAGCTACCTCAGTTCTTGAAAAATTGTGCGAATATTGACAATTTTTATGTCCCAAATGCTTTATTTTTTAAGAAAATGGTCCCTATTTTAAGACCATTTTGCTATTAAGACCATTGTTTTTTATGGTACCAATATTTGTAATTTACTGTATAACATTTATATTATAAAACTGACTTGTTTTTTATTCCCAAGTAAGAATGTATGGTTCATTCAGTACATTATCAGCTAAGATACAAGAATATTTGACTTGTTTTTCATTCCCAGGTTCGAATGTATGGTTCATTCCGTACATTATCAGCTAAGATACAAGAATATTTGACAGCAGGTAGTGCAGGTGATCTATTTGCTAAAATATTGGAGAGACTTGAAGATGATTTTGAGAAAGGAATACATTCAAGGTATATTTGTAATCTCCCTTGTTACTCTCTCATACTGACATTAGGGGCTTCTTGGCATTTATCCACTTTGTTATACCTTGGACATTATAAGAAGAAAGTTCTAACATTGATAACACAGTTAAGTTTATATCATTGAATATAGTCTGTGTGGAAATAGAAATCTCACTGTACAAAAGATGCAATTTTAAATGTGCATAATTTCTTTAATAGTATATGTAGCATATGTTTAAAGAGAATAGCAGTTTTGCATGTCTTACAGTGTTTTAATAACATCTTAATCTCCAAAGTAGAGCTGATGTCTTTCTTGTTTCTTAATATTGCGCTGTGATAGTGCCCCAGTCCCCAATGCATTAATTGCACTACTACCAGCAAGTTAATCATGGGACGTTATTTTGTATTATTTTTATGTCCACGGTATAGCTGCTTGAAAGATTAATAAGATGCTCCTAAAGTCATACAGACTTACTGTTATTGCATTGTAATATCATGGTGATTGGTTATTGTCTGTAATATTTTGTTGTAACAATAGTCACTATTAACACTAAACAATATTTTGTTGTTGTTTTAGCAACTACTAACACTAAACAATATTTTGTTGTGACTAATTACTGTTCAAGAAGATTCTTTATATGATTTAACAGTAGTTTAGAAACTAATATCTATTATTCTTTTAGTTTTCTTTAAAGTGTATACAGCAACATCAGGCAATATATCTTTTAATGGGCCGAGGCTGTTATATTAATAAGCTTATGTCATTGTCATTGACATTATATCAACTTCTGACCATATCTCATTCATTTCTAGGACTTCAGCATAGAGAAATTGTTTTCTAACTTTAAATTATAAAGTTTTATGTGTAATGAAGTTAGAATATCTATTTTAACCCAATTCAAGCTGAATTTTTTACGATGGAATGTTTGATTTTTTTAAGATAAAGGTTCTATCTGATGAAGACCACACAACATGGCTACTCTTTGACCGAATTTTTATTACCTCAATCCAAGCTATATGGAATGATACATTTTATTACATGAAACATTCATTATAATAAAGAACAAAGTTCTCGATTTAATTAAAAAAATTGACTTGCAGAACGTCAGCTTATCAAATTACCTGTGTTGCCATTATTCATGACTTTGTTTTAGAATAAACTGGGTCTTGGTTGTAGATGTCAGTATCATAGAAAAATCTTAATGGCACAGTTTGGTACTCGTTAACCTTCATAACTTATTTTTATTTAAACATTTCTTATATATTATTTAATTTCTGCATTTTATTATTTCATGATGTATGTTTGATGTTGTATGATTATGATTTTGACTAATTTTGTATGATTGTATCAACAAATTTAACACTGCACTAATTATACTGTAATCTGTTGAATGTATCATGCTTCTTTTACGCTCAAGTCAAACTTCATGTGTCTATTACTATAATGGAGTGAAATGGAGCTTTGTCATACTGTTGACAAAAATGAAATAATTGTAAATGGCACATCAGCAGAAAGGGAGTGTACTACCAAATGATAATAGAAGTGTAACATGTATATTATAGTTTTGATTACTCAAAATAGATACATATCACATCATATTTAACATATTTGATCACCACTACATGACAATTGTTTTATATTGATACTCAAATTTAATTTCCGATTTGCCTCTAGAAATGGGACAAATTGAATAAAAAAATTCTATTTACTTCATTTTTTTGCCCTTTTTATGCATATAATACATGAGTGCATATTGTATTCTTCAGATTACAGTATGTTGTTTGTTTGTTGTTCTGTTATATTAAAGGTACTAGTTCACAGATTTGGTTAAGATTTGTCTGTATTTTCAAAATACCATTAAGTGTCTGTAATTGTGTGAAAAAATTAATTCTTAATACTTAAGGACAAACTGACCTATAGACTGCAAGAAATATACAATAAAAGTCACAAAAATGTACTAAAATTGTCGATACCGTGACAAACAGGGTAGATGTTATCTACTTGAAACACCATCATTTGTAGTTGTATGTCAATTTGCACTAAAATTGTCATTATCAAAACACTAAGTTCTTTCTTAAAAAAAGTTTCCATACAATTTTGATAGTTTTAGAAAAAGTTGATATTTAAGTTGAAATCTGTGAATGAGTCCCTTTAACACTGCACTAACAATTATGTTGTTGTTGTTTTATTATTAACAATGCACTATGTTATTTTGTTATTAACACAGTTATTTTGTTCAAGTAGTACAGATGTTAACATGTTTTATAATGTGGTTATACCAGTTATGTCTGGGTAAGATCTTCTCTCTATCACCTTTTTCTATATATCCTCTATATACAGTGCCCTCCAAAAGTTCTTGGACGAAACAAATCTAATCATGCATATTACAAGTTTTTATTTACTGTAATGGGTAACATGGTTTAAATAATGTGTAAATAAATATTTATTTTTCTCAATATTAACTTCTCCAAGAACTTTTGAATGGCATTGAATATGATTTTGGAATTGACAAAGATGACTCTTTGTTGCTTTTTTCTAGAGCTTTTAAATGTTATATAAATCAGAATTTGCCTGATAAGTGCATTTAATTAACTATTTATTAATGGATAAATGACAATGTTACCGATAATGGCGGCGTTTTTTTAGTTGAGACCTACGATTCTATAACTTAACTTGAAAGTATGAATTGTTGATATTTTTTTATTTATACATCAAATGAAAGCTAATATAACAAGGAATATGACTGTGCATACAGACTTAAAACGTTTTTTTTTTCTGTGCATTTGAAGACGGCGAAATTGCCGATCGCCGGGGCTTGTGGGGATGACAAGTTACTATCATCATGTATCGATAGTTTGAGCTTCTATCGCGATACACTATCCTCCTGCATATATCTCGATGCATCGAGAATATCGCCCCAGCACTATTTTTTTATGGGTGAATGTAAACTCGTTTATCCTAAAAACAAGATTTTGTCCAAGGACTTTTGGAGGGCACTGTACCATATTTCAAACTATAGTTCAGATCCACTTGTGATTCATCAAGATTGACGGTCTTTAAAGCAGGATGGTCTTAACATAGGAATTGTTTTCTTCAAAGGCATTTGTACTTTAAATTGACAAATAATCAGCAGAAGTTTAGTGTATCATTTTATGTTACATACAACATTACAATGAATTGTACATTGCCAGTATGTATGATATGACTGAAACTTTTATTTGGTTTTCTAAAGTTATTTGCTTCCTACAGCACCTTAGTTACCCTTGTTTCCTTTTGTATTTAAGCCGGGCAGCTAGCACAGTTTGTGGCACGCAAGTCTACTGATTCTCGTGTGGGGCATACTTTCGTGGAGCTTAGTCTATAAAATATTTCTATGGTCATTCTCCATCCTACCACTGATTCTAAATTATGTACGGCATTTGTTAGTCACTGACAAAAGTATGTGCTTAGTAGTTGGTTAACAGCTAAATCCAGATATTAAGGCTTTCCAGCAACAGTGTTTAGGTTGACTGACTGCCTTTATATGACCTACACAATGTGTTGCTACAGCGTTAAACCCAGCAAAAACAAACAAATTTATTTGTATTTCTATATTCATAAGTTATTTAATTACATGTATTTTATAATTATTTAGACCACATTTAGTTCGTGATGCAACAACAGCATTATGGTGTTCTAATAGAGGCATGTCTGAAAATGAACTGGTGGAATTTCTAAATGTAAGTACATTTGTATACATTTTGGTTTTGTTTTATTGCAGTATTAAATCTTTCTGGTAATCTTTTCTGGTGTTAATTATTACTTTACTGTTCTAGTATGTCGAATTTGATTTTACGTAGTATTGTTGTATTTTGTTGGTTACAACATCTTATTTGAATACCAATACAATGTATGTTTTAATACAGCTGTGTCCAACATGCAAATACATTGTACTGCCAAAATATTGCTGTTCAATGTACAAATGTAACCAAACACAGATTCCCAATTTACAAGTTTTGCCCAATATACTGCCAAACATAGCTGTCCAATATGCAACTTTTGCCTAATAATGATGTGTAGCCTAGTATTTATACCGTATATACAACAAGCAATAATTTTAATTTTAAGTATGCTGAAAACATAAAAAGTATTCAATACAATTTTTTTTATTTCTGATGAAAGTGAAAACATTTATATTTCCTATAATTGTGATTGCTTGACATCATATAATCATTGGATAGTCAGCTCAACGATGGTTCAAATCGCACAAAAATTACATTGTTGTTTCATTGATACATTTAATCATTTCTTGTTTTACAGGTTCCTAGTGCTGTGTGGTCACCATTTTATCTATCATTATTTGAGAATCTTGTAAATCGTGATGGTATATTAAACTTCTTTCACGATCATCTACGTCAAGCTGTGGAGCTCAAATATTTGAAGACAGATGAAGAGAAGAAGATATGTTATTTAAGATTGGCTGATTTCTTTGAAACAAGGGAGATGAATCAGAGAAAGGTATTGTAAATTTTTCATAATTATCTTAGAACTGGTCTATATTGTGTTTTTATGTTTTAACAGGATTCAAAGAGCAGGAAAATAAAAAAAAGGATAACATATTTTCAACCTCTGAAAAGTACTATGCCTCATTGTGGAAAATAAAACTAAATGACATGCAAATTTTGGGTTGAAAAATTACAAATTTTTGCTTTTTTTTCAACTCCAGTGTTGCCATGGTAACAGGGATTAATTTTCATATAACATTTTTCTGAGCTATTGATGCCCAGGGAATGTTTGGCCATGTTATGTCTTTGACATTCTGAAATTTTGAAATAAAACCATCTTGAAAACCCCTATGTTAAGGTAAATGAATGGCCAATTGCCAAAATTCAGGTTTTTATTACCTCCCTTTCATATTATAATGTTTATGATTTATTCTGAACTCCTCATTCATTCACTATGAATAACCTTGTACATATTTAGATGCCATTTTGGAACTACCTTTGTGTCACAAGCCCAAATAAAAGCACTAACCGGTGTTGAAGTAAACAAATCCGCTATTATTTAGGCCATGATTGATGTCTCGTTTTTAGTAGTGATCTCCCTTGATTGTCTTACAGGTGGAAGAGTTACCCACCCTATTATTGAAAGCAGCTGAATGGACAAGACTCAAAGCTACTATAAGTGATCTAGATGTATTTGTAAGAATGGAGGGAGATGAGGATGGACATTTTGAATTAGTTAAAGCTTGGAGACATGTAAGTGATGAATGCTTATCAAACCATCATTTTAAATAGCTCAATAATTGAATTGTCTCAGTGAATATGAATAAAAATGAGCCATAATTAATGCAAACATTTAGGGTTTAATGTTATTAAATTAAACACAGTCTCAATGTTTGAATTCTGTTTTTGTTCATAACTAAATTTTTAAATAAATAATGAGCCCCCCGGCTAGCTCAGTAGGTAGCACGCAAGTCTACTGATTTAGGGGTCGTGTGTTCGATTCCCGGGCAGGGCATACTTTCGTGGAGCTTTGTCCTGAAATTATTTCTGCGGCCATTCTTCCTCCTACCAATAATTCTTAATTATGTAGTACAGTTGTTAGTCACTGAGGAAAGCATGTGCTTAGTAGTTGGTTTATAGCTAAATCCCGAGATTTAGCCCATTTCAGGAGAAGTGAGTAGGTTGCCTGACCGATGTTATATGACCTATAAAATGTGTTGCTATGACGTTAAACCCACAAAACAAACAAACAAATCATGTTAAGCTAGTTCATGTAATTCAGAAGTGTAATGGGAATACGTAAGAAAATTTTCAATATCATCTTGTCACCTCACCTTCTTCAATAACATATTTTGATTACATGCTTATATTTTATATAGCTTGGAGACTTTAGTCAAGTAGAGAATGCATATAGAGAGAAAATAGAACAGATATCAATGGATGAAATGATGAAACATTCTGATTATTATGTTAATCTATTCAGGTTAGTGCTATCTTGATATCATAACCTAATAATAGATAGCGCAGTTGGTAGCGTGCTGGGATTTGGAATCTAGTGTCCTGAAGGGGAATGGGTTCAAAACCCACCTGGGGAGATTTAACAAGAAAGTCAATTTTCCTCCATTTATTAGATAATAATTATGGAGAAGTTTTCCGCCTTGTGGATGGGTACATGAGTACTGGTTATAGACAAGGGTCCAGGAAAGCTAGGTTATGTGCGCTAGCCACTGTAAAATGACCTAAAATTGTGTTGACACGGTGTTAAACCCAGTAACAAAAAAGAAGACAACTAAATGCTCTACTAGATTTCTGCTATAGATATTGGTGTCGGCATGACCTTGCATTCAAATATGTTAACATCTACATCTACCAGTTACTGGCCCAATTCAACAGATTGAATGTTACTGCCTGGTGGTTGCGCAAAAGATAAAAAGAAAAAGAGTTAAAAGTAAGAGTATGAACAGTTTGAAAAGAATAAAAACAATGATTTAAAGGATTAGGCTAGAGAAAGAATTTGTCTAGTTTAGCTTTAAAAGCATCAACTGAGCAGACTGATGTAATGTCTGGAGGGAGACTTTCTTTGATTGTTCTGGGGAAGAAAGACTGTTAGTGATTGTTCATCTTTCCGGTCTATCATGTTCTGTCACCGAGCCCTTGTTTGTTTGTATTTGGATTCAATGTGCATATTACTGAGTTGCAATTCTAGTTAAACTTAGCTGACATATGTTTTATTTAATTTTTATTTCAGTTTGCTTGGAAATTTCTATCAGACATTAGGTCTAATGGAAGGAGCAAAGGAGATATATTTTGGTTTATTATCTCATCTTGAACGATATTATGCTGAAAGTAATAGTACTATAGTTTATTGTTCATATAATCATAGCTGGAGATATAGATGTAAACATATAGATGTTATTAAAGTAAGTGCCCCTTTTTAGCTCAACTTTACGAAGTAAATGGAGAGCTCTCCTACTCGCCCTAGCGTCGGCGTCCGCGTCCACATTTCTGATTAAAGTTTTTGTGCAGTAAAATTTTTTTTACTATATCTTTTTTATTTCTTACGGTATCAACTTCAAACTTTAAATATATGTTCCTTATTATCAACCTCATCTCATGTGACAAGGGTTATAACTCTGAATACATTTTTTTCTATATTATTTTCCCTTGAACTGAATTTTTTTCTGTAAAAAATGTTAGTTTTTACTGAAACTGTTTTATTTCTTCAGGTATCGACTTCAAACTTTAAATATATGTTCCTTTTTATCAACCACATCTCATGTGACAAGGTTCATAACTCCAAATACATTTTTTTCAAAATTGTCTCCTATGAATCTAAAATTTTCTTTTTTTTTTTACTTTTAATTTGTTTAGGTAATATTTTCTAATTTTAAAATATGTATGTTTCTTATCATCTACCACATCTCTTGTGACAAATACTTACTTAGTCGAGCATACTGTCTCCTCTGACAGCTCTTGTTTATTAAGCTTTTATTAAAGTTTTAGCTTGACGATTAGGAGAATAGTGGGGCTAACCTACTCAGTTGTATGTAGATGTAAGTTTTTAGATGCAGCAATTTCATATCTTTAAATCTACTGAATTTATTAAATTGAAGCTTCATGCATCTTTTTGGAGGTTACCATTTGAGGTAAAATATCAAGTTGCCTAACTATAGCATGTTCATTGAATGAATTTTGGCCATTTTATATGTAAAAAAATTATTGGTTGATTTTTTTGTGCCATTGTGCCTATTGGTTGGCTGCACTTTGGCAAGTAATAGATTCTCAGGGAGATTGATAGATAGATAACAGTCACCAATGACCAGGTATATTTGTGAAAATACTAAAATTTCCACAAATGAAAACCTAAGTAGTTAAGTATATATTTATACAATAAGGTCATAGTCATTGTTTGTATATTTCAGACATTAAAAGAATTAGGATCAGTATTTTATCAGATAGGTGATTATGATAAATCTATAATGTATTATGAGGAAGCTATAAACAGAGTAACCAAACTAGATGGTGAAGATAAACAAGCTCAGAAATTACAGGTAATACTTGACCTTTTCTTGTTGCTAGGCACTTGACCTACTCTTGTTGCTAGGAACTTGACCTTCTCTTGTTGCTAGGCATTTGACCCACTCTTGTTGCTAGGCATTTTGCCTTCTCTTGTTGCTAAGCACTTGACCTCTTGTTGCTTGGCACTTGGCCTTCCCTTGTTGCTAGGTAACCATTCCATGTTAGACATACAGTTTCCAAGGATATAGTTTAAATGTAGGAAAGTTAAGTGATGCATAACATAGGTATAAGTTGAAATTAAAAAAGTTGTTTCGAAGGTTGCATTGTATTTTGAATGACCGTTGTATTAATTTGCATTTCTAGTGGATTACTGGGTTATCTTGCTGAAATAAAAAGCAAGATTCTAGATCTATTATCATTACATTTTCTTTCTTCTTTTATTAGTCATTGACAGGCCATGTATGGATAATAAATTGAGAGTCTAAAAAATAATTGAATATAAATGGTCCAACTTCAATTTTTTCACTCAACAATCCCCCTTAGAATTGTTTATCATATGAAACAATGCCATATTGTATTGCTTCTTTAATCATCAGTGTAAGAAGATTGATGCATTATTGTGTGTATGAGATTTTCAGCCTGTTTTCTCTTAAAGCATTGATCTTCAATGACATGTAGTATGGTAGTAAGCTGGTAAAACATAAATGATTTTATTCAAAATTTCTAGACCACAGAAATTTTGTCAACAGATAAAAAAAACATTCCTTATTAATGAAAAAATCTGGCGCCTGTATTATCAAATATCTTACGACCAACTTTAGTCTTAAACCCTTCTATAATGTATAGTTAAATTATCGCAAGATGTTTGATAATTTGCTCCACTTGAACTTGCAGACATTTCACACCAATATTGTATTATGTGTAATATAAATACATGTACTTGATCTAACTTACAGCTGACAGGAAGCCTGATAGGTTTAGCTACTGTATATATAGAGAAAGGTGAAGTATCTACAGCAAGACCTATGATGACTAGAGCTCTAGAATTAGCTGCTGATATTGTTGGTATGACACATCCATTCTATGGAGCTATATTTACCAAGGTAAGATTTTATATTTATCTTTGTATATTACACCTGCTTAGTTATTATTTTATAGTTTTCTTTGTATATTACTCATGCATAATTTGCCTTATTAAAACCTGATCCAAAATGTACCACTCACACACTGCCTTATATTAGATCTTGCTAATTCACTGTACTGTACGGATCACTTTAGCTGACCTTTGCTTATATGATATTCATGTATTCATGACCCAATCCTTGTACTCATTGACTTGTTTACATCAGCTATGTGATGTTCTTGGCAAAGAATTGTCCAATCAAGGTCTGAGCGTTGATTCCTTGGTTGAAATATCATAAATTGAAGAATTTGACAATAGAAAATTTTACATGAATTTTTCGCTAAATGAGTGACATATATTTGTATATCTTACAGATGGGACAACTAGCATACAAGCAAGGTCAAATAGACCAAGCTCTAGCGTTCTATATGCAGAATTTAAAGATGGTACGTAGTGATGTAGGAACCAATCATCCACGTATAGCTAATGTATTAAATGAGATAGCTCTAGTCTATGATGATACTAATGATAAAAGAGCAGGAGAACTTTATGAAGCTTCTCTGGCTATCATGTTAGATACTTATGGTAACAACTATATTGGTACGGCTACTATAAGGTATGTTGATAGTATATTTTATACATTAGCATTAATGATTTTGTTAAGTTTCGCGATTCAGGCAATCGAAATTGATGGAATGCTCTAAATTTAGCAACCTTTTCTTCTCAAATTATGAATTCAAGACTTAACAATGGCTAAAATAAATCACATGATTTAAAAAAAAACTGGATTGGTCTTTAAAGTGAAACTTCAGTGTATTCTTGTTTCATGCTGTTTGTCTTCTGAGCAGAAGTCCAGTGGTAGGAACCTCATTCAGGTGACCAGAGGTAGAAACCGCATTCAGGTCTCCAGAGGTCCTATGACCAAACCCTTCCTTGAGCATTGTAAATTTTCCTGAGTATGACATTTACCTGCATCTTGAAAAGGTCTTTTAAAATGTTAAAGTGCAGTATAAAGTATAATAATGTTCAGCTGACTTTACAATTTGTAAGATAACTCCTGATCACTAAAATCACCCTCAGGCAGGCGATCCCTCACAGTACCCATTTACATCTGGGTGGAGTGGAACAATTGTAGGTTAATTTCTTGCTCAATGAAATTAGCAGTGCCCCTAGTGGGGAACGAACTCTGGACCTCTCGATCCATAAGCGTGCGTCTTACCATTGAACCACTGCTCCTATTTGCATGCAGCTTAATTTGGTAGTAACTACATGTAGGTTTTTACTTTACAGTAAGTGAAGTGAATGTTGTATGTAGAACCATCTATAAGGTTCAGATAGTTACCTACAAGTATCTATTATACCACTATTTAAACTTAACATAACTTTCAATCATACTTTCTTGTATACTTAAGTATCTTTCTTTGTTTTAATTTTTTCAGATACAATCTTGGAGCGTTCTATTTTGGTACCAATTATTTTGGTAAAGCTAAGTACCAGTTTAATGAAGCATATAGAATATTTGAAAGTTTCCTTGGTGACCAACATCCTGATACAATTGCTGCAAAGAAAGCTTTGGAAACTGTTAGTTAAATAATCTACTTTGTACATGGTAGGTTGGGGAAGTTAGGTGTTTTTCTTTGCTTGACTATTGTTGCCAAAAAACTTTAGAAACGTTTAGTTAAACCATCTACAGAATATGTTGTTCATGATAAGTACCGTAGTTAGATTTTCTTTAATGTACTAGACTAATCTTCATAGGATTTCTTTCATGATTTACAGTGGAATGTGATGTCATTTTATTAGGTAAGGAACATGAAGGTCATGAAAGGAACATGGTATTTGTCAATTTATGAGTTATGTCTATTTTATTTCAAACTTTCTAGCTCAGAAATTATATTTGCACATGTGGCTATGCCAATCTTTAAAATATGTTTAATGTTTTGGATCCAGGACTCGAATTTAAGCTCGCATACTCCCAAAATGCGAGTGGATTTTGAAAATTGCGAATATCTTCCATTTTAACACGAAATTCTCGCAAGTTGAAATCACCTCAAAAATATTACTGTCAAAATTTTGCGAGTCCAAGTTTTCATAAATTCGAGTCCTGCATGGATCTCAAAACAAAATTGAAAAAAAATCTTTATTACTATTGCTGTCACATTTCAATGTTTTAAATCATATACTCAGGTCATTACTCAGGTCATTGTATGAATCTCTAAAGTACGATGTACTTGTTTTTATTCATATATTTCTGATCTCGTAGCATCAAAATTTCTTATTGTTTGTTTTGTTAATTCTGTTAGGTTGAGTATGACATTAAATACTTGATTGTTTCTTTTTAACTCATTGTACTGATAAAACCATGGAGATATTTATGACTTTAAAACAATGCTTGTGAATAGTTTTTTGTGTACAAAAGTTTTTTCTTGTGTTAACGTATCGAGGGTTGTCCATTGCCTTAAAGAGCAAGTTTCTACAGTCTTGGGGTAACCTTCAGTATGTAGGAGCAGTAACCTAGTGGTAGAATTTTCCTTAGTTTGAAGCCTAATGGGAAATTGCTAATTTCCATGAGAAAGAACTCAACTTGTGATTACTATCCTCCCATGGAGATTGATTGATAAACACTAATAGCCGAATGACCAGGTGTAATAGATGTAAAGTTTGTGAGTGTGCTTTAGCATGGAACTTAGACTATAAAATGCAATTACTTTATTAGTTCTTCATATTTTTGTTAACAAAATGTTCCTGAAAACGAAACTGCTATTTTACCATAGGCAAAATTTGAAAGTACCATATCTAAATCATGAAAATAATTTCAATACCACAATTTTTTCATGAAATTAATATATTGATATGTTTGCATTTTATTGTATGATATTATTATGATTGTCATGAAGTTTTATATGAATGCAATATTTTTAATGTTAAAATACTCTATGCCTTTTTTATACAGTCTTAGTCGTAATTCACTGAGAGATTGTTTGGAATGTACTTGTATTTGTTGCTCACATTCCTTTTTTACTCATTTATTTTATTGTTAGTATATCTTATACATATTTACATATGTTATTAACTCACATCAATAACTGCATTTCTACAGAACCCCTTGAGTGAGGTTTTGAAAAATATTTTTTTCACCACTATTCCGTTTAAACTAAAAATTATTTAGTTTTTACAAAATATTATTTCGTTTTAATGAAATATTATTTTGTTTAAAGTATTTCCAAATTATTTCAAAATGTCACTTTAGGGGGTCCGTACCATTTAACATTGTTTATATCTTTATTAAGATTGAGATTAATATATTTTGTTATAAAATTCTCTGTTCTATATTTTTTTATTTACAAGTTATTATTTGTTCATAGTTTACACTGATTTATCATAGTGTTCAAGAGTTTGTTCATTTTTATCAATTTTAGCTCAGATGTTTTAATTTTAATAATTTTAACATAACATAAATTTTCTTTATTTCAATTTATATTAATTTTTACATGTCTTATGTATCTAAAATTTCATGTGATATTTTGTGTCTCAATACTTACAACTGGTTTATTTAATAGAACATGTTTTTTTTAATATTATCTTTTGAGATTATTTAGTTTTGTGATATATTTTTTATAAACTCAATTTCCCAATGATATTGAAAACTATATTTTGTACTGTGATATACAAGTATACATGATTTGGTAATTATATTGTTATTTAATAGTGATAATTACATTTTATATATAGTGTGATAGTGTAATCTGTGATTCTTCACATGTTTTATATCTGCCCAAAACATCTTATCGTGAGGATGAAATCGTTCATATTTCATGATTTTAAAAGATAATTTTGAAATGTCGATTGTTGTTAATTTTGATTCTAAACTAGATTTTTTATTTGTTGAATATTTGTGTTAGTAAAGTACATTGACCGCCTCTTACATGAATAGAATATGCTCATCGTTTCATTTTCATGTTGTTGTTTTTTCACTTCCATTGAATTGCCACCTTTTAAAAGACATGAAAATTGAAATTGTTAGAACTATTTTAAAAAAGAGATTATATTTTTGTTGAATCTTTTGTTGTATTCATTTTTAAATAATGTTCAATAAGCATTTATCATTTTTCATTATTTCATCAAACTTAAATAAACCAAAGAATTATGTCATACACATTGTAGCATTTCTAACATAAACTTTTGTACAATGACAATGTTTTACACTTTATTTTACTAACGGGTACCTATTTTTTTACTAATACTTTATTTTGATTGTAAAAATCTTTAGCATTTAAAACACTTATTTTTGTTTTCTTTGTGCTGTGCACATAATTTTTGTTGAAACTTATTATGTCTTTTCTATCTCTCTAAATAAAAAGTAACATAAATTTGGTTTTGTTTTGTTTATATATGTATAAATATATCCAAGCTTTATAAAAAACAAGTTTTCACATCTTATAACACTTCTTAGCCTGTAAGAACTTAGCTAGTAGTAGTTTGCTTGCTAATGGAGAGTTAACGCAACAAAACCAAGATTGCATTAGTCTTGTGAGAGGGTTCCTCATACAACATAATCAGAATTTAGACTTGTGATAAGCAAGGTCATGTTCAGTTGTTGATGGGACTAGTAATAGTACGGTTTTAAAGTCATATATTATGTAACATAGTGGCCTCATACATGTACTTTGATTTATAATTTTGATTTAAATGATTATATTCAAATTCATTAAACATGGAAATGTTGGAATGTTGAGACAAGTATAAGTTTCAAAATTGACTGAATTAAAACGTACATACATGATTATTTACATTTGGCACTGAAACAAATCAATAACCTCTTGATCTCACAGATGTTGGTGAGATGTTACGATAATTTAAAAGTTTATTAAATATTTGAAGTGGTAACATTTTTGTTGTGAATAAATAAACACATGCTAACAGGGGTTATGTTACAATTATATGACCTGTAAGGCCAAGGAAGTTGGTCAATTTGGTGGCAGGGGCTATATCATATAACCATTACCACTCATTAGGATTGTGTAGGGATGGAACTTTTCATAACTCGTCATTCAATGATTCATCAGCCGCCCAGCTAGCTCAGTTGGTAGCATGCAAGTCTACTGATCGAGGTGTCGTGGGTTTGATTCCCGGGTGGGGTATACTTTTGTGGAGCTTGGTCATGAAATTATTTCTACGGCCATTCTCCCTCCTACTGATGATTTTTTAATTATGTAGGGCAGTTGTCGGCCACTGACAAAAGTATGCACTTAGTAGTTGGTTAACAGCTACAAATCTGCATAACTTTGCTGTCAAGCCATTACTTGTAGCTTCACTGTTTGGAGTTAAAGTTAATAGGTTTTGACTCGACAATGATTACAAGTAACAAACCTTTAGAGTAATTGTAAGCAACCATCTTGAAAACTTCACCAACAGAATGGTTGTCTTGGCTACGTATTTATCATGAACATTCTGTAAGAAACCAAGTGCTGATTCCAGTTAAAGCCCCATTACTAAATAGAACGCTGATAATTGTCAAGTATCATGCTTTTGCTTAAAACTCATGCAAACATTAAATGAATATATAAAACGCATCTAAGGCACAAAAAACACAAGTATTTTCTCCAGAATTTATACTAATACTATTTTGAAATTAGCGATAAAACCCAACGTAATGACTGTACGGAAAATCACGGTACTCAACGATCTAGATCGGAACATCCCGTCGTGGCTAAAAATAACCACAACTTCAAATCTTAAGTCAACAAATTTTCTGCTTTGATAAATACACGTTTTGTACTGTAAATTTCGTGCGAAAACCAATTAAAACTCACGAAATCATGTAAATAGTTTCATACATGAACGTATATTGACGGGAAAAAGAAACGAACCAATTAAGTCTTACTGTATACAGAAACGTTTGCAGATAGGCCACGTTCAGGTAGAATGAGTGTAATGTCGGTAAGCCAAGACAACTAGATAATTTATATTTAAGCCAACAACATTCGCGTGACAGATTTTCATGGCAGTATCTACGTCATGTGTGGTGAAAGATAACCGTGTATGTTAAATAAGTCGGCAAACTATGGGAATTTTCTTGTTTTGCGTAAACAGTTCTTAAGATATGCCACCGTCATCAACGTCTATCTCTCCGCTCGTACATCGCGGCCGTGGTGTTGAAATAATGTAGAGCTCAGTGAGGATTCGCGTTTTGGCTTATGTAACGTCCTCAGATTTATCAATGTTACAAAACGAGTTTAGGCCACCCACAACTTGTTGTTGGCTAGGGTAATCTCGTGGACACATCAGATATACTAGCTTTTATGCTCTGTGAGTGTCTCTATATTCTGGCAACGTTATGACTGTGTTCAGCATAGTAACCATACCTCACGTTGTGCATGTCACCAAGGACTTCTTACTGGGTGACAACATGTTTCCTTATATTATTCTTAATCACGAAAATTATGTACCTTGTTTTAATGAGGCGTTTCTTTTTAGCATCTGTTTAGATGTTTGCGTACTCAAAATTAGCACGCACTGATTTCTCGAGTAAAAAAATGGAAAAACGATATGACATATCCAACACTTTACAATTTTGTGTAAGTTTTATCAAACACCTTTTAAGCAACTTGATTGGCTGAGAGGATATCTCCGTAATCTAATTTGCATGTTATAAAAGTACCCCACTTTTATATAGTTTCAGTTTATTGTGTGATATCGACATTTACATGTCTTTGACACAAAACATATATACAATCATATAATACAAATCAAACAAATAAAGAAGAAAAGACATATCAGAAAAAGAAAGATGTACAAAAAAAAAGAAAATCAACATGGAATAGACATCAGATCATACATAATACATTTACATAATAAGCCCACAAATACACATGTTTGACAACACAACAGACCATAAATACATATGACAATTACATTAAAATTACACAAATACACATGAATAACATCAATACAACTCATACTTACATATAACAAATACACATGAATAACATCAATACAAATCATACTTACATATAACAAATACACATGAATAATATCAACACAAATCATACTTACATATAACAAATACATATGAATAGCATCAATACAAATCATACTTACATATAACAATTACATTAATATTTGTAATATAAAAAAGGATCATGCGTATATAAAATAATTACATTAATATTACAAAATCTTACATAAAATTACATCAATAGTATTTAGATACATATGTATAACATCACAACAGATTAAATATGCATACATATTAACATAATACAGATAGATTAAAATAACACGAGTAGACATCTATGCCATAAAAACAAAGTTATTTAGTTGCTTATAAGAAGGATTGTCAGTAGAATTTTTTTGTTTTGGCCTAAAACAGTTGCTCTTAATTTTGTTGCTTCCTTAATAAAAATTGATATATTCCTTAATTTCTTTTTATTTTCCGAGTTTAAAAGTTTGACAAATTTGTGAGATGTTGGCCATGAAAATTTACCTAGATATTTTATTCTTAATTCAGTATATAGGGGACAACATAATAAAAAATGAAATTCTGTTTCTAGTTGGTTTAAAGAACAAACTTTACAGACCCTATTTTCTCTCGGTAAATTTTGGGATCTTCCGGTTTCGATATTAAGCGAATGTGAGGACAATCTTAGACGAGAGATTTGTATACGAAGTAAATCTTTATCAATCAACAGTAAGTAATTCGAAAATGTAAATTCATCTTTTAATTTATTGTATACACTAAGACGTGGCATAGTATTTTTACTTGAATTCCAATCTTGGATAAATTGATCGCGCAAACGACATTTAAGGGAAGGGAGATAATTAAAATTCGGATTAAAGTTTAGATATATATTTCTGTATCCTAGGTTTGAAATAAGTTTATTTATATTATGTGCCCATGTATTTACATTGTTTGACTGACATTGTTCATTATATAATTGATAAATAACGGAGGATTGATTTGACATTATTTTAATCCAGAATTTGACAGATCTTTCTAAAGCTTTAACGTATAGAGGTAATCTACCAAGTTCTCCGAGGACTGCTAGATTTGGAGTACTTGTACGAACGCCTAACACTTTTTTACAAAATTTATAGTGTAACTTATCAATTTCTTTATACTGAAAAACCCCCCATAATTCAGACCCATATAGTAAAATTGGAACGACTAAAGAGTCAAATAAATCAAATTTCGTTTTTATGTTTAAATGTATTGAAGTAGTCATGAATATTATTAATTTGTGATTGTAGACTTTGAGGAATTGTAGTAAACAGTACAATGTCGTCAGCGAATAAAATAAGATATATAGATAAAAGTTCTATGTCAGTTTCTGTTAAAGCATCTAGATTAATACAGTTAGAAATATCATTAATGAATAAAATGAACAATAGTGGCGAAAGAGGTTCTCCTTGTTTCAGACCCATCGAAACTTCAAAATAATCGGACAAATTCTGGTGAGACGAAACTTTGACACATGATTTAACGACGTTATACATTGCCTTAAGCATTCGAAGTACTTTACAACTTAGACCTAAGTCCAATAGCTTTACCCATAAACCATCACGTATGACAGTATCAAATGCCCGTTCATAATCAACGAAAACGCACCATAGTTTATTATTTTTTGCTAATACTTTTTGAATAACGCTATGCAGAATAAAGACAGCATCCACAGTTGATTTATTGTCCCGAAATCCAAATTGCAATTCGTTAAATATATGTTCGCTTTCACACCATTTGTGTATTCTATTTCTTAATATAAGAGAGAATATTTTTGCAATAACATTCATAAGAGTTATAAAACGATAATTTGAGGGGCAACAAGGATTTCCTTTCTTAAAAATAGGTACTATGACCCCTTTGCACCAACTGTCTTTATAAGAAATTAATATTTAGAATAACTTGACCCCTAAAAGGGAACCCGCTAGAGAGAGTTATTATAATCCAAAGGCAGTTATATTCTATAGTCTTTTTGATAGTTTTACTTGTTTTTAAATTGATGATAAAGATTTTGTCTTCGTTTAGTGGCTTTAACTAACTAATGGACAAAATATTATCTGCCTTCTGTATTTAAACAGATAATTAGGCAACATACATGTAGTTTTCAAATGATATGAAATGTTAATTGATGTAAGTAAGTAAAACAAATTCTGCACCATTATTCAGGTGTGGACAAGTGAAGTCCCTGTCATAGAATGACTTATTTCCTCTAAAAGCTACAGGTTTTATATTCATAGGCATATAATACATGTATATTGTGGAGCACCGAGGGAGAGCTAAGGTTTATCATTAACTCACAAGTGGTTCTAGTTGTTACAAGTATTCAGTTATTAACAATTAACTTCTCGTAAAATTGGTCATTGTTATGCATTGGTTGAAACTGCCCCGTGTTTAGTAACTACTGTTAGCTAACGCTACGGGTACGAGACAACTCAACCCGTGCAATACTCAACTCAAAGTTGGGACAATTCAATCCATTAGTAGGAGATCGAATTGTCTCGGGTTGAGTTGTCTATGGGTTGAGTTGTTCCGACACTTCCGTTACGGAACGTTTTGGAACGTTCAAGGTAACTGAACACGCTGCTGGTCTTACATTACAATACTGATACAAGTAATCTGGAACTCAAAATACAAATGTATTGCGTTTTTCCACTTGCACTAACAAGGTATAATCAAGACTTCTACATAACATTGCTCATAATCACATTTTACGAAATAATGTTTACGTTCTCCATGCACATACTTTATTGTAATGACATTTGTTAGCTTGTACCACAGATAAAAACCCATACATTTTCATTTCAAGTAACGCCTATTGAATACTCTTCTTTATTCATTGTCACTTACCTACCTGGGGTATATAATATTACAGAACCCACAAAAGCTTTGAGACATTTTTGCATTGTAGGCAATAGGAAGGACATAGCTTTATTAAAATTTGATCACAGTTATCTTGAAATGCTTTTGCAGGGTTCCCACGGTCAGGGAAAAGTCAGGGAGAAATGATTTTTTCTCAAGGTCAGGGAAAGGTCAGGGAATTCTGAAATTAGTCAGGGAATTTTGAAAAATAAGCAAAAGTCAGGGAAAAGTCAGGGAATTTTGTTAAAGAAGATAGTTGGTCAAACAGTAGGAAGCAAAGTAAGTAAAGGCTAAGGCAGTTTCTTCCAATATTTTGGATATTTTATTTATATTTATTATTATTTTTTATGAGTATCTTTATCATTCGTGTTAACATTTTACTCTAAAAAATATGATTATGTCTGTATACTTTGGATACAGTAACTAAGTTATTGGGGAAGAAGCTAAAAGGGTTTAAGCATCCCTTGCCTAAATGCATTTTGCTTTTATGTAGCTCTTATATTACCTGTCTTATGTTTTTGTTCTATGTTAGTTTACCATTGATTACTATAATACTTATATAATTATATTCAAGTAAAATGTGTTTCTGTTTCAGTCAAGCCCATAATTTATGTTTAAACCTTTACTGGTTGTGACATGTGTGAAACTTTAAAAGAAAACATTTTTTCACTATTACCCGCTAGGACTATTTCAAGTTGATCTCATTTAATTACTGATTAACACGCAGATATGCAACTTGGCCAAGTTACTCCCTAGGTGCCTTCTTTCTGAAAACCAAGTAGAGCCCTGATCCCAGTAACCATAGCAATGCTTGGGCAGAGCAAAAAGGGGAAAACTGCAATTTTAGCTCTTTTTTTACCATGACTTTGCATTTAAAACAGTAATATTTTCCAAAATTGAGGTCTTAAGTGCCAGGTCTTTTGAATGCCTGACATTTTTAAAACTTTCAGCATTTGGCGCCATTTCTCAGCACCCAATGACCAGCAACAAAAGGGGCACATCCCCCGTTTGGACCCCCTTGAGACATCATTTGATGGGGAGGCGTAAAAAAGCTCATTTTTTGGGAAAATTACCTTCAGTGGAATTCACTAAATCAAGTTAAAACACCAATTTCAAGACTGTGGTGGCCATTTTGAAGGGGGTCCAGACAAGTTAAAATGCCGGATTGACCAGTTTAGGGTTAAGAATGTAACATTTTTTAGCATGACATGTGTTATCAAATACTTTATATTTCTGATGAGTGTATGCATACTAAATGAAAAAAGACAACTCAAATAAATAATGACGATTGCTTGTATTTTGTATCTTAAATAATTTAAAGTAAAGAATGGGAGGGAAGAGGTTGGCTTATATGATGAGGAGGATGCCAACATATATAAATAAAATGATAATAAAAAGGACTTTTCCAATCTTCCATGTGGACGTCTGAAAACACAAGTCTGAAACAAAAAGAGTAAATATTTCCGGTGGGCAAAGACCATTTTACATTTATTAAATTTCCATTTAAGTTATTTGTTTTTTAATGATGTTAAACTTACTGTGTGTCAAATGTTAGAAGACATTTCATTCCATATATCTGATCCTAAATATGCTTAGGATTTTCTGAAGGATTCAAGTTTAGGTTTTGGAACATAAAATACTTTAATAGAATTTAATCTTAATTTAAAGTTGCTGCAAAAAAAAAATACTGTTTATGTCAAGAGCATTGTTTTTTAGGGATTTGTAGACAATAATTTATTTTTTGTAGTCAACTCCGGTCTCCAAATTTCATCATTTTTAATTTTTTTATTAATCCCTACGACAGTGCATCAAATGGCTGGGCAAGGATTATATGCACAGCTCTTTTTGGAAATTTAAGAATGGCATTGGATTATTCCATATTGCACAATCCCCAAGTAGTACAACAGTAATCAACCACCCACGCCCGATTTTACTGTGAACAAGGGAGACTACTACGATAAAACTTTGAAACAGTCGTACAAGATTTGTCGCTCGTAATAATTCATAATGGGAGTGTGCATTGCGGTCTGGAGATGTCGTATCGGACAATTTGTGATGCCTGGAGCTAAATATAAGTTCATCGTTCCCAAAATAAGAATAAATGCATCTAAGCTTATCCGACTAACTCTTGTACTCAGTATATTATTAATTATGAGTGGAATTGAGCCCAATCCAGGCCCTACAGGCAGAGGTTCAAGTAGATCAAACACCAACCGCCAAAATAAAAGATTATCCAGTCAGTCTAGTCAGTCACTACTTGATATCGATGAAAGTGGAGATATACATGTTGCACGATCTCAACCCAACAATGACCCTCCAACATTAAACGAACTCCTGATAGAAATGAGAAAGGATATGAATGCCAAATTATCAGACATACAATCTAACCTGAGCAACCTGAACAATAAAGTTGACCATATATCAAACTCATGTGAAGAGTTAAAAGCCGAAAATGAACACCTAAAACAACAAAACAAAATACTTGTTGACAAAGTTAGTAATCTTGAATCTAAACTTGACAGTGTTGAAGGTCAGTCGCGTAGAAACAACTTAATTTTTCACGGCATCAAGGGTCCAGCTAATGAAAAGTGGGAGGACAGTGAAGCAAAGGTCAGAACTATTTTATCTGAAACATTATTGTTACCAGCAGACGACAGAGATATTTCAATAGAAAGAGCTCACCGTCTAAGAACAAGGGACAATCGTCCGAATGGTCCAATAATTGTTAAATTCACTAATTATAAGCAACGTGAAAATGTGAGAAAGGCTGCTCGAGAACATCTGGATAAATCAAACCAAATCCGTGTTGCCGAAGATTTCACACATAGAGTGAGAGAAACTAGAAAAATTCTAGGTACACACCTAGTTGAAGCTCGTAAGGCAGGGCGTAGTGCGTCAATTAAATTTGATAAACTTATAATTGACGGTGAAGTGTTTAAAATGGACCCCAACTCAAAGAAACCTGTGAAAGTTGGCCATAATACAACACAGACTGATGTTAGTGATGATGAGTCATTTACATAGGATAACGGTCAAGGCCAGTTACCACATAATATACAAACAGTATTAAATATTGTAACGTGGAACATTGAAGGTTTGAAAAAATACATATGTAACTTTAATTTTATCAACTATTTGAAGCAATATGACATTATTTGTTTAGTGGAAACCTGGGCGAACACTAAATCTGAATTTGACGACTTTTTACCAGGTTTTAAATGTTTTGACCATGTTCGACACAGAACTGGTGGTATACGGAATAGTGGCGGTGTAGCTGTTTTTGTTAGACAATCTTTAGTTAGTTTACTACATATAACTCATATATATAAGCAATTTGATAACTGTGTTCTTTTATATTGTAAAACATCTATTTTTGATGCATGTAGAGATATTATACTTTGTTGTGCATATGTATCACCAGAAGGTTCGCCTATATATCTCCAAAGCGATGAAAAAAATGGAATTAAACTTCTTGAAAGTCTTTTGCAAAGAGTAAAATCTGATTATCCTAACTGTGCGTTTTTTGTAGCCGGAGATCTGAATGCTCGATGTAAAGATTTTCTTGATTATATACCGTCTGACTCACTTGAATTAATTTTTGGAGATTCAGAATATAACGGAGATCATTTCGATATTCCAAGGAACTCTAAGGATAACACTAGATATAATTCATTTGGTGTATCATTAGTTGATATGTGTTGTTTATTAGATATACATATTGTAAACGGGCGAGTTGATGGTGACATTTCTGGTGAATACACATGTACAGCAAACAACGGAGCCAGTGTAGTTGATTATAATATTGTTTCGTCTGATATTTTTCACCATATATCTTATTTTAATATTCATGACAGAGATGAATCTGTTCATTTTCCATTAGTTTGTAGCCTACAGTTAAAGCGTTTTACTCGTACAAATACATCCACAAATAATAAAACTTGCTCTGATGATTTATTCTATAAATGGTCTGATGAAAAGTCGGATGAGTTTATTTATACATTTCACTCTCAATTGGAACATTTTCGTACTACTGTTACTCAGATTATTAGTGACAATGTAAACCAGGTAGTAAATTTATTCATTCAAATGTTTCAAACATCTGCTAAATGTATGCAGATTAAAACGAAAAATGTTGTAGGCTACAAACAATGGAATGCTGAATGGTGGGACGATGAATGTGAAAATTCAAGATCCCACAAATGCTCTATGTTACGTACATTTAGACTCACAGATAATAGAAATGATCTCGCTATCTATATTGATGCCAGAAATAATTTTAAATCTTTATGTCGAGTTAAACGGCTAGCATATGAAACGAGACTTCGTAACGAACTTGTTACTGCAAGACACAATCCATCTCAGTTCTGGCGATGTGTTAAAACTAGTAAAGTCTCACAAAAAGTGGTTTCAACTATTTCACCAAATGATTGGTTATCATATTTTAAAACCCTATTTTCAAACCAAAACCAGTCAGACAATATATCGATGGTAGAAGATGTAAACCACACACTCATTGACGCGGCGCACTGTTTAAACGATCCGTTCTCGGTAAACGAAATAAGGCATGCGATCAATAAGTTGAAAATGTCTAAATCTCCCGGTCCAGACGGTATTGGGGCTGAATTTTTTAAAGCTACGATCGATCACATTGATGTTATTCTAACAAACATATTTAATGCAATTTTTGACTCAGGAGAATTTCCTAACACGTGGTCTCAGAGTATAATATACCCTATTCATAAATCTGGGTCGCTAGATGATCCGAATCATTTCCGAGCAATTTCTCTAATAAACATCATAAGCAAAATTTTTACGTCAGTTTTGAATAATAGGCTCTCTAAATGGGCACATGAAAATAATATTATAGATGAATCACAGGCTGGATTCCGAACCGGCTATTCCACCGTTGACAATATTTTTACATTACAAAGTATTGCTCAGAAATATCTAAGTAAACCAAAGGGTAGGTTTTACTGCCTTTTTGTAGATTTTTCAAAGGCATTCGATCGTATTAGACATGATAAATTATGGGATAGCCTTGCACAAAAAGGAGTTCATGGAAAATTTCTTAAAATATTTCAAGTTATGTATGAAAAACTATCGGCATGTATTCGAACCCCTAATGGACTCACCGAGTATTTTAAATGTTCAATTGGCACAAGACAAGGATGTGTTAGCAGCCCGTTATTATTTTCATTGTTCATAGATGACTTATCTTCTTTATTACGTAGAGAATGTGGTTCTGGAATCTTTATTAATAATGACATACCAGATATCCTCAATATTATGTTCGCTGACGATATTGCAAATTGTGCCGAAACAGCAATCAAACTTCAAAAACAAATCGATACCGTTGATTTATTCTGTCAACAAACCGGTATGGAAGTTAATGTAAATAAAACAAAAATTATCGTTTTCAGAAATGGGGGACCTCTGCGTAGCTATGAAAAATGGTTTTATAGGAATTCATTAATTGAAGTAGTATCATTTTATAGGTACATGGGTATACTCTTTACTCCTAAACTATCATGGACCCGCGCGAAGATCACGCTCGCATCACAAGCTAGAAAAGCTATTATGTCAATACATTCATTCCAACGAAAATTTGGATATTTTGAACATGAAGATATTTTTAAGCTCTTTGATACAATGGTTAAGCCTATTCTTTGCTACGGTAGCCAAATTTGGGGGTTCGAATACTGTCATCAAATTGAATCTATTCATGCCAATTTTTGTAAAAAATATCTTGGTTTATCTAGACATATAAATGATAGCATGGCTCTTGGAGAATGCGGTAGAATTGCTTTGTGTTCAACTTACTACGTGCGTTGTATTCAGTATTGGTGTCGTCTGTTAGAAATGGAATCTCATAGATACCCGCGTAATTGTTATTTGATGCTTAAACAACAAGACGACATTGGTCGTCATAACTGGGCAAGTAAAGTAAAGGCATTACTTTTTCGTTATGGTTTCGGTCATGTGTGGTTAACACAAGAGTTAGGTAACTCAAAGGCATTTTTGTTTTTATTCAAACAAAGAGTTGTGGACTGTATTAGGCAGGATTGGAGCAATGATATACATGCATCTAATAGATGTACTTTATATCAAAACTTCAAATCTCTGCTTGATGTAGAACGCTATCTCACTTGTAATATGCCATTTTATCTTAGGAAAGCATTATGCCGTTTTCGCTGTTCTAACCATAAATTATGTATAGAAACCGGACGTCACAATAATATAGACAGGCAACTGCGATTTTGTAATTTTTGTTTAATGCACGAGGGTATCGAGGTAATTGAAGATGAAATTCATGCATTCTTCTTCTGTAAATTATACTCAGAAATTCGTTTACAATATATTCATAATTTATATCTTAGTAAGTGTCACAATGAATATTATAGAATCATGTCAACCCAAAATATTGAAATAATTAAAAGATGTTCCACATTCATATATCACCTCCTTAAAATTAGAAATGCATTCCAGCAATGGTGAAGTATTACATAAGTACATTATCTTTATTACCTCTATAACTAGTGAATTGTATAATTTGTTATTATCATGGTGAACCTTTATAATACTACTATTTTGAAACGTATGTATGTAATGGGCCGGAGGCCTAAATCAATTAATAAAAGTTGTTGTTGTTGTTGTAGTAATCAATATGTGGAAGGATATAAGTATTGAACTATACATTTAGTGCTCGAAATTATGCAAAAACTTGACTTATTACGGTTAATTACCGGTCAGAGAAAACTGATTTCGGTCAGGGAAAAATCAGGGAATTTTGATTTCTCATCTTTGTGGGAACCCTGTTTTGAGTTTTGCTCATTTTTTGTTATGATTAATGGTTGATACTTCGTCAGTAGCTTAAAAATTATGTTTTAGAAAGAATTACATTGATCATGGTTTTAGGCTTTGGGATATCAGATGCTGAAGATTAATTGTGATGCATTTATGAAATGTGCTTTCATTTTAACACTTACCATACTTTACATATTCAAAATAAAAGTTTTCCAAAAACAATTCTTGAAATTTAATTTTTTCATAAATTTCCTTTGTCTCCAAACTTTTGGTGGGTACTGTTTTCAGACCTACTGTCACAGTCCTGATGATCCATAAAGACAAAAACAGACAACAAATTTATAACAATTAGATTTTTATTTCACTTTCCTCACATAGGAGGTAAAATAACATAAAATATTGACGAAGTACAAAAAGTCATAGTTCATTATAATAACATTATACACATATTTTAAAACTTAGAACAGACAATCATGTTAAATAAATGCATAGTAAAATCATAATATAACAAGTAAGTACACTTGGTTATATATGCGACATTAATATGATAAAAATGAATTGATGCAGAAATTAAATAATTTAGAAATGAATTGTTTCGGAATGAATCAATTGGTAAATGAATCAATGCAGAAACTAAATAATTCAGAAATTAATCGTTTTGGAATGAATTGATTGGTTAATGAATCAATGCAGAAGTTAACAAACCAGGAAATTATTTTAGAAATGAAACAACTGCATTACTCACATACAAACTACTATGAGCAGAGAGACAGAAAAAACTATAATGACAGTAATACAATGTAGTTTGTTGCCCTATGTGTTTTATCAATTACTACTTGAAGACTAATTAAGATGACATCAGGTAATATGTACATTATATGTACTGTAATAGTAAAATTGTACGGGGTATTTTGATTAAGGACTACAGGGTAGTAGAATATAAGACTCTGAACAAATTATAATGATGGATCATTGCAAAACTAGTATACATGTAAAAGTGTTCAGAAAAAAGCACAGAATTGATATGTCTGAAGTAAACAGCGATGTATGAAGCAATCAGACATTTGTGTATGAAGTCTAAAATCTTAATCAATTAACCTGGCTGTTAATTAACAAGGCTAAGATAGTATGTTGTGAGAAAAATTCAATTATTTGAGATCATAATATGAATTTATATACATGATGTTCCAGTTGATAAATATTAGTAAATGGATGAATGTCAAAGAAAAAAAAAGGTCACATGATCTCATATTCTTTCTATTTTATTATTTCCAAACTTTTGAGCCAAAAATTTAAAATAACAAATTCTTAAAATAATACATTTACTAAGATTTATAATCAATGCCTTGAAACTTTTGTAACCTTGGACTTCGAACTCATTTTACAGGATTGTGAAAGCACACTTTTTTATTCAAAAAGAAAATAAACAGTTCAAAACAAACAGTTTTAGATACAATGATATCAATTAATCAGAGCAAAACTAGTCTAACTACATGTAAATAAAAAAGAATGTTAACTAGTTTGACACTGACCCATTGAAAGGGAAGAGAATAAAGAAATACTAGGACAAATTTGATAATTAGCGACAAAAATAAAATTTTAACAAACTTTACAACATAATTATGATAAAAATATTACAACAAATAATTCTAGCTGCCATTCAAATACAGAGTAACATAAAATAAGAATTAGTAAAAACAAAGGCTAGACAATGAATTTGGATAAACATAAATTTTGGATAACAGACATTATTGTAACATTGACAAAGCATTTCTTTATTAGTAAGTTGTAAAACACAAATGAAAAAATTGGAACTTACTAATGAATTAACTTACTAACCCATTCTTGTACCCCGAGGTTATAGTACCAAGAGACTTAATAGCCTCTGGGTACAAGAATGACTAAACCAAGATGACACTTGGTCTTGCAGAAAGTGACATTTGCATATTCACGAATATTTATTTAAGTTTGTTTGGTTTATTAACTTAGTGGCCAACAGTTACACTAGCTGGAAATAGTGGGTAATTTTGCCCCAAAAGGTGTTTCTATCAATGCTTATGTTTAATAAAAAGTCATTCAACATTGGATTTCAAAATCAAATTCATATCACTGAAATCCAGCAAGATATTAGCACAAGAATTCTATTTTAGCACATGAAGTTTCTTACTTACTTCCAACAGTCTGAGGTTATATTATAAAAAACTTCTATGAAATCTCATATTTTCACAAAAATGTTCCTGCATATTGAAAATTTTGGGACTGTATACTAAACTGTTTTTGGGGAAACCAATGGTATCATATATTTTATTCATTTCTCAATACCGGAAAAGAATTTCATAGGACAAATAGGAATGGTAGAGTAAACTATATTGGTTTTCTCTACTATTTCTATAAACTATACTATACAATTACTATTATACAATGCTACTATTACTATAAAATATATACTATATTGGTTTATATTTACAGTTTATAGCAAATTGTAAGTAATAGTATATAGCAGTATAGTATATATAGTAATATACAGTATAGTACATGTATATATAGTAATAGTATATAATTATAGTAACTGTATATATTATGGTTTATAGCAAATTGTAAGTAATTAATTTTTAGTAAGCAAATTGCATCGGATTTAAATATAGGTCAAAAGTTGGCTTCGACAGCTGCACCGAAAATGTTTACATTTTGCTATATCACCACAGACCTACATCAAATACAAATATCTAAATCTAATACAGGTCAGTGATATCACATTGTCAGGTAATATACTCCATAATGGACGGACACATTATTACATTGAAATATGAGCACAAAATACATGGTATATACAAGTATAAAATATGATATGGATTCTTTAAGATCAACAATAAAATATTATACAAAAATGCATGGAATAAAAATATGATAAAAATAGCAATGAGGAAAATATGAGCATAGTTGATAAACAAAATGATATGTTCAAGTACATTCATAGACTAATTAGTTCTAACCTGACAAAAATACACAATTTCACTGTCTTTAAATGTTTTATATCAATAGGCATTCAATATCTAATGCTTAGTCTTACCATACTGAGAGTGAAACCAGCAAAGCCTTTACCATTAATATTGAGTCGGATTTTATAATGGTGTCTACTAAACTTTGCATTTTGAACTCGGATCTCTCTTGAATGGACCAAAATGACTTTCCAACATTGAAGACCAGAAAAGTCTATTATCATAAGGGTAAAAATTAACTGAATGAAAATGGTAAAATTATGTACATTTTGACAGGTTAGAAAATATAGCCTTTTGTATTATGTGATATGTATATTAGATTCATGAGATATTATATAAACAATGCACTAACAAAGTCATGCAGTCGTATATTTACATGTTAAGTCATTTATAGCACCAACATGCATTAAATAAATATCATAACTATGATACATATTATATACACCAATGAAGAGAGAATGATATGGTACATAATCAACTGAACTCACATACTGACCAAATTAAGAGATTTTCATTTCTTTGCAAGTGAGTTCATATAATCAGGGAATTAGATAGATAGATGTTATCTATGTCTCTGATATGATATTTTACAGAAATACTGAACAAAGCATAGAAGAGATTTCAGACAGATATTTAAATTTCACAATTTATAACCCAATCTATATATTTTTTCTTGTCAAAATCGGTTTTACAAATATTCTTAAGTAAACTAACTTCAACTAAAGGAATTGTCACCTTTATACAGTGAAACTTTTCTGTGGACTGATAGTAATCAAGGGAGATAATCTGGTACAGACATATGTATATTTATGCCTAACTCAGGTTAGCTCCCTTTATAGGCTTGGGCTTGTTTTATCTATTAAGTAATAATGAAACAAGTTCACTTCTCTGAGAATAAATGTATGAGATATCCTTAATAACTTTTGTAGTCATCTCTCATTCAGAAGTTTTTGTCTAGTAGTAACCAATTTCAAACTAGTGTATGGTTAGGGTTGCTGAAGAATACTGAATTTCAGAGATGTTGAAAGCCAAATATGGTCAAGAATTAAGTCCAATGTAGGTGCATTATTTCTATCTTTTTATTATAATTACTATATCTTAATGAGAATATTGACAAAATCAAGTAAAATATGATGAGCAAAATGATTGATGTAAAAAGTACCAATGATAATGTAAAATGTACTTTAAATATCGGCAAGTATAACAATTTTTCTTAATTTATGATTAAAATGTCATTGGGTATGATTGGTTGTTGTGTTTAGAACATGTTCTTCTTTGTGTACAGAAACAAATGTAAGTGGAATGGTATGGGGTGACATGGATTTACATCGAGACAAGAGGGTAAAAGTCATCATAACATCCCCCACCACCTTCATCATGCCAGTTGTTGACATATTCTTTCCAGTAGTAACACTAGGATAAGCACAGAAAGATTATTAACATGAACTGAAATGTTTGATTCTGGTTCCAACTAAACAAATTGTTGATTTAATGCAACACAGCTCTAACTCTGCTTTTCAAAACTTCAAAAAGCTAAAAATTCTACATAAAACAAAACAGATCTTTCTCATTTAAAACAAAATGCCAATTTGTTCCTTTTGCCCCCATTGTCATACCCAGAGTCCAGTAGGATTCTGGATAGTTAGATTGAGAATCTTGATAACCTCTGGTAATGAGAATGCTTTCGCCCATGAAGTTTCAAATCTTGTCTAATATATGCAGTTTTTATATCAGTGAGTTTAAAAAAAATAAAAGTGATTTTTGTAAATTAATAAGTTGGAGCAATGTAGCATTATGCCAACAAACTGCTTAAAACACAGAATCAAGCATACACCCAATATGATTCATATAATACATGAATTGATGAGTAATTAATTTATCTCAATCATAAAAACAATAAAATACTATAAAGAAAACAATTGCACTTTTTGTACAATACAAATCTAAATGGAGATAAAAACACAACTTGCATGATAAAATAGAAATTCAAAAAACTGGAATTCTGGGCCTACAAAGTTACTGGTCCATCTTGAGGTTGGTTCTTTGTTTGCTTCAAAACCTGGCAGAACGTAACGTGTCACCATTGGTTAAAGTAAAATATTTGAAAATCCAAAAATCCTGGGCCACATATTATCAAAAATCTAACGATAATTTAATTATAGAATATAGAAGGATTTATGACTAAAATCAGTTGTGTGATGCTTGATAATATGGGGCCCCTGGTCTTGAGCAGCTTTTACATTGACAAGAGTTCTTTCCATGTTACTCCAAATATTAGCATTAAATTTGTTGTGCACAAATATTTTTTGTCTTAGATTCGACCAATCTCATGAAGTAATGACATCAAACTGACAGATTTCTTTACAAAATCAATTGTGCCTTTAACATATCATCAAACATTATATAGCACTGCTCTGACTTGTTTTTTTCTTCAAAATTACAAATTTTATACTAATTCCATGGCACACATAAAAAATTGTGACCAGATTTGTATGTTTAAGGGACAATAGAGCCACATTAATTATTTTTTAAGTTAAAGATTTGATCAGATTGGGTAAATTTTTCAAGCCTCCTGAATAATAAGTAAAATAGAGTTAGAGCAGTGCTGCATTTGCTTTATGATATACAGATTGGTTTGATACATTGATATTTTATTAATTAACCATTCGGCACAGCTGTACAATGTTATTAAAGCACAAAAGGTTCCGTCATGCTCTAGTACAAAAGGTTCCTTTACACTCTAGTGTGCTAATAAAGGAACATGACACATATAATATAGAGATGATGGTATAATATACAATGTACAATGTAAATGGTATGTATGATTGTCACCAGGATATATGCAGCAAGTATTACCAGATAGAAATATAACAAAATATTCAACATTACCTTGGACTCAATTTGATTTTATGTAAGTGAATATCATCCTAGTTATAAATAATGAACCTAAGTGCGGTTTCATCAAGGTTTCCAAAACATAAGTCTTCTAGTCTAATGACTAGCCATCAATCAAGTGAGAACACACTAGTATTTAGTTAGAAGTCTTTCACTTCCAACTAATGTTGACCTTTTAAGATATTTGTTTGAATTGTATTGAAAATGAAGTTTAGATGCAGCTTAGAAGATAGATTCTAGACTTCATGAAACTTAAGATTGAGAATTAAAAAAAAACCTGTAAACAAAAATTAAAACCTCAGACCAATTACTGATAAACAAGCAATTTCCTGGTCCCTGCCCATGACTGAATTAAGATTTAATACTCTATTTATATGAACATATATAAAAAAGATGTTCATAGAAATTTCCTGAAAATTATGTCTTAGAATTATAAGATAAAAATCTAATAAGAAACAAACTAAAAATGGTAGGATTTATGATAGTTGAAGTAAAATTCTAGGTAAGAGTTCAAGATAATGTTGATATTGTGTATTGTTATATTTATATCCAGGTAATTCCTTGCTGCTCCTCCTGTCAACTTGATGTCATTCTCTCCACACCTAACTGAACACAACCTTCTGTAGATTTTAATACACCAACAGCTTGTGTATGTTGTATGTTTGTGAAATCTATACCATTTACCTGAAAATACAACCAAGTGTAGCCATGTTAAATAAAGCCTTCATCTTCATCATTACCATTATCATTTTTATTATTATCATCATGATTATTATTTTATTATTACAGAACAATACAATTTGTCACAAATGCTCCAAATCTTCCACACAAAAACTAAATCAAGTGGTAAACTAGGATATGTGCAAATTGTAATTTGTGCAGTGGATTCAGAGTAAAAGCTTTTCAACTTTACAGGCTAATGAATGCATTTCAAGTTATTTTATGCACTACTTGAATCTTTCCTATTCTTGACTGAAGCAAGAATTTGACAAAAAAACAAGAAGAATTTGTTTCACTTTCGGAGGATCACATGACTATTTACCTTGATTAACCATCTTGAAATACAGAGCCCATAAAATGACATTTGTAAAACTGATATCTATTCTATTACTAATATTACTTCCTTTTTAAAGAAAGGAAAAACAAGTAAATATGTGAGCTAATGCTCACTAGTAATACCCCCGCAAAAATCTAAAAATATGCGACAAACAGGAAGTAGATGAGCACGGAGCATGAAATCGCTTTACACCACATGGGACTATGGGATGAAGCAATATGCAAAGTATTAGGCTGCTGCATGTTATAGTTGCTGAGAAAACTGTGACGGAAATTTTGTAACGGACGGACGCACAGACAAGGATAAAACAGTATACCCCCCTCTTCTTCGAAGCGGGGGTATAAATATCCGTAAAAAAGTATGACAAGGTCATAGTTGTCTATTAATAGGTTAAAGTTTAAACATGTCGATAATACATTAACACACAGTACTCACTTCCAGTAATTTATCTCCTGGTCTCAAACATGATGCTGCAGGACCATTTTGTTGTACTTTGGTCACAAATATACCCTGTAATACAATCAGAATATTATATGTTATTATAATATACATCAATATCTTGTATAATGTTGTATTCATGAATTTATATACAAAATTTATCAATAAAACATAACTTATAGCCCTTTAATATGGTACAGATTTTATACAGTGCCCTCCAAAAGGTCTTGAACAAATAAAATTTTGATAAAATTAATCATACATACCACTAGCTTTTTCACTTTAATGAAAACTAAGTCTTATTCATGTAACATTGTATGTAATAAATGTTTGCCCAAATGACTATTCATTTTTTTATTCTATGTATTATGTCTATCCTATAAACAGGATTTTGTCCTAGATATTTTGAAGGGCACAGTATTTCTATATAACCTGTATGTATAGTAAATAAATATTAACCTGACGTTGATACCCTCATTGTAATAATTTCACGCTCCATTGTCTGTCTATTTATACCTTCGGTAGATTCCGCGTATCATTCATACGAAGAAGCACGTGTTAACTGATCATGTACTTCATATAATTATGTAATTGTTTGTGAGTTATAAAGAATGACTCTATAGCGCCGATGATATCGAGATGGACTGTGAACTACTGTAGTTAAGTAGGTGTTGGTTCGAGCCCAATCATGCACAATTTTTTTTCATTTTTTAATATTTGTACAAACAAAATATTGTTAAAATTGTCCCAAAAATGTGTTATTTCATACACTCTTTTATTTTTTGTATTTTATTCATCTATAATTTAAGTTTTATTATTTTGTAATTAGCTCTAATCACATTTGATTTATTGCATCAATTGCACGACACAATACAGAAATACAATAAATATCAATTATCATCTTCGCTGCAATCAGATGAGTCGTGTCGCCAGCTCATATTTTAAATAAAACACAATGCACGAGAAAATAGTCGGATATATGTATACTTTAAACGGTACGATGTATTGCTCTTTACTCACTTCAATTCTTAACTCGCGACTCGTTCAACTGTATCAGAAATAACGGAGATTATCGAGTCAGTCCGTCATTTCTCGTTTGGAGGCCGATTATTGATTTATACCGCGTCATCTCGATTTAATTTTATTCTGCATAAAGGTTAACGTCAGGTTAATATTTATTTACTATATGTGTATGGTTTTTTTGTAATATATTCCAGTTTAAAGAATGGTTCATAAGAATTATTTATCATTTGTAAAACCACGTTCTTACTTAATATAACTAAATGTATTTCATTATTTCATAACGTCAGCATTTTTGTTTAATAATTTTTTAGACAGTTTTTAGATTTAGTTTGAGAACCAACTACTTAAAATACTTTGTAAAACATTGTATTATAACATAAATCAATAAAGAATGGGAACAAAACACCAACACATTCAAATACATTTACAGTACAGTACAAAATGTGAAAGGACCATACTCCATACTCTAAAATAATGATTTATTTAAATATTCAAATGTGTAATCAAATAAAATTACTCTCTTACATGCAAGACTCAAACAGAATTATATTTCAATATTACAAGGCAATGTGATTTTTTTTTTGAAAACATGCAATGTATTACAATTGACTTAGTGACAAGTATCTGTGGTAACTTCCATTGAACAACAATAAAATAATAACAACAGTAGCTTACCACTTTTAAATAAACCTAAAATTATATCACCTTGTTAATTAAATTGTCTAACATTTCAGGAATTATAAAATATGACTGCCATTATTATGTGCTAAAGTAATAAATGCACAAAAATATTTTAATAATTTATAATTAAATATCATAAGAACATTTTGTACAAAATATTTAAACAATCAAATTTTCATGCAACAAATGAAACCAAGCAAAATAAAAAAAGCTCTGACACAAATCTGCCCTATATGCTCTCTAAGATGCAAAAACACTCATGCAAAGCTTAGCAGATGGTCATTAATGCACTAGTCATTTGTAAACTGTAACCCTATCCCAGAATAGCAGTGCTTCGTGACATTAACTTACAGCCCAGCTAATCAAACAGAGCATTGAGTCCAGTAAACTCAATGGATGGTAAAATCCTCAATTAATATTACTGTTATCACGGATGATGCAATATACATCTTAAGTGATCTGACAAACTCCAGTAAATACTTGGCAAAACCCTTACCAACCACTATAATTGAACAGTAGTGTCTGACTACATAGCATTCCCTGCTATTATTTGAGTAAAAACAATTCCCCTGCAGTCGCTCAACTGTAATGAGGTTGTTGGACAGTAAAAATATGGTAAGTTCCCTGTTCTCCCTCACAATGCCCCTGGTTGGGGTCCAGGTTACAAGTGACTAGTTGATACATATATTACGGCCAAGCCAAAGTTTAGCTTAGATTGTTTAAGTTTTATGAGCAAGGTAATCAAAACAGTCTGTTCATTGAGGGAGTGGTACCTAGCTATTTAAAATACACAAAATTTACATGCTTTTTAAATTTAACTCAAAAAAATCTTCAAAACAAAGTTTATCTACAGATAAATCAAAGCAAAATTAAATAACAAGTGGAATAATTAATGTCAATTAACCAATTAACATGTTAGATTAATCAGGAACCATAACCCTATTATTAACAAAGGGAGGTAACCACTAAAGAAAGCTTTTGCATAGACAATATAATAATGACAGATTTCCCTGACACTTTTAAAGATTTTACCTTAATACAAATAACGTTCTGTGGTAAATCAGTAATAAAAATACTATAACATGCAAATCAATAAACCATGCATTCCTTTTAAGCAGAACAATTTTTAACTCTCAAATTTTGATAAAATTCTGTACAAAATTTAAGTAGGGTAAGTAGGTCTCATTTAAGTGGTTATCTCCCTTTTTTACAAGAAAAGTCAGTTTAAGTAGGAAAGTTAAGGGTTAGAAAAGTAACAATTAATTACCAGGTCATTAGGTCTAAAGGGATTCCCACGGACCCCTTTTCCACCTGCAATGCTGAAACCTAACCCTGGATTCTTTGTTATAGTCACTCGAAACTGAAACAAATTGTAAGAAATGAATGTCTAAATCTAAAGTGCTCACTGAGACTAACTCATTTATTCTATAAAACATCACAGCAAATAAACAAAACACTATCACAATGCTTAACCAAGAATCTACAGTGCTAGTGAGGCCACAAGTTTCATTTATCCTAGTTCTGTGTTGGTACAACGAAAAAATCTTGTCACTACCTTCTGGTCAGGTGAACTAATCAAATTAGTGGTTTTTTGTCCCAATTGAGTTTAAAGAACACAACATTTCATTATAATTTACTTGAGCGAAGAATCCCTCCCCTTCCCTTTCCCACCTTTTTCCTACCCATAAAGGTTGGGAGCAGACGATCAGATATCACACAAAGCAGCTTTATTCTGATTAATAAGGATACAATTTCTAGTTCACAGTTAAAGAAGATAGAAGTCTATAAATCTATTTTGATTAGATATATTAGCCATCCTAGAAAAACATTGTATGTTGAATTGCGTAAGTAGACAGAAAAGGGATAATTCTTTTTGGTAGTATGATAATTGATAGAGATGCCTGTGATTAAAATATCAATGATTCAAAGAACATCTTATAGATAGTATTATAAAATTGACCGAGGACAAAAATAGTACCTAATTTATATTTTTTTAAAAATCCAGATTTTGTCAAGGACTACACTATTGCTGAAATTTAGGCTGTGCCAACATACATGTAATGTGTAAGCTTCTCATGAAATTTCTTGTTAAGTTGTATTAGTAATTTTGAATTAATACCCTGTACTTTGTAAAAAAAGATGGAAAAAGTGTTTATTTGTTATTATAAGACACCTGACACCAAAATTTGGAATATTTTTTAAATCAGAACTATACTAAATACAGAAATATCATTTTATTTAAAGAGTGGTCAAGGGAATGAAATAATATTTTAATGTCAAGTAAAGGCATGTCAGTAGCAAGTAATTCTAGATTATATTTGTAGCCATGTGTATGCTCTCACAGTGTGATATGAAAACACAAGAAAAAAGAAGCCCAAAACCTTCCATGGCCCTGGTTTGTAAGGTGTATATATATCATATACTATCTTACCGTTCAGAGAACGGGTGTACATTAACAGGTTCATCGGTATATTCCTCTATCTAAATAATTTTATGAAATAAGTCAAACATAATATTGTATAATTCTTAGTTGAATGTTATTGATTTTGTATCCAATAATAATTGTGAAACAGGCATATCATTTTGAATTGATGGTTAGTGTTCTACTTGTATTGTGTGTTTGGGCAAAGCCCTATTCACAAAGTCTTAGTTTCCATGAGATGCCTCATTCCTCATGTCAATCATACGAGGCAAACAGTTAATCTATTCTTTGTTCAAGGAATGCAACATAACTTCCCATCAGTACTAGACCCCAGTCTCCTGTAACTACCCAAATTCTACTGGTTAAAGCCATGGACTTAGCTGGGCTAGAATCTATGACTCTCTTCTGTCAGTGAGAGCTTACAGAGAGAGCTTACAGTGAGAGGATGTCAGGAACTTAACCACTTGACCACATTAGTCAGTGAGTTGGCTTCCTGGATACCATACCAGTGTTTGTATACTTAATCACTCTTCAAAAAGGAGGTACAGAAATTTTCTCATTTTATCAAGTGAGAAATGTTTCAAATTGTTTAAAAGCTTATAAATCAATACTCATTCATTCCACTGATCACACAGATTTTAATAACAAATAAAATCAATCAAAACCTACCCTAATATTCAAATGAACAACTAAATCAAAAGCACATAAAATTAAGAACTATAAAATTAAAATCAAACTTTCTGAAATCTCTAAGTGTTAATTCTCATGTTGTACCTATGTTATAAGGGTGGACATAACATGAGACTAAATGCTACAAATACAAGTAAAACTCATTTCAACTGAAATCCAAAATGTTGTACTGCTAGCTTCCAGTATTCAGTTTCTTCATCAATTGGCATGAAATCTAAAATACTGGTAGAGGCAAGTTTTTAATAATTTCTAGCAATATTTCAATTTTCTCAAACAATTTATTATTTGTAAATTGTCATGTGAATTGATGGCTTGTTTCGATGTTTAAGAAAACTGCACAACAGATCTATTGCTCTGTAATAAGTTATCACTTTTCCCTACCCTTTATATTTCAAGGCAACTGATATAGAAATCAGCTCTTTTTCATGTACAGTCAAACCATGCAATTTTTCTGTCAGTTACTTAGATTTGAAGCATTTTGTCACATCTTATATCCACCCTGTATGTTAAACTCATCTTGTTTTATAAACATATTGTTAATTCGTTATAAACTTACTCTATCATATCTGGACCCTTGTTCTGACCCCTCACGGGAATCTTGATGATTAACGGGAGTTGTTCCCCTTGAATACTGACCATTAGGTACTTCAGGATGAGAGGACGTTGATGTACAATTAGAATCAGAATTAAACTGATCAGGTGAAGGGGATCCTTTGTTTCCTGTTAAAATAGGAGTACAAATAATATACTCAATTAGTACTTAGTCAATACATCAATAATGGTGTAAAATATAGAAAATATTAGCGAGTTGATTTTATTTCAACTCGCAAAATGAAAAAAATCACTCACATTTTTTTTCTCAAAAATTTTGACACTATGAACAGTGTAAGATTTTAAGTCTCCTTATGTACTTAGTAATCGAAAACAAGTCACATATTTGAGTCATTTACACAATCTATACATTTATCTTCCAAACAATTGGACATAGATGCTGCCAGGGTATCATGGTTTGCAGTCTTAACTTTTCAAAACGGCAAAATTTAGCTTTTGACATCAGTGACACGTATACACACGGCGCTCATTGTATCATGTAGAAATTCAGGTAAGTAAAGCAAAAAATCGTACTATCAATCTATGAGGCCGTTTCAATGCTGATTTGAAACTTATTAGTTTAAACAGTAATACTTTGCAGCGATTTCAACTCGTGAAAATTTGCAAGTTAAAAGTAAAGTTACTTGCAATTTCCAAAATCCAATTGCATTTTACAAGTATGCGTGCTTAAATTCAAGCCCTGTATAAACCTACCTTAAAAATTAGTAAACAGAAAAAGATGTATAAATTCCAGCAACATTAAACTAGAACTCTGCAGCAGTCATTAATATTTGAAAACTATGAAAAATTATTACAAAGATAAAATTAACTAAACAAGAGAAAAATGTTGCAGAACCAAACAAGGTATTCAGTGTTACAACAGAAATAAAAAAATCTTCATAAAAGAGATTTGAAGTAAGGAAAGACAAATAAAAGAATGTATCAATGAACTTTTGTCTTATACACCTAAAGCAAAAATTCATCAATTCTAACAGAAAAAATATTACCATACAAAATTAACTAATGTTTACCTGAGAATCTATGAGTTTCCAACATTTTATCAAATAAATTATGTCCATAACCACTATCAGTAGAACTAGATACTTGAGATGGTGGCTCAGCACTTTTAAACATAGCAATTTCATCATACCTTGTAGGTATATGTACAGTTGTTGGTTCACGATATGAATTATCATAACGATCAAAATTACGTCTTGGGTCATGCATATAATCCGACGGTGAGTTCCGTGAGCCTTGCCTCTCTTGCAACACTGAGGAAGGAGAGTTTCTGAAGTTCACTGGTGACTCACCAACAGTTCTATCATGGTAACTATAGTTACCAGAATCTTTAGAGGAAGCAGAAGTCACATCACCTTGGTGATGAGCTATAAATGACCTTGACACATTAGCACTATCAGATGTAGAAGTTCTTGGTGATTCACTCAGTCCATTTTGTAAATCTATATAGTTTCCACTATTTGAGGTATCACTAGGTCTATAACTTTGAAGGTCAAGGTCACTGTTTCTATTTAACATTGACCTTGACCTATTTAAAGAAAGGTCAAGATTGCTGTCTCTAGATTCCTGAATATCAGGCATTCGTTGTTGATATTCTTTCATAGGTGAGTTTCTAGCTTGTCTATCATACATGGAGACACCGTATGGGGATGTTCTATTTGGTGTTGGAGGAAGTTTTCTCTGTGCTGGAGAGGATGTGTATGGTGGGGCTGGTTTATATGGGGGTATAGGTCGACCATCTTCTTGTAGACTTCCCTGAGTATGTGATGATGTATTTGGCTGAAATAATAAAACAAAACTATCATAGTAACAAACATAAAATGAAATAAAGCTCATATATCAGTGCAAAACGATTTTCTTATAATATATGTCAGTAAATGTGAATTGAAACTCATCAAATATTTATCTTGTAGAAATGATTGTAAGGTTTTATCAATTTAGAACTCAATTCAGAATATCAGAAGAAAAGGGGTTGAAGATGTTACAGCCATGTGATTAGAATTTTTAATAGCTAGTCTTTGACAACAACAAAATGTTATTGCTTCCAACTACATTAAAATTCATCTAATTATAATATTTACATATCATAAAACATGAAATTTGTAATACACCAATTGACAAGATATTTGATTATCAAAGTCATGCTAAAGTAAACAGCTTGCAACATTTTTTCATGGTACAAGTCATGTGATCCATTTTCATAAACTGGACTTGTTGATTCTTTAATATTTTTTTTTTTCCTACTTATGTCACTTTGATACAATAACAAGCATTAAAATCAAGTTGTAATCATCCAAAAAACAGATTTACTGCGAAACTAAAATCCATGATAAAATCACCAACAAGCACATATATCCACATCAGAGAGTAAAACATATAAAAGAGTTATTACCAATGGTTGACGTACCATGTATCTATTCTCTGGATCAATAACACAATCAGTTCTAAGTGTATCTTGTACATTAAATAAATCCTTCTTGAATTCTAAATCACTAACGTCTTTTTTATCAAAACTATGTCTTGATGCTGTTGGTGTTAAAGGTGTTGATTGGTCGACAACATTACGTCGTTGTAGAGGACTAGGAGAGGATGATGGGTAATTTGTTTTACTCGGGTCAGACAACGAATGTTCATAAAGTTCATCATTTCTGACAGCTGCATTCTGGGAGTATTGTGATTGTGACACTGTTTTAGATTGACTTAAATCAAAATTCACCGTCCGAGAGTTATTACTAATATTTCCATTGTCACTAGGGTTTGTTTCACGATATGCAGCACCTATTGACCTTTGTGAATATCCTTCAAGGTCACTGGAATACCCATCACGTCGTCTGCCTTTAGAACGAGCTACAGGCACTATTTCACTATAATTGTCATTAGCTCTTTGAAACATTTGTTGTTGTTGTTTTCTGAATTTAATTAATTCTTGGTCACTACGGTAACCAGTATCTGAATCATAATCTCTCATTCTCCGATGTCTGTGAGATCTTGGATGGTTACCATGACTTCTGTGACTGTCAGATCTACAACAATAAAACAGTGTATCATGAATATAACAGCTCATATGACCCTAGTTCCTGGCACAGTAGGCAATGCATAGGATATTAAATAAAGTGTCCATAAGGCATTGCTTGCTCAAAGCCCACCAGGGCTGGTTACACCTTTCCATGAAAATTTCAGAATAAGGTTTATTTTTTTCCATTTATAAGGCATATAGAGAGATTCTTAGTCTTGTAGAAGGTTAGGTTAAGTGCTTATTGTAAACATAGATTTGGGAAAAATAGGTTAAGTGAGTTGGCTTCCTTAAATGACTATAATATGTGCTGACGTGATGTTCAAACTTACAAAAAAGAAAGTAATATAGCTTCTATCTGTCAGTTTTGTTTGGACCCTTTAAAGGTCAAGGTCACAATTTCTCTCAGTTATAATTTGGGTTTTTTTTTCAGTTTAATGCTGTAGCAACACATTGTGTAGGTCATACATGTATAACAGCGGTCAGTCAACCTACTCACTTTTCCTAGAAAGGCTAAATTTCTGGATTTAGCTGTGAACTAACTACTAAGCCCATACTTTCGTCAGTGACTGACAACTGCCGACATAATTCGAAATCATTGGAAGGAGGGAGAATGGCCATAGAAATAATTTCATGACCAAGCTCCACGAAAGTATGCCTCGCCCGGGAATCGAACCCATGACCCCTCAATCAGTAGACTAGTGTGCTACCAAGTGAGCTAGCCAGGCGGCTCTCAGAGATAAATTATGAAATAGAATTCAGATGTAAACCAACTTGTTAAAAAAGTTGAATGAAGATAAAATCTTGATGCATTTTCTCTGCAAATTTTCTAAAAACCTACATACTGGTAACAGTAAATTTCACTGAACAATTAACAGAAATATTTAAAGAACTCAAGACACTATACAGATGTACATACCTCAGTGCTACATTCTGACTAAGTTCTTCAGGAGAACAATACGTAAATTTAGATGTAGACTTTCTTTCACTAACAGCAGACGGTATATCAGGAGTTGATCCAAGGGAACTAACTCTTGGTCCTTGAAATCCACCATCATCATTGTCTTCATTATTACTTCGAGAATTTCTATCTCTTCCTGCAATATTGATAATAATTATAAATAAATTAATCAATTACGAGACATAGCTAATAAGTCATTCCATAATTTGATCATGGTAAAAAAATATTGTTTAACTAGAAGTAAGGTATTATAAGATTTATTTTTCTATTCAAAAGCTTTTTGCTTAGATAAGGCAATAGAATACAGCTCAGCTATACAGACCACCTTCATGATTTCACGATGATATCAACGCAAGGCTGAAAAGTCAAATGTCAAATATTAGTCAGGTTGTGATTGGACACTTCATAGCTTATTGCATCAGTTAAGCTAAACATGACCCATACTTGAATTTTGTTCAATGTGAAATACCTGAACATAAACATTAATCTAGGATTCAGTCTCAATATCTCAATATATAATACCCGTCAGAAGTTGTTGTACACAATCTTGTTTCTGGAACATCACAATGCACATTTATTAAAAGAACAGTTATCTGAACAAATTTCAAAATTCAGCATCAATCATTATATCAACATATGATTCGAACTATGAATACAAAAATAAACTTTAATTATAGTAAAATATTTTGCTGCATGATCAATTAAAAAAATTCCATTCTTCCAAAAGCATTGTAGCAAGACCTATAGAAGCAATGATAAAACATATCCTACAAACCTCTTCTAGAGCTACGATCAGATGCCGCAGGAGAGTTCTCACGACTTCTATGTTTCCTTGGTGACGACCTTTCTTCTTCATTATCATAAGATTGTGAATGTCTTTGTTGCATACGAGCTTTATCTCTCGCCAACTTTTCCTGTAACCATAGTAACAGTCTTAGAATTATTTAAATATTTCAATAAATTTGATATCCATAGGTCCATGCAAAACTAGTCTAACAACATATAAATACAGAGGGGAGTAAGACTAGCTTTGCATTGCTTCATGAAGAATTTCACTATTGCTTACCCAAATCCAATTTAATCAATACATAATTCATAAGAAGTTGAACTTGGGTATCAGACAATGATATAGCTAAAATGTTTATCCATAAATAAAAGACTAAATCCAGAATTCAAATATTTGGGTTTTCCCCTCCGGTACAAACAAACTTTCACCGTTACAATGAAAACACACATACAAAAACAATAGGATTTAATCCATAGTTCGTGCTATTTAGCAATAATGTGTAGAAAACTTTGTTTGTACCAGCTGTGCACAGACAGAAAACCCCAAAAATTTGAATTCTGGATTAGGTTTATATATTCAAATAAAGGTTGATAAATATAATCTTGATTCCATGAATAAAATTACCAAAGGGTTCCAGGACAAGCTAAAACCAGCAAAGACACTTTAAATGCAAATTGCATTGATAGGTCAGAACAAAACATATCTATCTATATGTAAATAAAGAAAGAACAACAAATAATTTTGTTCTGATCTATCAATACAACATGCCATGTTTGATGGTTTAGGACTTGACAATGCTGGCTGCTATTAATCTGAGCAAACTATGTTTTGTATAATCACACATACCCAATGACCCCTCGCCAACATACCAGTACCCAAAATTCTCTTACTCACATACCCAAGTCCCTGCTAGCTACATACTTTACCCAAGTCCTCTAACCAATAGAGTTTTTTGTCAATCCCTTTACCAATTTTCACCAAGTCCCTTTACCCATACAGCCTAAGTCCTAAGTCTCCTTACAAACATACCCCCACACTGAAAAGGACAGTCTTCTCTTACATAAATGTATATCTTTCTATATTTCTAAAATAGTATTTGATACACTTTTAATTAATAACCCTACTGAAAAGAGAACTAAGTATAAAAGATCTATGATTTTCTCAGAATTTATACGACCTATTTGAAATTATACAGCAATGTATGAAATGAAATCAGGTTACAGTTGCAATACATGCATATATGTAAGCAAGCATTTCACTCTTATAATATTTGTAAACAGTTGAATACAATAAATACAATGATATGCCAGAGAGAGGTACCAATGTCCAAACAAAAAGAGCAATAGAAAATGTTAAACTTTTTATTTTTTTGCTTTCAGGAATAAATGAATGAAAGAATTTAGATGAACAAACGCAAGAAAGAATAAATGGATAAACAAAGGATCAAGTAATCGAAAGAAAGCATGAATGAACCAACAAACACAAATAATATCTATCAAAAAAGCCCAAAATAAAAGAAAGAACAAATTAATGAAATGAAAGAATGAGTGATCGTACAAACAAATGAAAAAATGAATGAATGAACAAACAAATGAAAAAAGAACAAACAAAAAAAAGAACGAACAAATGAAAAAAGAACAAACAAATGAAAAAAGAATGAATGAGCAATCAAACGGAAAAAATAATGAACAAACAAACAAATGAAAAAGGAATAAACAAACAAATGAAAAAAGAATGAACAAACAAATGAATGAAATAATGAGTGATCAATCAAATGAAAAAAGAATGAACAAACAAACAAATAAATGAAAAAGAATGAACAAACACACATTAAAAAAGAATGAATGAATACACAAATGAAAAAAATTGAACAAACAAACTAATAAAAAAGAATGAACGAAAGCACAAATGAAAAAAGAATGAACGAACAAATCAAAAGTGCAGAAGATGTATAAAGAAGAGAGTACCTTGTCATATTTATATAAAGTATAAGGATCATGTATGGATGGTGATCCTGGTTTAACCCTGGAGGAGGAATCTCTGAATCTTGTATCTAGACCTTCACCTTCTTGGTTAATTAATGTTAAATGTTCCATAGATGGTGACTGTAGGAAAATATAAGCATTATAAAACATGTGTGTTAGTTTATCTAACATTCCTGTAACCCAGTTGTTAGAATACTTAATAACTTCTGAGTTACAAGAATGGTTCTCTAGCATTTTATAGCAAACATACATGGTGTACTAAATGAAATGTGAATGTTCATATGCAGAAAAGCAAGGGCAAAAACCAGACCCCCTATTTCTCTTCTTTCTACCCCTTCTCTGTAACCCTAGGTTGAAAACGTTGAAGCAAGAACCCCATTTATGCATTTTGATCCTTTCCTATCCTACCTACCCCTTACACCACTAAGTATGGAATTAAATATAAACATAACTAATACATTCTGACCCTTTTTTCTGCCTCCCAGCTCTTTTCTGCATATTCATACAATCACTAGTTCAATAGACAATAAAAAATTCTTAAAAAGAGTAATCTCCCTTCCTTCCAAAAAACTGTATCAATATTCAAAGATATCTGAATTAAATTCAGATAGAGTATTTCATAATGCAATTTTTGTCTCAAAATGTTACTACATATCTGTATACTGGCTAAAGATCATAAACTCATAATTTCCAGAATAAATTGGTCTGGATGTCAAACATAGCTATGACTAACATTCTAACAAGGTTTGGTTAACAACCAATCTCCGTAAACAAAGATCCTGTTCTACTCGCGTTGTCGTACTGGATCTCTACTTAGTCAATGCAAGGTCACGTCGAGATGAACTTTGTGTCGACCAATCAATGTGTAGCTTTCATCTAGACGAAAACACTATTAATCACATTTTGATTTCGTAATTTCTATTTTTAGACCAAGGTTTGCATGCAAATTTAACAGCGGTATTATTCACAGTCTGCGATTGGGTGGCTCATTTCAAATTGCGTGACGTAGACGATGTAAACAAGTTACGTATCATAACAATTTCGTCATGAATATTATGATGAGAAAAGGTCACCTGAACGTGACCTTCGTTTGGAAAAGGCCAGATCTAAATTAGCGAGTATGCGAGCGGTAAAATTTTAGATCGGGTTTTAATCAGATTGGTTAACAACATAATTATGATAACTGTTTGATTTAGAAAGAAACAATTTTTGTCCACACTAGTACACCATATATTTGTTGCAAGAAGAAGTGCATTAGAACAAAAGAACCATGCAATCAGTTGTATAATCAATGTTATCCCAATTTCTGTAACAATAAACTCATATTACAAAATCTATCACTCAACATTAATTAATGTACATCTATACAAGTACATTGAACCTACAACATTACAATACATTTTCCTATGATATATATATTCTTTTAAAACTTTGTATTCAACACATATTTAGGTTATATATGCGACTGCCAGCTCTTCTTAATATAGGTTTCCTGGACACTTTCCTATCACCAGCACTAACTTACCCTACCATGAGGTCAACAACTCATGTATAGGGTATGACCTACCGCGACTGGGCTCGAACCCGCGATCTCCAGATTGGAAATCAGACATGCTAACAATGGCCGCTATCAGATGTAGATAAATTAATAAAACACATAATAATTCTATATTATCAAATATGTATCTAAGTGGAAATTAAATATGTAACACTCCAATCTAAGATAAGTGGATGATGACCAGGCCAAGTTTTCATCCAGATTTCTCTAATATAATCCTCCTTTCAAAGGAAAATCAGTTTTCTACAAACAAAATATTATCTACCAGTATATCTGATTTGTTTAAATATATTTAATATCAGTAAGAACATGCATGCTAAAGATTCATTCTATTATTTTATCTAAAGACTATACTTCATGCAATATCAGGTTCTAATATCTATGATCTTAGATAGTGTTCATTTTTTTCACACCCCTTTCTTAATTTGTGTAAGTTTAACCTTTTGTACAACTTTCTTAAAAGATCATGACTTGCTGTGACTTAACCCAGATTGCTTAATTCCAGCTAATGAGTTCTAACCTCTAAATCATATATTCTACAAACTGCATGAAAGGGTTGATCCAAAAGTATGAACCAGATACTAGGAGATTCCATAAAACTCAAAATTAGTCTATCCATATACTTTCCAGAAATTATAGTCTTCCAAGGTTTTCATACAGTACTATAAAGTGTATAATATATTACTAGTAAGTACTACATGCAAGTATGATATAACACAGACATATAATGTGGATGGGTAGATTATGATGAATCTTTAATTTATACTGTATAACATTTTACAGTTTTATAATATGGTATGAAGTATTTTATATAATATAATAACTCACAATACAAAATGTATTCTTTAATGTACTTGTATTGAGAATTATGCATGCATAGGTAAAAGTCGAAAATTTTAAAAACCCTGAAAATTTCATGATGTCTGCAACAAATCCATTGGCATAATGTGTGCTGACTTAGGGCCATGCTTGCCACATGATCAACAGTTTTTTTCTACAGAAAGTATACCCTCAAAATTTGTGAACTTTAAGAAAACCTAGAAACACTTCCACCAATGAGTGTACAAGTAGTAGAAAGTTTGGTGTACATGTATATCATAATGTTATAATAAAACAAGAACCCATCACCTAAAATCAAATATATTGCTCAGTAAAAGTATGGTGTATAAGTATAGTTATAACATATGATGTAAATATGATATAATACAGGATCTTAGTATCTCAAGATCTTTGAAAATTATCATCAAATAGTTTTAACAATATTCACAAAGTAAAAGATATTTTTAGTTTTCACACTCAGTCTGAAACATATTTTAGAATAAAATGTTAATCTTGTACCTATTTTACAAACGATCAGTGCTTTACTCTGCTTTTCAACATTTACAGTTATATCAGAGACATAGATATTGTTTTTTTGTTTTGTTTTTTTTTTAACGTCGCATTCAACACATCTATAAGTCATATACACGACGGCCAGCTCTTCCTACTATAGGTTTCCTGGACACTTTTTCTATCACCAGTACTAACTTACCCTACCATGAGGCCGACAACTCATGTATAGGGTATGACCTGCCGCGACCGGGATTCGAACCCGGATCTCCGGATTCGAAGTCAGACATGCTAACCACTACGCCATGGCCGCGGCTTTTCATAGATATTGTATCTATGTCTCTGGTTATATTGGGGCGGTCAATCATCCTACTTATGTTCCTTGGTTAGGCAGCTATAACCAAAGCTTTAAACCTAACAGCACATGACTACACCAATGGTTTACAAAAATCCATCTTCGTATAGATGTAGGCAGGAGAAAATATTTTCATAACCTAACTCCGCAAAGATATTGTAGGTCCTACCCTGGGAAAAGAACCCTAGACCCCAAGGAATACTAGTTCAATGCCCAGCCAACTTGGCTTCTCCAATATTACTGTCATAGTTGTTAGACCATCTCTGTACCTTTACTTGAGCAGCATTTCATTTTCTTAGTTTCATTTGGCTTATTTGATTGTTAACCACAAAACATCAATTTCTATTTTCAAACATGAATTTTGTTCAGATTAAAGTTACAATTTTCAAAGATAATGAGATATAGGATACAATTAGAGATAAATAAACTAATTAAAGAGATAGATAATGATAACAGTGATGTATATAATCTCACCGTTGATTTTATATATCTTCTCTGAAAACAACAACAACAACAATAATAATATGATAACAACAACAACTATATATTACATCACATGATATAAGAACAGTGTTCAATCTAGAACAGCTCCATAGCAACAGACTGGTTGACAAGTTTAAACGATAGATGTGATAGTTTAGGACCTCAGATAACGTGACGCAGTCTGCCATACCCGTTTAATTTAGCGAAATGAATGTAACGAAACAGACTGGCACAGAATAAATGAAAAGTTGTCAAATCCGCCAGATAGCCATATTTTCAGCAAGTGTGCCTAACAGGCCCAATAGACAATTGGTATTGCTCCATTTGCATTCACAAGGGGCCAATGGCACAATGGAACGCTCTAGATTGAACACTGTAAGAATATAGCATAACAACACTCCAGAAGCTTTCATCTTATATCATAAAGCACAAAGCAATGTTAGAAAATGTTCCATAAGTATCCCAGGTACATTAAACTGGGATTTTTTACAGAGGTCCGAGTCACAAGTGGTTGTTGGGGAAGTGGAACAGAGAACCAAGCTACAAGTTGTTGTTGGGGAGGGGGAAAATGTCAATCTTCACAAACAGATATCTTATAGAACATCGTAAAGTTCTCACAAATTACAATTGACATCCTAACGCTACATACTATAGAAATGATCCCTAGGAGCAGTGTAAAACAAGTAAGTAGCCAAGCAGGTTTTTGGAAAATTGTAAGCCAATATTGTTATTTATATTCCATTTTTCACAGGGCTTTTTAAATACCTTTTGTATACAGAAAATTCTAGACTAAAATGTGCATTGCATGTACCTGAGATATAAATGAACTCTTTAAAATTATTATACAAAATCTTAACATCAATTGTATAACAAATTTAAAACATTTTATAGCTGTCATCAGCAAGGTAGAAATGAACAAGATTTTGTCTTTAATTCCTGATAAAATTAATGTGTCGATATCTTCATTTTCTGCGGATCTATGTTTTACTTTTTTACATCATTCAACTGTGCTTGCAAGTCATAGAGACATTTTTTTTCAAAAAATCCCCAACCCAGTGATCACTTTAATGTAAGAGTAATAAAGATTTATAACTTTTGAAATGTATAAGACTTAATTCATTAGACTTGCATGCTTAAAAAAAAAATTACAGCAAAGACAAAATTATTTCAAAAAATGAAATCATCAAGCACAGCTTTCATTGAAGTTTAAAAAGTACCATTTTATAATACTAATACCATCTCAGAAATCATTAAATTTTTTCTTTAATTAACACCATTTTAAAAAAGTAAAAGTATAGGCATTAAAAGGGACATAAAATGCTTATCAATACATTTCACCTATGTATAAAGCAAAAACTCAGGATAATGTTAAAATTGTATTATTGATTAGTACTGTTTTATAAATCTTAAACTGCAGGCATCATTTATCATTGATAAACAATTTTCAAACTACACGCTTCTACTCATGTTAACAATAAATAATCAAAAACAAACAAACACAGAAAATCAATTCAAACACTCTAGAGCTCAATTTTCAGTGATGTGTTTTAGTCGATAAATTTGATTAATTTAATCCAACAAATTTTATATTGATCTAAATGTTTTTAATTAAAATACAATAAGCTCTTAGTGTGCATGTATTTCTACACTACCGGTATTAGATGAATATTCTAAAATATACAAATGAACATGAAATGAGTAATGGATAAATTATACACATTTCAATAGATAATGCACAACTAGTCTAAATAGATGTAAATACAGAATAATGTATACTTGTTTTGCATTGACTCATTTATTTGTTTTCACTATGGTTAACAAAAGGATTGAAACTTATATAACTTTTGACAGGACAATATGAGTTTTAAAATGGTTTATTTTCTAAAACTGAAGAATAAAAACTTATGTAAGATGCATAGCAATCTATACAGAGAAAGATCATTTCAAAATGTATAAAAAGAGTGGTCCAAAGACAGTATGATTGACTTTCCTTGGACTTTGTTAAAGCCTGGGCCAAGTCAATAACACATTAACGATTTAAAAGAGAGAAAACTAAAAGAACATGTCAGAATTACATAAGTCATGACACTGCCAAGGTCTATAAAAATGTGTTAGAAAAATGTTCACATTTATTTCTTATATCCTTGAGATTAGACTATGTTCAAACTTGATTAGTGAATTTCTTTATGAATTTCTTAGAAAAAGTGGAGCTAATTAAAACCTGTTAGACAATTTTATTAAAACTAAGACAATTTTTTATGGCTGATAGATTTGAAAGAATAGGTTTACTATGCAGAATAGAATAGAGCAGAATATACAGAAGAAAATATTCCAACAAATATTGTAAAATATTTAGTATAGTTCATGTTTATTAACCCATCCTGATGAATACATTACACTTTGACCTTTAACATGAATAATCAACACACTTTAACTCTATCAACCATATATTATTTTACTTATTTGTTTACATTTAAACATTTCATAAACAATTTGGGAGAGCCTATTAATTAATGATATTCTTAATTATTATGTAATGTATTCCTGAGAGAAGGGGGTCAATATTATCAAAACTCCTGCAACTGTTTTTCATCATATATCTTTCTATTTTACATTACTGTTGCCACCCAATAAAATCTATAGTCCAAGCTTGGATTGACGTCACAACCTTCTAAGTTGTATGTGGAAACTCCTCCCCATAGCCAAAAAGCTTGTTTCAAGGCAATGATACATCTCTGTTACAATATTATCATAACTTTTTTGATAATTCTCCCCCTAGGTTAATAAACATAGACTATATTTGTGTAATTGATATACAATATAAACCAAGGTTACACTTACCTCTTCATATGCAGGGTTATCTTCTCCTTGTCTGACAACGGGACCATTACTCATCTGTTGTCTTAGTGCTAGATTCTTTAAATGTCTAGCTTTCTCTCTCATCTCTTTAGGATACGGTGTAGGTTGACGTATAAGACTTCCCTGTGATGAACAAACAACATGAAATATCATGCAAATGTATAACAAGAGCATTGCCTAAGCTGCATTATTCAAGCTTATTAATGGCATGGTAAAATCAAAACAATAATATTGTAATCATCAACTTTAATCAAAACTTTAAATGGAGATGAAAGATTTTTCAGAAAATCAAGCTTAAAATATCAGAATTTCTAGAAATGTCCCAGCAGCTAATAACTATAAACCAGTAAAATCTGCAGGTTACCCATCTCATCCTATGGGATCATTTAATTAAGTGCTAAAGACATACTATATTAAGAGGTACTGGGCAAGAGCTCAATACATATTGCTTCAAAATGATATCTACCGTAAAACTAATATGCAAGTTTTTCTTAATCAAAACAAACAGACAAAACTGGTAATATCATATATCCATACTTACATCAACATCTGACTCATCACCAAATTCAAAATGTATTTGTTGTCTATTACGACGTTCCTCCTCCCACATAGAAGCATGAAAACTATCAGTGTCCCCTCCATGATCACCTGAAATATATAACACACTAACATTAACTTTAATACAATACATCATTAGCTTTATTATGAAACAAGTTCTTACAACTTAAATATTTCACTCCCGAGTCCACTTTCTGGTTTCTTAGTACAGAGTAGTAATTACTGAGTTATTCAAGGACAAAACAATGTTGTTTTTGGATGTGATTTTAACCAATGTACATCTGGCTTTCCATTTATTACTAGCTCAACATAAAAAACAACAAGCCCTTCTGCTCCAACAGAAAGTTGGTCCAATCATGAATATCCAAGCACCTGATTATCAATTTAGAACCAATTAAGCCAGTCATTTAGATAACCGATGTAGACAAGTTGGCTGTAAGAAGGAATGATGTCACTGTACACAAAATACTTGAAATAACCAGTTAAAAGTATCCCATACAGTCAAGCTAAACGCTATAGGCGTATTACATCTGATGATATTGTATTTCAAAAAGAAATGTTCAAAATAGGTGAATATTTTTCTGAACGTAATTATCCCATACATGTTATAAACGAAGTTTTAAAAAAAGCTTCCACACTGACTATGCAAGATGCTCTGATATCAAGCAAAAGAAATACAGATGCAATAATTCCTTTTGTGTGCACTTACAACCCGTCTTTGCCTAATATTGGGAAGATAATAAACCAATATTGGAATCTACTTAAATATTCTGAACATGAAAGTGTTAGACAACTGCATAGATATAAGCCTATTGTCGCATTCAAAAGACCAAAAAATATCCAAGATATTTTAGTTCACTCAAAATTGAACAATATCCCAAAACCTGGTAAGGTACTTAAATGCAATAGACGTCGTTGTACACATTGTGTGAAAATTAACGAATCAGATTCATTTATTAGTTCTAGCAATTCATCTAGCTATAATTTAATGTATAATATGTCATGTAATTCATCTGATGTAATCTATTTAATTACATGTAAAAAGTGTTCTAAACAGTATGTTGGCCAAACCACTCAACAATGTTCGCAAAGAATGAATAGACACAAGTTTGATATAATGCACTATCCGGACACTATCACATCAGTCTCTGAACATTTTAATTCCCATGATCATACTATCCAGGATTTCTCTTTTATGCCAATTGATAAAGTTCACAATGATTGGAGCAGGCTTTTAAAAGAGACTTCCTGGATTCATCGTTTGGGAACTTTGTCCCCATTAGGGATGAATTCCAAAATCTTATTTTGAAGCTGCCCCCCCCCATATTTTAATTTTAAAATTTTTTAATTTTAAAATTTTAAAATTTTAAATTTTGCTTTTTTAAATTGAAATGTATTTCATTAACAGTTTAATTGATGCTTTTTATATCTTTATTTGCATTCATACTGCATTTATACTCATCAGTTATTTTGTATCATATTAATATATTGATCCTGTTAATGTTAATGTTAAGTACGCCAAACGTCACGCCGTTACTATTGACGTCGCATGACGTCGACGTCATTTCCTGTATTATTGTTTATTCCCTGAGGAAGGCTACTACAGCCGAAAGCTTGGAAAATAAAATTCATCAAATTCATTTGTAGTTAGACTACTTTTTCCAATATTTATTTACAGTTAAAATGTAGGTAAATGTACAATAAATGTCACAGTAAATCTTACACAAACAATAAACCAACCTGATTCTTGTAATTGTCTCTGTGGTAAAAGATAACATGTCAGTATTTTACGTCCTGTATCTTGTTCATGTTCTGATTGTAATGGTATTAATGGTCGAGTCTGAAAATATATACAATACATTGATAAAATATGGGAGTAGAAGTCCAATGGTGAGGCACACACTTGAGGATTGAGAGGTCCCAAGTTCGAACCCCTCTAGGAGCACAGCTAATTTCCTGGAGTCAGGTCTTAATCTTCTATTGTTTCACTCCATCCTTTAAATGTAGTATAAATCAGTTGAGCCATAACTCAGTTGAGCCATAAATCAGTCTGCACTAAGCAGTGTAAAAGACTCCCAGGCTCTGTTGATAGAAAGGTAAATAGAAGCCCACTTACTTCAAACTTTCTGTTTGACAATTCAGAGTTGACCAGTTTCCATAAAGGTAACAAAAGTTAACAATGGTGAATTACAAATATTATTTGACAGTAACCAATCAACAATGCACTCCAAAAGTTTGTGGACAAAAACAGTTTTAGGATAAACAGATTACTGTTTACCCAAGGAAAAAGAAAACAACAGATTATCTGAGCAAATTTCAAAATCAGCAACAAATAATTTATCAACATACATGTAATCAAGATTCAAATTATGTTGCATGAATAAACTTCAACTAAAAAATTTTCATTCACTATGTATGATCACCTTTCCTAAAATTTCTCAAAAAGTCAAAACACTTTTGGAGGGTACTGTATATTCAATTAATGTATTGTTTACATAATAAAAACACATTTCACATTATATAGCACAGCATAAATCTAATCATTTCAATATGGGGGCAATAGTAAAAGTTAATATTCCATAAAAGCATAAATTATCCATAGATAAAGAATGCTTCAGAATATATGAATATAAATGAACTCATTGCACAATCATAACACTTTGTTGAAGTACTGCATCAATACACTAGAGTAAAACATGTGTTTATATATTGTAATAAAGTATCAAGTTTATGTTCAAGGAACGGCAATGATAACTGAAACAACAATTTGCTTAATAACTGTGACAGTACAGTGGGAGTTGTTTACAGTTGGAACTCCTACATGAGACTTGTTCAACTTGAAATATAACCTTCCCTAGGGTCATCTACATTAAACACATAATAATTAATAAATTATTCAATATGTTAATATTGCGCCACTTAAATATTTATTAACAGAAATAACTCTGAATTAATAAATGAACATCCATACAGTAGGTTTTTCGAAGCATTTAAAATGAAAGCAAATAACACTTTGCAACATGTTTTTGAGTGGGCGTGGCCAAGTGGGTACAATGTTGAGACTGGTTATCATTGGATAGCCAGCTCCACATTGGTTTAAATCACATCCAAAATCTAGCTTATTGCTTTTTTGACCAAGAAACTTCACCCGCTAAGCTGGGTACATGGGGACCAGAAAGCAGACTCAAGACTGATTAGTATAAGTTGTAAGATCTTGCACATAACCAAGTCAAACCAGCCATAGCTGTTTGTCCCAAAGCTGGCTGTAAAATGATGAAAACAACACTAATGGAAACTAACCAGGGCCAACAGAGGAATAATTTTTTTTCAAACAAATGTGTCCATTCTAGTCACATAACATTAAGTTTGAAGATAAATTCTAGCCGAGGTCTGAAGACTGTACATAATATATCCTTAGAAGCAGGTGAACCCCGTAAAAGCTAAACACTAAACCAAAGAAGAAGCAGACAATAAATTCAAACTGATGTGCAAGACCAAGAATTCAACTAAAAACAAACCAAACAATATTTACCTGATTTTCTGAGAGCCATAAAGCTTGTAGTTCTTTCAACTTGACAATAGTAAATGGTAAATATCTAAGTTGATTAGAACTAAGATTTAAAACACGTAACCGTGGGATACGTCCTATCTCATCTGGTATATATGATAACTTGTTACTTCTTAAAGATAGAACTGTAATACCACTACAACTTCCAAGCTGAAAATATATAACAATGCAAGTTAGCCTTCCATGACTACATGTAAATGGTATAAGCTTTTACATTGTAGTTTAAATGATTTTGTTTCTAACAATATGTCACATGATTTATCACATTTTTAATTTGGCCAAAGCATTTGATGATAGTCTATGGGCTGGACAATTAAAACAGAATAATGATGGTAATAGAGTTGAGGTTGATGATAATGATAATGTAAAGTAGATAAGGAGAACTGGTTAAATGGTTAAACCAACAGCAATGCTGTTGGAAAAAACAATAGCTATTAACCTACAATCAACACAGATGATAGTGAAGAGGAGAAGGAGGATAGTGATGACTGTGAAGATGATATTGATCATGTAGATGATGATGATGAATATGATGGTGATGACAATGATGATGGTGGTGATATTTAATGATGATAATTATGAATATGATAATGATGGTAATATCATCATGATGATGGAGGTGATGATGATGATGATAATGCTGGTGATGATGGCAATAATGAAGCATGACAGTTAGGTAAGACAAATAAAAGATAAAAACCAAAGTACAAACCTCAGCAGGTATATAAGTAAGTTCATTCTCATCAGCATACAATGTTCTAAGATATCTCAGTAAACCAAGACTTGATGGTAAATCTTGTAAATTATTAGCACTAACATTGATCTCTGATAATGATGACAATCTGAAATATATAACGTAGATCTATATCATATATCATATCCTTGTAAGTAATAAACATGCAAGTTGAGCTTTCTTTGAAAGAGCTCTATTTTAATCTTAATATTTTTAGCCTCACCATTAATTTGTCCAGTGCCATTTCTACACAGATCTTTTGAGATGTTTCCAAACAATAATGAATGATTTATGACTTTCTTGAAGAACAATTTTGGAACTTCATCACTTCAAGTATAAAATATAAATCCTATAAGTAGACATTTTCTTGGTCTAGTTTACTCGAACAATTAACAATTGTTTAATTAAAAATTTGCCCCACTCTACCATTAATAAGTTTACGTAAATTGTATATCATAATTCCAATATCTTTGTTTCTATGCAAGGACTCCCTAACATTAATGAGAAATCTGAATAATTGACAAGGGAATCTTCATGGATCTCTGGTAAAAACAGTATAAGTATCTAACCCTGATAAGAATAGTAAGAACAGTTGTTAGCTGGAACAGTTCACTTACCCTCCAAGATTGGCTGGTAACGAAGTTAAACAATTATCATCTACTTTTAATGTAGTGAGATTTCCTAGTTCACCAATAGAATCTGGAAGAGCTTGAAGCTGATTGGTTGTTAGATGTAAATCAGCCAATGAGGTACAACCTTCTATCTCGGATGGTAACGATTGTAAACAATTCTTACATCCATCAAAAAACATCAACTGTTTCAAATTTCCAATTGTCTGAAATAATAGAAAGAAAAATATTGAGTATTTAGAGGATATAGAAAGAAAGGTTATCATATATAAATGTACAAGGCTACAAATGTCAGGACTGGTGGTTGAACTTACTGCTTTACAGTGTCTCTCAACAACTACAACTGTGGGTTTGATTCTGAAGGGTGAAAAAACTCTGATGCACTTGATGGAAATACCCTGTTTAATGTTGCATTAGAGACCATATCAAGTCACGCTGACTATTTGAGCAATTTAGCATTCTGAAAGTGGTTTAAGTCAAACACAGATAATGTGGCAATAGAAGGGCTGCTTGGGTTTGCCCATTTTACTGATATGTTTCTGTTACACATCTTTAGTTCATGTATAGTCAAATTGCCACCATTTTACTTCACTTTTTCTATATTATATTCAGTTCATTGTTCATGTTCGTGACAAAGGCTAACACCCATACTTACTGCCACTGAATTTGATATTCAGTTCTTTTTTGGTATTATATATATAATACAGTACCCTACAAAAAATTCTAAGATACAGTGCCCTACTAAAGTTCTTAGACAGATGAAATTTTGAGAAAAAATGATCATGCATTATAACACAAGTAATTTTACAAGAATTAAATATTATTCATGTTCAATAGTTTCAATATACATGTATGTTGATAAAATAATTAACGTTGATTTTGGAATTTGTTCAAATAACTCTTTGTTTCTTTTTTTTCATGGGTAAATGTGAATTGTTGTATCCCAAAAACAAAATTTTGTTCAAGTGCCTTCGGAGGGTACTGTAAAACATACAATGAAGTTATTCTAGCTATATAAATGATACAAGACATTCCATTATCTATGTAATATAATCATGTCAGATATAATGTTTTATAGTAATATTACCTAATTTACACATCATAAATCTATTGTATAACTATATTTATACATCATTGTTATAGTATGTATTTATAAAAAACTTGACATCTAGGTATTACATGTCAGTAAAGCTAACTGTATTACAGCTATACATTTTGATATGATATATCTATTACATTGAAAAATATTCATGCAAACTGAGTACAGATCTAAATTTGTTCTCCATTTTCAGCATTATCCAAATATTGAGACTCAGTCATTTAATTTACTATAGATGTATATACCTAGCAACCAAACCTTAACACCACAGCTAAGTCACCCTCTAGCCATTGCCGACATGATTCAACTAAACTTTGAAGTGTGTTTGAAAGGCAAATAATTTATTATTGATAAAATAAATGCACTCAATGCTGAAAGCTGGGGTATGAACATACAAATCTATGACTATTTATATAGTTGAGTAATTTGGAAGAGCATTTTACCATTTTTGGATATGACCGTAATTTACCCATCAGCCATTTTGGCTCAGCAACCTGAACAAAGGGAGGTAATACTTACAGGAGTTATTGATTGTATCTGATTATTATCACACCATAATTCTAACTAAACAAAGGGAGGTAATACTTACAGGAGTTATTGATTGTATCTGGTTATTATCACACCATAATTCTAACTAAACAAGGGGAGGTAATACTTACAGGAGTTATTGACTGTATCTGATTATTATCACACCATAATTCTAACTAAACAAAGGGAGGTAATACTTACAGGAGTTATTGACTGTATCTGATTATTATCACACCATAATTCTAGCATAACAAAGGGAGGTAATACTTACAGGAGTTATTGACTGTATCTGATTATTATCACACCATAATTCTAACTAAACAAAGGGAGGTAATACTTACAGGTGTTATTGACTGTATCTGATTATTATCACACCATAATTCTAACAAACTAGATAAACTTCCTATCACATCAGGCTGAAAATATATATAATATAATTTTAATTTATATTAAATGGATTTCAATAAGAACATATAAGGTAAGATCTTATATGAAAACAGTTTTGTATTCAGAAATTATCAAATTTCATAACATACAAAAAGGAAATCAGCATTCCTAATCTGTAATAACAAATGTAATAGAAAAGCTTTTCAGTAAAGTATACCTATGATTCACAAAACAAGTGCCAGTTTAGGAGATATCCCAGTAAAACATGTACATGTATAAAATTATCAAAAATAAAATGTTGTAAATAAAGGCTGTGACCGAATTATATTTTTTTTCCCATAGAGAAGAGGTCTGGATACATCCCTGCAACTGTAAAATGATTCAAGCGACTGTCATCATGATATTAGCCCATTCATTATCCTATTAAGGTAGAATATCCTTTTGTAGGGATATAATACAAGCGTGGCCAGACATTAAAATATTTATTATGAAATATGAATGAAATCTGACAACAAATGATAGGAGGAAATAAATGAGAATTTAACTACATTTTATATAGATGAGTTTTAATTGAATAAACAGTTAAGAATAAATATTCTCAAGCTCTCTTATAACAGTCTGTTCTTTTTCTAGAAGGTTTTTAAAATACATTCATGACCATATTTACAAGTATATTCATCATAGCGGTCAATCATCTAACCACCTTTCCTGGCACTTTTTTACCAGTACTAACTTGCCCCCACCTACAAGGAACAAAGGAAGTCTCCCTCAATAGAACAAAATCAATGTAAAACATTTTAATTTCATGAAAGGGTATTAATTGCTGAAGTTGGGATCAAACCTGAAATTTCTGCAGGTGACCTATCAGTTTTACAACTAACAAAATACAATAAAGTTCAAAAGTAGACTCTACAACATTTTTGTATGTTAAGGAATACAAGTGAAGCTTTGATATTTTGGAATAGCAATGACAGACAAATGGGTCTGACTTGAATTATTCAGAGCAATTTTTAAAATATTATTGTTTAGTCCATAAATGTAATTCACATATACCATTGTAAAAAAGCAGCAGTCAGTTGATTCTGATTCCAATTTTAGGACTGTGCCGGCACACATATATAATTATAGTGTTTTTGATTCCGAACTGTGCCAGCCGTCTGTATATTCGTCCTGATTGAATTTTTTTTACACAAATGAAACATGAATTATGTAATAACAGATCAAACGAAATTGTAAATGCAGCATTATGGTAAAGATGTGTTTCATAATCTATGACAAATAGACATAGTGACATCATTTAACATTTATAATATGATAGTACTGTATAGATAGACTGAAGCATGGATAATTCATTTGATAAAGTCACCAGTGATTATCAAACACAAAATTTATAGATTACGTAACAATTTGTACAATACAAACACTTAAGTACCAAAGCTGTACTTATATAAAACTTCAGATGTTTAATAAAAGAATTGACAAAATTAAATGATATTTTATCATTTTATGTTGAAATTTGATCTATACCATGGGACAGTAGATTATCAACCTGTCAGCATGTAATCACTATCTTCTTACAGAAAATATCCCCACAAATATCCACTAAAAGAACATTTTAAAACATAAAAATCAACAAACGTCAATCAACATTGCAACTAGATCAGTTTAAACAAAAAATCTATGACAATACAAACATTGTGTTATACAGGACTGAAAAGATATATTTGCCTTTTATATTACATTGAAGATTAATACCATAGGGAAAAAAATACAAACAGATCCACTGGTATAATTTTCTGTACAGAAACTAATTGTCAAATTTCCATACTATTGATCACATATTTTAACTTCATGCATCTACTATAGAAGTACAAGACCACTCCCTAGTCTTCTGTTTCACAGAACAGCCATCATACCACAGGTTGCCCTCATGAAAAATTGTTTTTGTTTTGGGTTTTTTAATGTCGTGTTTAACACATATTTAGGTCATATGTATGACAGCCAGCTCTTCCTGGACACTTTTCTACCACCAGTACTATCTTACCCTACCACGAGGCCGACAACTCATGTATATGGTATGACCTACTGCGACCAGGTTCCAACCCGCGATCTCCGGATTGGAAGTCAGACGTGCTAACCACTACACCACGGCCTTCATGAAAAAGTCCTACCCCATTTTTGATTTATTATTATTATTATTTACCACATTTATATAGCACTTTTTTTATAATAAAAGTTTGATATTGGCAACCTTAATATAAATATTTTCCAATTCATTCACTAAGTACAAGCATGCATTTACTGTTTGTTGCAATTTTCATGTAACTAACAAATCACATGATCACTATTAATGAATTGGACTTGTCAATTCACTTACACATTTTTAGTTCATTCTTATGACCACTTCACTTAGTTACAGAAACTGGCAATAAAACCATGTCAAATTGTACATTATATAGGTGACACTACCAAAAAACATATTTTCAGTGAAGTTAAAATCAATACAAAAATATTGACATATTTTATTCAATTGTCAGTGTATGCACCACTGACTGTATTCATTAATAGTGATCATGTGATTTGTTAGTTACATGAAAATTGCAACAAACAGTAACCCCTGTTAATTCAAATTGATTATACTACTGTTGTGAGTATTTAAATCAGTGAGGTTAATGTTTGCACCACTGGCAGATGAATAAAATCTAAAAATACCAGCATGCTCTATACTTACTAGTTCACTGAACTCATTTTGTCCAAGATCTAATTTCTCCAGGTCAACTAATCTAGAGAAAGACTTTGGTAATGTCTTTAAATGATTTTCTCTGATCTCTAGTATCTTTAACTTGGATAATCTGAAAATATAAAATTAATTATTTATACTGGGTTTATTGCTGTGTCAACACATTTTGATTGTTTTATGGCATCCAGCACATCTATTAAAACCAAGCTTTCCTGGATCCTTGTCTATAACCAGTACTCGCCTACCCTCCACAAGGCTGTAAACTTCTTTAAATACCTTATTAATGGGGGAAATATTTCTCAAATTTTCATAAAAGGGTATAACCTCCCCAGGTGGTATTAGAACCCATACTCCCTTCGAGACACTAGATTCTAAATCCAAGTGTGCTACCAACTGGGCTACCAACCCAGGTTATATATAAAATAAACAAAACATGGCAACAAAGAATGTGTATCCTGACGATGGTTTCAAGTAACATGGTTTCAAGGACAGTTTGTTAATCATATTACCACACAATATGCAAACAATAAAAGTCATTTGCATATAATCACTTCCATTAAGCATTATAAATCTTTGTAAGCAGTGATTTTTTGAACAATTGGTGTGGGTATTCTGCCTTTACACAAAAAAGACTTTTTAATGCACAAATTAATGCAAAAAAATTCCCAATCAGCTAGGCCTTCTTAAATGTGGCTACTCATAGTGTGTTTTCTGTTTATAGCAAGATTAGAATGGTTCTTGGAGTACCTTTTAAGACTTAACTGCCACTAAATTTTCAAAATTTTCAAAATTATGTTCCACAAATTATTTTCAATTTTTTAAAAGATTATCAGGTAATGATTCACAATTTAAAAGGCAAAGACAGTTGTGAAATCTAAAAATAAATCTATGACAAGGGTAAGTCCAACTGAGATGAATTATAATATCTTCCTTATTTTATTTTTTGATCATTACTTCCCTGCATCACTTTCCCTTTAAATTGAAGAAACACAGTAGATAAAATATTTCAAGCCTTTGAGTATCAAACTGAAAATTATAGGTCTTTTAAGTTCTAGGACATGAACCTTTAACCTTTAGAATGAATTAAAAACTTCACAAGATAGAACATAGATCATTTAGTATCACCAAGGTGAGAGTCTATTGAAATCATTATAAGTCACAAAATAGCCATTGATATTTTTACTTAAATTAAACTAATACATCATTCTACTAGCATTATCACATATGTGACCCTGTTTGTGTTTTTTCATGTATATTTGGTTAATACAAAAATGAAATTTATAAAATTCATTTTTAACCCCATGTTTTTCATATCTATTTGAGAAATTCATACATAAATATTTTGATTCTAAATACAAGATGTAGTAAAATAATATGTAGGACAATTAGTGTCATAATAAATTTTAATTAACCAGTAGAATTTGATTTAGACATTTATATTATAGTATACAGCACATTTGATTTAGACATCTATATTATTGTAGTATAAAAACATGCCTATATATAAACAGTACAATGAACCCTTGTATGACTATCAATAGTTCAACTATGCCAGATGGTCAAATATATTATCTTTTATAGTACCCATCAAAAGTCTTGTCTTCAGGATGAACCAAGTTACATTTACCAATTAATTTTCATGTTATTGGATGTAACATCATTCAAACACATAAAAAGATTGTTTTATGGTGGCCAGCTCACCTAAGCTTTCATAAATTTAAGTCTCTCACCAGTACTCATCAGTCCTACTCTCCTATAAGGACAACAACAACTCCACATACCTTATTAATGAAGGAAGATTAACATAATTGTCAAATTTCCATGTATGGGTATAACCAGCCTGGTTGAACTCAAACCAGCAGCCACTTTGAGACACTATATTCAAAATTATGTTTAAACCCTACTGTATCACAGACCAAGTTAACATTTAAGCCGTTGGACCTTCTGTGGCTGGGAATGAAGTCCATACTACAAGATTTGAATTGAAGCATGCTAACCTCTGCACCACAGCTGTGATGTTTCATTAAATAAATATTAAGTTACTTGTGATAGTTGTATAATCTATGTTAAAAAGGAAGAGACTTATCATCAACAGTGCTTCATAGATAACATAGATTATAAATACATTTAAACTAACTCTTGAAACAATGATCAATTGATACAGGTACTCTAGATAAATTGACAAAATAGCATCTTAAAAAACTGTTACCATAGAAATATACATAAAACAAAGACCCATTTCATTTTATGTTTGGACTGCCAGAAAATCCTATGATGTAAGATAAAAATCTTGTTCTCAACTTAAATCACCGAAGTGACCTAAATAAATAAAATAATGATCTAAATTATTGAGACAATGATCTAAATAAATAAGAAAATGACCTACATAAATAAGAAAGTGACCTACATAACAAGAAAGTGACCTAAATATATAAGACAGTGACCTAAATAAAAGGAAAAAACAATGACCTGGATAATAATACTGTGACCTAAATAAGTAAGACAATTTTCTAAATAAATAAATTAATGACCAAAATAAGTAAGACAATGACCTAAATAGCAAGACAATTACCTAAATGAATGGGACAATGACATAAATAAGTATGACAATGACCTAAATAAATAAAAGTGACCTAAATAAATAAGACAATAACCGGAATTAATAAGACAGTGACCTAAAAAATGGGATAATTACCTAAATGAATAACAATATATCTTAGCTAATGGTAAAGTATAGTTGCAGCTTAAAGTCAATTCAATCCATAAAACATATTTTGACTTCAAAAGTACTGAATGGCCAAAGTAAGCCTTCCAAACCCATAAACCAACTGCAGTGAACTTTAGAATGCTCTGTTCAGCAAAAAAAATGTTTGAAACACAACAAAATGTTTATAAATAGTTTTGTTTGTTGAACGCTAAGCAGAGCCACATGCCAAATATGAAATTGTACTATCATAAAATGTTAAATGTGACAATGTAGAAATAGATTCTACTATAAAATTGAATAGACTAGGAGAATAATAGAACATGAAATCTGAACAAGTCTGAACCACCTGAATCATTGAGACAAGTATGTATACATCTGTCCTCATAGTAAACTCTTCAGATCATTTCTCTATTCATACCCAACTCCTTATAACTATTCATTATATTTTACTATTCAAGATTCAATATCAACTTTGTCAATTATTACACCAATCTGTTTCCCAATGTTCATGATATACCACAAAGGAATGCAACACTGCTCTAATTTTTAAATACATTTTTACATTATTCAAATTTGTTCCAAGGCAACCTAGGTCGGTAGTGCAGTTGGTAGTGCATCAGAATTTCAAGTATAGTGTCCCGATGGGGTGAGGGTCTGAATTTGACAATTATGTCAATTTTCCTTCATTAAAAAGGTATATGAAAAAGTTTACAGCCTTTGGAAGGGTAGGTGATAACTGGTTATAGACAAGGGTCAAGGAAAGCTAGGTTACTTGCTCTGGACCTTGTAAAATAACCAAAAGTGTTGACACAGCGTTAAACCTGTTAAAATAAATTAATAAGTGTTCCATGGTACACATCTTATAATAAAATAGTGACAGTATTTACAGGGCCCAATTTGCATCCTGCCCTTAGTAAAAGTATAAAAAGATTCTGTATGCTTTTTAAGAATTCTGAATAATTTAGTAAAGTAGAGTTAAAGCAGTAATGCAATCACCTGACAACCTGTTTTTACACCTTTTTGAACCCAATCATCTATTGAATTAAAAAAATGAAATTAAGTTTAAATTTAATTCATTAATACAGATTTCAAGCTCAGTATAATAATAATTTGAGAATGAATTAAATCCAAAACAGTTTTTTTCGCATATTAAAGAGCATGAATTATATTTTAATAGGGGACTATTCAATGCAATAATTGTGACTGCAGTATATACTAAATATGTAAAATTATTGATATGTCAAATTATAACAAGTGTCATAAATGTTTGAAATATGAATCATAAGTGAAAACCTTACAAACTAGCAGATCATATTTGATTAAGGCAACAATTATAGTTAATACAAACAATTTGAGAAGTTCCTGGACAAAGCTTGAACTATTGGCATCGGTTCCTTATTGATTTTGACATACATGGAATGAAATAAGTTTGACCTTCAACTTATGGTATAATAATTTAAACTTAGTGTATAAAAAACAAATTGACCTTCAAAGTGTATATACAGGACATTCTGGGAGTTCAAAAACAGATGTTTATGACTTAAAGATCATAAATAAATCTTTAAATAGGCATCCAAATCACAACATCGCCAATCTGGTTAAAACCCAATCTAAAATATTCTGCTCGCCTACTCACTAGTTTAGATCTGGCCTTTTTCAAACGAGGGTCATGTTCAGATAACCTTTTCTCATCATCATATTAATGACGAAATTGTTATAATACGTAACTTGTTTACATCGTCTACATCACGCAATTTGAAATGAGACGTCCAATGGCAGACTGTGAATAATATAGGTGTTAAATTAGCTTGCAAACATTGGTCTAAAAATAGAAATTACGAAATCAAAATGTTATTAATAGTGTTTTGTCTAGATGAAAGATACGCATTGATTAGTCAACATAGAGGTCATCTCGACGTGACCCTGCATTGAGAAATTAGAGATCCTGTACGACAATGCTCTAAAGGATATCTGTTTACCGAGATTGCAACATCGCATTATGAGTTTCCATTGGCTCTCCTCTCTCCTGGAATCCCAACACAAGTTTTTCATTTAACTGTGACTCTTAAATCATAATATCCTTAGATTAACAAATCTAATCAGGCAAAAGAACGAAACTTTCATGGACCTCTTATTACTTGGAATCCCAACAAAAGTAATGTCTGTCACTTTTTCCTAGAACTGGGGCTCTTAAATTGCCATGTCATAATAGCTTAACAAATCAAACCAAAAAAACACAGGTCAGAATCTCACCAACTGTGTCTGTTTGTTCATATAGTCATTCATAATTATAAGTTGTCATAGAGAGATAAACAATGGTCTTAGAAATCATGCACACAAACAAATCAGGTATCAAAGAAAAACCCCAAATCATTACATAACATAAAACAGTAGAAAAATGACAAAATCACTGTTACAAAGTGTTTTAGGAGGGCACATCAAAGTAAGTATATTAAAATGACAGATGATACAAAGTTACTATTTAATAGTTTAAAAATCCTATCATTATTCATTCAAATATAAAATATGCAAGGTTACATAAGAATTTTATACTATATCGTAAACGTGCCATCAAACAACCTTATTATAATTCACGCCACTCAGAGAAGACAAAACTCAATGTCCCCGTTAACAAAGAGTTTTACCACATGCAACGATAAAAAATTTATCATTCATTTTATTACGCATTCATACTTGACAATATCCAACAAAATATATATAAATATTATACACAGTCAAAATATATATATACCTTTAAAGTAAAAGCGTACAAACCATTGACTAGACTATTGAATTACATCAAACTTGTAGGAGTTTATATCAACAATTATAAAATATCAACCATTGACGACAGGTGACTTTACATGCAATCTTATGTTCCTTAGATCTACAGCTTTTGTTTGGTCAAAAGGAATGCACCGAGGTAAAATACTTCAAATGACAGTTCAATGTAAGAAGTTAATACTTGATGCACAAAAATATACTATTTTAAAATATCACTTCAAAAATACCTATTGCCCTTGATTTGAGTACATTAACATGGTTGACAATAATATCAACGTAAGTACAAATAAAGATACTATAAAAATCATTCTTAACATTAAAAATATATGTTTTCAATGTCAATGATACTTTTTCAAGGTCAAACACACTCATCATGAGATTTACATATACGGACTCATAAGGGCTCTTCTAGTTCTAATAAGCCACAAGAATCAGAAATGAGGTCAACCACATGCTCTGGGCATTACTTATTATATTTATTCTTCTTGCATACTTACAAACAATTACAGAACTTTATATTTTACAGTTCTTATTAACAACAAGTATGCTAAAAGCTACCAGGGGGTAGATTCTATAAAAACAAATACACCTGAATTTCATTTTGAAACACTATTTTTGGGGTCAACAGCTCGGATGAGCAAGAGGGTGGAATAATTTTAAAAAATATAGAATCAAGAGATGATATTTGTTGAACATACAATTCATGTAGTAAAATGACATACAAACAAGCAATTTTAGTTGTGATATGTTTTATACCAATCATTTATTATTTAATTGTCAAAACTAAAAACTAACAATATGGTAAATTTCCTTCATTTATTTCGGCATGGACCCTATAGACATGATAGGGTCCTTGATTTCGGGTAACATCCAATGAAAATTGTGGCAGTTTTTGATTTAGCCAGTATTTAAACATCAGCATGACATTGCAAGCCAAGAGTCACAGTGCCCCTAATGCACAATATTGTCCCAAGTCTAGTCAAGGGCTTTCCTGGGAATCTAACTTTAATCTCCTTTAATATTGAACATAAAAGCTAGTGTTCTGATGAGTCAGAAATAGAAATATTCATGATTTACTATGAACTAATCCAAGAGTATCAGATACACTGATAGAACTATTGTCTATAGGGACAATGGTCATTATTCAACACCTAGGTGCCGGCCAGCCCACCCTATTGACTACCTTGGTTCAAATTTAACCCGGTTTGATCTCAGAGTCAAACAATGCATTACATACTGGGTAGTTTTGTATCGACAAACAAATCACATAAAAAAAATTAACGGTAAACCATCAAAAAAGTTACTGATACTTCATTTAAGTACAGTATTTATCAAGTCACATGGCTAAAACACACACGTAAACAAACATACGCGGTAGAGATAAGGTATTGATATAGTATAAAATGTTCTCATGCTTTTGTCCTTGTTTAGTCAAACCTAATACTTGTCTAAATTAGATTAAATTAGATAAAAACTTTGTTTGAACTAAAGATTGTACATTTTTAATAAAACAAATCAGGAATTTCTAATATTGTTCATTGTATAATAAAATAAATCCAGTCTGTCACAGATCTAAGTATGTAAAACCTTTATAGAATTGGGTATTGGGTATGGGGTATTGGGAAAGGCTTTGTTTCATAATAATGATAAAACCAGATAAAATCTAATCTAATACAGATGGTATTGTAATTATTTAAGTTATGTTATTACACTTAATGATTTGATAGTGTGTGAAGTTAAAATTGTTCACAAAGTAGAAGTATAAACATCAATTAATCAATCATAATACTTGGTACTTTTAGTACTTTGATTTCTGACTGGAATGTACATTGAAATGAACGAGACAAAAAATAAATCAACACTGTTGACCTGACTTATTAAGATCAAACTGTTGTCCCAGGTGCTGAGGTAGTCAGCCAGCAACTAGAATAACTTTATTGTATGTTGTGAGACATTCAATGATGTCACACCAAACTCAATATTAAAGGAAATTCTACATTTATGGAACTAAAATAAATGCTAGTACTTCCAGCACTTTGATTTCATATGAACTTCAAAACAACAACATATAAAAGACATCGTAACCAGGCTCGACACTTACTAGTTTTACAAAGACTCTGAAGGAATCCCTAGTCTGACAGTTACTCAGAGAATCCACCTTAACATTAGGAATTCCTCCAATGATTGCAAAAGATTTTTTATACAGTTTGCAGTAATTTGTGACTGTTAGAGTTGAACTCTGTGTAAGGAATAAAATTTTATATTATGACTAAATTTCTTATTGTTTGAATGCTTTTCAGTGCTTTGATTAATTTTGGTTGAGCACAAACCTGATTTATTCTATTTTATAGAAAAGGCAAAATTATCAATAAGCCCAAGGATACAATTTAGTAATTTTCGCCATCCCAATTCAATAACCACTGGTTCCAGGCTTCATGCTAGTGAGTTAAGACAATGACTGTAGATACACTATATAAATGTAGGAACCAGAAAGACAAATATCATAAAATTCTGAACAAGGTAATTCACACTTCAATATTTGAACAATTTCAAAAATTCTTATTTTATGATCATCAATCAAAACCATTTATTTATCAAGTCAGGGCAACACAGGACTAACTAAATATCAATACAGAAGAATGTAGACTAGTTTTGCACAGGCCCATCAATATATTTGATTAATACATGTACGATCAAAAAGTTGGGGTGGCAACCAAGTTAAGCATAGTGTGTCATTAAAATGTTACTTTAGACAATAAAATCTTTATTTTATATATTTTTGAATACATTTTTGCACATAAAAACATAACCTGTAATTACAGCACCTGCCTTTTTTGCGGACAATTTGAGACCAAAGTTTTGAAACACTCTGTATATTTTACTAGGAGTTTATGAGGTGATGTAGACACTTCAACAATTTAAAGTGATTGACAAAATTGTCATCATTTAGAATACCCAATGACCTAATTTTTTTGTGACTGTATACATATTTTGTTTCTTTATTTATACATGATCTGTAGATATGAAACTCTCCAAAACTGGAGGTAATATAAGTACATGACATATTATAAATATACTGTAAAATTATACAGTAAGCTTTTCATGTTTTTTTATTGTAAAGACATGTGCACTTTTTCACAAAATGTTTTACGTAAAAAGTTATCCTAAGTCAAATTCATAAATTTTGCAGTTCAAAGTCAGAAGGATAATCAACATAATGATGGCATGATAGTATACAATATTCCACATAATTCAATGGAATATTTGGAATTGATTGGCCAAAGGATAACTGTATCATTAATGTTTATTGCTTTTGACTTACAATGATTTTTAACATAAGAATTTTAGTGAAAAGTGCCAATGTTTTTTTATGTTCGAACTGATCAGAGATAAACAAGCTTAATATCACACATCAGTGACATCACCATAACAACTATGTTACATATTGTAAATATTTGTCACTGAAGAATTTTCTCTAAAACTACCCACATGGGATTCAAACCTAGAGCTTAACATGACCAAGTGATCAAAAGCCAAAGAATGTAGAACCACTGAACCATGACCAACCATAATGAATAAATAATGTAAAAATATATCTTTTGTATATAAACCACAAATATCAATATCACACTGTGACAATCCCATTACTAACTTCGTCCTTCATCAAGTACAAGTTGTAATCCTTTAAATGAATTAATTTCATTTCTTTCATACTTCTATTTAAATCAATAAAAAAACTAAAACACCCTAAAAATTACTATTTCTCATTTTCTCATGTCGCTGCCTAACAGACCAAATAATTGAGTTTCAAAAAAAGATAAAAAGTTTGAAGACATCCATGAAATTTCATAAATATTTAGTAACAAAGTAAAAAAAATCTTTTTTTTAAAGTTTTATTGATTAAGATAACCATTTCAAATAAATCAAATAAAACTTGTTACATGTATACTAAATTATCAGTGAACCTTTCACAGAGTTGTACTATCTAATGTTTTGAATATTATATTAATTTACACATAACATATAATAACACATAATGTATTAGACACTATATACTGTGATCTTGAGTACAGTTGATGCTCAATTTAAGACCAAACCATTCATCTTACCAGCAACCTCTACACTAACAGCTCTTTTGCTAAAGATACAAAAACACTAATGCCTTTTGGTGTTAATCTCTTGAAGACCATTTAACATGGCATACAATTAGCCACTGTTAAAACAATGTACAATAATACATACAGTGCCATTTATTGTTTGTGGAAAAACTTTGGAGGGCACTGAAATACCCAAGTTTTACAGTAAACTGATATATGTTCATATTTTCTCAGATTTGATCATATGAGCCTGATTGTCATACTGTAGTCAATAGTTTTTTGTTAATTATTTAACTTAATGTAAAATTTCAATTAAAAACTATTATAATATTTTGATATTTTATGACTCATACGAAGCATGAAATTCAATTTTTAATCAATAATCAATACACTTTTTGCGATACACCTAATTGCGATACAGGACGGCAAAACTATGTCACCAGCAAGATTTTATTATGATAGTTAAATTATCAACACAATTTTTGTCTACTTGTATTTGAAGAATTAAATCATGTTTACAAAAGTGTAGAACACTTGAATATTTATTTAATTTTGAAATTCAAAAATAAAGTCTCTTCAACAAAAATCAATATCCCCCAGCAAATAATAACATCTACCTAAGTTTTATAATTCAGAAATTTGCTATACATAATAGTATAGCAATTTAGCAAGCACCTTATCCACTTCACCAGTCTGTTATCTTTTTATAATGCATGTTGCAATCTTTAACTTTGAACAGTGGGCAAAGAACCCAAATTAAAGGAATTTTCTAATCTTGCTACAAACAGAGTAAAGACTCTAAATAGCCTCAATTACACTTTGTGTGCTCCAAAAATCATGCTTATCTTAACAGTTTGGTAAATATTTTGTATTTCCAAACTTGTTTTCATAGTAAAAAGACAGAACATTGACCCCAATTTGTTTTCCATAGTATAATGCAAGACTATTGACCCCATTTTAGGGTTAAAAACTCACCCACTGTATACAGATATAAGTATAATACTCTAAATCTTACCTGCCAAAATTACCAGGTAAATAATCCAGAAATGTATCATTTAGATATAGTTGTGTCAGATTGAGTAACTGAGTAAATCCATCAGGTAATCTGAAAATATAAACACACCATTATATACAAGTATTGTATTATAGTAAATATGTCAGTCATAAATATAATCATTTATTTCTAGTCAGCCATCTTAAAATGACATGGAACCATATAGTGTGGTATTGGGTATGGTTTGGTATGATATGAGCTGTGTTCAAAAGTGACAATGAATGGCATAAGCTGTGTTCAAAATGACATTCTACGGCATAAGTTGTGTTCAAAAATGACATTCCATGGCATAAGCTGTATTCAAAAATAGCATTTCATGCCATGAGCTGTGTTCAAAAATGACATTTTATGACATAAGCTGTGTTCAAAAATGACATTCTATAGCATAAGCTGTGTTCAAAAATGACATTCTATAGCATAAGCTGTGTTCAAAAATGACATTCTATGGCATAAGCTGTGTTCAAAAATGACATTCCATGGCATAAACTGTATGTTTATGTGAGCTGGCTACCATAAGCTGCCAGTAGATAATGAAAAGGGAATGATGTAAATAGTAAAGATGACAGCAGTAATTAGTTCACAGAAGTTAGGAATCACCTAATATAAAACTGTAAATGGATTTCTTAATACAAAATACTAATTTTAAGCTTGTAGGGTGGCTCCTAATTCTGAAAGCCCAAAATTCGCAACCCAGAATTGTAGAGCTCATTCGTGTAAATTATGTAACTACAAGGATATGAAATTGGAAAAAAGTTTGTATGACTAAAAAAATATGTTCATTTTCGCAAAATTGATAATTGAATTGCATGATGTCACAATAAGCAAACAAGAGCTCCGCTGGGCGGGGCATTATACGCCCGTGTGCAGTCCATGCTGTGTTCTATCTCATATGAAGTCCCTGTGACCTTGATAAATGACCCCTGGATATCAGAATAGGTCCCATCCTTAACTGGAGGGCTATCCTAAGCAAAGATTTTGAGAACCTAGGTACAGCCATGGTTGCGTTATCACCGGCACAAAGTTTTCCCATACAAACTTCCAGTGACCTTGCCCTGGGGCCTCAGAACCAAAAGTTCTCACCTTTGACCCAAAGAGTATTGGTACATAAAATTTGGTGATATAAGATTCAGTTGGTTGTTGGACAAGGTTTTTCCTCATGATTTCCTTGTGACATTGACCTTTAACCCAGGGGCCTAAAACAAAAGGGGCATATGCTAGACATTTAGGCTACCCTTGAATAAAATTCGGTGAACCTAGGTACAATCATTATTGAGTTATTGTCCGGAAAATTTTCAATATAAATTAAGTCCCAGTGACTTTGACTTTAGACCCTAGGGTCTCCAATTCAAAAGGGAACATCCTCTACCAAAGAGCTGTCAACACATTACTCCTTGACAAATGGGCTGATCCACATAAAATTTGCTTAACCTAGGTACAAGCATTGTTTAGTTATTGTCCTGACAATGTTTTCCATATGATGCCCCTGTGACCTTGACCTTTGACCCAGGGGCCTCAAAACCAAAAGGGAACATCCTTGACACATGAGCTACCCTCACATAAAATTTGGTGAACTTATTTCATGTTACTTATTAAATATAGCATTATTTCCATTGTTTGCCATCTTGACTTAATAACATATTGATTGAACATTTGAAGTCACTGCTTGGTAATTTGATATCTTCTGGTTGATGGTTTAAACTTGACCCAGGGGCCCCAAAACCAATAGGGAACATCCTTGACACATGGGCAACTCTCATATGAAATTTGGTGAACCTAGGTGCAGTCACTGTGAAGTTATTACCCGGACAAGGTTTTTCAATATGATGCCCAAGTGACCTTGACCTTTGACCCAGGGTCCCCCAAATCCAATAGGGCAATTCCGTGACACATGGGCTACTCGCACATATAATTTGGTGAACCTAGGTACATTAGTGGTTCAGGTATTGTCTGGACAAAGTTTTTCCATATGATGCCTCTGTGACCTTGACCTTTGAACCTGGGGCCCAAAAAACCTATAGGTCACATCCTTGACGCAAGGGCTGCCTTCACATGAAATTTTGCGAACCTAGGTACAGTCGTTGTTGAGTTATTACCCGGACAAGGTTTTTCAATATGATGCCCCTGTGACCTTGACCTTTGACCCAGGGGCCCCAAAACCAATAAGGCATACTCTTGACACATGGGCTACTCGCACATGAAATTTGGTAAACCTAGGTACATTAGTGGTTCAGTTATTGTCTGGACAAAGTTTTTCCATATGATGCCTCTGTGACCTTGACCTTTGAACCTGGGGCCCCAAAACCTATGGGGAACATCTTTGACACAAAGGCTACCTTCACATAAAATTTTGTGAACCTAGGTACAGTCGTTGAGGAGTTATTGTCCGGACAAGGTTTTTCAATATGATGCCCCTGTGTCCTTGACCTTTGACCCAGGAGCCCCAAAACCAGTAGGGCATAACCTTGACACAAGGGCTACCCTCACATAATATTTGGTGAACCTAGGTATATTGGTGGTTCAGTTATTGTCCGGACAAGTTTTTCATTGTTTGCCATTTTGACTTTATTAACATATGGCATATATAGAGATATATGAAAGGGGAAGTAATTCAAAGTCAAATGAACAAAACTGAATTATCTCCACTTTACGCACAACTAGGCATCAATGTTTATCATCAGAGGGAGTTTGAAGAAGATTGGCCCAGAAATGAGGGAGGAGTTGTCCGCACAAGGAAGACGGACGGACGGACGGACGGATGGACAGACGGACAGACGGACGGACAGACGGACGGACGAGCGGCGCCATAACATAATACGACCCTTCGGGCGTATAAAAATAAAACATGATATAATGCATGTAGGGCGATGATATAACCACTCAATAAAACCATGTACATAGGGATGATACATTGTGCAGGTAGTGAGAGAGATAGTGGAGATCAATATTTAATTACATTTTACATGACAACATAAATATCTTCATGTAATTTATTCTATTATACATTGTTCACATATTAAACATAATTTGAAATATAAATGGTTGCTAAGTGTATTATGTTATATCTGTAAAAAAATCATTGAATTTCAAACTTTAAAAAATGAAACCAAAGGCAATGTAATACATGGAGGCACACCTAAGTATGAGCATTGATGTAATTTGCACAATAATACATGTAATTATTAAGATTATTATTTAAGTTGAAAGGAAGAGAAAAATCAAAGTTTTTTAAGGGTCCCATGCCCCTTCTGGACCTCTACATATCTAGTCTTAGAGAATTTACTTCAATGAAATACAATCTCCATGAATGATAATGAAAAAACCTACACTGAGTTTTTAATTAAAGAATTTGACTTAACAAAAACAACTAAATATAAATCATTTCTTGATTAAATTCATAATCTAAATAAAGAGAATACAGTATCATATGCATTGAGAATTGCCTCACTTGTATGAATAATATTGTATCTTAAACTGTAATTTACATTCTGTAACAAATACATTGAAATACAAATGAAAACTGATATCATGTCATTGTTGGAGGTCAAAATGTTCGTCTGCTACAATATATCATTGTGACATCATCAAAATATTAATTGAAATTAAAAAAATTGAAGATTAAATGATAAAACATGACAGCTCTATAACATCATAACTAAGTCAAGTCTCGAGAACACAAAGTTCTTTATACTAAGTTACAGTAGATGAGAATGTCAAATATTTGTAAATGTGTAGCTCGTATTTCATGAAAAATCATCCCAAATTGTTAAATTCATTTAATACACTTTATAACTTTTTAATTAACAATTTCTGATACCATTACTGTTAAAATACAGAAGTATGGAGAGTAATACAGTTTTATTGAAATTACAAACGTATGTAATATTAGAATTATATCTTCCATTTAAAGTGACAATGTCTACATTTATCGGTCAAAGAATTAAGGCCCCGCCCCCTCCATTGCTAATAAAGTCAAAACTTCTCACAGTAAATTCATTTAACAGGTTTCTTATGCAAATGTCAAATATTCAAATACTTTAAATTGGTTCACATATCACGGACTTAAGTGGATCCTTTCAGTTGAAAAATGACATAAATTGACCCTAATTTACACCATGGGTGGCCAATAGAAGCAAAAGGTTTGAAAAATGAAAGTTTCGCAAGGAATAAAATGGTGCGAAAAACACAAAAATAGCAATTATCATGTTTAGCATAATTTACTTGTTGTCAATTAAATACCAGTTAAATTTTATATACTGTGTCCACTGGTAGTGTCGGACTGTGACAAACTTATACTATTGTACTAAATTCATTGATAAATTAGGTCAATTTACGAAGATGCGACACCAAGTCTAACCCCAAAGCTGTTATTCACAAAACAAGACAAGCCATAAAATTGATGATCAAAAAAGGGTAGCAATCAGGTGAATTTATGAGGCAAAAAGTGGACCAATTTATATCAATAAGAACAATTTATGTGAAGCGTAAGTAAGACCATAAAATATCAATTAACTAATAAAGATAAATTAGCCATTCAAAAATACTGAATAAATTTTACAGTCCAGAACATAATTTACAATCTAGTAAAAATAAGGTACAACATTGAATTGATTTTTATACCTTCTGTTCAAATAAATGAAATAGAATATTATTTTATCTGCTGACAGTTTGTTACATGGTTAAGTATATACTTATCTATCTAGAATATGATTGTACAACAAGTTCTTTCAACTTAGATTATTTACTCTCAGGTCAGCTTCCAGTCCACGGTTTATGATCCAGTTGGACAAAGCTTCTTGATCAATGAATCAAGTAGATAGATTTTGATGTGATTTAAACCAATGTGAGCTGGCTTAATTAGGTTTTAAACAACATAGATCAACCCTTAAAATCATCATTTGAAATTTTTTAGCTGATGTGCCATTAAACCCAATCAGGTAAAAGATACAATAATGACAATCAGTAATTAAAGGAATGGTTTGCTCCCATAAAAAAATTCCTTCCAAAAATTGGCAAAACATTCTTGACTTAATTGCAAGCTAATAGCCTAATATGGTATCACTTAAATACATTAACTATCTATTACAAAATATTTCAAATAAATAAAAAGGTGGAACATAAATTTAATCATTTCCGAATAGATAATGCAGTAAATAAATAGTATTTCCTTTTATTCAATAAATTCCTTACATGATAAAAATATACCATGATTCATGTTAATGCTCTTTTTATTGTCAATAATACTGGATTAATGTTTGTGTAAATTTTCATCTTTTTGTTGTGGGTTCTGTTTCCAAGTGATCAGTAACTCATGCACGGTTATATGAAGTGTTTAATAGGAACATTTATCATTAGAATGTGGTAAACCTTGGGAACTATGGTAACATAAGATAGTGTGCATTACTTAAATATAGTAAATATGTAAGATAACTTGCAAAGCATTTTTTTATAAAAACAAGAAATGTAATGTGGAAACCACATTAAAGCCGGATTTAAAAACTTTAATGCAAAAATTACAAAGGGAAATAATCCATAATAAAGGCAGGTTAAGTTGTGGTTTCATTTCTAATTCTGTTCATCACATGTTCATCATAGTATAAAGTTTCATAAAGATCTGAGAATAAATGGCAGAAATATATGGAAAAGAAAAAGTTTAAAGAAATTGTTAACGACACCGCACGCCAGTCTGCCCCAGACAGCCGGCCCACCTGCCCACCCACTAGCCCGTCCACCCGCCTGCCCAACCGCCCACCCACCTGCCGGCCCATGTTTCGCCAAACTATAAGCCGAATTTGTTGAAAAATCCGGCTAAAAATGAATGCAATGAAGCTTGCTTTGGCATGATGTAAAACCTTTTTTAAACATTCAGTCCATGCTAGAAATAATTTCTATGAAAATATGTACATTATTATCTTTTAACGTTTATCGATAAGCAACTAGAACAGTCCCAAACAACTGAAAACGCTATACATAGTGTTTTCACTAGCCCAGGACTTTTGTCAGCCGACTTTGCTTGTATACATTAATCTTTACTTTAAAGACATTTTTTATGATACCATTTACACAGGTATATATTCCATTGTCAGAATGGAACCTTTCCATTGGTAAAATTATTTAAATATTTTTGAAGAATGCAGTCTGTAGACACATATACATATCATTGAACAATGAATATTTGTGAAGAAAAAGTCTGAAGAAATATATATATATTATTGTACAATGAATGGTGTCTTTGATAATAGTGAAATGAACCCCTCCTATCATTAACATTATATTTGTCCTATAATTTGTGTGAAATGAAATGTTTGGATAAAAGGCATTAAAAGACGGGGGATATATAGCCATCACCATCAGACATATATGATAATTAAAAGTAAACATGTTTTGATAAATGAGCAACTATAGAAATACTATCTATCACAATCTTTAAACAAGAATTGAGAAAATAATTGTCACCTTAGATTAAACAAAATATTAATTCAAAACTTAAATTGTGTAAAAATGAAAATTTCAAATTGGAAAGTAAAAATTCAATAAAGAAAAAGTGAAATGACTAATGTTATGTACATAACAAGAACAATCCAAAGACAGAACGCTCAACTATTGGGGGGTGCTTTGATTTAACAAATGCAAAATTGATTTGCAAGCCTATTAAGATACAGGAGGGATTAAAAAAAATAATAAAAGCACCATAAACATGAGTGGAGTTATACATAAATTTCTTCAATGGTTTCTAGGAAATAAAATCTTCCAATAAAACATAACACTGATGTACAACTGATATTTTGATTAGTTGAGCTAAAAATAGTAAGGAAAAAAGTGAAATGTATATTATGTAAACTAAATAAACATATCTTAAATCTGTCCACTAGACCTTATATAATAAAACATTTATTTACAACAAAAATTAACTGAAAGTATTTATTCCTAATAAACATATTCAAATAGATGTTCAAAACCACCTATTTCATATCTTGAAGGACAAAATATCTTATTGATACACAGTTATAAAACCATCAAAACACATCATTTATATAACTGAAGGTTGAAAGTTATTCAAATAACAGCAAAAAATCAACATTTTCCTTGAGTCGTATAGAAGTCATTCTTTCATGAAATAAGCGTAACCCAGGCAACCAATGATCACCTGTTTAAACATGAATCTCATCAAATATGGCTAAATACAAAACATGAGTGTGATTTACTGCAACAAGGAAAACAGAAAAACAGACGGTTGGGTTACTTGCATAGGATATAAATAACAAACAAATCTTGGTCTTTAAGATATAGGACTTAAATAATGTAATACTTGAATCTGAATTATTTAAAGTCTATGTCAGTGATTGCCAACCCTGTTCAGCATGACAAGCCAGAGTTGATGAAAATTGTAAGAAAGACGAAAAATGGCCACCCATAATCTAATGAAATAAACCATGATTTAAAAACCCATAATCTAATGAAATTAACCATAATTAAAAAGAAGTCTAACCCAAACAAAATATGTGAAGTATCAAATTAATGTCTTTGGCATAGACTAAGAGGTATAGGTCTGATATACAACTAATAGCCACACTTTTGTCTGAATAGTTTATTTTAAAGACTTGATTTCCGAACTGTTTTGAAAGACTCAGAATGTAAAACTTGTAAATCACACTTACTAAAAAATTAATGTGACTTATTTCTAATATCATTCAGGCATCAAGAAAAAAAATACATGTAAAACTTTTCCAAACCCATCAAACACAAAAAGATATATATATTTAACTATACCACAGTAAACTCTGAACAAATACTTAATGACAGTTCAGCTCTTATAAGGGAAATCTAACACTAGAGGGTTATAGCTTATGTCAAAAATGTCATTACATAATACAACATCATAATGACATGACATTTTTTGCAGACAAAAACCTACATCTTTTATTACTTCAGTGTATACCATCATTCAAAAATAACTCCCTCAGCAAGAAAAAATGTATTAGTAAAATCTTACTGACAGCTTTGGTAATGATATAGCCAGGACCCTAACAGTGACTGTTTAGAAAGGTAATGAGGTGAGAAATAGCTCAATAAATAGCAACTATTCATGTTAAACTAACCATTTTATAACTTGTATACTTTGTTTAAAGGTGATATTATATGTATACTAAATATAACATCAATCAGGAGTTCATAGACGCCAAGATATTTAAGTAACAAAAATATATGAGAATTACAACTGTAACATGCATATGATCATGTTTGATCTTTGTTTAAATCATAATAATAAATAATACTGAGCATGAAACCATTTCAAAATGATGATGATGTTGTTGGAGGTAATGATGATGATTGAGATTATGATAGAAAATAGGATAATGTGTTGATGATGAAGATGGTGAACTGATGGTGATGGTGGTGTAATGAATGATGATGATGATTATGATGATGATAATAATAATGATAGTTATGATGATGGTGATAATGATGTTGATGATGATGGTTATGATGATGATGATAATGATGATGAAATGTACTTACTTTCCTAAAGGGTTAACACTAGCATCAACAATCTGTAAATATTTACATGTCTTAATACTTTCTGGTATATCTATCACTCCTGAAAACATATATAGAGACATACATGCTGAATATACTATCATATGAGTTTAACATCTAAGTAGTCATAAAGAAGGTATGAGACCTAAGTTGTACATGAAAACAAGAACATTAATGGAGCAATGGATAGCAGTTTTAGAAGTATTGTTCCACACTTGTATAGCCATAAACTTTATAAATAAAATTAAAAACTTTATGATAATGACTTAGTTTAAATACTATCTAGATGTCAAATATGTCAGGCCTCAGATGCTGCATGATCTAAAACACTGTCCAGTGAATTGTTAAGTAGAAAACTAGCAAGATAAAAACTGAAGCATTAAAACAATGATATACATTAAGCAAATCATAATATGAACCTGATGGGATAACACTAAAGGTTCAATTGTCTATGTTAAATGATACAAAATTTTATGTAGAGGCTTCATCAAGACTTGGCTTATCAACTAGTGATCACCTATGGGCAAGGCATGTGCTTCAAAAAACTCCACACAAACTCAACTCACCATTTTTACTGAGATCTAAGTTCTCTAAACTTATAAGATGTCCTATAGCTCCTGGAATCTGTTTGATTTCATTATCACTTAAACTTAACTTTCTTAATCCATGACAATAGAATAACTCCTGAAAATATAGAAAATATATGATTACAGAACATGCATATACAATAACATTTATATAGGTGGAAACACCATTACCAAGTTTCTCTAGCATTCATCTATGATAATATGAGTGCCAACAATATTTGGCCATAATAATCTGCAAGGGATTTTCAAAGGTAATGGTATAAAACATACATACTCATAAATGTTCAAGTAATGCCTCAGTCCCATAAAATCAGGGTTTGTTGCGAACCCTGTGCCATGTGAAGCCTTGTGCATTGAGGTGATGGTACGCACATGGCACAAAACAACACACCTGTACAGAGCCATAGCTGGAAGATATGCGAGCATAATCCATACTTTGCCACAATTGTGTTTACAATTTGACTTTGAAACTGATATGTGTATCCTGGGCTCATCTCACGGATCCTGGTAAAAACATAAAAATCCATAAGGGAACGAGTTTGTAAGAGTCCTTGCAGAGCTTGATTGCACAGCACCTGTACGGTGCCCTCATAGCTATTTTTATGTTAATGGGACTGCAACTTTACTGATACCAAAAGAATAGTAATAGGTAAGCACACAGTCTACAGCCTTATTTATTTACAGGCCGTAAGACAACTTTTGCATTATGTCACATTGATATGCTGTTGATATTGGTTAATTTCTTGAGGAACTTCAACAGCATCTGAATAGCTATACATGATTGAGCGGTTGACAGTATTAACAAGATAGAGATAGATAGACATGAATAATGGAAGCTTTACATTTTGTAAGAAAAGGTGGTAGACATGGACCCTTTGAACTCATCATATTCATGGTTCAGGATTGTGCCTACTGTCTCTATTTACAAGAAATTTCAAGTTTAATCTTGCTGAGGAATTATAAGCTAGTAGGCATCACAAAACACTAAATACCTTATAGTTATTCAGTACAAACTACAAAATAGGAATTTTCTTGTACAAACAAAAGTCAACAAAATAAAAAGCTTTTTTCAATTAATTTTTACACAATCGTATCTTTTGTACAAAATACTTCTTCATTGTAAGTAGAATTAAATAACATGAAACAAACTCTTGTTTGTAGTCAGTAAAATCTAAAAAATACATTAAAGTCAACAAAAAAACTTCACTTCCATACAATAGATCTATACCCTTAAATTATATGACCGAACTCGTACAATCGTAATCTATAAAATTCCGTAATCCACAATCGCCATTGTAGGAACATGATTGGTTAGTGGTCCACTGAACAAAGTGCTTCTTTGTAATCGTTTTTTCATTAAAAAGGTGAGTCGGGTCACCAAGTCCACAAAATTAGAGTAAGTTTTTGAAGTTTTTGATCAAAACTTCGTTGATACATAAGATCATACAAATATATCATTAACTTTTACAGTTTACATCAAGTTCTGATCAAGATAAATTAAAAGTCAATGACTTATAGTGGGAATAATGAAAACAGTTACAGTTTTCATGTGACTTCAAAAACTAATGAAAAATTGAAAAATGTACAAATCTAGACCAAGAACTGGTAACTTGTTAATATCAGTCAATTTATTTCATTCATGCAAACATAAAGTTAGATTGGGTGTATGGGAAAAAAATAATGCATTTAAATGCAATAAAAATGTATTCAAAAATTATACAAAAGAAAGTCGTGGGAAAAAAAACACTCTAATATGCAGTTTAGAATGAAGAAAGGTTCAAAATGTATATAATTATTTTGTACTATGACGAAGACACTAATGATTCTAATTATATGAACAAATAGACCATATTGGTGTTACAAACTTTCATCCAAATTTAACTGAGTTTCCGTTATTTGATAAAAAGATTAACAAATCAAATATAACATAAAAAGACTAGGTATGATATAAAATAAAATTATAAATTGAACAAAAAATTGAAACTTTATATGTAGAGAAAAAAATATGAGAAATCTTAAACAGATTATTATATGTCATGTAAACCTTTCTTTAAATACAAATCATTCATTACAATCTATTTTAGGGTCTCTGACAATTAATAATTAAAATTCTGAAAAAAATTGGCATGAGTGAAAATCCAAAATGCTGAAGTTCAGTCCTGAAGTACAGAACACTTAATTGTTGATAATTGTTTTATATGTACCATGTACTAGAATTCATATAGGAATGATTGGATACAATCCATATATTCATTCTAACAGAGTAATTACACTATCTTTCACACAAAGGAGGTTATACAAACTTCCTATTTGAACCTATGATAATATAGAATGTCTGAGTTGGACTCAAGCCTAGAAAAAGCTATTTCTCCATAAGAAAAAACCCTGCCATAATGCCATCACACTGGCTTGAAGGTAAAAGTACTGAGAGAGTTTAGTTTCATATTATACTTCTACAACATGTCTATGTCTAAGAATGGTCAGAGACATTTTAAAATAGCAGACTTCAGACTCAAGAAGTGTAGTTTGTACAAATTTGCAAAATGGTTTCAAAAAAAATATTATCACATAATGAGAATCTTGTATTTGACCTTGCATTCATAGCTTATCAAATAATTACATAATGTCTTCTTTCTGCCAAATGGCTTCACATGATAACATTTATCACCTTGCCTTCATTTCCAGTACTTTAAGTCATAGCAGCACTCAGACCTGATATTGAAAGTTCATAAACAGGAAATATGACATTTATTCAACCTTTTATAAAATATTCATAATCTATTGAATATTTATGAAATTAATTATTTAATATTTGAGACAGTAACACAATGTTTACATTCTGGAGATCAGCCATGTCAAAACTAGAGGATATCACTTCAATATCACTTTAATCAAACATTGAAAATTGGAAATTTTGAATAACTTATCAAACATACCATATATGTACAAAGGTATGTTTAGAAAAGTGAAATCTAGCCCTAGTGTGATCAATATTATAGGGGAAATATCTGATGAGTGTTCAATGTTTGATATCTAAGATTTCATATCTCATGGAGAAGATTTTAGCAATATAAATAAAGGATAGGACAATGTGAGTACATTCAAACAATGTGTGGTCAATATTTACTTGTTGATATACCTAGAACTGAGTTAATACACATGAGTTAATACTCCTAGCCTACTCAAATAGGCTTATTACTGACTTTGATGAATACCCCCCATGGGTCTTTGTCTAGAACTTTGAATCAAATCTGTACAATAGGCGCTAAGAAAATGAGCAGAAAAGATTTTTCATCAAAGGGCAATAACTCTGCAAAAATCAATAAACCATAACCAAAAAAGAATATGGAATATTGCTTGATACCTGGTCTATTTGTGAAGTTTGAATCAAATCCATACAATAGGTGCTGAGAAATTTAGCAGACAAGTAAAAGCTACAGACCAACCAACCGACATACAGACAAGCTGACTCCTATATACTCCCCAAACAATTTTTTTTGGGGGGGGGGGTTGATAACTGTCAAATTTATTTTCTTTTACATATTGCTTCTAAAACAGTCATACACTGTGATATCAAAACTCAGCAGATTTTGCTCAGTGTGCACGAAAATTGCACACATTGCTTTTTAAGCCCACAGTATGATTTATTGTGATGGAAATATTATTTATACACAGAGAATTAACACTAAGCAAAAATCTTCTTCACACTTATTACCTTGAAAATGCCTGTTTTGGTTTGAACACCAAAGTTAAGCAATGTTGAGCCTAGTGAGTACTAGTTTGGGCGACCACCAGGGAATACCCGGTGCTGAAGACTTTGAAAACAAAATTATGCAAAAATCTCTCGTGTAAGTAACATGGTAAACAGGGGAAAACATAAAGGAATAACCATATCAATCAGCCACTGAAAGACTAGTCTAACTACATGTAAATAAACAAGGACATAGACCCATCTGTATATCAGACAAAACTCATATTGGAAATCATTGTATATCCATTCAAAATAAACGCCCTATTTCATAAACTAATCACTTAATTTGACAGAGATATATTGCTGTATTTGAATTTCAAGTCCATTTGCAGTTTATTAAAACACTATTATCAATATCATCAGTCAAATATCTCAAACATTGCCCCTGTAGTGGCACCTACGAAAGGTCCTTTTGTGATAGTTTTTTTATGATGAGGAAGCACACTCTTAAAATAAATGGAAACAGCTCTTAGTCTTATAAGCATATTTGTCTTGAAATTAATAATCTAAACAATGAATAAAGTACAGTTAATGGTCCGGTCCATACAGTACACGTTATAACCAGTATCTGATACACAAACAGCCCTGAACCGATTGACTTCCGTGAATTATCCTGGTCCCTGCTAAACATGAATATACATGAACATCATAAGTGAAATTTTAATAGTATACTTTAAAATCATAGAAGATAATTGTACTATCTCAATAATAGGTCATACATTCAACATACTCAAGTGAACATGCACTCTCAAAGTTTCATACAAGGAGCTATCTTGAGTCCATAAAAAATATATACATAAACTTTAAAAGCCCTCTTTTAGGATGAGTAGAGTTTACATTGACCTTGATAGAACAAAGATTTGATCAAATAAAATTAGACCATTTTTATAAAATATAAGTTCTACTCATTGAAAAACATGAAAACTTTCAAGTGACATAATTACAGACACTTAAGTCGAAAAGCAGACGCAAAATCTCGAAGCAGACGTCAATGTGTACACTATCTTTTATCGTAATCTTATATCACAAAAAGGGACTTGAAAAGTCCTTATATCAGATATGGTAAACAAGTCAATGGATCGATCAATACTATACGTAAAAATTGTCCGAAAACTGAGGTATTTACTATATAAATATTTAAGGAGTTATGACATTATAACATATCATTTCATTAACTTAAGCCCTTTATCCAAGCGTATACAAAGCTACTTCCGAACAGTGGTATTCAGTGATTAATTGATTAACGATGTTTGTCAACCGGTACTTTGGAGAGCTGTTTCTCAATCATTATAAATCAATGGCTTTTGATATTAAATGACACAGAAAATATGAAACCTAAGACAGCTATGTAGTGATTACTGGGAGAATAATTTACACATAAAGTAACGGTCACACCAATATGAGTCACTAAGAATACTTGACTAACAATTAAGACACACCCCTTCTCGCCTTTATATTCCAAATTTAAGGTCATTTCATTTAAATAATATTTCATATATTTATAAATACATTACAATACAATACCATTCAAAGGTTCTTGGACAAATAAAAATTTGATCATGCACGCCACAAGTAATTTACTATAACCAAATAAAGCTTATAGATAGAACATAGTTTGTATTATAATTATGTTGATGAACTAATTTATACTGATATGCAATTGGTTCAGATGACTTTTTGTTCTGTTTTTCATGGGAAAATATGAATCAGTTTCCTTTAAAAACAAGATTTTGTCATATGACATTATTCCATAAACATAATGTTATAGTCCAATGACTACCAGTCCAATGCTATGACCATATGGCTATGCCTGCTCCTTATTAAAGGATGTAAGTTCCATACGGGAGTCAAACAAACAAACTCTAAATTAACCGTCAGACACAAACAGTGGTTCTATAATAATATAAGATTGAAAGTTTGACATATAGTCCATTTTTTCTCAACTGTCAAAGTTTGAATAATTTCGCAGGGAATGATTACACACTATCTCAATATCACGAGTGTTAGACAAAGAGCACAAATTCACCGTGAAATTAACAATGTTTTGACAGTTGAGAAAAAATGAACTATACATGCATATAAATTATATTGTTGATTTAAAAAGCTTTGACAAATTGACTTGGGGCAAGAAATATAATTTCAAAATCATTATCATTGGTTAAATCAGTTTGCCACACTATAGTTTCTAATGAATCCATCAGTCAAAATATCAACTTGCAAAAACTATGGAGCAAGGTACATGTATTAAATGCAGAATTAATCATACAACCAAATTAGGTAAAATATGTTGGAATGATAAAAAACAACCAAAGAATGAAAAGAATTCAATGAAGCCAACAAATGAACAATTTCAACTAATGATAGGGTTGTTGTATCAAAAGTAAAAATATCTTAGAGCCTTAACATGTCATACTATACTTAGGAATTCCCACACTTATTTTATCTCAACACAACCATATCACAACTTCCAGGCCTCATAATATATTTGAATGAAAAAAAAAACGTTTACATAATCCATATTTTCAATATTTGAATTTAAGGTGGACTAGAAATTAATGCAAATTTAAAATCTTTTCAAAAGACCATCTATGGAAGTAATAAAACCGCATAGAAAATTAAAACATGACGCTGAATGATACCTGACAACTTATGAAAGAAGAATATTGTACAAATCGTAACCAATTTCAATGAAATGAGCAAACATGTTGCACATACTTCCGTCGCCATACACCGATCACAATTTGTAAATGTTTTACTAAATATAGAAATGGAATAGAGTGAAGCGTAGCATCACTAATCTTTTTAAATGGTCCGTTTACATCACAAATAAAGCAATTTTTTCAAATGGTTTATTGATATCAACTTTTTGATAAAAATATCACGAATGAGTAAACTTTGTAGTGATTTAATAGATTTAGTAGTATTAAAAATATTGAAATTTCAAACAAGTTCAAACAAAATGAAAATGATAAATACTATACTTATATCATTATAAGTAAGTTGAAACATTATAGAACTGCTAGTGAGAATGATACACCAAACAGACAGATTTTTAGTATAGATTATGTCTTACTAGTGCATGCCCTGAATTTTTGAGAGAACTAGCCCAATTTGTTATTTAATAAAGTACATGTATTGTGTAATATTTATCAACAAGACCAACCATTATGAAGTAAGTAATTTTTGATAGATTTATTATAAAATACATGTATATAAATATAACATTAACATTAAGAGGAAAACTACAGACGCTTTAAATACAAGGAAAGTCATGTAGGAGGATTTTTCCAAGTGCCGAAAATGTATGTGATTTTAAAAGTAATAGTCTTGCGCAAAGTATGTAAATTTATGTTTTCATTTGAAGTTTAGTTCATTATTAATGGCAATTGCTGAAAAGTTGCTTACAATTTTTGTAAAAACAGATTGCGATTTAGACAATTTTGGAAGTGCCAAATATTCGTACTTGATTTTTTTGTCAGGATAGCTAATATCGACGCACATCAGCGCTATTTGGGTTATTATTTATATTTTAAAATTACCTCTTAGATTCTGCTATTGCATTAAGAAAATGAATTCTATTATTTCAAGACAAGCTGACCTACACTCAGAGTAAACTGCGAGAAAGACTCATAAAAGTCACACAAAAAACACCCCAATTTCATCTATAGTGTTACTTATATCTTTTACATCTGTATGTCAATTTGCACTAAAATTGACATCATCAGAAAACTGCTGTGTTGCTATAATACAATTTTGAGTGTTTTATAAAGTTGATATTTAAGTTGAAATCTGTGAACGAGCATCTTTAACTTACATTGAAATGCACATGTATGATGTATAGGGCAAAGGTTAACAATATATCACAGCAAATCATATGCCTCATTATAAGACTTGATAAATAAATGACATGCATACAGGCACATATAAAACTACCGGTATATCACAGTAATTACCTTTACTATATCTATGTTATATAATAAATTCTAACAAAGATGTTACTGTGTAATAAATCTCAACCGTGAAATTAAATGAAGATATCTACTCCAGATCATTTCATGTCAAAGAATGAAGTTTCATACAGTTGATTTGTGGCTCCCAGGTTTGTACATAAATTACAGAAGACATTCAAAGTTACTGTACAAAATGGTGTTCATATCATCATCCTAAATAAGTTATCTAGGACTTACTGGTAGATTACTTCTTTAACAAGGGCAGGTAATACCATTTTTGACAAGAGTAAGGCATGGTTTTAACAACTGAGAGCAGTCATGACCTGTAAGCCTGATGCCCAGACAAGTGAAAAATTATTTGGGCTAGTGGAAGTTACTTATTTCATTTAGCTGGGCTAAAGGCAGTCTCACACAGAACACGGTTGCGGACAAGGTTCCAATACGGTATACTCAGTTATACACGGGTTGACTAGTACATTAGACTCGAATGTAGCACGAGTGTGTACGAATAAAGCACGGATACACTAGGTCATGCAAGGTTTGTCACGATTTGAACACGATTTGCATACGATTTTTATACAATTAAATAATGTTTCCAAGTACGGTTTGTTACGGTCTAGTACGATAAAACACTACCTTTACTCGATTTACTCGGCATTCACAGGGTTTACGTATGGTCCCGCTGATTTTTGGTTCAAACGATTTATATACGATATTGACATGTTTAAGCTCACCCGTGTAGTGGACTTCATGTTCAGATGTATATACGGTCTCACACGGTCTCTCACGGTCGTGCACGATTGCTTATACGATCATACACGGACATGACACCCATACAAGTTTTTTAAAAGTTTTAAAAATCATACACGGCTTTCACGGATATACTAGAATGGCCCGAGTGTGACTCGGATCAGAACACGGTTTGTTCAGTTGAATGTACGGTTTACACGTGTGGCCAACTGTATAAGCCGTGTGTTCTGTGTGAGACGGGCTTAATGGATGGTTTTGGAAAAGCGCTAGAGAAAATTTAAGGCAAATACTAATTGAGAGTGAAGTTTTATACTCAATATTTGGTTGTCCTGTGATATGACATCAAACATTCATAAACAAAAGAGGAATGAAAAGCCCATAACATTTAGAAAGAGAGTAATCATGCTCAAAAGGAACATTATCATCTGCTTGACAGAGCATTAAATTCATGATAGTACAGCTTATCATTACATGTTAGTTCCTTCATAAAATGAATAAAAATACAAGAAACTCATAAAATGAATAAGAATACTAGAAAATGTTAATAGAGGATTTTTATTGTTTGTAACTATTACTAAAATATACAGTTAAGTTCTCAAATATTGAAAGGGATAGAAAAACACAGGTTCTCAACTCCGCCTTTCCAACACCCAAATTTTAACCACCCATAATAGTTTTTCTTTCATTTCAGTGTCAAGTTTTGAGCTTTACTGCTTTCCTTTGACATACAAAATAATCAACAATTGATCTATAATAACCATAAACAGTCAGCTAATCAAAACCTCTAACAAATTTCAAGTAATGTAATTAAAGTCAATCAATATTCATATATAATTAAAACCTTATAATTTCTATGAACAAAAACCAAACTATTCAATCTAACAAGCTAGGTTTTATCTGCTCGATGCTAAGCTTTAACGATTTATAGGCATAACTTAACCGTCAATAAATTCATTCAGATAACTCACTAAATCTTTTGTTAGTTATTGTTCCAGTATGAGCAGACATACAAAATGACAAGCTTCTATGCGAAACAGAAGTCGAGCAGACGACCTGAGTGACAAGCTTCCAGGTGAGACAGAAGTTGACAAAATCTATATCCCAGTATGGAATATTGATAAAGAGTTATACGATACAAGAAAAAGCTGTTCCCAATGTCAATAACATGGCCATTATCAGGTAGCGTGGCTTTGTGAATAGTGTTTACAACGCTCATACAAGGTAATAACAAACTCAGCATGAAACGTAAAATCACGGACCAGCAACAAACTTAAAGGAACTAACGACTTGGAGAAAATACAGATTATCTAATTAACATGACAAATTGTCACTCATCAATGATCAGAAACAACTGATTAAAGTTAGTAGTCTAACTCATGCAACATATTTCTGTCACATGTCAGAGAATAACACATAATGTCATTTATTTAGTGCATTCAAATGTAACAACAAAAAAAGACAGAGAGATGAAAGGACTGATAGAATACAGATGGTATTTTAAGAAGGACAGACCGACAAACTAACAGAACAACAAACAGTGGCAATTGCTATACACCACTTTTTAGGGGTCATAAAATGAAAGTTTAACAAATATCTAAACACAATCACGTTGTATGGGAGTACAATGATATGATGTCAAATCAAGAACTTTTCCCCAAGTTCATACTGCAACCATGGGACACAGCTAATTACCTTGAGCAAGAAATGTACACACTCTGTAAGAAAGAATCACTTCACCCTAGCATAAATGGGTGATATATTTCCCTGATTTCTTTTGTTGGCAGCACACAAAACAGAATATCTCAATGGAGAAAGACAGATAGATACTAATAGCCAAGGCAACAAAAAGGTAACAGTTGTAATGTCAGTGAGTTTGCATCAACATGAAACCTCCACAAAAAAATGCAGATATTTTACTTCTACAATTAAAACAGTAGTACATGCATGTATAATGACAAAAAATACATGTCACACTGCAGGGGCAAAATTTGTATAATATGGTATATTGTTATGCAGACCCATAATGCAGTAAATTATACGAAACTGGCATGTAATTGTAGCCCATGAAAAAAATGAAATTTGAGCGTTTTCAAGTACAGTCAGTGTCAGTGTATATTTATCATGAATGAGCTTTTCTTTTATACTGTTTATAACAAACTACACTGTATACAATATGAGTAACATTAAATCAAAAATTTAATAAGAAAGATATAATTTCTACACATAAATGATTACTAGCATGAGATTTCAAATATTTTGGGCCTATATTACAATGGTTCAGAAAAAAAAACACCCTGAAGCTATCAATTTTTCTATCCCATGATTAAACATGAAACCTGCATTGCATTTCCCTTCAGTGCACAGTTTATAAAAATCATACAAAAAATGAGCAATATTCTTAAGGTGATGTCATGTATATATCCAATTTGATTGGTAAAAGCAAAACTTATCAATTATCTTCCGTATTAACGCTGTAAAACTATTTTTGTGCTGACCCATTAAATTGACTTAAATGAGAAATGTTTTTGGTGACCAAACCTGTTTTTTCCTATTTTCCAAACAGATATATGTATGTAGTACTTTAAAATATCTAGTTATGTTATTATTCTAAATTAATAGCTTTCAATATTCAAGGACAGTCAATTAAGTTCAATATTTTCTATTCCTTTTGGAATTGTTGATAGAAGCTATGACAGTGCTCTTTGATTTATGGTTTATTATTGATTAAAATTCTCTCTCTCCTAAAGTCTGATTAGGAACTCATCATCTCTGCTCATGCAACATTAGGATTCAATACAGGTGTATGAATACATTAAAATATTTGTTGGAAGTTATTGGGCCATTTCATGTGGTTGATTTACATATCAGACAGAAAAAAGTTCCCTTCATAAATAAATTCAACTCAGATAAAACAATAACACTAAAACGCATTTTAGCGTCTCAATTTCATTGCTTTACGATGGGACTGTGTTCTAGGAATCCACAATCTTTTTAAAACAACATTATTTTTGGGAGACAAGGGTAACAGATGTATATAACGGTAATACGCTGCTTTTATGGTGATGTGGTAGAGTACTAGGCTACTGATAACTCAAATGGTCCAGGTTTCAATCCCAAGGTGTGCCATGTTTTTTTTGTTTCATTTGGAGTCCAATGTAAATTATAGCAACAATACATTGAGTTATAGCATCTTTATATTGTCTCGAAGACATTCAAGCTACAAGAATTTGTGTATGAATTCTAATACATATGAGGCTGTATGCAGCAGAGGTACAATATAACACTTGTACACCCTTGCCTTCATCTAGCTTTTGCAGGCAACATGGTAGAGTGTCCACTTATGACAGGGGAAGCTGTGAGTTCCATTTCAAGTTTTAAATTATGGATTTTTATTGGGTCAAACAGTGGGGTTGCCCCCTTTTCTATACTGATTGTTGGAAGTAAAAAGCATTATTTTAGAGTCAAGCTGTTTCCAAGGTCTATAAACTATGATAGTTGATAAGGGGTTCAAAAATGATTTAAGTCAATGATAAAAACTTACCCTAGGTAAATCCTTGATTTGATTAGAATCCACCAGAAGTTCTTCTAATGTTCTCTCAAAGTTAAAGACTTCTCCTGGTACATCATTTAAACTACAATGTCTATAATCTAATATCTTCACATCTTCCTCTATCTTAGGTCGTAGACACGGACATTTCCTCACAAACAACTTAGCCATTACTCATCCTGAAATTATACAAATACATTTGTATACCATATATAAAGGTATGATATTATGTTAAGTATTATCTGTTTTTGTTGGGTCAACAGAATTTCTGATCATTTTACAGTGACCAACAACACAAAGGCATAACATTTTTGAGCTTAGAGTAAAAAATAACACCATTTTACACAAATCAAAATGACACCATTTTGAACTTAGAGCAACAACATGAAAGCATAACATCATTTAAGGCTTATAACCATAACAAAATGACGTAACACCTTTTAAAAGCTCAGAGCAATCACATATTGATAAACTCCAGTAATTTGTTAGCTCAGAGCAATTACTTAATGACAAGACACAATTTTTGAGCTCAGGGCAATAATACAACATCATTTTTCAGCTCAGGGCAATAACACAAAGATAAAACTCCATTTTTGAGCTCAGATTAATAACACAATAATAAAACACCATTTTGAGCTCAGGGCAATAACACATTGATAAAACATCATTTGAGCTTAGGGCAATAACACAATGATAAAACATCATTTTCAGCTCATGGCAATAACACAATGATGAAACATCATTTTTGAGCTAAAAGCATATCAATGTGCGCAATTCCTAACCAAACCTACATGATTGTTTGACCCAGTACTGAAAGAGAGGTCCATATAAGCCAATATAAAATGTGGTAATGTTTCATTATATGGCAATAAAAATCAATGCCCTGCAAAGTATGAACTACAGGGCACAGTCCAACTCACTAAAGCCATTATAACTAATTATTAACTAGTTTATTAACAAAGCAATAATATTGTGGGTAAAGTGGTAGAAACCTGATGCAATTTGGTACAAAAATGTTGAATTTAATTAACTGTAACTGTAAAGATCATTATCAAAGCAAGACTCAATTTATCTTAATAGAGGTACCACAAGTTCTATTATAAAATTTAAACAACCTCAAATCATCGAGAATTTAATATATAAAGCTGTAATTAACAAGAATCTTATTTAATACAAAAACTAAATGAGTGAACATGTGGCACATAAATAAGAAATAGTTAGCCAAAACTCATAACCATTATAAAATTAATTGATTTCTTACACCACACATGTGACATAGGAGCAGTTGCACATTAACTCAAATTGGTTTTCTCAGTTCATAAAAATGTCTTCATATGGGACAATCCTTCAGTCTATTGTAAGCCCCTGATGTCATTTTTATTTAAGATACAACAGGAACTGTTGAAATTTATCCCACCCACATAATTGAAGAGTAAAATTTATACCAAACCCATAAACAGGTAGATTTTATTTCTATAAAAAAAACTCTCAGGCAATATTTAAACATTTTGTAAAGACATTAAAATACTCAGCACTTATCTCTACATATTCACAATCTTACAGTGATTCTAATTTTAAAACATTTAAAGTGTCATTTTAAAACCTTACCTTAAAGAAAACTATAGATTTTAGATCAATATCCAATATATAAAGATAAGATATCATTCTTTTACTTCATAATATCTCCATGTTATATATAATGATAAGACATTGAACACACAAAACACACAAAGTACACTATATACAGTCAACCAGTTTGAATCAGGATAAAAACACTCAATGCACAGTTTGCTACACAAAAATACAAGATCTAGTTTTTCAAAACTCAGTAGTGTCACCTTGTATCCAATCAAAATTGAATGGTAAGAATTAAGTGCATTTAATATATGAACGTAAATAAAACAGGTGAAAATAATAACCTACTTCATATAAAAACACTAACTTTAGTCCCCATTGATTTCTATTAAAACAGTTTTATACAAAATACACAAATACCGTCCTTAAATCACCATTTAAGCAGAAACGAATCATTATAGATAGTATGGTATATCATACAACCCATCAAGGTTTAAATCAAAATATTCAAATAGGTATTTGGATTAAAATAATATTCCTTTATACAGACAATGGCCGCTTTACCGCGATCAATTAACTATAAAATGGTCAACAATAAAATTATAATATTGTTTACACATCGACTTAGTGGAGGGTACAGACAATGTATTATATAGTGTTAAATATTGAATTAAGCACCTATCTGTCATATTACTCTCTATAATATCAGATCAGTCAGTTTAAAGACAACAGTATGGCCATTTACATGAAATTAGATAGAATGTGGAAAATTTGCCACTTTTTATGGTCATCAGGTTGTGACAGGATTTATTTAATATATACAGCTTAAGGGTTGTTCAGTAGATAATACACATTCATATCATTATTTTTTTTAAGCAAAGCTGCAATTTACCCACTATCTTTCAGGACACCAGGTAATTTCTGGAGCCTTGTCTTACCTCACCAATAAGCATATAAAACAAAGGCTTGCACATGGTAATATTTGTGGATAATCTCACTTTATTAACAAATTGCTATTTTGCAATAAAGATAGTAACTTATTAAACACCCCTTAATCAAATCATGTTCAATCTAGTCAAACATTTAGCATGTGAAAGTTGTCGCTTTCATGCAACATCATCCCTGCTGTTTTATTAATATGCTGCCTGCAGATATGGCACAGTGGTAAAGTGTTACTAAAGATTTCAAATTTTGATGGTCCCTGGTTTGATTCCTCACAGCAGCTTGTTATACCCCTACATGATAATTCATATTTAATATAGATTTTTCTCTGTTAAGGTAATGTGGAAGGTTTAAAGCTATCACTGGTAAAGAAGTGTTCAGAAAAGCTTGTCAGGATATTGAGGTGTCATATGTATAACCTAATAAAAAGACATAGATGAATAGCATACCCCCCCCCCCAAAAAAAAATGAATAGCCGGCATTGTTCATGATTGTTGCTTTTAATAATATCAATACTATACCATTGACTTCATTGACCTTGTCACTATAAACTTTGATTTCTCAACAAGAATATATTTTAACTTAGTGATCTTAAGATCTGTAAAACTATCTTATTTCAACCATTTGACATATCATGATTCATTTCTTACAGTTTTAATGTATAAGGACTTATTACTTCAATGTAATTAGTAACAGTTAGTATCAGACGTTGACATGTATAGAAAAAACTTGGATAGTTCTTAACTTCTATATACATGTCAAGATTTTTTGTCACTTCAAGTGGGCTTACTTTTAGAACAAATTGAATGGGACTTGGCCAGTTCACAGAACTGGTTTTATAGCTATTCATAGAGACTCATACTAGTTCTTTCCAAAGACATGGAAAGCCATGGAATAATGTATGCTTGAATATCTTTGTACAAATTTAGCCTAATCTTCGAACATTTTAGCCTAACTATTTTATCATGTACAAAATAAGGAACTCCTAAAAGCAGGATTCTCCCAAATGTTTGGTGAATCATACCATCATTATAAATGGAACCAAAATTAATAAGTTCATCACTGGTCTGACAATGAATCCATGGCTGCTTGGTTTGATTGCTCATGTAATATTTTCACAGGCTATAACCCCACCTACCTCTATATTAAGTATGGCAGTTGTCAGTCAGCCACTGTTGAGATATTGTGCTTAGTACTAGTTAAAGCTTGGTTCCCAAGATCTAGACATTTCTTACTAGAACCCAAGTAAAATGTCTGACCCCTGTGATGAAATGCACCATAGATTACATTACATTCCCCGGGGGAAAACCTGGGTGGGGCGTAGGTGGGGGGGGGAAATGACTACTAAACCCGTACTATTTATTTATTTATTGGAGTTATCGCCGTATCAACACAATTTAGGTCATTTCACGGCGTCCAGCACACCTAACCTAGCTTACCTGGACCATTGTCTATAACCAGTACTCACCTACCCTTCCACAAGGCCGGAAACTTCTCCATATTATCTAATCAATGGAGGAAAATTGACATTATTGTCAAATTTTCATGGAAGGGTATAACCTCCCCAGGTAGGATTCGAACCTGCACCCCCTCAGGCACAAGATTCCAAATTCCGGAGAGCTACCAACTGCGCTATTGACCTGGGTTTTAAACCCGTACTAATATACATGTTATAGTAAAAAAAATATATTGGTAATAGGAAAACCTTAACCTAAAATTTAATTTAGGCTAAATCGAGTCAAGGTTAAATTACAGTTTGTCTTGTTATTTAATTTACTGAAAGTTTAAAATATTTTACGAAAGCCGAAGGGTGTCACATAAAAATAAAAAAATAAAAAAATAAAACTGTACTATGTCGTTATAACGAGATAATTAAGTCGTAATTACGAGATAATTATCTCGTAATAACGAGATAACTAACTCGTAATAACGAGATAATTATCTCGTTATAACGAGATAAATAAGTCGTAATAACGAGATAATTAACTCGTAATTACGAGATAAATAAGTCGTAATAACGAGATAATTATCTCGTAATAACGAGATAACTAACTCGTAATAACGAGATAATCATCTCGTAATAACGAAATAACTAACTCGTAATAATGATATAACTAACTCGTAAAAACGAGATAATTATCTCGTAATTACGAGATAATTAACTCGTTTGCAAAACACCAACTGCTTGAAAACAACATTAACAGCAAGAGACATTGGCAGCAACAACTTAACTCCATCAAAAATATAATACTATTAAGAATTTAGAAAAAAAACAACTTAAGACAACTGCAACAACATTTTAAACAACAACAGCAGCAACAACTAAAACAGTTACATTTAAACACTAAGCAACAGCATTACCAACTAAAAGAATTAACAGCAACAACCTAAAATAATATAAAAATCGGAACAACAACATCCACAACTTAATAAAAACAGCAGAAACACTCAAAACAACCGCAACAACGCCTTCATTAACTCTAAACAACAGCAACTACAACACAGAAAAACAACATCAACTCAAAACAACAACTTCAATTCAAGGCAATACCATTATTAACTCAAAACAACCGCAACAAAAGCGAAATGCAAATTCGACATAAAAACAAACCATCAACTCAATACAACTGCATCAACAGCAACAACAACTCAGAACAACAAAATCATTTACACAAAACAATTGCAGCAACTTAATCAACATTGACAACAACTAAAAAACTACAACAAAAGCAACTCAAAACAATAGCAATAACATTTTTAACAATTAAATAAACAACTCAAATCTACATACTGAGAACAACTAAAACAACAACAACGGAACCTCAAACCAATAACATCAACAACTAAAACAATTACATTAACAACTTAAAGTAACAGCAACAACAACTGAAAACAACAACAGAGACTCAAAACAATAGCAACACCAACTAATACAATTACATTTATAGCTCAAAGTAACAGCAACGAATGTTGTAGCTGATCTTTAAAGTTGTCGGATATGTTTTTTTGCTTTATAGCTGTATTGTCTAGTTGTCATCTATGTTGTTTTCAAATGTTGTTGCTTTTGTTATAAGTTGGTATTGTTGCTGCTGTGTTTTGAGTAAATAATGCTATTGTTTTGAGATTTTGGTCTTGTTACTTTGTGTTGATAATGTAATTATTTAATTAGGTGTTGCTATTGTTGCTTTTGCCAACGAGTTAGTTATCTCGTTAATACGAGTTAATTATCTCGTTATTACGAGTTAATTATCTCATTATTACGAGTTAGTTATCTCGTAATTACGAGTTAGTTATCTCGTAATTACGAGTTAGTTATCTCATTATAACGAATTAATTATCTCGTTATTACGAGATAATTATCTCGTAATTACGAGTTAGTCATATCGTTATTACGAGTTAATTATCTCGTTATTACGAGTTAGTTATCTCGTTATTACGAGTTAGTTATCTCGTTATAACGACATAGTATAATTTCATTTTTTATTTTTATGTGACACCATTCGGCTTTCGTAATATTTGGTTTAAAATCTGGTTTTTTATAAACAAGCTTTCATCAGGTCAAACATACCATTAACACTATCAACGTTTCCTTTCTTCAGACATATTTTATAGACAGGACAACTTTAGTTAGAGTTAAATATGTTATACTTAGGTACTTGTAAATGATTTGAAAAGTTTGTCACATAAAACACTCTCTACTTGAAAATTCAGTTACAAAATTTCATATGTCTAAGATATCAATATAAACTTTGATATGTCAAGAAATCACTCTGGTAGATTTGGCATTTGAATAGTTTCCAAAGTTTTCTTGCTATAAAAATTGAAACATAAACACTAGATCTTCATTTTTGAAAGTAATTTCATATAATTCTACAATATTGTTAGGTTTTTATTTCACAATTCTTTTAAACAATCTGAGTCATAACAGGTCATAAGCTCTTCATTTCTGAGTTGCGCCAATACATTTACTTTTCAATTATCTGTAAGCAAGTGCCTATATATAAATTGTATTCATACATTAACCCTGTTGATTTAAATACTAAAAGACAATATGCACCATAGTCTTCATACATAGGATACATTGTACCAATGATTATTTTTATCAATACATGTAGTGAGTACATACGTATTGTAGTGAGTATTTAAATCAGCAGTGTTAATGTATGTGCCACTGAAAATTATATAAAATTTAACAATACTTATTAACAAAAATAGCTATGTTCAGAGAGGTCATCATGATTTAAAGCCAGATACCTTAACAACTACTCAACCATTGAGATCTGAGTCAACACTACTAGCAAACCATAGACCGTATCAGAACTGCCAGACATTATTAAAGCTTCACAATAAAGAGTCTGAGACAAAAATATCATCAAGTATTAGAGACAGTGTCATTCCTAAAATACAGCAGGATTAAATCTGCTCTACACAGGAAAAAATATCAAATTATTCTTACATCACAACAGGAAGACAGAAATCTAAGACTAGATTGTTATTTGTCCAATCAACCATGCTTAATTATCCCTTTCTTAGCAACTCCAGAAAATAAATACTCATGATGCAATTTTACACATCATTCAATAGTTAAAACAGGAGAAAATCATTTTCTGCAAAGTCAGCAAAATTTAGAAAATTCCATTTAAAGTTGGAATTTCTCATTTCAGCATTAAATACAAGAAGAAATAATTTACTTATACATTTAACAGTGTTAAGGAAATAAATCCAAAGTTCAGACATACGTAAATAATCAAACAAAGACTAAAATTACTTTAATATTAATACATTTATGACACCTTACCATATATGGTGATAATAAACACTAATAACAATGTTAATATTATATATGTATTATATTATACATGTCTCATATTGATACAATATTATACAACAATTATTGGGTAATTAATTTTTAATTAAAAACTCCTAACATACAATATTGACCTTCATCCAATATTTGATTAAACTTCGCTATAATGAGGAGTCGTTTTTTAAGAAAAATAATCTTAAGACGAAAATAATCTTACGACCCTGTCAGACCAGGTGAAATATAATGAACATTTAAAGTCAACCCATCTCAGAGTTAAACAAAATCAATTATACAAATATTGACTATGGTTAAACACCTATTAACAATACCACAAGGATTTCTGTGTCCCAATTTAAATTAGATCTAGCTGGATTAATGTATTTAAGTCAATCCTGAAACCCAGTGGAGCCAATATAATTGTAAAACAAAGAAAACTTGGCTCCAAATAAACTATCATTAAATGAATATTAAATATCAAATTATTCTAAATATTTTAATACAACAGTCACACCTGAGTCAGTGGTCACCTCTATTTCAACAATTGTTTTAAAGCAATGCAGAATAATTATCCAAACTTGGAAATAAATCTGGTTTAAGCATGTATTTAGTAGCTTAAAGATGAGCTCAGCATTAGCCTGTTCAATTACTCTAAACGTTCCAAACCGTTCTGTAACGATACATTCGGAACTCCTCGGCCATTTGCAGCGAATAATCTAATCTGATAAACAAATATACGGTCGTTAAGGCGATGACGATGAGTGATGTTTAAAAATTTATGGACTAAAAACAAAACATCACTCATTGCCTAAACGATCGTATATTTGTTTACTTCAACACGGGTAGTTTCAAAATAGCGTCTAAATATGTCCGATATTATTTACAGTGAATTGCCGAGGAGTTCCGAATGTATCGTTACGGAATATTTTGGAATGTTCAGGGTAATTGAACAGGCTCCATGTCTGAAGAAAAGTTATGCAAATTGACCTGTGACATGTTAATAAATTACACACTTCAGTAACTACACTACTAGCTCTGTTGGTAGCATGCAAGTCTACTGATCATGGGTTTGATTTCGGGGCGGGGCAAACTTTCTTGGAGCTTGTCATGAAATTATTTCTATGGCCATTCTCTCTCCTACCAATGATTTTTAATTATGTAGGGCAGTTGTCAGTCACTGACGAAAGTATGCGCTTAGTAGTTGGTTAATAGCTAAATTCCGAAGATTTAGCCTTTCTAGGAGGAGTGAGTAGGTTGAATGACCGCCATTATATGACCAATACAATGTGTTGCTATGGCGTTAAAGCCCACAAACAAACAAACTACTTTTATAAATAGTTCAATGTATGCAAAATATATTTAGTTAAACATGAGACAAAAATACATTTAAAATTTTATTTGCATACATTAACTCATTTAAAAACAGTGTTATTACTCAATGTGCAATGCATTAAACATGCCTCAAGTCAATTTGTACAAACTATAAAACCAATCCATAGAGTGGCCACTAAATCTAGCAGCGTGTTCAATTACCCCCAACGTTCCGAAACGTTCTGTTAGGGTTGGGACAACTCAACCCAAAGACAAATCAACCCGAGAAAGCTCAATACCTCACTTTTAAACAGTTTGAGTTCTTCTAACTTTGGGTGGAGTTATCCCTGGGTTGAGTTGTCCCATACCCATAACGTTCACTAACAGTCTTTACTGGACATGCAGCAGGTTTGACTATAGTCAAAGTACTATACTTTGAACAAAATTTGTACAGATTTATTGGATAAATTGAATATATCAATAATTTCTGTATCTAATCACCTGTAAGATCATCAGATTTCAAAATAGGTCAGTTTCAATTTGTGATTATATTGATCAAGATTGCCAACAAAGGATAGGAATACTGTAATACAGAGTTATTAAAATTCAATTTAACAATTCATCCTACCCACAATTTTGTCATTCCGATATACCAATATCAATAGAAATGTCATAAAACTTTTGTGGTCTAATAAATCACTTGACAATAAGGGATAGATCGTAAGGTGCATCATTCAGTTACTTTATCTGGTATTTATTTACATTCAAAGTAAATGATCCTTCTTGCAGGTGAATTTATGTCAGGGCTGCCAGGTAACATTAATAAGCTTTGTAAAACTGTAAGGTACTTCACATTACCTAACGCACCACAGTTGGGATGTACTTTCATGGAAGAAGAAGAGAAAGGTTAAAGCCATGACTGTAAGATGCACTTTATAGTCTTACAATGTGTTATTTTTTATGAGCACCAGCCCAATATATGATGTTTTATAGTAATGAGCCAATTTATCATCAAGTCTTGATCACATTAAATCATTATTTTTCACCAACCTAAATCAACTGACCATTCCCTGAGTAACCTATTTCATTAGAATAACAATACATTAGTCCAGAAACATAAACATGACCGTGCTCTATTTGTTAAATATGCTAATAGGTAAAGTCATGGAAATGTTCATTTTCACTAGGCCTTGGCTTTGTGCTAGTGGGTTGTAGCAAAGGTCACTAGGTAGTTCCTTTGTAACATCCTAAGTTTTCAAGTCCAATTAATGCAAGACTGTTAATGTTAAACAAAATTACTTCACTTGTAAGTAATCAGACTAGTTTTTCAATGACTTATACGATATGTACATAAGCCGCGGCTGTGGCGTAGTGGTTAGCATGTCTGACTTCGAATCAGAAGATCGCGGGTTCGAAACCCGGTCGCGGCAGGTCATACCCTATACATGAGTTGTCGGCCTCGTAGTAGGGTAAGTTAGTACTGGTGATAAAAAAAAGTGTCTAGGAACCTATAGTAGAAAGAGCTGGCCGTCGTGTATATGACCTATATATGTGTTGAATGCGACGTTAAAAAAAAAAAATAATAATAAAAAAAAAATAATAAAAACAATATGTACATAATGTTATATATAATGTTTCATCTTTTAGATAACTCATGAAAAGAAAACATGTTGCCATATTTAATATGGATTAATTTGTTCACAGACTAAATTTGCTGAGGCAACTTTTCCCACATTTGTTTGACTACCCCAGAAATTCTCTTAACCAAAGCACATGGTTTTACTTATCAGATTAAAATCAAACACAGCCAAAAGGCAGACATGAATATGGTCAGAACGTTCAGACCTAGTCAGAATGACCAGCGAATAAATATCATACCAATAGGTCGGAACAGAACTAGTCTTAACCCTCCTTTAATTTCATGTAGTTAGACTAGTTTTAAACTGACCTATCCATATAAGATATACAGGCTATAAATGAAAAGAATTCAATGTAAGAAATAAATCTAAGGGTTTATGACCAAGTTAATCCTTAGAGAGTCAAAGTCAATGATAGATTTAACATTCCTGATAAGTGATCAGTTATAGTGTTAAAATATTAATGAATATTTGTGTAGATACAGAGTGTCCAAGAACAACAGACCTACAGAGACATGGCTGTATGTTCTGTATGCTCTGTCCTGTAGTCAAGTTCTGCTATAAAGACCACCTTGGTTATGGCACATTCATGCAATTTTTTGACAATTTGTAAGTCCCAAATGCTTAATTGTGAGGAAAAGGGTTACCATATTAAGATCATTTGCTGTTAAGACCAATAATTTTGATGGTCTTAATAGTAGTACCATAAGCCAATAAAAATCCATGGGCCAAACTGAGATTTGAACCAAAAACCTCTTGAGTAGTAAGGGGACATTCTGCCATGTCTCCATAAAAGCTAGTTGTATGACAAGGAAGAACAAGTGCTGTTTCTCAACTACAATACTTTACTGTTTCACAGAACAACAAAATACAGGGGCTGCAACGATTGGATTCAATACATTGAAAACCAATTATGAGGACATTGAAGCGCTTTTGATTCGGGACCCCCAATTATTTTGATTTGATACCAGCCTAACAATGTGTCTATAAATGGTATTTGGATAAAAGCAAAAGTGCACCAAATAGACAATGTGTGTTGACAATGGGACTGTGTTTCACTTTGTTGACATATTTCTGTAAAGTTTCCATTATGATTTTAAGTAAAACTTCCTTGAAAACTCTGTCAGTAACAATTGTGTTATATTAATATAAGTAAGTTTTAAGCTCATATAAATGTAATCATGTACACTTCAAATAAACTGCTCTTTAAAATGAATGGAATAGAAAAAGAGCGTTTCAACAAAAAAAAATGAATCACATCGAATTGACTTTCTGGTGAACTTTGAAGCACTACAAAATACATGTATATGATTCAGGGATCAGGAGTCACCATTTCCTCTGACAACTACTGACCTCATTAACAACTTTATGGTCATGTTTACTTCATACAGAAAGGATCAGATCAACTGTAACAAAACCATCACAAATATTTACTTGATAAATAACTTTAAAAGATACACAACAATAGATTAAACCTCATGCTAACAATGGTGGTCAAATGATACCAAGAAAAGTAAATATAGAGGTCAGGTAAACTCGTAAAAAGGTTACATGATGTTTCAAACTTTCATCTACGAAGGAACAAACAGCTTACTTAAGGAGTAATTTCAAGCCTTTGAAGCGTTTTTAAGTTTTTATCATACCATAAAAAGAACTAGGCAACTATAAGTGCAAATGTTCATCTTAAAGTACATAGATAATCTAAAGTTAGTAAGCAATTCTGAACTTAAAATAATTAAAACAAAAGCTTTTACTATCGATTCTGAAGATATTCATGAGTTCAGGGAAGTAGAAATAGTGCAGAGCAGAAATCTTAAATGTTAACTCATTTAAACATGTAATTCAAAATATATTAAACATTGAACTTAATCATCATCTCAAAATCAATATTTTATTTTTGTAAAGAATGATGATAAATTAGTTAAGATTTTGTTTATAGAACTGAGCAACAGAGAGCTTGTGTCAAAGTTAAGAAAATATTGATCAATGCATGCCAAATAAGAACAACTTTGTTATACAGCCTGAACAGCTTCAATGCTCAAAGAAAATACCAAAAGCTAAAAAAAAGTGTAACCACTTCAAACAAACTGCATGAACGCCAAAAGAACACTTCAATTATCAAAAGAATAACTTAAATCACCAAATTACAGATATAATAGTTAAAACAGCTTGAATCACCAAAGAACTGCCTGGATGTAAAAGTAGAGTTAAGAAGACTAAAATAAAATTTGATTCTCTGAAGGACTTACTGTGGACCCCCTAAGTAATATTCATTATCGAAACAATAACTTGATTCTCCATAGTGCAGCATGGGCTAAAAGAACAGCCTTAAAATGCCCAACAAACTACTTGAATACTAAAATAACAACTTGAATGCCCTAAGTTTTAATGATTCTAAAAAGAGCAGTACAATGGCCATATTCCAACTTAAATAACAGAAGAATGGTTTGACTATCAAATAAACACATTGAATAATATTGTTAGAATAAAAATGCATGCCAGCTAACAATATTAGAAAATACTAACTAGACTAACTAGTATGTTAATTGAAAAAAACATAATTACCAAAATTAGTATTAATTGTGTAGGTAACATATACAACAATACCACAAGTTAAATTAGATGTCTAGACAGGTTTTGTAATTATTTTAAAATAAGACATAACCAAAACATTATCATACCAGTCAATTAAATCACTACAGATAGGTAATACAAACACTCTATCTTGTATAGATAATACCATTTGACTGCACAAAAAGATTTACAAACTTCAAAAGACTGAGATGCAGTAAACTAACAAGTGATAACAATCTTAATGGTAACTTGTTGCCATATATTTTTACTGTTAATTACACACAAAAAAGAAAAAAAATTTAAAATTGTCACAGTCAATTTAAAAGTTAGATCTACATAATTACTAGTGAAGTTAAATGAAGACATCAAAACTCAAGACTTTTGTATACATAGAAATATAATAAGTTAAAGGGTAGGGAGGTCACAATTTGATTCTCTGAAGAACAAATATGGTGCCCTGGGTAATATTCATTGATAATGAAACAGAGTGGGCCATGCACTTTCAACGTAAGAAGGACACCAACAGCTTGAATCCCTATAGTACAGTATGGGCTAAGAGAACAGAATGGCCAATGTCGAGCTGCTGTTTTGGAATGCAAGCTGGCCATTCAAGCTGCTCATTTAGTCCATACCATTAGTACTGGTTATAGATTTGGGTCTGAAGATCATGACCTTTTTGGGGACAATGATTAAGTCAACTGATCACTAACATATGACCTTAAAAACCAAAACTAAACCAAGAAAAAATTTAATTTACCTGTCGCTCCTTTAGAATAAAATGTTTAGTCCTCACATAAGACCAGCCATTATAATGATAAGCCAAAGATAAACAATATAATAATTTATCATTCAATACTTCTACCATACAAACATGCCTAGCATGTTGACACTAGACTCATACAGTGTTAAAATTCTAACACAGTTAACATTCACCAGAGATATCAATGTTCAAATTTATCAGAAAGACAAGATGAGATTTTCATACATAATCCTCATTAAATCCATTTAACATGATAATGGTGAAAACAACATGAAAACAATGTCGAAATATACCAACACAAAATTAAGGAGTAAGAACTGGCAAGTTATTATTTATTTATCTATGTAGAAATTCCTTTTTTATGTTATTAAACCAGTCCTGCCCCATCTGACTCATATCTGTGGTCAAAATATGTAAACGTACAAAAAAAGAAATTAAATTTTACTGATAAGCTTCAAGTTAGTCAAAGTAAAACATTGGTTCTCCTTAAATCTCTTATCAATGTTTGTCAGACAATCTAATATTCCATTTTTAATATGCACACAAAACACTAGGTAGGCTATGATAAAAGATACACTACAGTAAAACCTCGCGTCATGACCACCTCTCAATAACAGCCACCTCTCAACAACTATCAACCTAAAATTCACACTTTTAAGTAATTTCACAATATCTTTTCACTCATGACTCTCTTTACAATAGCCACCTCTAAATATCAGCTTATCTTGTATAGTTCTCCTAATGCCTGCTTAAGAGAGGTTTTACCATACTTTTACTATCTTTATAAAGTTTACAGTCAATGACTATAGCATAGTAAATCACGAACTGTACACAAAATCAATTACCTTAATCATGAGCAGGTGTACCGGCCATACATAAACAAGGGTTCAACAGGGATTTCATACAGTATTCAAATACCATATAACAATTTATGTTTGAATTAAAACATCCTCACAAAGGGTTTGAAACCGTACACCATTTCCACAGTACATGGGTATAATGCATTATGGGAAGGTCCTACACAGGTACTTAATAAAACTTTGACAGTTAAATCCACTTATACAATCATGCATACAAAACTGTACCATAACATCATGAAATATCATCATGATTAATTAAATAAAATATAAATTTTGAAGTGGCAAGCGACTGAAATGAAATAAGGAAAGAAATGGTCACAGAACATAGCATCCATTCATTACAAACTGCAGCGCAGTCTTTCATACATATCTATAACAATCTGAATTACTCATTTAATGATATTATTGTATTCAAAAAGTCCTAACTCTAAAATGTTTTATATACATTTGTATATTAAGTGGTGTAGCTTGGCATACTTGACAGTACTTATATTGAGAATGAAATACCAAGAAATGAATGAAGATGATACTTCAATAAAACACATTGAAAGATTTGAAAAAAAATGTTTATTTTCATGTTGCATTTTTAGTAAGAAAACAGTGACAATAATGGCCTAGAAACATCAATTTTCAAAGGAAAGATCCCATATCTCTGGCTTGTACAAATCAAAGCGCAAATAGCGCTATCGGACATGGGGTTTTGATGGAGTATTATGGCTTATACAACAAACGGAAGCAATAAAAGGGACCCTTACCTTACTTAAGTCAGATTAGATATACATGTACATTTGCTTCTATTGCACATGCAGCACATAGTCTGCTAGATAAGGCATAAAGCAGACTACACTAATTGCAGTAGTAATTATCCCTTTTAATAATTGTGTGTGCCAGCCTAATGAAATTGTCTGCAGCAGATTTTGACCAGGATAGGCTAGTATGAGTCCTTTACTGAACAAAAAGAAACCCCATGTAAAAATAGCTGAGCATAACTTTTGAATAGCTCATGCTATGCTGCTGACAATTTGCATGCATCTTTTACTGAATGTATTAAATGTGTAATATCATGTTACATTTATATAGAATATATAGTAATTTTATACTATAATAAATTATATAATATTTCCATGTTTTTATACAAGATGTATATCAGTTATGACATATGGTAATTTCAGTTATATAGACACCTACATGACTAAAATAATTAAAGATGTACAAATTGCAAGGTAAGTGAGGTGTACAACTGAACCTCTCCCTTTTTGACCACCTCCTTAAATATCAAACCTTTGGCCACTATACAGACACAACAGCCATCTCTAAATACACAATGAAACCCCCTATTTATGGCTACCTCTCTATAACAACCATGTATCATATCATACTGTATCGTAGCATATCATATTGTATTGTTTAGTACTCCTCCCTACCATAGGTGTCAAGGTACTCCTCAGTGGGAAAAAGTTCTTAGGATAATAATTAAAATTGCCTCCACAACGATCATCTCAAAGACAGTAAAACTTTTCATAACAGTTAACTTCCAATAACAGTCACATCTCTTCAATGGCGAACTTAAAATACAAAATTGAGTCTCTTTCAACAACCAACTCCTAATAGCAACCACCCTTCTATTCCAACTGCCAAAACATTCACACCACTAATAAGATTTCCTCATGTAAAATTACCCACTCAACAGCAGTAAACGTTCTTGTATGATATAATTTACATTCACGACAAATAACTTCACTAAGTTTTTTTATACAATTATAAAAGTAATGATATCTTTGAAATAAACATAAAATTCTAAGTCAAAGATACACTAAAAGTAGGCATCAGTATAAAAGAAAGACTATACATGAAAGAAAGACCATTTAAACAGTACTAATGTCTGCCTACCTATCAAATCATGACATATTCAATTAATGAATTATGTTGTTGATTTCTACTAAACAAAATTTCTAAACAACCATGTATTGTTGTCAGTGGGTCGATTTCATCAACACATGTTGCTCTAGAGTGCGGATGAAAAATAAGGATGAAAAAACAAGTAGTTCTATAATACTTGTAAGATTGATATTCTAAACTTAAAGTCGAACCGCTTCACTTGTCCTCATGAACTTGAATCAGCTGTATGATTGAATGAGACAATGTATAATCCATGAAGAATAATTTTGATAGACACATTAGAGTGAGCAACCCTCATCATCAGTCAGAACGACTCAGTTGTGATCAAATATTAACTTCCCTATATATTCCAGCAAGATTGAATTTTCAAACAAAAAAGTTAGTTCATACAGGGAAGTTCCGCTTTAAAAATTCACACAGTTTTGCAATGAAATCACATTTTTCATTGCAAAATTGTGTGATTTTTTACAAATTTGAAATTCAAAATGCTTAATGGGAGAAGAAACGTATCCCAGTACTGAGACCACTCTGTTATTATAATCAGTGAATTTGATAGTCCTAATAGTGGAACTTTACTGTATAATCTGTTTTATTAGAGATACAAGTTGAAACCAGCCACACTAAACTAAACTATACATTTATATGAGTGTTGTCTTAGCTATGGCCTTCATCTCAAATCTTTACATATAAATTCAACAGTACCATGAAACCATGGCTCTATTACAAATATAGAATATTTATAACTTGATTAAAACTGACATTTAATGAATCAATTCACAGAACTTGATAACTACATGAAATAAAGAAGGTTGTTGATTTGTTTTGCACTAACACTTCATAGTTCAGATCCCCAAAACGTGGCATCAAACTAAATTTTTAAATTTCAAACTGAGACAGTGATATAAAGGCGCAGTGATCATAACATTGAAATCATTTCGTCAATCTACAGAGTAAATACAAATCAACAAGACACACACTTACTTTAATTAGATCATAGACATCATGCAAAGTATCAAATTCTCAAGAGATAAAAAAGGCGTATTATGGGATATTACGGGACAAGGTATTTTCAACAAAATTTCAAATATACTCAGACATTATAACAGTGTTTGAAAACAGACAAGTGTAGACCACATACTGTGCTAGCAAATATTAATGTCACCTTATACTCAATATATGTCAATCACACGAATAATAATTGTCAACGATATCCCTGCGTAAAAAAATCAAATACGTTTTTCTTAATAAAAATCATCATTACATAAAAATCAAGACGGGTTTTTTTAATGAGTATGACGGCATATTTTTGTGGTACATTTTTGTAAATAACTTACCGTTAAAGTATATTACTTCCATAATGTGAACATAAATCCATATAAAGAATGTTTTATAAATCACACAAAAATTATCACACACTATACTAATATAATATTTAACTCCAAATTGTGAAATATCTTATAAATAGGCACATGTAACAAACTATGAAATATATTACACTGATCTAAATATATACAAAAATTATATATTTATATAAATACATAAAATGATATCATAAATTATATCCAAATTATATATAGGTTTTTCTCACTATCGAAACACTTTAAACACTTATTTTCATTTCACCGAAAATATAATCACATATAAATATAAATCAAACACCATGAAATCAACCTATTTTCTGATACGTTCAGACCAATAGTAAATCCACTTCTACTGTGATATACACTTTGTTAACATTTTCAATAGCGTCCCACTTTAATACTTCAATATCAATGTACTATCTGTTGAAGCCCATACGTCAGGGTAAGAGCAATGATTATTTAATATAATATTTTTGGATCAATACCCAGTGCAAACATGCATACATGTAAAACAACCAATCTCAGGTGAGTTAACGCTGGTATCTTTATACGCAGTATTAAGAACAACTATTATATCAATACGATTTGAAATCTGTGCCTTCTTGTAGTATGAACACGCGTCCTGCTCTATTTCTACCCCTTACAATGACAGATAAAGACTTGTATTGTATACTATCATGGACGATTGAATTAACGATCATTCAGTAACGTTCGGTATTAAAGTTGACTTTACCAATGTGTTTGAATACTGAAATGTATTGTATAAAAGAGAAATAAATAAGGATTAACCAATGACTGTAGATAATATATAAATCTAAGTTTACAAATAAGAGTAGATGTTAGGATAAAAGAAAACTGTATTTACTCACTTGTTTATAAAAATTCAAATACAAAAGATGGCTGCATGTCATTACAATAAGATTAAAGTTGTTAAAATGATTAAAAATGCCAATTACATGTACTTACCATAAATTATATGTTATCAAACTTTTTCATACAGAAAGAACATATATATACATATCAATAAATCTTTCTGAGGAGCTTTTCTGTCCAAATATGATGTCTCTTTTTGTTTCAAACAAATTATTATATAATGAAAGCCTAAAATGAAGCAAAATATCAATTCAAACCATGCGAGTCTATATTTTATATGTTTTAATAAGCAAACTGGTGCAGTCTTCCACAATTAACATAGATTTACAAGGTGTCAGTGCAATAGTATAGAAACTTTTCATGAATAATGTAAATTTTATATTTTGCCATAATGTTCTGTGTAGGCACTCCCCTGAATCTCTTTATTAGACACCTTTTAGTCTTCGAGGGACCATTTAGTTAAGCCAACAATGTATTAAACTTACTCTACATCCACATAAAGTCTCAGTATTCTTTTATAGAAGCTATCAATATCCTACAGTAAATCAGAGATGTTCAATAATACAAGATAATAGTATTAAGGAAAGGTTTGATATTCTACCAACACAGATTGGACTTCAAAGTAAAGTTTTTAATATTATTTCACAGATAGAACCCTAAATTATCATGTTAGTATCTCATGGGGCAAGGATTTAAATTATTTTAGTACAATAATAATTGAAAGTTTCTTATCCTTAAAATGGAGAGATCTACATTATTACAAAATTCATAGTCATTCAAGAAAGAGCACATAACCAACATTCCAAAAACTAAGTTTACTGCCGTGGAAGAATTGGAAGAAATTGTTTTTCTCATGTATTACTTTGTAGTTTGAGAAATAAAAGTGTTGTTCTGTTCTGTTCTGTTTAAAATACTTTTTTGGTTGCCCAACAGAAATTATTAATGGCCTGTTCTAAAAAATGGTTGTTCCGGGCAACCGAAGACCCACTTATTTTGTAGACTGTGCTCCTCTATTTCTTTTGTTACATTAAAGCTATAGAGAAATCATGTCCTCCAAAAAATCCCCTAAATAAAAAGTGTAACGCAACTCAAAACCCTCATAAAGCACCACTGCATATGAATAATAATATGTAGCACATTCACAAGACAGAGACCAAAATGGTGAGAATAAGATATGAAATAATGAATAAAATACTGATATGATATAATATAAAGATATTAACTTATCTAGATGTTAAAATCTTGGTGAAAACTTGAAAACAAAATGACAACAACCAAATAATGGAAATCTTATACACATAAACTAAGATAAAACATATCAATTATAATTCAATTAGGAGAATAGAAAGTGAAAACAAAGGTGACTATTTCCCATATTCAAAAGTGATCAAGAATGAGAAATTTTATATCTGTAGGAAACAGGGTGTGTTCAAATAGGGAATAATGTAAAACACTGCCCTTATAATAGTTGATAATGCATTATTGTTGAATTTTGTCAACTGTCAGTGGTGCATACATTAACTGTCCTGATTTGAATACTTAATATTTGTTCAAAAATCCCTATACATACATCTATTTTATCTATCTTCAGAACAAAAGTATTATATTGAGTATTTAAATCAGTGGGGTTAATGCACCTCTAAAACTGAATAAAACTTATCAGTTAAGCCCAGCACTAAATGCATATTTGGAAGTTTACTTAGATCTAAATTTACACCAAAAACAACACTCACTTTGTAAATCTAATATCTTGGTCATTTTATAAAACCCACAGGCTATGTCATTTTACAATTTCAAACCAAAATTTATCAAGTGCTTGTTCAATACTTATAAAAAACTCAAAACACAAATATTCTAGTCAATATAAAATAAAAAAAACACTGACTATAAATGTATATTCACATGAATTTATCCAATTTATATTATGTAAAAACTATATCCAAATTAAAATAATGATGATCAAAACACACAAATCTTTCTAATTCAATATTTCCATAAATAAAATCACTGTGTATCAACACAAGAAGCTACTCAATTAAGAAACATGTATTCACTGGTCAGAATGGTAAAAATAGTATATAAATCATTCTTTTCTCACATTAATAACCTCCCACAATAATATAATATTACATGCATGAACATGCCTCTATGTCCAGACAAACTGGTATATTGTTCATCTCTTTGTTCTATCTAGTATGTGAAATACATCACCTGTATGCAAATTGATCATAAAAATGTATGCAATAAATTTACTGGTACTGATTGAATCAAGATTAACAATTTAATTAGTACAAAAAGTAATTAAAACTATTATTTTCTGTTTAGAACTTTAACATGTGACCAATAAATCAATGAGTGTAATAAATCAAGCAACAATAAAAACAACAGCCGAGTTATTTCAGAAACAATTGCTCTAAACAATTAAAAACTCATTAGTGAGATTTTACTTGAAATGTAAATTTATTTTTAAAATCAAGTAAATTTTATGCAATGCAAATTAAGTTGAAATAAAATATTCATGCAAGTTCAGAGAAACCCAACCTCAGTGGAATAATTTATTGTAAAACATGTGCTTTCACATCTGATGTAATATATGGGTATGGTACTTTATGCGACATTTTAACATTTTTTACTACATTTCAGCAATTTTCAGTCATACAGTATAACCTATGAAGAGCAACCTTCTGCAGAACAAATCTTCTGCATAGCAACAGCTTTTGATATTTCCCTAATGTGGAATTTTGAATAAATTTAATCTCAGCAGAACAACAACTTCTGAAAAGCAACACTTTATTGTTCCTACAAGTATTACATTTGACAGTTCTATTCACTGTCTCTGGAAAAACTTTAATATCTAGACTCAAACTTTTAATATTGTACAAAGCACATACTACAATGGTTTCCAACTTTATACAGACTTACTTTAAAGAATGGCCATGAATGATATTTCAAGACCACAGATCACATAGGTAATGCAGGTCCCAACATGGGAATTAAAAACATGACCCCTGGCTGCGTAGTCAGTGGGGCTACTGTCTGAGCTAATGAGGTCACAATGAAACATTGTCTCTTGCACAAAGTACATGTACTTGACATATACACATATACATGTACATATCATGGACTTAGCGCAAAATGGTTCATAACTCTCTCTTTTTTCAAATTGAGTAACAACCGTTTTGCGATAAGCCGCGATATACATTTTGCAATCTTTAATAAGGATGTTCTGTAGACAGTACGGTTGTACCAAGTAACCTAATGCTACATTCAATCCAAGCTGAAAAAGTAACCTGATCACTTTGACACATGACTGCACTTATTTTATTTCTTAATCAATTGTCATTATATATTGACAGTTCAATAGGGAAATTGAAACCATACATCACAAAGCATTGGAATTTTCACCTCCAACAGATGAGTTAGAACAAAATCTCTAGAATGCAAGACAATGGACAATTAAAAAGTAAAATACTGGGCACAGAAACAAGCTGAAAAATCAAGCTTCGTGAAAATGCTCAAACAGAATAGAGTTATTATCATAATCAAACAACGATAGATTCTAAGGCAAATTACAAATTAATGAGAATTCAAATCATACCAAAAATTATCAAAATCTGTGAAACCAGTTTATCAGTAAGTCAATTCAAACCAATCAGAAGGCGAGTCCTCCATGTTGAACTTCAGGAAAAGGTTTTCTCAATGTAAGTGACAGTAGTAGGATGTTCACTGAAAATTTGCTGACTGGATTTAAATCTTCAATCTAACAGTTTCAAGCCACAAACATTAAAAATTGCCATCAAAGTTTGGAAACAACTTTTATAGTTTTATACCGTAACTTTTTATAAATCTTCACAAACAGGGAACACTCTTCATGATGAAATTCAAACTTACATATAAGTGAGACTAGTAAGATCAAACAGAAAGAATCTCAAGCTTCAAAAGAAAAAATAACAATTTAATTTTAGACTTTAGAATTCCTCTTCAAAAAGGAGGTTAATTTGGTCCATGTGAGTTTGTATAGCCAGCAATAAGAGAAGAGATGCCAAGTACTTGTTGAAAAGACAAAACTTTTTGTAAAACCTACATTCAGGCCACAATAAAATTTAATAGCCTTCTAGCTACTTTTTATGTGCTAAAATGTTATTCAAACAAAGGCTTTTCTCACAAACCTGGTTTGATAACCTTCCTCGGGCAAGTTTAATGATGGTCACTTTCTATTGAAACTTGAAAGTGAAATTGTAAACCACAAATTAAAAGAGCAATTCAATCTCTCAACTAGAAATGAGAAGTCTGTTTATCCATAAATTAAACCTTCAAATTAAATTAACTAAGTGACATAACTCTCGATACAGAACTATATTGTCACAAATAAACACACTATTACTCTTGAAATTACAAAAATAAAGTTCTGTTAAATTAACTAAGGGTACATTGATGGGTCAGTGCAGAACTAGACTAAATATCTTAAATTTACATGTAGTTAAGCTAATTTTGCACTGACCAATTGATATACCTGGTAGAAGGAAAGATGTACAGATAAAGAAAAACTTTTTATTTTCTACACCAAGACCATGGATTTAAGAGAAAGAATCAAATACATAATTCTAACGATATAAAAAGACAAAGAACTATGACTGAACTTCAGCTCCCAGGCCAAAAGGGATAAAGATATTCTTTAGTCACATTAGCTCATTTCGTTAAGAATCGGATTTGCCATTCGAAGCACCTCAACCATTCATTAAACGAATTATCTTGGAAGAATTTGTCCACCAATGTCCTAGGGTTTTTACAAACGTAGTTCCAAAATGACATTTAAATATGTCTGAGGTTATTCCTAGTGAATGGCCAAGGAGGTCTGAATGTGGATTTATATTTAGCAGTAGGAAGAGGGGTTGAGCCAAACATCCAGTGCTAAACATTTCCTCCTCTGATTGTAATTCATATGATTCTATGTCTTTCTTGATACGGGTACTTACTTCAGTCAATAATTAATTTCATTGAATAGTTTTGAATAGCGAACAGCTTATAATTATGAATTGTATAGACAGGTAGTGTTTGTGCAAATTGACCTGCGACAGTTAATGCATTACATCCTATTGTAACTACACAACTAATGCAAATAATATTTAAATTGAAATTTTGTCTCAGATCCAATGTAACAAACTGTATCATAGAAAACTTTTATGGAACAGAACAATCTAGAAAAGCCATAAATTATTTCATGATTAAACATGATAAATTGCACCATATAAATCATAACCAAAGTACCAAGTACAAGATGTATGACCAAAAACAGAACAAGTAAATACATGGTACAACTATATTGATATTTGTACACAAACAATTTGTATCAATATAAAATATACCACAACTTTGTCCGTGGACAATAAAGTTAAAGATTTGAATCTAGAACTAATCTATATAGCCATCAGTGTCAACTCTACATATAAACATATATTGTTCAGGTCAGCCCACCCCTGAAGGTATGATATACTTTGACCATACAGCAGTAATAATGGCAGTTAGTCATATATATCAAGGTAAATCAGTAATTATGAAGTTTTTGTTCCCATTTTTTCTGTTCACTGTTCTGTTAAAGTAAAGAAATGTAAACTCGAATTATCATCGCATGACATACATGTACCAAGAAAAACATTATTGGTGCTTATTCTTAAGGAGTATAGCAAGACTCTGAACCCAGCCCCTTTTTCTCCTCTCCCTGTCTTTTTTAGCTTCTCACCATGCAGAAATAGTTACTTGTCCCTCTTTTCTGCTTCCTTGTTTTTTTTCTGATTTCTAGAATAATCATTAATATTATACATGTGTTCTATGAAAAATCATACCGTAGTTTAGAAACCCTGATAAATCAGCACACTTAATGAGACCTAAACTTGTTCATCTTATACTCAATGCCAATAACCAGTCCCCTAGCACTAGGTTGAGTACTTATCATGAAATATGATAACAGGTAATAAATTTTATTATTTCATAATTTTCATAAAGATATGGTGTAAATCTCATTCAAAATTTTGACAAATATGACAATGTCATTTCAATATCAAATCAATATGCAAAAAAATACTTCAAGACAAAAAATTATGTTGCGAAAAAATCATACTCTATAAACTTTACAGCTGTCATAGAATTAATTAGCTTATTTTCAGTGGAAATAAATCACGTTACAAGTCAAAGCCTTCAACAACCTTGTAATGCGACATTCACAATGAGTCTGCAAATATTATATAACTTAAACACACATATATAACTTAAATATACACTACCCTCCAAAAGTTCCTTCACACATTTAATATTTATATTGTACTAAATAGAATTTCAAAAATTTGTAAAAGCAGTTTATCGTTAAATGATTCTCAATTTTGTTTTTTCAAATCAGTACATTAGTCTCATGGATATGAAATAACAAAACTATCTCAAACTAGATATTGGTTCATTGAGATATATCGACCATAGTTTTGGAGGCTGGTTGAAAACTGTTGCTACAACTCAAAGAAAATGTACCAACAGAAATTCTACTTTTGTTGCATAAATAATGAATACAATAAACAATTCTATAATAAATCTTCAAATTTGAACATAAAATTGGAGAAATTTAATTAATTTTACTGTGAAGAAACTTTTGGAGGGTAGTGTATAAACCATGGATCTTCTAACAGTAAACTCATGGATTTATAGAATGATTTAAATATGCTTATAATAGAGATAATCTATAAGCCTGATAAATTATACATAATTTACCCCCAGTCAAGAAAATATACCAATCACTGACAGGATGACTTTCAATGAAATAAATCAAAGCACTGAAAGCACTTTATTCTCATAATGAACAGAAAAGAAGCCTAGAATTCTGAATGATCCAATATAAACAGGAACAATAAGTAAGATCATATCAAGACATAACTAATTAACACTACACTTAATCATCACTTATGACGTCATTGGTTATGGTTTATGTTCAGTCAATGACCCTATATAGGGTCCTTGGTTCAGTATAGCTTTCATACCCATACAGTGACATCACAAATTACCCTTGATATGCGGATCAACACAGCCTTCGGCTACATAACAAAAATGTTTTGTTGAGTTTAAAACAGGTAAAAGCAACTAGGAGAGTTTGTAGCAAAGGTATTAATATGGCACTTGTACTCCCTTGCCTTCAAGCTAGCTTTTATGGTGACATGGGAGGGTGTCTGCTTATGACTTAAGAGGTTGTGGGTTTGAATCTCTGATCTAACCATGGATTTTAATTGGGTTACATTTGGTGCCCAATGTAAATAATCCACTAGGAATTGTGTGATTGCACCCTTAGATAGTCCCTCAGACAATTAAGCTCAAAGAATTGGGGATAAATTCTGATAAGGAGGGGGTATATGTAGCAAAGGTATAATAATTTATGGCGATGTGGCAGAGTGTTCGCTTATGACTCGAGAGGTTGTGGGTTCGAATCAATTAAATCAATTACAACAATGTGAATGAAAGATCTTTACAGTGCACAATGCTAGAAATAAGGCTGAATACCGTTTGATGGTGGACCATGGTTCAAAATTCATGAGTTGGTTCACAGTTAAGACATTGGCATAGATTTTAAAACTGTTTTAAAGGTCAAGGTCAATCATATCCATTTATGCCTGGATACAATCATAGTTTCAATCAATTGTAAATACATCAGATAGCTTAGGGGGCTTTGGTAATAGATGAGTCAAGTCCTTATTTTAGAGAGCCTTGATATGAATAGAACTGAGCATGGATACCATAGTATGAACCAAACCACCAGAATGGCACATCATGCCAGCCCAAGCTAGAAATACTCATGGTGCTACAATTTGATGTTTTATACAGACTAGCTCAAATGGTGGCCAAGTGTTTTCACTGTAATATTTGTTACAATGTTACACAAAAATTAAGTGATTAAGAAACAATATTTACAAAATGATACAATGTACTGGTATGTGTATACATGTATGTTGATATCAACAACAACTCAACCCATAGACAACTCAACCTGAGACAACTCAATCTCCAACTAACAGATTGAGTTGTACCAACTTCGAGTTGAGTATTGCACGGGTTGAGTTGTCTTCGGTTGAGTTCTCCTGTACCTGTAACGTTAGCTAACAAGTTACTGAACATGAGGTAGGCAACAGCTATAAGTGTTGTTCTTAATTAGTTAAGAATGGTGATGACTTGTGTCCATCAATTTGTAATGTCAACTTTGTGTCATTCCTATGCATAAGGAACTCCTTCAAGTCTGCAGAATAGAAATAATTTCATCTTATTGAATACTGATAGACGGCACCCTATGACCTGGCAAGCCTTTTAAAAAGCATCACAAACATCAGGTTAATTTGTTCCTATCATATATTTTGACCTACTTTATTTGGTAAACTCAACTTTTCTATGGGGAGAAAAACGTATAGGTGTAGTTGACAAATCATTTGATTTTATTGTAGAATGATATCAAACCACTCAACTTTTTATTATTTACTCTGAAAGGACCATTTTTCTAATACATTGTAAACTCTAATCAAACCTTGTATTCTACAAATCTTAATTCATCTTGTACCAAGGAAAATATTTAATCAACCTGAATTTTGGTAAATAATATTGAGAACAAACATAGCATTTCATTGGTGAACATTTTTTCAATGTAAAGCAATTTTCACAGGGACTATATTCTTTTGTGTAAGCTGGCATTTTGTGGAGACATATTCATACTATTTGAGGTGTTGCTTATGACATTAAATACAATAACAATGTAAAAATTTATCACAAATACAAAGAGATAAGCCTATATTGCACTGACAAAGTCTTTGTTAGAAAAAAATGTTTGAAATTATCCAAACATGATAATCTAATTACTAAACCATTAATTATTACCTTGAATGGAGAAATATTATACACTACAGGTTATGTGGAAACTCATGTGTCTAAATTGGTAGGTTTCACGCTAACTTATGTCGAATCAATTTGACAGCGAGATATCTAGACGTGAATTTCTTATCATTAAAAACTGGTTATTTACAACAGTTAACCCAGATTACTGTCACAGCAGGTACCCGGTATCCTGTTTTAAAAAAAATCTTAATGACCATAAGATTTTAGGGGTTCACACCCTTTAGATAAAAATATCTCCGGGTGTTTTATGACCATTTTATATCCATAAATTATTAGTCAATTATCTACGTACAGTGATAACAATCATTTATCAAATTATCCGTTGAATTTAGTGGAAATGTTAATTATATTATATTAAATAAATTATGTTAATTTTAAATTATTAAGATATTTTATGAGACAGTTTTACTAATGGATGAGATATTCAATAAAAATGTTAATATATTTGGGTAAATACTAAATATGCTGGGTATACTAAAATTAAAAACAGTAATGTCAATACTACAGAGTTTCATAAAATATTTTTGTCCGTGCCACAGTAATTTAATTAAAGAATTTGATATAAAAGACACAATTTGAAAGCTAAATTAGACATTTGACTCTGCTTTTTTGTAGAACTTTAAATTTCCCAATTTAATTCATAATAACAGTGACTTAAGATAATCATTACATTAATCAAATTTTACCCATTTGAAATCTTGATACTAAACAATCTATAATCATTGGTATATAATCTTAATAAGTTAATATAAGAACCATTCTGAAAGTCAGTTTGGACATTTGACACCACATTTCATGTGGAACTTCTAAATATCCTGAAGTTTACTCAAGATGACCTTGTCAAAAACTACAACAAGATTTAACCTGCTAAAGTAGTAAATAAACCATTTTCTTCTAATTTCACATATAAATCAAGAGGTCTCCTATAAAAAGCAATTGGACGTTCCAAAACATAGTGACTTCTATCGCATTCATTTGGTGAGTAATGTGATCTAAAGGACCACTTAAAAATGTCCTCAGTTTTTAACAACCAACTAAACAAAGTTAGAAACTACTTCAAACTGATTTTAAGATTTATAGTTGTTGACATACCCTATGATAAAATGTTAGCAATGGTACCATCAGTAAACATAGCCTACTGTTCTATTGAAACTAACATGTCATTATAACCAACCTTTATATAGTAACAGTTTTATACTACAAAATTCTTCTAGATGTAGCAAGTTGACATTACATTGACACAAAGATGAACATTATACTATTATAGAACATCTTACACACAAGTGCCAGACCCAAATTTTCCTTATTACTAGATGCGAGCCCGTGCAAGCACAGGCTTTAGGTAATGACAGTTCTCGAAACTGTTCCTCGAAACAGGCATGTTTAAAAAGCATGGGTGAGTATGCCGTTTATGGGTATTATTTCGAGAACAAAGAACGCATGCTTGGTGAATATTCAAAAAATGGCAAGAAGGTTGCACATATTCTGGGTGATTTCCCATGATAATACAGCAGTTACAGTCATGTGATTACATTCGATTCAGTAAAGATCAGAAATATTTTACATCACGTCGAGAATTGAACTCGAATTTTACTTGTGGTGGCAGTGGTTATTGATTTGATAAAGGGAGATAACCGCTGCGGGGAGTTTGGTTTGATGTGTCTATTTTGAGTTTTACCTAGAACTATTTTTAGACACAAAAAACCCCCACTATTTTTGTTGATTTTTGGCAGTTTTTGCAAATATCAAGAGGCTTTGTCAAAAAAGAATTGTCAACTTGATATGCCAGTATATAGGTGCTCCAGTGACAAACAAAAGATTTAATCAAAGCTGCGCAGTTTCTTCCACAAAACAGGAAACTCGCAAATTTAATAGTATAGATAGTATATATTAAATAATAATAATATTATATGTATATATATATACATGTACATGTACATTTTGTATACTATAATAAGGAAAATTTGGGTCTGGTACCTGTGATCTTACAACCATATAATATAGAACTCTTTTCTTGAATACCAGACATTGCATAAAATTTTCACTTTAGCCAAATTTATTTTTTGTTATAGCTATAGACAGAATTATTAACTAGCCGACTTATATGAAATCAGCAATTTTACTAGCCTGAATACATTAACATAAGCACCAGCCTGATTTATTATGTTTTGTAGTAAGAGAGGATTATCTTCTACCTGACATCAGTAATTTGCACCAGCCAAAATAAATTTTGACTTACCCAAGTCTTTAGGCTAGTGAGTTAAGACATTGAGTGTTGACTACCAAACCAGCTTTATCTTACACAAGTAAAATGACAACTTACCTCCCCCCAACAAAGGAAAATCAACATATTGTCAAGTTTTAAAAGAAGGGTTTGACTAGCAGCAACCAGAAATCAAAATGAAGGAAATTTATTATTCAGTTACATTCTAACAGAAATTGATCTTCAGAACTTAAATAAAACAGCCAAAGTATCAAGTGTACAAAGAAACATATCATTAAACAGTGTTTTTCCCCCAGATGCTTTTAACTATTCAAGTTTTTCACAATCAAAATAATGTAAAGAAAATACAATGTAGAACTGAAAAGAGTAAGTCACAGTACCTTATCATCTAATTATTTCGTCTGTCTCTGTACTTGTATTTGATCTATTTAATGTTGGCCACTTTTTTATTCTTTCTTTAGGCATTGTAACCTGAAAAAATAACAAAATCAAGTTTGTCTATAGACAGCATTTTAGCAGCAGGGAATGTTTGTTCAATTTATTTGGATATAGCACTGTGTATCAATAAAAAAATTTAAGATGACTGACTCACATACCTTTATCACTCCAAGATTTTACAGATTGCAGATTTTACAAAGGAGGTCTAGGATCTTTTCACATTCATGATGAGCCCATTTCTTTAGTACAATTTTCAGATTGCTGTATTTATTTACACATACCCAACTAAGCATAGAAATACTCATGAAAATCAGCAGCAACTTCCTATGTAATTCAATAAAGTATTTACCTTCATGGGTTTTTGAAATAAAAATCAATTAGCAAATACAATGTATAGTCATTATTTTTATACAATTTATATATTAATTGATGTGTTAATTGAAGATGGAAATTGGAACGATAAATATGAAATTTAAAAAAAAACAATAGCTGTAAATGACAACAATATTTGTACTGATCAATGTGACAAATATTGTTCCGACTGTATTGACCAATTCATTCAAACTTAAAGCTACTGGCTTATACATATGGTTATTTTTATGTGTCTATTAGTGTGATATGATAATGAGATTTTTATATACTTTAAGATAAATGACCAATAAATTGTGAGAAATACACAAAATTGTACAAAAAATCAAATAAACCATTATCTGGGAATTTGTTTTACACATAAAATCTTCCTCTTTAATAGTTTTACATCAATTAGTACTTAAAAACATAATCATCAGTAGCCTATGCAGTTCAATTACACTAAACGCTCCAAAACGTTCCATAACGATACATTCCGAACTCCTTAACCATTCGCTGCAAATAATCTAATCTAATAAACAAATATACGAGTGATGTTTAAAAATTTATGGACTAAAAACGAAACATCATTCATTGCCTAAACGATCATATATTTGTTAACTTCAACACCGGTACTTTCAAAATAGTGTCTTAATATGTCCCAGATTATTCGCAGCGAATGGCCGAGGAGTTCCAAATGTAACATTACAGAACGTTTTGGAACGTTCGGGTAATTGAACAGGATACAGAACATGGCTTTATTGCTCCTATACATTTTGAGTGTTTTATAGAAGTTGATATTTAAGATGAAATCTGTGAGCAAGCAGCTTTATAACAAAAACATTAACAAACCAATCAGTATAAAAGAGAAAATAGGAAATAAGATAAAACAAAATAACTTGACATGAAATCAATATAAATTTGTTGTCAGTTATCTATTGTATCAAATTACATGGTCATGTTGAATGACATCATTGTAGCAAGGTAATAGTCATGTCACATGACCTATGAGATGAGACAATTGTTTGATTGTTTTGGTTTTACGGCACATCAACACAGAAAGGTTATATTGCGTCGGATATGAGACAGTAAGATTGGCTTGGTTTATAAGCAGTTGCTTAATAAGGGGACCCAAATTGACCCATTGTTAGTTCTGACACAACACATATACCCCCTCTCTGGGTCTCCCCGAGATATCTTTTGATGGAAAATGTTTTCTTTTTTGAGGAGGCAACTTTCCTTAAGAAAAATTCATCAAATCCCACTGAAATAGCAGAATGGTCTATAGGGACCTTTTCTCTTATCAAATTTAGCGATAAAAAGGTGGTCTTTAAAAAGAACGCTACCGCATAGTATTATGTTTCAAGCAGGGCAAGTTTTGTATTTTGTATTTTTGGTACATAATCTGGATGAAATACCACCGGTAGATATTTTGTTCTGTTCTGTTCTGTTCATAAGATAGGTACCATTATATAGTAATATACAAATATACTATGTAAAACAAAGACCATGTCAAATTTTCCATGAACCATGAAAATAGTTCAAAATGTTCCCTTCATTATCAATAATTTATGTTCAGAGTTAAAATTTCCAATGTCAAAGATATGTTTAAGACAAAATGGTTAAATGCCAAAAGGTTATCAACCCATTGAAATTAAAAACAAAAACTCTTAACAGAACAAAACTTTTAGTGTGACAGTTTATCTACAATCAAAGACATAAAACGAAATCCAAACCTTTTGATATTATCTGTAAAAAAATACCCACAAATCATTGCTTTGTTTGAAACCACCAAAAGAATATGAAATATTAAAATAAAAACAATGCTTAAATTCAATTCTGCTAATGGAAAAGTTTCATGTAAAGATTGAAGTTCGTGAGGCATAAGTAATGTTTACACTCGTACAATAAGAAGAATCAAATGAGATATAAAAATCTACAATTTATATTTCAATTAACTTGAAAATCATTAAGGTATGGTAAATAGACGAGTAAGTACAGTAAATTAATTACAGAATCAATTCAATCATAGAATATATAATGGTTAATTAAACATAAAACGAACAAGAAATATTAAATCAATATTGCAGCTTTATCATACATTCTATATTCATGATGATGTCTGCATTTTGTCTGTCATTTACAAATTCATGTTGTTAAACTCAATCAAGTTTTGAATCACTTGTTCTTCAGAAGTGTTTACGTCTTTTATCTAGGTTGATAAATTAAAAGAATCCAAATTTTATCATTTTCACAATGGTTTGACTTCATGTCTTCAGCAGGCAACTGTTAACAGCAAATTTTCTTGCTCAATGTAACAATAAGATAGAGTAAAGGATGGATGAGTCATTGAACCAATGTGGATCAAGCCAAAAGTTACCAAACCAAACACAAAGCAATACCTTCTTCCCATTTCATAAGAAGTGAATGAAATGTGGTCTTAACATAAAATGAAATATGTATGCTAGTGAGATAAATTGATGAATAGTTTGCCTGTTTCTTCAAGTTTTGTTCGGTTTTGATGACAGATATTAAACACAAATGTGACACAAGACATCATTTGTCTTCCATGAAATGTAGCAGTATAATATAGCGCTTGTACTTCATGCCTTCAAGACAGCTTTCATGGTGATGTGGTAGGCTAATGTTTGCTTATGACTCAGAAGGTAAATGATTTGATCCCAGTTCAGACTGGTCATGGATTTTTATACTTTTTAAAAGTGATAAAAGTGACAAAATTTATCACTGTAAATCTTGCAAAAAACAAATCATAGACAAATTGTACTTATATTTAAATTATTATTGACATGTTCAAACAAATGAAATATTTTCTGCTTCTGGTATCAGTAACTTTGTTTCTTCTAAGATGGCATCAACTTTTGACATCATTTTTAAGTTTAAAGATTTTAAAATTTGATTGTCTATTTCATCAGGTAACACTATGTTCTATCATAAAACATGACAGATACATAGCTCTTGATGAAAAATAACAAAAAAATGTCAGCATGGAATTACAGTTGAAGACATACTTCTGTTCCAACACTTTCCTCAGAGACTATGGACTACAAAATTGTTGATTTCAACAAGATCCATTGACCATGGAAGTTAATTTAACCAATCACACTCAAGTACCGTAACTGAGTAATGATAAACTGACAACCAGTAGCCGAGTAATGACAAACTATCACAGGAATGTATTAACTTTATCAAACTGTGAGTCAATCTAGAGTAACATAGTCGCACTTCCCACTTGATAACATGTCAACTTCCCCGCTGATCTTAAAAGTTGTATTATTACATTATACTACATGTATTTCATTTATTTTTAAACTACTTCTAATGCATGACACTCAGTGCCATTACATTTATTGTCATTTTATGGTGGCCAGGGCCCCTAACCTGGCTTTTCTGAATTCGTTTCTATAATAAGAACTCTAATTTCTTACTGCAAGGTCTATAATTTCTCCATATACCTCAGTGATAGAGAAAATTTAACATTTTTGTCAAAATTTCATCAATGGGTATGACGGCCATAAAACTCTTGCTACCAACAGCACTAGAGGCTCAGAGTTAGTTTTTGAGTATCAGGAATGCACCATAGAGTGAGACAAGAGTGTGATCATGTAATCATGTACATGTATATATACATTACCATATGCTTTTCAGTGGAATACTGGGACTGACCAGTGAAATAAAAATCCATATTCCACTGTTTTGAAACAGTGAAAAGTTTCACTGTTTGGGTGTGCCGTTCTTATATTATTATTAGGACATATCATTCTTAAACTTTAAAAAAACAGTTTCAAGCATATAATAAAGAGAAAATTTGTTTATTTCAGAGTAAGATCTATTTCACTCTTGAGCTAATGATGTTATATTTTCATGAGTGGCGTAAATATTGCAATCGATCTTACACATAATTAAACAAATATCCTCAATTTCATCTTTCTTCAACTTTAAGATTCATAAAAGGTAAGCAATAAAATGCTTACATCATATTACTTTAATCATAACTTTAGCTTACATCCTTAAAATTTAATTTAAACTTCAAATTCATGTTAAAACGGTACTTGATAATGACAAAAAATATTTTGAAAAATTTGAGTAAATTTGCATAGAAAAGCCATCAAGGATAAAAGCCTTAGTTAACCAGAGTATACAATTTCAAGATGATAAATGATTAACATTATAATTATAACTGTTCTTTATAGTATAATAACAACTAGAGTGCCAAATTTTCTTATCAAAAATCATATCATATTAATTTAAGGACAAAGATACCGTACTGTTTCTATTTAGTAACCTCTGTCTAATTAACTCCCGCATTGCAGATCAGTGCTCGAACTCACCCCTAAATAGACCTAAAGTGAACTGATTGATTTTATGTACAAGTTTAATTTTGAATATGCATTGAGTTGAAACCTGCTTGCCTAGCTAGCTCAGTCGGTGGCACATAAGTCTAGTGATCTTGGCGTAGTTGGTTTAATTCATGGTCAGGGCACACTTTTGAGGAGCTTGGCAATAAAATAATTTTAACAGCCATTCTCCCTTCTACCACTGATTCTAACTCATGTAAGGTAGTTGTCAATTACTGACAGAAGTATATACCTAGTAACTGTTAAACCACTAAATCAAGATATTTAGCCTTTCCACATATGATAAGTTGACCAATTGCTGTGATTGTGATGCAATGGTGTTAAACCCGACCAAAAAAAGGTTGAAAACCACTTTGACTACATATCTTTAAGGTTTCCAGTAGCAATCACTCCAAGAGAAGTCACAAGTCCATAGGGGCGCTTACAAGAAATAATACGGTATATTGAATATCAGGTGCATTTCATTTATATTTGTTTACTAGAGATGGTATTATAATAAACTAACAAAAACTTTGTACATCTAATACCAGGTAAATGCTATTTACATGTAAACTAAGCTATATCCATGCTGCTATCTTCATGGGGATTTAAGTTAAAGATAAACTGAAACTTTGTGTCAATAAATCAGATAATCAATACACTTGACTTATTTCATATCACAATGAAATTTTGGCATGGTTTTATAAAGCTGAGATTTTGGCATTGTTTTATAGTATAATGGTTGCTGATACATAATACTGACTTCCAGTCAATAACAATTCAAAATAAAATGATATCCAAAAACAAATATTTATGAAAAAATTTGACTTCTTCGGTGTCTAAATATAGGATTATTCATTCATTTGATTTTTGGAGGGGAATATAGCTATATAACCTACAACTATTCTCATTGACTGTTAAAAGCATTTTCATGATCATTATGCAATATTAGTCCTATATGAAGTATGTGAAAACATTATTTCAAACTGTTGTGAAACCATGTACATTGCCTCGGGTTAGGGCTCCTGTCTACACTTGCATCTTCTAAGCAGGAATGCAGTATGCTAAATCACTGACAACTAGTCACATCAGGCTTGTTTTAACCTGTTTCAACTTCTGTTTGTATATAACACCATTCTCTGTTTTAGAGTTTCCCTAATTATTATTCTGACTGTGACATCATGTTTTTTATAAAAACTCATTGTTTTGTTCTAAATCTGACTTGCATGCTTACTAATTTATACCTATAAGGGGAGTTAAGCACCTACAAATTAACAATGCTATGACAGAGTGCAACATTCGGAACTCCTCAGCCATTCGCTACGAATAATACTATTCATTCATGAAAGGTCGAGGTGTTCCGAATGAGAGTGCAAATAAAATTTAAAAGAAACATTATGGAGAAACAGTGATATAAGATGAGTTAAGATGTGGATGATGACATGGAGAAATCAAACTATTGAAATACAGAAAGACTTTTGTGAACATTGAAACCTAACATATCCATACTAATGATTACTCCTTAGGCATTAGTTTCAAGTAAGAATTGAGCAGGGCAAAAAATGAGGGTGAAGTGTTTATTCTATCCTGTATAACTGGCTACTGCTAAATGTATTAACAAGATTTGACTCCACCCATTCACACTCTTATCAATATAAGCAAATACCTGTCACTGACACTGAAACAAAGACTCATCAGTTGATTGACAGAACTACTTTTAGCCCCTAAAAAAACTGCGTAGTAAATCAAAGACACATGTATCACTCCACAGGTTAAACTGGTCGGGCATTTGAATTGTCCCTAGTTTTCGACTTGTGGTATAACTTAAGCCTTTCGGCTTAAGTTATACCACAAATACTTCATAACAAAGAAACAATAGGATCCCCATGGTTCATCAGTTCAAATATATAAATTACACTCGGATACCTAAAGAAAACTAACTGGACAACTTTTATAGAGTGACAAGGGAGGTAATCCTTGAAATTACAATAATATATAACTTACAGAGTTAATGCCCTTATATTGTAGTTAAAGCAAATAGACCAGAGACAATGAAGACAGTTTATGAATTTATAACATTCATTGAATCAATAGGTGTTAAAACTGACAAAATACTAATATTTATTAAAGGATATGGTATCTAGGTAGAATTGCTTCATAAATACTTATTAATTAATAAATAAAATATTGCTTAAACCAAACACTTGTCAAATAACATCATTTATTTATAACTTGCACCTAAGACACAGTATTAAGGTATATACCATATATCTCTGTACAGCTAGGCTATTGCCTGATAAACAAGCCAAAATAAGAATGTGTATAAATCTAGCCCTATTTTCCTTTCAGGTTTTGTGTAAAAAATAAATCTTACTGCAGCATTTTACAACATTTAGACAAATAATTCACAAATTTTAATAAATAGACAAATAAACAAGCTCTGGCTTGATATTACAATTATTAATGGAATTCCCCAAATAAATGGATGAACCAAAAACTAACAGTACAATAACATGTCATATTTTGAAAATTGATTTATACCTTGTATTTCCTAGAGATTGTTGACTATTTATCAAATCATGGTGTTTCTTCTATTCAGTATCAACGGGCAACAATCAAACTGCCAGGTCTTAAGACATCAGCACTCTACAACTTCAACCTAAAATGAATAAAAACGAAGAAGAGAAACCCAGAAGAACTGTAACTGAAATAATTTCATGACCAAACTCCAAGAAAGTATGCCCCACCCTGGAATAGAACTCACAACCCCTCCTTCAGTAGACTAGTGTGCTACTAACTAAGTTTGCTGAGCGTCTTAGGGGAATTCTACCTTGGTATATTGTATATAGACCACTGGAACTTGACATTCTTATTGCTCTTTGATAAAAATCCTCCACTTAATTATCAGAAGGGTGCATTTTTTTCAAAGTATGATACAAAATGTCAAGATCCTGTGTTAAGAAATAGGCCTACAGTTTGCTGATACAAATGTTACTAAACAAATAACATTCTTAGAAAATAAAGAAAAAAGTACTCACTTACCATCAATATTTATTTTTACCTCACAGTAAAAAGGGGATATATGATAACAAACTTACAACAATTATTCTTCAAACACCAATAGCTGAAACAAGAAAGAAAACACTCTTAAAAGCAATGTGGTCACTATGGAAAAGATCTGGGGATTGCTTATTTGCAATGCACTTGTTAGAAGATTTTCAATAAATTATAAGAAATATTACAATATTTATCATAGAGCACCAAATTGTTTTGAACTTGGTTCAATTCTTGTCTCTTCATAAATGATCTTACAGTAAAAATCGTTAGTCTTATATTTCAAAAATTCATTATGGAAAGTAACATTACATGTACAATAAACAAAGGTCAGTGAGTATTACAGGCAGTACATATGTCCTTACTGGTGAAACTTTCTATTTTAGAAACAGTTGTATGACCTTAATCTCAGAAATAACTTACAGAAACAAAGACAAATCATTTTTAGACATTTTCGCTGAAAGGCTTAAGTTATACCACAAATCGTAAACCATCGACAAAAAAACCCTACCAGTTTAACCTGCGGAATAATACATGTGTCTATGATTTATTATGCAGTCAATTTCTAAGCGATAAAAGTAGTTCCATAATCTGTTTCATAATTATTTCACTGATCAGTGACAGGTGTTTACTTATATTAATAAGCGTGTGGAAGGGGTTTACATTCCATGTCAAAAAGTTTATGAAAAAAGAGCAATAAAATGATTAATATATTGATAGTGTCTGTAGCTCTTTAATGTAATGATACTGTGGTCATTCATTGTATTACTTGAAGTTTAAGTTGATTTACAGTTATGTACCAAATTTATCACATTAAACTACACTAATGAACCTACAAAATTTGTATGCAAAGTGTTCAGGGGAAAACTGTACTTCAAGTTTTTGGCAAGAAGAGGAAAAAAATCTTTATAATATTTGCCAGTTATACAGGGTAGACACTTTGCCCACCTGCTCGAATTGTACTTGAATCTAATGCGTAAGGAGTACATGTAACCATTGGTATGGATTTGTTAGGTTTCAATGTATACGAAAGTCTATCTGTATTTCAATACTTTGATTTCACTAATTCTATCACCATAGCAACAACAATCCAGTATCTCAAAGACCAAACTTCATAGAACTACCTGACCCTAACCCCTAATACCCAATGTGGTAACTTGAATCATTTTGAAATGAGGAAAATCACACAATTAAAACATTGCCTTCAACCCAATTGGCCGTGAGTATTCTTGGCATCTTTTCTTAAAGACAGCTTCAACTGTTGTGAGTCATCTCAAGTTCTCTAATGCTATTACAGGATGATTGCTACAACAATTTCCAAGAAAGGGATCAAGTAAAATGACAGACATACATGTAGTCTCCATATTGCTGACTATCCAGATACCAACTTGCATCAATCAAGGACCCTAAAAAACATACCCTGTTTATAGGGCATCTGCATCTACCAAGCATGAATAGATTTTAAGTTACACCGGGTACAAGTGTTTTGTGAAATTTGACTATTTCCGTATCCATAGCAACCATAATGACCAGATAAAAATCGGTCTTCTCAGTTTTGTGTCTACTGAATACTTGAATTTTGCTTTTTCTTCTCAAATTCAGCATTTTGGACTTAAACTTTGACAAAATCGCATGACTTTCACTAGTTCAGTAGCCTTGAGTAAGTCTGCACGGCAAAATTGTGTAAAAATCTTGCTTGTAGCCTGTTGGGCAAAGTCGTTGATTCCGTTTTTAAGATTTTAAAAAAAGGGAATATGAAACCAAAAGTTGACTAAATTCGGAAAAAACAACTACAGTACTGGTTTACAGTAGACACTTTTATGCTGACACAGATTCTTGGTATCGCTGAACTATTGACACTAATGTTACTCATAAAAGCATCCCGACCGACACTTCTTCACTGAGATAAAACCAGAACAGAAATCTTTATAAATAACTTATTTATTTCGAAACAAAACTCGGTGGAAATAGATAACAGGCTGTGATAAAAACATTAAAAAGACGACACAGTAATTACCTTGAATAACATAATCCAATAATGATTTATAGATAATATATAGCTGAAATAACCAGGAACGATTTGAAATCTCCCTGTCGAATTATGTAGATGGCGGCAATGATCACAGGTGATTTCTGATTGGTCATCGGATCTATAACTGATTTGAATAAAATAGTCAAAGGTCAAAGTTCACAAAGTTAACGGATCAAAGTTACGCAGTTTATTGTAATTACGACATACCTACACGCTTTTTCTAAATTTTATATACACAGGGGCGGATCCACGATTTTTTCTAGGGGGGGGGTCCGAACTTTTCTAGGGGGGGGGGTCCGAACCTAGAACCATAACCACATTATACACATTTTGCAGAAAAATTGCAACATATTGATAATAAAAACCACATAACCATTAAATCTATGTTAAGCACCGAGAAAAAATGCTTCATACTATTTTGAAATTACTTACAAGCAAGAAATACACTAATGGACATTTCAGGGGGGTCCGGACCCCCCTGACTCCCCCCCCCCTGCTGGATCCGCCCATGATACATCTCTAGCTATGGAACAAAAAATGTTGATTTTTGACAATTTACAACTGCTGTTAATTAGTGTTAGTTTATAATAATTTATTTTAGCTCAATTGTGAAACGGGTAATTTCAACTTAGGTTAATCACTTTTTAGTCCGCTTCTTGGTTCCACAGGACTGAGCTAGTCGGAAAAAGTTTCTTAATCAAGGAATCAATAAGTAGTTTTTGGATGGGACCCGAACCAACTCGGAGCTGGCTATCCGACGATTACCAGTCCAACGTCGTAACCGCTCGACCGTGTCCCAGGTCTCGCACTAAGTAAGAAAAGAAACTAGATACTGTATAACGGCAGTCAAAAATTATCCACTTTACTATAAAGTCATCATGAACGTAAAGTTGGCAGACTCAGCAGACATTTGATTCCCCAATGTTGTTTCCACAAATTTGGGAATATGACCCATACCCATAGAATTGGGAATTTTATCGGCAATTTGGTTTAAATTGGGGTAAAATGTCTAGCAAATTTAATAACAATAGCAGATTTAACAAGGTTTTTAATTCAGTCTTCATTAAGTTAGTTAGTTAGTTAATAAAGAAGAAATATTACTGGGACATAATTATGATTTTAAGCTGCAACATACTTACAATTTGGCAACGCCTTACCTTCAATTGAATAATGAACCTTTAGAGCAAGTTTCGGGGCAAAAACTATTAGGGGTACATATTGACAAAAATCTGAACTGGAAGCTGCAAGTGGAAGCTACACTTAAACAATGTAACAGATTGTTATACCTACTTCTTAGAATCAAGCAATTTCTTAATTTACATACCAGAAAACTCTATTTCAATGCTTACATTCTTCCTCATATTGATTACTGCTGTACTATATGGGGATCATGCAATATGGACTTATCCAATGCAATTCTAAAATTTCAAAAAAGAGCTGCTCGTATAATCCTAGACCAGCCATTCGATGCACCATCTGAGGAATTATTTAAACGACTAAATTGGATGAAATTTGCAGACCGTGTTGACTACAAAAAAGCAATTCTTGTCTACAAATCCCTAAACAACTATGCTCCTGGTTACTTAAACAGTAAATTTGTTTTTTGCAACAACTCTAAATTAAGGTCAAATTCTAATAAACAATTGCAAGTCCCAAAACCAAATCTTGAATTCTTCAGAAAATCTTTAACATATTCAGGATCAGTTATATGGAATGAAATTCCTCTTAACATTCGACTCGCGAAAAATTTAACATCATTCAAAAATCAATACCTTAAATGGAAATCTCACTAAATGAAAAATGGTCTTTGTCCACAGTTAATATTCACTCTCTTTTATTTCAGGCTTGTTCTTCCTTACTTATCATCTTTCATTTTGTTAATTTATCATGTTTTTCACTATGTAAATATTGTAAATAACTTGTAGATGTTTTATAAGAGGTCCACATGGAAGATTGGATTTATCCAAATGTGTAGCCTCATTAAATAAAGGCTTTATTATTATTATTATTATTATTAATTGTTTTCCAAAAATGAAAAAAGTTAAATTTGGAATTTTGGATTGAAATTTGGAAAAAAAGATATGATTTTAGATTGGGAATATAGCCCATAAACGGCTATAAAATTGACCAAAAATAAACACTGTTCCCATATTTCTATTGAACACCCGGGACATTCATAGGCGGATCAAGCGGGAGGCAGGGGGGTTCGGACCCACCAGAAAAAAGTTGGACCCTCTAGAAAAAAATCATAGAACCGCCCCTGACATTGGTACAATATTGACATGCAGTTATGATAACATAAAAGTTTTTGCATTTTGTTTAATCCACGCGTATAACCATTCTCTGGTCCGATAAGACGATTAATGCAATACCTTATAAACAAGTGCAACACTTCATAAATCATAAATTCTGATTGTTTCAAACGACTCTTGCGTGAAAAAAAAGAAATGCATAACCATTGTCATAAACTTTAAATACGTTTTGCACAGGGTCTTACATATTTATTTTCAGACTTACCTTCAATTACGATCCCATTTAAACAATCTTAGTTATATGAGGCGGACATGAAATGCACATTATTTTATCAAAGTGCTGGTCCAACTTAATGGATTTAGTAGCTTGGAAGGACTAGCTAGTAGCTAGTGCTCTTTATCTTCTTTTTTACTTCCCATCACATGTCATAATTTTCAGATTTATTTATTTATTTATTGGAGTTAACGCCGTGTCAACACAATTTAAGAAATTTTCTTTACCCACGATGTTCATGTTATATTTGTTGGTTTGATAGTTATAATCTTGTTAATTTCACAAAACTAATAATCCTTTTTTTCACATAAAATGCCAAGAATTTAGAAAAATAATACATGGTAACTTGTATTAAATCGCCAAATGTATTGAGAAAATTCGTCGATTTTACCTCGGAAAACTGCCGATTTTAAATACGTTTTGTAAGTAAAGTGACACCATTTAACGAATTTGTAAACTAGCTTTATTGTGAGGGGTTTTTGACGTTTTTCAATGGATTTACGAAATGGTTGTTGAGATGATTCTAAGTGCGAAAATTCGCCAATTCGAGGAGAAATCACGTTTTTTTATTCGTAAGGAAATTCATATAGAATACAATTAAAAGTATATATATATATATTTGAAACTCAAATTGATCTAAAATAAAAATCAACGATTTAAAAAAGATTTTAAAAACAACCAGGTTCGGTAGGTACCCCCTCCCGACGATATTTTTTTTTTTAATTCCACATGTCAAAGGTGCAAATCTGAGCACTTTAAAACACATTGAAATGGATGAAATGATGCTAAACTCATTAACTTATATTTCCCTTTAACGCCAAAGCCAATGCAATTCCATATTTAACTTATACGATGCAATTCTGTGTTTTAAGGTTCACTCGGTTGGTACCCCTTCAGACGAAAAAAATGTTGTCAACGAAGCAAATTCGAGCATTTTTTGGACCCCCCCAAAGGATAAAATTGAGCGCTAGGTAACCTATCTTCTTTACGCATGCTTTTGAATGTTCATGTTTTATCTGTTGGTTAAATAAAACACTGTTTTTTTTTTTTTTTTGCTAAACTATTCACCACTTTTTTTCATACAAAATGTTGAGAATTTTATAAAAAAATATACATGGTAACTTAAATGTATAAAAAATCGCCTAATATAATGAAAAAACTCGCCGATTTTAGATAATTATTGATGATGACGTGACTTCATTTAATGTGAGATTTTATAACGTTTTTATAAGCGGATTTACGAACATAGTTGCTGAGACGATTTAAAACGCCGAAATCCGCCGATCCGCGGAAGAATCACATTTGTGGATTCCTAAGGAAAATCGTGAGGATTGCAAGTACTTGAAACTCTAATTTATCTAAAATAAAATCAACGATTTAAAAAACGATTTTAAAATCAACTTACACAAACCTATGAATGTAACATTTGATGAAAGAATTGTACCTCTTAAAGTTAAAAAAAACATGGACTGTCTAGTCTTAATTTTTAGGAAAATGACATCCTTTAGGCTTGTGCACTCTTTAAAAGATTTTTGGAAATATTATACCTTCATTAAAACGCATCGAACAATCACGACTGTTTTCTAAATAAACAAGTTCGATCGAGTTTCGTATAACAGTGAAGTAAAAATGAAATCGACTGTCCTCGTCCTTTCTCCGTGTAACTTGCTACGAAAACGCTGATGACTTCCATAAGTAAACAAAATAACTGAGTGCACTTTTACCAAATTTAGGCCTCATATGCTAGTTACCATGGTAATTTAATTGGTGACGGTCGGTGAGATCAGATACATAGATATGGAAATCTATGTGTCTGTAAAGACAGAGCATGCATACGCTTGCACTGTCATTGATTTGAACGCTAGATAAGGCCTGATCAAGGTATCTTGAGATGGTTGAATATATCAATGTAGATCGTTATCTAATTTAATAGATCGGATGAATGATTTAACAGTCTAATTGATCTGAAAGTTAAGCTTATATTGCTTTGATAGTGCCGATTTTGTGCCCTTTTCTTTGTATGTGTGTCGATATATGTGGGGCCAGGTGGGGGGCACGTGCCCCCTGTGCCCCCCGGTAAATCCGGGCCTGAGTATGTACAGCAGTAAGATCGATCTGATTGCTGCTATGTTCATCGAATTGCTGGCAGTACAACTGTAAGATCTATCTTACTTCTATTTCTGTTGTTACTGCTGTCACTACTCACTTTTATAACATTCATCATGTAATTTTCAACTTGCCAATATTGAGACTTAACTATGTCGACATGGGACTAGGTTTCTAAGTAAATGCCAGGAAGTCTCAGCAAAATAAACTAACTTGAAACATTTTGGGTTTCGCGACTCTTCAATAATCATTCCATAGTTTAAATTGACATCTCATTAACATTGGAAGAAGGGAAATAATCCATGATGGTTATAATTGGAGGTTAACAAATCACGGATTTTCACGGAAATCACGGATCACGGATCACTCCAATATATATACGGAGAATATAACAAATCACGGACGATTTTCACGGAAATCTATTTTTAGACTTAACAAATTACGGATTATCTACTAAAAAATGACAAATCACGGACGATTTTTACGAAAATCTATTTTTAGACATAACAAATTACGGATTTTCTTCTAAAAAATGACAAATCACGGACTTTTTACGGAAATCTATTTTTAGACTTTACAAATTACGGATTATCTACTAAAAATGACAAATCACGGACGATTTGTACGGAAATCTATTTTTAGACATGACAAAACACGAATATTTTATGAACAATTTGACAAATCACGGAAATCTATTTTTAGACATAACAGACGACGGTGCGTCGTGTATTTTTTCACGTTGTGACGTTGTTAAGTGAACGTCTTAGCAACGTAAAAATGGCGGGAAGTACATCACAAGCAACATTTCGTAATGGAAATTGATTACCCAGAAAAAGAAGATCCGATTTCGAGCAATAGGCTCTCTCCGCTATCAATCGCGGATGTGGATCATCTGTTTTTTGTATCATTCCTGTAATAAACAGGTTCCGTTTAGGCCTAAAGGAGGGGAAGGTTATGTATACAGACCCGACAATCTTGCTGAAATCAAAGACTGGGTAGCCGATGGACATATTTTTTCTTGTGAAGGGTCAAGGAAAATCCGTGGCAGGACCGGACCGATTACTAAGAAGTATTTTTATTTATTTTTGAAAACAAAAGGTAAGCGGAGAATAACTGACAAAATATTTATTATATTAGAGAAAAGGTGAGAGCAGAAAGCCGTCCAACAAAAGATGCGCTCATAAATTTACAGGCTTTAGCATATGAGGAAGACTTCATACACTACATAGCCACGTATCCAGATCTTGTCTGTGTTGCAGCAATGCCAGGTATATTGGACGATTTAAATGTAATTTTACAAATTATACCAAAAGAAGATCAGCTCTTAAGTTACGACACTACTTTTTCAATGGGTGACTTCTATGTGTCGGTTCTTTTTTTTTAAATACTCTATCTTTTACGAAAGTCCGGTCATACCAGCATTGTTCCTCATACACGAAAGAAAATTTCAAAGTCACCATCAAATCTTGTTCCAAACATTAAGAACAGCTTGTAAAAGTAACTTAAAAATATACCACTGGCCACAGACATGGAAGTAGCTATTGTCAATGCAGCTGAAGCTGAAACAACATTAAAGGTTGTTGGTTGCTGGAGACATCTTAAAAAGGATGCAGAAAGATACATTTATGCCTCAGGTGGTCACAAACAAGAAGCTCTCGAATTCGCTGATTCAATTTATTCAATTCTCAGAGCTGAAAATGTAAAAGAGCTAGAACCTGTAATTGAAGAAAGTAAAAAATACTGGACTGAAAGGATGCATAGTTACTTTGATAAGATTATAAGACCTAAATTAGACAGATTTGCATCATGTTACATTTCAAAATACACCAAAGTCGATAAATTTTTGGGAGTAACAACTAATCAAAGTGATCAAAAAATTAGTACAAAACTACATAAAATATGAAAATCCGTGATTTCCGTGAAAATCCGTGATTTGTTAAGGGCGGTTATAATTTATAAGATTTCGATAGTTGTCTTTCATCAATATACATAATATTATCACGAACGATAACTCGTGTTAGATACAGTATTGTTACATAAACACGCGCGGTTTGGCACGAGCGACGTGACTGGCAGCTTGTAAATTTCCATTCTCCACGGGTGTAAGTAAATATTTCTTTCTTGTGTAATTGTTACGATGTATACCTTGTAATGACTGATAATGAGTTATTACCATCGTTGTAATAATTATTTGTATTTATTGATTTATGAATGTTGTTAACATCAGAGCAAACCGGTCGTCATCTGTTTTCGCGATCTTTGAGTTTGACTTGTAATTGTGCATTCATTGATAATGTCTGGGTTTGGGACTGAAAAGTTAGGCTTGCTCTCGTTAATTTGGTGATTACATAGATGAGATCATAAAAGTTGAATCTAAGTTAAGGATTGGGGATAGTTGCTCAGTACATTTTAACACAGCCCCATAACATTGAAACAGATGCCAAACACAATATTGTCATTATCATAATCATTATGTCTGGCTCACATGAATACTACTCAAAGTGTCTGCTTATGTTTTCATGTTAGTTTTTCTATGCGGCACGTTTTGATAACAACAACTTTCAATGTCAACTTATAATTACATAACAGCTTTCTTTGATGGTACCAGTTACTGTAATTCAGTAAAAAAGACCTCAACCTATCTACAGAAGTCAGAACTGTAACACTAGCCTTGGACCCCCCTCAAAATGGCCACCACAGCCTTGAAATTGGTGTTTTTTAACTGGATTTAGTAAATTTCACTTTTGGAAAGTTGTCCCAAAAAATGACTGTTTTTTGCGCACTTCCTCCATCAAAAGATGTCTCAGGGGGTTCGGAAGGGGGATATGGGCCCCCTTTGTAGCTGGGGGTGTGGTGGCTCTCATCACCAGAAGACAGAAATCGGGATTATTGAGTGTAGAATGATGGGGCAATATGCTGATGAGAACACATGTTTTCAGTTTCTGAAAAGAACTGGGACTTTAAATCTCAATGTTGGAAAATATTACAGAAAGAAATGCAAAGTTGGGGTTGAAAAAAGAGTGAAAATTGCATTTTTGCCCCTTTTGCTCAGCCACAGCTTTGTCATGGTGACTAGGATCAGGGTTCAACTTGGTTTTTCTGAAAGGCAGTCACCCAGGAAATAATTTGGCTAAGTTGCAATGCATGTCTGTCTGTTGATTGCTAATGAATTAAGAGCATCTTGAAATAGCCCTAGTGTGTTAAGGTGAAAAAATAGCTACTTTTCACACAAAGTCATGTCACAACCAGTAAAGAGTTAAATACGCCATTTAACAATGGCATAAATCTAGCCACTGCCTTAACAATCACTCTCTTTATTAGATCCAATTTAAGTCGACAGGCTTTAGTCATTTAAGATACCGGTAGTTTATAATTATTATTGAAATAATTCAGACCTTTTTTCCTTATATAACAGGGGCCATTTACAGGCGCCTTCCCCTCCTGAAATTTCTTTAAAATCAAGCAGTTTTCCCCAAATTTTGAGATTATCTTGGATATTTTGTTCCCTTATCTATGAAATTGCAATAAAATTTCACCAAATGTTCTTTAGAAAGAAAGGCCCCGGCCCCTTCCCCATCTACTGAAAAAAGTCCTGTAATTATAAGAAGGAAAAAGTTGAATCAGGCACCTATTTAGACTAGAAAGTAGATTTATCTGAACTTAACTAGAATAAGAAAATAATTTTTGTCTTTCTCTCATGAAAAAGCTGCCTTCCAAAGAAATTCACCCTCCCACAATAATCTGAAATGTTTTATATGCCACTGACAACTGTGATGTGATCAATATCATTTGGAGATATACCATTCTTCTACTTGGCATTTATACATAATGTTAAGTGTATTTTGTCTGCATACATTGTATATGGTGTACTTGATCAATAACTTGTTTACATGTACAAAATAAAGTTCTTGTGATAATGATTGTTTGTCCAAGAACCCAGAAAAGAGATTGGGTGCATCAGTGAGGCTCAGGATCAAAGACTCATGAATGCCTTTAGTGGATAAGAACCACACTGGCCACCTTTGTAAATGAATATGTAATTATTAAATATTTACTAAATGCTCATATTGACAAGATTTATTTTATATGAAGAATGCATTTTTAACATTTGTAGCACCAGCAAAATAATTAGTTTGTAATCAATTGATTTGATTATCTTGCATAGGGTTTAATTACACATCAGCATGTAGAAAGGTCAATCTATCATGTTTTTGGTTTAGAAATAAGAATTAATTGATCACAAAGTTGGATAAGATATGTAAGGTCATAAGGTCAATAGTTTTTTTACAGTCTAATCAATAGTTGTAAATGATTTCCTTGTTGTACCTGAATCATGTTACTCTTTACATGTTTCAATTTGTTATTGCTTAATAGTCAATGTTGGGGAGTATTAAAGCTTGCTGTGATCTAATAGAACAATGTCATGATTCACTGTCAGTATCACCTATACATCAGCTATACAGGTCAATATTGTCATTATTGTAAGTACTGTTAGGTTGATTATACAAGTACCTGTTGGGCAATATCATTATGCTAATTATCTGTTCGATATATATCAGTACTAAATGTCTAGTTACTGAAACAGTCAATTTTGGCACAAAAACTGTTAAATGAGCTAGTTTCTAGTCTTGCAGTGAATGCCTCCTCATTGGAGAATCCTGAGTTTTACAGAAGTTGTTAGTTAAGTTTAACTTTTTATGGATATTTTGAGTCAAGTTTCCATGGCAACCATGTATAGCAACAATTGATCTCTAAATTGAAGTCTATTATCGTGTCTTATAGTATATGATAGTTAGCTTTCAGTATGTGAACTGTGAATAAATTGATTTAGGAATTTTACTGTAACTTTCTGGTATTTTTATTTTGATAATATTGATTTTATCTATCTTATTTAGAAATATTTTTCTGTCTACTTTTAAACAAAAACATACTAAGTGGGAAGTTACTGCTGCTTTTTAAATTGATTGTTCTTGTCTTATTTTTTTAACAAAATGTAATCAAGTGTGAGCTTATAAAGGACCCCCTTTTTTAGAAATGAGCTCTTAGTCAAACTTAAACTTAGAAAGCAAAAGAAATTGACTTGTTAACAGTTTATTGTGTCTCTAATGCATGTTATATTTAAATGACTTCTTGTTTGTAAGACAGTTTTCATGTCTGCTGTAATTGAATACATAGTGATTTAACTTAAAATTATTAAACTTGATCTTATCTAATATTATGTAGAGAATATATTAATAAACAGATAAATACACTATATCATGTGACAAAATGATCTTGTCATGATATTTACTCATGTGACAGTAAGACTATATTATTTGACACATGTATATATCTTCACGAAATCTCATATCCCTAGGTATTCAATATTTTATCTCCCTTGAAGGAACTTGATATTTTAATTTTCTATTCCTAATCAAATCAATTTTATGGTTATAACTTCTATACTGTGAATGCAAGTGTTCATACATAAACACTTCATATGTGAATATTTTTTTGTACAATACTGTCAACATAATTATAGTGCCTTGATATTTTATGATAAATTGGGTATATATAGATTTAATTTAGATATGTTTCATCTTGAATTATTATAAATTTGGTTTCTGCACATTTAATATAAATTTGGTTAATACCTAGATTCATTTTAATTTTGGTTAATCTAGATGATAGTGTCTAATGTACAAAGCTTATTTAAGTGAATTAGAACTGCTAAATAAAGCATTTAAAGAAGGATCTAACGCATCTGATACAGATTTTGATCAGTCAAGAAAGGTAATTTTATACATTGTTGTTTCTTTCTATAATGATGGGTCAGGGCAAAACTATTCTACATGTTTCTTTCTTTACATGTAGATAGACTAGTTTTGAGCCAACCCATTGGAATAATATTAGATCTATGTACTGTTCCATTAAATTTTTGACGTTAATATATAATATTGTATTTTTGATAATCATTGTCATCAGTTATTCTCAGCATGATGAGGTCTTTCAAAGTTGGTGTAACAAGACTTACACTGCCCATGGACTGCTTAATTAAATCAAGCATTTAACTAGAACAAAATGTGGTTTAAATTTAAATGACTCTTAGCTTAATCAACAACTTTTCAGATGCGTTTTCACTTTGTTTACTTTATGCTTTTCAAAGTGAATGTTGACTGAAACCTAAAGTAGAATTTGAATGTCATGACTTACAACAATAGTTGTGATCATAAACTGTTCTTTATAATAATATGATGGAAACTTGTTATATAAAATCACTTCTCAACATTATGTAATGAAGTTCTTCAAACTATTTCGGATCATGTATATTTAATGTTAACTAAAAATAAAGTGTGCTCTTATAAAAGCCTTAAAGGACTTTTCTTTTTCAATAAAAGGCACTTTGTCAAACTTAAAAAACAAAATGGTTTGACAAGTTGATTCAGTCACTAATACATGTTATATTTTAACAACGTTGCAGTTATAAGACAAGTTTCCATGTCAGCTGTAAATGATTATATATCTTTATGTAGTAACTTTAGATAATGATATAACACATGACGTGACATGTAACATAGAGTAAAGTATGTGCAATATTATATATAGACAATGGTTCTTGCAATATTGTTAGATAAAAATCTGAAGGGCTTTAAGTCTAATGGTTTACTTCATTAACTTAAGTACTGATACTTGAATTACATAAATACAATGTCTAATATGACATTGGAAAAACATTGCAATAGGGGCAATTTAGTGTAAAAATAGTCTTAACATGACGTTGCCTTGAAAAGGCCCTAAATTGCATGACTATCCCAGAAAAGCCCCTAAATTTGCACTGTCTGGCCCTGAATTAGTATTTCGTAGGTCCTAAATTTAGTTTGAAACTATTTGGTTGGTTAATAATCAAAATCTAAATGATTTACAAGGCAAATATCTTTCATAACATTATTTTGTATTTTGGGTAAACTCGGGTGAATTGACTGCGACAAATTGACTTGGGGATGCTCAGCTTTATCAGGGCAGTCCAAGGCACCTGAATAGGTCCATAGAAAATAAAGAATCCCTAAATTTGATTGAAAGGCCCTTAAAAAGCGCTTAAAGGGCCCTAAATTTATGTTAGAGAAGTTTGTATGAATCGTGTAGACACCCCTCTTCTGTTAAATGTCTTCTGTATTGCATGGGAAAAGACAACTTATGACTTAATATTTCTTGTTGTAATATCAGCATTTACTGATAGTCCTTTTAACACCTTCCATTGTGGATAATGTAATGTTCAGGGGGCATTTGATAGAAAATATACGGTATGAGATCTGTCAGATCTATTTTAAGCATACAACTTGGTCTATTCTTCTTTGATATGAAACTTCATGTATATAAGACAAACTATGGAATGTGATGTGTAGTTTATTATTTAATAATTTATGTCTGTAAGATATAAGGTAAAAGCAATACATGTGCAAATGTGCATTGTTATAGTTAGTCATAAATTATTTTTCTTTATAAAATATAGTGACATACTGTAGTGAATAGCATTTATTTGATTTATTATCTATATATTGATCTATTTTACCTGTACTGGTATTTTATTGAATAATTTTTCGCTGAATATTTGGTAAGTTGTTTTTTTAATAATTAGTAGTGAATTTTTTTCATTTAACGATGTACGTGACATTGTTTAACTTTTAACAGTAATTAAGGGATGTAAAATTTAGACAAACCTAAATCTTGAGTTGATTGTTTGTCACATGCTATTCTATGAGTATTAAATCATAATTCTATCTGTTGTGAAGACAGAAATTTGATGCTGAGATTGAGTGTATCTGATATATTGTATCCATTAATGATGTGGAAATATTTGTCAAATAATGGAAAATTTATAAGTTGGGGGTATTTTTAATTACTATTGATGTCACCTTCGTACGATATTACATAGATCTACATTTTGTTATGATGTTATTAAACATGATTTCAATTCTAAAATATTGATTTGTTGTGAAAATGGTGGTGGTTGATTCTACACAACAATTCTTGAATTTTGAATCATTATTTTTTATTTATTTATTTATGGTTTGTTATAAAATGCAAACAAACTTTATGAATGCAATACATTTATAAGATTCAGCATTTTAAAGCCTCCAAAACCATATATTTATTGTAACTATTTTCCATAACATAGCTTTTATGCTATTTTTGTAATCTCAGTTATAATGACATGTAAAATGATAATAAAAAAAATTTCTAAAGAGCATATCAACTTTTACTATTTTTTTTTATTTATTGGAGTTAACGCTGTGTCAACACAATTTAGGTCATTTTATGGCGTCCAGCACACCTAACCTAGCTTTCCTGGACCATTGTCTACAACCAGTACTCACGTACCCTTCCACAAGGCTGGAAACTTCTCCATATTATCTAATCAATGGAGGAAAATCAACATTATTGTCAAATTTTCATGAAGGGTATAACCTATACGGGTGGGATTCGAACCCACACCCCCATGTGATTCCAAATCCAAGCGTGCTACCAACTATGCTATCGACCCGGGTTTTCAACATTAACAGTTATCAAATTTTAGATAAAATTTATTCAGAAGGCCAACAATATAAAAATGACTCCAAACTTTTGGTGGGTACTGTACAAGGAAATGTCAGAGTGTGTTTTTAATCTTGTATATTATTTGTTTATTTTCAGAACTCAACAACAAACTACACAACAATGTCTTTGGGTCAGTTAAAATTAGCTAAGCCAGCACCAGAATGGTCTGGTACAGCTGTTGTTGATGGTGAATTTAAAGAAATCTCCTCAGCTAATTATAGAGGAAAATATCTTGTATTCTTTTTCTATCCTGCAGATTTGTAAGTATAACATGTTGTTAAGTCTGTGTCTTTAATTGCACTTTTTGACTTGATATACTTATTATTTTAATGGTGTAACTTCACTTAAGCTCTCTTAATTAAATCTCTACTTCCACTCAAAGAAAAAAGAAGTGGCCACTTATATGCATGTGTGCATTATATGGCTTGATTTGAAAGTTTAAAATGTGGACTGTGACCTTTAGATATTACCTATTATAATTGAAAACTGATCACCAATTTACTGTTTATTGTGGCTCAATTTATAGATGGGGAAACCAAGAGTATTGCCTCATTGGATATAGTCTTATCATATAAATTAGTGACTTTTTATGCAGAATAATAGGGTGCTGCACCCTGTCCCCTTTCATGCATCCATGCTGTTATTTGCCCCTCAATGTGCAGAAGTAGATACTTAGCAACATCAACCCTTTGATGCACCCTGTCCCTTTTAATCTGCCCCCTCCCCCTGCTTTTTTCATAGTCCTAGAATAATCACTACTTGCTTATCCAATGAGCTGTACTGGAATGAATTACTTGTAATCACCAAAGTATTACAGATTTTTATTATAAGTAGCATCAGTATGTGACAATTGTTATTGATAACAAAATACTTATTCATGTGATTGAGATTTTCCTTTCTCGTCAGAATAAAGATAATTATGATTGATTTTATTCCTTATCAACTGTATTGATCTGTCTGTGAAGTGCTATATGTGATAATATTGTGACTAAAATCTTTTATCTTCTGAAATCTTTGGCCTTCTGAAGAATATGATGTATTGTAGTAGATATTTATTTTAACTGTAAGTCTGAACAATGGAGAAATCCATAACATGAACTATTGTTAAACTTTTTTAAAAGTCAATATCAGATACATGTATGCTGAATTGCTTGTCATAGTTTTTATCTGATATTCACTTAACTCTGTTTGATTGTTACAATGATGGCTTGAATGAGACAACTAAGCAGATCTACAGGTACACCAAAGTTGCACACCGGTACCTGTCAAGTCTGGCGCATTCAGTGTGAAACTCAAACATATAGAACGGAAATCATGCTGTCATGTACAGGATTCAACTTCTCATGCTAAAAGATAAAGATATGAATATTTTCTGAAAATATTTTTAGATTTGAACTATTATGGTTATATAATTTCCAAGTTGACTAATCTTGTGCATCTGCTTGCTGTGAGGAACAAAATGCCTACTCTTCTTAGTTCTAGTCAATCTTGAAAAGTGAAGTCACTCAGAACTAGAGTGCAGCAAAACTGACAGAGGCAGGAATAACTTAACATATACAGGAATATGTTTTTACAGCAGGATCTTGGCAAGAATATGCATGTTTGTAGTCAGCTCAATATGCAACCACCCCTATCAAGCTTTGACTTTTGTCATCCTTGACAACTCTGAGGTTGTGACCCTTAAGGCCATGCCAAATTGGAATTTTGTTATGTGTCAACTCAAGTTGGACAAACCTAGGTACCTATTCACAAAAACACAAACTGAAAACGAAAACACATGTCCATTCTAGCTAGTATTCACACAAATAAGTGCTTGGTAGTACATGAATGTTTATGACAGTAATGTGATATAAAGTAATTATATAAAAAAAGTACATACAACATACACATGTACAGGGTTGGGTTTTTGCCGGCAAAAATGAGTTTTTTCCTTTCCGCTGGCAAAAACTGGTAAAAACGGGCAAAAACTGGAAAAAAACGGCAAAAATGGAAAAAACTCCAAAATGATTTTATTTTGCTTAATGCTGTGCTTGTATAACACATTTGATCAATGCAAATACTAATGATTGTTATTTGTTAATGGTTTATTCACAAATTCTAAATATAAATACAATTTTAAATGACAAAAATACATGAAAAAATTGTCCATCATATAAACCCCTAGGATGAATCTAGGACGCTGCTCATTGGGATCCAGCGTTGTCTGTCAAATTCCTACAAATGTGTTTCAAATAAAGGCAAATTTATTCAATGTGAATAAAAATGGGAGAAAGTTCATACAAATAGGGACCTCATGTCATCAGATTATGCAACTTATGATACTTCCAACCCTGAGCAAAAATCTTTTCTTTATTGCTATTATTATATATTATTCAATTTCTTTTAACACTAGAATAATTAGCATAGTTTTAAAATCAAATTAAGAAAAATTCTTTTTAAATATAAAAATATATTTTTTCCCTATTTTTGCCACCCAATTTTTTCCTTTCTGATTTTTCTATTGACAAAAACTTTAAACCTTGGACACAATCATGATTATTATGTACAGTTTATTACTGCATCAGTGAATTTTACACTTAATAGGAAAGTAATTAGCACTTTCAATCAGTTTTAAGTACAAATTTATGAATATTTCATTTTGAATTTAAGACACTATTTAGTTTTTCAATTTTTTCCTCCAGATATTTCATTGACTTTTTGCCAATGGCAAAAACTCCAACCCTGGACACAAACATGAATATTATTTATAAAATGTATGTTTTATTACTGCATCAGTCAAAATACATGTAATATTAAAGCTATAAGCATTGTCAAACAGTTTAAAATAGTAATTTATGAATATTTCTTTTTAAATTTGAGATATTTAATTTTTGCCAGTTTTTTCCAGTTTTTGCCACCCCATTTTTTCCTTGCCGGTTTTTTCCGGTTATTTCCATGGTTTTTTCCGCCATGCGGCAAAAACTGTCCAACCCTGCACATGTACATTTTCATTAATCAAATACACAGAAACAAGGATCTATCAGTATTTCCTGAGAAAAATCAGTTATCAAATCCCGGAACAGAATTATTTAAGAATATTTCACCAACAATTTTGTTTGTTTTTTTGGATTGAGGATTCTGAAACCTATGCACACACGGTAGCTTAACAAAGTTCCGGTATGGCATGGCCTAATTGCACATCCAATATTTTTTAATATTAGGCCATTGTTTATTTAGTTTTCTTCTTGCCATGTTTCAGCACATTTATTTGTCCAACAGAAATAATCTCATTCAGTGATAGAGTGGAAGAATTTAGAAAAATAAATTGTGAAGTTGTTGGTTGTTCTACTGATAGCCATTTTACTCATCTTGCCTGGTAAGTTAACCATTTTACTCATCTTGCCTGGTAAGTTAGCCATTTTACTCATCTTGCCTGGTAAGTTAGCCATTTTACTCATCTTGCCTGGTAAGTTAGCCATTTTACTCATCTTGCCTGGTAAGTTTTAATTCTCTTGTTTTATCTCTTAACTTCTTAAGGTCTTACAAATTGACCTGACACTGTTGACATTGAAGTAATTTCATATAACTTTTTATTCGCCCGTTTAAAAAAAGGGGTCATATTATGTTTAGATGTTGTTAGTCTGTCTGTCAGTTAACAGTGTCTTGTCCCAAAAATAACTGTACAAGGGCTGTCCGTTGCATCGTATAAATTTTATGTGTGAATAGCCCTTGAGTCAAAGGTGTGCCCGATTGATTTTCTTGGGCCATCGTGTCATAGGTTAAGGTAACTAGGAATCCATAAAGGAAAACTTTGTCCCAACAATAACTTAACAACCACTGTTCCTAGGTTCACTAAATCTTTACTTAGGATAGGCCTTGTGTCAAGGATGTGACCTGTTTATTCTTCAAAGGTCACAGTCCTCCATCTCCGTTAGTCCCTGGCTTTGACAGCACATATGCCTTACCCCGATCAGCTCTTGTAATATATACAGTCTTATCCAAAGAGGCTCTCAGGGAAGATTGGGCTCTGCCTAAGGATGGGTAAACCAAAGTTTTTATCCTGTTCTAGACGTCCGGTGTTCTCAATGTTCAAACTATAATATGACTGTTAAGCTTGATGTCATAATTCAGAACACTGAGAGTAGCTGAGCAAATCCTTGTTATTGTTTGACATATATATTTCAGGATAAATACACCAAGAAAACAAGGGGGTTTAGGTAACATGAATATACCATTGTTATCTGATAAAACATATGATATTGCTAAAGCTTATGGTGTATTTAAAGAAGATGAAGCTGTAACATTTAGGTGAGATATAGTTTTACTTCATAGGTGTATGATCCAATTTCTATTTATATATTTGGGGCCATTTATAGGCCTCTTCGCTTTATCAAATCATGCTGTTTTCTTTGGAATCTGGAGTTTACCTTTTAGTTGTTTTATCCATTTCAATTGAATTATGGTAAAAATACCCATTTAACTTATTAAGTAAGAAGCAAGACCCCTTCCCCATTTACTGAAAATAGGAAAAAAAACAGAACTTTTCTCGACTAGTATTGAAATTCTTGATATTTTAGATAAAAGAAGGGATTTTCCTTTCAAATACCCGTTTATACACTGTTTCAATCAATAAATCAGGAATTCTAGGATTTTTCAATTTTCTTATTTTTATTCATGTAATTTTATAAAAAATTTGTCAAAAAGTATTTACCACTTAACCATGCCTGCATCTTTGGAGGAAATGATATTGATTTTGTTTTAAATGTGCTGAAATACTGTGCTTCATTTTGTTGTATCATGTCTGTTAATTACTGTTCTAATTAAACACATAGTTTTTTGCTAATTACCTGTACATTCTTTCATTAAGACATGACTAAAACCTATCTTGTTAGTAAAAGGAATATTGATTTCTTTGGCTTATATAAAGAATTGTAGGGGTTAGTAAGATGATAAAACTTAACTCGAAAATGAGACTTTCAGAAATTGAGAATTAAATAATTCTCACTGATATCTGTCAAATTCTTTATTTTGTTGTTTAAAACTCATGAATAGGTTAAGTTAATCATTAAGATTTGTATGTGTGAAAAAGAATAAGTCATTTGATAGTTATCCAGGGTTCCACTCTTAACTTCTTCACAGGGATCCTATAGGAATCCCTAGTTAGTAATTCAAGATTCCTCCTTAACATTAAGGATTCCTCCAATAAAAGAAAAAAATAGGTTCAGATTTGCAGTCACAAATTGTGATAAGCAATTCATGGAAACTCAAATCATATAATATATAAGCATACAGTGCATTTTTTCGGGGATAGTGACAGAATCCCAAGTTAAAATCACCAAGGGGTTCATCCCAAATTTTTGGGATCCATGGAATCCCAGGACACTGTTAGTGTCAAACACTGGTTAATGGTTATATTTCTGAGACACTTTCATCTGTGGTGTCACCATGACTACAAAAAATGTTTAGAGAAAACTTACTCAGCTAAAAACCATCAGAATTTGTATGGCAATTTTAAACAGTGTTTTACTTGTCTTAGTAAATAATGGTCATTAGAAAATAATGGTTGCTGAAAATAATGGCCATTGTTGTTAGAAAGATATTTTAGTGTTTAATTGACACATGAAACCAACTACTATTCTGTCGATCACTAATTGATTATCACTAATTAATCTTTTTGATCTTTATTAAATGTTACGTGTCCTTAATGATAATTGTTACTTCCATTAAAAGCTGAAGCTATTGTATGTGAAAATTGACCTGAGACATAAATACAATTTAAATATCATTTGCGTGTGTTAAATTAGTTAAAATTAGTGTAGTTACCGAAGCATGTGTCAAATTACGCAAACTGTGTTACTTTGTATTGTTGTATGCTCCATTAACTAATTATTTCTGTCTATAAACAGAGGACTATTCATCATCGATGACAAAGGTAATCTTCGACAGATAACTATAAATGATCTCCCAGTTGGACGTAATGTTGATGAAGTATTAAGACTTGTACAAGGTTTTCAATTTACTGATAAACACGGTGAAGGTAGGTCCTCAATTACTGGATTTTTATATTCTTGTCTTAAGACATGTGGTATTATGTTGCAGTCATTGTTCTAGAACTAACAAACATTGAGGGAGGCAGGAAAAGGGGGCTTGGTGTCTCAGTGGGTTGATGTTTCAAAGTAACTATTTCTGCATAGGGACCAAAAAATGCAGAGAGGAGAGAAAAATGGCAGTGTTTAGCTTCTTTCTATTCTGCTTTAGATTAAGCACTAATATTATGAACCTGTCCTTTAATCCATGGAGAAAGCTTGGCAGAATGATCAATTGGAGAAGAGTACCTAGAATCTCTTTATTTTGTTTGTATATAGCTCATCATTGTACGATGACCTCTGTTGAATTTGGAGTTAGGAGGTCAAAGGTCAAGGTCATGTGAACATCTAAGGAAACAACCTTGTCTCTCCTGGTCAGAACTTCTTCTGGCCAATTCAGCTTTGACAGTGTTACTGAGGTTAGCATGCTCCTCTTCGACTAGCAATCCAGGTTCAATTTTTAGCCTGACCATAAGCTTCCATACTCTTCGATAAAAAAATTAAAACTGTTCAGTTTGAATGGTATGGGGAGATGTTGTCATGTTGAGGATTGTTCAGGAAGTATTGGTGTAGAAAATTGATCATAAAAATTGGTGAGGTGATCCAGTCTTGTTAATTATTGAATTGATTAAATTGTGATATAAAAGTTCAGGTAAAAATCAAGATTAAAATAAATAAATGAAATCCGACCATGGAGGGCTGAATGATTAAAACTTGTTATTTCTGGAAACCTGTTATTTTCTACCTATTTACTTGGTCTCCAAGGTGATGTCTATTGTTGTTTTGTATTAGATATACTGTGTAATGTGTACTTGTCTTATATCATAAATGAAGCCTTACAAAATGTATAAGGTTTAAGTAATTTTCTATTTCTAAAGAATATAATTATTTTATAGTGTTAGGTCTATTACAAACATTTCTGTTGTCATTTAATCAATGTTGTTTTCTTTGTTAAGTTTCACTGGTTGATGTACGAAATGTTCATTAAAACTATTATTAATGATTTAAGTAGATAGTCTAAAAGTTTAATGTTGTTTTTGTTTTCTGATGGCTTAAGAATTTTGAACACAATCATTTGTAAATAAAATAAGAATCTGAAAATCTGACAAGAACTTGGATTGAGAAAATTTTTTATTACAAGATTAGTTTCACTCTGGTAAATAAATTAAACCAGGTAAACTGCATGCTGAAATTCTGGAGAGATTGTTATTAAGATTGTTTTTCCATGTAAAGCCATCCGGCTAGCTCAGTTGGTTGCACGCAAGTCTACTGTAGTACTGAATGAGGGTCTTAGGTTCGATTCTCGGGCGGGGCATACTTTCATGGAGCTTGGTCATGAAATTATTTCTACAGCCATTCTACCTCCTACCAATGATTTTTAATTATGTAGGGCAGTTGTCAGTCACTGACGAAAGTATGCACTTAGTAGTTGGTTAACAGTTAAATCCAGATTCCAGAAGGAGTGAGTAGGTTGTCTTACCACCGTTAAATGACATACACAATGTGTTGCTACGGTGATTAACCCAATAAAAACCAACAAAAGTTTTTTTGTTGTGTCACTTAAGTGAAACAATTTGTTTGCACAGAGTCTATGACCCTCCACTAGCTTTATACAATGTATATATACATGTACATGTAAGATATATGAAACTGATCATGGCAGTTTTTTGCTATACATTGAGTGGCCAGTTTCTTTGAAATTGAACTATAATTATCTTCGATACATGTATGTATTTATATATTCAATATTGTCTTTGGTGGATCAGGATAGTTGTCTGTTGCCACTGTGAAACATGGCAGTTAGTATGACAAATTCTGCAGAAAAATAAAAAGGTCCGTCTGGATCTGCAGGTAAACAGGACCATCTGTCTGGCAAAAAATTTAATCACATCTACACAGTTTTCAATCATCAAAATATGTAAAATGTCTCCAGTCCTGTTAGACTTGGTTTGGTCATGTAAAATTTTGATCTTCACAGGGCCTACTGTCCAGTTATTAACTGTTAAGTTTCGTGCTTGCTGGTTGTCTGAATTTGCCAATTATTCTCTCTGACAATAGGAGACAAATGAACAGCTGTTTGTTAACTAACGGTTTATAACTTATTACAGGGTATACTATATACTTTATGTTTATCATTTCAGTTTGTCCTGCCAACTGGAAGCCAGGTGCTGATACAATGAAACCAGATGTTAAAGGATCCAAATCATACTTTTCTAAACACAACTAAAGAAAGCTTGACATTTATAAACCTGATTTGCACAGCGTCTGCTACAAGAACTTGCTTGACCTTGGAATAATTGTTGTGTCTGTGTTTCTAAGAAATTTTGATTTTTTATCAGAGATAGGATTGTTAGAATTAAGAATTTTGTTTTTTGAATCATTTATATTTACAGTTAAGAAGTCAGTTAACTAATGTCTGAGTTGTGCTTGATTAACAAAATGTTAACTTTAGTTCATTGCATGTCAGTAGCATTTATACCGGTAAAACTTTGTAGTTATATTGCAATAATTTTTATTTACATGGTGTGTGTATTTTTAGTTTGATAATCCATTTCCAGATAGGGCCATTTTAGCTGTACTACATTTTATGATATTTTGAATAGAATATTTGGTCTTTTTAACTACATACAGTTATCATTGGCAACTGCTAGTTTTTCAGCATTTGTCATTGAGGACTTCCTGTTTTATAGAGGTTGTCATGGCAACTGCTTGTTTTACAGTGGTCATTGACCATTGCTTGTTTTATAGTGGTTGTCATTGACAATTGCTTGTTTTTCCCAGTTGTTGTCATTGACAATTGCTGGTTTTACAGTGGTCATTGACAATTGCTTGTTTTACAGTGGTTGTCAATGACAATTGCTTGTTTTACAGTGGTTGTCAATGACAATTGCTGGTTTTACAGTGGTTGTCTTTGGCAACTGCTTGTTTTACAGTGATTGTCAATGACAATTGCTGGTTTTACAGTGGTTGTCTTTGGCAACTGCTTGTTTTACAGTGGTTGTCAATGACAATTGCTGGTTTTACTGTTGCTGTCATTGACAAGGCCTTTATTTTGTAGACTAATTATCAGGCATATTTCAGATTTTTGATCCTAGTTATAAATTCTTAAAACTTTTTAAAAGAACTTACTTCAAATTCTAAAAATGTATTGGTTGGCGGCACATTCACAAAATAACACAATAGGGTATACATGTATCAGAGAGGAGTTATTTGTAAGATTTCATTGACTATATAATACATAATTCATTCCAACTGTCTATCACCTTTATACTTGATATGTTATTTATTCTATCATTTATATTATTTGTTTGTCTGCTGTTATTGTCTACAGAATTTTTCTGGCTCATTTACCAGAAGTTTATAATTGATCTGAACTAAGTTACAGTATTCATTTTGTAACTGTATTCTTACTGTGGTCTTTTTAACAAATTGAATTGTATTGGCCATCTATAAAGAATACAAAATCTATATTCATACAGGGTAGCATACATAGCTTACACGTAAACGAAACTTACAATTTTAATTGAAGTAAATTCTTATGAAATGATTTGTTCTCATTGTTGAACATGGACAACTTCTTTTTGGTCCCAGGAAACCTGGTATTGGTGACTTCTCCACATTTGTATTGATCTCTATTCTACATCGATACTATTTTGGTATTTACAGGATAACCTGCTTTAACAGCCTCTTGAAATCAGCAGCCATTTCCAATGTAAATCATGCAACTTATAAGTTTTAAAAAGAAGCCACAATCTGTCCCATGGTCACCTATTCCTTAAATTTCACCTGTATTAGTCAGTCTATCAGATTTTAGAATTATTGTGTCATTAACAATGTGTAATGGCCCAGATGTGTTAAAACTTTCCCAGAAGAGTTTTAAAGCATTTGTTACTAATCAACGTAATGTCACTACAATGTACATATTAATGACAGTCAGAATAGACTAATCTAAGTATCTTTATTTGAACCTGTTTTAAAGGGTCACCTGTTGTAAGCAGTTAATCCGGCTAATTCCCTGCACTGGGTGTTTAATGCAGGTTATACTGTGTGACAGTTTGAAGATGGTTCAGTTTTTATGTATTATTTAAATGTGTATCCAATGCGCCAAGAGTTATAAATGCCAAATTAACTCAAACATTGTTACATCTATATCTATACTCACTGTTTATTTAGCAATACTCAAACATTTTAAGATCAAAATATTATAAAGTGCTAGCCATTTTTGTTGTTCATATATGTTGTCAGTATTATGAGTATTGTTTGTTTGTTTACACTGTTACTATGTTCTAATAGGTATTCCAATCATGACTTAATGGTACGGCAACTTGTAGCTTGTCTATGAAGGAAGTTTGTCTCATATTATATGTTAATTGACTGTACGTATAAAAACAAGGCAAATTTTATGTTGCCGTACTAAACTGTAATTTTTTTGTATGTTTTTATTTCATTTCTTACAAAAATGTTACGTTTGTACTGTTCAAGAAGATGAATACCATTGTTTATGTATCCCTTTTTGAATTATTGCATTTACAGATTGTATTATAGGTCATGCTAAACTATGTACTTCTACTACTGAGCTTGCCTTTTCAATAGATTATTAAGATGTAGTGCTTACAAAGAAATAATTTGTTATGTAAAGAAACTCCGGTGCCTGTTCATAATAAACAATTACAAGTATATTGTTAAGTTTTCATGTAACATCGAAACTTTACTACAGCATTTGATTTGTGTTTACTTATAGATTGTAGTACAGAATTTTATCCTTGTATTTTACCTGGGAATATCTGTGAAAGAATAAATGTTGTGAAGTAAAGTTTTTTGTTATTTTTTATTATACTGTACAACCTCATTTGAACAACATCCTTTGGGAAAGACTAAAATGTGTTGTTCAGAGGTTGTTGCTCTGCAGACATTACAATAACAACTAAGGGAAATATCAAAATCTGTTGTTGTGCAGATGATTTGCTCTGCAGAGGGCCGCTGTATTACAATCATAGTACTGACAGTACTGAGGGGACAGTGCTACTGAAATTGTAAAGCACTGAACATAATGTACTGGACACATTATTCATGGTATTTATAGACCACTGATTTGACCGCAGTTTAAACTAGTCGTAAGATTTAGTGGTGTGTAACATTTCCAAACGTGACATTTTTTCGCATGGAAACTAGTTGCTGATTATATATGACTAAATCACAATCACTGAGGCAAGTTTAAACTTCGCCCACTGACCGCTATAATGTTCAGGAGGGTGTCATGATCTTATTCTTCTATGTCAATTTGACACTCCCCTCGCTTTAAGTGGTTTATGACCTTTGTATTCACGCTGTGGAGTTATCCATTCTCGCAATGGTATTGTCCAAGTGCACTAAATGAGATTTTGTAGTGTGTATTTGAAAAGGACTACCATGTTTTTTTCAGTAAGAGCCAATGCAAATTGATGAAACTACTCATTGTTAACTTCGGACGATACCCCTGATAGGGGCACCGTCCAAAAATAATATCAACTTGATTTTTATAAAGGTAAGGGAGACAAATATATTTAGAATTGAAGCCAATATTTTTATAACCAAACAATGTTTCATCAGGTTAAAGCTCTGTCCTTAAAGTCTATGTTAACCTGAGCTTGAACTACCTTTTCATGATAATTACACACTTCACTTACATTTAATCCATTTGTTTTCAATTCTGTATATTAGATTTTTTCTCAGCATTGAGGGATTTTAGGCGTGTTTATAGTTGAGCAAGTTCAAATTGACTTAGGACGCCTGACTAGCTCAGGAGGTAGGAAGCAAGTCTACTGATCAAGGGGTCTTGGGTTCGATATCTGGGCGGGGCATTCTTTCCTGGAGCTTGGTCATGAAATCATTTCCACGAACATTCTCTCTCTTACCAGTGATTCTAAATTATGTAGAGCAGTTGTCAGTCACTGACTAAAGTATGCGCTTAGTAGTTTGTTAACACCTAAATTCAGAGATTTAGCCTTTCCAGGAGCAGTGAGTAGATTGACTGACCGCCATTATATTACCTATACAATGTGTTGCTACGGTGTTAAATCCAACAAAAACAAACAAACAAATCAAAATCGACTTAATCTGTAAAATTAATGATCTCATTTTATCAATTTCCTAACGAAGAAAACACATAAGATGACTACAGTAAAAGTACTAAATATGTTTGAATAACTGCTTTTAATAAAACTACATAATAGTATTGTTTCAGTATTAAATATAATTGCATTATTCCTGTAAAAAATACCACAACTGGAATTTGAACCCATGTACAACAGGGTAAATGTAAATCATGTTCATTAGTAACATCCATTGTTAAAAATGTCTTATGTACAAGAGGTGGTTGATGGACCTTTCACCGAAGTCACTTATGTCATGTTATTTTCCATTGAAAATTAGTCATGAATACAACCATTGTCAGCATCCACACTGCTTTTTTATTACATCATATATTAGGAGAATTCAACAATGATTTATAATAGTCACACCATTTAACAACTAACAATCTAACAATGTACCTCTACTGTCATTTGTCAGAAGAATCACTGCATGGAACAGTTAATTTAGCATAATTCTACAACTGTCCGTTGTTGAGAGGTTTTACTGTATTTTCTTGTCTATTTTTGAGGCTACACAATAATATATATTGTACAATCTAAAAACCAGGCTTCCTTTTAATGCACCACTACATATACATTACAGTGGATTTGTGGGATTTAGTTAACTAGTCATGTCCAATTGGTTTTTCACTTACTTACACTGACATCACATATACAAGTAAATAGGTACTGTAGTTTCTTTGGTGTTTTTTAGTAAAATGAATGAAAATATACAATGACATATTTACTGAGATGAAATGTAGCTATGCTTTATATCATTATTCATATTTAATGCATGAAAGAAGCAGAAAATTTGTTGATATTGGTGTAAAATAATAAATATTACTTTCCATGCTGTATCAGTTGAATATAAACCAATCTTACTCTTATATCAACAAACATCTACATGTATATTCAAGGCTTGACATTAAAGGTCATCTGAATGCCCCCGACTTTTATTTAGGTTCAGGCCACTTATCGGTGCTAGTTAACATTTGAGGGAAATGAATTATAATAACATTATAATAATGTCCAACTGGGCAACCCAGCTGGGTTCGACCCTTAACTGTTTTATTAAGGACCCCAAAGGTATCCCTTGTCAGTAATTCAGAGATTCCTCCTTAGCATAAGGGATTACTCCAACAAAACAAAACTATGGAAACAGGTTTTCAGTTGCAAATTATGATAAACAATTATTGGAAAATAAAATTCATATAAGCACATTGCAATTTTTCAGGGATCCTGATGGAAATGCTGAGCTAAAATCATCGGTTCCTTCCAAGATTTTTAGATCCTTTGAAATCCCGGGACACTGCTATGGGTAGAACCCAGCCTAGTTTAAGATGTTGATTCCTGTATATTTTTCAATAAAGTGTGACTATAACTAAATTTTCTCACATCTCTCATCTTCCAACAAGAAATCTGTGATGAATGGAGCCTCCTCAACGATAACTTCATCATTACAAAGTTCTTTGAACTCATTGTGATACATTTCATTAAAATTCCTCATGTTTGTTATCATATCTATCATTTTGGTAAAACGTTTTGTCGCTTCAGATTTATGAGTAGTTTTTAACATATCCATTAGGAGTTCAGCCAATGACTGGTGTATAGATTCAACGAGAGATGGATTCTCCATTTTACATCTATCTGGGTACATCAAAACAAGGGCCATAAGTACAGCAGTTTCCTCTTTACTAAGTTCAAGTTTTTGCCAACGGTGGCATAAATCAAACATTGTTTGGCAGACGTCACGCGATAGAAACTTATCAGCCAACTCGTCCATATGATGTCCTTTACCTTTAAAATCAAGAACTACTTGTAGTGGAGCACTATAACCTTTATGCTGCATAATTATGAAGACATCAGCTCTGGAAATTTTAATGAGATTTGATTGATCTTTGTATGGAAGTTTATAAAATCCAGGAATATGTTTAGCAAAGTTACAATATGACGTCACTATATCTTCTATATCTTCACCACATTCTTTTAGTTCTTTCATTCGACCATCAACATCTATAGAATACTCTTTGTACAACTTGTTAAATTCTTCCTTTGAAACAGGTTTCATTTCACCGTACAAGTTGACAATTCCTTTGTAGTGTTCAGAGTATGATTTTAATTTTTCTTCAACCTGTTCATCTGTGTCAATATCAGGTCCAAATGGCTTCATACTCATCATGGCTTGAGTCAGCTCTTGAGCTAGTTTCAATGAAAATCCATTTGATTGGTTAAGATTGGAAGTCTTTGTACATTGTCGCCCAATTATTTCTGACTGCAGATCATTTTTTGAGGTATCTTCAGACACATTGGTATCAGACTCATATATTTTCATCTTATTCATGTTTTTTATAGCCTCAGTTCTTTTAGTCAGTGTATATCTTCCCATTTTTACTTTTTCCTTACTCATGCCAAGAGCAAAACATTTTTGAAGTCTACAAAATGAACAAATTCCTCGACTCTGAGAAATGACTTCACATTTTTCATTCTTGCTGCACTTGAAATTATACTTCTTTACTAAGTATCTCCGAAAGAAACCTTTACATGCCTCACAAGTATTAGCACCATAATGGAGACCAGATGCTTTTCCACTGCATACTTCACATGGTGGAAAACTAAGTGCTTTTGTGATCCTTCTTGGTTTTCTTGAAGCTTTATTGCTCTGTGTGGAGGGTTCTGGTGACTTATCATTATTGGGAGACTGCGTTGAAGTGCCAGAGTGTTCATTGTTGATTAAATTCAGTACAGTACTAGTAACTTTATCAACTTCACTATCACAATGTTCAATACATTCTGCCTCATCTTTATCTATATCGACTGTAATTGAATGATGACTAGCTTTAAGACATGATGATGTGCCTGACATGTTAGAGGTAATATCACAGTAAGACAGTTGAGTAGAATCAGGGGATACTGATAGACTGTTGTCAGATATTACTTGTGCAGGTGGTTGATAAGCAGTTGCTACAAATGTATCAGATGCTTGTTGAAACTCTTCATTTAGACCTTCATCTTCAGATAATGATGTTAAATGATCTACTGACAGCAAGCTTGGTTGTGTAACAGCTGTTGCTACTGTGTCATCGATCATTTCATTGTCATTCATCGTTTTCATTACTTCACTTGGAGATGGAGGAAATACCAGGTTCAAAAAGTCTAAATGTGACTTGGGTATAGTTACTGTCACTTTTGGATCATTTTGTATGTTTTGGTTCTTTATAATCTGTTGTTGAGTCATAAACAGGCTGTCAGAATGACTAGCTGTCAGGATTTGTTCTATTGTAAGTTTTGAAGACATTTTCGAAGTTAAAGTTAAGCAATCACCGTGGTTTTGAAATTCAACGATTCTGTAAAAAAGAAAGACAACAATAGAGAGTATTGAAAATTATGTCATGTTTGTACAGCAGTGAAACAATGCACTAACAAAAAATGTTGCATGGTAAAAACACGAGCAAAACTAAAAATTGAACGTATGTCATTGAAAAAAAAACGTTACTTTTGGTTGCCAGGCGCACTTATTTTATTTAGTTCATCAAAATGTATGCTAGGGTAACTAAAACTTGGCAAAGATTGTAAAATTCATTATTTTATAAAGGTGGATTCAAGCATTGTGCTTACAGACTAGACCTGACTAATTCATCCTCTATACAAAGAATTATACGTACGAGCTTGACACTCTATGTCATATATATATATTAAACTGTATTGAGAATACAATTTCATGTGCAGAAAACATCATTAATCTTTAAAATTCACTAAGTGACAGCAATGACGTTCAGCATTATTTTTCACTTGATTCGAGAATCTATACATTTAATATAATTTTGTAGATATATATCTAGTAGGCTACTGTAATGTTTACATGAGACATATACAGTATACCAGCCGTTCTCCAGAAATCGTTACCATTTTGAAAAATACGTGTCTCCAGGTTATATACGACTATATACACAACGTGAAACAACACTTATGGTTTTAATCATTTGGAAATGTTAACTTAGATTGTTGTTGCTGAAGTGGTACAAAAGAAACATTGAAAACTTGCGCCTTTTGGCAAAAGTTTGCTAAGCAAAAACTTCAATAAGAAGAAAAAGGCCGTGTCTCCAGCTCTATTTTTAATATTTGCTTTGAAAAATAATTAATCTAAGGTTTGTTATTGCTTGTAATATGTATTTATTTTCCATATATGGGTAGTGAATTGTATGATTTTAAAGATATTCTACTGATACGAATATGAAATTCTAAGATTTTCTACTTTTTAGGGTTGTCTCCAAAACAGTCCTATGTTACCGTAACTATTTTTGCATGGTTAAATTACTTTCCAAAAGGTGTTGTTGTTAATTGTTAAACCGTTTACTAATACTACAATGAGTCAAATATCGTGAGAAACAAAGTTTGAATCTTATCTGTCCTAAGGAGAATGAACAAATTAACCCCAAACTCAAATTTTTAAATGTCGCATTTAAGAAACTATGCTTCCATAACGAGCGTAGCACAGTTGCTAGCGACAATATAGGTGTTTTTACATTGAATTGTTGTTTGCCACTGTACATTGGTGTGATCAAGTGCAAGTAACGTGTACATTTATTGTTACTTCTATTTTTATAGAGGGAAACTTTAACGGAACACAGGGATTCCGTAACGACTATTCTCCGTAACAAGTATTTGACATGCTATATGATATAATTTATGGAAGAAACAAGCTGTTTTTGTTTTCGATATTCCTCTTTTGATCATTTGATCATGTTAAAAGCAAAATTAGGCCTTAGCACTAACAATTACGGTACATGTGTAAGAAAACATATTTTAGTGCAGGTACAGGATGAAGGATAAATATGAAATCTGTGTGATGGATGCCTGTCATAGTATTAATATTACAATTATTAATACATTCGTTGACATATTCCTTTAAGTGGAAAGAAAAAATGTTGATGTCTCTTTAATTGAGAATGAAAATTCATTTCGTTACGGAGTATAGAGGGCTTGTTACGGAACATAGATTGTAATAATAACGATTTGTGCGATCATTGAATTAAATTGAATGCATTTAACATTATCACAGTACTTTTTCTACGTAAACAGACTAACTGAACGTTTTCCAGTCTTATATGATGAAAATTGATGAAAATAGTTGCGTCCGTGGAGATTTTCATATTTGACACACCTGTATGTGTTTCAAATTTGTAACAAAACAATATTTGTGTAACTAATTTATGCAAAATTATGGTCATAACAACAATAAAGAATATTTAACAAATTGGCAATGTCTAAATCGAATTAACAATGATTCTTACACATTAAAACAATGACCTAAAAAAATCAGCATGTCTAAAGATTTGAGAATGTTGATATCATTCAAAAGTTTCATTTTATCTTGTGCGTTATCAGTTGAAATTTCCAGTTATTGCTTCGAAAAAATGTCTTCACCACTGATGACCAATATCAACATGAGCACCCATCAGAGACGTTGCACAAAGACAATTTTAAACGTCTCTTGCACCTACGACACATATATTCAAAATCGGAATAAAACAGCTAGGAATTTTGGAACGCATAAAATATGATGGAATATCTTATCAAATGTCTTTAAAGACCACATCTGCTAAGCTAACTTTAGATACCATACTGTTTATTATTATTTAATGATATTCTTACTTTATTAACTTTTATCATGGGGTAAGAAACAAGTAATTACTTTAATAAGTGATTGCAGTATTTTAATGAAAATAAAATATATTACAAAATAAATTTAGCAATACCAAAGTGTTTGCCAGTTCAATTTTAGAAATACTTTGTGAATACACATATGACAAAACAGTTTTCTTTCATTTTAGGTATATATCAAATGCAATGTTTGACCAAAGTTAAATTTAAGCTAAACTATGCATAAAATTTAAAAAAATGTTTCTGGATTTGATTTCATTCCAAAATGTGATTGTTAATATAAAAATGTTTCTCACTAGTTTTAGTCTGATCGCGTCCTCGAGTTTTAATTCGCCCGGATTTAAAATTACCCATTTTACTGCATAATAGTTATTTGGCCTACACGGTCACCAAAAATTATTATGTCAAACCCAAACGAATGGGTTGTTAATATAATCATTTCCCATCGTGGTGCTTAGCATATGTTCCGTAACGCCGCTTAGCGTAGTAATTTTTCGCAAATAGCTAATTTATTGACTATTTATAATGTTCATCACGATCAGTGTCGTATATTTCATATATCTACATGGTATACACACTAGAACATATCAGTAAAAGTGCATTTTAGTTAGGTTAATACCATCATACTTACTTCATATGTCTCATTTGTTATATTCAAGCTCAGTATTATTGTAATTTTGTAATATGGCAACACTTAAACTTAAATTTTGTTAAAAACATAAGGTAATACTATGTGCTGTTAATAAATCATACTTTTGTATTGTTTAATCGATATTAAAATGCAGTTTTGTTCGAGTTGGCAAGACCTTCTAATTTTTACTATGTTCCGTAACTCCATGGCACATCAAATATGTCATTATGTATGAGTATACAGTGTCATGTTTCAAACTAATTTACATTTTATTTTGTACCTTATATGTTGTAGTTTTCATCAATTTGGAAAAGAATGGTCCACATGTCTGTATGTGACAAATACACATGTTGACATAATTGTGTTACGTTATCTTATCTTAACAACAAAAAATGATGATGACTTCTACATGCGCTATTCTGACAATCATGTATATATTGTGAAGTAGTTTGCTTAAATTTGTTTCACTACTCACCATTGAATGATATTCCATACTTACATGGACAGAAATACAGACTTGCATTTTAAAACTAGGTATCTACTACTTGAGCTCGTGATTCTATGCTCCGTAACGTAGGAGTTGACGTATACTTTTTGAACTCGTACATCTTTCTCAGTCTTAGAATGGTGTGCGTTATATTTTTGTTTCGAGACCACGAAGGTTTGAATTTTGCAATTATGTTAAAAAATAAAGGTTTACAGTAAGTTCATTTTTCGACATTTCACTTTTCAAAATGGTAACGATTTCTGGAGAACGGCTGATACATGTTTTATCATGAGCTATGTATACGGGTATATTTACTACATGTATATACATATTCGATTTATATCAGCCATCTTTAATATATCTGACCCACTAAACTAGTTTTAAAAATCTAAATTTAAAAACACATTAAGATCTAGTTATTTATATGTACGTTATAATATAAGTAAAGAATCATACCTCTAAATTAATACTTGACGAATTTCATCCACAGTGAGCCATCATCGCAGGACCCGATTTAACATGAAGCCGCTCCTATGTGTGGTTAAGCTGAACTTCGTTAATATGATAAATATTGTACTAGATATTGACTGAACATAATATACACAGTAATAGTAGATCTGATGTACTAGATTTTAACACGCACCAAAACAGGTCCGTAGGAACGGGGGGCTATAGGGGGGTAATAGCCCCCCCCCCCCAATACTTTCATCAGTTATAGTGATTGAGGATCTTTATTTAATCTGTCACACTCCATTGATTGATACATATATGCATTTTCAGCAAAATCAAAACTACACGCTATTTAAATAAAACTGCCTGAGATAAACAAAGGTCTTAGTCAGTTTCAAGTAGTCAGTTTCAAGCCGGAGAAAAAGGCGAGGCTTTTTGTAGGACAAAATTAGACTTATAGATTTATGCCTGAAATAAATCTGAATGAATTAGCCCCCCACCATCTGAAAATGCTTCCTACGTGCCTGCAAAAATGCAACCGGAAGTAGGTAACGATTGTTGGGTATAATATTAACATTAATCTGCTCTCATCTGTATACAAAATTCCTATTAATCACTTTTGTAACAGGAATACACCTTTTGTGACTTTGAAGGCGAGAAAAATAGAGAGAGGTAAATCTGTGGTTTAAAAATTAAAGGGTTTTGGTAAAACAGATACGCCGAGATACGGGTCTTAAACCTAAAGGGCTATCTCAGCTCTTTCGAAATAATTATATGCATGCTTTCATAAGATTCGAAATATATCACCATGTAGTTGAGAATTATCTTGGTAAAATGTAGCAGAGATATAATACGTGGCACTTGTACTCCCTTGCCTTCAAGCTAGCTTTTATGGCGACGTGGTAGTGTCCGCTTATGACTCTAGATGTCGTTGGTTCGAATCTCAGTTCGAACCATGGATTAATTCCGGGTTACAAAGGTAACTCTTTACAATGTAACTGGCATGTAGAGAGAGCACTTAAACATCCAAGTATCAGTTTAGTCGGTTGATACATCTCATTTTCCCGCCAAAATATAAACTGCTCGAGATCGCTCAATTATCAATATTGCTATCACTTTCCGTTGAGATTTAGACGTCACTTGTGCCTAACTATAATGTTAACGGTTTTTCTTAAAGAGATACGATTCAAATACAGTACTGCTAAAATGTAAAACTAGACTAATTTTGTAAGTTAATCTAGTCAAAGACATAGAGATATACCGATCCAGCCAAGCAAAAAAAGTTATGCAGATCGCCATATTTTTTAATGTTAGTCAACTGCATGGTCTTGTCTCAGGCAAAAGTTTAGCTGAAAATATTCAGTACTGTGGTTAATTTTACAGCGAATTAACTAGCTGTCATGTATTAACACGTCCCATTTAGGATTCCAAAACTGTGTTTAATTATTAAAGCTTAAAAACAATAGGAAGGATAACACTTTCACAATTTTTTTTATAATCATTGAAATCAATTTTGATTGTATTTTACAACATGAACAAACCACATTGATTGATTGAAGAAATAGATCTATGCTTAATCTATGTTTTTTTTTCAATTCACTTAAATATTAAAGAGTCATTTAATGCTGCATGGTGTTAATCATAAGCCTAAATATATCATATTAGCAATAATCAATATTATGTAGTATTAAATGACATTAAATTATCCGTATAAAACATGGTACGATTTCATCTAAGGACGAATTGTTATTACGAGAATTAAAGGTACGAATGTGCGATTGAAGAGTAGTTCGTTGACGACTTGTTTAAAAATGGCGGCCGCAAAACCTAAGCAGACAATTGATCCCACTTTTGCAGGGAGAATGTTTGTCCACAGCCAGACAAGGTAAAATTTAATTATGTATAAGGTCACGAGAGCCAAACTTAGTGTAAATATTATCTAAATATGTTTTGTCAGTTGAAGGGGAAAGAAATCATGAGTAAGATATGTTGCTAAGGCTGGATGATTGATATTCACATTGACAATCTGACAGTGAATCACTCACTGAGCCTTTGATAGTCAATACTTTCTCAATTAATTATTCTGTATCTGTTACGTTGTAGAACCCAATTTTGGTTTTTATACTACGATTTCTTATTCTTTATCTCACGATTATTCTTATTTGATTCATTTTGGTTTTATTTTAAATTGCTTGAATGAAATTCTAAAAAGATGTGATGTTTGCCTGGTAACTTCCTAACAGGTGACCTAGGCCATAACTGCTACATTAAGTAGCTTAGTGTTTTGATTAATTATTCATCCTGGTTAGTTTGCAGAATAGCTGGTGCCTAGTTAGCAACCAGTCTTTGATGTATGTAAATACCAGACCTTAACAATATATTATTGTGCTCTTTAAACAATGCCAAACAGAGCAGAATAAGTGATGCCTACTGTTTCAGTCCTAGAAAGGCTGTATATACATGCCACCTGCAGTACCCTCAGCTTCACTAGCCAGTAGTTTTTTTCTACACCCACTATGCCAGTGGCTGGAACCTTCTTCACAAAGAAGCAGTCAGCTGACTTTGTGGTGGTCTTCCCTGCCTAACTTTAAACAATCTCAGTTTCTAACTTCTTTTTTTCTTTCAATCTTTACTAAATAATTTCTTTCCTTACTATATACTAACCTTTCTCTCTTCTTTTTTCTCTTTTTCTTTTCTATTTCTTTCTTAATGTGTATTATGATCAACTTGTTGAATGTGACCAGTGATAGAAGAAAAGAAGATATGTCTTCAAACGGAATGTAAGAATTAAATACAATGTAGTTAAAGTGCTTTCAGGCTTTATCAAACACCTTTGGTATGGGGAAGTAAATTGATTAAGTATAATATCATAAGTTCCTATTTTAATTATACATACTTATTAACTACAAATATTATGCAAGTGATTCCACAAATATATCCACCACGATTTTTAATGGATGGATTTTTATATGAAATACCTATTCTTCACTTGCATTTTTCAATCCCTTCTTATACTTATATCCTGATCACTGAATAATACTGATAGAGGGTCAGGGAGTGAAAATGATTAAGGTTTTATAACAAGTTCCACATTTGAGCTAAAATTGATTAAAATAAAAATTCTTATCAGCTTTCTTTACTAACACTGCGTCTTTCAACAATGGTACCTTTAGTTTTGGTTGTAATTTTATTTCTTCTAACTAACTTAAGTGCCCCCTCTTTTTTCATCCTCAAAGGATAATGACATTAGACTAAGTAAGATAAAACATCCATTCATTAAGTGGGTCAGTTTGAGTCAGGTTACACTAGATATGTAACAGTTAACTATTGCCTCTTAATCTTCTCTAATAGAAACATTTTTGGTTATTTTTTCAGGATTCCACAATCCTCTCGTCTACATGGTCAGGTTCCCAGATTATATGTACAAGAATGGAAGACAGATATGAAAAATAGAGAACTTATCATAAAGGTATGGTTAGATTTCAATATTCACTTAACTCTTTACAGCAACTAACACCCATCCAACAGTAAATATAAGTTAAGCAAGTACAGGCCCCAGTTTCACAAACAAACTTAAGTATGAACTCAATTACAGACTCAAGTGTTTTTGGTCTCTAAATAGCATGTAAATGTGGTTGGAATGACTGTTTTAAAGTGATCACAATAATAAAAATATATATAATGTATCAACATAAAATATCTTGGGTTTTATTATAAACTTAAAGCCACAAACTCAATTTTTACTTGAGACTAAACTCAACAATTCATTAACAGACTCAAATCAATAAAATTAAATTAAACCTTATCCAAATATGTAAGTCGGTTTTATTTACAATAATAAAGCTTTTAAATCACTATTTGTGTTTCTGATGATACTTTATTTGTTGTAAGATTGATTAAATAAGTAAAATAAATGATTATTACATGAGTTTGAGTTTGAGTACAAAGTTGAGATTTTTCGTGAAACTGGGGCCAGGTCTTTTTCTTTGCAATTATATCCAGAACTCAAATATTTGGAACCTCCTCTGTGGTACCGTACAAACTTTAACAATCATGATGAAAATATGTGTAATTAAAACAAAAGGATTTAAGCAGTTGTTCGTGCTTTTCAGTATTAATGTGTAACCCCACAAATTTTAGTTCCAAATTAGGTCTATTACATAACATTATGATATATTGTCACCCTTCATTTGTTGTCAAGGTTCAAGTTGTCATCAACTCCGGTCTATAACCTTTATTGATAAAACCTTCACAGATAAATTACACACAACTAACTCTCAATTGTTGTGAACTCAACACTTCTAAACCACTAAAGAACAATTATGTATTGTTTCCTAACTAAGAACGCAAATGGACTGTCTGTCATGTATTCAAATGTCCACATGCAAGATTGGATTTGTCTAAATAAGTAGTTTTATTAAACAAAGTCTGTTATTATTACAATCGTTGTATATTTCAGAATGCAGAACTTGGTGGTGTTCCTCACTATGAACATGATGAAAGTTTGTTTCTTGACAAAAGAGAACAAATGGTTTATAACGTAGAGAACAGAAATCGTGTTGACAACAAATGTAGAATGCCTGATAGAGAAACACTCCTACGTCCACCTTTCCATCATGAGACTTCAAGATATCAGAGTGAACTAATGTTCAGAAGAGATATGTAGATGATGTAATCATCTCAACTTTGCTCATGTAATAAAGCGGATACAACCATTTTATTTTTTCTTCTTAGTGTGTGCATTATTATTTTCACTTTGTTATTTCTTAAATGTTCCTCAAACACTCAAAATCATGTTGATAACTTTTGTCTTTAGCAGTTCTTTAAGTTTATGTTTTGTTTCAATGTCTGTAAGACTGTAATTAAGCTTTGATTGTTTTTGTAAGTTCATGGCTGTGATAAGTAAGTACATGTACTAAGCTGTAATAAGTTAGTATATGTACTTAGCTGTGATAAGTTAATACATGTACTTAGCTGTAATGAGTTAGTATATGTACTTAGCTGTGATAAGTTAATACATGTAGTTAGCTGTGATAAGTATATTTATGTAGCAAGTTTCATTTGTATGCAGATACTTGGCTTTGATTATAGTGGGCTATTGCAAGTAAGTACGAAGTAAGCTATGACTAGAATTGTACATAGAGCTAGCTGTGTGAAAAATCAAATCTTTGATGAAAGCTCAACGTTACATATACAAGAAATAGTGCAGCAAAAACAATCGTAAATACTATCAGGAGAAACCCTAACCACAAGAAATATACAATCATCTGAATTTTTCAGTCCTATGCATAGCAAATATTATTAATATTATTATTAAATAGAAATCTTAGAACCAGTGAAAACTGTTAGGTCTGTAAGATTTTTAAATTGCGCAAGTAACAATTTAATATGGACAACAATGTTATTTATAAACTTATTTTATAGTGTTGTGTAAACAGTATTCACTAACAGAATCAGTATTCACTTGTACAGTATTACATAAAATAACATAATATATGACTTATTGATAATAGATACAATTCATTGCTAGAAATGCAATTTAGAATTTTATTTTTTTTCTATTTTATATTCAAGTAATCAGTATTATGTGCATGTTTTTGCACAATGGTATTTTTGTTAAGTTTGTTTTGATAGAAATGTTTAGTTTAGACAAAGAATACATATTTATAATTGTAAACAAAAAAGTTATAAATAAAAGTTTTTGCATCATATTGAACTTGCATTGTTGTATATTCCAAGGTACTATTAGGATAAAAGATAAGCTGCAATCCCCAACTTTTTATGTCACTAAGTATCATGATTTAAAGTTTGCTTCCATATACATGTATTTGTTCAGCAGACTAGACCCATCAAAATCACCTTCAAGCAGGCACCCATTTACACTTGGGTCTAGGAATCAGAGACTTTCACAGAATAGTGAGTTGGATGACTGACCTACACAATATGAGTGTAATTCATGCAGTACATCCTAATTCCTGTGTATTAGTTTCCACCTTATATTAAATTATAGGGTATGATTGCTTGGGAGACTAACAGTGACTCTTCACCTTATGAATTTATTCAATCACTGATTATGTTACTTGATCAACTGGCATAAGCACATGGACTTAAAGAGTATTTCTCTTCACTCTTCTGATAGGAACTGTGAGCTCATCCTCATGGATGTCTCCACCTAATGCTGGGGGAGGGGGTGCAACAAGACAGACCTGAGGTAAGTCCATGCACTCTGGGTATCTATAAGCACCATAAACCAAACAAAAATGGTAAAAATGATCGACTATAATTTTAAATAGAAAACAACACCAGCTGTTAAAATATAAATAATTTATAAAACTTGATATAAATGTATATCATCAATATCTGAATCACATGAATCCTTGAAGTATTTTAACACAGCCATATCTTTTAATTCTGATATATTCACTTTCTTCAACCATGTATCTATACTAAATGAAGTCTGAAATAAATACATGAAACAATTTATCTCCTTAATATTTAATTCATTTCATTATTACCATTCTGGACAGTGTATAATCAAATATCTTACGCAAGCATTTTAGTCCAACAATATCAACCTGAGCATACCCTATATGCAAGAGTATATAAAAATCAGTATTTACGGTCTATTTTTGTCTTCGTTTGTACATCACACTTTATCAGAAGATTTCGGCAAAATACACTTTCAGAACTATTAATTTTTTCCATAAGAATAAATACTTTGAAACTGTGCCGCAATACTGTGGACTTATGTGTTTCCCTATCAACGAATGAATCCAAAATTTTAAGTACAATAACATGCCATGTTTACAAAATTGATTTATAGTCACATCGATTGTTATAAACACAGATAATTGTATACGCACATACAGATTCACGATTTAATGTTAGTAAAGTGTGTAATTATCATAATAATGTAGTTCAAGCTGAGGTTAATATAGTCGGACTATACAATACCAGATAGAAGGATGTTCAACTAAATTGGTTGAACAACTGTAGGCTTATAGCTAACTTAAGTCTAAGACTATTCATTATGCATACCTATGTACTGCTTTTAATATACAGAACAGAACAGATCATTATTTTCAACTCAAGCACAAGTTGAACAGCTAGAGAGTAAATTACACAATAAATAATTCAGTGGTATCCAGTGGAAATAAGAGATAAATAATAAATCATAGTTCATAACAGAGTTAATGACATTATGTACAAATACATATGTACAAATAGACATCGAAGCTTACTCATTAAATAATCATAATAATTTATATAATAAATTATTCTAACGTAGTCTCATGGGCTTACAATATGCAAGAAACACTAACAATATCATATATTATTCTACTGTAAAGATATAGGCTACCATCAAATGATAATTTCAGTAATGTTACTATCAAAGCATATCTTACATTTGTAAAGGTTGTGTACCACTTTATTTGTGCTAATGTCTATTCATCTAAAATTGTACCATCATCGGTTATCCCACGATACATTACTCCGCTATGCTGCATTATGAACTGTGGGCCATATGGTTAAGGAAATCTCGTAATCATGAAAAAATAATGAGGCAGTTCTGCAAGGAAACCACTGTGGAAAACTAGCCAGTGAAATTATTATTCATTTTATATCTAAGGTTTGGTTGACCATTCAAAATCTCCAAGAGCAATTTTTCCAAAGTGGGTGAAGAAAATCCCAGTATAATTGTCACTGTTAATGAAGAGTTTTTAATAGTAACATGCGATTTCATTGGAAGAAGATTGGTCTCCCCTGCCTCATGCATATTCATGAAAACTTAATTTTGCCAGTCAAATTGCCCACGGTATGTATGGAGTGTAACAGAAGAAAGTACTGTGGTTGCCGATGATGAAATTATACCGTAGATCTTGGAAGGTCACCATTTTTGGAATGTTTAGGATTTTGGGAAAAAAACAACAAAAACTTTACTGTTCAACTGTCTGTGGCAGACATTAACCCTGCTGATTTTAATACTTACTACAGCACTTATGTTCTCACGATTGATAAAAATAGTTATTCGTATATCTGCAAGGGGATTATTGAACAATGATCAAGTATTTAAATCAGCAGGGTAACTGTATGCACCAAAGGCAGTGAAATAAAGTTTAACAATACCAACACAATAAATATTAGTTACCTGTAGATTAGACAACGATTCTTCTATACTAGGTATAGTTACAAGTAATGTATCTTTCTTTCTTATAGTTTGTATCAAATATTCCCATATTCTGTAAAACAAAAGTCCATACATGTAAGCATTGCCTTATCTTACTAGCCCTGGATGATTAAAACATTTCGAAAAGTGAAAAAATACATTTTTTACACAGGAATGCTAGTTGAGATATTTGCCCTTTACAATATAACATAATACTTTATCACATTAGACAGATAGATTTATTTAGGATTGGCAAAATACAGCATGGCATACGGTAAGCAATTTGACAATACAAAAATATAATACTATAGGAATAAATAAATCAATTTAAAAGTTTTATATTAAAACCATGTCATGAAATACCAGCACCAGGATTAGCACAGGAAATTATCAAATAGAAAACTCTTTTTTCATTGTGTACCCTCTATATACATTATAAATCAAGTTAATGCTCAAGAAAAAATAAGACCATGACTGACAAGTACCAAAATTTCATGAATGCAAGTATAAAATGATATTCTACTTGTTATAAAGTCTTAAAAATGATCATGCAATATCACAAATACCATTACTGTCATTTGAATGTGAGACCAATGAAGTTTTTTATTTTGAAATTTATACAACATAATTCATCAGTTATAGATTTAATTAAAACTTACTTCTGTTGTTGCTCAAAGGCCACAAAAAATTCAAAAACATTGTTGAATATTATTACATCACCTATAATAAAAACAAAAATACACATTGTAAATATAATACCATGTAAATGAAATGTCTGCTAGTTCTGTGGCCGTCTGCCTAGCAAGCAGACATTACAACCACAATGGTATTACACGATATATTATTAAAAAAACAATAAAATGGAACAAAGAAAGATAAAAAACAAGTAAATCTGTGAGCTAATGCTCACTAGTGATACCCCCGCAAAAATCTAAAAATATGCGACAAACAGGAAGTAGATGAGCAAGGAGCATGAAATCGCTTTACACCACATGGGACTATGGGATGAAGCAATATGCAAAGTATTAGGCTGCTGCATGTTATAGTTGCTGAGAAAACTGTGACGGAAATTTTGTAACGGACAGACGGATGGACGCACGGACAAGGGTAAAACAGTATACCCCCCTCTTCTTCGAAGCGGGAGTATAATAACATTAATGTCATCCTGTATTGCTACAGTTACAGCCAATTTTGAGATGTTTAATCATTTTTAAATATGACTTTAAAATTCAAATTAGAATAAAATGAAATTTATAGATTTTTGGTATGAAGTTGAGTTCTTAGATACAGTTTTGGTAGCCTTTCTTAGACGGTCAAGTAATCAACTTTCTTCTCGCTCCCCATCTCCCCTCTTTTTCTTTCTCCCATACAACAATATAAATCCATTTTATGTTTGTTTGTTTGTTAGTTGGGTGTAACACCATAGCAACACATTGTAATGGCAGTCAGTCATTCTACTCACTCCTCCTGGAAAGGCTAAATCTCTGGATTTAGCTGTTAACCAACTACTAAGCGCATACTTTTGTCAGTGACTGACAACAACCTAACATAATTGAAAATCATTGGTAGGAGGGAGAAATAATTTCATGACCAAGCTCCAAGCTCATGTGGCATGTAACATCATTTGAGAAGTAAAGGTTTGTTCCGTTCTGTTCTGTTAAAATAACTTACTAGTTTGAAGTAATTCTGTTTGTGTCATAATATCACCAGGAATAATCTGAAATATTTATTGTCATAAATAACACATGTTTTAAAGTTCATTTACAATAGTAACACATCTAAAATATTCATTTACACATGTAAAACATTTGGTTATCTGTGTTTCTGATCCTAGGCAGGGAAATCATTATGACATATATTAGATCCTTTCAGGTCAATATCAAAGTACTGAAGATGAAGGTACTTAGTTATGAAGAATTACTTATTTTGAAGACATGAATGTGTGGACAAGAATGGTGATTGGTGACAGTAATTGACAAAAATGTAATAACGTCTAGTAAAGAAATAATAACCTTTATTCTATCTGACATAGAATATTTTTCTATCACTTTGTTCTGTAGTTCACAAAAGGATGGATCCAGTTCTACACCAATAATTGTTTTAGCTTCGCTATATAAGTAAGCCTGAAAATACACAATAATGTAAACAAAAACAGTCTTTACCTTAACCAACTAGCTCAGTCAAAGTCTAGGGAAAATTGATTTGGTAAGTGAAAATTTATTCATGTACTCGGACTAGACGATAATTTGTCCATTACTTTAAAACACAATAAAAAAGATTTGTGCTCACATACATAGAAGGTATCTCACTCTGAAAAAGATAGTTTTTACCCAAGTTCAGTAACTGGCAAGTCTTTTCACTATAAATCATTTATACTCAAAAGATATTTTAAATTTACATGTAGCTAAGAGTTCGCTCTTTCAAAAGAGAACAAACAAACAATTGCAGCTAATCTCATCACATTAGCTAGTGCTTATGAAAATGTAAAGAGAACGATGATAAAGCTGTATTCATAACAACTATTTAAATCAATATAATCTTACAGAGTACAAGAGTGCTCCTGTTCTAGAACCAACATCTAACACAGTCTTGTTTCTAAGATCTTGTAATAAACATTGAAATATATATTTCATCTGTGTCATAGAGGCTGAATGCGTAATAAATGCTGAAAAATACAATCAATGCATTTTATGTTAAATATCTGTAATAGTCCAATCCAGTAATTTAAGTCAAATACAATTACAGCAGAGTTATTAACCCAGACTAAAAAACTCTACCTTCAAGGCAAAGTATTTCTGAGCTTTGACAACAGTCTAACTTGAAATGATGGACAAAGTAGACAATCTAGTAAACTTTGTCTACATTCAAACATGATTTAGATTCTTGACTTTAGTCTAGTTTGAAAACCTTAAAAACATCCAGTAACTAGAATGGGTATAAGTCAAGTATTAGTGGAGAGTGCCATTTTGTAAGTAAGAATATTGTGAATTGGAGTCTAAGCTTTGAAGTTAAAACTCATAAATTACGGTAAACGATCTCAGACAAAAAATGTAATCTGGAAACCACATTAAAGCCGGATTAAAAAATTTTAATGCAAAAATTACGAAATAATCCAAAATAAAGGCAGGAAGAGTTGTGGTAACTTTCTAATTCTGTTTATCACATGGTATGTTATCATTGTATGAAGTTTCATAAAGATCTGACAATAAATGGCAGAAATATATGGAAAAGAAAAACTTTAACGCAATTGGTAATGACACCAGACGCCCGACTGCCCGCCTGTGTTTTGCCAAACTATTAGCCGAATTTCTTCGTTGAAAAATCGGCTAAAAATGACTCAAAGCATTTGATATCAGGATCAACCTTGGGTCATAAAAGTAACTTTCTAAATTTACACATAATGGCAATACAGAAGAATTTATGTAAAGAAATGGAAAAAAGTATAATTGATAAACATAATTATACAAGGCAACAAATTTACTGAAAGTAATATATGCCGATATATTGTGGGATTAGCGGAAGATGGTCGTAACTCAATATATAAAAAAAGAGTTACAACAGTCTTGCGCTAAACTCGCGAATTATATGTTTACAGTTTTGAACTTAGTTAAAATCTGAAAACCAGTAAATCTCATACTCGATTATAATTTATAACTCTTTTCATCAACATAGCTGATGTCATACTATTTACATATCACATACCACAACATAAATATTTAAACACTTATAGATTTAATATAGATAACTAACTCAATGGTTTAACTTGTTTAGATAAACATTGAACACAATAATTTCTGGACATTTTTCCTTCATCTACCAAATCATCAATAGTATCTTCATCATATAGGAAAGCATCTACATGTACAGTAGAGTTAGGATCACAGTCAGCATTCTGAATATAGAAGGTAAAAAAATACAATAGACAAGTAGAACCATCATGAAAATTGAAAAATGTATTGATCAACAATGTTCAATCTAGAGCGCGCCATTGGGCCATTTTGAAAAATTTAGCAGACTAATATGCTAGTGTATGCAGGGGCTTATCGGGGGTTGCTACAAGTTCAATTATATATACCTGATACAGGTTAACTAACTAAAATTTGCCACAAATAATCCAGCATGTTCAAATAAAATGATACTCAAATGTATTCAAGTATGCACGCACCATATAGCAGGTGGTTTTCATACTGCTGATACAAATGTTTTGATAAAAAATGTATGCTTTTTTGCTCACTCATTGTGTATAAAATATCAAAATAATGTTGTCATGTCATGTAACAGCAAACAGATATGTATTTTGTACTTATATGGATAATGAGTCAGACTCAAGTCTTATAATAAACTATGAAATCCATTCTGTTATGCATATTAAATTAGATCACAAAAACTTAAGACTGATAAAATTCTTTTACAAAGTTATAAACATACTATTCTAAACAAATATGAAGCAAACTACGTACTGGCCCAGTTTTAGGTGTAATAATATTTTCAGTAGAAGTCATTGCCTCAACAGGTAAACTTTGTCGTATATCTTCTCTTATACTCTTTAAAACAACATCACTGTTATCATCTTGTGTCATGTCATCCAATAAACCTGAAATGTTATCAGTTTTTATAACATTTTAAAATTAATGTAACCAGTAAAATCCACATAGATTATAGATAATAATGTAACAATTGGTCTCATGAAGTATGACATCCTTTACAGGGGCGGCGAAATCAAACGTCCGTATTGTCCGTGTTGTCCCAAGGCAAGTACGGACAAGTGGATTTTTTGATAATCTTATTCAATAATGTTCATACGGACAAGTAACTTTTACCAGTTGGCAATAACGGACAAGTAAACAATTTTAAGATTTCGCCGGCCCTGCTTTAGTATGCATCTTTACATGGATAGGCATAATGGACTTTCAGATAAACAACCTGACTTTGAATGCTCAAGGCTGAATTTTTGAAAAAGTGAATAGTGAAAGTCATAAACTGTCCCTCTAAATTGCCTTGCCATGATTTCTTTGATATAATTTGGTAGCTAGAATGATTTTTGGTAGTCCAAAATGAAGTGTCCCAAAAAGCTTGACATTTTCAGACAGAAAATGAGATAAGACATGCATATACCTTGAATCTTCAGGCCGTGAAATTAGCAAAAATTAGAAATGATGCTATCTTGGCCCCTCTAGTTAAGTCTTCATATAGGTTTCTCTAATCTTTTATTAATATTTAGTAATTTACTTTGTTTAACAACTTCTTGTTGGTAATGGAAGCATACACAATTTAGTGGAGTCAAGTATGCCAATGGAGCAGTGTGGTACTTAATACACTATGAACATAACTTGACTGTCAGTTAATAGTTAATTCTACTTTCAGTTTCTCTTTACTGTCTACTCATTCAGTCCACTTTGATCATCAACAAAATATATGAAACAATGAATTCAACTTAACTAGGAAACAATGTGCTGAAATAACATTACTAGAGATTTAATCAGAAATACATAAACTGTTGCTTCTAAGTTTCAGTAAACGTATATATATTTATAACAGTTTAACACTGCAATTCGTCACGTGTTGACCATCGCGAAAACACATTACAAATAGTCAAAACTCTATTTCTCACCATTTACTGTATCTTTAGTCCAAAGTAAAAATTCCTCTATATCATTTTGTTTCAAATTGGATAAAATCGATTGAAAACTTTCCACAGCATCATCTAGTTTGAGTTTATTGTCCATTTCTTCCAAGTTGTTTTGGTCTGCTTTGGGTTAGACACCTCTAAATCTTTTTTATCGAGTTTATTCTGCGGCACTAAAATTATTTGCGGCACAAAAAAAGAAATAAACTCCAGCTAAAGAAATTACCAGTCTGTCACTTAGACTCTATGTGACAGACTGGTAATTTCTTTAGCTTAGACATTAGACTAGACAAACAAATTTGGAGTTTTAGAATGAAATTTCCCCAGTATCAAAGATATGAGGTCAACAGTATCACAATTTCCTTCAATTTTAGACAAAAATTTATTTTTACATAAGCACTATGGAGTTAATCTTTTGGTGGCAACCGTATACTAGTGAAGCACTCAGCATTTCCAAACAGTGGCATGTCCCTTAAATCAAAAATATTCATTATTTAAATAAAATTTTATGCATGTAATTCCTATTGCTGATGGTTTCTCTAGACCTATCTATACACATGAATATACAGCGTCTTTAGTCTAGTTTTGCACATCAAGTATTAGCATTGCTAATGTTTATGCCATTGGTTCTATGGATTGATGTGTATATGTGCATGAATGACAAGAAAATACATGTATTATCTCATCCATTCATACCACTAGCACAATTCCAATATCAATGCTTTATGATGTCCTATCAATCCAAGTATTTTTATTATTATTCTATACCACATAATTTCTTTTAGCAACATCCATAATTTTCACCAAGATTATGCATTGCACCAGTAATACCACATATAAATCAAACTGTCATGTAGATGGACTAGTTTAACTGATTCAATGATAAATCACAAACAAGAAATATGAATTATAAATAAATTTATTTTTTTATAAATCACAGGAATGGATTATATACATCCTTTTTCTAGAGATATTAGTATCTCTGGTATAATATACATATAACACTATGAAATAGTCAATAAAACAATATGTCTCCTTACAACATATAACATAATGGATGGAAATAACAATAATGTAAAGAAAGAAGCAATAAAAACCATGTCAAAAACAAGTCTTACATATACCAGCACACTTCCTGAAAATTTTTAACAACTGAATAAAATAAGTTTAATATTATTCATAAAAATATGTTAAATTTATGAGAAATATCGGGTGCGTTGCCCAAGGAAATCGCTAGGTATCGCTTCAAAGCAAAATACTAGGAAACGGCTTGCTACAAGATATCGCTTCATTTCGCTACGTAGCGAAAAAAATCTTCGCTACCCTAGAGCGCTTTAACAAATCAAAATGGCTGCCTCCTCAGTAATGTAACTTCCTGTTTGCCAACAATTTTTGTTTTTATGTTTGTCTGACTAAAGATGAATTGAAATCAATAAATATTTGTAATTGTTCATTTAAACATATTTTTTTGCAATGATTTTATACTTTTTAAAGACTTATTTAGTTTGAAATCACCCCGAAAACATGCATTTGCAATGAGCGCAAGATTTGATAAATGGAGATAACCACTGCTGGGAGTTTGGTAAATAGCAAGCCGTTTCCTAGAAGAAGCACTACAAGAAAGCGCTTTTTCATAGCGATCTGTAGCGAAATCGTTAGGCAATGCACCCATAGAAACAAAATATATGTAACTGAGTTAATGAAGGGTTGATAACTATAAATAAAGAAATTGATCAATTAGACGCCAGTGTAACAATTTTACAATAAGCAAAGATTAAACCATGCAGAATGATGAATGTAAGAAAATTCCACAAATCAATCTTATAAGAAACAAAAATGACAATCACAATAAACTGTTGCACTCTTGTTTGTGATAATATTTTACATAATTTATCATTATTGTAAAATAAATCGGGGGAGGGGGGGTCATGTCATTAAACATCATTTGACAAAATTCATTATAAAGCGAAAGTAGAAATTATTCATAAATTTGGTTGATACTCACTTCTTATTTATTCCAAATAGAGGGAGTATTATGCAGAATGGTTGATACTTTTTTATTAAAACAAGCTAATACAATTGTATTTTAAACTTCTGCAACAAATTTATGAAAGAGGTTTATAATTAGTTTTGTCTTAGATCTTCAGTAATATGACCCCTAGATATATAATTGAATGTTCAAGAACAAATTGAACACAGATATTTCTAACAAATGTTAAAGAGACATGAACTAAAGAGGTCAGATATCAGAACACAGATTTTAAGTTTACTATCAATAAAGAACTTTGACACAAATTCACTTGTTCATAAGCACTCTCAATTATGTCAACATAAATACATTTGGTCACAAAATCTGCATAGATTTCAAAGTTAGATAAATAGTTTATTTAGAATGAAATTTCTTGCTAGGGTCTTTGGCATGGTCCAATAATAACTGACATGGCTGGAACTCTTCACCGTACCATTGTTTAAATTTCAACATCCTATCAACTAGTTGCTGGGCACCATGTAAATCTATGTAACGGAATGGGCCTGAAATGGAAATTATACACAGCAATGTACAATGCATTATTTTTTTTATTTTATCATTAAGTCACAGACTTGAATACAAACAAATTGAATAAAACAGAGATCAGGAAATTGGTATGGGAATTAAATAGACGTCCAAAATTAATTAGTTTAGTATATTGTAGTACAATGACATAAATGGTTTTATTGTAAGACATTAGGACCGTCATTGGAAATCCCGATATCAATGTATCACCAATTCTTAACAGACAATCTGATATTCATTCTAGTGGATTTTCTTACACTCACCGTCTGACTCGATATATCATCGATACTTGCCTTTCGATTTATCGATAATTTTTTTTAATCAATGACAGCCCTATAAGATATGCAATTATAAGCAACAGAAAATGTGAAAAAATTACATCTTCAATAAATAAAATACATAAGAGTTTACCTCCAAGGAATGGTGGGAAGCCAAGACCAAACACTGCACCAATATCACCTTCCAACTAAAAATAAATAACATTTATATCACTCTTATATTATTACGACATTGAATGTAGTACAACAAACTACTGCCATCCTATCAGTATTTATTAATTAAAACTATCATCCCCTTAACCAATTAGTCCTAAACATGTGACAAGTAAAATAAGTTGAACAAGTCAAAATTGCTTATTTCATATAGTCTGGTTAATGCATACTTCTTCCCTTCACTATATAACATAATAAATAGGGATAGTTCTTAGGGGAAAATTTAGGCCATGACTGTAAAATGTAACATAAAGCTAAGAACTTACAGGATTTTCTAGAATACCCTCTTGTAAACATAATACAGCTTCATTTATAAATCTAGATGCTAATCTAAACTGTATATCTTCATCTGTACATCTGTTAAAATCAAATAAAACAAATCATGATAAAACTTTGGTAAAAAATGATCAGGATAGACAAGACTGCTTGATATTGTCAGATATTGTTATCAAAGGGACTATTTATTCATGCGTTGGTATTAAGTCAGCCTAGTAACATACTGCAGCATAATCTAACTGTGCATGACCGTCGAATGTCTACGTCCGCGTTTCAAAATATGTCGCTTACTAAGACCTGGATCGCGTTAGCTAACGCAATCAATGTCAAAAATATGTTTGATGTTGAAATTACTTTAAGAGTAAAATATATATCTGATGATAAATTACTTTACAGAACGCCTAGAAAGAGACATCGCCATATAGTCAAACTCATAACATTTCTCTTGAAGAAAAAGCATTCTAAATAGGCTCGCTCGGCAAAGATTGGGTGCAAATTGTTTAACTTAAAGAGCAGACTCACTAATATATAAAGTCCTGACCAACCGGCAACCTACCCACCATATCAGCTGTCTTTTACTGGTGTATATTAAGTGATACAAGTCAACACACAGTATGTGAAACTTTCACCCAGAACTAGTAATACAATTTATCTAGTATTAATTTATCTTAACTCTTCTTTATTAAACCAGTCAACTGAGAAATCAGTTCTAAAAATATAGAGCACATCCATTGCATCATGAAACTAGACTATTTATGCTAAACAGTATTAAATATAATATAATCAACTCACCCTTCTTTTGGCTCCAGTTTGTATTTTTCAAGTATTACTTTAGCTTCGTCATTTTCAGGTCTTTTCTTGGTACCTTTTTGATAAATATATACACCCTTACCCGCTTTACGACCTGGAAATTAAGTATAATAGATATGTAAGGAAACAAACTAATACAATTTTTTCCTGTTTTCATCAACCTTGTTTTTATATCATAAAATGGTATAACACTCTATCCAATGAGATAAATATACATAAGTCTGGTTTACCTAAACTAGTTCAAATCTATTTCAATCTACCAGATTGATATATAACATACTGAAGCATAGACAGCTGTAGACATACAAAAACTAGTGCCATCAATACATTGATCACCTCCTTAACCCATCAACCGCAAGTCTGGAACTAGTAAAAGATTTGATTTGGGCTAGTGGAATTAATGATTTAACATAATCAGACCACTTGATAATTTCACATATTTATGCCTCTACGTCCCTGCAATTTTCCAAAGCTGCCCTGGTTTCAAATGACTGGTGAAAAATTAGGGGAACGTTTTATCCCCATACAAAGGTATGTATCATAATCACTAAATATTTACCTAAGAATCCAGCATCGACCATATCTTTAAGTACATTAACATTTCCACCACTGAATCTTTCACCAAAAGCTTTACCTAAATCTTCAGCCACATGTGATGCTACATCAATACCAACCTCATCAGCTAATGTAGCTACACCTACTGGCCAACCAAACTCTCTTGTTAATGAATCAAGTTTTGATGGAGACGTTCCTTCCTAAAATATTGGTAAAAAATAACCTTAGTCATACTAAAATTTGCCTGGTGGTAACTCTCATTTGAGCTATTTTGTTGAAAAACAGGTAGACCAAGTTTGGTAAAGATCAGATGAAACTATTTCACCTAAAGAGCAAACGTTACAAACAAAACCCAGTCGCCTGCCTGTCATGGTTTTTTACCAGTCTTTGAACAGTGTATAAAAATTTGTGAAGCATAATACTGATAGTATTGGTAAATTTTATACAACTGTCAGTGGCACATACATTAACACCACTGATTTAAATATTCATATATGTTAGAATAGCTTTAAATATAAAACAAACCTGTAAACATCTAACAGCTTCTGATAATGTAGGAGCTAATATTCTTGTAGTATAAAAACCTGGTCCATCTTTAACAACTATCACAACTTTACCTTGTTTAAGACCAACTGATACTGCGGCAGCTGAAATAGGATACATAAATCATTGGTTTGTTGTCTATATATATCATTACCTGATGTCATCACCTAAAATTTTCTTCACCACTAGCATAATATTACAAGCCTCAATTACCAGTCCTGGGCTTTGGGCTAGTAAGTTAGTCCTGGGCTTTGGCCTAGTAAGTTAAGGTGATAATTGATTACCTGAGAAACATTCAAGTCTTTGAAATGAAGTTTGATATAAAATTGCATCATCATGGATGAATTTAAAAAAAAATGTATCTAATTCTTGAGTTACATGATTTCAGCAGCGTTTTACATAAGGAAAACTCTATCTCAGGCCCCAATACTGTTAAATGTCTGAACCAGTTCTAAAAACTTTAACTCATGCAAAAATTACAACACAGTTGCATTTAGGATGTCTAACTGAGCTACCTCACTTATTTAACTTATTATCATAATAACTAGTAACTTTCATTAAAGTGTAAATGAAGTAAAAAAAAATAATTGAATTTGATTCAGCAGGGCTCCACAAATCCACTCGTCTGCTCTTAATTATGAGTAGAAATTGACTCGGGACAAGTTGATCTTCTGACAGTGCTCGTCTTGTTTTTTTGTTTTTTTTACTAGATTTAACCCCAAGTCAACACAATTTTAGGTCATTTTACAGCATCCAGCGCACCTAACCTAGCTTTCCTGGACCATTGTCTATAACCAGTACTCGCCTACCCTTCCACAAGGCAGGAAACTTCTCCATATCATCTAATCAATAACCTCCCCCTGTTGGGTTTCGAACCTGCACCCCCTCGGGCACGAGACTCCAAATCCCTGCAGCACTCGTCCTGCAGGACAAGTTGCTTCCAAAACATTTGTTGAGCCCTGTTCAGTATTCTATAAAATAAAATTTCTTACCTGCTGTATCATTTGATGTTTGAGCTGTGGTAATAATTTCCAACAATTGCATCTTGTCAACAGGTGAGAAATAATGCATACCAATAAACTAAAACAATAAAATATAAGAGTTAAATAAGAATATACTCAGAATAATGACTAATAATTAAACTACAGCATTATTTTATCATATTAATGTTTTCAAAAACAATGTCAATTAATCTGAATAGGAAGCCATGTTATCAACTGATATACATGACAAGACAGGTAATACAAGAACAGTAAATATTGAATCCTGCCCAGTGATATTTCTACACAAATGTTTAAAGTAATAAAAACAAGATAAACACTTCTAGCATGTCAAAACAACAGACATTATCATCATATCCAAGACATAAAACCACACAGAAAAGAATAAATAAGTCACATTATATAAAATAATCACTATACCTTATCTGGTCGAATGCTTGCTTCAGCAATCTGTGTAATGGGTAAGGCTGATGTGTTGGAGGCAAATATACAATGAGGTGGGATTTTCTACAAATGAAACAAAAACACTTGACATAAGTATGTATTCTTTAAGAAAATAACTTTTATATTTCAGGTATGTTAATCTGTGTGTCACTTAATTAAAATTTATGAAAGAATTTTCAAATAATACATTTGATCCAACACTGCCAAAAGTTAGGCAATATTTTATTCTCAGCCTTAAAAAGAATGTATCAGTTAGAAGGTAATACAAGATATTAATTAGTCAACAAGAGGTAAACTTATAATTTCATTCTGTACACACTAATTAAAGTCAAGAACATACATAATTATTAAACTTTTTTCTGACCATTGAACTCTTACAAGTAAAACAAGAAAATAAAGGGAGATAATTCCTACCTGTTCCACTTCTTTAACCACTTTATGTTTGATATTCAGATCTTCAAATACAGCCTCAACAACTATATCACATTTTTTAAAATTTTCATATGATGTTGTTGGGTCTAAATGGGTTAGTATTTGATCTTTCTCAAAACTGAAAATTATAAAATAACACACATTTATCATTCAATAATAAAAGAAATGAAAACAGACTTGTTAAATTGTACAGTCTGAATAAATTCAATTAATTTTGTAATACTCAAAGAAAATTTGATAAGTCTTCAATTCATTATTTGTTATTAATGGTTTTCACCTTTCGTTTGGTCGTGGCATGTATATGGCAGACTAGAGTGAAATAATTACTTATATATCATACTCTAGATTCCTATCTGGAGTCTCGAGTTATCAAAAACTTTTACCAAACAGGATGTAATAATACTACAAAGCCTGTTTGAAATTCAAAGGCCAAATTGTGGTCTCTCCAGGGAGATTGGTCTGACAAGAAACATTTTACTTAAGTATGGCAATAGATCCGATTGAAAATTGTAATACTTAGAGAATGGGATCAAAGCCTGCACTGCAAGTTAATGCCGTCTAAGAGTGTTCAAACACTACTTTTCCTTGACTAATGCATAAATGTAAAATACTAATTAACAAGTTGATTGCATTACTACATAATTCTTTGACTAATGTAATATAAAATGCAAGATTTTTATCAAAACAAGTAAAATGCATACCTAGATATTTTCTTTCTTTTAACTTTAGTTTCTAAACCTTTAGTAATTTGTTCTTCTCCTCTAGCCAGTCCTTGTTGTGTTACATCTTTTAATATAACGTCCATACCTTTATCTATAGTAACTTGAGCAATACCTGCACCCATCAATCCAGCACCTAACATACCTAATGTTCTACAGATAGAAACATAAATAATTACAAGAAATGTAATGTTGAAACCACATTAAAGCCGGATTTCCATCAAGATCTGACCATAAATGACAAACATCCAACATATTGTAAACTTTAACGCAAAAAATACAAAGGGAAATAATCCATAATGAAGCCAGGTAGAGTTGTGGTAACCTTCTAATTTTGTTCATCACATGGTACGTTATTATCGATGAAGTTTCATATAGATCTGACAATAAATGGCAGAAATATATGGTAAAGAAAAAACTTAAATGCAACTGTTAACAACACTGGATGCCCCTCAAATCCCCCCCCCCCCCCCCTGAACCACATGCCAGCCTGGGTTTCAGCAAACTACAATCCGGCATTATCTTGTCACAATTATAATCAACTACCAGCCCATCTGTACTTTGTATTAATGTCTTTCATACACAAGTTTATCATATATTTCATCTGGTTCAAATGATATAAATGGTCTATAAATGAATATACCACCAATACATTTACAATGCACAGTGTAATTGACACTTTGACACTGACATACAATGCAGTGGAAGCACATTGACGTGGTGTAATAGTGGTTCCTAAATAAATGCTTTTTATTGCAGTGATACAGTTTGACATAAAAACGAGCATAGATTTAATATTTTTTCATGAAACATACAAGTATTAGTAGACATTCATTAAGATATATCATTCTGAGTCTAAGGGACATACTATTGAAATAAAATTTGAGAAAAGGGTAAGCATCATCAGCTATTTTTATGGGTAAGCATTAAAAAATATTAACTCCAAGAAACTTACTTGACTGGTCTTTCTGGTTTACCAAATCTATTCTTTTTACAAGCTGTCTGTCCATTAAATAGACCTATTAAGGCTTTACTTTCCTTTGTCATGGCTAATTCACCAAATGCCTGAAACACAAGACATTAACAAATTCAAAGGAGAATACATACAATTTTGCCCAAGTTTTAATAGCCACTCACACAGATTGCAATATCATCAGAGGTACACCAAAATCTGATTTACTGACATTAGTGATTATTCTCAAGCAGAATAGCACACAGAGTAGAACTGAACCCCTCCCCCTTTTTCTACTCCTAGTGAAGAAATAGTTACTTTGAACCTTCAATTCTCTGATGCACTCTACTATACAGGGTTTACATGTAAAAAAATATGAAAACATCAATCCAGTTGACATAACTTTTTTAGATCTATAAGATAAGGCCATATCATGTATTGAAGCAACTGGTCAGACAGAGAGTTTATCCAATGAAAGATTTTTCAGTCTAATTCTACACCCACAAGTTCATAAGTAACATTTTACTTCATGGGGTAAGACTATCTTCAGTGTAATCATAAAACAAACAGAAATTTGACAATATATTCATAAGAATAAAATTATTGTTTTACCTGGGCTTCTGCTTCATATCCCTTTTCTGCTCCCTGTGTGGCCCCTAATTTAGCAACCTGAAAAATAATACACACTTGTAAGCTTATTTTAACTGATATAATGAGTACTATAGTAGAAATAGTAAAGAATTTTACAAACAGTTAAGAATATAGGTAAACTAACTCAGATATATGTCTATATATCAACAAAATGTATGTAGACTAAAAATGATCATGAACCTAAGTGCCTTACATATACATGCACAGTGTTCTCAGTAAAATTTTGTTGAATAGGCTAGATTAGAAAAGTAATAGGCTTTCTAGGGGGTCCAGGGGCAATTTCTTTCTTTCTTTTTTTATTTTTTGCCAATTTTAACAGGTCTTTTAGTCTTTCTAACCGTCTGTTTGGGTCAGCGACCGGTTCCTAATGAGAACAGTGTACATGTACTAGGTAATACAATTAAACACAATTTGTTAAAGACATTACTTACTTCTATAATTTTTAAAGGTGCAGGATATTTTCCCTTTGTTTGTTTCATAACTGGAGCTTTCACACCTTTCTCCCAGAATATGTTTCCGATAGGTGAACTAGCAAACATATCAATATATTCTAAAATTGAAACAACAATACCATCTTACTCTATAAAACATTCATTCAAATAAATATTCGGTTTTTAATTAGACATCACAGGTATACATTAACTTTAAGAGTGATTTAATCACTTGAGATGATAATTATTTTCGAGATAAAATTTGTCAGAAATGTATGTAACTGATGTACAATTTGGTACATTGACTTCTTTTGCCTTCAAGATAGCTTTTATAAAGACTCCATCAGTATTTCTTGAGCACAAAGTCCTGCCAAACAGCTGGGACCATGGATATTTCCTGCTTACAAGGACAAATAGTCTTAAATCATGTATTTCAAGTAAACCACCTATTAAGTATTTCAGTATCCAATTTACAAGAATTCAATTAAAATTGAGGCAGCAACTTTATATCTATGAAAGATTCATAAATTAAGAATTTGAAATTTTATTTCCAGTTTTTACAAAGTAGGCACATAATTATAGTCAATCTGACGCGTATACAATACTTACTATTCATGCCTTTCTTTGCTCTTGAAGGTTTCTTTACTGATCCATCAACCAGACCTCTGTTAAAAATATTAAAGGCAATTATATATCAATTGATTATAAGACAGCAGATAAATATAACAGGTAAGAAAAAAAAGGAATTTTTAGAAATCAATTGCATTATTATTTTTTTCAATGATTTTACACACCCCTTTTTCATACTTTTTGCTATTGCTATCAAAATTTATTACATTTTGTATATCATTGATTAAGCAAGGACTTTAAGATTTTTAGCCTCATTTAATACTGGACTATCAAAAATCTTCCCAAAGAAAAATATTATAAAAATCAAGCAATTATCCCACTAATTTGAGCATATACATGTACCAGCTATCATACTTCCAAAATACAAAGTCTTATCGATAAATCATCTGGAAGTCAACATATGAAGGCCTTTTCTCAATAAAGAGAGAAATAAAAGTTTGGAGACGATAGAAATTTCTACAAGTCTTGAATTTTGATGATACTTTTCTATAAAATCATTATTTTCAATATACATGTATTTAAGTATGGCTTGCAATAAAATGAAAACAAATTTCATGAATGCAACACATTTATACGTTTTAACATCTGACATCCCAAAGCCTCCAAAACCATGTTTATTGTATTTTTTTCCTTAACATAGCTTTTATGCTATTTTGTAGTCTCAATTATAAGCATAATGTTAACCAAAATAAGTTAAGCAAAACTAAAAAACAGTTCAAAATAAAATGTTATCAGTTTTAGATAAAAGCTATTCAATAGGTCTACAAAGTGAAAATGTCTGCAAACTTTTGGTGGGTACTGTATATAACCTAGAATATTAGTAACAGGTATACATACTTGGCAGTAAGAACAGCTTGTCTTTCTAATTCATCCATTGTATTTTGTCCTGCACTTTTTAATCCCTCACCTACAAAGTACAGGAGAAGATTAATAACATCAGTTAGACAATAAAATTATTGTACAATAAAAGTTCACAAAAATGAAAATAAGAAGCTATGGTTGATCTGAAGGAGAAGCATGTTCTACCTGAAATCTGGGGATTCTAATTTGATTCCTGGCAGTGGTAGAACATATCCTTTCATGAAAAGACAGCAATAATGTTGATTTCCCAATGTACAGGGATAAGTTAATCATTGTGAAAGGCAGGATAAGCCAGTATTGGTAGGTGTCCAAGAAAGCTGGAGGTCAATTAAGATACTTAATTTAAATGTTAGTTATACTATCAAAATATAATTACCAATTGGTTCCATGACCATATCAACTAGACCAATCTTTTTAGCTTTTTTGGCATCATGGGTTTTCCCTGTTAACATCATAGGCATAGCAGTTTGAAAAGGCAACTGAAAAAAAAACCCATTTGTTCTAAACATTCTAAAGCAAAAATATAAACAACTTTTTATTGAAAGTACAAAAAGCCAAGTTAAGATATTTGACAGCTTTATGCATGCTACAGTATTTTCCATACAAGCTTTACTACAATTTTACTTACAAGTTTAACATAAGTTTTAATGACATATTTTTCAATGTTTTTCTAACAAGTTTGCAATGTTTTGTCAAACTTACAAGTTTTACAATATTTTACTTACAAGTTTTACAGAATCTTAACTTACAAAATTTACAATGTTTTTCTTACAAGTTTTACAATATTTTAACTTACAAGTTTAAGAAGTCTCTGAGTGCCACCAGCTCCAGGTAATAATCCAAGCATAACTTCTGGTAACCCAAGCGATGTCTTCTTACTATTTACAGCAATTCTATAATGACAAGCTAGGGCAGTCTGAAAATATATAGTTTTATGTTAATAGACTCAATCTATCATTACATAGAAGGTAAAAGTGACACATTCAATTTTCTGTACATTGCATAGTGATTTTTATATCATTATCAATTTCAGTGTTCCCAGTAAGATTTTTTTGAATAGGCTCAAATAGAAAAGTAATAGGCTTTCTAGGGTGGTCCAGGGGGCAATTTCTTTCTTTCTTTATAATGTTTTTGCCAATTTTAACAGGCCTTTTAGTCTTTCTAACTGTCCATTAGGGTCGGCAGCCTAATGAAATCACTGACTTTGTGTATTATTTTGGCTAAAAGTGTGTGTAATAGATTCTTACAACTTCTTGCCCAGACTCTGTCACGATCCACAAGTACTAAGCATATGGGATAAAGTTTCTTTCTCTACTTCACTACACTGCTTGATTTTGACAGCTGGTTTGTGCATCACAAATAATCATCAGTTCTCAGAAATAAAATCACTTAGAAACACAATGTTTTTATGCTGCTGTTACTAGAATGCAAAAATAAACTTAAAACAGTACAGAAATATATGTGGTATAGTCTGTAACTCACAGCTTTATATACATAATGGTTATATCACATCATTTCATACATTTACAGTAATCAATACAAACCTCAAGTCCTCCACCAAGACAAACACCACTGATTGCAGCAACTACAGGCTTTGGAGAGTTTTCTAATTCATTAAACATTGTCTGACCATTCTTTGATAGTTGTGTTGTTTCAGCGGCTGTTTTACATTCTGAGATCATACTGAAAGAAAACACTGGTGTGATATACATTGGTATGATTCACAAAAAAACCTACTAAATTCACTCATAATCATATAATATCACTTTTATATTTACGAAGAAAAAGTGACAGCATTGATTGAATATTTACTCAATATATATTTGCGAATATTAAGAAAACTACTCATGTGTTTGGGATGAAACTAAGATTTGACAGAAAAACTATTTAAGTCATATACCAGTACTTAATTTTAAGAATAGTGATTGAGTGGAAACTCAAACCATTTGAAGGTGATACTACCATTGAGTGAAAATTCCAGTGAAGTACTCTAGTATATCTAGGCATGGAGTAGCCACAAGGTGTTTCTTTGATTAGACCTAGAGCTAGATTTTCAATCAAACTTGTCTCAGATTTCATTGATTAGAAACTTACCCTACATCTGCTCCTGCAATAAAACAATCAGGTTTTCCAGACATTATTACAACACCCTTTACTTCGGCACTTTTACTGACTTCAGAATATATCTCTTTAAACTCATCCATTGTTCCTTTATTTAGTGTATTCATCTGAAAGAAACAAACAACTTCACATATAAAATAATGAATACAATAAATAGAAAATTTTTATAAGATTGTGATTGTTATCCCATCGAGAACAACCAATTTTTACATGGGGTTTCCCCATGTTAAGTATCAGATTGTAGCAAATCCTTGTTAAAATTTGCCCCAGACAATTACATTACAAGCAGCGCTGTGCAATTAAAGGTAATGACTTCTCCAATTAATGTAGTCTGCAATATGTTTTAACAAGCAGGCAGTAAGCTGTTTGTGCAATTTAAGTACAAGTACATCTTATCTGGCTAGTGTAAAGGAAAGGTCCATTTTATTGCATCTGTTTGTTGTATACGCCATATATTCCATCAAGACCCCATGTATGGCAGAGCTATTAGGGATTGGATTATAGTGTTGCAATCATAATGCTAATGATCTAAAGGAATATAAGTATTGTATACATACGGTGGCACTTTTATCATCAAATTTGACGACAGCAATCCCATCTTGAACCTGATAATTGAGAAATTTTCCTGAAATCCAAAAGTGTCATAATCATAACAGTCTATTCCATTATTTCATACATACATTGAAATAGTCAATGAACCTTAAATTCAAGGGTGAAAGTTCAACATTTTCAAAATCCTGAAATTTCCAAATTTCATGTTTTTAAGGCCACATTACCATATGGAATGAACTCTTTCTCTGTTCCAAAAATCCTGAACTTCAGGATCAGTCCTGAAAACTTTCACCCATGTAAATTTGAAAAACATGTAACTTTTGAACATATTCATCATATAAAAGAGGCTATCCATAAAATTCTATTGAAGATGCAAATGAATGAAAATACTTGGTTTTCTGAATTTCCTATATTCATGCTTGAAGCAACTGTAAGTATGTTTCAGCTAAAAATTATACATTCCATTAATCTTTGTTTTTAATTAACTAACTAACTTAATGAAAAATGAAACTCATAACTTTATTAAATCTGCTATTGTTATTAAATTTATCCCAATTTTAACCAAAATGCCTATAAAATTTCCAATTCTAGGTGTATGGGTCATATTCTCAAATTAGTGGAAAAAAACATTGACCACAGATGTTTAATGACATAGTTGTACTTGTACAAATAGTTTAGACTTAATAATTATATCCAAAGTATAACAAAATGAAAAAGTATATTAAATCGATAGACAATCTCACCATAGTTCATAATGCCTGATGTAGAAAAACTTCTGAATCCAACATCTGAAAAAGACACACACAAAAAAAATGATATAACAGTCAATGGAAGACACAATGCATTGCATGTAACCAATCTTAACAAATTCAACAAATGAGTCAGTCATAATTCAATCCCAATTGACTAACATTAATCCACTTGTGAACGTCTCCACTAAGTGCTTATGAAGCAATGAGCCAGACCTGAGGTAAGTTCTCATTACTAACACAGCATGATATTAATTTTGTACATGTTGGTGGTGCAACATTACCTTCCATGTGAAAAATGTCCAAACGATAAAAAAGTTATGTAGGGTCTAATTTTTAGGACTAGTCTCGATAGTTATTAGTCACTAACCTCGCTCCTCATCTTTGCATCTTGTCAAGTTCATTGATGCCACATGCCATGTATGGGTCCCAAGCAGCTGTGGCGTAATTGTACAGGGAAACCTGGATTGGTCAAATCATGTCAAATGCCCACTGTCCAAAAAAACAAACAGTAACAGTCCATACTACCCAGGGTTTTACATTGCACTCAAATTTAAGGGGTCCAATGGACGCAGGTCCTGTTAAAATAGGGGTCCCTGGAGCAAATTTTGGGGTCCAACAGATTTAATCCCACAAAGTGTGTATTTTTGTCAAATAAATGACAGTAATATATAGATACAAATAATTAGCCAATGTTATTTGAATTTAGATAGACGATGGCTTGAAACATGTGACTAGACAGAAACAATATCATGCTTATTAATAATTTCATTCATCTAGGTGTTTGTTATCTCATCTGTTTGTCATTGATTACCAGAATGATACAATGTAAATGATAAATTCGAAGTAATTAAATAATATCATTGTCAGTACTTTATTAGATTTTAGATTTATTAATATGGCATTATGCCATTCGGAACACCCTCAACCTTTCATGAATGAATAATCTCGGAAAGATTCGTGGGGGTCTTCACTGGATTTTGGAGATTTTACTACCTACGCGAGGCGAAGCGAGACGAAGCACGTAACGGTTATGCAAAATAGTTCTTGTAGTTTACCCACAGATCTTTGTCTAAACATCATTATTTTTTTTAAATTGAAGCAAATATTGTTCATCGGTATCATTGAACTGTGTAATTTTAAATTTACGGATTAAAAACGGAACTTCAGTCATCGTCTAAACGATCGTGAATTTGTTTACATAGTTTCAAAATGGCGCCAAAATATGTCCGAGGTTATTCGTAGCGAATGGCCGAGGATGTTCCGAATGGGCATTATGCCACGGCACTTACCTGTTCACATTATGGGGAGAAGGATACGTAAGCGGCTGGATAGCTCAGTCGGGAGAGCACTCGCCCTGTAAGCGAGGGGTCCCGGGTTAGAGTCCCGGTCAGGCTGCATATTTTTCTATCCCTGTGACATATATATGCTTTATTATTTACCAGTACAAATATTGTTGTAAAGAAAGAACAGGTCGGTCATTTGTTTCAACTTTGTAAGAGCAAAAACAAGTTCTTATGTTTGAATTTGTCGTTTCCTGAGGCATTGTATGCCACATTAAGAAAATCCAGTTTGCAAAATAATTAGCTCAGTACATTACTTACGTATAAATTAGAATGTTTCTTTCAAATTTGCGAAAGTGTGGGTCGTGAAAATGTATGATATTTGTCCAAATGATTAAAGGGATGTCATTTTTACAAAAAAAGAAATACTAAATTATAAATAATAACATTATCTAAATGTAAAATGATAATAAAACAGTTTGCTTTGAAGTTTTTTTTCATGAAATTTTACAATTTTTGTAAATGATTAAACGCCGGCCATTATTTTCTTGACATACTAAGTCACAAATTGATAGACTAGGTCACGCTTGTTTTAAGAATTTATTCTAAATAGCAATTAATTAAATTAGATTATGCTTTCACAATGAGACATTGCAATCATGGTCTTGTTACGTTTATCTAACATCGACAAAGTGTGAAAAATGCCAACAAACATCTTATCATCATTGTTAACATCATTTTCCGTACAAAAATTGCTAACCTATGTTTGTCACCAAACAAAGGATTAATATTGATTTTAATTGCAGCAGACAATTAAAAATTGACTTCTTGATTGTACTTGTAACAAATGTTATGCAATAAGTCAAGCTCACTAATTGAAATTTATCTCATATATACACCCAAATACGCATGGCATATAGCATCTAAATTTCATGATCAACTTAACACAGAAAATGATGACTGTCACAAAATCCCCAACGAAACGTTCTCGCCAAATATACGACACCTCTGCTTGGCAATTGTTACAGTGAACGTCAGTCTATCTATAGCTTCCACGGCGTTATTCAGAGGTAAAAACATTTTAAACAAATAAAAAAATGATTTGTACGGCCGGACCTGTAAAAGTCCGACTCGGACAGCTGATTCCGCCACCCAAGATTCAGACATGTTTTGTGCGTCCACATGGACACAGACTTCAGTTTTTATGCGTACAACCTTGTGATTTATGCGTATATGGACGCGGAATCCTGCGTCCCGTAAAACCCTGACTACCATAGACTGTTTTATGAAAAGGTGGACACAATTGTAACACAGAATTTGCTGAGCATCTGTCATGTTACTTCTTCTTCTTCTCAGTATTGTGCAGAATCCCCTCTACTTTGTAGAGAACTAGTTTATCTTAAAGATCTTAAGTCAGCTTGAACAGACAACGAAACGTTATAGATTATGTCCTCTGACACTGGGACAGTGTCACCTATTTTCGTGATGAAAAATATTTTCATTCGATACCGAATTTAAGCGTTTTACCGTTAAATTAATGCGGTAAAAATGCGCCAAATGAATAAAATAAGTAATTAAATGTCATATACCTTTATTCAACTGAGGACTTAGACGAGTTAATCGCCGAAATACGCCTACGATACGACCAGCCATCTCGCCGGTAAACCTTGAATTCTCGAGTAGTCACGCGTGAAACCTGAAATCTCGGACTAAATATTGAAGGAAATTAAGCTTTTTAAGTAATGTCATTCAATTTACTCTATTAAAATAAAGTAAATGATATAAAAGAAAACCTCTCGAATTAAATTGAACAATTTAAACCGTTTTAATTACTCATAATTCTCATCCAAAATTTCGATCACGTGACTGGTTTTCGTGCAGAAGTTCCATCATGGCGTCGTTGGCAAACATGTCCAGAGCTGCTCTGAGTTTTCAGTCAAAATCTGGTAAATTCTTTCATTACTATGATTTGCTCTTGTAAAATATATGAGACATTATGTTAATTGAATGAATTGTTCACTATTTACTCATTTTTATTGTATACCTAAATTTTTATCCAACGTTATAGATAATGACCCTGAATGCTGAATCATTTCTGAGTGCTGGGGTATGGGTCAAAATATATAACGATTCTTATATCCCTTTATTCTGCCATCATTAAGCCTATATATTGTTTGCCGAGTCACTTGATTCTTATAGTATCTGTATTTTTGGTTTAATATCTTTGGGGAAATGATTTCAGTTTCAACTTACATTTTATCAAGGGCATTTGTCATGATTTGACATTTCATGATTTTGGTCTGTACTACACTGTACCCCCATTTTGGCTGTTTTACGGGTATTATGTGCTTCAAAATCTCTCTGTTAATTTCCACAACATTTAAAGTTATTTTTTATTTACAATGAGAATCTTCGGCTAATCACTTTGCCTCTACAGTCTACAACTAAAGCATGGCCAATTTTTTTAGCAAAAGTGCTCTGAAATTTGTCATGAAAAACCAATTACTGCTCCGGCTTAATTAACACCTAAATAGTACCAATCACTTTAAATATGCCCCATCAAATTAAGAATTTTATTTATTTATGGTGTATCATGCTTGTTTGAAGTTCAACTTCAAATAGCAAATCGCTATGTATCGCTTTGTGCCCTGATACCCTTAATTTGATGTCACTCACTTATTCCTTTTGTTGTCAGAAGGGAACCAGGACACAAAGCCATACATAGCGATTTGCTTAAGCAACGCACCCCTGTTGTTACTAGACATAAATTATTGTCATTTTAAATCCTACCATGTGTAAATCAAAGTCTATGTAATGTCATTTTTATAGGAACTTGATATAATACTAGTTCAACATAAGGCCACAACAAATTGATCAAATGTTCATCTGATTTCCCATACCTAAAAATCAGAAAATGGAAAAAAAAATTTTTTTTGCTCCCGCACCTTGAAATTTGTACCGCATAAAAAATTCGGAAAGGTAAAAAAATTTTGGCACTCGACCAAGTAAAACTACACAAAAATAATACTTTCAGGTCTAAATATCCATGTAAATCAGTTTAATTTCTTATTACGGTAAAAACAGTAATGTATTCTTGTTAATATACGTCTTTAGAAACTACAACAACACAATCCTTTGTTCAGATTTAGAGAAATATGATAACTTCACTCTGTCGTAGTCCTTAAAATAATGTCTGATGCATTTCACTATTCTTAGATACGTCAATGCATACTTTTCATTAACTTTTATACACGTGAGCTACGCTTCTTAAACTGATTTCACACTAGTTTAATGTTACGTAGACATTGCGTCTGCATAGACTCTACACAGCTTATGTGTGTGACGTCATAAATGTCCTTGCAGAGTAAAACTTATGTAGGCCGATCCATTACTTAAAGAGCAGGTAGGAATGTGAGAAAAGTTTACATTCTTAAAATGTTGATGCCCCAAATTAATCTTACAGGCTCAATTAATTATGGTGGATTGTGACACTAAAAAATTAGCAAATTATAAAAATATTAATTTACACAAAAAGTGAAAAGGTTTGGTCCAATATCATTTTAGAGGGATGCTAACCCCCCCCCCCAAAAAAAAATTTAATGACAATTTAAGAATAATTGTATGTTGTTTAGTTCTAAGCATGACTTACCCTATAATGAGACTATATTCATACATAAAAAGTTATTAGGTAAGGATTGGTCCATTCAAGTTTTATAGAGGTGGTGATATTTAAATTCTCCTACATTTAAGTACAAGCTAACTTAAGTTTAGTTGAATGTTTATGTCCATAGCCTAATTTACCCAACTATCAAGACTAAATTTATACACCCAAAGTCAACAGGTTTGGTCTATTATAATTTTAGAGGGGTTCTGATCCTATTCATTTCACACATATTCAATTAAATGTTGGATGTTTTTAGTCTTAAACCTAGCTTACCCAATTATTAAGATTATTTTCCTACATCAAAAATGTCTGCAGGTTTGGTTCATTATAATTTTAGTGAGCTTCTGATAATTGGTATCATTCTGTGCATCCTAGTTATGTTATCCAGTAATAATTAAAGAAATACCAAGGACAAATCATGCGAAGTTAGTTTTTATTGTTGCATTCATCAAGGTGTATACCTCTTCATCACTATTCCTGACTAGTTTAAAATTCAATGTAATTTGAATCTGAAGTAATTGTTTTCTTACTTTTTATTGCACCATATATGGTTATAGAGTCAATATTAGATTTAAAAAGTTATGTCATATTATTTTAAGATTTCATAATAATTAATGCTTGAATATGGAGTAGTTAAAAAGGTAATGAAAGTGCCCTGGTTCAAATACAGTAATTTCATTTTCATATAATAACTTTTGACATGTATTCTCTATTGGAGCTATTCTGATATGTCGATGTCACCATTATAAGCCCTACTAGCAAAGACTTTCATAATCTGAGGCTTAAGTTAGAACAAAGATACTTAATAGTTCTTATCCAACAATATAAATCATTATTATTTATGGTAGTAACACCTTAAATGCAGAATTCATATTTGAATATGCGTGACTATGACACACAAAGACAGTATATAAATGACTATTGTGACTAATAGACACTATAAAGTTACTTCTTATGCTTTTATAAATGACCTTCAGATGTTTTTCTATGAGAAAGTTCATATTTTCTATGCTATTTTTAGCTTTTAGTAAATAAAAACCACACACATTTATTCTTCATGTTTTGCTCGCTTCTCAAAAAACAAAGACAGGGGGGAAATTTTTTTTTATTTTTTCTTCACTCACTCGCTCCAATTTTTTTTGGACAAAATCCATAAAACATATGATCAATTTGTTGTGGCCTTACTTTTTATCATTAGGACGTTTTTCTGTATGTAACAGGAAAATGTCTAAATGATAAAAGAGTTATGTATAAAGGTATTATATTTAGTACTAACTTAAATCATGACAACGAATGGGATTTGTGTATCTTTTCAGTTTTTCTTCGATGCATTTCCACCAGTGGTGCCTTGAATAATGCCAGTTCAACAAAATGTATGTATATTAAAGTAACTTAATTCATGTTTATGTGTCAATTTATTTTTTTTATCATTAAATATCATAATACTAGTATATTATTGATTACCTTCATGTTCAATTCTAATGTTTTTTTCTTATACTATCTGAGACTTTTATAATATAAGCCTTTAGACCATCTGACCTGAAAAAAAAAATGAAATAAAGAATTAATTTGATTTTTCTCCCTAGTTTTTCTTGTTTAAAATAGTTTTTATGTCTAATTTATGTCACTATTTTTTTTAGCCAAGAAGTCCTTAGCCAAGCCCAATGTAAGAAATGTTGTGCTAGTTGAAGGAGTTAGAACACCATTCTTACAGTCTGGCACTGACTATAAAGATCTGATGCCTCACAACTTGGCAACAAAATCACTTTCGTAAGAGACTTTCTTTAGTTCTTTTTATATAGATGATTGTCATTCAATGTATTTTGTCCTTGAAAAATTAAAAGAAGAATTAAAACAGAAATAAAATAGGGTCATATTACAAGCGCCGACAGAGAACAAGTCATAAAAAGTTACATTCATACCACATGTTACTTATGTTACTTGAACTCTTCTTGCATTTTTTCTTGAGTTTATTAGATTTACATTTCTATTAGTATTATGAGAGCTATTCTGAGCTAAATGTGCTTTAACTCCATAATAAAAGAAAAAACAACAGTTACTGTTAATGATATTGAAACATTTTTATGAAGATATACCTAAACAAGCTGCAAATGCTGTCCCATTTGGAACTTAGCACAAGAAAAGAAGCTCGCTAGTTTGATATAGAAGAATATGATTTTTTTAACTGATGTGTTTTATCTTGCAGAGGTCTTATGAAGAGGACTGGAGTAAGCAAAGGTAAATATAGATGTATTTGTAAGTTGCACCGATCAAATTTCATGTAGTATTAGCACTTATCTTACATGGGACACTAGGTAGCTCTACTTAGTAGTGATTATTCAAGTTTTCATTATCTGCTGCTATAAGGTAGATATTCTCAGTTCAAAAAACGATAATGAAATATTAGCATTAATTAAAGGCATAGATCCAAGGACACTAAAATCAATCATAATTTACTATATAATTTAGACACAGTTTTCTTAAACTTAACATAAAAATAATAATTTTTTTGTAAATGTTACATAAATAATGAAGCCTGATTGAAATATATAGTCCAAGCTGGGATCAAACTAGCAACCTGCCAAATTCTATGCAGACACTCTACCACATTGTCATAGAAACTAAATTGAAAACAAGAAAGAATAATGACCATATCTGTCTTGTGCATCTGCTACACTAACACTTTATGTTTATATCATTACTATGTTTTCAGATGTGATTGATTATGTTGTTTATGGTACAGTTATTCAAGAGGTTAAAACAAGTAATATTGCTCGTGAGGTGAGTTATCCTGAGATGAGGGAATGTTTCTAAATCAAATTTAAAATTTTGATACTTAAAGGCATCAGCTTTGATGCATGTAGAAATACATTATCACTCTCAACTGCGATGATTTATTGAAAGATTTCATTTTTTTTTTCAAACAGTGAACAGATATTAAATAGCTACTATTACATTTAATGCCTCAAAACTTTGTTATTATTGTGATTTTCCTCATTGTTTTCCATTTTGAAATGCAGAAATCACTAACAATTGTTAATTATTTGCATGTCTGTAACTATTAAAATTATATTTTCTGTATTTTGTACAAACATCATTAAGCCCGGCAATAATTATCATTTTAATGTTTATGTGTACATTTCAGGCTATGTTAAGTGCAGGATTTTCAGACAAGACACCTGCACATACTGTAACACAAGCTTGTATTTCATCAAATCAAGCCATTACCTCAGGTACAGTTATATTCTTATATTTGTAATGTATAAGATAAAGCTGGTTATTCACTGCAATATTTTCTTTCTACATGTATTAATATTTATCACCCCATCATATGGAGGAAGTTATTTGCTCATGGATGCAACAGAATGGGTCTTTGCTGTGTTTCAAACTTATGAAACTGTCAGCTTCTTAACCTTATAGCTAAAAGCCAGTGGTGCTTTTCACAAAATTTCTTTGTAAGTCAAAAGCAAGAAATATTAGTAATACACTCATTTTTTGGCTTATCAATTCCAAATATTATAGAATTGTGTTGAATATTGTATACCTTTTGAATATCATATCATAATTATCCGTATTATCCATCTGACTTTGAACTGCTAATTATATGAAATCGACTTACGATAACTTTTTTCGTAAGAATTTTTGTGAAAAGGAGCACTGAACTGGTAAAAACTATTTTATGTAGCAGGACTAGTTTACAATTTGACAATTTATCACAAAACACAATAAGTTCTCAATAAGATTTATAGCAATAACTGAAATATATTAGAAACAATTGAAGGGTCTTAACCCTAGTGTTCACAGAAAAGTAGTAATGTCATTTGAAACTTATTTCAGCTGTCTTGAGCCTCATACATTCTAACTAAGAAAAGAGAAGTTCTAAAAACAAATTTGTAATCTTGTGAAAACCATCTCTTAGATGTTTATGAATGGTATTATTTCTAGGTATTGGTTTGATTACATCTGGACAATGTGATGCTGTGATAGCTGGTGGTGTAGAGTTTATGTCAGATGTTCCTATAAGACATAGTAGAAAAATGAGAAAAATTATGTTAGAAATGAACAAAGCTAAAACTGGGGCCAAGAAATGGAACTTGTTTAAGAAAACATTAAATGCTGCTGCTTGGATGCCAGAGGTAAATCATTATATCTTTTTTTGTCACAGTTATTGTTTCAGACAGATCTGCTTTGGGATTCAGTATGGAATGTTTTACCATGCAAAGTTTAATCTTATTAAGTCAGCAGATTTCAGTGGGTTTAAGTCTCTCATGATCTTTAGCAAGTAGATATAAACTGTAATTAGTTGTATTCATTTCTGCAGTTATCTAAACAAAGATTTTGAGTATTAGATATATGGGATCATTTATTAAGTCATTCAGTAATAGTAAAAATTGACAAACAAGTAAATCTGTGAGCTAATGCTCACTAGTGATACCCCCGCCAAAATCTAAAAATATGCGACAAACAGGAAGTAGATGAGCAAGGAGCATGAAATCGCTTTACACCACATGGGACTATGGGATGAAGCAATATGCAAAGTATTAGGCTGTTGCATGTTATAGTTGCTGAGAAAACTGCAACGGAAATTTTGTAATGGACGCACGGACGGACAAGGGTAAAACAGTATACCTCCCTCTTCTTCGAAGCGGGGGTATAAAAATTATCAGTATTTTTTAAGTGACTTGATTTCAAAATCTCAATGTTTTGTTTGATATGGTTGATTTCATGTAGGTAATATTTATACAGTAAAGCTTCGTATAAAGACTTCATTTGCTTTGCTATTGCAAAGTCATGCTAAAATTTCAGAAGAAAAAAGTCCCTATAATTGAATCATTCCACTATTGATTTTGATGGTTCTAATAGTGGAACTTTCAGTTACATGAAGTCAAGCAGTTAGTTTTTGTACAAAAACAGTTATTGTAATTATTCAATATTTTAATTATTCTATAGTTACCTGCTGTAGCTGAATTTTCTTCTGGTGAAACAATGGGTCATTCAGCTGATAGACTTTGTACTGCATTTGGAATAACAAGACAAGCACAGGTAAGTCACTTTTACCCATATTTTGTAACATGTTTTTTGCTTATGAATCGTAATGATGAATGTCAATGCAAGTTGAATTATTTTGAAATAAGAAATTTACTATCATTATTACAGATATTGCTTTACCCCTATAGCCTGAAGCCAAGTAAAAATATAATGAGCTTGTGAAAATTACTCATTTCATATATTCTGGCTAGTTGATGAGTTAGCCCCTTACTATATGAAATACATTATCAGACTGAAAAAATAAGGCATTTAGCTTACAAAGCAAAATATAATGATGTACACCTACTGTATTGCACCATATAATTTAATTATTCTACTTGTATGTTATACTTAAATGACACTTTGATTGTAACTCTTGTTAGCTGTTCCATGTTTAATATTTGTTTCAGGATGAGTTTGCTCTCAGATCTCATACATTGGCTAAAGAAGCTACTGACAAGGGTCTCTTAACTGATGTCCTTCCTTACAAAGTACCTAGTAAGTTTATATCATTATTTATCTACTTTCTGTAAAAATAAATGTGCTGTTTTTTGCAAAGTTGAGAATCTTAGTCAAAAAGAATTGTGATAAGAAAAGCTTAGCTGACTTCATGAAATTGAAAATATTCTTAATTTAAGTTAGATAACAATACATAATAAAATACAAAAGGAACTGGTCTGGCTATGTGGTTTAGCCACTGCACTGGACTGGTAACTATTGGATAGCCAGTTCTGAGTTGGTTGAACCACATCCAAACTTCACCTCAAAGTTGTTTTCCTGACCAGGAAACTTTATTCTTTCGGCTCAATTTTATAAGAAAATGAAATGGACTTGATAGTGACTAGTATAACTTGCAATACCTTGTTTCTGAATAAATTTGTATAAAATTTATAAAGCCAATCGTTAAACGTTCTAATGGCATACTTATACGCTAGGCACCTTGCTGATTCTTTTCAGAAACAATAAGTGACTTTCTATAAAAATATGACAATATTAACAACTTTCCTCTATATAAGGAAATGTTGTTTCCTTATTATTGTAAAGTAAATAGTCCAGACAGACAGATTCATTGAGCTAAGTTACAGAGACATTTTTTTCCAAAAATTTTACATTGTGATCATTAGAGTGCGAGACCAAGAAAGATTTATGAATTTTGTAATTTATGAGTTTATTATCTGAATTTTCAACGAAAAAATTCGGCTAATAGTTAGGCGAAACTCGGGCGGGCTGGTGGTGGGGCAGGCGGGCATCTGGTGTTGTTAACAATTGCCTTAAAGTTTTCAATTAAGCATATATTTCTGCCATTTATTGTCAGATCTTTCTGAAACTCCATACAATGATAACATACCATATGATATACAGAATTAGAAAGTAACCAAAACTCTACCTGGCTTCATTATGGATTATTTCCCTTTGTAACTTTTCCGCTTTTACCACATTACATTTCTTGTCAGGTATAGATTTGTATGCTTTAATTGTGTAATTATCAATTCAGATGTCGCTGATTATGTTACAAAAGACAATGGTATAAGACCATCCTCCATGGAACAAATGTCTAAATTAAAAGCAGCTTTTGTTAAACCATACGGTACCATTACTGCTGCTAATGCTTCTTTCTTGGTAAGTATATCAATGGTGTTTCAAAGTAGTTTCATGATTATTTTAACCTTAATCATTCTGATATTTTGTAATTATAAAAGTTTACCATTATTAAAGTGGAAAGTTTCGAAGTTTGTTCTTCTGGTTTGGCCCCTAACTTCAAATCACTGTAAATCTTTTTGATGGTTTGTTATATAAAAACACACCCAAGTCTAGTGCAGATGAATCCTAGGATTGCTGGTTAGGTTTCACAGAGTTTAACTTAATTATCAATACTTCTAAAACTCAAAATTGTATTAGAAACATCTATAAGCAATAAGGCAGTGTTGTTCTAATAATGACATACTACAGTAAAATGTTGACTTTGTGCATAAAAATCTTCCCACACATGAAGAATTCAATTTCCTAAATCAATCACTGACACTGATTGGTTATTTTAAATTTATAAAAAATTAACCAAATCATTGAGCTAGCAGCTTTAAATGACATGACTATTATAATGTAAGATTTAATTTTTTAACTTTGTTTGTATTGTAGACTGATGGTGCATCAGCTTGTCTTTTAATGTCAGAAGAAAAAGCCTTGTCATTAGGTTTAAAACCTAAAGCATATCTTCGTGATTTTGTTTATGTTTCTCAAGATCCTAAAGACCAGCTTTTACTTGGGTAAGTTAATAACTATCATTTTCATATGATTGAATTACAGTAAACGCTCTATGTTTGGAAAGGAAGTATTCTTGCTCGACTTGAGAACTAGCTCTGCATTCCTAAAGAGGATGTTCTCAAATTAGGCGAAATTTAGCAATAAGGAAGGGTTTGTCTGCACTGAACTTTCAGAATATAGGCCAACTCAATTATGTTGTGACTTGCTAAGGAAACAAAGATTACGGTAAGTACACTGCACTGACGTTTGTGTGAGGAAGTTGCCATCCTGGATTTGCTAGTATAAAGAAAACCTTTCCATAAGTAGTTTGCCTTATGGTTAACAGTAACTTTATGTGGTGAACGTTCTCATTAAGGAATGCAGTACATGTGCCACCCTTGTTGAAGGAATAATCTTAAGTCTAGATTAATGATCAAATCTTGACAATGATGATTGTTTTGTTATTGATAGGGTTTTCCCAAGATATATATATATTGCATGTTTAACTACAAAGATATATTGGTTTCTTTTTCAAAATGTTAATAATGATGTAAAATTTGTATGACTTTCTTTTAATTCAGGGGTTTTTGAAGGGCTTTGTATTTGAATTAAATTCTAAATGATATCTGAATGTAAATGACAAATAAAACATGTGTTATTATTTGTTTTATTGTAGACCAGCCTATGCTACACCTAAAGTTTTAGATAGAGCAGGATTATCTTTATCAGACATTGATGTATTTGAATACCATGAAGCTTTTGCTGTAAGTATATAGTCTTTCTTCTTTATTAAATATGGCCATGATTCTATAATAATTATATGCTTGCATCCATAGCAGACTTGGGTCGTTTACATCAATTATCTGAGTGAAACAGTTTTCACATGATCTTTATCAAATTCTGTCAGAATGTTTGTTGCTAGAGTAACTTGAATGAATAGGACCATCAGACCAATTTGTTTAGGAACACCACATGTATGACTCTTGAATAGACCTTATTCAAAACACATTTTTATGGATTTTTCCATCCATGTGCAGGTGGTGCAAAGATTGTTACGCATTTTAACTGAAAGCATGAAATACAGATTAAATTAATAGTATTGTTGTTTTTATACTCGATATAGTCTAATAAGCTCATTTTAGGCATATTTTTTAACATTTTTGATCCCCTCTATTAAGTAACTTCTAAATATTTTTCATTTTAAAGTTTTTTTAATGCCATTTGATAGAATGTATGGGCATTATAAATGTATTTATACTTGTATGTGTATGCTTCCTTTTAGATGTTTTTGTCAATACACATTCATATAACTATTTTCAGGGACAAATTTTGGCAAATCTGACTGCCCTTGATTCAGATATTTTTGCTAAAAATTTCCTTGGCAAGTCAAGTAAAGTAAGTAGAATTTATGCTTTGATTTTTTTTTCATTATTATCATGAGCTTATGATTTACAATGGTTTTAAAGATTTTAACTTAAATATCAATTTTTTCTAAAACCGTCAAAATTGTATGGAAATATTTTTTGAATCAGAAAAGTTGTGTTCTGATAATGACAATTTTAGTGCAAATTGACATACAACTACAAATGATGGTGTTTCATGTAGTAAATATCTACTCTGTATGTCACGGTATAGACACTTTTAAGTGCATTTTTATGACTTTTATTGTATATTTCTTGCAACCCATAGGTCAGTTTTGTCTTAAAATAACAAGATTTTTTTTTGAAACAATTACAGACACATAACGGTATTTTGAAATTATAGAAAAATAAACCTAATCTGTGAACTAGTACCTTTAAATTTATGCAAATATAAAACTGCAATTGATTACATCTTTTTCATCTGAATAACTGGCTACTTGCTTTACTATTGAATTAAGAATAAACTATGCCTCATCTAAAGTGTGTTTCTAGTAAATTTTCATCAAATTTATTTAGTTGGTCATAATAGCTGAATAGTCTTAATTTAGGGACTTCTTCTTAAATTATGCATTTGCAAAAACAAAAATGGTCTTTATTGTGGAACTTTGCTATATTGCATATTTGTCAAAATAATGATCTATTACATTTTCATGATTTAAGTAAAGTTATACAATATTTGCCTTTGAAAAGATTTCTTAAGTTGTTACAATGTTTTCAGGTTGGATGCCCAACAATGGACAAGTTCAATCTATGGGGTGGTTCACTATCATTAGGACATCCATTTGGAGCTACTGGTGTACGTTTAGTAACAACTGCTGCTAATAGATTAGCTAAAGAAAATGGACAATATGCTTTAGTTGCTGCATGTGCTGCTGGGGGTATTGTAAGTATTCATTGTGTATGATAGTGATTACTGTGTGGCCGTGGCATAGTAGTTAGCATGTCTGACTTCGTGCCTGGTCACGGTAGGTCATACCCTATACATGAGTTGGTAGGGTAAGTTTGTACTGGTGATAGAAAGTGTCCAGGAAACCTATAGTAGGAAGAGCTGGCTGTCATATATATGACCTAAATATGACTGTGTTGATTACAACATTAAAAAAAACAAAAACAAAAAAAACAAGGGATTACTGTAGGGCAGAATAGCAGAGTACTATAATGTGCCCTTCTTCTCTCCTCCTTAGCCCTTTTTGCCCCTCTCTATGCAAAAATAGTTGTTTTGAAACATCATCCCTTAGATGTGTTCTGCCCCTTTTCTCTGTCTCCAAGCCCCTTCTGAGTTCTAGAATAGTCAATGCTATGATTATTATTCTAAACTGTAATTAGCTTCTGCTCTACATGAATATGTAGGATTGTTTGATGTCCAGCATCTCTCCTCTGTCATAATATTTCTGTAGTGAGCTTTAGAGGTCACATTTATTGTCCAATTTTCATCATATCAAACTTGGTAAGAAGCTTTTTTCTATGACATCTTAGTTGAGTAAGATAATGAATAAAAAACTTGATCACAAAAATCAGTAATATTTTAACAGTATCTTTCCTTGGCCCATATATTGCTTCTATCTGTTTAAACATCATAAATGCACATTCTGACAATTTAATCAAATCTTTTTAATTTATTTCAGGGACATGGTATGATTGTTGAAAGATATGGATAAATGATCCAGGACTCACTCTATGTCTGTGATTTATAAAATGAACATAATTTATGGGTAATATACACTTATATGCTCCCATAACATGACACATTGGATATTTTCATCACTTTATTTTATTGCTAAACGGAATTTCATCTTGTGCAATTTATTACCATTAGTTTTGGAAGAATTGTGCTTTTGAAGAATTTTTATCTGATGATGTGAACATTCAAAACTGCAAGCAAGTTTTGTGAAATGAATATTCAGGATGTATAATAAACATTTCTTTTTCTGTATTTGTACATTGGTGCATTTTTTGTTTATTACATGTCATTGAAATTGATGTACCAAATATATTTATTCATTGACCATTCTTTTTAATACCTTACAACCAATATGTGTTTATTCATGTATGTTCTGCATACATCTATTCACGGTGTATACATGTAGAATAACAGTCACAGGTGTCATATTTCTCCTTCTTATTGTATCTATAGAATAAGAAGGAAACATTGTATCTTGGCACCTGTGGTACCAATATATGCACGATAAGTTCAAATATTTGTTTTTTTTTCTGTTATGTGATGAAATGTTGATTTATATTTAATATATATAGTTGTAAAAAGATGTATGTATCATTTGAGCTTGTGCTATAAGAAATCTTTTTCAATAAAAATAAATAAGTTTTTAGGCTTTGTTACTTAATAACAAATACAATATAACGGCACATTTGATGAGCAACTACCTTTTTCCATTTTGCAAACCGTTCTATCTCTATTGAACAACTTCATCTTTGACACATTAAAATGTACCAGGTGTTGCTCTGCTGAGATTGCACTGTATGTTGCTTAATTTACAACATTGTAAGTTAAACGAGTTGTTTTCACTACTGTCAAGTGCTCAGTTTTTCATGTATCTCAATATAGTATATAGGCTTACCGCATATAAATCAAATATAGTTGACTTTAACTATACAAGTAAATACTATGTAATTGTTAACAACCAGTTTTGTTACAATGGCAGTACTGATAGGATATGTATGAACTATGATGGGAATGTAATTCACAATAAAACACAGTTGTCCTATTCAATTACTGAGCTGTTGATAATGGCTATTTTGCTTCTCTATATATGCTAGCTTTGAATTGTAAAAGCAGCCCTGTTAATTTACTTCACAATATACTTGTACCATTCTTGATCATCTGAATTTTACATCATCTATAACAGTCAGTCATGATTGAGGTATACAGTTTACCTAAATCATCATCTCTGGGGTTCACCAGTACCAGACTTCATGTGCAGTTGTCAACTGTCAAACGTCAATGAACATAGATGAGCTTAAGCTTGTACCCAATACTCTATAAGTGAGAGGTAATAGATATAAGATGGCAGCAGGTAATTTTATTAATTCAGAAGTGATTTGTATACCTTGTTTTTGCTTCATGCTGAAAACTCTTGTGTTCAGTGCTGTTATATCTCAACACAACTCACTGTACCAAGATTAGTGGAAAACAGGTGTATGCTGTCTAAGGACTTAGAAATTTCTTGAGACAGAATCAAGAAATTGTCCACATGTTTCCACTCAGAATTAGCCAAATAAACAACCACCTAATCATACAGATGCTCATATAAAAACATGAAATTTAAATCTGGCTCATATTGAAATGGTTATGTAAATTTATAACCTGATAAAAATCCATGGTCTGAACCGAGATACTAACCTATGACCACTCGTGTCGTAAGGGTACACTAGCATGTCGCCATAAAAGCTAGCTTGAAGGCAAGAAAGTACAAATGCTGTAATATACCTCTGCTACATTATATTAACTTATATTAATTTCTAAAGTAAGTTTCTTCGACACTTTTGCCAGCTTGTAAAAAAAGGGACAACATGTATTACATTCTGGCAATGGACTATGGTACAATTTTGTTTGGACTACCAAGAATTAGTGTATAAGGTTGCTTTAAAGGCAGTTTAAACCAATCACTTCTTAAATCCAGAGCTCATTGCTATTTGCCTAAGCCATATCAATTATGTTCAAAGGTAGTCTTTATAGGAATTGAATTTATCAATTTCAAAGTATTTTGATTTTTTAACTTTATTTTCATATAAAATTTATCAACAACAGTATCAACAACAACAAAACTAAAAATTTAGGCACAAGATCATGTAGGTCATAAAACAATAGCAAAAATAAGAAGTGAAATACTATATAAATAATAATATTCACATTTACACGAGATTATTTCCACTGAATACATAGTATACCAAATTTGGAACAAAAATTTTGTTTTCAAGGATGTTCTATGTCAAATGAATTCATCTACGAGTAACAAAATTTGTTGCTGTGCTTAAGAAAAATTGCATATTGGAATAATGTTACATATTTTTTTTTATTATTTCTTTTTTTTTTGGTGGGGGGGGGGAACAAATAGTTATTTGTATAATTTCTCTTTGAAATAAACATCATTACTTACTTAACTGTTTTGAAGCGCTCAAAAATCACATAGCTATCGATAAATCACTCTTAAACAATAATATTTTACCATTGTTTGAAAGTCCCAATCCAAAAGTCATTGACAGACTAAATTTCATTTATATAAATGGTTGAGCAAATTTTGAGAACAATTTTATCTAAAATGTATGAGAATCTTACTAGGGTCTGTAGTCATGTTATCTACAACAAGAGCTTATATGGTAAACAAGCACACGTTTTTCGTAGATTTCTTTTTCTATATAATTAAATGAATGACACCATATGGCGCTTAAAATAACTACTCCTTTTCTTCCCATGGAAATTCTCCATTGGTCTTGTGCATTTTTATAGTTAGCTCTTAATCCTCCACACATAAAATAATTTGTGCACAGGATACAATGTAAACAATAACAATGCACAAGCTAATGTGGGCATTTCCACACATAAATATGTACGAGGGGTGTCCCAGTAAATCGTGGACTCAGTTTATGGCGGAAAAAATAAGCGCAACTTTAGCACCAAATTTTAACTGCCATTAAATGCATGTGTTGTGAGTAAGTATGCTTAATTTTTAGACGATTAATTAAAAAATAAAAGTTTTGCTTCAATAAATAAGACACTAGGTATGACAACGCGGCGCAAGCCAACGTCATTTTTAAACGTCAGGTCTATGAAATCATTTTTATACACTCTCCAAGTTCGTCTTGTTGTGAACAGTGACAAATACTGGCAATGTATTTACTTCTACAAATTCTAAACAAATTTGTTTTTGTCTTACTTTTGTTACAAATTTGTGACATCAGCCTCAAAATATTAGTATGGTCAATGATAGAATGGTCTACGGGTTAAGTATCCAACTTAGTTTTGAATAACACTTACAGCAGTTTTTGGTACGATAAATTCAGTGGATATATTACACAATGAATAACTACTCTCCCATATGTAGTCTGCACAATGTATACTTAATGATTCATTTTGTCTGTCTATGAGTTTAAATTCAAATTTATACCCATCAATGTTGTGCCAGGCTGATTATGAAACTGGGTTGCAGTTACATAGACTCAATCTTGTCCTGACGTCACCTTATCTCGTTGATGTCACAATTTTTGTGTTTCGGTGCAAACGCGTATAGCACTCTTTTATACGTATTTTATGATCTGAAATTTGGTGTGATAATATGTAGATAATTTCTGCGAATGTCTATGTAAAAATAAAATGCTATTAAAAGTTTAAGTTTAATTTTTGCTGTTCACTTGAACTCAGTATGAACGAATATACAAGTGTGAAAGTGGTTGCGCCGCATGCACGTACCTTGTATTAGCAAAACATTAAAATGACGCCTTTAATGCAAAAACTTATAGGTCAAATGTCTAATTTGTATAAAAATATGACTAACAAACAGTCTTGTAAAGTATGATCATCATGTGACTAAAGGAAAGAAAGTTATGGACAAAGTACACGATTTACAGGGACACCCCTCGTATAAGTTGTTATATGCACTATTAAAATATTTTCTTTGTTATGGCTTGTGCAAGAATTTGTTTACATTCTGAAGACCCTGTGACTATATACCCTGTTACTAAGAACATATTACCATTTTCTGTACATTAAAATATCAGTGAAAATGGCAAGAATAGAGGACAATAAAATTATACAATGTAATAAAAAAAATTTACAACCATAGACATTGCACAATCAGTAACAAATATAAATGCAGCTTTGGTTTACAGTGTTATACTTCATTGTAGCCGTTACTACTCATTGTAATAAAATGAATGAAGGATGATTCAATGAAGATATTTATGATAGGCTGACCAAAATTGTTTGTTTGTTTGTTGGGTTTAACGCCGTAGCAACACATTGTATAGGTCATGTAACAGCGGTCAGTCAACCTACTCACTCCTCCTGGAAAGGCTAAATCACTGGATTTAGCTGTTAACTAACTACTAAGCGCATACTTTCGTCAGTGACTGTCAACTGCCCTACATAATTAAAAGTCATTGGTAGGAGGGAGAATGACTGTAGAAATAATTTCATGACCAAGAAGCTCCACGAAAGTATGCTCCGCCCGGGAATCGAACCCACAACCCCTCGGTCAGTAGACTTGCGTGCTACCAACTGAGCTAGCCGGGCTGGGCTTAAAACAATTTCTATAAATTTATGAACCTATTTTTCCATCTGACAAAAAATCAACAATCACAGTGTAAAGGTCAATTGTAAAAATATAAGCTGCCATTTTGAATGTGACGTTATTGCTTAACTGCAAAGTAAAACAAAATATTGAACTCAATCATGTTGAAAAGAACCCTAAAAACAACTTTGTCTATCCAGTATATAATAAATCATCAGAATTATTTCCATAACAATTTAAATAGAAATTCAAATAAAATCAATTATGTTGAAGTTTGCCAGAAGCTTTACAAAGGCAAAATCGGTACCTATGCAAGTAAGGCATTGCAAGTAAGTTAACCAAAGCTATGTTAAAGAACATTTTAGTGAATTTTGATGTAAATACTAGTAGCAGGGTGCGTAGAATTTAAAACAGTGCTGATAATAGGATATCTCTTTACATGTACAGTGACAAACTCCTTACAGCGGTTACATCACGTGTTGCTACTTATTGATTTGATAAAGGGAAATAACCAATGCGGGGAGTTTGGTACAGTGATATTACTTAATCTAAAAAATATTATAAAAATGCATGAGATTTGCATCCAATTTAAAAAAGAAAACAATTACAATTCATATTTGAAAAACATGTACATATAAATTAAATATGCATGGTATTTAAACAGTAACTTTGTGTTAAATTTTAAATAAAGTCTGTTGATTTATTTTGCGTAATTTTGTGTAAATTGACTTGAGACAAGGATTTATAGTTTGTAGTTATCAAAGCATGTAATATAATAATCTATCTCAAATCAACTTGCACAAACTACACTTGTTTAAACTGTCATGACCTTTATAGTTCGTTTTTTCTCAACTGTCAAAACATGAATAATTTCACAGTGACTTCATGTTCTTTGTCTGACACTCGTGATATTGAGATAGTGTGTAATCATTCATCGTGAAATTATACAAACTGACAGTTGAGAAAAAATAGACAATACCACAAGCCCGAAGTCTTAGACTACTAAAAATTGATTTGTTTTTTCATAGTCAGGCTAGTTGATAATTTTGCTCTTTACTATATACATGTACTAGAATAGATCTCACTAGTGCCTGAGGCAATGACAGTGAAATAAAACTAAATGCAAACAGTCACTGATACACTTATGACAATGATTAAATCCACAGTAAATAAATATTTATAAAATAATATTAATAAAAATTTCTTTGACAAATAGTTATATACCCTATGATTAATTTGTAAATGCAAATTCATGAAATAAAAAACCCGAGTAACATTGAGATACAGTAAAAATTAGCACATAAATGAACTATGAAAAAAATCGTAAAAATAAACTTGGCAACAATGTGGCATTTTTGAATGAAGATCACTTGTGATTTGTTTTTATAAAACCTCTAATCCTATATCAGGTACACATGTATGTTTTAGGCTCTAGTTGTTCCTCAGGTACAACTAATCTAGATTTATTTCTTTTTCTTCTCAAGGCAGACATTCCTTCACCACATCCTATCATTAACAATACACTGGTACCTGTAAATAGAACATTATTGCTTATTACTAATGCTAAAGTCCCATAAACATAAAAATAGCTGTGAGGGCACCGTACGGGCGCTGTAAGATCAAGCTTTGCAAGGACCCGTACGAACACTTGCGTACCCATGCGGACTGTTACGTTTTTACCAGGGTGCATGAGAATAGCCAAGGAAACATATATCAGTTTCAAAGTCAAATCGTGAACAAAATAGTGGCTGAGTATGGATTAAACTTGCATATCTTCCAGCTACGGCTCCTTACGTGTGTGTTGTTTTGTGCCACGTGCATGTCGTCACCTTAATAGGCAAGGCTTCCCACAGCCTACGGCTGTCTGTACGTATGGGTCCCCAACAAGCCATGATTTAATGGGACTGAGGCATTACATTTCTTTCATAATATGCGTAGTGTAAAGTCAGACAAAATTGACCAGATACAATAATCCTCATTAAAAATCTGTACTATCTGAGTGTCTGTTCAGACAATTTTTGTAAAAAGTAAAAAAAAATTTACTTGTATGCAATCAATGATAATACAGGCACAGGTAAGATGAAGTGTAATTAACCAGATACAGGATTCATACAGAATTTTTGTGACAAAATTCAAGCACTTTTTAAGCACTTTTCAAGGACAAAAAAGCCAAATTCAAGCACTGTAAGTTTTTACTGGCTGCGACACCAAGCTGATGATTTCTTTTAAAATTCACAATATGCCTGTAGGTGAGAGTCTTCCATCAAGTGGTACTTGGAAGACAAAGACGTTTGGTAGACATTTACTTGCCAGCATGATGTCTGTAAAAAGTCAACCAGAAGTCAATACCAATCTGAGGCACATAAACTGCTATTTTTTTTTAATTGGGCATTGAAAATTAGAATATGAATATTATTCATGCACTCTTGGACTGAAAATAAGCACTTTTCAAGCATTGTTCAAGGTTGCAAATGAAAATAAGCATTTTCAAGCATTCAAAATCATTTTTAAGCATTTTCAAGGTAGATCTTAAAATTCAAGCACTTTTCAAGGTCTGTACGAACCCCGAGATAAAACTTAGCATTTTATCATGATAAAAATTACTCAATTTAGCCAAACAAGTAAATGAAATTACAGTATTAACTAAAAATTTTGCAATACAACAGCATCCAATGATCCAATACAGTAGATTTTATCTGAAACACAAAATATTGGGTTTACCAAAAGAGAAAGAAATTTTATTTCCTGAAATGAGCAGTACATATAAATAAATCTTTAGATAGGGTTTTAATCATATTGGATTTTATATATAATATACATATGAGCATGATTCTCTCTTTGCAATATTACTTCATTCCAAGAATATACAATTTAATTTAAACAAAACTCACCTAAACTAACCCACCATGACCAATTCATTGGAAAGTCTAACATCACTGAAAGTACAAGAATAAAATGTGAAAACATAGAGACATGTATAACAAGGCTGCTAGAATGGAAAATCTCAAATGCCAACAAGGTCTAAAACAAGAGCAGGACAGTGAGCTGGACTATTTGAGGTATTTATGTAAACAACAGAAACAACCAGTCAAAATTGGTGCTAGAGTTATGCAACTTGGTATTTGACCTTCAATGGTAACCCTGTAGACATGTGTAAAGTTTCAAGTGAATCTCTTCAGTTGTTTCAAAGATAAAATGTTGAACCCAAAAACTTATTGATAATCAAGAAAGTTTTAAGGGGCCATAATCCAGTTGAAAGTCATGCTAGTTATGAAACTTGGTATTTGACCTCCATTGGTAACCCTTGTAAAAATGATGCACAACTGAGTAAGATAGTCCCACTATTGTCCAAATAGTCAAGCCAAAAATAATCAATTCACTGACTCCGGTCAATTTAACCAAAGTTATTGAATGATTTTAGAATGTTATTAAGTTTTATAGTTATCAATTTGATGGAGGTATGTTAGTATAGATTAATATGAAATTGAACCCATGAAAGTTAGTTCAGTTTATAGTTGGCTTTAATATTCAAATTGAAAGAACTTCCCCATTTTGTTAAGTAACCTCTGATCATCAAATTTACCTTCAATTAAGGACTCAAACAGTGCCTTTTTGGATGGAATAAAGCAAGTTTTAATTTCTAGTCAAAGGAATTTATAGTGTGCCTCTAGGACCTCTAGATCCTGAAGGACATTCTACCACAGAACTACTGCATCAAGCCTCCTACTGAACAGTCAGAGTTTTGTGTTTATACCAATATATTTTAGCTTGATTGTGAAACAAGTTCTTACAATTTAGATTAATCACTTTTAAGTCCGCTTCCTGGTTCCCCATTACTGAGCTAGTAGGATAAAGTTTCTTGCAGAAGGAAACAATGGGGTAGATTTTGGATGGGCTTTGAACCAGCACGGAGCTGGCAATCCAATGATTACCAGTCCAACATTGTAACCACTCGGCCACGCCCACTCCTAGGACTGTTAACTTGTGAAATGATTTTAAAATCTAATTATATAATTCTACACATAGTAACATGTATCAGTAACTAGGTTACTGGTAACACTAATACCATATTTTTGGGGTATAAAAGTAAAAAACTCACACATGTATAACACTCACCCAGACAAGACAATGCAATATGTAACAATGATGTAGTCACAGAGAAATCCCAGACCCATGTAGATATAAACAAACCAAATATAACACCAGTCACAGGGTAGGTTATATACATTGATACAGTGTTCACTGCAATATAAAAATACAAAATAATCATTTAGGTATTAGAGTTTTAAAACACTGAAATTTATATGAAAATGTACAGAGTTAAAATATAATGTAGAATAAGAAAAATTGACTCATTAAAGATATCAGAAAATGTTTAAATTTTATGAATGAACTACAAAGTGTAGTACCAAATTAACTTAAACATATGTACTAGTAATACATAATACAAATACAATATTGATTCTTATTAGTGCCCCTAAGCATGCAATTTTTCAAGAGGGGCAAAACACTAAACAGGACCTTGAAAATATTTAGTCTAACTGACTTTTAACCCAAACATATTAAAGATAATTATTAAAATTTGCAAGCATGGAATTGATGTTAGTTTTACACGATATTCAAACAGTAAAATCATTTATTTAATCATTACATACAAACCTATTTGTTCTCTGGAGAAACTACAGCAAGATTCAAAATCAACCCATGATTTAAAGTTAAATGGATTGGTGCCAGTAAAACTGTCAAGACTAAAATAAAAAAAAATAAAAGAGAATCTAAGATGGCCCAAAATCAGAGTTCACAAGTTAAATAAAATTCACATTTTCAATGACAAAATATCATATCTAACAATCACTTCTGAGAATTGAACCTAATTTTATACCTCACAATTGTATGCTTCAGAGTGATAGATTGATAACAAGGCATTTCTTTGACTTGAACTAGTGACATATTTCTTTGTCCCCACACGTCTGAATTGACCCTGTCCTAGTTAAAACATGAAATGTAATTTGGAAACCACATTAAAGCCGGATTTTAAAAAATTAACAAAAATTTCAAAGGGCAATAATCCATAATTAAGGCAGGTAGAGTTGTGGTTACTTTCTAATTCTGTTAATCACATGGTATGTTATCATTGCATGAAGTTTTATAAAGATCTGATAATAAATGACAGAAATATATGGTAAAGAAAAACTTTAACGACACTGGACGCCTGTTGAAAAATCCAGCTAAAAATACTGTTTCATTGATAAAGTCTTAGACCAAGTTTGATCAAAATTGAAACATAAAATGTAGCAAGCTAGGGTTTTATTTGATTCTACTAAATTATCTAATTTTCCCCAGATAGACCATTATTGAAATTGTTCAATGTTTCATTGATATTATAAACATGGGTGAAAGTTCAACATTTTCAAAATCCTGAAATTTCCAAATTTCATGTTTTTAAGGCAACATTACCATATGGAAAGAACCCTTTCTCTGTTCCAACAATCCTGAACTTTAGGATCAGTCCTGAAAACTTTCACCCATGTATAAAGCCTCAAACCAAATTGAGTCGTATCAACATTCTTGTTGAAGGCTAATAGACACTTGGTACAGGGCAAAAAGGTATCGTTTCCAAAATGACTTTGATATAAATAACTTATCAAATGGTTAAAGTTTTTAACTACACCGTCGAAACATATACAGCATAAAATGTTTCTCAATTTTTCAACTATAGTCGCATTTGAGAAAGCATGCAATGTGTAAATAATTACCTTAAACATACAGAAATGTTTACTGGATTAAAACTGCATCACATGATTGATAATTAGCCGGATTTTTCACGAAAAAATTCGGCTAATAGTTTGGCGAACACGGAGGGGCGGACGGGCGTCCGGTGTCGTTAACAATTGCGTTAAAGTTTTTAATGTACCTTATATTTCTGCTATTTATAGTCAGATCTCTACAAAACTTTATACGATGATAACATACCATGTGATGAACAGAATAAGACAATAACCGCAACTCTACCTGGCTTTATTATGGATTATTGCCCTTTGTAATTTTGGATGTCTGGTGTCGTTAACAATTGCGTTAAAGTTTTTAATTTGGCATATTTTTCTGCCATTTATTGTCAGATCTTTACGAAACTTCATGCAATGATAACATACCATGTGATGAACAGATTAAGACAGTAACCACAACTCTACCTGGCTAAATAATGGATTATTTCCCTTTGTTTTTTTTGCGTTAAAGTTTTCAAAATGTTGGATATCTCTGCCATTTATGGTTAGATGTTTATAAAATTTCATAAAATGATTAATTACCATCTGTTGCAAAGAATTAGACAGTAACCACAACTCTACCTGGCTTAAAAATGGATTATTTCCCTTTGTTAATTTTGCGTTAAAGTTTTCAAATTGTTAGATATCTCTGCTATTTCTGGTTAGATGTTTATGAAATATCATACAATGATTACATACCATCTTTTGAAAAGAATTGGACATTAACGGCAACTCTACCTGGCTTAATAATGGATTATTTCCCTTTGTTATTTTTGCGTTAAAGTTTTTAAATTGTTGGATATCTCTGCTGTTTATGGTTTGATGTTTGTGAAATTTCATACAATGATTACATACCATCTGTTGCAACGAATGAGACTGTAACAGTAACTCCACCTGGCATAATAATAGATTATTTCCCTTTGTTTTTTGGCGTTAAAGTTTTCAAATTGTTGGATATCTCTGCTATTTATGGTTTGATGTTTATGAAATTTCATTCAATTATTAGATACCATCTGTTGAAAAGAATAAGACAGTAACCGCAACTCTACCTGGCCTAATAATGGATTATTTCCCTTTGGTTTTTTTGCGTTAAAGTTTTCAAATTGTTGGATATCTCTGCCATTTATGGTTAGATGTTTATATAATTTCATACAATGATTACATACCATTTGTTGAAAGAATTAGACAGTAATGGCAACTCTACCTGGCTTAAATATGGATTTTTTCCCTTTGTAATTTTTATGATAAAGGTTTCAGTATGTTGGATCTCTCCAATAGCAAATATTCTGGCATTTTCCTGTCATATTTTCCCGCCATTTTGTTTCAACAATTCACCATTTGCCATATAAGATTTTTTAAATTAAATTCTCTTACCAATTTCATACCATTAGTTTTGCTTTATTTTCATTGATAGTTTTCATGTCTTATGCCATCTTTGTCAAATACCGACAAAATAATCAGATAAGATACAATAGGACAAATATATGGTAACTGAAACTCTTTTTTTCCTTCAAGATTCATTATCGCCCTTTGTATACCTTCTGATAAGCAATTTATCAAATGACTTTCTTTTGTACCAACGTAAACTTGTTCTCAATGCTCCCATATGCAGAAAAATCCGGCTTTAATGTGGCTCCCACATTATCTTTCTTGTTGATCTCTTTTTTTGGGTGTGAAAACTTGAGATAACTTATTTTTTCGTATTTTAACATAGAAAAATATTACTTCAAATATGCATGAATTCATATCTAAGGCATATAAGAAAACTGACTAAACTTATTTTTCCAAAATAACTTGGCTATCCTTGGAGAATAAAAAACAATTTATTGTAACAATACAATTTATTAACTTTTCCTGCTAAGCTCTCGAATTATGATACTACGTTTGATACTATTCAAATACTAAAATAACATTTGCTATTGGTTAAAAACATTAAAACAGGGAATTAGATATGTTATCTATGTCTCTGATTTAATTAACCAAAGAGTAAGAAAAATGAATATATATCAGAGTATAAATCTTTGTCAAAATCACCTCATACACATTTATAAAATGGGATCGAATTGTCTCAACTCTGAAATTTTTGGGACAGATCGTCCAAGGATGAATGTGATTGGGGATTGATCGTCTAGGCCTAGGGGGAGACCACTTATGGCTATAACTATGAGTGTTACCAAAAGTTGGCAAGACCAAAAACAAATAAAAATACCCCGAGATAACACAGGCTATCGGCGTGGGTTAGGTCAAGATATCCCCCCCTCTTTGGACCCGCTCAAGACCCATGTACGACCCAAAACCCCTTAAACACATCTTATAACACATAATTCTTATTAAAAAACATATCAAAACACAACAAAACAATTCTCAAAAAATAAAAAACACCGATACTATATACTAAGAAAAGGTATGTAACTCTCAAGCTTATTTCTATAGAAAAACAGACATGGTTGTAATCTTTGCCTCATAGCTCAGTCAATTTTTGGCCGATTTCAGTCAACCCGAGCTTAATCAACTCAGAAATAAATATTCTTTTCATTGCCGTAAAGACCTACTGTCTATCTACAACTACAGCAGCAGTGCGAGGGCCAAAACTGCTCGAAATACTATCTAGGACACCGTGTGACCGTGGAAATGCACTTTGCCGTAATGGATTGAATACGGCAAACTATGACAAATATCTGTTTTGTCACTTAAAACCAGTATTGTTCAATAGAAAATGTAATTATTTAGTACTCTTATGCGGTCGTTTCATTGATAAATCGCTATTTTCCGTGCAGTTCGCCTTCTTTCACTTTTTCACTTTCGTTTTAGACGGGCGCTTCCATATTGAATCGCTGAACCGGAAACATTCTAAAACGAAAGTAAACAGATGGGTCTTGTAGATGGGTCTTGAGCGGGTCCAAAGGGGGGGGATATCTTGACCTAACCCACGCCGAGTGCCTGTGGAGATAAGAGAGTGTTAACTTAAAAAAATACATATATTTCACTGAAAAATATTTATCTCTTAATATTATCTGTTAATAAGTACAGAAATAAATCAGAGCAGCCTCTTCATATTTTTTTACAAAATGGGAGCGAAATGGTTCTAGGACGAATCGTTTTGTAAGTAAGAAAAATCTTTGAGGCAAAAATGCTGAAAGTGACAAATAGAACATACCCACAAACTGCAAAAGCAATACTTGAGGAAACGTAATAAACACTATAGAAAACTAACTGACACACAAACAGGTTTAAAAGCGTTTCTTTAGATGTCAACATCTCCAGTTCATCATTGTTATTGTCGTCATATCGAGTTATCTCCCTTGATCTAATCAGATCCGGTACAACTCAACCCGTGGACAACTCAACCCGAAGTTTAGGCAACTCTACCTGTACAATATAAAATCAGTTGTTTTAGCAAAATAATTTCCTAATAATATATACTAAGTTAATATGTAATTTTATCCTGTATATATAGAAGATATTTATGGGTAATATACAATTATATTCGGTATTTGGAGTTCTTTTAAAATAAGAATAGAGCAAAAATGAAAATAATAATAAAAAGTGGCAACCGTGTCATAAATTTGAACTGAATATTAAATTTGTATCATTAATATTATAATGTATATCAAGTTAGATCGAATTACTTTTATGCTGATGATTGATCATTAATTTAATCGTTAAACTACTAATGTCAACACTGAATCCTGGCTGAAAGCTCACCACTCATCATAGTAGATTTTTCCAGACTCTTATTCAATTTTTCGAAAAGACAGAACCAACAGACCAGGGGGTGGAGTCTTTATCCTTGTACATAAAGATCTACAATGTGTAGAACCTATAGAATTGATGCCAAATGACGAAGTTGAAATGATTTGGACCCAGATCGCAGTCACTGGATGTACCAATCTGTGTTGGAGCCTTTTACAGACCACCAGATGTCACTGACCCTGCTTATTTGCAGCATTTAGAAACAAGCCTATCGAGAATACCATCCTCAGCTCAAATATGGTGGGGTGGTGACTTTAACGTTGGTGAGATTGATTGGCCCAACAACCGTGTGAGTTCCCCATCTTCCAGAACTTCCCTATGTGATCAACTCTTATCTACTACAAATGACAGATTTCTACAATGTTCAACTTGTTACAGAACCTACCAGAATAACAGAACATTAAGCAAACATTTTAGATTTATTTTTCACCAACAACTCATCTCTTGTCAGCAACATTGAAATTATTCCTGGCATAAACGACCATGAAGCTGTCAACGTCGAATCTAGTCTTAGCTCACATAAACCAGAGAAAATCAAAAGATCTGTTTAGCAGTATTCCAAAGCAAACTTTAATGAGATCAGACAGCAACTTTCCATCTTTTGGCATTCTTACCCTAATACTTCAACCATGTCAACTGAAGAACTAATTTTAAAAATTTATCTCATGATCTAATGGACAAATTTATACCTTCAAAACTGATCAAAGGGTCATCCAACAACAAACCATGGATTGATAAGACAATAAAGGCTGCCTTAAGAAGAAAAAAGAAACTGTATCATCGACAACAGAAGACTAAGAAACAATCGGAAATCAACATCTATAGACAATTTAAAGCATCAACACAACGAATCATTAGAAATTCTTATCATCAATACATAAACAATCTTATAGAACCTTTGAATGACTCTGAAAAACAAGCCAAACAAAAGAACTTTTGGTCATACATTAAATCTTTAAGAAAATACAACATCGGAATATCACCCTGAAGGACAAAGGAAGATTATTTAACAACCCTGCTGATAAAGCCAACATCCTAAATCAACAATACCAGTCCAGTCCGTCTTAACTCATGAAAACACCGAGGAACTGCCACAGCCCGAAGGAGAACCAAGCCCAACAATGCTAGATATTCATATCTTATGCCAAGGCATCCAGAAATTGCTGACAAACATCAATCCGCGAAAAGCAACTGGCCCTGACGGTATTCCAGCTATGTTTCTCAAAGAGTGTGCCTCAGAGATTGCCCCTATACTCACAGACATCTTCAACAAGTCTCTTGAAGAAGGCTGCATCCCTGAAGATTGGCGCCTGGCAAATGTTACAGCAGTTTACAAGAAAGGCTTCAGACAAGACCCAGCCAACTATCGACCGGTTTCACTTACAAGTATTTCTTGTAAGCTGCTGGAGCATTGTATAGTCAGCAACACCATGGCTTATCTTGAAATCTTCAACATTCTAACTGAGTGTCAACATGGCTTCAGGGCTAGACGCAGCTGTGACACCTAGATCCTCTCCTTAGTACACGAACTTTCTTCTTCGCTTGACAAAGGCACACAGACCGTTATGATTGTACTCGACTTCTCAAAAGCTTTTGACCGAGTTCCCCATAAACGCCTTCTCTCTAAAATTCATCACTATGGTATCCGTTGCAACACTAATCGGTGGATCTCATCTTTTCTTTCTAACCGCTCTCAGCAAGTACTGGTAGAAGGCAAAACATCTGATAAGGTGCCAGTCATCAGTGGTGTGCCTTAAGGATCGGTCCTTTGTCCTATCCTCTTCCTTATGTTCAGCAATGATCTTCCTAATAACATCTTATCCAAAACTAGACTCTTTGCTGATGATGCTATCATTTACAACCAAATCTATACTTCTGCTGAGCAAGACATCATCCAGCAAGACCTCATCTCCTTGTCGGAATGGGAATGTAAATGGGGAATGGAGTTTCACCCACAAAAATGCAGTTATCGTCATGTTTCCAAATATAGACGCCCACTTTTGTACAGCTACCAACAAAAAGGCTTCAATCTCATCCAAGAAACATCTACCAAGTACCTAGGTGTCGACATTCAATCTAACTTATCCTGGGACAATCATATTCTAAGAATCACCAAGAAGTCCAATAGCATTTTAGGATTTTTGAAAAGGAACCTACCATCTGCTTCTACCAACACCAAGTCTACAGCTTACTTCTCCTTTGTTCGTCCTATTCTAGAATACTGTGCAGCAACATGGAACCCCTACAAAAAGAAAGACAACTACCAAATTGAGATGATACAAAGAAGAGCTGCCAGATTCTCTCTCAACCGCTATCACAACACCAGCAGTGTATCATCTATGCTAGATCAACTAGGTTGGGAGTCATTGGAAAGTAGAAGAACCAAACTCCAACTTATTTTCTTCTATAAAATTCATCATCATCAAGATTGTGGACCTCATTATCTCAGACTATGCTGAGAGGTTGTCAACCAAAACTAGGTCAAAACATCACCTACAGTACAGACGGTTCTCCCCTTCATCAGACAAATTCAAATTCAGCTTCTTCCCTCGCACCATACCATTGTGGAACTCATTACCAGCATCTGTTGCTGAGATTCCTTCTTTGACACAATTCAAAGAGGAGTTGTCAAAATGTAAATTTGATAATTCATCACAACACTCACATTACATGATTTTATTTACAATTTTACCACAGGATCCAGATGATTTTTTCCTTCTTATCACATACATAGAACATACAATATGAGGGGAAAATTGCACTGGGCACTTGTGTGTAAACTGTGAGTTAAAACGTGTAATGGTTGTGTTGAGATAAATTATGTTATTTAACTATCAAATTTACATTTTGGAAATACTTTTGTGTAATTCACCCTAAGACATTGTAATATGTTACATGGACAACCAATATCAACATTTGGATTTATGAAAAAAGAACTTTAATTATGTGTTTGGAAGGCTATTTCAAGGTTAGTTTAAATGTTTTTATTTCTTTCTTAATGTCTTACTTGTTGAGTTTTTTATATTTTCACTGTCACATCTATACACTTAATGCATCACAAAATATATCAAAATTATTTTGGAGTTTATGGATATTTTCATATGTTTAGTAACCATACCCACTTCATAGATTTTTTTCAATTTCAAATCCTGATACACCCTTAACTGTCAATTAATAGTAGAAATAAACTTCTTGAAACAAATTATGTCCTTAATTAAAAAAAGACAAATGGTGAATAGGAAGAAATTTTACTTCATAGTTACCCCAAGACAAGCATACTAAATCAAAGTGGGTTAACGAAAAATCTGCATGAGAACTTAACATATTTCATGATAATGCACGTGCAAAAGTTTGTTTTAGTAAGCAATTCAGAATATTATTCTAATGATGAATATGGCCGGTCAATATCAATTCATGTCTTAACATCAAATTCTTGCCCTTTAAAAATGAAGGAATTAAGCCTCGCCAGACTCTCGAACGTGTTCGGGGCCGATCGAGCATGCACTCTGTTGTTAAAAATTAAAGAAATTACTCAAATATGTTGGAAAAGTGTAGAAGTCGTACCAAGGAGTAGGGTTACAGCCTTTTATTTGAATATCTAGATGAGTATTGAAAATATTTCAGTTCAAAGTACTTTAACCTTAATTAAAAAGTTAAAAATGAACATAAATGGCAGAGATATCCAACATTTTAAAATTTAACGCAAAAAATACGATGGGAAATAATCCATATATAAGCCAGGTAGAGTCGTGGTTACTTCCTAATTCTGTTCAACACATGGTATGTAGGCTAATATAATTGTATGAAATTTCATCAAGATATAACCTTAAATGGCATAGATATGCAACATTTTGAAATTTAAAGCAATATACAAAAGGAAAACATCCAAAATTAAGCAAGGTAGAGTTGCCGTTACTTTCTCATTCTTTCATTACATGGTATATGTTATCATTGTATGAAGTCTCATAAAGGTATGACAATAAATGGGAGAAATATATGTTTAGCTGAAGACCTGTGAAATTGTTAACAACACTAGACGCCCGCCCGCCTGGGTGTTGCCAATAGCCAATTTTTTCATTTAGAAATTCGACCAAAATACTTATTACAATATATGTATAATTACAGAATGAGTTGTACCTGGGTTGAGTAGTCCACGGATTGAGTCAGTCGCGACTTTAGCCCTGGGCTTCAGGGCTGCAGCCCCCCATCTTGGTCCATAGATCTGTACGTTTTGCAGCTGGGCTGATATACTCTAATGCATTGTGGTCCATAGTGTGTTCGTTATCAAAGCAGTTAATTCGGTTTTTAATTTTAGTCATCCGGTTGATAATTTCTTGCATGGGGCTTTGTTGAGAGTGACAAGTTGTTCACGCTTGACCAGAGATATAGATCTATGTCACTGGCTTGACTGACAGGACCATTGCGACGATGTTTTGATTGATTGCAATACTGTGTTGTATGCCTTGTTAAAATTAATATTGATATAATTTTGATCAGTTGGATCTCCCAGACTTAACCATAATTTAGTAGCTTCTCTGATTGGACAGCTTTAGATATTAGATTTCCTTGTTTATCTTATAATAGATTTATTCATTAATTTTATAATATTTTATTTTCCATCTAATTCTTAATGAATTTTAAGTATTGGTTATTTTCAACCCACCTTAATACAAACTAAAGTTTTTATCAATTAATTTTTTTTTTTGTACAAATTTAGTCATTGTTGTTATTTTATCAGGTGTTAGGGTAAACATATTGTAACAATTTTAATACAGTGTTAAGATACAGAACTAAATTTTATCTTACATTTAATCATGTTTTAGTCTAAAAACATGTTTTCTTATCTGCATTTTGTACCATTTTTCTGCACTAAATGAACCCGATTTTTTTCTTGTAATAAAAAGGCGCTGCTCCCTTTTCAAACTCCAGCAAAAAAGGGGGGCCCATCCTCCATTGGGACCCCTGAAACATCTTTTGATGGGGGAGGCGCGCGAAAATGGGGTCATTTTTAGGACGACTTTCTTAAGTGAATTTCACTTAATCAAGTTAAAAATACCAATTTCAATTTTAAGGCCCGTGGCGGCCATTTTGAAGGGGGTTCAGACACATAAAAATGCGGGATTGACCAGTTAAGGGTTTTTCTGTGCTATTATAGATGCAACAAAAACGGCCAAAAATGCACCAAAATGCACGATTTTAGACCTTAATTTTTCAAAATTTCCGGGGATGGCTCCCCGTACCCCCAGCAACGGGAGGGGTCACCCCTCCCGTACCACCCCAATTTGAGTGTACCAGCCTCCAGGCAGCCCTATTCTGTATCCACCCCTGTTGAGTTGACCCAATCTGCGGGTTGTGTTGTCTTAAGTACGGGTTGCAGGGGCGGTTCTAGGATTTTTTCTAGGGGGGTCCGAACTTTTCTAGAGGGGGTCCGAACCTCGAACCACAACCATTATACACATTTTGCAGGAAAAAAAATGCAACATATTGATAATAAAAACTACATAATCATTAAATCTATGTTATCGTCCAAACACCTGTTCTCGAACCTCACCTGATCTCGAACCTTTCATAAAAAAGTTGTTTACTTTGCTACGTAATTGCGTATGACGTCATCAACTGTGCACAAATGTTTGGTAAACAACAGACGCAACTATAGCTGTCAAACGAGAACAATGCGCAAGAAACAGGTAATTAGAATGAATATTTTGTTATGGTGAATATTTAAAAGTAAATCCCTATTACCTTTTTCCGCCCTGTCAGTACAATCCATTAAATAATGTTTTAAAGTATGTTAAAACAAAAAAGCTCATGGCATGTACCCATTCCATGTGCTCATAAAGTCTCGTGACAGTCATGTGACAGCTAATTATAACCTCACAAATAGCCAAATACCGTAGAGGTTCGAAATTAGGTCATCTATTTTTAGCCGCTATGACAGTTTTCAGAGAATGGTTGTGTTTTTTTCTGGAAGGATTTGGATTTGTATTAAAAATAAAATATCAACAAACATATAATAAAAAAGTGAAATAAAGGTTAAAAGGAGTGTTTTTAATGTATTTTTCTAAAAATATTGTTTTATTGATTAAAAATTGCTCATTGAATCCTTAGAGGTTCGAGAACCGGTTGGTCCACGCTAAGCACCGAGAAAATTTGTTTCATACTACTTAAAAATGACTTACAAGCAAGAAATACACTAATGGACATGTACATTTTCCAAATTCTAGGGGGGGTCCGGATCCCCCTGACGCCCCCCCCCCCCGCTGGAACCGCCCATGGGTTGAGTACTTCACGGATTGAGTTGTCTTTGGGTTGAATTATAACGGGACCGGGACAACTCAACCCGAATCCAACTCAACCCGGAACAACTCAACCCGTAAGCCGTGATAACTCAACCCGTGGACAACTCAACCCGTGGACAAATCAACCCGTATGATATATAATTAGTTATTCATCATAAATAATATGTTTAAACTGTTAAATTTGATATTGAGATTAAAATTTAGCGCTAATGGAAGATATTAAAGTATGAAATTAATGATGAAAATACAACATTTCGCCGTGTAGTATGACTGATAATGCAATTTAAGATCTTTAAGAAATCAATGATTTTCTAAAAAAATCCACAATATTATATACAAAAACAACGCGCTTGTTATATCAATAATTATTGTTAATTATCACATTTTCGCTTTGTGGATCGACAATTATTGCAATTTAAATTCTTTAATTGTGTTATAAGTTGAATGGTTTCGGCACACTTCAATCATAAGTATATCATCAAGAAGTTTATTTTGACGGTTTGACATACTAGTTATACAAGTATGATTAGTTGCATTTACAATTACAATGTATCAATAATCACTTTCTAATTAATCCAACATAACAGTCTGTCAAACAACTTCGCGCTTTAAAACCATAACAATAAAGACGTTCAATTCTATTTTGTTTATCTCATATCACACAATTTTTACAGTCAATTTGAAGATTAATTACAAAATAATGTTCAATAATCGGTTAAACATGTGCTGAGTTTTACAGTATATGATTACTACATATTTTGTATACAATCTCTAAATACCATTACTGTACTTTATTCACAAATTTCTTCCATTCTTGATAGAAATATATTTAATTTCACTTTTTATTGTTAATACATATTTTTATGATAAATAACCAATTAGATTATATATCTAACTGTCATAATATATTTTACGGGTTGAGTTGGCCACGGGTTAAGTTGTCCACGGGTTGATTTGTCCCAATTTCGGGTTGAGTTGTCCACGGGTTGAGTTGGATTCGGGTTGAGTTGTACCGGATCCATTATAACGGATCTCAATTGTCAACGGGTTGAGTTGTCCACGGGTTAAGTTGTACCGGTCCGTACAAGGGTACAGTAGCTATATCGTTTAGGGCTCGATTTTCAATTATCATATAAAAGCAAAAAAGTCAAGGAAATGGGTGATATTGTCTTTTGCAAGTCTAACAAATTGTTAAATTCGTATTTCAATGACGTGTTACTGGACGATCAGATTTGGACGTAGATTTAACCAAAAGTTTCAGTTTTGAAAATTAATCTGACAGACGATTCCCGCCATTTTGTTTACATTTTGCTAATAACCGTGCGCGCAAAAAATATTGAACTTCTTTAATATAAAAACTAGTATAATTGTCTCACGACAAAATTAAATGATGCTTAAATCCTTTATGTATTTCCTAACCGATTTGTCAGTGTTTTTACTTTAATATTCAATAAACGTTAACTTTTTTCATGACGTAAGGAACTACTTTTTGTCTGTGTTAGACGAACGGTTGAAAATGGTCCTGGTCTGACGTTGGATTAGCGCGTTAAGATGGTTAAAACTAGACACACTCAAGACCCTGATGAGGAATCGGACGGTGGATTTCCTTCACTTGAAGACAGGAAAATTGCAAGGACAAAAGCAGCTGAGGTAAATATTTACCGATTTTCTTACATCGGCATTTTTGTGTCGATGTCTTTGTTCAAAAATGGGTGGGATGATGAAAATAAATTATTTTACGCTGTAGTTGATTATTAATCTTTGATTATATGCTTGAGTAGTCATCTTCGGTTAACTTATTCATATCTGTTCTTTTTTGCTCCCCGATTTTAAACAGAATGATTCATTATGATGTGAGATTCAATAAAAAAAGTTGGTATTCGTACCCGAAGTGGCTCGTACCACCAGATTTGTGGTTGAAGGTGATTCGGATCGGGGGCGAATCTTCTTGTCCGTCGAAACACCCAAAGAACTTAAAACACAACAACTTTTTTCATGGCAAGTGCTTATAACTAAAATTAGTCAAAGACCGCTCCCTATTTAAACAATTTCAGGGCTCGAATTTAACAAAAAAATTGTACTTGCAAATTTTTGCGAGTTGATTCAACTCACAAAATGAAAAAAAACACTCGCATTCGTCTCAAAATATGAATAGCATACATAGTAGCCATTAATATAAGCAGTGTTAAAACAACATAATACTATGTTCATTCATAATATAACAATGGCATCATAGTGGGATAGACAAGTAATATTGAACATGTATTTTACTGTGAATACTGTCGATTTATCTGGTCCTTTCAATATTGATTTCATTAGTTTGGACAGTAACATTTTTTGGCATGCGAAAATTTGCAAGTTTAAATTAAAGTCCCACACAGTTTTCAAATCCCACTCGCATTTTGCAATTCCATGAAGTCTTTCATTTATTTCCAGAAAGAACCAATCTCAAGGGGTAGATACAAGTCCTATGACCCTATTGATTTAAAAAATGTGTGTCTTGCTGTTAGTAATGGAATGTCTATCTCTAAAGCCGCTAAAGCCTTTGTTGTACCAAGTTCAACCCTCCGCCACGCAGTTAGGGGCTTGTGGCCTGTCGGTGTTATAAATATGAGTTTTGTTAAAAATTGTCTCAGCATGTTCAGTGACTTTTTTTAGAGTGGGTATTGTACCCACCAATGTTGAAAAATGTGGGTATGAGAAAATAAAAGTGGGTACACCAGTTTAAATAGTTTTATTTTGACATAAGTGCAAGACGACTTCTACCCTATTCTCCGACGAGACGATCTGTCCCCAGTCACATTCGTCTTTAGACGATTCGTCCTAAAAAGGAACATAGTTTCGTCAAATCCAGGTCAGCTTTAACTTTACCCCACATTAGTTTATGATAAACAGTCTAGATAAACACAACTTCATCGAATGGCGAGTGAAAATCGTGTAATATAGCCGCCTTTATAAATATTTTGGCAAGTGAATCTGGTGCTCGATCGCGCTCGTGACAGTCGTGTGCAATACTAGTGGACAACAATTCACTAAGTTAAAGTGTTTCTTCATCGTTAGTACGCAAATCTGATCGTATTATAAAAGTTAAGATTAATGCCTTTATAATTCGGCAATACAATCAGTTAAAGTCCTTTCATCATCATCATCATCATCCGGTTTATTTTAAACAGGCCGTTGATTATTCCTTGGTAAGGGTGAGGCCTGTGTGTCTGGTCTTGAACGAAGTCTTCCTCTCCATTGTTGGCGATCTTCAGGGCTGATTCCATCCATTTTCAGCTCAAGCCGGTCACGCTTAACCAGGTCTTCCCAGGTTAGCTTTGGTCTGCCTTGGCCCCGGTGTGCAGTGACGTTCAAATTTCTGACTAGGGAGATCCAGCTTGTGCTACGTTCTACGTGGCCAAACCATCTCAGTCTGTTTGTTCGGAGAACGTCTGCAATATCTCTGATTTTAAGCTGAGACAGGAGATCCTCCAAGGGGACATCATCCTCTGGTTTGACACAGCAGGTCCATCTTATCATGGCTCGGTCGTTTCGCTGCAGTCTTTTAAGGATGTTTGCAGAAACAGCCCAGGTTTCTGACCCATGAAGCATGACACTTCTCACACAGGTGGAGTACACACGTCCTCTGGTAGTGATTGGCAGATGCTTGTTGGTGAGTATGGGAAGGAGTTCTCTGAATTTCTTCCATGCAGAGTTGCAGCGTGTTATGGTTGCAGCCTCACATCCCCCTCCTGCTGATAGAGTATCTCCTAGGTAACAGAAGTCTGCTACAACTTCGAGTGTCTCATCTTCCACTTGAATAGATGTCACGGGCCTACCATCAATGGGTCTTGCTGAGCCTGTGCATCGAGGACATCTGTAGTTTGGGTCTGATCTGAGTGGACCCTTGATTCCACTGCACTTCTTGTGAACCCAACAGGAGCAGTTTGTGCATAGTATGGCGTTGCTAGCAGTTCCACTGAGACACACTGCGCAGGGGTACTTTCCAGACTTCTTGAGGGAGTTGAGATTGGGGCCAGAGATCATCACTTTGGTTTTGCTCATGTTAACCCTGAGACCTTTTCCTTCCATACCTTTTTTCCAGTTGGTCAGTCTTTCTATTAGAGACTCCAATGAGGTATCAGTGATTGCGAGGTCATCAGCGTAGAGGATCTCCCAGGGGCAACTAGTGCGGAATTCACGAGACAGAGCTTCTAGTACAATGATGAAAAGTAATGGGCTTAGTACTGATCCCTGATGTACGCCCACCTTCACATCAAATTCTTCACTGTATTCGTCTCCTACTCGAACCTGGCTCCTGGCACCTGCATACATTGACTGAACTGTTCTTACGAGCCATTCTTCAACACCAACTTTTCGCATTGACCACCATATGACTTCCCTTGGTACACGGTCGAAGGCCTTCTCCAGGTCTACAAATGCCATATAGAGTGGCTTGTTTGCAGCTAAATGCTTTTCTTGGAGTTGCCTGATGATGAAGATGGCGTCAGTGGTACCCCTCCCAGGCATAAAGCGGAATTGCATCTCATCAATGTGCACCTGTTGTCTGATGAGTTGGTTGACAACTCTCTCAAGTACTTTCATGGTCTGATCAATCAGCTTGAGTCCTCTGTAGTTGCTCCTGTTCAGTGCGTCGCCTTTCCCTTTGTAGATGCTTACAATGTAACTTTCTTCCCAGTCTGTGGGTATTCGGCCCTCGTATACAATAGCTTCCACAAGGTCTCTTATTAGGGCTACTCCAACCTTGCCTGTGGGTTTGAGCATCTCTCCGACTACTCCTGATGGTCCTGCTGCTTTGCCCATGTGCATCTTGCCGATAGCTTTTTCAATCATCTCAGACGTGATTGGTATGCTAGGGCCCTCTATGGGTGGTTCGTCTGAGAGGTCCTCGTAGTTCCAGGGGAATTCGACATTTAGGAGCTGCTCATAGTGCTGCTTCCAAGCTGATTTCTTGGACTCTTCATCCAAGGCGAGTTCACCCTTATCGTTCTTGATGGGTTTTTCACCTACCACATCCTGGTTTTCGCGGCGCATTTGTTTAGCCAGCTTGTAGATGCTACCTGTCTTTGACATAATTATTGGTACGAATAATTGCATCGTCAACGCTCTAGAGCAGAAGACTATCGACGCCATGATTCCCTATTAGCGACGAAAACAAAAACATTCTGATCAGCGTTGCTGACGTCATTTGGGTAAAGGCTAAATGCCAGTAATCACGTTATAAGCTTAACAGAGTTACCGTTCGTTACATTATGCTATATTTCGGTCCGCGTATTCGTACCCGGTAGGGTCTGAATATTCGCGTGAATTTTATTTTTTTGGCGTGAAATACGCGGATTTTTGCGTGATTGAACATGCTGTTGTCTTGCTAATTATTTTGACTCAAATGCATAATTTTTGTTTTGCAGTATTGCATAAAAGTAATTGGAAATAGGCTGTTAATTTCTTGATATTCATTTGTTGTCCTGTTTGTTTATTGACAAGCATTGTTATTGCAATGGTCTACACAAGTTAACATGAGCTGTTGATTTCATTCCAAAATGATTGATGTTTTTGTACAATGAATCTCTAATGTAAAAATACTTATGGTAGTACTAGTAGTGACATACTGCATAACAAAACTCATTTAACCTGCTTCTAACTAGGGCTGTTATGAATGAAATGGGTTGATCAATTGTTTAAAATAAATTTAAATAAGATAATTTGTGGTCATTATTGGCCTAGAAATAAAATCAGAACTGATTCATCTGTTGATGGTGAAAGTACTACTACTCACCTGTGCTTTTGACTTTTTGTCAAATTTTTAAGAAAAATGTATCTACCCTCTCAAAAATATACTTGAATTATTATTTACTTAAAAAACAATTAGTGATTGCCCAGAAGCAGAAAAGCAAGTCATCTTGCACTTTTTGTTTCTCTCTGTAGATAAATAGATACAGTGAACCAGAAACCTTCACCCCTGTGATGCACTATTCATCTATCAATTGTTTTTAGTCGAGTCTCAATCACCATCGTAACCCTTTTTTGTTGTGACAAGTTGCTGTCATATAAAGTTTGCATGTGTTTTTCTTACTCATAACTCTTTCAACAAGTGTTTCATTTACTATATTAATTTTATTTTCTGCATGAGAGATATAATGTTAGCTTGTAAATTTGAACATACAGTAAAACTCGGTTATAACATACACTTGGTTACAACATACCATTTTTTCTGGCCCGTTTTTCATCCTTATATATAACATACTTAGTATGCTATATGGATATAACATACCTCGGTTATAACATACCTTATTTCTATGGCCCAGCGAGTATGTTATATCCGAGTTTTACTGTAATTGTCTGTTTGAGTTTTAGGAATTTGTCTGTGATTCATACTCTAAATATTCATACGTACAATCTTGTTATTCTTGTACCCAAATTTGATTAGCCAATCTTGGGTTTGACACTAACTGTTTTTGCCAGGGATCAGAAAGGAATCCCTGGTCAGTTACTGAGGGATTCCTCCTTAACGATAAGGATACCTCCAATAAAAGACAAGTTTTGTATACAGATTTGCAGTCACTAATTGAAATTAACGAAAGATGGCAATTTCTATGGATCCTGATGGTATCCATGGATCAGAATCACTTGGATTCCTCTTCGGAATCCAGGGATATTGTTAGCGTCTAAACCTGCAAGTAATTGTGATTTATGTGAGTTGGACATTGGGTAGATTTCAGCATGTTCAATAAAGGTAACTTAACCATTTGTATTTTATAATGTTTCAGGTTCATGAAGACAGTGATGATAGCGGGGTTATTAACTTTAGGAAAAGTAACAAACAAGAAATTGAAGAAACTTTCATACCAAAACGATCTGTTCGTTCAAGTGTAAAAAGGTATATTTATGTGTTTCAGTTCCTTATGAAGGTTATAAACTAATAAAGTGAAACCAAAAATGTTGCTAACCATGTTTTTTTTTCTTTAAATTGTCCTGAAGTAGCTTTATTAATTAATTTAAAATGAGATTGTTTTGTGTCATTCGAAATAAATATCTATCTATCTATGCAATTTTGAGGATTTGATAACATCAAGTTAAGTATAGGTTGTAATTATTCTGATTTTGAATATTTTCTATTCCAGGGTAACATATGTGGAGGATTATGTTGATGAAGGTAAGCTTTCTAAGTTTTAAATAATTTTTCTATATCTTTGATTAATTTTGTTCTTAACTAGAGCTGGATAAACTAGTGTATTTCGTGTTTCCTTACTTAAATATAAAGCTGTTGTTAGTTAGTGTCCCTTCAAAGTGGTATTTATATAAATATGTTTCAAATATTTTTGATGCCGAACATTTTATATGCTCGAAAGAATTTAGGGCATATTATGTTATGCCCCTGGCGTCCGTCTGTTAGCAATTTGGTTTCCGGAGCATAACTTAAGTTCCATTTGGCCCACAATATTCAAACTTCATAGGATGATTGTCCATATCGGGTAGAAGACCCCTATTGATTTTGGGGTCACAAGGTCAAGGTCACTATTACCTTAAAACTGAAAACAGTTTCCGGAGCATAACTTAAGTTCCATTTGGTCCACAATATTCAAACTTCATACGATGATTGTCCATATTGGGTAGAAGACCCCTATTGAATTTAAGGTCAAAGTTCAAGGTCACTATTACCTTAAAACTGAAAACAGTTTCCGGAGCATAACTTAACTGAAAACATTTTCCGGAGCATAACTTAAGATCCATTTGGTCCACAATATTCAAACTTCATAGGATGATTGTCCATATCGGGTAGAAGACCCCTATTGATTTTGGGGTCACAAGGTCAAAGGTCAAGGTCAGTCTTACAAATGCTTCATTTTAACTAAAAAAACAACACTTTCGGGCATATAATGCTTCGCTTAGCGGTTCTCTTGTTTAATGTTGTGACATTTGCATTCATTGCAAATATGGTACGAATTGTCCATATTAAAAAGTAATCTAAATAGAAAATAATCGTAAGATTTCTTCAACTTGGACATTAAATCAAAATGCATTAAAATAATTAATTCTGCTGATCTAATTTGCCCAAATTACCTTTTTTTAGGATGACCCTAGTGTGATATATAATCTCGAAACTTGTCTTGCATATTTATAAAATATATTATAAACTATTTGCATTTATAACATTTTAATTTTATGTGTCGTTACTTTTCCTTATTATGTTTTTAATCTGTTATGGTGTATGAACTATTTAATTAGGTGATGTTTCAGTGAGTGATAGCGAATCTGAAAATTTTCATCGTACTCGAAGAGGTCGTAGAGGACAACGTTCTTCAAGATTCCGTGGTAGCGATGCACACGCCAGCAAAGTGAAAACTCATGATTATGATAGTAGTGATGAAGACAAACCTCCTTCTAGAAGAGTTAAGAAACAAGATCATATTGTAAAAGGAAAGATGCCTCGGCAACGTAAGACTGCAGATTTTGCAGTGGCCGGTGAAAGCTCCAAACAAGTTAAAGTGAGTTGTTATTAAATAAGTGATTTATGTATTTTTTTAAGTATCTTGAACACTTAGGCCACCTTAAATTTTGTCACCAAATCCTGTTTTCAATTTAGAGTCAATCAGTAGATTTATTTAATTTTCAATTAAAGTTCAATTTTATGACACATGTGTGTATTTTTTGTTTCTTTTGTACAAAAAGTAATGATTGGAACACTTAAAAATATTTTCATTTGGTTGGGTTTTATCAAGAATTTGAAAGCAAAGGTCTGTTGTGAACAGAAAGAAAGGACTAGTTCTGATATATGATTATTTATGTTGTTTTTCAATCAGATGGAAGAATTAGCTGACATGGAAGAAAGTGGGGTAGTAAGACGTAGTTCACGTAATAGATCTTCAATGTTTGATTCATTTGATCAGAAAGATCTAGATAACAGTATTGATGAAGAACAACCAACAAGAAAGAGACGTAGAGTAGAAGTACAGTCGGATGTTACCCCAGATAAAGAGGTATACAGAAACATTTATTATGAGAATTACAGATTTAAATATTTTCCATGGTTATTCAATCTCCCAATTCCTGCATTGAGTGTGGCGGTTGTCAGGTACTGGTGAATGTATGCTCAGTATAAGATTTAACCCCTATGATCCTGAAGTCTTGCCTGTCTGGGTCAGTGGGTAGAACCACTGACCGCTGCATTATGACAGAAGAATTATCAAACAGATTGGAAAAAGGATTCTTTTCTTACGTTAAAGCTTATGAAATTGTGGAATTTCAAGGGTTTTGAAAGTTTTGTGAACTTTCACTAATGTATCTTGTTACAAATTTCTAATACTTACCAGATTTTAACTGTCTTGGATTTGATATGATTCTCCTCTTAATAAAATATATATTAGTATAAAATAATACCTTCAGGTATTCATTTACATGATTGTATTGATTGCATCAATACAATATATTATATTTTTGTAGGAGTATACAGATATATATAGTAGAGTTAAAAGACAAAGAAAGGTTGTAAAGAGAGATATGTATGGTATGCCTATAGAAACTGATAATGATGAACATGATGACGATGATGATGATGCTGACAGTAAGTGGTTTAGTCTGGATCATTTTCATTATCTTTTGATAATTTCCTAGAAATCTAAGATACTTATATTATGCCTTAGGCAATAGTAAAAAATAATCCTAATTTTGGGAAAGAAGTCAGCCAGTGGAAGGTTATATCTTTCTAACTCATGCTGGAGAAGGCCAATATATACATATTAGAATACTTTCTTTGATAAGCAGTTATTGTATACAAAGATTATGTGAATATGAAATTATAAAGACCTTTTTTGTGTTGTTCCATATTGTACTTAGTCTTAACAACAGTTGCCTAATGCCAAGGGCTAGTGTTAATGACTTACTTCATATAACTAGGCTTTATGAATTTAGACCATTCCCACAAGACATAGTCGATCTGGCTACTGTTTGATAAAATTGAGGTGAAAGCTGTGTCACTAATCAGTGCAATTGGTGTAATTTATTCATAGATGACAGTGACGATGATGATGACGATGAAGATGATGATAATGATGAAAATGAAGAAGAGGAAGGAGAAGATAATAATGATGAAAATGAAAACGATGATGATGATGATAAATCAGATGAGAAGAGAACAAGTCGTTCATATAATTTAAGAGAAAAGAAACCAAGAACACAACATTATATTGCACCAATACAAGGTAATTCCTGGTGTACAATGTTTTTACTGTATGTATTGAATAAATATACATTATAAGGCTATATATTGGTATTGGGATTAATTTGTGTAAGCTGTTGTCAGAAATGCACTCATTAATTTCTTAAGTTTCTGCTTAATTATATATTAATCATATATTTAATTTCTATTTATTCCTGTCTTGAAGTCAATTCAGTTAAGTATTGAACTTATCTTACTTGTTTAGTGTTTGCAATTCATTTTAAAACATTTATGTAGAAAGCACCTTGACTGCTTGTTTCTATTGAATCGTTTAAATTTGCTTTTTGTAAAAGGTCAAAAAGTTTTGGACTGGTTCTTACTAAAGAATTTTTATGACTTAAAAACATTGCTAAAATCCAAAACCTCACGAGTTTCAAGTCTTAGACTATTTTGAACTTTCATCAAGGTTTATGAATAGTGTTAGGTTAAATCATTTGTCAGATTATGTTAATAGTGAGTTAGTAATTCAGATGTACCATTATATTGATAGTTTCAGCTAAAAGACAGAGGAATACAACCAGATTCTTACAAGATGAAGTATCCTCACCCCATTCTCCAGCTCGTCGTCGTAGACCACAGAAAATACAGTATATGTCTCCTGCTCGAAAGCATAGAGCACCTATGAATAGGTAAAACATACATTTTATTGACAGCTCTACATTTATTGTACCAAGAATGTTGGAATACAGTATTGAATAGTTCTGATATAAAGACCGCTTTGATAATTGCAAGATCATACATTTTTTTACAATTTTTAAATTCCAATGCAAAACTTGAGAAGGAAAAGATCAAGATTTTGGAACCATTTCCCTATTACTACCATTGATAATTAATTATTAGACCTAATATTGAAACCTAACTGTACAAAAACTATGTATGTGTTCAGCAATTGTTGTTTTTGTATTTAAATAATTTAATTCTATGGAATATAGTTTTTTCTTATTAATATTTAATTAATATTTTAATATCTGTCGTAAATTCAGTTTTATTTATCTTGGGAGAATTATAAATGGAAGTACGGCTGTTGGCATTAGACTTGTAATTAATTAAGTCCAGCATTATTTATCAATAGAATGTTAACTAAACTCTTTGAAATTATTTCAAATTCATTACTTGTGATATTGCACAAACTTATTTCTGCAGTTTGTCAGTTTGGATTTTCCGATTTTCATTTTAAATGAGAAATAATTCTCCCCAGTTTGTCTTTAATCTAGTTCACAGCATTCTTGTACTAGTGATTTGGGGAAAAACCAATAATTTAAGCTCTTCTAGGAAAATTGGTTTTCGCTGTAAATTTCTCTTTGAGATGCACTTAGTTTGACATTATATCATTGATGAAGCTCGACATTGCTTGTAAATTTCATCTCCCTTGTGCCCTCCAGATTAGAATATTGATTTTCTCTGGCATACTTAACAAACATGCAAAAATTTGTTCTTCTAGATTTAGAAATTGGAGCATTTAAATTATGCAAATGTTTCCAGGTTATTTTAGTTTTCAATTGTGTTACTTTTGTTTTTTGTGCAAGTTGATTGTGGCAGGTCATGCAGTTAAGTTAGAAAACATTTTAAATAAACAGTTGAAGCTTAATTTGTATTTGCTGGAAATTAAAATTAAAAAGGATGCTGGAAACTGATGCAGGAAACTAATTGAGTTCTATCACTTGGTTTAAATTCTCCAGTGATATTTAAGAGAACTTTGCTGCACTCTATTCAGTGATTAGTCAAAACTTGAGGCATACTCTTGGCTGCAGTTCTTGATTTATTAACATATCACTTGATCAGTTTTTAGGTTTATTCATTTGTTTCATGTTCTTTTAGTCAACACAGTAAAACTATGTCATTTATAAATTTGACATTGTCAATTCAATGTTCTTGTTGTCCAAAAACCTAATTTTTGAAGCCAAAATATTAGTACTTTATTATTATGTTTCATGTTAAAATGGTCCTAAATGATTGTCCAAAAAGTTGGCTTACCAAATAGATGAGAGTTTTCTACTGTATTGTATTACATATATTAATCAATTGATATTTGATGTATGTGTGTAGAGCATAAGTGCCTTTGATTTAATTTGCTAGTACACAATGTATTCTAGGACGAAAAAGAAACGCCGGGTACATAAAATATGCAACACATGTCCGGCCGTGTTTCGCAAAACAAGAAGGGTCATCGTTAAAAGGGGGTATTTTTTCACATAATCAGCATCGGAAATCGATTGAAACTTCAACAGCTGGTTCCATACAGATGACATTTCATACAAAAATAAATATAATAATCCAATAATACAATTTATCCCTTAAAACAATCATTATAGGTTACCCGGCATTTCTTTTTCGTCCTAGTATACATAGTTGATGTAGAGAAATAAATTATTTGCCTGATTTCTAAAATAAATGAAACTGATTTTTACATGAAATGGACTCTAAATTAAATTTGCAGTGTATTCCAGTTCCTGTACTAATAAGTGCTTCTTCTTTAAATGGGAACAGTAATTATTGTTGTTAGTCTTATTGTAGAGCTTATGCTTGGGTGAAAGTGGTCAGTTATACAGCTGATTTCAGTATTTTGAGAATAGATCATTCTATGTAAATATTTTGAGAATCTGTGTATTTCAATATTTTAATAGGTTTTCAGTATTTTCAATACATTTTATCTTCCACCCATGTTGATGTTTTTTATTGAAATTTTGAAAGCGTAATTTGTTATGTACAATTGTTTTTCTCTCTTCGTTAGGAGACGTCGAGCATTTCATGGTTCAAGTTCAACCTCATCTTCATCAAGTGATTCCAGTAGTAGTGATGAAGAAAGATTTCAAAGAAGAAAAGCTAAGAGCATGTTGAAGGCTAGACAAAGGTAGGATATAAGTTGGTCACTACATACTGTACTTCAGTATTACTTGAAGTAGTTATAGCTTTATTTGACTATTCTAGAAATTTTAATAATAATGCAGGGACTCAAGTCACTTCAAATGTATTCTAGAAAATTTGTTTAATAATGTATTTGCCTTGTTTAGACAGTCTGATGTTCTCCTAACCTTGGTTGGTGGTGCAGATGGTAGCGGGCCAAGATTTGAAATCTTGTGTCCCGAAGGGGGTACAGATTCGTACCCCACCTTGGGAGGTTATACCCTTTCATGAAAATTTAACAATTATGTCAATTTCCTCTATTGATAAGATATATGGAGATGTTTACAGCCTTGTGGAAGGGTAAATGAGTACTGGTTATAAACAAGAGTCCTGGAAAGCTAGGTATGGTGTGCAAGACGCTGTAAAATTACCAAAATTGTGTTGACACGTCATTAAACCCAATAAAAAAATTGTTGTTCTCCGCAACATACTAGCAAAAACCTGAGCCAAGTGAAAATTGATGGAGCTTGTGAGTAAAAATAACTGATTTTATATTGTCCTGTTTGTTGATAATTTTGCCCTTAACTCTAAAACATTAATTGAGCTAGTTGTCGTGAAAATTAAAGACAATGTCTATATAAATGGATAGAAAATAATAAATTTTAGGTGTTATGATTTGTAATGTTTGTTTATATTTTAGATGTTTACCAATGAACTTTGATCCTGATGATATCTCTAGATCAGGTGTATTAAGAGATAGACAAAAGATTGGTTCGAGTTTAGCTGATGTTGATCCTATGGCTTTAGATAGATCTGTATGTATATTATTGTTGTATGAATTTTTGTATGACATATGACTGTAGTTGATTGATTTCTTGGCTTATTGCTGCAACTGCATGTAATTTATGAAACATATCTGTGGAATTCATTTCATTAAATAAATGAAAAATATGAAAAATAAATGCAATAATTATTCTTTTAACCAGCACGTTCAGTGACTTTTTTTAGAGTGGGTATTGTACCCACCAATGTTGAAAAATGTGGGTATGAGGAAATAAAAGTGGGTACACCAGTTTAAAAAAGTTGTTTTTTTACATAAGTACAAGATGATTTCTCCCCTATTCTCTGAAAAGACAGTCACATTCGTCTTTAGATGATTCGTCCCAAAAACGAACATATAGTTTCGGCAAATCCTGGATTTGAAATCCAGGTCTTCTTATACTTTACCCCTACATTAGTTTATGATAAACAGTCCAGATGAACACAGTATCATTGAATGGCGGTAGAAAATCGTGTAATGTAGCCTCTTTTATTATTTTTGTAAGTGAATCTGGTGCTCGCGCTCGTGTGCAATACTAGTCGTCAACAAATCACTAAAATTAGGTGATACTTCATCGTTCGTTCGCAAATCTGATCGTATCATTAAAGTTTAGATTAACGCCTTTATAATTCGGCAATACAATAATTAAAATTCCTTGGTTTAGACATAATTATTGGTACAAATCATCGCGTCGTCAACGCTCTCTAGCAGAAAACTATCGACGCCATGATTCTTTTATTGCGACGAAAACAAAAACAATCCGCTTAGCGTTGCTGACGTCATTTCGGAAAGGCTAAATGCCAGTAAAAACGTAATAAGCTTAACAGAGTTACCGTTCGTTACATTATGATATATTTCGGTCCGCGTATTCGTACCCGGTAGGATACGAATATTCGCATGAATTTTACTTTTTTGGCGTGAAATACGCGGATTTTCGCGTGATTGAACATGCTGTTTAACCCGAACATGGACTCAATGAACATATGGATGTGGCAGTGTATGTTGAGACTTATTTAGAATTCTGAAGTCAAAGTGCATGTTGGTAAATATTGATGGAGGCATTTCAGGGTTGTGTCATTTTATCGCCTTAACCTACTAGCCCATAGCCTGGGAATATGGAAAATGATTCGAGCTACTCTGATAGTTTTGTAGTACATTAGCTGTATTCAATGATTTATTTCTCAGGTAACATTTGACAGTGTTGGTGGTTTAGGTAAACATGTTAGAGCTTTGAAAGAAATGGTTGTGTTTCCTTTAATGTATCCAGAAATATTTGAACGTTTCAAGATTGCTCCACCTAGAGGAGTTTTGTTTTATGGACCACCTGGTAAGTTGTTTGACTGTTTGTTTCTCTACAATTACAATGTCACTAGATGACAGCAGAAATTTTCAGAGAAGAGATCTTATTATTTGTAAGGCCCTGTAAAATGATATGTTAATATTTAAAATGGCTTATGTTCTACAAATTTTGGGTTAAGCTTTTTTTCTTTATTCCTGTATATTTGGCAAATTTTATTGAATGCTTTACACTTTTTGTTATAATTCAGTAAGAATTTTTTCAAGCAATTTTTCAAGCCATAATTTTGGCCCCATTTCCTCCCCAAAATGTTTATATTTTTCCCTTTTCTGCTGCAAATTCCTGTCCTTAAAATTCTTGTTATGTTGAATGTATTTTTTTATGCATTTCTATAGCACCATAGTGATTCCTCAGCTGTAAATATATTGCTTCAATAGTGAAAAATTTTAATAAAAATACAAATTATATCATTTGATATAGTAAGTTTTTTTTCCCCTGCTTTCTTGTTTTATTGCTATTTTCCCCTTTAGAAAGGGCCATCCCTTATGTGAAAATATCAGTGTTATTATCCCCAATGATTTGTTATATTTTAGGTACTGGTAAAACATTGATGGCTAGAGCTTTAGCTAATGAATGTAGTACAGACGAGAAACGTGTTGCTTTCTATATGAGAAAAGGTGCCGATTGTCTTAGTAAATGGGTCGGTGAATCTGAGAGACAATTGAGATTATTATTTGATCAGGTAAATAAATTATTCATTGAATTAGACTATACTCCAAACAAGTGATTTTTTTTAAAATCATAGAATTTTTAGAAAATGTGATTTTTTAGGTTGTATCCTATGAAACGGCTTTGTTTGATATATAACATCAAAGTGATAACTTTGTCATCTTTATTTAACAACCGGGCTAGCTATGCAAATTTAATAAGATTTAAACATGTTTACATGTTATAAACAAACAAAAATGGCGTAAAATATGAACATGGGAAAGGTTCATCTTTTAATATGTGTATGGAACTTTCATATTTGAATGATGGATGAACAATATTAACATTTGGACTGGCTAGTTACTAGGGTAGATAGGCTTTCTGTCCTTACTGGCATGTATGACTTACAGATTGAAATGTCATAGGCACAGACCATGTTTAGTTGATTCTTTTAAAACATAACTACTGAACATATATAAAATAATTACTAACTCTCTCTTTGTATAATTCCAGGCATATCAAACTAGACCATCTATTATATTTTTTGATGAGATAGATGGTCTAGCACCTGTACGTTCCAGTCGTCAAGATCAGATTCATAGTTCTATAGTATCTACCTTATTAGCATTAATGGATGGTTTAGATAGTCGTGGAGAGATTGTAGTGATTGGAGCAACCAATAGACTAGATTCTATAGATCCTGCATTGAGAAGACCTGGTAGATTTGATAGAGAATTTCTATTTCCATTACCATCTGTACAGGTAGGAAGGATTACATATTTACCTTTGTAAAGTTTTGTTTTTTATCATTTATTTTATGTGTTCATGTAGCATTTCCCCCAGTCATACTAGGTAGTCAATTCACCCTATCATATTAACTGCTGTAGTATTAGACTCTCATTCTAATTAAGCTTCTGTCTATTTTTTTCACATGAAGAACCATAACTGGCAGCTAGCCTTAGCCCACAAACATCTTATCAGTGAATGACAAAACACAGGTGAATAGGTTACTTGGTTTAAATTCAATAGAACTTGTTTTAAATGACAAAATAGCCTACTTATATAACCATAAAATTATTATATATTAAAGTTACTAAGGCATCTGGTTAAATTTGACTTATTATTGCTACCCTTGTTAAATATTGTTTCTCTACTTTCAGGCTAGAAGTCAGATTCTAAAGATTCATACTAAAGAATGGAATCCTAGATTATGTGACAAGTTTGTGTCTGAAGTGGCTGAAAAATGTATTGGTATGTATTACATTATAAATTGATGAATTTTGTATCTATATTTCATTAATTTTGTAACACCAGAATTCTCTATAGCTTTCTGTTTTTGGTTATGTAAACTTTATAGCCAAAAAACTTGTAATCTGTCCCAATTATGGTCCCTTACTAGTAGCTCAAATCAATTTTCAAATTTCACTGTCTTCAGAAATGTTTATTAACTGTCTTAGTGAAACCAACCTTGTGCTTTTTAGAGTGCTGCTTTATTCATTTGACTGGACAAATGACTATATGGGGTTGGCATCGTCTTGGAACACTTCAGAAAACTGTTTTCAAATCAAATGAAAATCAAAATACAGTTAAATGAGCAACTATTTGCTCAACAGTGTTGGGAAAATTCACACTAAAGGACCTTTCTTTTGAAAAAAAGAACCTTTATAAAAACCTTTATTTTCTTGAATGCCTTCTTGGAAGCCTGCATTGTGTATTTTCTTTCTGATAATCTTTCTTAATCTGATAATTTTACATAATGACTCAAGTTATAACCCTATGTTTCTCCTATATTACAGGTTATTGTGGTGCTGATATGAAAGCTTTATGTACAGAGGTAGCATTGTTAGCTCTTAGACGTAGATATCCTCAGATTTATACTTCCTCCGAGAAACTACAAATTGATGTCTCAACAATCAACATTAATGCTAAGGATTTTTACAATGCTATGCAGTCCATAGTTCCAGCCTCACAGAGATCTGTGACTTCCCCTGCCAAATCTTTAGATGTAAAAATTGCTCCTTTGTTGCAGAACATGTTCTTACAGATTATTGGAATACTTAACCGAGTATTCCCCTCCGTATTGATGAATTTATCCAATCTTGATGCACCTGGTGAGTATATGCTGCATTTCTGACTTTTAATGATGGAATGAATTTAGAGGTTATAAAAATAACATTTTTCTTAGGTTTAAACTAAGTTGCACCCTATTACATATTTTAAACAATTATATATAAGTTTTCAGGACTGATCTTGAAGTTCAGTATTTTGGTTACTTTAGAAAAGCCTTCTGCTATGTAAGAGCTGCTGAAATTGTAAAATTATGAAATTTCTAGATATTGAAAAAAATTCACTCATTTAATCGACCATGGGTTAATTCAAACTGATTGCTATGTATTGTCAGTGTGGGGAATTACATGGTTACTAATGCTCCCAATTTATTGCATTGTTGAAACTAATTACTAATAGCTTATGAATATAAGCTCTTAATTCAGTTGTCATTAGTATGTTGCTACGATTTATTTCATTTCTATGAAAAAAATCATTTATTAATTAGTTCACATGACTGAGTTGATATAATATTGTGTTAATTAACTTCCTGGTTCATGTACTTTCTATGATATTTTCAAGGATGTTAGGGTATAGAGATATAGATTTACTTGTTTTTCATTGGTTCTTACAAATATTTGTTTCCAATGGTTACCGAGGATACTGATCGTAACATAACATAGTTAAGTTTTGGTCAATAATTGGTGTTGAACAATGCTAGCTGATTGAAGGTTAGAAATAGTATGTTTTGATTAAATTAAATTTTTATGAAACTTTCCAAAAGCCAATACAGCACTATAGGCAAGGATACGAAAAAATTTAGCAGCACTAATGGATTGAATACACTTCCATAGTAACATTGACTTGAATGTATAACGGCAGCAAAATATATTATAGATACATGTATATAATTCCTGTGACCACAAAATTGTTTCAGAATTTTATATACAATATTGCTAGGTCTTAAGTTACCTTATCTTATTTTGAGATATAAGAGTTTTGTAATTTATAGTAACAGAGAAGAATGTAGAAAACACAGATAATGGCACAGAAGATCCAGAGATATGTAGTGATGATGAAGATAAAGATTGTAGTATATATGAACAAAAAATTGATAAAAGAAGAAAACAATCAAACATTCCAGAAATACCTGAGTCTTTCTTGAATTTCAAAAGGTTTGTTTTTGTCTAGTTTAATTAGAAGCATCTTGGTATGAATTTAGAATTTTGCTTTTTGTAGATAAATCGCATGAGGACTATTAAACAGTGTTAGAACCATAAAAGGAGTGAGGACAAATCTGGATCATAAGTTCTAACCAAAGAAAAACTTAACAAACACTAGAGATCTTACATTTGCTCCAGTTTTCATCAAACTCTGTTTCATATTAGTTAAATCTCTGATAAGTTTGACCACAGGTTATTTGTGGTCATAAATTAGGTTAATGAAATGAGAACACTTGATGCCATAGACACCGGCCCTCTTGTATTTGTTTTTGAATCTTAAGGTACAGTTCACCTTATTCTGTATAAAATGAAGTCTAAATACTATATTCACATGGTCCATGATTTAGAAATGTGTATAGAGATGGAAAATAGGAGTAAGATCCATTAGTAGAAAAGAGGTGCCAATGTAACTATTTTATGTTGTGCAGTTTGGTTGCAGAGTTTATGAGTAGAGAAAAGGTGCAGGAAGTGCAAGTTGGTTACTGACCTGCTTTTCTGTTACAGAACATTATATCTCTAGGTTGAAAGTTTTCATGAAATGAGAAGTTGATAATTTTACAGACCAGAAATATAATTTCCCCCTAATTAAAAGTTGTTTAAATCATAAATATTCAGGAACTTAGGATTTTTAAATAATTTCTGTCTTTCATCCGCACACTAGTATGTATTCTCTTACATATATATTTCAGCTATGCTTATCGTCATCCTAGTACCCACAGACCTAGGTTAATATTATCAGGGAACAAAGATCAAGGTCAAACCAACTATTTAGCTCCAGCTGTGATACATCATTTAGAACAATTACCTGTTCATACATTAGATATATCTACATTGTATGCTTGTAGTGCTAGATCACCTGAAGAATCTTGTGCACATGTAAGTTTCTCATGATTTTATATGGCTCTCAAAGACTTGTTGTATGATGTTAACATCCCTTACATATAGGTTGCCAACTAGGAATGTGTTATCGTCTGTGATATCTGTTCTAAAAATCTAACGGTATCATTCATTTTTAGCTCGACTTTTCAAAGAAAATGAGAGCTATTGCTATCACTTTTGCGTTGGCGTTTGCGTTGGCGTTGGTTTTCAGGTTAAAGTTTTTTGAAACACTTATAACTTCAACACTATCCAAGTTATTTTATTGAAAGTTGGTATACTTATTTAGTGGGACTATATTAACCATTCTGTGAAAGGGGATAACTCTGGATGAATTATTTTATGAGTTATTGCCCTTTTATAATTAAATAATTGCAAAATATGAGGTTAAGGTTTTCCCTATGTAGAATATCTTCAATACTGATCTGACTTAAAGTTTGTATACTTATTTGTCCTATATGTACTATATCTACCCGACTATGAAGGGATGTAACTGTGGATGAATTATTTTTGGAGTAATTGCCCTTTTATACTTAAGAAAAATGCAAAATATAATGTTAAAATTATTTCTATATGTAATATCTTTAATACTAATCAAGATATTTGACTTTAAGTTTGTATACTTAGTTATGGGTACTATATCTACACAACTGTAAAGGGACGTTACTTTGGATGAATTATTGTTGGAGTTATGCCCCTTTATACTTAAACATTTAAGATTAAAATTTGTTCTAATGGGATATATTTAGAACTTATAAATATATTTGAATGAAAGTTGGAATGCTTATTTGTCAGTTCTTCATCTATCGGACTATAAAGGGACATAACTCTAGATGAATTACTTCTGAGTTATTCCCCTTTATACTTTGATATTTAAGGGTTATGTTTGCTCAAATTTAATATATTTTGTTTGATAGAAAGTTAGTATACTTTTTCATCAGTACTACATCTAGTCAAATACAATGGGACGTAATTATTGATGAATTATTGTTGGAGTTGTGACCCTTTTCAACTTTTTAATTCGGGAGAAAGTATGAAGTGAAATATTTTCAATACTTAAGAAGATATTTATATGACAATTAGTGTGCTTATTCATCAGTACTACATATACGCGACTACAAAGGGACATAACTCATGATGTTATTTTTTGAAGTTATGCCCCTTACTTTAATTTTGAATTTTGTTCAAATTGAAATACAATGTATTTATAGTTCTTCATATAGATAATTAAATGAAAGTAGGTATGCTTATTCATTGATACTATGTCTACAGTGATTAATCTAGCTCTGCGTCCTGCGTCACTGACGCATCAAATTCAGAAAAGACGCACCACATCTCGGTATAAGCGTCCTTGGGACGCATGAAAATTAGGTGAAGTATCTTTTGCATTGTATCCATTATTGAGCTTCCATAGTCTATGAGAAACAGTTTGCAAGGCTGAATACAAAACATATCATTATCATTAACACACGGAAATATTTTTATTGCCGTCTTGATTTCGATTACGTTCAATTTATATCGGGTTATGTTTAAAACCAGCATTGACCGTCTTTGTAAGAGAGGTCGTTCTTTGCACAATAACAAAATGTTATAACTGACGGGAATCATTTTTTTCATGGGATTATAGAAAATGTTTGCTACATGTTAAGTAAGATTTACAAAAAATGAGAGCAGAAACAATGTGTCAGAAATAAAATGGAAATCATAAAAAAAATACGTTTGAACTAAGAAAGGCTAATGTCGAGGACATTGATAATGCGTTTTCGAAAAACAGGTAAAACCTTTTAAATTGCGTAAATTTCACAGTTTTATTCATGCATTCATTGTTTATTGTAACGGCATTTAGTTTGATCATCTTGTTTGTGAATCGGCAAGTATTTAATTGTTTGAACTATTAATAAAATAAAAATTATTAAAAGCAATTAAAGATTATAATGATTTACAGTCAATTTTCTGTTCGCTGTGCGTAATTAGCGTAATGCTCGCCGTTGACAAAATATTGTCACTGTCACATGTTTGCAGGAAGCTACAATCATTCAGAGCGTAATTTAAAGTTATAAACGCATTTTACACTCTTTAAATAAGCACATACCTGCAGCCTAAGAGACGTATCCAAATATAGAACTGTCCAATAGAAATGACTTATAGAATATCTCAAGTTGTAATTTGATTCAAAATTACGATTTTCTGCGAAATTTGTGTGTAAAATAAATCAACTAGTTTAGTAGACTACACGATGAATGTACTTTAATGATTGAAAGAAAAGCAACTGGCGTTCATTGGATGTTTTAATTTTTGTGTCCACCCTTACATTTCTGTAAAATACTTCCGCCCTAAATAGCTGAGGAGTTCGTTCCAACGTATGACGGTTTTCTTTGATCTTTGTACTACTTCAGAACTGTGATGTCGGTACGTCTAAGATGACGGGCGTTTGAACTCTAAGTGACCGTGATCAAAGAACTTTACCGACATTGCTTTACTAATATAAAGGTAGACCGCTTCTCATATTGATTTTTTGACAGAAGTGAAGGTGGTAACAGAGTACAATACAGTATTTAACCTTATAATATCCCTTTTTACATATATTCTTTTTAACACCTTAGTTTATTTTTCTTACCCTTAAACGCCCTCTGTTTGATAAAATATAAAGCCTATAAGAGAATATACGGTATTTAAGACATGTCAGTCATTCAAATAACAGCAATACAGTCAAGTTCCCAGAACTTAAACATTACTGAGCAGAAGTTGCAAAAAATTGCATCTTCAGATTACGGCAAGACTATAGAAATATTGTTCAAATCTTCAAGCCAAGGTTCTTATGAGTTTTCTACATACATACTTCCCATATTAAGGTAGAATGTATCATTTAGATAAGGACTCATTGTTTTTCTCTGGGACTCATTGTTGTCAACTATATGAGTCCTAAGGACTCATGAAAATTTTTTCTAGATTAATCACTGTGTCTACTTTACTCTGAAGGGATGTTACTATGGATGAATGTTCTAGGAGTAATGCCCCTTTTATATTTTACAAATATGAATTGGTAATTATTGTTTGACTGAATTATATACTTTCAAAAATTATGTCCTGTCTTGAAATTACTTTTGTTTAAAGATAAGCCTTGCCATGAACAAAACACCCGAAAAGTCGAGCGCGCTGTCCTTGGACTGCTCTTGTTATCCATAACCTGGTAAATAAATGTCATGCTTGCCGAGCTACCTTGGGACTCCAGAGTCAAGAATATCCTTTGTTCAATGTGCAGTGTTGTAAAAATTGTGTTTTTATGTATCCATTAGTTTGTGAAATTTTGCTGCCCTATTCCTTTCCCAAAATTTGGCCCATTATAACATTATCAAGTCAGTGGATGATCAAACTTGAGGCAAAGATGGGTACATAATAAATTTCGCAGCAAATTAAAGATTCCCACCTCTTTATCTAGTCTTTTCTTCAGGGTTGGCCGGTAAAAACCGCCCCCGGTTTTTACCGCTGGTTTTTACCGGTAAAAACCGCCCCGGACAATACTCCAAAAGTGGTCAATACTGGTCGATTGGTGGACAAATAAAAATTATTAAGTTTAATTAACTTTTACTTTTAGATTAAAAATGATTTCTTTGTGTCATTTCTTTTTGTTGTTCTTATATTCATTTTTAAATTTTTCAAGAGTTGTCATTTAGTGTAATTCAATCTTATTTAGCAGAACTGGAAGACATTATTGACATCATCAAAGTTTTAAATGGTCATCACTGGCCCCGGACAATACTCCAAAAGTGGTCAATACTGGTCGATTGGAGGACAAATAAAAATTATTACGTTTAATTAACTTTTACTTTTAGATTAAAAAATGACTTCTTAATGTCGTTTCTTTTTGTTGTTCTTATATTCATTTTTATTTTTTTCAAGAGTTGTCATTTAGTGTGATTCAATCTTATTTAGTAGATCTGGAAGACATTGTTGACATCATCCAAGTTTTAAATGGTCATCACTGGTCAAAATTATTGTGGCCTAATGAAAATTGAACAGAATTTTTTGCATCATCGATGATTCCATGATTTTTAAGCAAAGAAGCCTTCTTACTTGTCAAAATTATACAGCTACTAAGCTAGTTACTTTTAATTTTTATTGTATTATAATCATTGTTTTATTACTGCATTATCAAATATAATAGATACAATACAGAAACTGTTTCCTCCCTGCCAAAAGATTCATCAGGTGGCTTACTATCACTACTGAGGGAACACTAATGTGGGGGCTGAGGTTATGTGTGAAAAACATATAATATGTCACATTAATTTTATCAACAAGTTTGTACCCTAGTATTTATGTCATGATATGACCAGATAGTATATTTCAAAATCAAAATAACTTTCAACCAGTAATGACCAGTATTGATCATTGAGTAAAATATATGTGAAAATCCATGTAAAAAAAATAAGAAATTTGATTTTAACTTTATCTTTAATTATGTTTATTCATTTGTTTAAGGCTTCCCTTGGGCTTCCCTATGTTATAAGAGTTTAAGAACAACATTTATTTATATTTGTCATAAAATGAACATGTTATATGTTGTAAAAACCAATTGACCAGTATTTGCCAGTATTGACCAGTATTGTCCGGTTAAAACCAGTATTGACCACCGGCCCGGACAATACTCATATTGACCGCCTTTTTGCCAACCCTGCTTTTCTTGTTAAAGACCAGGGCTGCATGATATCAAATATCTTACGATATTACAAAACAAGAGGGAAGGTTTTACGGCTAATATATTTCGTAGGACATTTGATAACACAGACTCTGGATGATGTAATGATAGTATTGAATTTACCTGTTAATTGTTCTATTTCAGATATTCCGTGAAGCAAAACGTACCTCACCTAGTATAATATATCTTCCACATATCAATAATTGGTGGTCTGTTGTTGGTGAAACAGTTAGATCTACATTATTAACATTAATACATGACCTAGATCCATGTAGTCCTGTCTTACTATTAGCTACTAGTGAAGAAACATATACAGATCTAGAATACTCTGTAAGTTTACATTTTATTATTAGCCGGATTTTATAACGAAAAAATTCTGTTTATAGTTTAGCGAAACACGGGCGGGCGGGCAGTTTTGCATCCCGTGTCGTTAACAATGATAACATACCATGTGATGAACAGAATTAGAAAGTAACCACAACTCTATCTGGCTTAATTATTTCCCTTTGTAACTTTTTGCGTTAAAGTATTTAAATTCGGCTTTAATGTGGTTTCCACATTACATTTCTTGTGTTATTAATAATCTTAATCAATTTACAATTTGTGATTATCGAAAATAACATTCTTGTAATGCTTTAGTATAGTTAAGTGAACTAGATTTGATTTCTCCAATCTTGTTTTAACATATTGCTGATCCAGGATTTGGTATGTCAGATATGTAGCTATGTTGCTAGCTATTCTGCTTTAGAATAATTACTTCATTCATAATTGATGCAATAGGATAACCTTTCCCTGAACATAAAAAATTATTAAGTGAGATTAATTAGTATATGTAAGGATAAACCGATTCATATATAACTAATGAAAAAAGAAACTGAGAGTCATCTATACAAATTTTGAAATCAACATCGTAAGTTTATCAAGCTTTGATTCCAACTATGTCACATGAAAAAGCTTAAATTATTGTAAATTAATTGCAAGTTGCAGTACGCATGATCAGTTTTTCTCTTTTGTCTCAGAACTATCGGAGGGCACTGTAAATACATGTATATCTTGATTGTTTTAGATTCAAGATTTATTTGATGAATATTGTGATGAAGTATATATGATGAGAAATCCTAACACTGAAGAAAGAAGAGAATATTTTAAGGATTTATTATTAAGTCAAGCGACAAAACCACCTCCTTCAAGAAAACTGGCTGGTAATATGTCATCTTCTGTTTGTTTTGTATACATGGTCTACATTTATATACTTCAGGGATCATTTTGGGGCGCGATTTCGCGATATTGGCGCATTTCCTCAGCAGAAATCGCATGAAAATTCGCTAAATGGGACAAAAAAATCGCACAACTTGAACTGCCGGTCTTTTCCATTGACCATCGTGTAGGGGACGTAACCCGCGAGGAGGGAACGTAACCAGAGTTGGTGAAACAGCTTTTATACCGTCCTGCTCGTCAACGCTCTCACTGAAACGCTTGCCGATAAAACGCATTCGTTTTTCCAATAGCTTGCAAGAGTTCACCGCACAGGGCTTGAATTAGACCCGAGACCTCGGGTTTTGACACACAAAAACTCCAAAATACCCCTTTTTGACCCTCATTCCAAATCGCCCGTGCGTCAATTTGACCCGCGTATATTTTGTCTTAAAGAGTCATAGTTGAATTGTTGAGCGTATGTTACGTCCGCCTATGTGATGTAATCGACCAATCAGCGATGCGCGCTATGCGGGAGTTGCAGTCAGTATACACGCTTCAAAAGCCGATAATTAGTAACTCCTTCGTTTGTCGATGGCCCCTGTATATATTGTCGCCAATGAAGACCAATCAACGTCTGCTCAAAAGATCAATAATGCTACATGTCGGCCCAAAAAGATTGTTTACGTAATCAAACGGTGGCAATTAAACAAACACGTGACAAACTGTGATATTGCATTGATTAAAGTAGATAGTGTTTTTTGGATGCTTGCCGTTAAATCGATAATTGTATTTAATTATGAGCATGTTTAAATAGACGTAAAAATCAGTTTGCAAATGTTTTTTTAAGACAATTAAAGTTGACAACAAATGATAATAATAAACATTAAATCCACGTCAAAATAATCGTAAAACAATTATTTTATTATCATTTTGCAACGAATGAAGTTTCTTATATCGTACTGTCATACATTTTCGCGACCGACGCTATCGCCAATAAAGTGAAAATCGTTAAAATTATGTTAGTTAATTATTAATTTTATTATTTCGAATGTTAGATCTTCATAATTTAGCAATAAGTAAGGGGAAAATTCCCTTTTTTTTCGATTTCAAGAATAAACATCGGTTGAATTTGTGAAAAATATAAAATATTCGTCACGTAATCTATCAGCTAAAATCGTGTATCAGACTCTAAAAAAACAATAAAATACACCAATTGCTAATGAATAGTATTACTTACGAAAAGGTTTGATATCTATTGCAGAACTTATTTTTAAGGAAATATTAAAACAAAGAAGGGTCAAAATTCAGGACATTGATACCCCTTAATGCATTTTAATTTCTGATGAACATAAACCAGTAAGCAAACATGCTAAATTCGAAGAACTGTTCAATTGAAATGAAAAATATATATTTTCAGTTTACAATTTGATACAAAATCACTATATTCTGTGAATTTTGTGTAAAACATTTGACACATATTTTAACTCAGCTGCATTATCTGGGTCTACTCTGTTTGCAATAAAGTGTTAAGGCATTTCAGGTTGTGAAATAAAAGCCAAGAAAACTAACATTCTTTGAAACTTCTGTTTTATTGGCCATCATTAAAAATAAGCATTTACATCTTGTGTACATGTAGTACCTTAATGTAATAAAATTCTTGCCGTTTTAATTGAAGTAAATAAATCTCAACAAAATTTGAAATCTCTCACCAAATTTGGTCAAATGGGATTTTTTCTCTCACCAAAATCTGGGCCCAGAATAATCCCTGTACTTGTTTTAATGCATCTTTTTGTAATATTATTGCGAATTTTCAGATTTTTGTCTTATCCCAGGCTTTTGATCAGCAGTCATTGTCTTAACCCACTAGCCAAAAATCTCAGGACTTGGGTAAATTGATTAGTCTTGCCTTAAATTTTCACAAGCTCTAGCCAGATTTATGTTATTTTGGTAATAGGCAGTATATTCAACTAGCCAAATTGTATGAAATCAGTCATTTCTCTAGCTAAAACCAATTTTCTGTAGCTCTGACCTTCAAGATGGTTGGTTATGACTGTGTGTTTGTTAGTTTCTGTACTTAAAATGTGAAAGAGTATATTCTCAACTCAAATTTTTGTAGGTTCTTTCTAAGAAAAAGAGTTATTTCTATGATAAAGTGTCTAAAATCCTTTTTCTACTCTAAAAATTTATTTAACTTTCTATTGGGAGTTAGAATAAAGAAACTTCTATATTTTATATTGTTGTATATTCAGCTCAGAGGGCATTAGAAATCTTACCTAAAGCTCCACCACCAGAACCCAGGAAGTTAACTGATCAAGAATTGAAAAAACTACATGAACATGAAGAAGCTACTCTCACAGAACTTAGATTATTTCTACGAGATGTTCTCAATAAACTAGGAAGAGATAGAAAATTCTTTATATTTACTAAACCTGTCGATGTGGAAGATGTGAGTTACCTTTAGATAATTTATATTGTTGATTTATGATGGATTCATTATCTATGATAATTAGTGCTGCAACGATTCACCGGAAAGTCGATTCGATGCGATTCGATAATTTTTTATTAATCTTTTATTAATACAATTTACTACAAATATGCATTTATACATATATTTGAGCTTAAAACTAAATAATATTAATTAAATTAAATTGTTACTAAAATTGGACAACACAAAACTCGAAAATCTGATAATTAATATTTGCTTCATTCAAGTACGAAATGGATTGGGTACGAATGTAAAGGTCGCGAAAATGTATTATTAATGTAATATCGACTTAAAACGTAAAGACAGCAAGGATCATAAATTGTAGAAAGATGCAGTTCTTGGTATACTATTGTACATATTAGTTAAACATACACTGTACATGCAAAACTATTTAAATTTGAATAAACTAACAACAAAACTTGGCTTGCTCATGCGGCGCCTAAAATCTTCCAGTTTGTCAGAACAGGTAAAATTCAATCACACCGACCCAATTGGCGGAGGATGGGGGCATATACTATATAATGTATATTTGGAACAGAGTTTCCAATCATGCTACATAAAATCGTAATGGAAATTTAACAGAAATGTAACAAAGTGAAACCCAGTTTCACTGTCAACGTATACTTTGACTTTTAGGCGCGCCTTTGCTTTTATCGTTATAACCTATGTAGACACTTTTTAAAGTTAGTATCGAATCGAAACTCTCGGGTCCCGAATCGAAATCGAATCGGCACCCTTGCGATCGAGTTTCGATGTGTCGAATCGAATCGTTGCAGCCCTAATGATAATGACCATGTCAAATTTTTATTAGTTTAAAGGGCATCAAACCATACAAAATAACATAGGGCATAGTATTTTGGTTATTACATAAACATATAATTTACATGTGTACCATGAGATCTATGATAAATCAATTAATTTTCATAGGACTCTAACATAGCAGAACTGTTTAAGTAGTGGTTAAAATATTTGCTCGTTTTATTCATCCTCTGAATTAGATTAGTTGAGAGAGCTGCTGGTGAATTACCTTTCTTCCTCCTATTACATTGGTGCCTCTAGTGTGAGACTATTCTTGGAATGATAGAGCTGTGAAGAAACTAAGGCTGGATAAGTCAGAAGTAACTGATTGGTTGGGATTGAAGTGTCTTCATGAAATCAATTTTTGGTGTTTCAGAATGCTAATCTATTTATTTAACCTTATGGGTAGCATCGTCTAAAAAACAGGAATCTGTTTTCATGTAAAAAGACCATCATTAGCTCTTCACTTTTGGGTAAATTCACACTAAATGGCATTTTTTTTAAAGAAAAAAAAAGCAGAACCTTTATGAACAAAACAAATACAGTAATGTATCGAAGTAAAGGCATTAGATGAAAACATTGATAGTTGAAGTGACTGTTTGAATACAGATTTAAACTAAACTAAACACTACTATCTATTGTAGGTACCAGATTACTATGACATTATAAAGAAACCAATGGATTTATCAACAATGATGACAAAGATAGATCTACATCATTATCAATCTGTTAAAGAATTTATAGCCGATATCAATCAGATCTGTTTAAATGCTTTAGAATACAATCCTGATAAAGATCCTCAAAGTAAGTCAGCATTTTATTGTTGTATTTATGGCTCTCATAAGTAGAAATTGTAGCTAATTGTCTTAAGATGGTCGGTTGACATTTTATACCACAAAATTTGCTTTTGAAAATATGCATTCAGAATATAGAACAAAGCTATGGGAACCACATTTCACTGATGAATTGGTATTTGTGGGTAAAAAAACAACATATGAGTGTGACAATGTAGTCTTGCTGTCATTGTTACTAACATTTCATTCATATGGGCTAATTGCTACTATTGCAGAGAAAAAAAATAAAATTGAGTCCTTAAAGCCACTATATGAAGATATTTTCATTAACAGTAAGCTTGAAAACTGTTTACATCCATAAAGTTATCGAAATAAAACTTGCATTCAATACTCAATTAACAGTTCAAACCATTCTGCTCTCTAAGTTTGAGTTTGACAAAGTGTCCAATTCTTAAAAAAGTAGGGTACTTTTATAAGAAGACACTGTATTCATTTACGCGCTGATGTTAAATATACCTGATAAAAATAGTTTAAAAGCTAATTTTGTAATTCGGAGTAAGTTTTTTTTCTAATAAGACTTCCTCTTTAACATACTGTGATCAAAACTATTGTTTCAAATATTGACAACCAAATTCTACTTTCGGTTTTGATCTACTTTCACTTTGAAATACAATAAATAACATGAACATATCTAAGCACTATTTGCATTTATTTGAAAAAAACGTTCATTAGAGGTGTTTGAAATAGTTAAATGTCTTTTTTCTTTGCAATTAAAAAACGTTACTTTTGATATAGGGGCTTTAATACACTTTGGAATGTTGTTCTTGAAAGTTAATTCTAGCACTTGCGTTGACATCTACAAATTAAGGTTAGGTTGACACAGTAATTTTAACCCTTTTTTAATTATAGATATTGGGAAGTTGTTCCTCTGTAAAATAATGGGCTAGATTTTTTAATTTGGTAAGTAAGTTGTACATATCAATTGTTATCTACCATGTCTCAAAAAGGAGTACTAGTATATCATTCAGTGTTATTTAATAAAATTGTATTATTTCAGGTCGTGTGATAAGACATCGAGCATGTGCTCTAAAAGATACAACAAAAGCTATCATACAAACAGAATTAGATTCAGAGTTTGAACAATTGTGTGAGAGTATTGTTGAATCAAGGAAGAGAAGAGGTATAGTAACAATCTTAATTTATGATGTCATGTGTAATGTTTTAACAATTGGGTTGTTCGTTCTGTGTCTTTCCGCTCTTAGCTTTTTCAGTGCAAAATAGTCATCAATTGTATTTGCCTCTCAAAACGCAAGTCATACAAGCTTATGTCAGGCATAAGATTTTTCAGCAATGCTTTCAAACTCCCTCAACGGCAGCTAGGGAGAACCCCAAGACTCAGTTTTCAGATGTTTTTGCTTTCCCTACCAGTCTTAGGTTAGTTATTAACATAAATATGGTTAACAGGAATACCAAAAATCTTATTATAGGTTTATTATCTTACTTCTAAAGAGAAGATATATTGTAAATTTGGACTGAATTGTATTTCTCTTATTGCTAAAATCCTCAACAGTTCTTGATTTGTGTAAGTTTTGCAACTTGTTACCGTTACCTAGTTGGATGTTCTATTTTTGGTGAATAGCCTTACATTACTAGTGTTGAATTGCTAAGCTTCCGACTGAAAATAATGATTTATATCTTGTTACAGGTGAGGAAGGAACCAAGACAGCACCTTCATTTTATCATACCAGACCACTTAATTCAGGACCCATGCATCCACTTGCCATATCTAAACAGTCTACCTCAATAAGTAAACAACCTTCAAATCAAGATTTAAATGTAAGAGTAAGTCGTAGATTACAAGGAGCTGAGGCCGTAGATGGACCATCTTTAGAAGATGTAGAAAGAAATGCCAGAGCTTTAAAGAGATTACAGATGTCTCCAGAAAAGGAGAAAAATAACAGTACTACACCTCAGGGACAAATACGAAAAACAAATCCATCAAATAAAGATAGCTCAGGTTTGAAGATTTCTCAGGACTCTAATCATTCAGGGGACAAATCAAGCTCAAATACTAAAACTTCATCTGCTAAAAGAACTGCTAGGAAAGATATTTGGGGAAAACAAAGTTATCGTTCACGTAGAAAACGTAGATTCCGAAATACAAGACTTATAAGTGAGTCAGATGACAATGATGCTCAACATGAAGTTGAACATGATAATGAAGATGATGGTGATGAATTGATTAAACTAAATGACATTGATATTGATGGTGATAATGATGATAAGGAAGACATGGAGACTGATGATGTTGCCCTTGATGGTTCACCTGTTATGAAGTCATCAAAACAGGTTGATAATAATCCAGTTAAGTCAACTAGGAGCAATTCCTTAGACAAATCATCAGAAAAGATGGACATAAGATCTCGTAAAAAAGACTCACTAAATGAATGTTTAAGTGTTGATGTGACAATGAAGTCGCCAAAAGATGGTGCTAGATCTCCTACTAGTCAAAGATCTCCAAGATCAGAAACTCAGAAATCACCCCCAATAGTCAGCAGATCATTGTCTGAATCTCCAAAACGTTCTAGATCTCCGCGTACAGACTCTCACCATACTCCGGCCAGACATTCATCTGGGATGAAATCACCCAGAACCGTAGAAAACTCTAATGAATCAGACCATAAATCCAAATCTAATCAGAAATCTAGTGAAAAACAATGTAAAAATGCGGGTTCTAAAGTTGTTCAGGATCTAGATGAAACATCTAATCCATTTACTGTGCCACATTCTGACAAAATTAATGAAAGATTAACAAATGGACTTAGTGTAGAAGGTTTTGTTGATAGTGGTGTGGGAAGTTCTGATAGTAATGGTGATTCTAATGACAGTGTTGGTAAATTAACATCGTCACAAGAAAATAGTGACTTGACTGCAGTAAACAATGTTCAGGTTAGTCACTTTTGTTTTAGGACTAAGTATTTTTATGGTAATGTAGGCTTGCTGGTATTGCATACTGAATATTGTAATGTAGAATTTTCATGTTAATACTAGCAAATACATTGTTACATGTAGGTAAAGAATTTATTATATTATGTGATGATAACACAAAGGATAAGGGTTGAATTACTTTATTGTATTACTAGAGGTTATCATTACCATTGGTTGAAGTTTTTCAGAACTGGTCCTGTAGGTCAGGACTTCAGGCAAGAGAGTAATTGATTTTCTGGATTTTTTTGAAAATCTTAAACTATTACCCATTGTAATGTACATATATGTGTATTACAGAATAATCTAGGATTCTTCCATTATGATGTATTACATTTAGTATAGCTATATGCTTTTAAATAGTATTCTTATAAATTCTAATTATAAATTATTAATTAAAAATGCACACAAAAATTTTTTGACTTATAAACATGTACAAACGTTAAATGTAAGATGATTCTAATTTGTTGTTGTTGTAATATTTTAGGATGAAACAAGTACTCAGGAAGAACAAAATCATGACAGTAATGATGTGTCGAATAAAGAAGGTGAATAATTTATTGTTTATCATTGTATTTGAAAATAAATTTTAGTTTACGAACAATTTGCACAATTCTTTATCTCTTTCTTGTTGATTAATAGTTACAGTTACATGATACTATTGGACAACATCAATGTGTCTTAGGGCAATAACGACCTTAACAATCAGTTTTCCATTTGGCATTTATAAAACTACTAATGAAAATGCAGCTTAGGCATTTTTTAAATGACTTTCAGACTGATATAACATGGGTGAAAGGTTTTTTTTCATATGATATGTGTAGACAGTGACCATTAATCTATAAAATACATAAATGTATTGTCATTGTCATTGACTGTTGAAATCATTAAGTACAAGAATTTTATGATTTTGAAAACATAGACTGAAACTTAGTTGTACAAAGGTTTGCTTAGTTTATTAATTTTTTATTTACAGCACAATCTCCAGTTTTCCATATTACAAGATCTCATGCTCAAACTAAAGCTCAGGAGAAAGCAATAGAAATATTAAATGAACAACAAGAACCATTTATAGTTGATAGAGAGAAACTTGTGAGATTATTAGATAAAACAGTATTACTTACACAAGACTTTGTTGTACCTAGATTAGAGAAACTGTATAGTTTGTTTGCTCAGTGTATATATGAACATAGATTGGAATTTAACAAAACTGAAATGATTTCGGTAAGTACAATTTTTTTATTGATTGTCATATCTTTATTAAAATGGATAAGGGTCTACTGAATGTAGTGGTAAGACATGGCAGCATTTTATCAAAAAACTTACGATAATTTAACAATACAATATAGAAGGATTTACGACTAAAATCAGTTGCAAGACAATTGATAATACGGGCCCCAGATGTTTGTTTTTATTTTAGGCTCAATGATTGTAGTAGCTTATTCACTCTCATCTGAAAATAAATGAAGCTCTATGAGTTAGATGTGTATTCTTATTATTTAGTATACAGTGAATTTTGACCTAACGCTTTAATTGTAATTATTTCATACTCCTTTTTTACTGGTTTAAATTTTGAAGCAAGTTCTAACCCTGAACTAGTGAAAATTGATTCAGGCATTACTTCATTTAATCAGACTAATTGATAATTTTGCTGTTTACTGTACTACATAATAAATTGGGCTAATGCTGATGAAAATTAAATGTTATTATTGTAAATGACAGCCTTGGTTTTGATGAGATGTAATCAAACGTCAGCTATATGAATTTTACCAGACTAGCATAGTAACCCCTATGTCTGGCCAGCTATTACTAATTTTCATTAGCCGGACTTTTTACGAAAAAATTCAGCTAATACTTTGGCGAAACACAGGTGGGCATCCGGTGTCGTTAACAATTGCATTAAAGTTTTCAATTTAGCATATATTTTTGCCATTTATTGTCAAATCTTTATGAAACTTCATACAATGAAAACATACCATGTGATGAACAGAATTAGACAGTAACCACAACTCTACCTGGCTTTATTATGGATCATTCCCCTTTGTAATTTTTGCATTACAGATTTTAAATCCAGCTTTAATGTGGTTTCCACATTACATTTCTTGTTTCCTTTCAATAAAATTACAATGTTTTTTATTATACAGGATATGGAAAGAAGATTGAAACGTTATACAGCAAGTGTAACAGAACGTATGAAAAGAGAAAAAGAACATTCTCAACTTGCCCAATAAGCTGATATAAAATTTCTACCATCAAAGTTATATTTATAAAACATTTGTGTAGTTATTTTGTGCCATCTTAAATCTAGAAATTATTCTTGTATAGTTAGTATTGAGACATGGATTTATTTTTGATATTGCAATCAAATGACACTATGTGTGTTAAGATTTTTAACACCTTTATTATTATATTGTACAATTCTAATCTAAAACGATCAAGTTCAGATATGTTAGATATTTTTATGAATGAATTCAGATATTGTACTTATCTCAGTTTTTGAAATAGGTACAATTCTTTTCTTTTCCAAATATTTTTTCATCCTGTATGATCTTACATTGCATAAATACAGATTAATACAGCAACTTATTTTGTTTATTTTGAATTTATTATAAACTTAATTTATTATAATAACATGTTAATAAAATATAGGACTTTCATTTTTTAATGAATATTTTTAAGAAATGAAATTTTTCAGTTTTTAATTGTTCAAAGTCAAAAACAAATATGTTTCTATTCAGTTTTTCTCATTAAATTTTATGGAATCGAGTTTGAATAAATTAGTTAAAGGTACTTAACTTAAAATCATGAAGTTTCACATGACTTTGATACCTTATTCTTGTTTGACCTTAATATTTTATAATTGAACCAAGAAATCACAATAAAGTGCCTTGGTCAGTATGTGTCAATTTGTACATAGAACGGTATCATACATGTATATGATTGAAGCAGTCAAACTGCCATACAGTCTTAAGGTGTATATGTACTACATGGTTAGGTTGAAGATATAAATGTGTTCTATAAATCAAAGCCAGTGTTCAACTATTGGTATCATTATATTGTTATTTTTTGCTCAATATTTTATCATTGTATTATCAGTCATCATTCAGCTTGTCTTAATTTTGGTGTGCAATTCAGATTTTTCATACTTAAAATTAAGTACTAATTAAGTTTGAAGGCTTAAACTCCACTATTTTAAGCTGCCTGGATGAGTTGACCATTTCACCTGGCACCAAGCTTTTCCCCTCTATTGATAAAAGAACATTTGCTGTCAGTTTTTTATTAACTCTAGTACCAATTTTGAATTTTCCAACTTTTACTGTAAATAATAATTTGAATCCTTTTTTTTCCCTTTATAGGTACAAAGTTATTATACATGATTTATGCCGAAAAGCATATTAAAATATAAATCTTAATGTTTCCATAACACATACATAAACTGCATCAGTAGAAGTTTGTTTGTACTTATATGAAAACACTGATAATTATGAGGTTGGGAAAAATTCTACTCCAGGAGACAAGTTGGAGGTTGCTGTTCTGTAGATATTAATGTGTATAGGTTATAATTTCTAATTTGTTGTATAGTCTTGTATATTTTTGTTTGCATTTAATTTGATTTGTCATTTCTTTATCTTTGTGAAGATTTTTTCTTTCATTTTGTATTTAATTAATTATTTTCTATTCATATATATTTAATATTTTTAAGAAGTTTTATTTCATTTCGACTGGTCAGCGCAAAACAAGTCTATGTTTTTCTTTATTTACCTATTTAAGTGAGACTAGTTTAGTGCTGATCAATTGACTATTATTTACACTACCTTTGTTTATGCAAATTCTTAACTATTCTCATATATTGGTATTTCTATATTGTTGTGACTTATTGTAAACTTTGATCAATATATTTTTATTTATTTGACGAATTTATGCATTCTCACTGTCTGCTGTTCTGATTATTACAGAATTGAAATATTTAAATGATTAATTATGCTTTTGAATTTAATCTTGTTACAATTATATTATAAGTGTTTTTTAAAGTCAGTGCAATTTCAGTCCATGAAAAAGTTAATATTAAATTGGCATATACTAATAATTATTGAATAAATTCATCCCAGAGATCAATTGACTGGTTATCTTGATTCAAACATGGCTGTTGTTGAAGTTATGTCTTAGTCTAGTTTAATCAACTTTGATAACTATTTATATTCTTTGTTTTTCTTCATCTTTATACAAGATAGTCAAGTGTTTTATTTCAAGGACTTTTTATACCCCCGCTTCGAAGAAGAGGGGGTATACTGTTTTACCCTTGTTCGTCTGTCCGTTACAAAATTTCCTTCGCAGTTTTCTCAGCAACTATATCATGCAGCAGCCTAATACTTTGCATATTGCTTCATCCCATAGTCCCATGTGGTGTAAAGCGATTTCATGCTCCTTGCTCATCTACTTCCTGTTTGTCGCATATTTTTAGATTTTGGCGGGGGTATCACTAGTGAGCATTAGCTCACAGATTTACTTGTTGTTTATAATTGTTTAGCTTGATGTTTTGGAGATAAGTGGGTTATTATAAGTCAAAATATCATCTGTGGATTAAAGCTATCCATTTCTTTGATTTAATATTTTTGTGTATTGTCTTGAGTATTTATGATTTAATTATTTTCACTGTATATTATATTTTCTTGTTAAAATGTAAAAAACTATTTGTAAATACATGTTGTATTTATATATTTATACCTTATTTGGAAGGAAACTAAGTTTTGAAGTTGTTTTAATCTTCAAATTGGTTTCCGTAGTAACCATGTTTCTGCATTATACATGTATAATATACATTTTTTTATTGAAATTAGTTTATAAAAGCCAGGGATTATATTCTACTTCAGTTCATTTTTATTTATTCAAACATTTTCAAGTTTTCATTTAAATGTAATTGTATCTGAAGAAATAAGTGATTTTTTTACCAGTTTGAATGTTGATATCTGTGTCATTTGATTGTTACCTCATGGGGGGTGTCAGGACTGATCTTGAAGTTAAGAATAACAGGATCTAGAGAAAGAATTCCTTTCTTGTGTAAAATCTACTGAAATTCAGGAACTTCACCCTGGTTGTCAGTTGTATGTTGAATGTTGTTGCTTCACTTTATCTTTCAAGGGGGTTAACTATTGTTGTCTGTTATAGAAATAATTATAATATGCTGAACTGTGTATGAAATATTCACCTAACAAAAACAAACATTCAACTCAAAAATACCATTACTGAATTTAGCAGTTATTCAATAGGAAAGTATTAACATTAATGAATAAAAGCTGAGCATGATCTTTCCACATAAAGGTTAACAAATAAGTAGGGTCTTCATTACTAACTTACTGTTCCTTGTACGATCATTTAATATATTTTAATAGCAATACATTTGCCCTCAACCATGATCATTTGATAATTTTGTGAAACGAGGCTTTGTCCTTGTAGATTGTTTTGTTGCCATCAACTTGCTTCCTGTTTATCTTTTTTAAGATTTACTTAACAAATCTTGTTAAAAACTGAAAACGTTAGCCTCTGTTACACTTTGATGTGCCCCGCCCCCTAAAAAAATAAAAAGGCTGAGTGAAATTTTTGTTACAGTTTTCTTAAAAAAATCATAATTATTTTCATTGGTAAAGGCAGAATTTCTGTTCTAGTTTGGGTTTAAAAAGCAGTCTTGTATTATAGTTGGATGTAATGATCAATGGTGCAATGAACATACTATCTGTATAGACTATATCCGGAATTCAAATATTTGGGTTTTCCCCTCCGGTACAAACAAACTTTCACCGTTACAATGAAAACACATGTTCAAAGAACAATAGGATTTAATCCATAGTTTGTGCTATTTAGCAATAATGTGTAACTAACTTTGTTTGTACCGCCTGGGCACGGACGGAAAAACCCACAAATTTGAATTCCGGATTAGGTCTATTGTGCCACTATGTACAATGTATGTAAATGTTAATGTAAGATGTTGGTTACAAGAGATTTATATATGTATATTGAGCATGTAATAAATGTTGGATGTATGCACTTGAATAAAACATGTCGAAACTAATTATTGTCTTGTTTCAATATCTATACATCTTTCAGTAAGCCACTTGGCTAGCTCAGTTTGTAGCATGCATGTCTAGGGTTGGATTCCTAGTCATGGCATACATTTGTGGAGTTATGGCCATAAATAATTTCTGCATCCACTCTTCCTCCTACCACTGAACCTAATTTCATATAGGCAGTTGTCAGTCAATGACTGAAGTTTTGGCTTAGTTAATGGTTAACAACTAAATCCTGAAATTTAGCTTTTCCAGGACTGGTGAGTAGATTGAACAGCTGTGGTGAAAAAAGCATTCAGTCGATATATACTCAAACGAAAAAGAAACGCAGGGTAAACTTCAGTGGTGATTTATGGTGAATTATAAGAATGATATTAATATTGGGATATTGATTTATCAAGAACTATCTTTTGTGAGCTAAATTTGGAAATTTTCGTTGGATTTTGACCTTTACTTTTTGTGTTATTCCCGAGGGGAATGTGCCGCTAACAAAGTCATTCGACGCGCGCGAAGTTGGGAGTAAGAGGCAAACCAATGCATGGACGTCTACAACAAACACCCGCCTCACGTAATCGGTTCCTTACAGTTTGGGAGTGAATACGACGGTTATGATTGCCTACTGTATTGTTAGCAGTTTCAGTGGCAGGAACGTAACGATTATGCAGATGTGCAAGACGTATAGCCCTGTCCTGACGTCGTGTCGTGACGTGCGGACGCCCTGTCCGAGGTCGGTTGGCAAGCCTTCCAGTTTTCCTAAGTCGACGAACAAGTCGCACTATGGTCGAAACATTCACGCCAAACTGCATAGCCACCTGCTGTTGCGTTTGACCTTGCATTAGCAACGTAATGGCCTGACCCCGCTGAACGTCAGTAAGCCTTGCCATTAATGTAAAAAGTTAAAACAGAGTTTTAATACGGAAAACAGTGTATAAATGTCTAGAGTATTGGATGATATGAAAAGATGTGTTGAAGAAATTATTAAATTTATTCTGCACGAAATTTTTGCATTTCTTTGCTTGTATTACGTGACACTGAACGTTTCATGCTTTAGTAACTTTTCAGTATGTGTTGAGTTAATAGATGCCTTGATAATAATCTGACCAATTTTCATCATCTTACACAAAGGCGATAAAAAGTTATTCCATATTATTTTACCCTGCGTTTCTTTTTCGTTTGGGTATATTAATTTTATGTTATATTACATAGTGAAATCTCATGAAGTGACATTATTTGCTTATCCTTAGTGTAAAAGAGATAAAATGCTGCATGAAAGTGGAGAATTATACAGTGCCATCCAAAAGTTCTTGAATAAAATCCTGTTGCTTGGATCAAGCAATTCACATGAGCCAAGTCATATGAGCAGAAATAACCATAAGAAAGCTGAATATGAGCTAAGGATCCTGCTTGTTCTTGGAGTAAACAATACAAGGGTTTAAATAACTTCTCATAGGTTATTGAGGCCTACACCATACACAAATGTTAATTGGCCAGCGTGGAAGCTCCTATCATTTTCCATAGTAATTAAGTGTCATTCAGAGCAGAACACCTATATACACGTAGTTACCCCTGCCACCATCTTAATGTGCACTTCCTTTAAAATCTGTTAGAGCTACATGGAGCTAACAGACTGATAATTTAAACCTGTCACAATATAATACCTTCAATGAAGAAGACTAACAATGTATGATATGCTACATTGCATATGGCGCATAGTAATCACCCTTATCAATCTGTATCTGGAAAGTACTTTACTCCATTCAGTAGAAAAAATATTCCACTTCTACAGATAGCAAGTCACATTTAGGTGAAGTGAAGCAAGCACAGGTACATGTAAATTTCTTGCTCAATGAAGTTAGCTTTGTTCTGATTAGGTTGGAACCAAAGAACTTGATTTCAAAATGTACATCCTACCACTGCTTAGGTTATCTATAGTATATTATCATTAGAATAATACTGTAAATTCTCAATAAAACAGCCAGTAGTCGAAGAGTCACTTCCTTGTTAAAGAGAATGCACTAGCAGAGACTATTGTTAGGTGGTGACTGTTGTTGAGTGGAAGCTACAGTTTAGTGGAGGCTGTTGTTGAAAGATGGCATCTGTTTAGAGATGACTAGTTGAGAGGTTGATACCAAAGGGAATAGCCAATAAAAAGAAGTTTTACAGTAAACAAACAAAAACAACATAAGTAACTATTTATGTGTTTATTTCAAGAATGTGAAAATCCTTTTTTTCATTATTTTATAAATCATTTTATAATTTTTACATAATTATGACAAAATATTGTATTATCATTAACAATTGTCAAAAACAAGTTATCCCAACTTTCATACATACCGGTATAAACAATCACACTGGATTTATTTAACTTTTATACAAAATATCTATTTGATACAGGCATACATTTTATATATGTAAACATTTTCAAAATATACAGTACATACAAAAAAATTTCATTCATTCGTCACCATTTTCAAATATTGTATCAGTCATACATTTCTGTTTACAATTACTGATTATCTCCCCTTGATAACTAAGGTTGATAGCCAAATCAAAATAATTTTGGTCCCATGAAAAACTATAATACCATTTTCCAGCAATCACTATGTTGATAAATTTGTAAAACAATTCAACAATCTGGTCCATACTAACAGAGGTAGGTTTTGATCTTCATAAACAAATCAGCTTCGGCAGAAATAAAATTAGAAGAAACAACTTTAATTTGTGACTGTCTGTATTAACATATGAAACAAATGTGGATTTTGATGCTCAACTTGAATTTCTACAAAAGCCTAAAAATTCAAACCCATGAACCTTTACAATAACTTATTGTAGTATTAAAACCAACTTGAATTTCATAAACCAAACAATTTCAATATAATTCAGAAAAAAAGCTCAGTTTAAAAGATGTTCACATATTTGTGTATTCACATATAAGATATTTATCAAACACTCAACTCACTCATTCACATAAAAGGATTTCTTAATCCTTGGATCATTTAATGTACAATTATATATAATATATATAAACTTTGTATTTATAACCAGTGATGTAATACTTTTACTGATTTTAATTAAATGTTACATATTAAAATAAACAATAAATTACAAGAATATGCAGTCTACGAAATTAGTTGGTGTTCTGTTGCTCGGGACAACCTATTTCTAGTTCCAGCAACCAAAAATTTATTTTGGGCAACCAAAATTCTACAAACACGATACAGTGCTAGCTGCTAAAATGACCAGTTCAGGCAATCATTTTCATATCCTAATTTCATAGACTGCTATGAGAAAATAACAGAACTATTTACAAATGATCAGTAATTCTGACAATAACTTATGACAAAAATTAAGCTGATGGTATCTTGTTAATCTATTCAACACCTCGAAGCTGATTGAAGAGAATTCCAATCCCATGAAATTTTGATCAATTGATAGTTTTGCCAATAAAATTATATGATATTTCCTGGTAGAATTCCTGTAATGCAATGGACCTTAACACTGATTTAAATAGCTCCACATAACATAAAAAAACTTGTTATTTACAAGTTAGTAACTACTAGATATTATTGGAAAAAAATATTAAAGGAATTCTACTTTCACTTTAAATAGAAATATATAATACATGTATAGTCCGAAATATTAACCTGAGCTTGACCTTTATGCAAGAATATATTAAACTCAATAATTACTGTCTATTTTTGTCTTCATTCGTACATTGCACTTTATAGGAAGCTTTTGACAAAAAATACACACACTGAACAAATACTGAACATTTAATTTTGTTTTCATGAGAATAAATACTTTGAGACTATGCCATAATATTGCGGACTATCATGTTTCCCTCATAAACTAATGAGACCAAAATTAAATGTAAAATAACATGCTATGTTTACAAAATTGATTAATGGTCACATAGGTTGTTATAAACACAAGTATAATCAGATACACGCATACGGAAACTCAAGATATAATGTAACTGTAGCATGTTAATTATGATAATAAGATAGTTCAAGCTTGTTCTAATATTGTCGGGATATACTAACTTATATAAGAAGACAGGAGTTGGTTATAGAGAACTGACAAGAGATACATATAATTGAGAGATCAATGAATAATTAAAACTTGAGACATTTTTTTAATTAAATAAAAACAGCACTATAATTAGCATAGGAACACACAACATCATTCAGTCATTTCCTCATCTATTTTTTTGGTTTTATTTATTAATAAAAGATTGAGTGAAAATAATTATTAGAAGAGATCATTTAATTCATTAATAGTTTGCTTAATTTACACGACACAAATTTCTAGACTAACTAGTAGAACAGGGGGTCACATTACAAAACATCCAAAGATAAAAGACAGCTTTTTGATATGACCCCTCCTTAAGTTAAGTGGCTTTAGAAAATGTCTCCATTCATCAATTTTATTATTTAATAAAATAACTGCAATTCCTTTGCTTGAATGTCACTAAAAACAATAAATTTGTTAAAGAAATAAAACAACAATCTGAATAAATGTACTGATAAATAAGCTCTCAAAATTTCTTGCTGAAACCATTCACGAACAAAATAATGTACTATGTGAACAATATGAAAAAAATTGCATAGAAAAATCACACTTTATCAGGCATAACAGATAGCATCTAAATAAGACAGCAAAAATATATATATCAATAAAATATAAATTCTTCAAAAATACAAAATAAACAAAAAAGAGCAGAAAAAAGCAACAAAAACTATTTCAATGTATAAGCACATATTGCAATGGTAACATTACATGTCCATGCATTGTATTGTCAAAATTATAATGTAGAAAACAATTCCACATTATATATATTTGGTTTCCATGGAGACAATATAAATATAAAATATCTTACTAAAATCCTCACTAGCATTTATACCAATTGTCATATCGCTGATAAGCCACATTGACCCCATTATTATCTCAATATATTCAATATCATTGCACAAATATATAGGGACAGTTTAACCTCTGAACAAGTTGTATGTATCATCTCACATCAGTCTCTCCTCATACTATACATTTTCAACAAAGTAGTAATACATCACATTCACACACCAGGCATTCTTAACCATAGTGTGTCTGTGCATAATGCAGCCATATGGCATTATGGATGGACATTTCTTAAATTCAAATTATCATTAGTCTTACCAATAGGGGTCTGCACATATTGCACCCATATCATGCAAACAGACCCTCACTTAATTCAAATTATCATCATAAATACCCATAATTGGGCTTTGCCTGTGCCGCCATTACTCATCAAGTCTTTATTTATATTAACATTATAATTCTAAGGCAACACACACAATATGATTGCCCAGTAAGTTAAGAGAAATAAATATAAAAAAATATTATCTACAAAATTAATTAGATGCAAAGATGATTAACTTTCGGCTCTCAAAACTTTTATTGCATATAAACCAATCAAATATCCATTTCTATGGAAACGTATCATGAATCTTGAAACAGAGGTATTATAAAACATAAATAAGCATTGCATAAACATTGCATGGCAGCATGTAAAAGGAAAACACAGGACACCAATAGAAAAAATCATACATTAATTTTCAAATAATTGTCAATGTACGAAACAAAACTTAATTTAAACACAAGTTTATTATAATATAGATTATAATTGAGTATCAATGCTATCACAAGTTGCTTGACAATAAATGTCAAATAAATGATTCCTAGACACAGTTTTTATACAAACTTCTCAATTTGAGATCATTCTCAAATCTCTTTTTTCGTACAGGAAAAATGTACATAAAACACCAAAAAGATCTAAAACTCGCACTCACTTATAAAAGAAATTGACGAATGATTTACATCAAACTTTTTATCTTATATCGCAGATTTAGCACAAAACAGTTGTAACTCAATTAAATAAAAGATTGAGTTACAACCGTTTTGCGCTAAAATGCAATATGTTTGCCATGAGATCAATCTGACTTTGAGAAGTTTTCTAAAACTGCACCCAGTGACCTTAATTTTATGGATGAATGAATTGTCATACTACACTTTCATACATTTGTCCCTCCTTCAATAATCAACAGTTTTCAAATCATCATTGGATGCCCTCTATCTAATCCATTCATTCATTGATTTACATATGTAGCAAAATGAAATATATATGTGATCGTTAGTATCAAATGATTCTACCAAACTTAAATCCTCAAACTTCATGAATTACAAAAAATTCCCTTTATTTGATCACGGCACCACAATCTAAATGTCCGTGTTCTGATATAGGAGATTTATTTCTTTGAGCTTTCAAACTATTTTAGTATTAAATCAAATTTAAAGCAATTTACTGTTCTTTTTTATTACATTCAGCTAGCATAACAGCTATTCATCAAAAAATTTTCTGATGACTACAATAATAATACAATTTTGGATGAATTGACAACCTTACTATTAAAAGGCAATGACCAGCTCCCAATCTACCTAGGACACTATACAAATGTTTATACAGTGTCCAAGGTAGATTACGACCGTAACTGACTATGTTTAATTTAACATAAATAACAAAATCCAGTGAAAAATATTTTCCCTGATTTGTTGTTGTAATGGATATGTAAATGATAAACAGATACCTAAACATCACATCTCTCACACCAAGTATCAAATATCTCAAGTAAAAAACAATCAAACAAGTATGTAGGCGAAAGTTCAAACTTTTCAAACCCTGAAATTCCTTAATTTCATAATTAAAGCAGACATACAAGAAAGAAGAACTCTTTCTCTTAAAGTTCAAAAATCCTGTCTGGAATTCAGGACCAGACATGAAAACTTTCACCGATGATCTATCAAGTACCCCACCCACTACCATTCACCATTAGAGCAAAATCATGAAAAATGTGTATGAAATCATCATTACAAGTCTTAGAAGTATTTTATACCAATATATACACAGACATATCAAGACTATTCATGATTCAAATATTTCTAGTTTTGAGCAAACAAAAGAAAGCAAAAATTATGACTGTATATCGCTCAGTAACTATAAAACATCATATTATGTATGTCAAAGTCTGTCCCCTTTATCAGGACAAACAAATTAAAGAACACTTAGTGTTACTATAGGGACTAATAATTCACTTTATTGCTTTATGAGTGTTTTCAACTCACTTCCCTGAATAGCCTGTCTTTTTATCCCATTTTTTTCATAAAAGCAACAAAAACCAATCACGGTTAATGTTAGCTTCAATATTTTCTAAAAAATAGTGCACACTAGCATGCTCGCTAGCATGCACACCAACATTGTTGTAATTAGCCGCAAGCTTATAGAAACTGCCTTTTTAACATTGTATAACATTGTATATACATGTAATGCATTTCATCATTAACCATCTTTAACTTTTAAACTCCACTAAATTTATACTGAGCAAATTTCAGTAATCACAGTAAACACCAACATTGTTATCATAGCTTCCAACAAGTGGACTACTTTCTGTTGTTTTCTGTACAGTTGTCATGGAAACAGAGACAAAATAGTTCCATTCTTTTATCTCCAAGAAAAAGATTCAAAGAAACAAAATATCACCATATGAAAATATGAAAAATCATCCACTAGAGCTATTGTATTGTAACTCAAGAACATTCAACGAAATTTTTCATTTAATAGCGAAAGACAATTTTTGTAAGTTTATTATGCGAAAAGTCACTCTGTATATCACTTGGGATCTTCAAATATCCACTCCTTCAATGTCGACCAAATTTTTCAACATTGATCGTGAAAAGTTCATTCTGTCCATAATGTCACGTTGGCATCCATCTTGAATCAAATGAACCATACTGTAGGTTGTAGCATGTCTGTCTTCATCAATATAAGTAACAAAGTAATCATTTCTCATGTAGCTGAGAATGATTTTTGTGTGATCTTCAAAGAAGTTCACCTGTAAAATAATGTGTAATATATATTTAATAGCTTGAAACCATACCACTGGACATTTGCACAAAGTAAGCATTGCAATCAAATTATATAAAGATAGCATTACAAACATGCATATTGCATGTAATATATATATATACATGTATACAATAAAACAGATACCATAATTTTACGGGCATAACACACACTTTTCACCTCCAAATCCGACATTTGGTGCATGTTTTACCAGAAAAAATTGAAAATTCGCCATGATGTTGCCTAATCCTCAATATTTGCAAATCATCATCTTAAATTTTGATGAGCACTTGCCTGTTTTATTATGTTTTATAGTAATGTGTGAAAATTACCAACTAGCCCAACTATCTGATATAAGTAAGTTTCACTAACCCAAATCAATTTTCACTATTCCTGGGTTTTGGGCTAGTAGGCTAAGGAAATGACTGCATCACTGTTATAATACACCAATGGGACAACTTTTTACTGGCAAATATTATTAATGAAATATTCAAGCAGTCTCAAAGAGGCTCACAGGGAAGATTGGGCTTTGTTGTCCTAAGTTATTATTACTACAATAACCATTATGATCAATATCATGATAATTAAGAAATAACTTACAGTTGTCTATATTTTGTTGTCTAATAAAATATAGGCACGAGTTGTGATGCGCGTATGATTAAATCACGAGTGCTTTAGCACGAGTGATTTAATAAGCGCATCAAACGAGTGCCTATATTTTATTAGACAACAAAATATAGACAACTGTAAGTTATTTCGATTCTTACATCGTAAAATACATCCGTAGAAAAGATATATTTATAGAACTATTTTTAACAGTCAGAAACGTCATGCTGTTGAAATCCACCCCAGTGCAAAGGCTGAAAATAGCATTTATTTACACAATTCTCACAGATAGGTGTTTCTTATTCCGAACAAAAAATATTAAAATCTTAATTATAGAATAGAAACCAAATTGTAAAAGTCAACCCTTATAAACTCGGGTGCTATTTTCGGCTTTGCGCATTTAACGTGGGGAGTAAAATTTCAACAGCCCTCACGAGCTATATTTTGTTGACTAATAAAGCATAGATGACGTCACATTAAATAAAGAGTGAAAACGCACGTGCCTATGTTAGAATCATTAATAATCATAGCAATTGATGTTTTGTTTAGGCTGATGGCTATTAAATATGTGTCATAGGATAGATATAAATAAATGTTTACCTGTAATGTTCCATCATTCAAATATAGCACAATAGCTTTAGCTGTTCTAAACCATTTCTTTAAACAAAGGGAGCCAACACTGATATCATCAGAATCTTTTGAGCACTCTATATTACCTCCCTTTAATAAAAAATATAATTTTAAGTCAGAATAACTTGACTCCTATTTCAAAGGATTTTTTTAAAAGCTATATATGTAAAGTCTTGGGTTAAATATAGTCCAGTTTCATAATATTGCTGAAAATTGAACAGGCACTAAATTACTTTCTGATTAAAATCCTAACAATCAGTAATCGCCGTAGTCGAGTCAAAACCTCGTAACTTCAATTAAAAAAAGCGAAGTTACATGGATTTGACTCAACAGCAATGTTATGCAGAACACTTATTGGTCTAAACATTTACAAAATTTACAAAGTGACCATTGTTTTTAGTTCTAAAGAAAGATCTATTTAAACTCTGGAATATGCATCAAATGCCATAATTATAAATACATGTACACATTGACTAGTATGCTGTAACATGTTTGTAATTTTATGGTATGTACACATTTCAATTATATTTACAGTCAGTCCATTCATTTGAGAAAATAAGTAAATACTACAGACAAAGTGTATATTTGTTGTGACTGTGAGGTAGGGTCCATGATGGACTTGCTTTGTCTATTTTCTGACAGGTTTTGTACCAATTATTGGTACTCTTCAGAGGATTTATCAGATGGTGACAAATTTTATTTGTGACAGTATGTTTGGCATGGGAGATTTATATACCCACAATGCACAATGGTGCCGGTATTGGTGCCAGTGTTGGTGTCGGTGATCTTTCCAGATTTGGTGCTAGTGTTGATGCTGGTGATATTTCCAGATTTGGTGCTAGTGTTGATGTCGGTGATATTTCCAGATTTGGTGCTAGTGTTGATGCTGGTGATATTTCCAGATTTGATGCTAGTGTTGATGCTGGTGATATTTCCAGATTTGGTGCTAGTGTTGATGTCGGTGATATTTCCAGATTTGGTGCTAGTGTTGATGCTGGTGATATTTCCAGATTTGGTGCTAGTGTTGATGTTGGTGATATTTCCAGATTTGGTGCTAGTGTTGATGTTGGTGATATTTCCAGATTTGGTGCTAGTGTTGATGCTGGTGATTGTGCCAGTAGTGGCGTGGTTGATGACATTTCTTCAGTGAATGGTGCAGGTTAAGATGCCAGTGTTTGTGTTTAAGCATGGAAATTTTGCAGCTTGATTAATATACATGTAGTCAGATTATGAGACTACGGGGGTTTTATATATACATGGATGTATGGTAAAATGTCTCTATGTAGGACGAAGGTTATATGGATCAACAAAAAATGCTTAACCTTCTTTCTTATAACAACACGCTAAAATCAAAAAGATTTGTTAGTACATGCACACAGTTAGCTTACATGTGTAAACTTGTCACTGCACAACCATTAATGTTATTTACCTCAACATGAAAATTGTGCCCTAAACAATATCAAGATCAAAGCACACGAGTGGCATCTGCTCAAATAAGAATACCCCTGTTGCTAAGCATTGCAATTTACACAGCCCAGACAAAGTCAAATACCAAATTATTGATATCATGCCAAATGACCCTGATTCACCTTCCAGCACCAACAAAAGGTGCAATCATGAATTCTATTGGATACAGCAACTGCACACACTAGCACCAATGGGGCTCAATGTAGCCATCTAGTGCTCCTTCAGTCACTGCATTACTACAGACATATTGGTTGATAAAGAAAACCAAATAAATAAAACATCCAGACCTTGTTACATTAACTTACACATTTGACACTTTCTAAACCACAAATTGAAGTATTTTACACTTTTATTTATTGATTACAAATCAAGGTGCAGCTATATTTAACATACCTGAATTAAATGTTCATCCATATACTTGGCAAAATACATTAACAATGTCGTCTTCTTGTCTAGATCATCTGGTGGTTGGTCAACAGAGAATGCATTCAAATGTCCAGTCATATCATAATACTGTACTGATCTGGAAAATAGACAATAAATAACAGATGAGTTTATAACGTCCATGTATAGAATGTAAATAGATCAGATCATAAAATTGTAAAAGTAAATGCATTTTATAGTTTCAAGCTGATGCACATCACTACTTTACAGCTACTATTTCTTAAGTCTACTGCACAATCTCTTCATTTCTTATTCTTAAATATTTTCATATGGATTCTTTATTATGTAAATATTGTATATACTGTGTAATATATGTTTGATAGAGGCCCACATGAAAGATTTGATTTATCCAAATGTGTAGCCTCTTAAAAAAGTCTTTAGGCCACAACAAATTGATCATATGTTCTATGGATTCGCTCGCACCTTAATTTTGACAGTTTTTTACAAAAAAAATATTTTTATTTCCTCGCTCGCTCATAAAAATTTGGTCAAACCGCTATATAAAGCAACTGAATTAAGATTTTTTTTTTCTTCGCTTGCACTTATATGCTTGGGACCTACAGATACCTAGGCACCATCTAACCACTGGGCTACTGCTTATACATGATTGTTTAAGGAAAAATATCATATTGGACATGTTTATAACTTAGTAAATTAGTGAGTCAACAACCTTTTGCTTATTAAAAATGCAGAGAGATTTGGGACTCAAATCTAACCTGACATCAGCTACACACATGTACATACATTTACATACACATTGATGGATATTAAAGATTATCTTAAAAATAAGGTTAACTAAGATTTTTCTACAAGAGTAACTATTTTTTAAAACAAATCCATGTAAATTAAAGTAGTGAGTAGTTTTGATTCCAAGTTTGCCTTTCAAGATAAACAAAACAGTGTATTTGCTAATTGATTTGTGCATGGTATTATGTTTAGCAGAATTTCTTGTTTAAGTCATTAAAATTTAAATTACCTCTGTAAACACATGAATTATGCAAGAAAATACAGAATGTTAATTACATGTAAACTAAACAACAACCTATATGGTGTGATCAATTAAACATGTCAGGATTCAGTTCTGCACAATATTACAAACTATACATGTAATGGTATATAACAGAACAGAATAGAACAGAACTGACTTGAACAGAACAGAGCAGAACAGTATTGAACTGAACATATAAATAAACATGCACAATACACTTATATCTTTATCAAAACCAAAATCTGTACATAAGATATACAAATTTAGAAGGCGTTGTACACTGTTGATTGTAATATATTTCAAGAAAACTTACTCTTAATTTTACAATTTGACTCAGAATAATACAGACGTATAGCTTAATTACGTGTAAAAATTTGATATCAATACAATACATAAAGTTCATTACTATACAGTATAACCTCTCTTCAACAAGACCCACTGGGAAGGACTATGTTGCTGTTCAGGTTGTGGCTGTTCAGAGGTAAAATGCAATTAAAATTACACCAGAGGGAATATTAAAAGATGATGTTTTGTGCAGAGGATTTGGTCCGTAGAGATTATTCTGTAATAAATATTATTATTAAAACTATTGTTTAAATTGAAATTATGAAAAGTGTCATTGAATACATACCTTCCATCAGGTGAGAGGATAATCTTGGAAGTATCATTAAATAGTACACCAATGGAATCATTAGATAATTGGAAACCAAATCCATATTTATTAGAATAATCCACCCATTTACTGACCCATAGAATTGTCATATCACATACAGGCTCAGGATTCTTTAATTCACCTAAAAACAGTGAGAGGGTAAAATATATAGACTGATACTATACACTGGGGTCCAAATACAAAAATGTATTACTATACACTGGGGTCCAAATATTTCTTTACACATATCTAAATTTGATGTTTTGAAGTATATTATGAAACTTTCAGGAAATGATTTCCAGACGTCACACTAGTGTAATTAATGTTGGCGCATAATTCGCAACAAAATTGAGTGCGTAATACCATGTTGATTGTTTTAAAAATAGGTGAAAAATAGTGTGCTTCAAGTGACCAAACAGTGGTTGCTATGGATACCATTTATTCTTTCTACATATTGATAATCTGTTCACCAATATGATTTTTAAAACACAAATGAATTGTTTCACACTTATTTAAGTTTTAATGTGATTTGACAAAAGGGTAAATATTTTAGAAAAGAATTCCGCGAATTTATCAATCACCCCTCGTACTTTACGTAAGTGACTTATTTCACATTTAATATTTATAAGTTTAACATGAACCATAAATTATTTTCAATATGTATAATAAATATAATATAAATACCAAACAAAATGTGCCTGCAATAATTTTTCAATAAAAAATAAGAGAAAAATATGAAAACTTATGGACCCAGTGTATTGATAGTTCATACTAATTCATTTTAGCTCAATTGTTAAGCAATTTCTTAATTTCTTCAACTTAATAAATCACTCTAGAGTTCTTTCTAATGATCCAGCACTATGCAAGTAATCACCAGTCCTTATATTTCCTCAAGCTAAATACCAGTTTGATATTATATGGAAAGAGAAAAATATTAACTAGATAGACTAAAATAAGTAATATTCACAAGTCCAAATCAATTTTCACTGGTCCAAGGCAACAGACTAGTGGGATAAGCCAAATGTAAGAAATATGGATCAAATTTCTTCCTTATGGAAAAATTGAACTATCAGTACATTTCTTTACACCACAATTTAGCACCCACCATAGAACATAGTGTATAAATAATGAAAACTAAATCAATTCTTACCCTTTGGCATATGTTCCAAACAAGTTGTAAGAACATCAAGTAAATTGGCTGCTGAGCGTGGTTTTGGAGATGATTCTACAAGTACAAATAACAAAAATATGTTATAATAGGCATTCAAAAAGTTAACACAATCATTGACTTAGCTTCAGCCTTTTAAAAGTCATCCTGCTATTACTTTGATACATACTAGGCCTGCATAGTTAAGAGTAAAAACACCATTATATACATGCATGAATAAAGTACATTTGTAAATAACTTCAAATTGGTTGTTTTAGTCCAATTAGTAACAAGTTTCATCATCACATATTATTTTATTGCACAGACTTAAAAATACAGGTATAGCTAAGACATTGATCAAACAACATTTTTTGCACACATCAAATAATAAATTTGTAGGCTGATTTCAAACACTTCAATCAACCCAGATTTGATTTAGTTGATAGTTATATGACAAGCACTCATAGACTCCAAACCATAACTTGCTTGAAGCCTCACAAGGGGTCAAGAACATCAATGAAGATGGAGTAAAATCAACATTAAAAACATAAAGTAAAAATGACATAACAAACACAACAAGTAACATTTTTACCTCTAAGAGCTGGAGAGTCTGACCTATCTGAGCGTGTAGCTTCTAAGCCAGAACTTCTACCGCTGCTACGAGACAATGGAACGATATAATCTTGTACAGGATGATGTGTTTTAGTACCTCTATCATGTTTGTTGGTGATTTCTAACTCTCGGATTGGTGAGGTTATTCTATCTACACCAGACTCGGGGCGGTTATCTTGGACGGTTTGTGACTTTGGTCTACTGTAATAGAAAACATTCATAGTGAAATAAGCAATATTATAATTATGAACAACTACATACTAGTAAAGTTCTACTATAAAGACCAACTTAGTAACAGTCTATGAAATTAGGTGTCCAGTTACCAAGACAACTACCGTGTACTCTTTAATTTGGGCAACCAAACATTTCTTTTGGGTGACCAAAACCTATAAAGAAGATATAGTGCTTGCTAATGACCTATTCAGGCAACCACTTTTATATCCTTATTTTATTGTATCTTAGTTACATCTTAGTTGCTAAGCCAATTCATACAATTCTTATATAACTTTTTAATGTAACACATTCTTAATTTTAGAAGAAAAAAGTCCTTAGTTAATTCAATTCCACTATCAAGACCATTGGTATTAAATGACCTTATAGTGGAGCTTCACTGTATTACTCTATTCTACTTCAATACAAAACTCCATAATGAGCTAAATGTAATTAGGTTACATCAATTTAATTTAACAACAAGTCTAGGCCAAAATCAAAAGATTTTACATTTCGCAAGCTTAGCGCAAAACAGTCACAACTAACACATTTTTAAATTGAGTTATGACCGTTTTGCGCTAAGCCAACAATTTGTATCCTATTCAGTGAAATGTGTTAATTAAGATAACAAATTAATTAATTCAAGACACAGACAACACTACAGGTAATAGACTGCAGTAAGTGTACATGTACTATACTGGTGTACATTTTTGTTGAATGTAAATGAATGTATAATTAAAACCACAAGGGGGGTAATGACATTAGCTGATTATATAACCTTCTAACCTTTATACATTCTAACATATTGACACATTTACATAAAATCTACATTAACTTATGACACCTTTGTTCTAATTTTGTATCATTGATGATATGAAAATAAACTGAGAAAAAAATGGACAAGTATAACTATTATGATAAACTTACAACACTAACAAAATATCATCATAAGTCAAGTATTTTTTTGTACAAATGGTGTATGAATACAAGAAAAGCAGAATGTGTTTTATGACACCCAAATACATAGAGTATATTATTCTTTGTGGTTTTTTTTAAGGTAAAATTATTATTATACAAAATTAGAAATATTTTTTTCAATTTCTAGGTTGAATATATACAATACATAGGTCTCAACCCCCCCCCAAGTATCTATGGTTCAGAATATATTCGGCCATATTCCTTTATCATAATGACCTGCAGCCATGGTTGTCTTTGAATTTTATGATAATTATTGTTGCTCACTTACAGACATTTGAAATAAGAAAAGTTACACAGAAATAAACTTTTAAAAGCTAGTCTGACAAGTGACAGAACTGTGACAATATTACAATAAACATTATAATGTCTGACAATGCAGAAAAGGAAAATTTAATGAAATAAATAACATCATCTAAAAATTACATAAATCTTTCAAAAAGCTTTTATCGTGGACCCTTTTATACTGTATATAGTAATCATTGCCTTAAATTTTCTCGAGCATTAGCCTGATTTATTATGTTATACAATATATATGAAAGGGTAAAATTACCAACTTGACTGTATAAAATAAGCCTTTATCAATTTCCACTAGATCCGGGTGTGTGCTAGTGGGTTTAGGCTATGACTGAATAGGATCCTTTTATTTGGTAAAAGTGTTATCTGTACAGAAAAGTTCCAATATAAGGACCATCAAAATTGATGGTCTTTAGAGAGAAATGGTCAACTTATAGGGACTTTTCCTTTCCTAGAATTAAGCATTCAGGGCTTGAAAATTGTCCTAGTTGCAGAGTTTTGCATTCACCAAGGTGATCTTAATATAAGAACATTATCATACAAGAGTAGGAGGACACAAATCTATGTGAATCAATAATACATTTAATCACATTCAGATCAAAGCCGCCTTAATCATGTAAACATCCTCTAACTTATACAGACGCATAATCACATGAACAAATATTTAACAGACTAGATGGTATCAGGACACTAAATGTTTGTGAGGTCAAGGTACACTAAATTATAAATTATAAAATTGTTGTAGTGTGGTTAACTATGTAGTTATCACATTCACAAAATACAAGTTAATTATTTCATGTATAATGATTATATAGTCATTAAAATATGGTAAACTATTTCACGCAATCAGCATATTTCACGAATTAATGAGGTAACACAATCTGGGGTCATTAACATCGGATATGTACTATAGAATATATTCAACAAAGACAACTGAAGGCTAGCATGAAATTGGATACATCAAGAATTTGTAGCTGTAACTTTATATAACATACAGAGACTAATCAATCATTGGTTAATTCACTATCATTTGTAATTTATAGACATAATAGAACAACAAAGGAAGTAAACAAAGTCTTGCTTAGGCTTTGTCCTGTGTTCTGGGCAACTCTTGGGGTTTTAGTGACCACCATTTTCCAAAAAACTTTCATTTAATGGTATTTGAACTTCCTGAAAGGTAATCATGGAAATAGGCATCATACAAGGATTTATGTCTGTCGGTGTAAAAGGGTGTATCTACAGTCTACAAAATTAGGACATGAAAGTGGTTGTCAGAACAGATCATTTTAAGAGCAAGCACTTTATCTTATGTAGAACGTTCTACATATAAATGAGATAATAGATTTTACGTTTATTTGTTCCATTATGCACATTTCTTATTCTCTAAAACATAAACTGAATAATCTAGGTGGGATCTATCAAACTAATTCTAAAGTCGGGGCTAAAAATCTTCTTCTCTGAAGACAAATGACAATATTACAACAAAACAATTGATTTATACAAGCTTTTTAAACCTGCAGCATTTTAGCATCCCTTTGTTTTTTTGGAGATAAATTTAACAAGAGCTGTCAGAGGAGACAGCATGCTCGACTTAGTTAGTGTTTGTCACAGGAGTAAAAAATATGTATAAGGAGTTATAAACCTAGTCACATGGGATGTGGTTGATAATAAAAATCATATATTTAAAGTTTGAAGTCAATACCTTAAGAAATAAAACAGTTGCAGTAAAAACAAACATTTTTTAAATTTCAAGGGGAGATAATTCTGAAAAAATATATTTGGAGTTATACACCTTGTCACATGAGATGTGGTTGATAATAAGGAATGTACATTTAAAGTTTGAAGTCAATACCTATAGAAATAAAACAGTTGCAGTAAAAACAAACACTTTTTAAAGAAAACTCTAAGTTCAAGGGGAGATAATTCTGAAAAAATAAATTTGGAGTTATACACCTTGTCACATGAGATGTGGTTGATAATAAGGAATGTACATTTAAAGTTTGAAGTCAATACCTAAAGGAATAAAACAGTTGCAGTAAAAACAAACATTTTTGAAAGAAAACTCTAAGTTCAAGGGGAGATAATTCTGAAAAAAAATATATTTAGAGTTATGAACCTTGTCACATGAGATGTGGTTGATAATAAGAAGCATATATTTAAAGTTTGAAGTTAATATCTTAAGAAATAACATTGATATAGGAGAAAGTATTTTACTGCACAAAAACTTTAATCTGTGCACAAAAACTTCAATCAGTTCAAGGGGAGATAATTCTTAAAAAAATGTGTTTGGAGTTATGGACCTTGTCACATGAGATGTGGTTGATAGTAAGGAACATATATTTAAAGTTTGAAGTTAATATCTTAAGAAATAACAAAGATATAGAAGAAAGTATTTTACTGCACAAAAACTTTAATCAGAAAGGTGGACGCGGACGCCGACGCCGACGCCGACGCTGGGGCGAGTAGGAGAGCTCTACATTACTACGTAAAGTCGAGCTAAAAATGGTGCTATGTTTCACTGTTCAGATAAATTGAATTTGTAAAATATTCATAAAAACCCTCAATCCCTATCAAGTCTATATTTTTCTAAACTTTTGCCCTAAAAACAGGATATGTTTTTTTAGCTCTAGAAAACTCATTGACCTGAGATCTAAGTTGGCACAGTATTGTACATTTTACTTGTTATAAATTATTTATTGAAATTACTATGGAAATATTGATTACAGAAAAATGTGAATACAATTACTGTTCATAAATTGTTATCATAAACAAACAGAGAAAAAATATCAAGAAACATAATGGTCGACAATAAATATTTAAATAATGCATTTTGAAAAAACACTATAATCTAAATTGATGACTAATCAGAAAAAGTTCAGCTCAGATTTCACAATGACTTTCATTTCAATAGTAACCCGGGAACAATGTTGTTTTAGAACAATAGACTTAATTCCCTGGAGTCTGTACTACAGCTTGTTTCAATGGTTCATATTTTAAACAAAAGACAAAAAAGTCTTTGTTACAGCACCAAGTGTGCCAGCGATAAAAAAAATTCTTTTGTCTCTGTGACATTTAAACTTTCAACCCTAATTCCATTTCATTAGCTCTTAATGCTATTTTGCTGATTGTTTACGCTATTAAACTTTGTTTGAGTTCCTTCAAGTGTTCACACTTTGTAAAATAGGGACTTTATTTAAAATTCAAATAAAATCCTCTAAGAATGTCTTTTGAAATGGTGAAAGTCGACAGGCATATTTTTCAAATAGAACTGAGACGATTCAAACAATATGAATTGTCTTTGTTAGCGGAACAATAGTGTCGCACGTTGCACAATGTGACACAATGTTGAAAATTATTCAAATGTATGCTGAATGCGTAATATTTGGAGAGTGAATACCCTGGTGCATCTGTTTATAATCTCTGCATAAAAGTGAAATGAAAAATGCTATTTCATTGTTAGACATTGGATTTGTATAAATGTCCCATACCAAGTTTAATAGAATATTATTGATTGAAAGTTTGATATTTGGATGACTTTTACATCATAGATTTTTGTGTCAAATAGAATTAATGTATCTCTACTCAATGAAATAGCAATAATTGAATCTTATAAACAACGTGATAGAAATATTATAAAAAAACCACATTAATGGAATCATATATTTGATCATAATGCTATCAGCAATGAAAATGAATCAATAACTTTTTATATAAACATAGAATCATAGAAGGCTAGACTTTCCATTGTACTAGTAATAATGAAAACAATCCAAATACATTCACTTACATCAAAAGCAAAATATGCTCGCATTTTTACAAACAAAATAAAATATTTATAGATTGACTATTCAGAAAAAAAATGAAAGAAAGTTATTCTTAAATGAGGAAAAAGGGAACTTGCTTATTATAGCATTGGACGAAATATGCCTTGGAGGGAAAATAAACATGGTTACATTGTAGTTCTTAAAATATGAAATATTTTACTTATATTATTATTTAAGCTTTTTGAGGTTTTTAAATTCATTCTAACAATGTCTCATGCATTTACAATATGAAATACAATTAAGCTAATAAAGACCACCGTGGTTACTGTAAAATCATTCAATATTAGAAGAAATGTCCCAAATGCTTAATTTGAGAAGAAAAACGTCTCTTTATTAAAACTAATTCATTATTAAGATCATCAATTTTGATGGTCATATTAGTAGAACTTCACTGGATGTATAATGCTATCAAACTTAAACTATGGCTGTTTCTACTGTGATGGGCACTGTAAAAACAATCTGAATGAAATTTTGCAATGTTAGAATAAGTCTAGGTTTTGGTGACGTTGAATAAAATAAATGCACTCTTTTGGATGTAAGTATTACATTACTTTAGCAACACATCAGAGAATATAATTCGACACAAACAAGCCTGCGTCTTTGTTATTAAAAAAAAGACAAACTGTAGACAAATTTCTAAATATTTGAGGCAGGTATGGTATAGGTTTTTTACCTTGATACTCTGACGAATGATCCAGATGAGTTTGACTCAAAACGTGGAGCATTCATACAACAACTTGTAGATAAACGATTAGGGTAATGTCCAACTGAGAAGAATTCATCACTAAGTATTTCATCTAACGTTGGTCGTAGTTCAGGTTCATTTGTCAAACACTTTGTCATTAAATTTCTAGCTTGAGGTGATATCCAGTTTGGTATAGAATAACGATTTTCTGTAATACGGATATATGTCTCTTTGAGTGTAGCTGTTTCAAATGGTGGATGTCCAACTAGTAATGCATACCTAGAATGAGAAATAATTATTAATTAATAATACATGTACATGTATATGTAATAAAAATACATGGAATCGAAAAATATTTCAATTTTTATTCCATGCTCTTGATCAGAAATTATCTAGTACACTACAGTGATTTCAGATATCAAAAATAAAATGACTGGTCAGAATTTCAGAATTTGAATAGGCTAAAAATTCATTAAAAAGTATAAGTACTGTTATACTTAACACTTACATAACACAGCCAAGTGCCCATATATCAGCAGGATAACTGTGGCCCCTTTTCTGTAGCACCTCAGGGGCAATATAATTTGGAGTACCACATACAGTCCTGAAATGTAAATGACAAAATATGGCTTTATTTATTTACTATACTCATATCATGAATAGATGTTGTGGTTTTTTTTTTTCAAGACTTTGTACAAATACTCTAAAACATATATGTAGTAGAATTGTATTATAAAAATAATAATACAGTTGCAAATCCAGATCAAGGCTGCATTCAACATTGGCTTACAATACAATTCATTCCATACCGAGGCAAACTGGTAAAATATTAACAGGAATTTATCAAACAGTTTGTTACAGCCACTACCTTAAACTACCATTAGCAGACTGATTTAGAAGGAAGAATGTCTAAAGATTCAAGATGGTGGTAGGGTTAATATAGTGGAGTTAAGAATCACATTATACATGTATATGAGAAGGTGGTGCCAGCTACCACACTTCAAAATAAAGATAGTTTTCTTCCCTTAAGTTGTAAAATATCATTGCCTACCATAAGACATTAATAACAGTAGCATAAAATCATAGAAAGGCCACATGTGGAGTCAAAGCTTTCAACTTACATTTTCTTTTCTCCTTCAAATTCCACTCTAGTAGCGAGACCAAAGTCAGCTATTTTAACATCCATATTTTCATTCAGTAACATATTGCCTAGTTTGAGATCTCGATGTATGGTATCATGATGATGAATATATTTAACTCCTTCAACTAATTGTCCCATATAATATCTAACCTCGGGTTCTGTTAGAGTCTTTCTGTGTTTGAGCATATATACCAATGACTGAAAATACACAAAGACATTTATTAATTATGAGTATGACATGAGCATTGTTTCAAATATATGTATATTAGGTATGAAGTTTTTATTTCTTTGCAATTAGGATAGAGTCTTCATTAGGCAAACTGAAAGTGCTAAAATATGTAACCAAGTACATGTATATGACTAGTGGAATCCGAATGAAATGGTAACACAATGGAGCATGAAATAATTTCTACAAGAAGATGGAAGCCACAGAAGACTTGCAAAGTAATAATTTATTAGTTCAATGATATTCTGATATAAGAACTGATAGACGTGATATATAGTCATCATTTTGTGATAAATTGATTCATATAAACGATGTCTATAATAAAATGAAATATTGCCTAATATACCAATGATATAATGCATGAGATGTACACACATTGATTGATTGATTCATGTATCATACTAACAACAAACAAGAATATAGTCTACAGATCTGTAAGATAACTTGAGACAAATCTTCAACATTGTTCTAAGTCAACAATGTCTCATGTTATCCTAAATAAGCTATATAAGCTTGAATATGTAATAGGAGGAGGAAAGTTCAGTAACAAACACAGGGCACAAACCAGTAACCTTCTCCTTGCAAGTCAGATGCCCAGTACCAACTGAGTGAATCTACTGGGTAACAAACAAATAATTTAACATATACTGCAGTACATATACAGCCCTGCTAATGGTATCAATATAGTGTAGAAAAGTGCTTTTCAAAAGTCAGAACTATATGGAGTGGATAGTCCACCTAACCACCCCTTCATGATGGCACCAGTACAAGAGACTTTAATTTTTCAGCAGACAGAATTTGTAAACAGTAAGTATTGCTATTCATAAAATTACAACAACAAACAACCTCTGTTGAAATTTCAAACTCTCAGATGAAGAGCCGTCATAGGAGCTCATGCCCATGACTCTCTGCGTGAGAGGTAATAGTGGCATATAGTCGCCAACCTTTGAACCTCTCCTCCCTGGAGGTAGGTCATCAATGTATATTACAAAATGTATAACACATAAAACTACATGAAAACAGTTTTTTTACAACAATATAAATCAGTGTGATTACTTGTAATACAGTTTAGTTAATGTTTTATCTACTTTTATGTTTGTTATGTATGTTTAATTAACAAGTCCCAAGAAATTAAGATTTTTTATATGACATAATTAAATATAAAGATTAGAGAGTAATAATTACAAAATCTGAGGACATTGTGTTTAGATGAATACTGTTCATAACTATGAAATTAAGTGTTATAATAAAATAACGTAAGATCTTTCAACCATTTACATATGTTTTTTAGTCATCAAATTATAAAATAAGTATTAAAAAATATGAGTGAGTAGGGATATGACTCATCTCAAAGTTTAATTATATCACACAAAATTAACAATAATTTCAAACATAATACTCTACTTTTTACATCAGATTTTTTAATCGGAGAAAATATCAAAGTAAAACCAGTTTTCTTTCTTCAATCATAATAAATATAAACTTTCATGTCTGACTTACTTTATTAATATCTTTAACTTCAATGACCCAAATAACACATTAAAAATCTTTTGATAAAGTATGACATTTAGTCTGATAGAGTTTGAAATAAAAATGTTTGATTTTCCTTCATTCTTCAGAAGCAGACGTACTAACCTTTAAATCAAAAACATGAGAGCTACAGATAGCTAAACAGAGATATTTACAACAAGAAATTTATGAGGCAGTTTTTATGTCACTTATCAAGATGGTCCATGTCTGATCCTTGGATCTGCTTATCAAAATAAAATGTTACAATTTATGTCTGCTAGTAAATCAATGTATCCCATAATGCACTCAGATCAAGGTTCTCGGTAGTAAGTTTTTATGTTTGACATCGGTGCATGAACAACCCTAGTACAGATAGCCTATAATGACCTCCTGGTATTTTTATGTGCAACTAGATAGACGTTTTATTGCTGTAATGATATTAGCCAGAAATTCAAGTAAATGACAAAAATCTAACAAATCTACAGGTGTGAAAGTAGTTAATGATCAAGTGAACATCAGCCATGATAACCTAGGTTAAAATAAATTAGCAGACCATTCTAACATCATGCTGGTCATAGCAAGTTTGGTGTAGCAATGATGTAGAAACGTCACAATGGCTTTATCAATCTTTTGTTTGGTCAAAGTAACAATGCTTGTATTTCAGAAATTACCTCCCCTTATAACTCGTCATTAGCACGTCTGCCTGTCAATCAGAAGATCCAATGTGGTATTTTATGTGGTTCAATATGAACTTTATGTGATTTAATGTGATGCACAATCCAATATATAGATTACATAATTATACAATGTACATATATTTCAATTTATGTGCTTTAAGTAAATGGATTTTGGTTTGATTTCCGGAATTTGGTGATGAAATAATCTCTATGACTGTTTTCCCTCCTATCAAGTGAGAAAGTTATCAGTCACTATTATAATAATTAACACACAAAATGAAAAATAATGATTCACAGGAAATACAATGTTATAATGTTGACAATAAATTTTAATCAAGTTTTCATTATCAACAATCAACACCCAGTAATGACAATAAACTTTTATATTATAAGTGTAAAATCATTTGTCACTCAGCTCAGCATCATTGCCGTCAAGTGCTTCAACAATACATAATCCTATAGGAAGAATATAGGAGTGTACCGAGCTGTGATCATAACCATAGAACGTTAAGAGTAGAATAACATCGAAATAAAATAAACCACAATATGTTTTTTTATGAATGATATTTTATAAACTTTCCCACGCAGAATAAACTTAAGATTCTGTGTACATAGCTAATGGTATCCAGTGAATCATGAAATGTATTTAACAAAGATCTCAGGGGCTCTCAACTCACGCTACCACCGAAAAACGCTGAACATATGTTTATAACAAATGCATGAAATATTAAAAAAATGTCAGACATATAAATTGCAAACTTTTATAACTTGTACACCCCATGTTTTAATACGTTATAAAATACATAACTAACATTCTTCAGTAAGTAGTTTTATGATTAAAACATATATTATTGCTATTATATACCATGACAACATCATTAGCTGACACACTGACAGATTTCAACAATGTTATAAGCCAATAGTGTTAACTTGTTTCTTGACATGTATTAAAATATTTAACTGTATCCTCTCATTAAGCTGAAACTAATTAACTCTACAACTTAGACACTTAATGACTTTCATGTGCTCTCAACATGTGGAAATGTTTTCTACGTAAGTTTTATACAGACTTTTATCAAAAATGAAGACATTTTCATATTTTATAAAATTCCAATGTTTAATATGAACACATGGCAATGAGACATTCAGCAAATTTTTGAAGAAAAGATTTTCCTGATTACGCCTAATTACTAGTATCTACTCACAATAACTTGTATTTAACTGTAAACATTATACAGTTCACAAAGAAATATTATAATATCCTTAATACTAGTTTAATGTCTTTGCCTTTTTGTCTGTTGTTTATTCATGTTTTACAAACCAAACATCTTTCATACAAATCAATTAAATAATAATTTATTTATAACTAATCAAATGGTTTATAATATTCAAACAATGCCTGCCTTATTTATGTTAAAATCTTACTTAACCAAATAAGGAATGATAACCAAAGAATGTCCAATGTCGACAATGCATGTTGAATGTAGATTCTACTGAATGTCGTATTTTGAAAGTTGACTGTCCACTATAGAGAGTCAAATATAGACTCCACCAAACATCAAACAGACATTTTTTTCCTTATATAACAGGAGCCGTTTACAGGCGCCTTTCCCACTAGAAATTTCTTTAAAATCATGAAGTTTTCCCCAAATTTGGAGTTTAATTTGGATTTTTTGTTCCCCTATCTATGAAATTGGATAAAATTTCCCCAAGTGTTTCATATAAAAAAGGCCACAGGCCCCTTCCACAAATACTGAATAAAGCCCTGACAAATGTAGACTCTGCTGAATGCCGAATGTAGACTCTTTGAGATGTCTAATATCAACTCATCAAATACATTAATTTGTTAAAATGTATAACATTACATTTACAGACAGTAAAGCTGTACGTTTATTTGATTATTAGATATACTTGAGACTGTTTTAAGTGAGTGTTAAACAAGATACAAGTACTCTTTAAAAGTTAGAGAACAAATTCCTAAGCAGACCAAAGTAGATCAATTTTATTTGAAGCCTTAAAAACATAAAAACTTAAAGAACCACATAAAGTATGTTGAGTATATTTTATTAAACAATTTTTATATATAAACCAACATAACAAAACTTGTAGTACATGTCTGGTTAAGAATTTGGTTTTAATGGTGCTATGCCCCACTTTTGAACATTTTTTCAGTCGGCAGACCTTCCCATGGCCCTAGGAGAGACTGTTGTCCAAAACCTTTAACCAGTTCTAAGTACAAACATCCTTCAGGGATTCACAATTGTCTTTGATATGACAGTAGAAGAAAGAATAGTTGTAGACAGTGTTTTATTACCGAATTACATGTCAGTAGATCTCAACTGGGATTCCAACCGCAGACCTTTGGATTGAAAGTAATACATGCAACAAAATAAACCTTATTATGAAGCTATAAAGCATGAATAAAAGTAAGACAATTTTGTTGCAAATATATATACATGTATCTACAGAATCAATGATGTTCCCACAAATTTTCTAACATGTATACTTGGACATTTTTCAACAGAAAATCACAAAGTATGACGTGGGTGTTTAAACAAAAACCGTAGCCAAAAACTTGTTAATATTTGGAAGAGATATAGAGTGAATATAAAACATGTTTTGCCAACTTAACGTGTTTCCAAATCTGTTTCCAAGTTAGGCTGAAATCAATACATGAACAGTCAAAGTTTGTATTTTTATTCCCTGACTTTGCAATCTTGGAATTCTTTATTTTACACTAACCATGTTTAAGAGAGACAGGGTGCAATAATTACTGATTTAAACAATGTTTTTATACTGTAGAAATGTTCCTGTAAACATGATAGAAGAATTATAAAAATATTGAACCCAAAATATTTTCCACAGTTCATTTTATTTTTTGTACTTTTAGAGACACCAGGTCACAGTGAAATTGGTGTACTTTTACTGATACTAGCCAAATGTGTAATAAAAGATCACCCAGTCAAGTTGGATAATGCGATCATATACATTTGTATTTTAATTTTTGAACACTTTACAAGACTTAGTAGGAGCAATAAATCTTGAGAATAGGCTTGAGAAAATGTACTGGGTACTTTAACAATGATAATATAAATCACAGATATTATACAACATAGGATTCAAAACTGAGTGAAAGTGAAGTTTTAGCTTGCCCTGTATTGCCATTGGTTAGAAATTCAGGAAGAAACTAGGAGTACTAAAAAACTTTGTAGCAAAAATTTTTAAGGTCTTACAATGATTTGCAATAATCAATTACATTGTTTCTTTCACATTGATTAGATTTATAATTAAATATAATAGATTTAATCCAATCATGAAAAGCCTAAATTATCAAATAAAGATCATAACTAACATATAAATATGTTATAATGTGTCATTACTTCAGAATAAAGGTAGTGAATAATTTGTATTGTCTATTTTTTCTCAACTGTCAAAGTTTGAATAATTTTACGGTGATTGGTTACACACTATCACAATACCATGGGTGTAAAATAGAGAGCACAAAGTCATCGTGAAATTATTCATGTTTTGACAGTTGAGAAAAAACGAACTATATAATAACTTTGATTTCCTATTAAAAAGGGGACATGATTTCAGATAAAAATGGGGCGAGTGATTAGCCAAATAATAAGATTTCCGATAAAAGGGGGCAAGTACTTTAAGTACAAATGTAATAACTTTTATTTCAGAAGAAAGGAAGTGAGTATTTGTGTAATAATTATGATTTCCGATAATCGAGGGGTGCAACTTATTTGATTTGAACAATCACTCTGATGTGTACCCTTGATAAGATTTATAAAACATATAATGTAAAACAAGCCATTAAAGTTACACCTACAATTTAAAGTAAGGATGATTATCTCAGTGAAAACTAAGGTGTGTGTAATATTTATAACTATTCAACTCTTTTATTATTATAATGTCATAGCATGAGGAATATTATATTTACATAATGTTTAGACAGTCATCGCTTTAACCCACATACCCGAAACCCGGGCTCAGTGAAAATTGATTCGGGCTTGTGAAAATTACTTTAATTTTATACAGTCAGCTAGTTTACACTTTAATAATTACATAGAAATAACTTATTTTATATACTTGGGCTAGTTAATTCTTTTGTCTTTTAGTATATTACATAATAAATCAGGCTAGTGTAAAGAAAGCTTAAGATGAAGACAGTAATAATCTAGATGTAGATGATCTAAAATTTGATATAATGCCTGTTAGTACTTTTGCATTAATGTTGTATTAATTCTAATTTTGTTTTAAAACTGTTTTTGAATGACAAAAACCTTTAAAACTAGATATTGACCTGGTTTGATTGCCTGAGTCACTGTATCAAGATGAAACAGACATAAAAACGAACTGAATATGTGTAAGTTGATCAGCATGCCCAGTTTATTCATTATAGTGATCCTTTGACTAGTTAGAAACCAGAAAATTGTACCAAACAGTATATACATATGTTTACAAGAAATCATCAGTAATGACTGACACTCAACACCTACATTACTCTGATAACTATCTTAACAAAATATATATTTAATGGAAGTTTTAACTTTGATTGTACAGTCAGTGTCATCATGATATACTCAACCAAACAGTCACTGATTATTAAAACAGTTGCAATGACATGCCAATGATGAGCCAACCATACTGCTATATACAGTGAAACCCCTCTACAACAGTCAGTGGAGGGTTCATTGGAGAGATATAGATACCATGTCTACCCTACCTATGTCTCATATAGAATTATTATTGGTAGGAAAAGACTAGTCAAGATGGCTATTTTCATTAGAAAATGCATAAATTGAGGTGATTATTAGATAGTGACCATAAAAGGTGGGATGTGTTATACTGTCATATTTCTCTGTCATTGTGATGAAAAGGCCATCAACTGTCAAAGTTTTACTTATCACAGTAGTTTTTTTACAAGAGAAAAAGCAATAAAGATTTAACATCATATACTTATGGTATATCACACCTTTGGACCCAAGCTGTGGCTCACTAGATCAATATCAGTCAGTCCTTACCTTTTACATTGTGCAAAAACAGCAGCTTTAGACATATATCAATACTACCATCATAACTTCTTATTGTACATTAGAGGAAAACAAGGGTAGGTGGGCACACTGTACCCAGTGACAATAATGCGGAGACAGATCAGTCTAAACTTTATACATTCAATACTATCAGCCTGTTGAGTTAGGGTTTTAGTGGTTTTAGTTTGGAAGTTTTACATAAGGTTATGAGTTGAGCCCATGCTGAGACATACAAAAAATGCACACAAGAAGCAAATGAAAGTCTCCCTAGCATCCTCTTAGATTTTATAACTGATATTGCTCCATGGGGCTGTTAACAGGATGATCAACCCTTTCATAGACAATCTTTTATTTACAAACATTCAGTGTTATCATAGAGGACACAGTTTGTATGAAGACAAACAGAAGTCAATTGATTACAGTAAACCACATAATTAGCATCACAGATAGTTAATCTACATAGTTTTTATGATGACAAGATTTTATACTTCACATAAAATCTCTATCATTCAGAAGACTTAAATAAGAATTTAATAAAAGCTTTTATATGCTAAGATTTTTTTTATAATCTGAATCGATGAAAGGCTTGGAATGCTTGATTAAACTATGCTATGAAGTCAGTCTTTTCTAAGATTTGATTTATAATTTATCCCCACCTGTGCTCTGTATCAAATCAATTTATAAAGCTGTAAATTAAAACCTAGTGATTTAGTTCTAACAACAAGATCTCCATGATCTTTATATTGCACAAGTTAAAACAAGCTGTTTCCACTGAAAAATCTATTTTAGTTCAATAATCTACCATTTATGAGACGAAGAGTTTTATACCATGAAGAAGCAGACAGGGTGAGTGGTTAGAATTCTATTTCAATTTTTTCTGACAAACCAATTTCAGTCTAAAATGAAAATAAATGAAATAATGATTATAAATTTAGGAAAGTAATAGCTTGAACCATCCAGACAATGAAAATAATTATGAAGTAATGAACAAACAAAAAATAATGATCACTGAGTCAATTGATGCCGGGTTCCATACATAACAATATATCAATGATGATTGGTTCCCAGACTTTCAGTCATTATTTTAGACTAAGTGCTGCTCTCCAGGGTATAGTTCATGTCTCAATATTCAAAAATCATCGTGAACTATCATTCAGAAAGTGCAAACTTTACTGTTATAAAGTCAACATCATCAAAATATGACAGTTACATCAATGTTAGTTATAAAATTTGACCTTCTTTGTTTCAAATCCACACAAAACCACTTGAACATATCTTGGTGTATTGATATATGAATGTTTTTATCTATTAATTATTATATGACCCTCTTTGTTTCAGAGATAAGCTATCAATGTAGCATACTATCTGTTTATATTTTATGTTGAGATAGGAGAAACCCATAGGTGACAGTCACAATGTTTCAACTTTTTATCCTACAGTAAACAATAGGGTAAACCAATGTTTCAGTCCCCTGTGGATGTTGGAGAACAAGGGTGATTTTGAACACAAATTACCCCAGTCTATAAACTAGTATCAATAATTGAACTGTCCTCTGTCCTCTTTTTAAGTGTCATCATATAAACTTAACTTTGAGGTCAACAAGGACTTTAGGAAATGATAAAGTGTTTCTATAAACATGGCCTTACTTTTATTTACTTTGAGCATCAATATTTGACCACAGAAAAGTTAATCATATATCCGATGTTCAACTTAGTTTTCAAATTTAGTAAGAGGGAGAATGGTCTTAAAAAGTACATCATAACCAAATACAGGGAAGCTATGAAGGTCCTGCATGAGTTTTCAACCCACAACCAATAAACTGACTGTGTAGTTCTGCTGTAGACTGTAAATAAAGATTTCACTGTAGTCTATTTTACCTACGCACCAGACTGGCCTTGATACCAAGGTTGTATGGTAAAAGTTGTCTGCCATATCAATTATAATGACTGTACACAATTTGAGTTAAAAAGGTAATAAAATTTGCACTTGAATTGATTTTAGTACAATAGCACAATAAAAAAAGATAAAAATAAGTAGTTATACATTTGTTTAAGTAACATTATATATATTACATATAAAGTCATATCAGATGATGATCAAAACTTTACAATTAAGACATTTTACAACAAAAATTGCAAACTAGATTTTTATATTCAGTTTTATGTTGCTATCAAGTTTAACATTTAAGTCATGAGACATCTAAACTAGAAAATTGATTACCAAAGTGAAATATAAAGTTTACCCCTGAGGGCAGTTAGTTACTTAATTTTTAACACTATATTGTCAAAACTAGACAGTTAAACACCTAGAAAGATGAACCTCAGACAAAATTTTATCTAAATTATAATTGAAAAATTGATTGGTCAATTTAGACAGCTTTATTTTTCTAATCTGATAATTTTCTTCAAATTTCAGCCAAATGGTAGTAATACTACAGTGTTTAATAAAAGCCACATAAAAGTGTAATAAGAATTGCAATTAAAATAATAAGAAACTCTTTATTACTGATAAACATTTTGTAGATTGGTTACTTTTTTGTTTTCAAAACAAGATCTTAATAAAAGCTCTCTTTAAATTGTGATAAAACTTCAAGCACAGAATCTACAGCCATTATAATTTATATTCTCCATTTCAATTCGCCATTTCTAATTTGTGTGCATGCAGTTTTACACTAAGATATTTGGTAGCAAGGTTTAATCATTGTGGTATCGCTTATCTATCAGTCGATAATTCTAAAATTGATATCAGATGAGAAAATAATGAATGCAAGGATTAAGAAAATATGCATCAACTTATATTTCCTGATAATGCAAGATATCATGAATATAATTGGTATAGGATAGAACCAGAGCACCTGTCAATCAGTATTAATGACTACTAAAGCAGGTGCTCCTGTTATACTAATTGTAAGGAATTATATGAACAATGTTGCAAACTTATCATTACCCATGATAGAAACAGCAGGGGTTAATTCTTGCACATTACCGGTATCCTTAATGTTCCATCTGATTTGATATGTCAGGGAATTAGATTCATGGCGCAGAGGTTTTTTAAGCAATTATGATCCCTGCTATTTTATTATCAATAAATATTGGCATGCTAAGCTTTGAGTACAAGGTCTCATCACACAGTTTTTTTTAACTTTAATTCAATTCAAGTAGGTATTTATATAAATACGAGAAGAAATTAATAACTTGGTCTCAGAATTGAAATAGAAATTGTTAAGAAAAGAAAATGATGAACTTTGATTTTCACCAAGATCCCTGAATGAACTTTCATAAAAAAGCTCATATCTAATTCTCATTTTGGAATAAAAACTCCTATTTTTTTTGTACAAAGAATGACATCATTCATAAAATTACAAACTAAGTTATATCTATGAGAAAATGACAAATATATCTCATAATCTCCAATAAATGTACAAGTATGGACAAAGCTTATCATATTTGTGATTTTAGTGGGCGTGGTAATATTTTATATTATAAATAACACTTTAAGGTCTCACAGGATGATCGGATAAATGGTTGTAATGTGAAATATATAAAAACCTATTGTCAATAAAACTTGTTATCAATACATCAGACTATTTACATAACTTATTTTTTTGTTAAAAATGCCATTATTCTAAATCCAACAAAAAATTTTAATCTTCCCTTCCAGACATTTTCTATATGATTAATAATAAAATAATCACACTACAACTGGTCATAGACTCATAATAGAATTAAAATGTTTAAATCTATCAATAAAACACTGGAGGAAAACTATTCATTACCATATTTTCAAATTCAATACATGATTTCCTCATTGCTGGAGACAGCTCGGGTACAAATTCAATATTTACTTTAACCAAACAATTAAATTAACATTTTTTGTATTATTCCATAGACTAGACTGACATGGCATAATGTATATTTCATTACAAAAAAAATAGTTTTATACACTTTAATCAAAGAAACAGTGAAATATTTAAATTCAAAAATTTTACATTCAAACTGGATACAATAGTATTAACAGTTAAGTTTAGATATGTTACATTTCGCAGGTTTAGCGCAAAACAGTCATAACTCACTCTTTTTTGCAGTTGAGTTATGACCGCTTTGCGCCAAACTCGAGATTTGTATATTAGAATACACATTATGAACCTGACTACAAAATTTGTTTGTTGCTAAGTGAGTCTTCAAATGTCAATATCCGTTTCAATCAACTTTTTGTAAACATAAATAAAACAAGACGTAAAATCCTATTATATTTTAACCGAGAATTCAAGATAATATACAGACAGTATTGAAGGAAGTCACAGACATGACTTTAATTCAATTTGACATTTTTTTCTATCTTTGTTATAAAAGGGCTGTTATAAACCAGACTAAATAAAGGCTTCTGACATTTTATATAATATAACTGTAGTTTTAATTATAGTTTTATAAGAGAATAAAGTGACATATTGTGAGCCTATCATTATACACAAAGCTAGCCATTAAAATAGAGACACCTTGAAAAGTTCAACATAAAAATGGTGATAAGTTCTGTTTGATCAGTTTACAAAGTCTATAGAAAAAACTTCTTTGATAAAAAATCCTCTAACTTTATCTTTGAAACCTGCACAGCACATTGTGCATATTTAATTTTCACATTGACACTTTAAAAGAAACAGCCTCTGTTTTATAACAATTTATATACTGGAGCAAGGCATTCCACATATAAGGAAAAATCTCTTTGACATTAGCACCCATTGAACACAATGGAGGCAATGATAAAAGTTGTCTCAATTTAAATTCCAAGAAATCCCTTAACTGAACAAAAACTGAATATACTCTTTATTCAGCCCATGTTATTTACAAAATTTATTCATAATACTACAACACAAAATAATAACTTAAAGCGTAAGAAAGATCTTACTTAGCTACCAGAATAATTAAGTAGCAAGATAAACATGTCAAGCATTAACTATATATTATAATTACAGATAATTGGTATAATAATCATGAGAACATTAGTTTCTCTAATTTACAAACTACTATAATGTCACCCACAAGAATTATGTATGTATAATAACATGACATTTAATTTACTATACAACAAATTTCACCGTGAAGTTCTCACTGGTTACAACTTTTCCTAAATTAGAACTTTAAAGCCTAAATACACTTGTTGTATTATGTCAGCCTGATATATTATGACAAATGAAAACATAACATGAATTTATAATGAACAAATTCAGAGGATTTATATATCGTGTTTTCAGACAGTAAATTCCCTTCTTTCTCATTATTCTAGATTTGTTTGCAATTCAATGTCTAAAGATTGCATGACAGTTTCCAGTCAAGTCTTAACTTGTTTTGTTTCAAACCACACTATTAAATTTTCTAAAATTGTTCCAGGTCAAATTTTGAGTTTATGGAGAACATTGTTCCACTTAAGTTTGAATTTTTCTAATCAAGTGTATAATAATGGTAGCCATATTGGAACAAAAAAATTGAAATGAAAACTTACTTTTCTACTACAATTTTCTAAAACTATGTACACATTTTCATCATCTTCAAAGAAACTGTGGAATTCTACAACATTGGTATGTTTTAGATTTCTTTGTAACTCAACTTCTCTCATAATCTGAAAGTATAAAAATGTTTAATAGTTTAATTACTATGTTTTGAGAACTGGTAATATTACAACTATTCTGCAGTCTCATGCTAACAGGTATCATACAAAAAAGCCCAAGGCAACGTTACAAAAACATGAGAAGATTCAACTGTCCTGAAATGTATAATTATACATTCATATGATACAATATATCGTAATAAATAACCAAATATAGCGTTCCCACCCATGTAAATCATGTTAATACCCAAAACTAAAAGTTCAACTGTTCATATAAAATTATATGTCATTTCAGAAACATGATATTTACCAAACCAATTTAACAGGTGTAGAAATTGCATTGATTTCATTTTTTTTCATAGAAAATGGTCCAAATTGTACAATGATGTATGTTTTTAAGATCATCAATTATAGTGTACATTTAACAACCATGTACGAGATGACAGCTTGTATTATCTTATGATATAATGTACATAATTTAATAACTAGACATTTCTAAACAAATTATAGATATCTTATTGACAGTGGATCATATATCATTTAATTTTAGTCAGGATATTTAAACTTTATGAAACAGATCTGATAATAGAATAAAAAAATGATAGGCTTTCTGCAAATAGAATTTTCTTAAATTTATTATGCAGTGTTGTTATTTGATTCTTTGACAAATGCAAAACCGCAGTCTTTGACAAATGCAAAACCGCAGTTCTGCAAACAAATTTATTTAATTCATTTCTTTGTATGTGCTAATCTCAACAACACTATTGCAAAGTCTAAAGGATGGCTTGTTTTAGGACTGTGTCTATATTAATTTTAACATTGATTTTCAAGCTGAATGTATTTATCTCTGACAAGTACTTTAATCAAAACCTCAGACCAAATACAGACATTCAGTCTAAATCAATTATGTAACACACAAATTCTTCCCCCTTAAAGTTACTGATAATAAGTATGACAGAGAAAAAAACTCATTTGTGCAAATGATATTTTGATTGACAGTAATTGTTTAAAAATCAACTAGAATATAAAGATCTTTGAAACATCTCCTTTAACTAAGAATTTTAATCTAAAATACATGTAGATCTACCATAGAAACAAGGGCATACTCAAACAACAATACAGGGTTAAAGTTTTCTTATCAAACTTTTAAAGAACTCCAACAATCAATGAGAATTTTCTGTACAATTGGTAAACTTTTAGGCGATACATGATACAGACCCTTGAAATTGATTGTTTTTAACTGCTAAGTTTGCAAAATAGTTCACTTTTATACCACATGCAGCGCTAGAGTTATTTGATAGCTTAATTTACATAATCACTGTAAAAAGAAAGCAGATTTGTGCAACCCTAAGAGATTGATGTCAAAACAATAAGTGACATGAAGAGCACGCTACCACCATGAATGCATCTCCATTTTCTATAATTGTTCAGAGAACACTTGAGAAACCGAAGTGAAATCTTTCTACCAACTAATTTTAAGGAAAAATGGAAAGAGAAGTTCAATCATGATGTGACAGAAAATATGCAAACAATACATGGAAAACTATTTTACATGGAAATGTCTCAAGAAGGATTGTACATTCTGTTATACAAAATCTATTCTTTATTCATGATAATATGCATATGAAAACCATTCAAACTTTACTGGGAATAATAATACAATACATTTGATGTGAATTTTAAAACAATAAAATGTTTGAAACCAAGAAAAAACCCATCATCATAAGCAGACACTCCTACATGTTTCCATCTAAAAGCAACCTTAAAGACATGAAGACAAAGGAGTACAGAAAGTGAATGATACCTCAGCTGCTATTTCATGGCTGAGATTTTATTTGTAAATTGATACTAACAAGCTAAATCAACATCAGTTCTAACAACATATTTGATTTACAATATAACCTCTGCAGAGTGGCCCTCTACAGAACAAATCCTCTACACTACAACAGCTTGTGATATTTCCCTTACCAATAATTTCAATCAAATTTAACCTCTGCAGAGCAACGATCTCCAAACAGCAACCTACTTAAGTCTCTCCCAGTGAGTGTTGTTCAAGAGAGGTTGTACTGTACAATGTATAGGTGGTATCATGTTATATATTTAGCAGCTATTCCAGCATTGGTTTGACAAAGTTTGATAATTTATTATCTTTCTTTCAAGTGACTCTTAAGGAAGTATGAAAGGCTTTTATCTAACAAGACTACACATTTGGTAACATTATCTTCCAACAGGGGGACAAAGACTACAAATATCTGACCTAAAAAATGACAAGTAAGCATATTATGGTTTCCTGTACTGCAGAGTTTGTGACCACCTTATTCTTATTGAAAGTACATGTATGATATAATTATGATAAAAATACTTAACAATATAATTATGTATGTCAACCATCTAACAGGTCCGGCTTCTAAATGTGTTAATTGTTAAATAATCTTTTCAATGAAGTTTCAATAAGCCTTAACATTTTATTCTACCATGTCAAGTGTGGAAACAGTCAACCTAAATATTTGTCTCACTGCTATCGAAATAAAGAGATTCAAACAAAGCATTCACAACTTCAGTGGAATTTTCGTGACCTTATTCCTTAAGAACACAATATCCTATTTACAAAGTAAACACCAAGGGACTATAACAGGTAAAAAATCAAATTGTACTACAACAATGTGACTTTATACTTGTTATAGTATCTTTTAAGTGTTTGCTTTCGACAAACATTTCATGAAATGAAAGGAAATGGTTGACAATAGCTCTTTAATAAAACCATGAATTTCAATTTCCTAAGTGGTCTTACACTATTGTGACCTGACTTTCACAATGTGGAGCAAAAAATACAGGAATCTTAATTCTACTAGAAATGAAAATTTCTTCTCTAATACAACTGCACTAAGTTCTGATATCATGGTTGCATCTCTTATCATTGAACTATGAAAACAAATAAGCCCTTAGAAACAAGGGGCTGAGCCCAAAAATCTTGAAAGTGCTACAATTAAGACTTAACCAGATTTAAAAACTTATTTTTGTGCACTGGACAAATCTGCCTTCAAAAAATTAAGCTGTCTTCATCTGAAAATACTTTCTAGGGTCCTACAGATCCTCCTATGACTGGACGTGACTATGTTCTATTTTGTCAAACTTTTCTTATTAGGCATGTATATTCAAAGTTAATGATACATTCTGGCTTACAGAATAAAAATAGCAGACATTGTCAAAAGATGAGTACCGGTATATTGCTGAATGATCATTTATAGCCTATTTTTGTTTGACACTTTAATCTTAAAGGCATTGCCTTGAAATTTCTAACACATCAGTAACTGCCTTTAGAAGTAAAATAATGAGACCAAATACAACAGAACAATAGAACAATTGATTCAGGAAGCACAACAATACCGATTGTAATTGAAGATGAAAAAAAATATGTTTATTTCTAACAAATGAAGCTACTTTGTCCCTGTTTTCAATCTTTTCCTCTCACTTCAGTCAGCGAGTAGAGTTATAAATTACTATAACAAATCAAAGTGGTAGGTGGTAGAAAAAAACATGATAGTTCACAGGTTGTATAATATATAAATTCTAAGTGTTATCAGACCAGGCTTAGGTTTTTAAGATAATACGGCTTTTACTGGATTTCCTAGATAAAAAAATATTCATGGTTTTTGGTTTGAATGGAGAAAAGTAGGAAGAAATTGGATTATGTTGAACTTTTAGACCTGACTGGTCTGATAATACAGTTTGAAATATGTCTACACATCTTTTTTTTTGAAATATCACTTTTTTATGATCATAAATCAAATTTTGTCAAACTAAATTCAAGAAAAACAGAAATTGTGTGCCAAAATAAAGACAGTTAGTCATTGTAGTCATCTATGTAATAAAAATCTCATGCTTCAAAATCAAAATGAAAAAAAACTTTAATAAAGTTGATGATTTGCACTGATAATGTCAATCTCTGCCAATACTGATATTTTACAGTGACTGAACTGAATTATTTTTATCAGAATTCCATTATTTATAAAGTCTCATCAAAATGTCTTTAATGTCAGAAAGATATAAAGACAAAAATTATTATTTCATTTGACATAGACAAAGTTATTACCAAGTGGGTAGATACATAACTTAGAAAAAAGGGCAGAGATCCAGACAAAAAGGACATGTTGCATCAGCTGCATACTGGCTTCTGTGAAGGGAGGAGACAATATATGGGAAGAGAGCAGATGAAAAGGGCAAGGTGAAGTGGCCTGCTATTTTCATTGGAACAACGACTAAATTTTCTATTATACAAATTTATTTTAGCTCAATTATGACACATATTTTGTTACCTCAATGACTTGAGGCTCAATTTAGATTACTGGAAATCACTTCCGAGTTAGCTTCCAAGACCTCAATTAATGAGCTGGTGAGATAAAATCTGCTTATGGAAACAATGACATGGGTTTTGAATGTGATTTGAACCAATGGGGATCTGGCTTTCCAATGATTTAACCAGTCCAACATCATAACCACTTGACCATGCTCATTCAATATCATCATAGCAGTGGGTAAAACATTTGATTATTTAATCTACAACAACATTCTGTGATCTAAACATAGAATCATCGACATTTTCATACAACATACTTAGTGATCAGACGTATGTTGATATAAAGCTATCTTAACTTATTTATCATGTATTGGATCTATGTATAATTAATGTTAATACAGAATATATAATAAACATGTTAATTTAGAAATCTAGAATTTCTTATGGAATCTTATTTATTATATTGGAAGAAATTTTATTCTATTTAACATTATAGTGTATTAAACACAGGTTTCATTTGATTATAGATCTAAATTCCATATTATCAAGTCAATAATTTATATATTTTATCTTTGACATTTACATTTACAGATTTATTTTTGAAGAGCTTATCGACCATAATACATTAAATGAGTCAGCAAATCCATAAACAAAGATAAAATATACATAATTCACAGACATTGAGCTAGACTAAATTACTAACTACACACTGGCTGTGAAAAACATGCATTTTCTGGTAGTTAACCATGTTGATGGGTCAATTACCATTGATTAAGATAAAATAAACTTTATCATGCATGTGGAATAGCCATTACTGATAAGCTAAACAGGCTTTCAACACAGCTGGAGATAGTGGAGAGTTGCCAGAGGTCCTGTTGAGACACGAGACTGTTCTACATTCTTTCAGAAACTGTTAAAATCCTCATAAAAGCATTCTTGTAGGACCAACTACTTATTACAATTCCAGACCAGACAGGTACTGCTACAATGTAATTAGCATTTGACAGGAGTCTAAGATTGGTTAGATTCAAAGAATTAGTTTTATCCTAATCAGACAGTTATCATAGTTTAGTTTGATTTTTATTGTTTTCACTCAATTGTAAAACAAGTTTTAACAAATTAGATTAATCATTATTGAGTCTGCTTTTTAGTTGCCCAGAACAAAGCAACACAGATGAAGACTTGTGCTCAAGATGTCAATCATGATCTTGATCTACCTAACTTATTAACCAAGTGTTAGCAATGAAAAATAGGAACACAGTACTTATTTCAAACTATTCCAGAAATGAGGATAACATGCATTACAAGCATATCTTAGTTTCTGCTGTACCATAAAAGGTAGGACAAAACAATTTGGTTTCGTAAATACCCCCTCCCCTGTTTATCTGTTTCAAACTGTGTCAGACATTTTTACAGCTGTATCCAATTCAGAATAATATCATTTGATATCCATTAAGTTTTAATTAGCCTCTAAATAAATAATGAACATTTCAGTAAGGCAATATTTGGTTAATTTTAATGAAAAAAGTTTGTCCTTTATTGCTGATCTATTGAATTCTTCACCAAATTAGTCCATAAAGAAACTGCCAAAAGCAATTTTCAGATTTTTACACAATGGCCTGCTGGACTGATAATCATCTGTAACTCATGAATAGAACGGAGTATAAATTACATTGTGTGAAAGATATGAGTTAGGATAGCTCAATTTACCCATTTTTTAGTTAAAGTTAATTTTAGATAACTTAGTAGATTGGACAAATCAAAATATTTATTTATTTGTTGTATATCAGACAATCTATGAGAGGGGATGAGGTGATTATATAGATATATATCAATGTTATAATAGGCTAATATTGACTCTAAAAGGAAGATCTAAAATATGAACATGAGCCAACAGTTTTAAAACCACATGTTTATTGTCATTGTATGGAAATTTTGTATCATGTTTTGAGATAAAGTGTTTTATTACATATATTGTATAGTTTAGTATCATTTAACTTGTCATGATTGATGATTGCGTTCGTTTTAATGTGAAATTTTATGTAATAAGGCAAGTTAAAAGTTGCCAAGTTGATACACCATTCTCTCCTAGAAAAGTCTTCATTTAGACTATTGGGGACTGGCATGGTATTCCTATACTAAGTGTCATGGGTGGATTGGGACAGTGTCAGCTGTATATGGTCAAAGGCACTTCCTGAGAGAATTCCTGAGTGTGTTCCTAAAATTCTAGCCCCTAAAACCCTATAGTTGCTATATTCTTCTGTTGCTAGAAACGATCATTAGTCTTAGAATAATTAAAGATATCAAAGAGGTTTTCTTTGACTGGATGCAAGTGACAAAAAAGTTACTGAACAAAATTTTCTCATTTTGAATGAAAGGTCAAACAAAATGTTAAGTCACAAAACCAACCCCCAGTAAGTCTAAGAAAATGAACTGTTAAAATCAGATTTTTCTTATTTCCTGTACATAACAGACAGTTTCAGGATTGTATGACCATGTCAGAGAGGATGTACCACAGATTATTATATATATTTACTTTAAGCCAAAAACATGAAGTTATCAAAACATTGAAGATATTTATTAGCTAAGTAAAAAAACGCCCAAACTAATTTTGTTCAAGTCGACCTTTCTGCCTTATCTTGAGCTATGTTTGTAGTTATCTTAGAAATCAGGGGTTATCTCAATTTTCCATCTTCACAAAGTGAAAAGAGATCAGAATTTATATCTCTTGATGTAACTGACATTCCAGTGGTTTCCTTCAATTCATTGACCTTTGGGGTCATCTTTGTTACTTAGGATTGATTTAAAGATGAAATTTCAATGAATCCCTTCAGGCAGAAAATTTTCATTAATTTGTTCAATTGAACACTTTTTGATTGCAATTTAACAAATTTTTGTGACAATTTAACACTATCCCATAATTTCTCATTTGAACACATACACCTCAATACAGATTCCCTACCCTTTTGCATTCAATTGTTTAGGGGCTCCCTTTGGCTAGTAGCAGCAGTACTGTGAAAGCTACAGCCTAATTTGTTGCTTGATACCAATTAAAAGAGTAGGATTTCATTAGGGGCCAATAATGACCCTTTACACATGACAGCTAGTGTGAGATTTTCATTCTAGGGGGTCCATACAACAAGAATACTGTATTTCAATGCCCCACAAACATTTACCTTGTTAAATCTTGTATTGAGATGAAAATAAATCAATTATATGGTCTCAAAAATGAATGGAGAACAAAATTATAAAGTTCAGCCATTAGCAAGATGTTCCCTGATGGTAACAAGAGGGAGGCTGATTGTTTGAAGCTTGACTAAATCTTGTTACAGGAGCAAACACTGTCTCAGGTGTAGAGTTCAAGTGTAGTACTAGTATATCTTACCATACAAATAGTTATTACTATGCACCAAGTGCTCCCAAGTGTAGGATGTATACTTAGTATTTATAAATACAATGAATAATTATGCAACCAACTCTCATGAAGAGATGTCTACGTTTCTATGACCAACTTTATATTATGTTGTACATGTATACAAAACATCAAAGAAGCAGTGAGAAGTATGTTTGTATGTTATAGATCAGAGATAGACAGACCCTTGTAGAAACAAGTACTTATTACTAATGTACAATAAACTTACATCTTGAACTTTAAGTATTACAACATATAATTGTATCATTGTCTTTGTATCTTAGTGTTTGTTGTAGCAATGGTATAAGTTCTAGCAACTTGGTAGATAATAATCATGTATACATACAGTGCCAACCAAAACATCTCAAACAAAGTCCTGATTTGAATATAAAAAGTTTCACATTTCATCATGAAAAAAACACATTGTATAGTCTTCTGAGCAAATGAAAAATCAACATTAATTGGTTCATCAACATATGATTCAAAGTATAAAGAACAATTATAGTTATACAGTAAAAGCTGAGAATACTGCACAGAGCCAGGACTGACAAGACTGTCTGGTTTTATCTACTGTCTAGTTTTTTCAATGTGACATAAGGTGGGTTTAGCGCAAAACGGTCATAACTCACTCTTTACTATGTTGAGTTTTCCACTAAATTCTCAGCTTCTACTGTACTACAGGCATTATTATTTTTTTCTCAAAATTATACAGGGCTTTTTTTCCTTCTTTAACAGAGGCCGATAACAGGTGGCTTCCCAATCCAAAAAAGTGCATAAAATTCCCAATACTGAGGAAAAAACTCCCAATTCGGAGGACGAATTTCCCAAAATAAAGTGCAACAAGTCCAGTCTGTGCCACATTTAGTAGATTCTAATGGTTAAATCCCTTTGACTCTAATTGTTTGCTAGTTCTTCTTTCTTTTTAATGAAATGTAACACTGCAACAATAAATGCTTAATAGTGTTTTTTTTTTGTTGTTTTAATGTTTATGTACTTTTTCCCAATTTGACCAAAATTCGTGCTTAAATTCCCCAAAATAGAAGGCTAAGGCCTCTTCCCAATTTCTGGAAAAAAGGCCCTGTTATATTTATCTAAAAACTTCTTGGTGGCACTGTAACAAGAATAAAGCACTATTCATAATCTGGAGTACCTCATTCTTCAGATCAACACAAGATTATACTGGGATGTAAAAATTTCAAAGTCTAAGTAGATCTAATCATAGAGTAATTTGTAATGTTAATTTTACAGACTGTCTTTGTACATACAATTAAAACAAATTAGGAGAAAAAGAGAAAAAAATAACTGGGGAATATTTTAATGGTGAGAATTTTTTAAATTTTATTTCAGACTTTTATTTTGAGTGAACATAGCCACAACCAAGAATGCTAGAAGGCCATAAAAGGTATGTGAAAAAAGGGCATTATAACATTACATTAGGGGAAGTTTCAACATCAGACTTTGGACACACAAAATGACACACAAAATGAAATAAAATTGTATAAATTTTTAAGAAAGTTTAGATCAGGGGGCTTATGAATGGCCCCCGTTATGTAAAGACAAAGGCCCAGATAAATAAAACAATCCCTTCATTAACAAATGGACCACAGTGAAATTAAGAGGGTTTTTTGTCAACCCTAAGTATTGGGTGTGCTCATCATGAACAATACTTTATCAATTTTTATATGTTTCAAATTTTCATATCACTTTTAAATTTTATAATATTTTAATATTTTATTCAACTGTCAGTGGTGCATACATTAACCCTGCTGATTTAAATCAATTATGAGAACAGAAGTACAGTAGTGAATATTTAAATCAGTGGGGTTGATGTATGCACCACTGACAGTCAAATAAAATCTAGCATTAGTTATGTACATTTGGCTGAAATTAATCTATCATCACATTTCAGGAAGGTTATAATGAGGGTAACCTCAGATATCTAATTTATGATGACTAACAAGCTTACCCTGGGATGAAGTAATTGAAATCAACCCAGCCAGTATACAATATCAATGATATCAAATAATAATGTTTGGAAACATATCTCATCTTCTATTTATTTATAAAACAAACAAAACATTTCATGCAGAGTGGAATACACTGTACCTATTCATCCAAGGTATAATTAGTTTCTATTGAAGACTATTCATATATTTAGGGGTGTTTGCTGTCATTCAAGCCTTATAGTGGTAAAACTGGTAAACTATGACTCCCTTTATAAAGAGCTATCAAATTACTCCCTGGTTGACCCCAACATTATAATTAAACTATTTAGCATAAAATCACAGAAAAAAGTGACACACAAAATGAAATAAATTTGAGTCATATGAGGTGGACAGTTCACCAAACCTTAACATAACACTAGAATATTAAACCACCTAAAAACACTAAAAAAGACTAATATAAACTCATAAAATTTGAGTCATTTATTCTTTCTTATAGGAGCATGGTTCAACAACTCGGATATTAATATTCTGTATAAATGAATTGATATCTTTGTTCTCAATTACGCTATTTCACTAGAAAATATATTGATGAAGGATCTGATAGGGGTTTTATAGGTTTTCATTTATTAGAAAATGAAAGTGTTTTCTATATTACTGATGGTATCACAAACAAAATGCCATTTCTAATTTGTCTATATATATTTTTATTAATATTGATCTGTACTCATTTGATGACATCAATACATAATTGAATTCTTGACCTAATTATTTTATACCTTTTATGCAAAAAATAGATAATGATGACAACCATCTGCACATGACATCAGCATAAAACAAGCAGTCTTCATGATCAACAAAATAAGCTAGTAATAGGGCAATTTTACTTAGCCTAATCTTTGCTGTTTTTAGTTCTAAATTTTTATTTCAAATAAGGCCTTAAATTAAAGTTTGTATATTTGTCTCTATACATAGCTACAAAAACTTACTGAAGGGTCCAAGAAAGCTAGGTTAGGTGTGCTGGACACCGTTAAATGAGCTAAATTGTGTTGACACGGCATTAAACCCAGTGTTCTCAGTAAACTTTTGTTGAATAGGCTAAAATAGAAAGGTAATCAGCTTTCTATGGCAGTTTGGGGGGCAATTTCTTTCTTTATTTTTTGCCAATTTTAACATGCCTTTTAGTCTTTCTAACCGGCGGTTTAGGTCGGCTGCCAGTTCCTAATGATAACACTGTAAACCCAGAAAAAACAACAACAAAGAAACTGACTGAAATTATTTTCCAGCAAGCATTATCTTTACTATAACACACTACCAACGCCATAACTGACTTCCTCAGAGGAATTAATAAATTAATCAAAGACCAACCACGAAAGGAAAATTTAAGTTTCAAAAGACAGCTAAAAAATATCAATCTATTTAAGTTTGGCCTAAGTTTTTTATAACATTGGCTGTCAATTCAACAACATTTCTGCATTTTATTACACAATGTTAATACATTACAGTCAACAAATATCAAAATTGTAAAAATATCAATTTATCAATGCTTGCCAAAAATTTACTGACATTCGTGAGCTCTTCATAAAAGAAGGTTCATAATGTTGAAGCACCATTCAAACTTGTTTTAAAAGTTTAATTCACAATTGACTTGTAGTTCAATAAATAATATCATTTAACAGATAGGAGAGGGGTTATGAAGTATCCAAAAAAATGTTGAAAAATTATGACATTTGACTTTTTCTTTAGACTTTCCCCATCCTGTTTAACAAATTGAAGTAGTGTATAAAATCATAACTTTATTAATTGAATCTACATTGAAGATTATACAATATTACCATTAATGTAATGGAACAATATTTTTATTATTCATTTCGGTTAATTCAACATTCTTGGCTGTATTTAAATCACAAATCAATTTTTTGTACTGGTGGGTGACAAATATTTTCAGTATGAAAATTTATATAATGGACCAAAGTATTTGTAAATATTTTATTTCAGTAAGGCAACTTAATCCATTCACTAACAAGCTTATTAATATTCTATGCTGTACTTAGTGGGTTTTTTGAAAATCCGAAGTACTTCAGGGTACGACACATGGGTCATATATTCAATATACAAAATGTTGTTTTTATAAATAATTTTGAAGAGTTTTTTCACAATCCTTAAATTACATTGAATCAAACTGGATCACATCTATTCATTCATAAATAAATTTTCAATTAAATGCAATCATGTTAATGGGCTTTCTGGCACAGGCCCACATACTTTACAAGTCAAAATGCAAGATTGCATTCTTAGTTAAAAGTCCAAATTGGGATCAACTGATTTTTAACTGGAAATTATACATGGTAATTAATTTGAACTCATAGTGCATTATAGTAAGAAGAAACAAGCTGCATTTTTTATAGGTCAACCAAGAGTTAAAAAATTTGTGAAACACATTAGATGGTGGAATAATTGTATTGCGAATTAGGCACCCATCAGTTCATCAGCACATAATGATATTACATGAAGACAATCTAATAAGAGAGTCGAGCGTCATGTCCTCAAAACATCTACACCATATCAAGTGCTGAAGGAAACACTACTATAACTCCATTTACTATCAATTTGAGTTACAATAGTCTTTCATTCAGCCCACAATATAAAGTTATATGCAACCAAAATTAAGATCAAGGTGTCTGCCTCTATGTGCCTCAGAGGAGCTTTACCAATATCAACTCTGTTAGCAATGCAAATGTTGCAAGAATGCATTGACTCCAATTAATAAGATCAAGATCCAAGACTACATCAAAACCACATTTTATTTAATTCAGAAACCTAAGAAAGTATAACTTTCAAGGAGCAATATTATGATACATATATAAACCAACCTTTTGACGTTGATGTGGTCGAGAAATTCTATGTTTAGATATAATTTTCCCAGCATATATTTTGTTTGAATTAAGATCAAGTATCTCGTAACATCTTGCAAATCCACCCTGAAAATAAACAAATGATAAAACATTAGTTCCGAATGCTAAGTATGAAAATACAAATCTGTGCGATCATATAACATAATATGTTGGGATATACATACATCATTTACAGAGTATAGCATGATGAGTATTGAATTCTGGTCAAACAGTAAGGCAGCCTGGACTGACCGAGTATTATGTGTGTATGTCACATTCATGTTTCCATTGAAAATTGGCGCCACTTCAGTGTTGCTTACTACAAGAAATGAGGTACAATCATATTGCTTGTATGGGGTTTTCAACGATAGGAATTTACTTTATATTCTACAATGTTTGTATATTATAGGAAACTGGTCCCAATTGACTAGAATTTGCTTGGTCAGCTGTATTTTTGGTTAATTTGATATAATTTTAAGATGCAAGGTAAAAAAGTGTCTTTATTGTGCATGAACAATACCACTTTATCATTGAAAGGTCCAAAAATGACCCATTTCTTGATCAATATTGTATGTTGAAAAGATATAAAACATTGAAATGTGAGATTTATGGCCCAAGAGTTCATCAGATAACTGAAAAGTCATAGTTCATTTCTCAAAATATGAATGTAAAAATAGTATAAAAGACAAGTATAATTTTATTGTCATAAAGTTTTCACTTGATTCATGAATACAGGCTGTTGTATTAGTAATACATCATACTTTGGTAGTTTTAAATGATTTTTTTCATTATTCAGCTGATCAAATCAAGAAAGGTTGTATGATAATGTACCAAGCCAATTATTATAAACAGGGACATGATTCAAAAGGTTGCAATAATTATAATGTTAAAATATGAAATTTTATATACGTGGGAAAGCACAATGAAACCCTTTGTCCTTTTAGCACACCATAAGTTAACATTGAAAATAAAATCTCTATCATGCAAACTGCAAGTGGCATCCATATGGAAGATAAAAATCTATTTCAGAAACAATCATGACCATACCACGGTTTAATAGTAGGGCAATCACTGCACTAAAATATATTACAAGTCAATCATGTAGTTTTATAACTTGGGAAGGTCATCAGTGTTACTCAACATTTCACATTTCTCACACAATCTTCATACCAAACACTTATATTGGTTGTAATTAAATTCAAGTAGACTATCACAGTGAGTATTTTCAAGCCTCCAGATGAGAGAACAGCTGCACGAGGTACCAAACATACTCTCCATAATTGAAGAGTTCCTCATTGAACCATGCTGATCTTATATGTGGTGAAGCAATGTGCAATAACGTCTGCTCAATATTTCAATACTTAATGCACCAGTATAGAATGGGTCATTCGTTTTAATATGAAGATTGTGTGTTGCATGAGTCCTTTATATAGCAAACCCATTAAATTCAGAATATTTTAACCCTCTGCTACATTTCCAATACAGTAGATCAATGTTTTTGTTAAACAATCAGTTGAGATTTTTGTTACTTTTAATGTTTCATATCAATATAGCCTTATATTCCAAAATACCATGGATTGACGCTCAAATTATGTCACATTATTTTAGGGCACATTGGCTTGCATCTAAAATGGCAGCACTTGGATATTGGTTCAACAACTTCAGTGGTTCTGATATCACTTACTGTCAAGTGAAAGCAACTTCCTGATTAGACTAATAAAGTTAATGCTGACAATTTAAGGGAGTCAAAACAGTCAATCAGATTGTATACATGTATATTGTAATAGTTTGCTCAAGATTTGATTTTAATGAGGTTAACAGGACAATATTAATAAGATTTGTAGTAAACCATTGAAGATAAGTGACCAAAGATACTTGATAGAAATGCCAATAAACGCTAAAGAGATAAAAATACAATTTCCATGCACTTGAAGACACACCCATAAATTACACATGTAAACAAAGAAGTAAAAGTAAATATTGACTTTCTAGAGATAAAAGATAGCTTGAACACTTTCATGTTTCAACACCACATTCATTTATATAGTGTAGTGTACATAGAACAGTCCACTAGGCTTGTTTAGGATACACTATGTGCTAGTTACGGAAATGCAACATTCGTTTGTTTGTTATAAATAAATATACACAAAGTGTTAACAAAATTCCCTCTTTTAAAGTAAACATACAAGTGGCAACCTTGGTGTAAATGAATAATTAACCAAGACAAATATAAACAGAGTCAAGAATAAACAAAGCAACCCCTAACACTTGTATGTGATGATCATACCTTCATGACTTTTTGACCACAATAATAAAACTGACCTATATTAATCAATCTAATAACATCTAAACATTGTCTCTGTGTTTGTTCAATACATTGACAGTTATAACACTCAGTTGTTCCGGAATATCACACCCCAGTTAATGCTAACTCAATTTATAAAAGATGAGTTACTCCTAATTTATTTTTTCCCAATACTCGACGAACGGAGAAATGCTATGAAAGTAAAACACACCGCCTCTTTCAAGACTGATACAGATCACGCCACTCTAATAAATTTGAGAGGTCATTTCATTAAGAGTAATGGAAATGGGAGAAAAACACATAAAATAAAAAAAAACTTATGATCAGCAATTACACTGATTGTACAGCAGAGGAACTTTTTATTTCTCCAATGTTGTTCATACCATTTTGTTTCCTGAAGGCTAGGACAAATGAAGTCCCTCGTGAGTTAGTTAGTACTTGAACAGAATAAGACCAGAAGTACGAACAGATTCATGTCATAAATTACAAAGATAAACATTTTTTTACTTATTTATACAAGAGGGATAATTAAAGTTGCTGAGGATCAGAAGTTTATGTTAGCACTCACCGAAGGGAAATTATTTCTATAATATACAAACCCTAACACCAGACTGTCTATTTAACCTACAACCCCCAGAGACCAGGCTAACATTTATCTGACCTGTTCTAAGTTACAGATTATATCAATGGAACTGATTTAGGAAAGTTCAACCAACTCTCGACATAATGAGAAATCTAAAGTTTACAGGAGAGCTGAGTGTTGAGAGATGTAAGAGAAACTTGTAAAATATATCCGGCAATAGTTGTTTGGTATTTTAGAATCACCGTCTGGACTTATAATGTAAGAGTCCATTTATACGACAAATAACTTCTCTTCACATTTCACCTCTCTACGGAAATGAAGTTAAATGTGACTAAAATGTTTCAATTGTAGTAGGAAATTAAGTTATACGTAGCTGAAAGCTTTCAATTTTGCAATAGATTGAATTCCATCTAGAGTTTAAGATATTAACGAAAAGTCAATCCGCGCTATATACGGGTAGCTGCAGAATGTGCAGATACTGAATTAACCGTTGTTGTAGGTATTACAGCGTGTCTTTTAAAATAATGGTCAAAATTGGACAATAATGAAGTACATTTAGTATTTAGCAAAGGTAATGTATTACAATGCTGCTTTACGCTATTCTGAATTGTACAACCACGTCGCTGCGAGCGGCCATTCGTCGTACTCGCTGTTCCAAGAGAGAATACGATCTTTGGATCCAAGCTTTTATTTCTAAGCCCATACTTTCGCCAGCGGCTGAAAACAGTGACTATCCTACTTGATACTAAAGAAAGGAGAATGACCCGTGGATTGAATTACCGCATCTTTATTGTTGACATTTTGTTACGGCATATCAGAACAAAGGCCATGATGAAGTAAAACTCTTGTCATGTTCCTTTATACATGGTCACAACATGATGTGGTATTTAATAATTACATTATAACCAGTGTGTCGTCATATATATATTTGTAATGAGGAATGATTAAACACGGTCATAAAATGTGCAATAAAATATTAGCGTTCATGACACACTGAGATCGTCTAGGGACAGGAGATACATATTGTACATCGTGCTGTATTTAGTCACGTGACATACACAGAGACAGTCACGTGACACTTACATATACATCAAAGGAAAGACAAAAGGTAAAACTAAAGTTAACCACAATGATAAGATGGCCAATTATAGAACATGATTACATAAGATATGTCAAAACAATTATCATACATGAGTAAATAGCAGTTGTAATTTGTGTATTCATTTGACAGACATTACATTCACTGATTGAATGGAGTGATCTATCATAGTTTTGACGATTTAACAACTTGTAGATTGACATGGCCACTCTTTGTACTAGTCTTTATGACCATAGATCAATTATGATTAGTTTGTATTACAACCATGTATGACATTGTATTCTACATGATACTGTCACCGAAGAAATAGAAAACTAATGTTTTAATGATATTGTATCGACTCCATTTTATCTGGTAAACTCCGTGAGGGTTATTTCTTGTACCGTGTTGGTGCATGTTATCACACGGCGTGCATGCCTGCTTAGCAAGCACACACAATGATTTCTGATGCATGAGTACGTTTTCAAAGAAGGAAACAGTAGTAAATCACGTGCAGGTCCTGACTCCTGATTGCAATGGAGGAAATACTGAGTAAATCAAAGTTTCAATGCAATTATTTTGTAATTATTGTGAGACTGGCACAAGGAAACACAAGTAGTCTTGATCGAACTTTTATTTGATAGGTGTGGCGTTAGGAAATTATATGAGAAAAGAACTTGGGCCGTACTTTGGAATTCTACGACTGATGTTATTATTATTATTAGGATTATTAAAAGCGACAAGTTGGTTTCAAAGAGTAATAATATGTACACGATTAGTCGTTAAAAATTCTTTGTACAAGAAACTTGACACTCTTCAGAACGTATCAAATTCTCAATCCCATTTCTAAACTTGTCCTTGGTTAAACAAATAACACTTATTAGATCAGTAATAATTCTATTACATTATGTCCATTAGTCAGTGCTGAGATTTTATGTGGGGGGATTATTTTGTTGGCTTGGACTGACATTAATCTCATGTACGAAAAAAGCTGGAATGTGGTGGGATTTGTATGAAGTGGGCGATATTTACATTAGTTTGAGCATGGAAAATGAATGAAAAGAGGCACTTGTCACCAATTAATATCAATATATAATCTATAAGTATTAAGAAATGTTAACTTGTATAATCAATAACAAGTGAAGTTTGTGTGAAGTCTGAATCACAGAATGATTGACAAAATGTTTAACATAATGTCATGAACTGAATAATCCCTTTTCTTGGCATAGACGGTGTATGAATGTATTGGTTTACTAACGTTTTTTTTGTCTCTATTGCAGTGGCGTCGATATTGTGTCAATATTGTTGATTTAAATATGGAACTATGACTAAAATTCAGACTTAAACAAAGCCAGTCGGACAAATAACTTGCTCAGTTAAGTCAGCACAACCGCAACGTTTACTAACGTATCGGGTACACCGCGCCCAATTAGCCGATATTTCGGTTATAGAAAATTGTCGCCATGTAAGCAAATAAATGACAAAATTATCTGGATACGATCTAGACAATATAGATTTAGCTCCGTGAGAAATGGATTTTATTTTAATATCGTAAATCCCAATATTTATTTAATAAAAAATGAAACTGTATGCTTATGCACATATATCAAAGCTCTGTATGAAACAGTACAAATTTGTTGAGCATTGTTTCGTGCAGTGTTTAAACGTTTTGTATTTTATCAGACGTCCTTCACGGTGCACGCCTGTCAAGATTTTAAACAAATTGTAAAACTAAACATTTTTATAAATGGAAAACAATTTGACACTTGGTTATGCAGCATTTTAGTTTGTATTGTTGAATTAAATAAATAGTCCTCTACGTACAAATGTCTCATTGTTTGAACATTTGCACAAAACAAATACAACTATACAATGTTCTGACATTGATGACAATCAGTCAAATATCTCCCACAATGCAACAGCTATAACTTCCTTCTGACAACCAAAGTACAAATTATTAGCCGGAATAAAAATACTCAATGTTCGTCTAAAATCGTAACCACTCGTCTTTTTCCGTAACTTGAAAGTTTTGATTGGACAAATCCAACCTAGAATGATACATTTCCAATTTTGAGCTTGATCGAGTTTGTATAATTTCAGCTTACGGAAATTTCCGAACATTTACGACTGATACATAATGTAATATTCGGAACACATCGGCTATCTTCTACAAAGATGAAACATTTAATTTCGAAGAAATTAGCCAAGGAGTTCCGAATGATAAGAAATCTTACGAGCTTATTAACCAAAATTCAATCAAGTGTAACTGGACTGGTTGAATAGTTCATGGATTCTAGCCATAAGGTTCTATGTACATTTGTAATACATAGTTCATGAATCTAGATAGATACAAAATTACGTTTAGAATAGAAAAATCAGGTGTTGTAAGACATAGAAATACTAAAAATACATTGCCAATAGATTGTACTGATAAACCCTAGCACTTTTATCTCTGACATTTATCTAGATGTTTGTGATGAATTAGTCAAGACTATTTTCTTACATCAAATTGGTTGAAACATCAGTGGAACAAACTTGAAACACATTATCACGAGCTAAATCGAATCTCCTTTACAAACAGGTGCTGAGGTTCAGTAAGTGCCCCTAATTTTAATTAAAGAACAACGGAACAATTATGATAAAAGGGGATTTGAAATCATTTGATACAGTGAGAAAAGATGTCAATAACTGTGAGCTCTTTCAACTCAAAACCACAGGTATCTGCCACATAATTCCCCCTTCGAGGTCGATCACAATATCGTGTCATAATTTGCAGGTACGTTGTATTCAAATTTTATCATATGTAATTCAACTAATTTGGCTGGCATGTTTGGCATGGGTAAAGTGTTTATTACATGCAATAGTGACTCAGTATGATATACCACAGTATAGCGACAATAACAAACAATTTTAAACAAAGATATACACTAACCATACATAAATAGTTAACAATACAAATTATTGAGGTTCTAACAAAATTTTGAGTCATTGTAAAGTCTCAAGTCTTTGTGACAATGTATAGGAAGCTATGTACATTATTTATAATAAAATTGTGGCTCATTATCATTATTGTAATAAAGAAATATCTGATTGAGTTAATCAAAGAGATAAGAATTAAGAAGCATGTTCATCGAGTACACATTCTTCAAATCCATTCATATACCCCAGGATACCTACATACCAAAAATATTGAATATTTTAAATATTTATCATGAAGCTTTGCTATTTAAATAACTTGTTACTTGATATGATAAATATGATAATCATAGACGAGGAAATATATAATTAAACAATTAGTAGAGCAAAATATTTTGCAGACATCAGCTGAAATGTAATTAAATCGTAGCACGTGCGTCTTATAATGGACTACATTGTTTACGATCTGCACGATGTTTCAAAATAAATGCATCGTTTCTAGCACGATTTTTTTCTAGATTATAACCAACGCATTTTATGCAACCAGAATATCACCAGAATGCACTACTCATATGTAACCAACATCTCCTTCTGCGGAATAGCAGGACTTTGAGCCCCTAAGATCCGGGTATAATCCACCCACACTGTCCCAATGATGGAGTGCCGGTTACAAAAGAATGATGCATAGATACTTGCATAAAGTTTATTGATGTTTTAATTTTGTAACAGTGAAATTATACGTACAAATTGACCATAATCATATTGGTAAGACCTGGGTATGCAAACACTAACTCATTCTTGTAATCAGCGGTTATTAAGTCGCGGGTCTTAGATAGAAAATCTTGAATCTTGATAACCTTTGGTACAAGAATGACATCAACTGTCCTTTTGTTAGTTATTTTTTGAGAAAACAAATTAAAAGTACAAAACAATGATGTAGCACTTTGTACTCTTACTCTTATAGTTTTCGTTTTTCAAACACGATATTAAAATTTTATTCTCAAGGTTTACTTTGAAAGACTATTTGCGGTCTATCAATGTTTATTGGTTAGGTTACCATCGTAAAAACCACATTAATATACATAGTGTATGTCATTTTCTACCCTGATCAATATATACCCACTATGAGTCATCAAATATGTTTGTGGTTAAATTTAATACAGTTCCCTTCAAAGGTACTTGGACAAATTAAAAAGTTAAAGTTAAAGTTCGGTTTAAAGACTACTTCTATTCAGCCGACTTCACAATATTGTACGATTATACAGCATGTTCAGTGACTTTTCTTAGAGTGGGTATTGTACCCATCAATGTTGAAAAATGTGGGTATGAGGAAATAAAAGTGGGTACACCAGTTTAAAAAAGGTTTTTTGACATCAGTACAAGATGATTTCTCCCCTATTCTCCGACGAGACAGTCACGTTCGTCTTTAGATGATTCGTCCCAAAAACGAACATAGTCATCTTTTACTTTACCCCCACATTAGTTTATGATAAACAGTCCAGATGAACACAATATCATCGAATCGTGTAATGTAGCCTCTTTTGTTATTTTTGTAAGTGAAGCTGGTGCTCGCGCTCGTGTGCAATACTTGTCGACAACAAATCACTAAAATTAGGTGATACTTCATCGTTCGTTCGCAAATCTGATCGTATCATTAAAGTTAAGATAAACGCCTTTATAATTCGGCAATACAATCATTTAAATTCCTTTGTTTAGACATAATTATTGGTACGAATCATCGCGTCGTCAACGCTCTCTAGCAGAACACTATCGACGCCATGATTCTTTAATTGCGACGAAAACAAAAACAATCCGCTTAGCGTTGCTGACGTCATTTCGGAAAGGCTAAATGCCAGTAAAAACGTAATAAGCTTAACAGAGTTACTGTTCGTTACATAGAGATATATTTCGGTCCGCGTATTCGTACCCGGTAGGATACGAATATTCGCGTGAATTTTACTTTTTTGGCGTGAAATACGCGGATTTTCGCGTGATTGAACATGCTGACGATAACTTTTGGTCATTGAAATCTCACTCAGGTAGGTAATCCCTCACAGTACCCATTTACACCTAGGTGGAGTGGAACAATTGTAGGTAAACTTTTTGTTCAAGTAAATTAACAGCACCTCTAGTGGTGTTCGAACCCGGGACCTCTTGATCCCTAAGCGCACACCCTATCACTGGACCACTGCTCCCACTTGTTCCCAAATTCAGTTTTAATGAAAAAAACTTCTTACATTTACCCGCGAATAGAGAAATAATCAATCATCTGCGCAAATTCTAAGTTATCATTAATTAGTTTATCAATCTATGTTTTGAATTGGGTTTCAATAATAAGCTTTAATTATAGTGCAGTTACTTGTAATATTTATGATAAGTTTTCTCAAAATTTCATTTGACAAAGATCTTTTGGAGGGCACTGTATATCAAAAACTTAAACTATTTTCAAGTAAATGTTTATCTTATATGGGTTTTCATGGATTGTGATTCAATGTGTATCAATTTATCTTACCCGAAATTTGATTACAATTTTACAAAGAAATCTCAACCATATACACCCTGAAAGGAAATGATTACAACACAAAAGCATTTTATATACATTGGGTTGTATCAAGGCAATGAATAAATGTTCATATGTTTGGTACTAAGCTACTAAGCACAAAGACTCTGGTATAAAGGTATAAAGACGACCTAATTTTGATTAAACACTTAACATTCTTGATAAAGAAGTTTATTTAAATTATTATGATTTTTTCTTGAAATAACTTTTATCTGGAGTATAAAATCTTGTATCCCACTAAGGAAGGAATCTTGATAAAAAAACGTGTAACAGATCTAGATATCAGTCATGTATGAGTAGACGCTTGTTGCATCAAGCGATGTTTCTACGTCACGATCTACATGTTTCTAAATGAAAAATCAGGCAGTCTTTTAATAAAAACATTAGTCTTATCGTTCTATATAAAACTTCATTGATAATCGCACCACGTGATCTCAGCTTTAATGCCAAAACTTTTAAAGTAATATAAGATTTTTGAGAGGTCTTTCTTAGATTATACCCTGATAGTTATGTTAACGACCTAATTCCCCTAATTTAACCAAATTATTTGGCAACATCACAGAAATTCAAATATGATGCCGAGATACACGAATGATACATGAATACATGCAAATTAAAATGGCCGATTTGAATTTACTTGGCATCTTTTTTATGGAACAACGTCGGGAAGCCAGAGCTGGTTCATTGAGAGAGCCGCCTTCTCAACATTCGTAAATAAGTATGAATATAATGCGTCTGTGCTTCGACTGTTCCAGAGATGTTAGCTCGCATATTACTTTAACATGCATACACATTTGCTTTTTTTCTTAATTTGTCGATGTCATGTTTTGCACGTACGTGCATGTGTGGCAGCTTGTGCAAATGTGATTGTTGGTTTATGTTGTAGCTTTAATATCATGTAGACCATGTAGTTTCATATGTTGGTACTTTGAATTATGGCGATGTACAAATGTAATGTTCGCGTGAAAGGGCTTGCAGCTGAAGTTGTTTCAGTAATGCATGTTTTTATCTTTTAAACATCATGTAAAAATGTTCCACGTGCATCAAAACATCGTGTTGCTAAGAAAAAAGTTCAAAAGTTTAGTATAAGATGCGCATGATGCACTTGTATCATTAGTGGCTGCATGTTATAATGTGTTTAGTTTTTTATTTATACTGATGTAATCATTTATATGATAGATTGAAGTCTAGCTAGCATGACAAGATAAATAACTTTAACATATTTATATACATATTCTATTACAAGCATAGCTTGTACATATTGACCTGTGATAACGGAAACAAAATTCTGTATATCATTTACATTCAATAAATCAGTAAGCGACAGTGCATTTACTAAAAGGTCGAGTGTATAAGCTAAACAGTTCTGTTTTCTGTCTATTTACTTCAAGTAAAATAGGAAAAATACTATTAAAATACATTAATCAATTCATATACTGATATTTAATTAAATATATTTTAGTTTCACTAAGCTTTTGTTTCTGTCTATACTATATTTAACCAAACCCTGCACTAAATCCATAAACTGGAAATGCTCGTCGTTTAATATATAACCCTTATTCATATTGTACTGTATTCACAAAAACAGGTGAATTTTGGAATAATCTATTTACTAATTAATTTGGAAGCATGCTATCAGACGATCTACAAACATATCATATATTATAAACAACAACGGTACAAGCCATGTTTTATTTTAATCATTTACCCATTGATCTCAATAACAAAATATCTTGATACTCTAAGATTGATACACAGCGATTATTAATGATATTTGCATTTCATGATTGATTCAGATATTCAATAGAAACATAGTAACATGTGTTAGACAACGGAACATGTGGCTATTATGTATACTTTTATATATAAACAACAGTCTATGTTGATCTCGGTCAAAGATTATCTATGTCTGTCAATATTAATTCTAACTTCAAAGGTTTTAACCTAAATAATAACATTATGTTCTATACTTAGTCCAGGCAAATAATTTGTATTGTTTTAAGAACGGAACACGAAATCGACTTGTAAAATGAAAGTTAACATTTTGTCGTCTTTGACTATGTGTTAAAGAAGAGAAATTCTGACCACCAATTACGAGGGGTTTAAAAAGTCATTTAGGAACGCGAAACCTTCGTCGACAATTACAATGCGTTAGAAAAGTCAATTTTGTCATAAGAGTGGCTCAAGAGGCACGAGGTGTGAGTCGTGTTCTATGAGAGATAACTTCATCCATTCAGGAAGGTTTCTACAAAATACAACACAAACTAACTACTAGTATTAGCTAGTTCGTGATCAAACGTGATAAATATCTTTATTGTTAAAGAAATGCTGCAACCAGATACATCTAGCAGATATGATTGCTGATTTGGAACGTGTTTGACACGTTTTCAGTAAAGTATAACGAGCAGAGATATTTTTTACTTTGTAATAATTTACAATGATTCATTCAGATACAACTAGATGTCTGATATTTTATTTAAAAAATAGATTGGGTATGTTGCCAGTTGCAGGTTACTACCTGTTGGATATTTATCATTAGATATTTACAATGATTACCAGATAGGAAGTTCATAATTATACACACTTCACAACCCAGATGTCAGGTTCTATATCGTGCAGATGTAGAAGATCTTTTCTTATTTTTTTTTCTTATACATGAGACGGTGAACGGCATTAAGTTAGTCACAGTAGAAATAGTTTGAAACCTGATCGAGGTTGATGTATAAAGACATTGGTAAAACCTTACATCATGTCTATTTATGTTTACTCAAATATACAGATTTACTTCACTTCAGATGGGTGGTCGTCAACAGCCTAACCAACCGTGCTAACATATGGCAACATGGAATGCTGACTTTTAAAGCATTCTCTAAACCCTGATGAATAGTATTAACTTACAGGTTGTGATTAGAAATCATCTGATCCCACAATTAAACTTTGCACGAACAATAAATAACATATTTACGAGCTACAAAAATACATTGTACAAAGTAGCCTGTATTTATATATTTTTGCAAGTTATGCAAATATTTGTCATACCAAATGCATACAGACGCTGACGGTTTAGATGTTAATGAATGACGGTTGATAATAAAACGATGAATGGATTTTTTTTGCTAAGCCTGTGAATACGTAAAATGTTGTCACACTCAGTGCTTTCAAACATTTACCATGTATGTAGCATCCCTGTCGACTGTGTGTATGACATTTTAATAGAAATAAGCCAGTCTTTTTGTTTCCTTGATGAGCGTGTCAACTATCAACAATTCTTAAGACTAGTTATGCAAATCTTGGTTTTTGTAATCATTATTTGTTTATTTTTAGACTATACCTCCGACAGTATAAGTGATTCAGAGTTTTGTCACCTTCAAGATAATGATCTGAAAGTCAGTTGTCTTTACCGTGTTCATTGATAAACTCTAAAAAATTGATCATTCAACCAACTATTTCATCAATTGAACACAAAAACAAAGGACAAGCGAAACTTATCATTAGCTATTGTTCGAAATTTTCAACACTACTCTCTATCGCATACATCGGTGGTACCGGAGACATAATTACAGAGAAAAGTGAAAAGGTCTGTGAAGTTAGCTATCTATTGTCTATTCTCTATTCAAAAGTCCATTCGCACAATAGACAGCTATGTATTGAGAAATCTATTCATTCAGAAGTCTATTCGCATTTACTGTATACATAAATATAGGTAAGTTCAAATATCTGTACAAAAATCTGTTCACAAAATGCCGAAAAGACAGCTGTCTATTCGGAAGTCTATTCAGAAGTCTATTCGAAAAAAAGTCAGTATTGCAATCAAACAGATTTAAAAGTCTTTTCATGGAATACGTAAAGAGACAAATGTCCATTCAAAAGTCTTTTCAGAAGTTTATTCGCAAAAACATAGTAGTGCAATCTGAATGAGCAAGGTTTCTATTCCAAGAATGCAAGCGACAAATGTCCATTCAAAAGTCTTTTCGGATCTCTATTCGCAAAATCATATATATATGCTTTAAGAATGTGTCTGTAGTCTATTATAAAGTTTCCAATAGAGAGCTGTCCATTCAAATGTCTATTCAGAAGTCTATTCGCAAAATCATATATATGCATTAAGAATGTGTCTAAAGTCTACCATAAGTTTCGAATAGACAGATGTCCATTCAAATGTCTGTTCAGAAGTCTATTCGCAAAATCATGTATATGCATTCAGAATGAGTCAGAAGTCTTTTATAGAGTTTCGAATAGAGAGCTGTGCATTCAAAAGTCTATTCAGAAGTCTATTCGCAAAATCATATATATGCATTAAGAATGTGTCTAAAGTCTACCATAAAGTTGCGAATAGACAAATGTCCATTCAAATGTCTTTTCAGAAGTCTATTCGCAGAATCATGTAAATGCATTCAGAATGAGTAGGAAGTCTTTTAATGAGTTTCGAATAGAGAGATGTCCATTCAAAAGTCTATTCAGAAGTCTATTCGCGAAATCTGGTAAATGCGTGCAGAATGAGTCAGAAGTCTTTTATAGAGTTTCGAATAGAGAGCTGTCCATTCAAATGTCTATTCAGAAGTCTATTCCAAAAGACTCAGTAATGTAATGCAATCAAACAGATTGAAAGTCTTTTCGCGGAACATGAAAAGAGTCAAATGTCCATTCAAAAGTCTATTCAGAAGTCTATTCGCAAATTATATATATGCATTAAAAATGTGTCTAAAGTGTACTATAAAGTTGCGAATAGACAGATGTCCATTCAAATGTCTTTTCAGAAGTCTATTCGCAAAATCATGTATATGCATTCAGAATGAGTCAGAAGTCTTTAATAGAGTTTCGAATAGAGAGATGTCCATTCAAAAGTCTATTCAGAAGTCTATTCGCGAAATCTGGTTAATGCGTTCAGAATGAGTCTGAAGTCTATCATACAGTAGCGAATGCACAGCTGTCCATTCAAATGTCTATTCAGAAGTCTATTCGCAAAATCATACATATGCATTTAAAATGTGTCAAAAGTCTATTCAAAGAGTAGCAAATAGATAGCTGTCCATTCAAAAGTCTATTCAGAAGTCTATTTGCGAAATCATGTATATGCATTCAGAATGAGTCAGAAGTCTTTTATAGAGTTTCGAATAGATAGCTGTCCATTCAAATGTCTATTCAGAAGTCTATTCGCAAAATCATATATATGCATTAAGAATGTGTCTAAAGTCTACCATAAAGTTGCGAATAGACAAATGTCCATTCAAATGTCTTTTCAGAAGTCTATTCGCAAAATCATGTAAATGCATTCAGAATGAGTAGGAAGTCTTTTAATGAGTTTCGAATAGAGAGATGTCCATTCAAAAGTCTATTCAGAAGTCTATTCGCGAAATCTGGTAAATGCGTGCAGAATGAGTCAGAAGTCTTTTATAGAGTTTCGAATAGAGAGCTGTCCATTCAAATGTCTATTCAGAAGTCTATTCCAAAAGACTCAGTAATGTAATGCAATCAAACAGATTGAAAGTCTTTTCGCGGAACATGAAAGGAGTCAAATGTCCATTCAAAAGTCTATTCAGAAGTCTATTCGCAAATTATATATATGCATTAAAAATGTGTCTAAAGTGTACTATAAAGTTGCAAATAGACAGATGTCCATTCAAATGTCTTTTCAGAAGTCTATTCGCAAAATCATGTATATGCATTCAGAATGAGTCAGAAGTCTTTAATAGAGTTTCGAATAGAGAGATGTCCATTCAAAAGTCTATTCAGAAGTCTATTCGCGAAATCTGGTTAATGCGTTCAGAATGAGTCAGAAGTCTATCATACAGTAGCGAATGCACAGCTGTCCATTCAAATGTCTATTCAGAAGTCTATTCGCAAAATCATATATAAACATTAAGAATGTCTGAAGTCTATTATAAAGTAGTGAATAGACAGATGTCCATTCAAATGTCTATTCAGAAGTCTATTCGCAAAATTACGTATATACATTCAGAATGAGTTATAAGTCTTTATAAAGTAGCGAAAGGCAGCTGTCCATTCAAAAGTCTATTCAGAAGTCTATTCGCCAAATCGTATATATGCAGTTAAAATGTGGCAGAAGTCTATTTAAAGAGTAGCGAATAGACAATAATTTTTGCAAATGTCTTTTCAGAAGTCTATTCGCAAAATCATACATATGCATTTAAAATGTGTCAAAAGTCTATTCAAAGAGTATCAAATAGATAGCTGTCCATTCAAATGTCTATTCAGAAGTCTATTTGCGAAATCATGTATATGCATTCAGAATGAGTCAGAAGTCTTTTATAGAGTTTCGAATAGATAGCTGTCCATTCAAAAGTCTATTCAGAAGTCTATTCGCAAAATCATATATATGCATTAAGAATGTGTCTAAAGTCTACCATAAAGTTGCGAATAGACAGATGTCCATTCAAATGTCTTTTCAGAAGTATATTTGCAAAATCATGTATATGCATTCAGAATGAGTAGGAAGTGTTTTATAGAGCTTCAAATAGAGAGCTGTCCATTCAAAAGTCTATTCAGAAGTCTATTCGCAAAATCTGGTAAATGCGTTCAGAATGAGTCAGAAGTCTTTTATACAGAAGTAAATACACAGCAGTCCATTCAAATATCTATTCAGAAGTCTATTTGCAAAATCATATATATGTATTAAGAATGTGTCAGATGTTTATTATATAGTTGCGGATAGAGAGATGTCCATTCAAATGTCTATTTAGAAGTCTATTCCAAAAAAGTCAGTAATGCAATCAAACAGATTTAAAAGTCTTTTCGTGGTATACGTAAAAAGACAAATGTCTATTCGATGTGTATTCAGAAGTCTATTCGCAAAATCATATACATATGCATTAAGAATGTGTCTAAAGTGTACTATAAAGTTGCGAATAGACAGATGTCCATTCAAATGTCTATTCAGAAGTCTATTCGCAAAATCATGTATATGCATTCAGAATGAATCAGAAGTCTTTCATAGATTTTCGAATAGAGAGATGTTCATTCAAAAGTCTATTCAGATGTCTATTCGCGAAATCTGGTAAATGCGTTCAGAATGAGTCAGAAGTCTTTTATAGAGTTTCGAATAGACAGATGTCCATTCAAATGTCTATTCAGAAGTCTATTCGCCAAAAAACTCAGTAATGCAATCAAACAGATTGAAAGTCTTTTCGCGGAATATGAAAAGAGGCAAATGTCCATTCAAAAGTCTATTCAGAAGTCTATTCGCAAATTATATATGCATTAAAATGTGTCCTAAGTCTATTATAAAGTTAGAATAGACAGCTGCCCATTGAAATGTTTTTTCAGAAGTCTATTTGGAAACTTATGTTAATCGATTCAGAATGTGTCAGGTGTAATTGTGATAGACCTGCCGAGTTTATTGAAGTTTGCGTGCTTTGCCTGAATTAAGTAAGTTTCTTAACTCTCGTAAACATAAATGAATCTCCCGAATATTTCGGCAATTGTAGGTGAAGGTCGAATTTGCCTTTTCATATCGTCGTAATTTTGCCGATTCTGTAAACCAAATCGAGCCGGTAAATCTGGTTCAAACAAGGTCACTGTACCGTAGATTACACAAGTGCAAATTCAAATACGGTAACCAGTGCTGGTTTTATTCGAGGAAGCGCCATTGTTTGAGACATGCTAATATTTCGAAGTTTGTAGGTAGAAACCTTTGAATTTCATATTAAATCGTAAACAAAGTGCTATTATCCACAAGAAAAATAAGCGCCAAAAGTTTACATTTACATTTAAGTGATTGAGCCTGTAAAAATGATGATTTTTGTTTTATAAGAAACACAATTTTACGCCATTTTGTTAAGTTCTTTTGTCGGTGCAACAGCGTGACGTCAATCGTGGTGTTTTCTCACAGGTCCGTGCTTGTTGTATATATATATATATATATATATATATATATATATATATATATATATATATATATATAATGTCATTCGGAACTACCTCGGCGATTTTCCACGCAAATACAAATTCGTAGATGATCGCCGAGGTCGTTCCGAATGATATAATGTATTCATCTTGTAACCGAAATGAAAAGGGTAGACAAAAACCAATTAGAAGTATTTATCTCATGCCAATAGTTGTTTTTAAAAGTCCGTAAGACCTGATTACAAAAAAAGAAGTAATTCAGCTGCCGAGAGAAGACTTACTACCAGGAGAAAAATAGAAATCTTGCTTTGAATAGAAAAAAGTAGACCTTCTTCAAAGAGCATGTCTATTCACAAACCCAGCAAATAATTCTGACACATTAAAAATGCATATGAATGATTTTGTTAAAGGACTTCTAACAAATAATTTGAATATGTTTATTTATCACTTTTCAAAAAGGAACTTTTGCTACATTCTGAATGCGAACTACTGTTTGCAAATAGGACAGCAGTCTATTCCTAACCCTATCTTTGACTTGTGACACATTCTTTATGCATATAAAAGATTTTGCAAATCGACTTCGGAATAGACATTTGAATGGACAGCTTTCTATTCGCAACTTTTTAATATACTTCAGACACATTCTGGAATATTCTAACTGCATATATATAATTTTGCGAATAGACTTCCGAAAAGACATTTGTATGGACAGCTCTCTATTCGCAACTTTATAATAGACTTCAGTCACATTCTTAAGGCATATATATAATTTTGCGAATAGACTTCTGAATAGACATTTGAATGGACAGCTCTCTATTCGCAACTTTATCATAGACTTCAGTCACATTCTGAATGCATATATATGATTTTGCGAATAGACTTCTGAATAGACATTTGAATGGACATCTGTCTATTCGCAACTTTATTATAGACTTCAGTCTCATTCTTAAGGCATATATATGATTTTGCGAATAGACTTCTGAATAGACATTTGAATGGACAGCTCTCTATTCGCAACTTTATAATAGACTTCAGTCACATTCTGAATGCGTATATATGTTTTGCGAATAGACTTCTGAATAGACATTTGAATGGGCATCTGTCTATTTGCAACTTTATAATAGACTTCTGACTCATTTTGAATGCATATATATGATTTTGCGAATATACTTCTGAATAGACTTTTGAATGGACAGCTCTCTCTTCGAAACTCTATAATAGGCTTTAGACTCATTCTGAAGGTATATACATTATATTGCGAATAGACTTCTGAATAGACTTTTGAATGGACAGCTCTCTATTCGAAACTCTATAAAAGACTTCTGACTAATTCTGAATGCATATACATGATTTTGCGAATAGACTTCTGAATAGACTTCTGAAAAGACATTTGAATGGACATTTGTCTATTCGCAACTTTATAATACACTTCAGACACATTCTTAATAATTTTGCGAATAGACTTCTAAATAGACTTTTGAATGGACAGCTCTCGATTCGAAAATCTATAAACGATATCAGACTCATTCTGTAGGCATATACATGATTTGCGAATAGACTTCTGAATAGACTTTTGAATGGACAGCTCTCTATTCGAAACTCTATAATAGGCTTTAGACTCATTCTGAAGGTATATACATGATTTTGCGAATAGACTTCTGAATAGACTTTTGAATGGACAGCTCTCTATTCGAAACTCTATAAAAGACTTCTGACTAATTCTGAATGCATATACATGATTTTGCGAATAGACTTCTGAATAGACTTCTGAAAAGACATTTGAATGGACATTTGTCTATTCGCAACTTTATAATACACTTCAGACACATTCTTAATAATTTTGCGAATAGACTTCTAAATAGACTTTTGAATGGACAGCTCTCGATTCGAAACTCTACAAACGATATCAGACTCATTCTGTAGGCATATACATGATTTGCGAATAGACTTCTGAATAGACATTTGAATGGACATCTGTCTATTTGCAACTTTATAATAGACTTCTGACTCATTTTGAATGCATATACATGATTTTGCGAATAGACTTCTGAATAGACTTTTGAATGGACAGCTCTCTATTCGAAACTCTATAATAGGCTTTAGACTCATTCTGAAGGTATATACATGATTTTGCGAATAGTCTACTGAATAGACATTTGAATAGACATCTGTCTATTCGCAACTTTATAATAGACTTCAGTCACATGCTTAATGCATATATATATTTTTGCGAATAGACTTCTGAATAGACTTTTGAATGGACAGCTCTCTATTCGTAACTCTATAAAAGACTTCTGACTCATTCTGAACGCATTTACCAGGTTTTGCGAATAGACTTCTGAATAGACTTTTGAATGGGCAGCTTTCTATTCGAAACTCTATAAAAGACTTCTGACTCAATCTGAATGCATATACATAATTTTGCGAATAGACTTCTGAATGGACATTTGAATGGACATCTTTTTATTTGCAACTTCATGATAGACTTCAGACACATTCTCAATGCAAATATATTATTTTTCGAATAGACTTCTGAATAGACATTTGAATGGACATCTCTCTATTCGAAACTCTATAAAAGACTTCTGACTAATTCTGAATGCATATACATGATTTTGCGAATAGACTTCTGAATAGACTTCTGAATAGACATTTGAATGGACATTTGTCTATTCGCAACTTTATAATACACTTCAGACACATTCTTAATAATTTTGCGAATAGACTTCTAAATAGACTTTTGAATGGACAGCTCTCTATTCGAAACTCTATAAACGATATCCGACTCATTCTGCAGGCATATACATGATTTTGCGAATAGACTTCTGAATAGACATTTGAATGGACATCTGTCTATTTGCAACTTTACAATAGACTACAGACACATTCTTAATGCATATATATGATTTTGCGAATAAACTTCTGAATAGACTTTTGAATGGACAGCTCTCTATTCGAAACTCTATAATAGACTTCTGCCTCATTCTGAACGCATTTACCGATTTATTCGAATAGACTTTTGAATAGACTTTGAATGGACATCTTTCTATTCGCTACTTTAAAATAGACGTCAGACACATTCTAAATGCGTATTTGCATATGATGTTGCGAAAAGACTTCTGAATAGACATTTGAATGGACAGCTGTGTATTTGCTACTGTTTGTTAGTTCTGACTCATTCTAAACGCATTCACCAAATTTTGCGAATAGATTTCTGAATAGACTTTTGAATGGACAGCTCTCTATTCGAACTCTATAATAGACTTCTGACTAATTCTGAATGCATATACATGATTTTGCGAATAGACTTCTGAATAGACATTTAAATGGACATCTGTCTATTTGCAACTTTAAAATAGACTACAGACAAATTCTTTATGCATATATATGATTTTGCGAATAGACTTCTGAATAGACTTTTGAATGGACAGCTGTCTATTTGAAAATCTATAATAGAATTCTGACTCATTCCGAATGCATTCACCAGATATTGCAAATAGTCTTTTGAATAGATATTTGAATGGATATCTATCAATTCCCAACTTAATAATAGACTTCAGACACAGTCTTAAGGCACATATATGATTTTGCGAATAGATATCCGAAAAGACATTTGAATGGACATTTGTCCCTGGATTTTTGGGAATAGACATCTTGATCATTAAGATTTCATGTTTTTGCGAATAAACTTCTGAATAGACTTTTGAAAGGACATTTGTCTCTTTGCGTATTCCACGAAAAGACTTTTAAATCTGTTTGATTGCATTAATGGTTTTTTTTCGAATATACTTTTGAATGGACATTTGTCTATTTATGTATTCTATGAAAAGACTTTTAAATTTGTTTCATTGCACTAGTGATTTTTTTCGAATAGACTTCTGAATAGATTTCCGAATAGACAGCTGTCTTTTCGGCATTTTGTGTACAGATTTTTGTACAGATATTTGAACTTTCCTATATCAATGTATACAGTAAATGCGAATAGATTTCTGCATGAATAGATTTCTCAATACATAGCTGTCCATTGAGCGAATAGACTTTTGAATAGAGAATAGACAATAGATCGCTAACTTCACAGACCTAAAGTGAAAATACTTGGACAAAAACGTACGGCGAGTCGTCTAGATAACGCCATTAAAGTATCAGCACGGCTTTTATCCCTAACCATTACGAACTTCCGGTGACGCCACACTTTTCGCCATAATTATATTCCATTTTATACCAACTTAATGTTTCGCAGCTGAATGCTAAATCGTTATGAGACACGACAGAACCTGATCGATGTTACACTATTAGACATTCGTAGTAAATAACAATAAATATGCAAAGTGTCTGAAAGCAACAACGTACAGCTACGACGTAACCGATGTTTTCTAGTCAGACTGTGAAATGTTTTGGTATATGTATGTTATTAAATGCCTATCAAGTATAATATCGTAATTGCAAACTTCCGTGAGAAAAGGAAAATTTAATATCCACTAGGGAGATTCTCGGTTGTGTGTATACGGGAGGAATTAATAGGAACTAGTTTTTGTGATGTACTAAACAAGTTTTAACACTCATCATATATCAAATAAGAACAGATAAATACACTCAGTCGTGATGGAAAATAAGTAGTTTTAAATAAGTACGTAAAAGGTACAACAATATTGTGGTAATAAATAATGGTGAAATTAATTGTCCTTTTTCAGATGTTTTGATAGTAACCGTTCTAAATAACATTTTTGATTGACTGCAACATGGAAATCAAACACCAATTGTACCTTGAACACTAATCAAATAACGTAAAGTAAACTAGCAATTGATTATCGCATTGTTTAAAGAAGCATACGTAATCAAGTTCAATAGTTTTCTATCTGCTTTGAGATATTTTCTAAATGAGTAATCTAATCAATAGGTTTGTATTACCAGGCTGAATGGAGTAAATATAGGAACATCATAGAATTAATTAATTGTCTGCCATGTGCTACAAACAACATTGCCAATACGATATCTAACAATGCGTGCCACGTAAGCAAATGAGGCTTACATTTAAGATGTCGTGGTAGCTCTTCTTATATTGAGGATCAGTAATGGTATACTTAAGTCGATGTAGTCGAAATGTCGGTGTAGTTAATGTAGGTGTCCGGTCAGCAATGTTGTAGCCTACTAAGTAATGAAAATGATTTTTTCCTAGTTTACAGACCGTTTAATTCTATTAGAATATGACTGCACTTGTCAATATAGTCGTAAATTGATAAATCCGAGACACACTAGAGTTATTTAGATACACAGCGTTCAGTTATCTCTCATCATTATCAGGCTCTGGTAGGGATTATTTGCTGATAATCCAACAACCTTTTAATTGAAAAGCATTCCATTTTAAGCTTTCAGCCGAACAATGTAGATTATTTATACGGTAAAGTAATTGAATGATGTTCAGTATTTTTATCATTTTATCAAACATTTGCATGTTATAAAGGGTGAGAGTTGATAGAGCTGGTGTGGTGTATGCATTACGAATTTGTGATATCTTTTTATTCTAACATATTTTATCATCGATGTGGGACGACAATAAAATAGTCTGACTACGCTAAAGGTAACCTAGTTTCTCGAATGACAGTATATCAGTAAAGTGATATCTCCCAAAAAGCAGACGACAATTGTACATCAACATACTGTGGATATATTACATGAAAGTAAATATTGTTATATCAACCAAGGAAGATGTGGTCAGATTAATTGTATTATCGTGTTCACGTATTGACAACAATGAGTTTTACTGAAAACATTATTGGCTTTGTTCATTTTGTATTACGTTGCTATCTTTTCAAGTTTCTCAAGTCAGAGAAAAAAGCAGACGACAAAGAAGGATCTTATATCCGGTGTGGCTGACTGTTATTTACGCCTGATCGAGATATATTCATTCCATTCAACAAAAGCCAACACTTGAGTCATCGATCATTCTTCTTTGACCTAGTGACCTAATTTCATGTTGATATTGGTGAAACCTTGTCTAACTCATGTAAATCATCATAACTCAATGTTCAAGTTTGTATGAAAATATCAGAAAAAATGATAACCAGAGATAAAATTATCTTGAATTTACCAACTGACGTTCGCTGATACAATCTGCACTAACAAATACACGAGGTATGGAAAAAAAACAGAATCTCTAAGGACATAGACTTGAAATTGTTACGTGTAGAAAATACGAATATTTCTTTCAGCTGACTCTTAATAAAAATGACGTCAGGAAGAAACATTCGTATGAACTCAGACCTTTTTAAGTTCTAACACCCGATAAATAATCGAGATATGTTTCAAATACATACATGTGACATTCTGTAAGAGGCACACCATTATTACATTGGACCTGCACATTGGAGTGTGCATCCCGAAAATCACTCGGTTGATTCCGTAAACTACGTAGCGCAGCTATCGCCGAAGTCTTCCGAATGTGGCGTCTGCTGCACATTGAACAAATTGCTTTCACAAGATGACAATGTGATGTCATAGTCTCTCTCATCAGACGCTCATTCAATTTGTCTGGAGATGGAACAATCTTGGAGTCTGTGAGACAATACTTGTCTGCAAATGATGTATTCACCATCTGGGACTTGATGTTTCATAACAAATGCATCTGGTGACCTCTTTAACTCAAACTGTGATTAATTCTTTTGTAATTACATTCATACAGATAGAATTTGCGGAAATCTGTTTTTACCCCGACAGATTGTGAGAAGTTAAGAGTTTAAAACTGATAAAGAGTATTTAGATTACATGCTTAGAGCAAATGTTAAGCACAATACTTGAAATGCATGTAATAATAAAATGCACATAATGATACATGTGTTCACATTAATGGTTCGGTTTCTGTTTGGCGTTCAGTATTAACCAGAGTCCGTCCGCTCCATATGGATGCATTATGTGTAGACCCTGGCTAGAAACCTAAGCTTAACTTAATGTTGTCTGGTAGAGACAATTCGTCAGAAGAACTACCACAGCTTATCTTCTTGTTTTCAGCAGTCTTGTTTGGTAGTGATGTTGATTCGCCTCTCCATTTCTCAACCCGGGCTTGGGACAGGCTACGACTGGTATTTTTCTTGCAATAATTTTTATTATTAGAGTGTTTTTAAACAAGGGACATTGAAACACCACGCCAATAACCTTAACAATAAGTTAAATGGTCAGCGACCTCATTGTAGCAACAAAAGTCAACCCAACGCTATCTAGTTACCTCGAAACCACCTTAAGGCCAATACATTCTTTAAAATGACAACGCTATCGTTAAGATTATCAAAGTACATATAACCATGTCCTTGCTAAATATACTAAAACAGTCCTGACTAACCAAACATCCTCTGGCCATTATGTTATCTATCAATATTGTCATTATTACACAATATTGTATCTTTTATAACGTATAACGTCAATAAATTAAAATTAACAAGGTGTAAAGTTGTTGTAATAGAAGACTGTATAATAGCCGTCCTTTACGGTCCAGTCCGGCTAGACGTCTTTAGCAACAACAAATAAAGCGTATTAGCACCATAAATTGGTTGACAAGAAGTCTCGTTTGATCGTAATAGTCAATTACGTAAGAAATAATGAAGATAATAGAAAAACTGCAAGATAAAAGATTTATGTTAAGATTGTCGTGGCTCTTTACAATAAAGTGTGATTATTGTAAACTTCGCAGACGATGGAACTCTTTTATTTCAGTCAGTGGTGACAGACATAAACCATCCGGACATTGTAAAAATGGGATCATCAATGTAAAATAGACTTTCTAGATTCGATAGGTGATACTAGGTCACCACTAAATCACCATGGCAACCAAGACAACGTAATGTCCATAATTAAAGTATATACCGTCGGGCAGTGATATAATTTTCAGAAAGTTTTGTTTTGCACATAGACACTCGAAATCATGAATTCAGATACAAATGTACCGTCAAAGTAATGTAGTCAAGTGCCCATGGCTTAGCTTTGAAGGGGAACAGAGTAAATTTTGGAAATTCGAGCGAACGAGGAAACATATTCCCATGAAAATACATTGTATTATCACCCTGCCAAACAATAATCGCTACTCTTCCAAAACAGCTTCTTTAAATTAAGGTTGGACGCCAGAATGGATTAACAGCTTGAACGGCGACAACAAAGGATAATCAAAGTAGACACTGCAACCCACATTCGGAACTCCTCGGTAATCTTTGAAGTACATGAGCGTAGAAATTAGCCGAGGACTTCCGAATGATTAAACCTCTAAATCGTCACAATTTCCGTAACCTGAAAATGACAAACCCCGATCAAGTTCAGATAGAACCACTTAACCAAGTGAAGCCCCTTAACCGAATTACAATATAAAACGTAGTTCATAACTTCATACCCCTTGCTTAAATGTAACATGATATTTCAAGTTTAAGATTTTAAGTAAATGAACAATGTGTCATAATTTACAGTTAATGAGATGTACCAAAGCGTTAACCAACAAGAAGAATAAGTCATTACTGAAGTATTGAAGTCGTCTGACAATACATTGTTTGAAAAGGTTAGAATACAATAGACCTTTAGATAAAAGTTAAGGGTCTTCAAAAGTCGTGATTTTCAACTTTAAAATACTGATACGAATCAGACTGACAGGGTATTGTATTGGTGAGTTAATTGTTTTCGGTAATTAAAGAGAGGGTCTAATATAACAGACGATAAGACATTGTTGTGGTTGTTGTTAAACCATGATCGTCTGCTCGGATTAAGATCAGACGACAATTATTTTCAAAATTTCTGTCAAAGAAAACAATTAAATTTTGTGTAATTGGCGTTAAAGAACATCTTTAGCCTCTGTAATCAAATATACCCTTACACGTCATTACAAATGCCGCGGTCGTGGCGTAGTGGTTAGCATGTCTAACTTCGAATCCGCAGATCGCGGGTTCGAGCCCGGTCGCGGTAGGTCATTACCTACACATGAGTTGTCGGATTCGTGGTAGGGTCAGTTAGTGTCCAGGAAACCTATAGTAGGAGGAGCTGATTGTCGTATATATGACCTAAATATGTGTTGAATACGACGTTAAAACCAATTGAAAAAAAGCAACGTCATTACAAGAAACGGTTAATATTTATGACGAGAAACTATCACTGTATGACTAAGAAAACTTTGGAATAAAATGTACGAGTTTGATAAGTGTTACAGTTATGTTTGGTTTGAGTTTTTTTACCCATCTTATCAACAGCCAGTCACGTGATGTGGACAGTTCATATAACGTAGTACCCATTACTATACTCAAACCCTGCATAAGTAACACCCCTCTTTGTTCATCAAGCAAACATCTTAGAATCTAAAATAACTAGATGGCGCAATGTTGAAATGAATTTCCAGGAAACTTGACTTCAGAACATTTCTATAAACTAGGAATACGAAAATATCACAAGAAAAACAAATTATCAAATTATCTCAAGTTAGCGACATATGTTATAACAGATAATTGTCTGTGAAGACGTGAACAGTTTTTATGATTTTAGTCAATACTATAACATTATGTCTAAACTGAGAACATAACATTTAATGGGTTAAAACTTCATAGCAATTATAATACTCATTTTATTGAGGTACTGAACCAAAGAACGAAAACAAGAAAATTTCAAAATTAGAAATTTCAAATGATTTTTATCGGATCTTAAGTAAGTGGGATAATTACGTCGCTCGTATCATACAAAGACATCTACAGCTATTAAAAATCTCTTGGTAAGAGTTTGTGGTCTGAGCCGCTTCATTACACGTCAACGATTATGACTTAATATATACATGAAGTTTGTTAAAGATCAAATCGACCACAAACAAAAAAACGTCCGATTACTCATACATCATTCAACAATTTAATAAAATCAGATTGACGATTCGTATTTAAATTTTGTGGTTTTTAATCAAAACTAGTAAACTAGACCAATGGTCCTATATAGCCTTAAGCTTAAAATCTAGATCGGTTGTCTTGTTTTATCGAAGCACTCTATGGGGATTTTATTGAATACGGTATATGACAGGATTTTAATACGCAGTTACTGGCTTTGAAGTCCTCGATCAGTCTTAATCTGCTTTCTTTACCGAACTAAAAATAATAATTTCCTACTTAATCACCTTTTCAATTTTGAATAACAACAAATCGTTATATAGCGAACAAAGAAATTGGCCACAGTTCTGACAATCTTTGTGTTGAAAATTATCGACAAAATTGGTCCGAGGATATTATTGTTGAATCATCGAGGCAAAACACAGGATATAACATATGCACAATAATTGAAAACTTTTAAAATATCAAAACAAATGCAATCAATAGGAAATACTTCAAATGCTTTCATTTTCTGCTTTAAGGATTCACGATTTATTTTGTTCAACTTTTTGTTTTGACATAGTAGATCGGTTAAAAATTTGAACTGTTCCATCTTATGACAATGAGAAACAAGTCTTAACTTGACCCAGTTAAATCACTCCCCCATCTTCGTTTAAGGCTTTGGGTTAAGCCCGCATTGATAAGGTCGGCTACTTAAGTAACTCATTAATGGTAATACAAACAAAATGTGAAAAATCAGGGATCTTTGTTGCTGAAACTTGATTAATTATGTAATCGGAATGACAACAGATTAAAATTTGTACATGTCGTTTACTGTCGTTGCCGATTATTGAATCATTGTTTAGAGATTTTTCATGTAAGCCTTCTTAGTATTAATTTAGTTTTGTGAGTCAAATTCGGAATGATTTAGCGAAAAATGCCAAATTTGTGATCACGTAAACATACCATTATCATTACATATCTTAATCAGTTCATAACTTTTTAATGGGCTTAAAATTAATCGGATTGTTTCTATTTGAAATTACCCGTAAAATATAATCTATACAAATAAAATATTAAACGTTTTCAATGAGATTAATTTAAGTTTTGACAATTCCCTTTAAATATAGACTCCCAGGTAGAAGACATGTATGTATATTTTCATAAGCTTATTGCCCTCGAAGACTCTCTGCTCTTAGTAATTATTTTTGGTGGTAGTGAAACCAAATCTAGTAATTGTACATTTTCATTTTCCCTTCAAATAATCCTTTATTCAAGATAATAAAAATATAAATTTTGAAAAAACTTCTGAAATCCACAATGGTGTCATGATCAAAATGCTCGGACAATACTGTCAAAATGTGTGATTTATGCCCAACAATGTTACCTGAAAACACAACATTGTGTTCCTAATATAAAATAGTTCTCCAATAGCAGAATTATTCTATTTTCAAAAATCTAGAATTTTTGTAATGCGTTCATTTAAATAATTGAATGTATATTTCCATAATTGAATACATGTACATAAAGAAGACGTATCGCGTTTCACTATGTTCACACTACGGGTGCAGTACTAATATATATTACTAATTGATTAAGACATTTCCGTTATAAATGATGAATAGACGGTGCAGAAATCTGATACCTTTAGGGGATACATGTTTATACATCGTATCTTCCCTCAGCATCAAATTTCTGAACAATCTGCTTAGTCGCCTAACACTTCCAATAGAAACTCGGAACCAACTTCTTTGTTGATAGAAAATAGCATCATTCATTCTGTGTCGTAGAGACGCTTGCATATCAACTAACTTATGAATGATTACAATGCAATATGAACTGAAAATAATTGAAACTCGTTCCATAATAAACGTCTGTAGACTGTATCTCTCGGAAGCTTACTTTCCACGATGTCTGACAATAGTTTGTCTCCAGACTTTATTTTAGATAAGGCTTTGATATATTCATACAGTAATGAGAAATTAATTGAACTCATCAGGAACATAATTAAAGGTTCCAGCAATCCATCATTCATTGGAACAATCTCTACTTATTAAGATATAAAAATACGATGAGTTTACCATCTGTCAACTGTTTGACTAACAGGAAAAATAGCCTTGACCATTGGCCAAAGACTTATCAATTAATTTTTAGATAGTTGAGCATAGCATATAAAACTAATTATTTCAATGGAAAAGATCAAACGAAAAGCTTGAACGTAAAATTATATAGAATTTCATTGTACAATCTTTCGTACTAAAATTGTTTGGCAAAGAATACTAGCTGAAACAATAAAACAAACAGACAGACGGACAGTGGATTGCAATAATAATGGTTCTTGAAGCTCGTTGTCATAAAGGTGCAGCGGAAGACAAAGATATACACTTCTATGCATTCGGAACACCTTGACATTTCAAAAATGAATGGCCGAGGAGTTCCGAATGATTTCTCTGAAGTCGTAGCGTGCTTATCGTGTATAAAACTTAAACATGGTTGACATTAGATGTGATACTTCGCGTGTTAAGATTTTTCAGCGTGAAATGCAAATTCAAGTAAATGAAATCATCATAATTATGAGTGAGCAGAAACCTAACTTAAACGATAAGGCAATAATTAACTTTTAACGTTTTCACTGAGGCGGACGAAACAACACGATTTAAACTAAAGCTTATTGAAGCTGCAAGACATGTCTGATTAGCGGGTAACAAAACAAGGGAAGCTAAAATAATGTTGGTAATTACAGGGGAAACATCTATACGATTTGTACAAAAATTATAATGCAATTTTCAATCATGCACACCAAGTTTTACGCGTGACAATGTAGCGTGCATGAAGAAAAATGTTAGCTGCAATTTAAGTGAAAAAATATTTTAAAATGGAACCTTAATGATGAAAAATAGCGTCTGTTTAAGCAGAAACTTGTTTTTTTTTTGTTTTAGAAAAAAATAAGACCACCAATTCATTTGCAGTGTTTCACGAGTAATAATTCACGTGACGGGCTATAAAAGCATGTTAACACAACTAGGTTAGAAAATTGAAATTCTTGTAATACACGTGATTGAAATGTCAATGACAGCCGTGAGACATGAACTTTTTTCTAAATCTAATATTTACTCAAGTTGCACGAGACAGCCACTCCCCAAACTAAACACAAAATATTCGTGCAAAGGAATACACACCGCGCCTCTGTTTTCATTAGAACCACGTGATCCACGATCGAAGTTTTGACATAATAAAGAACGTAATTACACGATTATGCTGCATTTTGTGTGTGGGTAGTGTGGCAAACTATAATCTGACCCAGTAAATAAAATTACTCATCTAGACAAACTGATTACAATTGACATGATAAAGTCCAACGACGAGAAGTTGAACTTTGTTTATAAACAGAAATTTAATAACAAATCATAAATGAAGATAAATATTTGTTTTAACCACTCGGTTATAGTTTTATCTTATACAGTTACAGTAAATGTCCGCTTTAAAGCCCACCTTAATTAAAGCAAAACCGTGAAATTTTTGACTATTTTTAAGTCCCAAATGCTTAATTTGAGTAAAACTAGCGCATGTACACATGTAATTGGATATGACACATTGCCCTATTAAAAATATTGTGATGATTATAACAATCGGTCACTTTATCATTGATGAACTATATACCGATATGAATACAATGTATACATAACATTGAGTATTATCTCGGCATAATGTACATAGAAACAACATTGTGACATTTCACTTGTACCAGTAACCATGAGGTTTTATCAATGCTGAACTTTTACTTTTCAGATAAGAGTTGATATAAGTTACATAGGTAAGTATAAACATGAAACAAAACATTGTAAACATTCATAATCTTCTATATATTGACTAACAATGACAACATTGTTTTAAAACTTCCAACATTTCGTTAAAACTTAAAACCATAGAGACTCGATGTAAGAAAAGTTGAAACATACAATTTAATTTTAAGGCAGCCGAGTCATAAAACATGTATTAAGCTAATAAGCTTTATGGCATCCCCTTTAGTGCATTTCTCGTCTCTTTCAATTAACACATAGGTTGTCTGTAGTTTACTATCCAGACATCGTATATTTGAGAAGTACAAACTGTAAATGCCAAATGGTAGTGCAATGATTGCCAGTGGTTTCAGCAAGTGATTATTTTTATGTTGTTCGGCTTAACATTGTTACAGACTTGAGCACAACAATATCAATATACAAGTACATTTATACAACAAGTCGTTAAGTAGAACCTCTCTACAGCAAGTATTAGAAACATACTTTACTGGCTGTCATAGAGGGGTGTCTGTCATATGAAGAGTCTTTTTCCCTGACCGTTGTACGAAGGATGAAACTTATGGAATTGAGGGCATGGTTGGGGGTTTCGTTGAATACCATATACCTTGTACTACTTTCTTGATAATATTGGACATTCTCGTTTCCAGTAAACGTTTTAAAGGTTATTTAAATAGAAAACGTCTAAGAATAAATGGAAAGGAATTGCACCCCTGAAAAATGAAACTAGACAAATACGACTTAAACTGTGCCAATCTCCAACTTTAGTGAAAATACTAACTAAACGTAATTCCATTAAATGAAACCGCTTTTGGAAGCTTTTCTGCGAGAGTAGAAAATAATCAGCAGACATTTTGTTCCACAATTGTATAAAGTCTGACAGAAAATAACAGAGTTAGTAGAAATAATTGGTGCCTAAGATGAAAGTCTAACTAAGTATGGGAATAAACTATGTTCTGTTTTCACAGAATACTAAAATCAAACGTTTTCTTAAATGTCAAAGCGTGGTAACATTTCCGTACGCTTTTTGTACAAAAACTAACTAGCTTTGAAGCACGCGCTGACCAACTTGTTTGAAACAAAGAAACTGCTAACTACAACATCAACGCACGAGCACGTTGCGCTCGAACGAACGATGCGTATAGCGTCCCCTAATTGAGTTTACAATTATCAAGCCACAAGGCACACATCAAGCTATCTAGGGAGCTATCGTCTGCTGTTGGGTCCAATAACATCTCTAATTTACCGTGAATAATGGTCACTTATAATGAGGGTACGGTACTTAATTGATACGTCACTGACACTGAACAAATGAATAGAGGTCTCAGAAAAGTGGAATCAGAATAATGGCCTCAAATTGTCAGGCTTGGTTTGGTTTTATGATTCTTTACGACGCTTTTTTAAAGTTTTCATTTAAATAGCAGCGGAAAGTCTACCTGATCACTGCAGCTAAAGATGCTTACTCTCTAAACCGAAGTTTTTAAATCAGTACTATGTACATACGTTCGCATGCGGCTGGAAATTGTCCTATTATACACCCGGGCCTAAGGATGAATAATTTTAGAAATTATTTAATGTCCATAACTTCAAGAATGTGTGTAAATTCTGTCAGAAAATTACATCTTCGACCCTTGTATTCGTCCTCAGGCGGGTTCGTTTTAAAGTTAGCGAAGCGGGCGGACAGAATGATCAGGGAAAAAAACTACTTGAGTATAGTTCATTGCTGGTATACGTAATATTTCTCTAAGAACGTTCTCACTATAATCATAGTTCACAATGCGAGAAATTTTCATGTCATCATGGGACAAAGAAGATCTGCAATGATGGTACTAATTGACTCGGATAATTACTAATTGGATCTCTAATTGAAGATGACCAGACGCACTACTCTATGGACTTCCGGAAAATCTCATTTTGATGAAGTTAAAAGTTCAATTGAATGATCTAGTAAACAAACAAATAGTTTCTTTCATTTTCAAGTATTCATGGCGTCAATTACAAGGACATGTTCACAATCTGTTCACTTCCGGTCCGCGAGGATTTATAGAGTACGTGAACCGGATAATTAATAATTGGATAGTGATTAGAATACACAAATAATTAGCGAGTGTGTCGTCAGTAAACCACTTACTGTGTTGAAATAATGAGTCTTTATACTTCATGTATGTACGTTGACAATTGTGATGATAATTTAACATGGTAAAGATTTATAAAACCAACAGGAAACTATAAAGTGTGTACGAACGTAACATTTGATAAAAAACGGAAATTTATCAAGTTTTTACAATTCGAACTCTAAACAAGAGTGAAAGACATGTATACTCGTTCATTGTAATACTATGTTATTGGGTGGTGTTCATGTATATGTTGTGTGATTGAAGCTTTATGATCAATCAGTTTAAATTGACTTTCAGTTTTTTATCATATAAAAAGGGGAACAAACGACGCCCACTAAAGAAAATATACTTTACGTTAAGTACACGTTTTTTTTTTTAAATATAAAAATGTCAATTTTTCTTCATTCATTAGGTACATGAATGTGGAAAAGTTTCCAGTCTTGTAGAAGTGTATGTGAGTACTGCTTATAGATAATGGCCCAGGAAAGCTAGGTTATGTGCGCTGGCCGTTGTAAAATAACCTAAATAGCGTTGACCAAGTATAAAAACATGTATTTTAAACAAGGCTCAAAATACCTAGATATCGAAACTAAAACTTGTCTTTAACTCGTGTTATTATTATTGAGATGAAAAACTAAACCACATTTGTATAGAAGTTCAGTTAAAAGCTGTATAAAACATATTATACGTAACATAATATTGAGTTAAGTATAAACCCAAGTACAGCCGGCATATATATACGTACATATATTGACAGACAAGCTGTACATATATCGATCACTATTGATTGAATACAATAAATAATAAATTACAATATGTCAAGTGTACAGACATAAAACTTACTCTAGTATGTATGTACTCAAGTTTAGATCTATACCAACTTGACGACATACTATGTTTATTTTCTGGGCCGTCCACTCACTTTACAAACGTTAATTAAACACATGAAACGAGTGGATGTCTCACAATTGATTTAATAAGCAAAAAAACATTAATTGTTAATCTATCTCAACCTTTGTTTTATTGATTACAATAATTTAGCCTTGAGAAATTATGTATTAGTTAGACTTAACTTGGATCATGTTCATAGTCAACACAATTTCATAAACATGTGTATGTATTCATTTAAAAAAGGTTCCACACGCAATTAAACCAATTAAGTGTTGAGTCTGACCCCAGGGACACAGGAAGTTTCCTTCCTTGTAATTTTGGTGTGTTTTTTATTTTCCTTTTTCTCGTAAAATGAACTCGAGTACAAGTTTACGCCCCTTTGTCAGACAGAAATCAGACGTTGACCCGCACCCACAACTCTCTATCATTGAAGGTTTGAAGTCAACGACGATAAACACTCGACCCAGAGGACGGACCAAGTCCTTATGAACCATATATTCAGTATCATATATTTATTTTCATACATACACGATCCTGTTACAGTTTGTGCAAATTGACATGAAATATTAGTAATAATATTTATTTAGCATAGTTCACATAGTAAAATACATAGCACACATATCACAGACATCATGTTGTAATGTTCTTTACTATGTCAAGCACACCAACACCAGGGATAACACAAAAAAGGGCAAGCCCTTATTTCAATTGTGGTCCCTAAGATGAGACGGGTGATTAGTTCCCTACAGCTTACCATTTAAATGTATGCAAATGATTAAAAAAGTTTTGTCTCAGGTTAATGGTCACTAGATAGCCTATATCATAGAATATAAAATGTGTATATGTTGGTATCACACATTAGTCTTGATATGGTATTCTATTATTCATCATAGAACTGAGAGTTTTGTCCCTACATTGTCACACAGTAAGACAATTAAATTAAGCTAGAAATGAATGTAATTATTTGATATTATATTAACATGTATTGAGGGAACACTAGAGTAGATTATACCACATGATATGTGAAGACTGACCTCCTTGTTATAACCATTGTATGACTTGTCAGTAAAATTATCCTAGTTTTATTTCTTTATGTGAGTCGTGAACTTGGTATATCAAACAGTCATCTATATAATTGGTTGTCGATATATGAGTTGGCTTTGAACAATGAAAATACACAACTACATTGAGTAGTGACGATTAATTACAAATATGTACTCTTAGACAGATGAAAATGTCTCATGACTGAGTTTTGTTTAATTTCGTTGAGTTCTAAGGAAAGATTGGCGTCTTTTGATGATACCTAGTTTTAATGCTGAACAGACCTTAGCTACATAAAGACAAGAACCGAAGATCAACAAAACAGAAAGGTTGGTCAAGAACAACGTTCGATGCCCCAAATTATTCAGTATACCACGTGACTGCTATCTGGGTAAGACTATGGGTCGTTGATCAGTCAAGTCGACAGTTCAATGAATCTCATGGGTCTAGTATATTAAACGTTTCTTGAACAACTCAACTAAAACTTGTCTCCACAACCAAGAATGACCATGGAACTCACGCCAAGGAAACGACTCAGAATTAATAATTATTCCTGAACAAATTTAGTCACATTCTTCGTATAAGAAAAGTAAGGTTGGTAATGACAAAACAGAACAGAACAGAATTTTATTAGACAAACGAGTACATAGTACATAATGACAGTACGTATATTTGTATTGATCTTGAATTTGATATGCTTATTGCTTCAATACAAAACTGTTACCAAGCATTAATAAGACAGAAAACCAAGTGACAAGAAAAACAGCATGTGTCATGTTAATATCCCCTTGAGCACGTGTAGAAACATTCAATATTACCCCAGGTATGATATATCAAAATGACACAGATGGTAGTATCTGCTTGAATTTGAAATTATAGACATAATATTACACCATGCTCTACGTTCAACACGTAATACTATATAACTAGGGACGATTTGAAGCCTTAAGCTATTTATTCAGAACAGATTTGTCCAGATTTTAGATACTGAAGTAAATAGAAAGATAGTAAGAAATGCAAACATGGTCCTTAATATTAATACAGGGTTAAAAGGGAACCCCGGAGATATTGTGACAATGTATAACCTAACCCCACCCAAATATAAGGATTTAAGTTTCGTTTAATCATAAGTCTTAATCTAAACTGACGGTGTGTGAAAAACTGTACCAAAGTATAAACATTAATTCTTTCAATACATCGGAGAGAAAAGTTTTCCAATAAAATTTAATTGACAAATTTCATGGCTTTGTACAAAATGAATTTAAGTATTTAAAAGTTAAAGACTACATTGACCATCTTGCAGTTGGATATTTAAACTAATCTAATTCTGAAGTTAAAAAACACCCAGGTCTCGATAGCTGTTCGAGACATTTTAAAACATTTATAACAAATTCTAACAATCGATACGTTTTAACATTTCCAGTTGAAATGGTTAAGTGATTTACAAAAGAGAGAACTGATTTTGTTGAAATAAGAAATGCAGATAAAGCAATCTTTTTGTTTTGAAATTTAAGGAGAAAATGAGAACAACATTTTAGTGCCTCGTGTCGATGATTAACTGTTAACAGATAGAGAGAAAGTTTTTTTATACAAAACACAACATGAGAAATGACTAGTATCAGGCGAATCCATTTGACAAGGATGATTTTATTCCTTTGTTTGATGTCGTAACAAAAAAACAACTGAGACAATCGATCTTTTGAGGCTAATCCAGTTTTTTTGTTTCAATTACTGCTTGGTGTTTTTTTTTAAGGGAACCCCTCGGAAGTGAGAAATTCCTCATTTCAACTGTCTTACTTATTTTCTTAAAATACGTTTCAATAACACTTAAACTCGTTTACATGCGATGAAATATGAGCCAAAAAACTTAATTTAAGACGATCAGACTCTGGGTAAAAATCAATTATTTAAAAATCACCAAAAAGAGATGATAATGCAGATTTTGGTCCAGAAGACAGACATGCCTCGTCAGAGACAGACGATGTCTAAGTGGTTCGGTGCAGAATTTCTCCTGATGTAACTAGGTTGGTGTAACAAAAACCTACTCAGTGTTGAGAGAGTAGTTTGACACAGACTGGTTCACATCTGTTTTCTATGTAATAATCTAGACTGGGACACAATAATATTTACAATCATGTAACATTAAAACATTGTGAAAATTGTCAGGGGAGGGGAATATCCCGGTTTTGTATGTAATTTATACCGAACCAATGTCGAAATATCGGATGGTGAAGTAAAGTAGCAGACGAGAATGAAAATGTGAGACTTTGAATAGTAGATTAGAAAATAAGATACAACAATGGTACATGGTAAAATTCTTCTAAAATGCTGTAAAAATGATTAAGTATTAATATTTAGTATAAAGCTATACCTGAAGTGATCACAGTGTAAGTGTTCTTTACTTAGAAATATGTCTCTGTGATTTAATTCACGTAGTTTAATATGACATAAAAACAAAACATGTACATACAACTTAACTGACATAAAATATTTTACACTTTTAATCTGTCAAAATGTAGAACCATCTAGTACTGCAGTAGTGCTAGTTTCAAGAACATTGTTCCTTCACTCGATTAAAATTTAGAACTTAGATAAGTAACGAGTCGATTACAGCTAATTGTAAAACGTAATTTGATTCTAATTATGCCTTTTTAAAGTTTCTTGGCACTGAACTAATAACAAAATAAGTAAATAATACATTTTAGATATAGCTTTATGCTCTACACAAGGGACTCTAAATACATGTATAAAGGGTCCTTATATAGTAAGAAATAAATAATAAAAAAGGATCTTACCTTTCCTAATAATTTTCCACGTAGATATGTTGTGTCAGTATTACAATCATATATAATACAATTAGGATCGAAGTTCGATATATTAACCCCTTTTGAATCCCTTCTTCTTAAAGGGGACACTGCTGATAGTCTAGCCTCCTTCATTGCTATATGTGGATAGTTAAATGAAGGACCTGTGGACACTTTCGCTGGTAAAACATCAACTGACATAATTTTAAAATATAAATTAAAATATCATATTAATAATAATGTATTTTAATAATTTTAAATGTCCACACAATTTTTCATAATCATAAAAGTCCAAGTTGATAATGTCAACCTTTACACAGCACGAAATAATAAAAATAATATAAATTTTTAATTAACACTATCATTAAAAGTTCATTTCCTCACTCATATAAGAATAATACAGCTTTATAAAAGCTTTCCAGTTTATTTAAAACAAAACTATTTCACATTTATATTAAACTTAATATTCCTAATAATATAACAGTCTTTTTCCCACGGTGGTTTTACATTGAATGTTAGTCTTACACTCTTATCACAAGCTCAACAAGTCTATATATGCTATATGTAATATGTTTAAATCTATTTATATTACGCCTGTATACGGTTTAACAATTACTGTATACTGCATTAATCATACTGTTTTAATCCGCACAAATAAAGTATAGATACAAATATTTAAACACCTTCTTAAACAAGTAATAATTATTTCAATTTTAATATTCTACGTCACACCTGTTAAATGTACAGGTAACCTAAACTATACATGTGTACTCCTCAATAATCAGCTGTGAACTGAAAATAGATACACTACTTCGTGATGTCATCTCTTTACCACGGAAATTCCCTGCGCAATCGACCGAATCTCGTCTCGAGCGAGTGAGAATTTTACGTCTCTTTCTACACAAAGAAAGTCGAGATTCTCGAGTCGGTGTACATTCTACGGACGTAGTTAAAACCCTTACGGCTGTGAATACATGTTACATCTGTCAGATTTTTATTTTGATAGAGATTTTTTTATCATTTATTTAACTGAAATAATAACACATGTAAGCTCTAATTACAATTTTTAAGCGATAATTCTGAGAGAATGCGTCAAAAAAGTAAGACAATGTAAAAGAGAGCCTATTTATTTTATCAAAATTTTATTTCTGCATATAACTTTATTATATTAGTACATAATTAATATGTTGAATTTCAATCTTAAAATATAATTAACAACTCACTACGGCTTATTTACTTGGACTGTCTGGTGTATGCCGTATATAGCACTACCTCACGGGGACCTGTTTTTCTCTCTGCAATCCTGACACCAAAATTATAATTTTATATCGATTTTTTTCATTAGTTCATGAAGGTATTTTGAAGAATTCACGGACATAATACTTAAGATATGTGGGTTTAATGTACTTGCATGCCTGTTAATAGCGCGAACCATTGTGATGTCGTGAAAAAAACGACAACGTCGCTAAGGTTACCAGAAAAACAAACAAGAAGCAGGAAGGTATCTGCCTGTCAACTTATATCATAATCGGTGAACATATTTTTTTCTCCGAAGAAGGTACCGACTCACCTTAAGTTGTGTATGTCGTCGGAACACTTTGGTAGCCCCCTTCCCCGAGCTCAGAACAAGAATATAATCCAGACAGAGTCATAGACGTTTCTTTACAAATCCATCAAAATCTACTGGCTTAAGGATTTCTTGATAAAGAATGGGGATCGATCGAATCCTACTTATTTTCTGAATATATCAGTGACTACTTGGAAGCAATGTCTCATCAATTAGATATAAATAAAATAATGAAGCTTTCAAAATCAACCAAGCATGAAACAGATCACAGATCTTTGTTCATATTTACGGCTGACTCAGCATTTTTGAGGAAATAATTTCTCATCTAAGCATATCATTTACATATTCTCTGAGAATATTTATGTATAAGAATAAACGCTGAGCTTTGTATGTGAGAGTACTGTTTAGCTATCATGACCCTGTACAACAACCCAATGTACATGCAAAGATGGCCCTTGTCTTGTATTGAGTGTCGTGCAAGGAGTCAAACATGTTTTCATTGGATGAACAAAACGTTCGTATCTTGTTTTTATTAAATGATCTATAAAATTGTAATTACATTTTATGTACAAGGTTTCAAGCTAAAGCACGTTCAACGACTTGCCATCTATAACCCCTGTTCATCGGGCTCCGAGTGTCTATCTATCAATCTCCATGGGGTATTTTACTCTGCTTATGTGAAACGTACAAGTCAGCGTAACGAAGTACATCACCTTTGCAGGTTTCCATTCAAACTTGGGTGGAGTGAAGCAATCGCGGTAAAAGTTCTTGCTCAAGTAAACATATTGCAAGCAATCTCTCGGGTTGGGTTCAAACCCGGTCCCTCTGTATCCCTAACCCCCACTAGACATTTTTCTTCTCTGCAAACTTTGAAATCTTGGGTTAAATCTTTATAATCTAAGTCAAGCAAGGTATTTAGAATGTAATTAACATTATTATGAAAGCCTCAATGCCTATCAATACAAAAGAAGTAATACCACACACGCATTTGTAGACCTTCGGATAGATAGGTAAATTATTTCAATTATTTTTAATATTGATGTAATTGCATACTGTAATTCAGTCGTTAGAATGTCTAGAGTACATGAAAATGACAGGTTCCAATAAAAGCACATTGAGAAAACGTGTTCAAGTTACTCAATAATGATTGACACTATTATTATATAATTATATAGTCGAGACATACCTGGATATAAAGTAAGTGTCAACTTTTATTTAGTAATGGTTTACTAAGAAAATAATAATTGAATAATTATCACCTTTTTCTATATGTCGTGTGATAAACTTTAAATTATAAAGGTGAAAGGACGGTAGATTTTTGTCACTTTTCAATGCTATCTCTGCAATTATCGAATGAACGATTACTGCTGATTAGAAATACAATTGTTCGGGTGATGACACGAAGATTATGCTTGATAGCCGACTTTTTTACTGTTTGGTTGCCATGCCAACTGGAATTTTTTACGTTTTAATGGGAAACCAAAACGAATTAAGCCCCTAAAATCCCAGCTAAGTAGTCATATCCTGCCATTGATTTTGTGACAACCTAATTTTTCGCTGGTGTATACATAAAACGAAGGATTAGCCAATAAATGCACTCGATCCCAACTTGATTTACATTATATTCCGTCACCAAGTCTCTAACTTGGGAGATTATTTCAAGTTCGATAAAAATATATAATATTACTTAAAAGTGTGAACACCAGCAGGGTCGGTGACCTATATATTGGTCAATAAAAGCAGGACCTATTTTACATTTTATTATTCGATTATTACTAATTTGTCAATTAAATATATGATAAATTGTTGTAAAACGTCAAAATAACATTGACTCGCTAATCCTTACCAGCTTTTAATATATCTTGACTCAACTCATACTTGAATTAGATTTGAACTCATAAAACGAGACAAAACGACGATAAAATCTTCAAAATTTTAGTCATACGTTTGCTTTTCTTTCTAAACCACGAAGTTCGTTGAACTTTCGTATGACTTTTTCAATATATGTTTTCAATTTTTCACATTTTCGTATTTATAAGTTAACAACCTCTAATCAAGGACCTTATGTACTAGGGACTGTGTAGCTCAGCTTTCCCCGAGGTGTTTCAAGTAATGTCATTTATTTATTTTACTTGGTTTAACGCCATGTCAACACATTTTGGTCATTTTGCGGCGTCCAGCGCACCTTACCTAGCTTTTCTGGACCCTTGTCTATAACCAGTACTCACCTACCCTTTCACCATTTTCGTACCCCGAGACTATCAAAATTCTCGATCTATCTAGTATCGAAAATCCTACTAGACTCTGGGTACGATCGAGGATGCCCATTCAGAAGGCCGGAAACTACTCCATTTACCTTACTAATGGAGGAAAATTGACATTATTGTCAAATTTTCATGGAAGGGTAATACCTCCCCGGGTGGGTTTCGACCCTGTACCCCCCCCCCCCCCTCGAGACACGCGATTCCAAATCTCGGCGCGCTACCAACTGCGCTACCGACCAGGGTTCGAGTAATTTCAACAATGACCGATGATTTACTGTTACTAGTCACCTTAGTGTAGGTTTGAAATCCATCTAACTAACCTCTTTGCCAGGTCTCATAGTAATAAGGACCACATTGAAAATAAGGGTGCCTCTTTCTTGTGCCATTCTTGGCGTTGGTGTGCATATCATGAACAAGAGTTTTACGTAATGATTTTTTTAAATTTATATCTTTTAATTTCTTTTACCATTTATGTATACATTGCCACAATAAATGCATCTATCTGTGATAGAGGAAAGGGAGACTAGATTCTCTCAATAATTTTTGAAAATAATACGATTTTGACTATTAAAAATGATATAAAAAATATTGTAATCTTTCCCACCAGACAAATCTGCCCTTAAAATATATCCCCACATCTGAAGTTCTGAAATTCCATAGTACTCGAAGACCAGAAATTGTAAGAATTTATTTCAAAACATAAATCTTTATAAACGAAGCTTACGTCGTGCTTACAGTCGCAGACTACATGTATTTACATCGTCGATGTAAAAGAACGCTATACTTATTCTTTCAAAACTTCACAACTCAGCGACACCACTCGACAGAAACCACTCCCCCACTCCATCCTGACATATGTCAGACTCAGTTTTAACATATGTAACCACTTTCTTTTTAACTCTGAGAATTTTAATGTAACTGTGTGAGATTTGTTGACTGGTTGCATCATTTCCTTAAATACAAAAGCGTAATTCTAAAATTTGGAATGTTCGGTATGTCTCAATGTGACCCAAGGAAGTTTAAATCTTATACAACATATTTTGGAAACCCATTGTGAGTAAAAACATGTGTCAGACTATCAAGATAAATTGTGTTTTATCTTAGATCATAACTACTTATACAGGAGCGGATTTTTTCAAGGGGGTCGAACTTTTTCTGGAGGGGGGGGGGGGTCCAAACTCTCGAACCACAACCACATTATTATTATTATTAATAATAATAACCACATTATACACATTTTGCAGAATAATGCCACATATAATAATAAGAACTGCACCGAAAAAAATGGCTTCATACTACTTAAAAATGACTTACACTCAAGAAATACACTAAAAGACAGGTACATTTTGGAAATTCTAGGGGGTGGGTCAGCACCCCCTGACCCCCGCTAGATCCGCCTATGTTATAAACCGAAATATCAACTACCCCGGGCAGCTGTATTAGTAGAACTTTGAACATTTTTTATCAATTTTCTATCAAAGTTTTGGCAGGTGATGTTTCACCTATATATCAGTTATAGATATTTCTTAATATGAAAACAATGTTGATGGTTAAATCATTTTAACTTTATCAAGAAAAAAAACAGTCATGGCTTTTCAATTCAAATGTTTTTTTACGTAGATCTGTTCACAGCATGAAAACCACTTTAAAGATTAAATTTTTACCGCGAGTGTCTGTAAAACAATTTATGAGAATTCCTCCAGGATTTCAAATGAAAATTTCAAATTTAATTAAACTACATACATGTATGTATCCGACTTGCTGTTTTATTTAGTTTAGAATCTTGTTGTTATTTAGAGTATCTATTCGTTAGTTTTAATTCTTTCTTCTGTCATTCGGAACTCCTCGGCCATTCTCTAGGAATTCAAGAAATGGTCGAGGTGATCCGAATGGGCTTGTAAGTCATCGCCTTTGGTACTTTACTTCTTTTAGTTTGAATTTCACATCACCAGACTTCTGGTGCTGACTTTGATGCAAGAGATTTATTCATGTCCCATAGATTTGTACAAAAAATAAAATATATTTGCGAATCAATGAAATATTTTTGTTTTACTTCATGTTATGCTAACCCTTACTAACAATGGATTATATTTTTGAACCACACAAATCTTTGTTCATAATATCATAGGCGGATATAGCGGGGGGGGGGTCCCCCTGGAATTTCCAAAATGTACCTGTCCATAAGTGTATTTCTTGACTGTAAGTCATTTCTTTAGTAGCATGAAGCAATTTTTCTCGATGCTTAACATAGATTTAATGGTCATGTAGATTTTTATTATAATATGTTGCATTATTCTGCAAACTGTGTATAATGTGGTTGTGGTTCGAAAGTTTGGACCCCCCCCCCCTCTAGAAAAAGTTCGGACGCCCATAGAAAAAAATCTGGATCCGTCCCTGGATATTGTGATAAAAAGGTTGACATGCCCACATATCTCGATGTCTAGTGGCTGAGGTCATTGTAACTTTGATGAAACCTCTAGCTGATAGTGGGCTCGAGTCTTGCTACTGACGACGAGTCTTTATATGAGAACGTAGACTGTTGGTGACGGAGAGTGAGACTGATGAGTCCCAAGAACATTGATTAGGTGAACTGTTCGTCTACATGACTCTGATCCATAAACAAAAAAAATCAAATTGAAACAACCTATAAATAGATAGTGAGGCATACTACATACTAGTATAAGTCTGATGTAATATTTATATTAATTACATGTTTATGTACTAGTATACCGATTACTGCACAAACAGCATTGTTAGATAACTGATGGTATACGACGGTTCAAAAGGTTCAAGGTAACCTCATCGCAAGAGGTTCGAGCATGGGAATTCTTAATAAAATGATCGTAAAATTTGTGCTTTGGTTCAGAGCACATTCCTTCAACGAGGCATCTTCAACACTACAAATACTGATTATACTTGAAGGTTACGCTTAAATAGAATCGATTTTCCGTGGGAGCAATGACTAATGGCTGGGCTTAATAGCGATAAATGTGAAACCTCAGCATGCCCGAGACTGCTCGAGAACTTCGGTTGTCACAAGAAACAAATAAAAGGATGTTTGTTATCAGAAAATGTTTTCTGGTAAGCCTACTGTGAACAATAAGAACATATTTCACCGTCAGGGTGACATGTTTCATGTATAATTTACGTTTTTGATACAAACCAGATCATAGCAGACGACAACAAGAAGTGAGAATAAGAATTTTTACTGTAAGATTGATAGTTAAATAAATTAAACAGGAGAATTGGGTTGAACATTCGTCAGATAGTATAAAATAACACATAGCTGCCGAAATAAACACAATTATCTGGATCAACTTGACTAGAATATCATTTTCGGATAAAGTGTCAGAGTATTCGGATGACATAATTCGGATACCCAAGAATTTCATTATGAGCGATATTATGAAGTGTTTTAGATTGAAATTCAACATTTATAATGGTAATAGGAGTACATATAATTGAAGTTATACTGTATTTGAGCCATTACAGACTGGTAACAGTAAGTTGGTGACAGCATCAGTTAACTGACAGCAAGGAGTCGAACGAGATATAACGGTAAAACATGCACCTGTCAATTTTGCGCAGTTTTTTTGCTGTACATCGTGTAGTTCAAATCTTGATAAGATTTTATCTGAATTTAAACAAGGATATAACTTCAATATCTCATAAATACATGTCACAATCTGCTCTGGCATGTTGACATATTTCTGACGACTCATGTCGAGTAGTAAGTTACTTAATTTGATATAAGGGGTAAAATGCAATATGTGCACATCCGGTGTATTAACAACGATTAAATTGCAATAAACTTTTCGCTGTGGATTATTTGAATGAGTTTGCACGCTATCTATATACACATAACCATGATTATACAAAATAGTGTATATAATTATAAAAGTTTGTCTGGGTTTGGAACATATGATTTATCGTGCAGAAAGCAATTAAATAGAAATCTAAATGTGAAAACTCGACATCTACGAGCTAGAATTAAAATTCATAACAGCTCAAACTTAAGTCTTTAAGAAAAACTTTTAGATAAAAGATGCTCCCATGATTTATGATTATTGTCTGGACGTCTCATGGTTGTGCATCTAATGAAGGTGTAATTTAGGTGTGTGATTGTATGTCATATGTGTAAGTGCTAGTTAGTAGCCCACATACTCGATGAGTTAACTACTTTGGTAAATAATGAAATGTATAATGTTCATCCAAATACTCATGCGGTTGATAACACATGCCGTTGCATGTTGTGGTCATTTCGTAAAACTGATTGCGGTCAGAAACAGAACAAAACTAAACTGGAAAACTTAAGACACCAATGAATCAGTAAAAAACAGCAGACGATCGTGTTTTATCAAGAATGTGCACCAGAAAACCATCATATCATATTTCAACTAAATTCTCGGCATGTTTTGAAATTCTAAATACAAGAACAAAACATTTTTTGTCTAGACACAAGAAGTTTTATTGTAACATAACATCCGTACTATTCGTCATAAATCGCACATTTATGTAATTATAGCAACAGAATATATAGTACCATCTGTTCTATACCTGGTTACCGAGACATATTAGAAAACAAGACGAGTTTTGTAGTTGTAACTTTTCCCACACATTTGAGAGTGCGACCCTTAAACTCACTGAGTTATTTTAGACAAAATGTATCATGTTTTCATGAAACGGAAATTATCACGAAACTAGAGAATATAGAAAGTTAGTGAATATATCTACAAACTAAGAAATGAGATACCATTTGTACTACTTCAGTGATATAAACTAACAAACCATTGTACTTTGTGTTATCTCATTAAAATTGGAATACTTATCACTCCACAACATTTCCGCTGCAGTAGAGCTGGGCTTCGTTTGAACAATTCATGTTTAGTTGAACGAATTTTCATTTGTCGACAATTTGTTCAATATCAATTTAGTTTTTCGAGAGATTACGAGATTCTCGTCAAGTTTCACGTTAGTCCGACGTCATCCATTTGCACCTAGTTGTAAGCACCATGACCACTCCGGCCGGTCAGATGGACTAGGTATAATTTACACAGATAGTGGCATGAATGCCTCAGTACAGACCATCAGACGTAAGATTGTATGTTTAGACATGTTCTAGTTTGAGTCAACACAATGTTCCATTCCTTGGAGTATCCTCTTATACTCGTTCCTGAATGTTTTTATTCGAAATGGTCATATATTAGTAATTCTAAAATTTGTCAAAAGCTCAATAAATTATTGTACAGGCGTGGGAATTGCACGTGCTTAAAACAGCTTATACAGCACACATGGGAAGTATAAGCTCGATGGTTCGAACTCGTAAGTTCCACACAATTAGTTCGATAGAGCCAGGTGTTCGACTCGTGCATTGTTTATCAAATAATCACAAACATATCAAAGTTACACGAACAAGAATTTATAATATTCTTCCCATAACAGGACACTCGGAACACCTTGGTGATAGCTGGTCTGTGGTTGATCGACATTTTACGGAATCACCCGAGAGATCGGCATATTTCATGTAACTCTTGTCTGTTGTATATTCGACTTCATAAATTGTTCGAGTTATAAAAATTCAAGAAATAAACTCTGACAAATGACTGATAAGACATTGGGTTATCAGTAATCTAAAGTATCAAAAAAAATGGTTTGGATTTTTTTGGATTTCTAGGATTCTTTACAGAAATTTATTACAAATACTCGAATCTTCAGAGACACGATTTCACAAAGAGTAATTTATGAACAAATATGAACAGCAAATGTCGCATCACGTGCATGTTTATCTAAAACATGAAAATACTCATTTATTTTCTTTCATTTCTCGTAAAACACTTGAAACATAAGAGTACAGGTAAAATCAACTAACGTAATGTCTAGCAACCACGATTAAAAGTGACACCATATTTAAAGCTATACTACCCTTCAACCCCTAGTTAATTAATTATCAGGACGCACGTGCTTCGTTTTGTCTCTTTAGGATAGGTCTCTAAATACCTTTTAATGCAAATTTGGTCAGATTGATCGGGAAAAGCAAGTATGTTCGTAGATATAGAAAACTGAATTGAAGTCATGCTGGTCAAAATTGATGTCCAAGTGGGCATTACTAGTCTGAGCAGTTTTTGAAATACAGTACAACCTCTTTTGAACAACTCTTACTGGTAGGAACTAAAAATGTTGTTCTTCAGAGGTGGTTGCTATGCAGAAGTTAAAATCAATTTAAAGTATGCCTAATGGAAATATCAAAAGATGTTGTGCAGAGGATTTGTTCTCTAGAGGGCCGGTCTGCAGAGGTTATACTGTACATTGTAAACGAATTTACATCTCAACATGGCATAACATAGCACCGCACAAAGCAGAAAAGAACAACACAGAGCAACACAACTCAGAACAAGACTACACAGACGTCATAGCCCACAACAACAGCACAGCACAGTTCAACACATCCCTGGACAGAACAGAACATCACCGGAAAAACATCACAGCACAACACAAAACAACGCAGAAAAACACAACACGTCACAAAACAGAAAATAACAACACAGAACAGAACAACACAGATAAAACAGAACAGAAAAGGACAGCACATAACAGAACAGAATAGAGATGAACAGCACAGTACAGATCAAAACAGAACAACACAGTATAGATAAAAACAGAAATATACAACACAGAACAACACAGGACAGTACATTACAGAACAGAATAGCAAAGAGCATAACAGCATAGACCAGAACAACTCAGCACAGCACAGCACAATTTAGAACAGAACGAAACAACACAGAAAATAACAGAATAGCTCAACCAAGAACAGGAAATAAAAAAATACAGACACACATTATTATTTATTTATTATTTTAGTGGGCATTCACGTATTATCCATATAAATACAAAAACATAAATATACAATTACAAACGACATGAAGACATAAAATATAACATCAAATATACAATTAGACATATTTATGAGTTGAATAATGTTACAGTTTATTTGGTCAAGGTGAATTTAAAACACGGAAATTTATAAATACATAAACATGAATTCTACGTCTTAATGTACATTAGGTTTAATTTTCATTCCATATTAATTATCTGTAACAACTTACAAGTATCTATTATTAGAACACACCTCACCTCGGATATTTCACCAATAGTTTAACCCCGGGCTCTATTTGACACTTGATATATGAATAAGAAGTGAATTTTATTTTTAACGCTGATGAAATTCTTAATAACATTGTTGAAGCAAGAAAAACCCAACTTTTCTTTTGTAATCATTTTACGCGTCATTTCTATAATGATATATTTTTGACAACATACTCAGTAAGTACGTGCTCTTATTTGGTAGATGAAGATAAAATTATTCATGATATTGTAAGGGTCATGTGAGGTCACTGCCCATTTACTTACAAGTAATTTTCACGACGAATATTACTTTATACATTGCACAGGATTCTTGAGATCTTGATAACCTCTTGGTATGAAAATGTGTTCCTACAAGCCTGAAAACATTTTATAAATATTAATGAAATATATTTGTTTGTTGTGGTTGCATTATATTTCTTGCAGACTTTTTGAAATGAAAAAAAAATCATTAGAAAGAGGGTTTGCTCCACTAGTTTAGTGCATATTTAAAATCTGAACGTCTGTACTCATTATCGAACTCGTACAAGAAGGAAGACATCATGCATGTAAAATGCAATCATAAGATCTAGGAATCTAAGTTATGTCATTTAGTCACATGTACTTGAGATTCCGAGTTTTAATTATAGTATACATCATGTCTTGTATATCATTTTATAACTATCATAGCAATATCTGGTTGCAGTATTTAACTTCCAAAAATATTTCAAGTTGAGTTTTATCACCTGTAAACGTTTGCATGACTTCATGCATTTAGCATTATGTTTCAATATCTTATTGAATTCTTTTTTTATGAGAATGCCTTATATTACATGTGCACGTATTTGATATCAAAAAATGAAATATTTTTTACTAGCTAGTGATGATGTGATTTTGAAACTTGTATTTTACAATCAGATCATTCCATGGTGATTAGTGGAGAGGGGTGGGACCAGGGCTCGAATTTAACAAAAAAATGGACTTACTTTGGGAGTTGATTTTATTTCATCTCGCAAAATGAGAAAATCACTCGCAATTAATCATATTTTTCAATTTCACACGCAATTTTTCATATATGCGATCAACAAAAAAGTACTATATCCAACTATGGATATAACAAGGGCGTTATTGTGGGATAGACATAATGTATGTAAACTGTGTTAATAAAAGAATTGTTCTGTTCTGTTCTGACAAAGAATATCAAACCCGTTTTACGATGAATCTTTAATAGATACTATGGATCTATCTGACCGTTTCAATAGTGATTTGATCCTCATCAGTTATGACTGTAATGTTGTTTCGCGAAAATTTGCAAGTTAGAATAATAGTTACTCGCAATTTTCAAAATCTACGAGCATTTTGCGAGTATGCAAGCTTAAATTCGAGCCCTGGGTGGGACTAACACTCCCATTCATTGAGATTCTATTCTGCCCTGCCGCCATGGTAAAGTTGTTTTTAGTGTTGCTGATTTCCAATCAAAGCTACTTATCACTGAATAAAGTTTTGGTCTCAAGCCCAGCAACTGACCAATGGAGGCTTTATTAACTGGACTAAGCCTACATAACTTTGTGAAGTTTGGTCATGAACTATTTTATATCACAATTCTTCCTCTCATGACTGCATCAAGTAACACAGCTATCAGGCACTAGCAAAGTCATTTTCTTAGTACTGGTTAAAAGCTGGAGTCTTGAGGGTTTTTGTCTCTCCTGAAACAAAGAAGAGGAAAACTTGAGTGCTGCAATCATTTGGCACACCATGGCAATCTTCTGAGATATACATTGCTGCACAGAAAATTGCAGAGGAGTATCAAATGTGCTGCCATAGGACGAAAAATCACATTGAAAAGACTTTTTTTATCATCGTCAAAAATGTAAACTAACTCAACTCCCACTTTGTCTATCATCTGATTAGATACTGTCCATTGTTCAAATTATATATATGTATATAATATAATTTAATCTCTATAATCTATATATATATATATATATATATATATCATATCATTTAATCACTACAATCATTCATTCGAACGTTTTTTTATTAACTTTGATAAAGTTATCAGTACATTTTGTATTTGGCCTTTTGTATTTGGCCGTCAACTGACAAATCAAGTACAAATGATTCAACAATAGAATAGGGAATAATGAAAGCTTTTCTCTCAATAACTGATTTTTATCAATACTTAAGTTGACCAGAGAGTATATTAAATCATCGTCATATCTTGTAGAGTTATTGTAGAGTTCTTGGACCAGAAGGTTGAATGAATATTTTACAGTCTCATAAAATATTAGATTTACATGTATTAATGTGTGAGGACATCAAAATAGGCTATTGTGTTGATAACAATCTTTGTCAACAGATATCGTGTAGAGCATTGTCGTACAGGATCTCTACTGTCTCCATGAGAGGTCACGTCGAGATGAACTTTGTGTCGACCAATCGATGCGTAGCTTTCATCTAGACGAAACACTAATAATAACATTTTGGTTTCTTTATTTCTATTTTTAGACCAAGGTTTGCAAGCTAATTTAACAGTGGTATTATTCACAGTCTGCGATTGGACGGCTCTTTTCAAATTGCGTGACGTAGACGATGTAAACAAGCTACGTAACATAACAATTTCGTCATGAATATTATGATGAGAAAAGGTCACCTGAACATGACCTTCGTTTGAAAAAGGCCAGATCTAAATTAGCGAGTAGGCGAGCGGAAATTTTTAGATCGGGTTTTAATCAGATTGTGTTGATAAATGTTCCTGATAAATAGTAGTGTGCCATCATTACATGTACTTTAAAATAATAGTGTATGATTTTGATGTATTAACAGTCATTCACTGGTAGCAATCATGATAAAAGTTCTAAAGTTCCTGGGTTACAACCCTCTTAGGGGCACTAGTAGTTGTCAAGCACGGTCTCGACCCACCCAATTCATATGGCATAGAAGTATCATTTAGATTCTTTGATTGACTGGGTCTTTTAAGGCCCCCTCCCCCTGTGGGCATTGCTTATTTTCATAATTTTCAAAACCCTGAACTTCAAGACTTAAGCCTTTTACAAAGGAATTGAAATCTTTCCCAATGTCCAAAAATCTTGAACTTGGACCAATACTGAAATTTTTCATCCAAATATGTGAGATGTTAGTGAAGTCTGCATAGTTGGCCAGTGGTTGTAGACAATAAAAATAAAGAGCAGGAAATATAGTGGATATTATTTAAGAGATAACACACATCATCAAGATAAATTAAAACCCTTCACATTTGATTTTATCTAAATTGTGACACAAGGTAATTATATCAAAGTTTCAACCCTTCTAGAGTCTGCCTCCTCATTACCTAGAATTCATTAGATATAATACCAGGTACATGTAAGTGTTTACAAGATACATCTATCATAAGGTTGCATGTAATATCAACCTTCTGATAACAAACTCAGTACAAGATATGAGCTGTTATGTACACATTTTTTGTTTATATCAAAGATGGTTGGCACAGTCCCTATCTAAAATCACTGTACCTAGTACTACCAACATCTATAGTTTGGCATACAACTTTGTTACATAATGACCTATGTTATGTCTGTTTGCTTCATTCAAAAGAGCAAACCATTAGCAAATCATTGATGAATATAACTTTGAATTATTACAACAATTTTCTCGTACTATTTATAGTGAATATGCTGGCAAGTATTGAATTGGGGTAAAAAAACTACCATCATCTATATAATGTACCTTATATGTATATATAAAGTGTCTTTGGTGGATCAGAACTTTGCCAGTCGCCTTTGAGTTTAAAGGTGCCATCATGATTTTGTAAAAATGTATTTCTAGTAGAGAATTTGCTAATGAGACAATATTTGAAATTTTGTGAATCTAGAGCCAAATACATTCAACCACTGTATGCAGTTACTACATATGCCTTTAGCAGAAAATGTCATATAAGGGAGATAATACAACAGAGACATTATGAAATTTTGATATCACAATTACCTCCCCTTCCAAAATACAAAAACAACATTTCTAATATCGAACTGATTTATTTCAATACAAATAGTGATAAAAATCTTTAATTACAAAAAATGAATACATAATCAAGATATAAAATTATACATAGTAAATCAAGCATGCATATTTTACAATTTGTTCAAAACTAGAATTTTCAGGCAAAGAAAAATCAATGGAAGTCTTTCGTTTAAGGCTCCTACTTTAACAGTCTAAGATAAAAGTGGTGGACAGTCTGCCCAACCATTGATCCTAGGATACATCAGTACGAGTCTTCCATTCTCCTACAGAAACAGTCTACATTTTTACATAAAAAAGTCATAATGGGTACCTAGACTTGACCCATGACCCTACCTGTGAGAGGTTTGGGTGATTTGAAGTCAACGAGTACTTAAAGTTAAGTGCACTTTAAAGTCTGCTACTATATAGATATTCAGCTGACTTTACAATATCAGTATGATAACTCTTGATCACTGAAATCTCCTTAAACCAGGTGATCTCTAACAGTGAAGTGTGGAGCGAAAGGACAGTAAGTAATTTCTTGCTCAAGGATATTAGCAGTGCCTCTAGTGGGGTTTAAACCCGGGACTGTTTGGATCACTGCTCCAGCCAGACAATTGAGGCAGGATGTAAGGATAAAGTATCTACCATTTTATAAAAAAAATTAGATAAATTTATAAACTTAAGTGTTGTATTCATTCTTACATAACTCTTGACAAAAACCCCCAGTAAAACCTGTCCTGTTAGGCACCTTTCTTAAGCGAACACATACCTTAAACAACCATTAAACACATTCCCTCGGAGTGATTTTATTCATTAATTTACGTAAGTTAAATACAGTAGGCATATGTCTAACATGATTAGCGACTATTATATTTTACTACATTTAGATGCCGAGCTAGCTCTAAATAATCAGAAAAATTAATCAAGAAAGCTAGTCAACATTGGTGTTGAGATCAGAATTTTACAAATGATAAAAACATGAATACGACTACACTACAGGCTAAGCAAAATAAATAAAAGTAAATAAAGAACTAAAATACCGGTATAAGAAAATAATTCATCAATAAATGAAATTTCAAAGCTAAACTACTTAATAGCTTCTACTGCCTAGAGCAGTAATCCTCCTATCAACCTTACCATGGGCCAGTTTCCTAAGGAAATTGCTACCTAGCGTTTAGTCCTCTGGTACCCTTCTTACACCAAAAGTGATGAGTATGGGATATCAAATAAAAAATTCCAGGGCCAAAGAGTGTGCTAGTGATATGCTTAGGAAAGTGGCCACACGATTAAAGCATCAAATCATACTAATACAATGTATACCTTTTATCAATCAAAAACACAACCTTATTCTTATTCTAAGCTATGCACAAATCCAACTCAATTTTTTATTTTGTCTTACACCGGGTCAACACTATAGTTGTCATTTTCACAGCTGACAGCTAACCTAACCTGGCTTTCCAGGACCTATGTCTATAACTAGTATTTACCTAACCATCACAAGGCTGAATGAGGAAATCAATAATATTGTCAAATTTTCATGTAAGGATATAACCAGCTCTGAGTTAGGCTTTAGAAGTTATAATTTGGTGTGTTACAGTGTACTATAGTGCATAGGAACCAAACATATGAAACCAAAACTTAAGCAAAATCAGTAATGAGAACATAAAGAAACTCATACAGCAAACAAATTGTGCAAGTAAGTCCTGGTTTTCCCTACAAATCAAGAAAAGTGAAATATTCAAATCACAACAAAATCATATATAACATAAAAATGCATCCATACCATTTAAAATTGTCAAACAAAATACAAAATGTACAAATGTCCAAGCATTTCAAACAAATTCCAATTGATATATTTCAATTGATATCGCTTCATCTAACACTCACACTGAATGAAAAAAAATCGAAACGAGACCCAAAGTTGAATCATCAAAAATATGTGCAAAACATTCGTTTGTTTATATGAATTACATCATCTTTTATACAACAGTAACTAGCAGATTTATTCAAAAAAATCTAATGCTTTATTGTCTGCAACAATTTAAAACATTTTTGTCCATTTACAATTTCAACATGTTTACCACAAACAAAAAATCACAAGTGCAAAAAAGAGCAGGTTTTGTTCAGTCCACAATGTAGCTGATGGTCAAATAGGAAAATTTCAGACAAAAATGTAAGTATTCATTAAAATTTTAGTCATATTTTAGTAAATTCTAAAGATAGCTGTTTATTGTGAAGTTATGTCAGTGACAAATATAGGGCCTCATATTATATACATCTAATGTTCATACAAAAAAGTAGAAAACATAATTACATTATTATTCTATTACAATTATCATCTATACACGTTCTTTTTTAAATAAAAAACATTCAACATATAAATAAATAAATAGTCATACGAGTATAAAAGAATCAGATGAAAAATAAATCACTAAATAGTATTTGATTAGAACTCCACTAAATGAACAAAATATTACATGAAATGACAATATAATGTATTATAAAATACAAGTTATATACATGTAGTGAATTATGATTTTTCAAAACAGGTTCATTTGAAATTCAGTAAATTCGAATTAGAGCTGTGGTACATGATATTTTCTCTTAAACATTTAAGGTTAGAATCACACACTTTTTCAAAATGCATTATTTTCAAAATTTTGGAAATTCAAAGCTTATTGTCTCAATGTCTGTTCATTACTCCGAAGACTATTGAAAAAATGTAATTTCACGACTTTTCAAAATCACAATTTATCTATTTTATAAATTCCATATCTCTTCAAAAAATCATAATTCAATGTATCAGTTTGGTTTTGTTTCACATCCCTTTTCAACACAAAGACACTATAGGTGGACAATTGATAAATTTATTGTTCCTGGGATGCACCAGTACAAGACTTTCACCCCTCACAATCAACTGCATAGACTCAAACATAAAGGAAGTCATGGTTTGAAGCTAGACTTAAACCTATGACCCTATATCAATGAAAGGTTACATCATCTAGGAGTCAGTGACCTAAACCACTTGACCAAACAAATATTACACAGCCCTCCAAAAGATCCTTCACTCATACACATTTTACATTGTACTAAACAGAATATCATAACGTTGTACAAGCAAATTATTGTTAAATGACTTTAAATTTTGCTTTTTAAGATCAATACATTAGTTCCTATGAATATGAAGCAACAAAAATATCTAAAACTTGATATTGGCTCATTGAGATACATTGACCATAGTTTCGGAGGCTGATAGGTAACTTTTGTTGCAACTCAAAAAAATAACATCTACTAATAGAAATTCCGTTTCCATTGCATGAAAAATGAATAAGATAAATAATGATATAATAATTCTTCAAACTTGAATATATAAATTGTAGCAATTAAATAAATTGTCAGTGAAGAAACTTTTGGAGGGCAGTGTACATACATAATTATCTATAATACAGACAATACAATATATTTGTATATATACGACTATAGATACACATTTATAAAACAGACATAAATATATGGTTACATACAATATAACAATTCTATTCATTTCAGTAAATTCTTCTATTCTTTCTTCTTCTTTTTATGTTTTTTATCAATTTTATTTGTTTACAAGAAATGCAATGTGGAAACAGTAACACAACTATAATCAACATCTTACTGGGATACAATGTAGAAACAAACACTTGTCAAAACAAGTTTGGTTTTGTAATCGTCATCATAATCAAGAATAATTTATGTCTGAGCCAATAGGAAAAAGAAAAGAATATTTCAATAATTTTATAGACTAGGTTAAAACACAGTTAATGAACTAAGTAAATTAAAAATAAAAGTTGATAATGATTTAATGTATTTTTGGAATCATGATATTCAATAATGGATGTAAATGCACAGTATTTTCTACTTTATAGTATTAGTTTACACTTATCTCTTTTAAAATTATTTATATAAACTAAGGCACATTTTTACTTAACATATTGAGCATTTAAGCAGGACCTATGTATATTTACTGTATTAACAAAACTTTTTGTTAAATCAAAATCATCTTGACAAAATTCAATTAAACAATAATTAGCACTCTCTCTGTCAAGTTTTATATCCAATTACATTGTTTTTATGATAACACAATCATTCAAGCACCTCCTGTAAAATATAGTACCAACAAAACCTTATTGAAGGTGCATAATAAGTTACTAACATAAAAAATCATTCTAAAATCTTGCAAAATGAAGCGATGATGTTTTGTAAAACACCCTTTGAGTCATAGCATTGTACATATATATATATATATACCGCATTTGTATAGCGCTCTTTCCATATTGAATATATGTTCAAAAGCGCTTCACAATCATATGCAAAATTAGGAAAAACAAGTTTAAATGAAAATGAAAGTGAAAGCATTGTACATTCATACCAAATTTTGAGTCAATTCAACTTAACAGGTTAAGACAGCATCGCTGATTTATTAATTGACAAAATAATTATTATAAAAACAATCATAACAAAAATATCAAGATTATACACAGTTTTCTTTTATTACACAGTAAACTTTTTTAACTTGTGGCTTATTTCAAGTGATTCTATTCAAGTTAAAATTTTCTGCTGATTTATATTTTACTAATACCTTTTTCATGATTAACTGTGTAAAATAAATCACAGCACCAATTTTTTACAAAATACATGCTGATTTAGGACAAATAAGACTTGTTTTTGAAAGTATGTGGTATATCCATCAGTTATAGATTAATACTTCTAAAGGTGACAAAGCAGTGTCTAAAATAAAAACAGAAGCTGTTGTCACTGACACAACAATTAAATGTCTACATTGTAGCCTGGTCAGACAACACAACTATCCACATCAAGCATTAAGATACAAAAAGTACTAATTTGCATCATGTAATAAAACATCACTAATTATTGACAACATTGGATAACATGTCAATGTTTTTTTCATTGTCTTTGAATAAAAAAGAAATCCTACAAGTTAACACAATAGATTTGAACTTGAACTCAAGCTGATGGGTTTTTCCAGCTGAAAAACTACGTTAGTATCAGATGTACCTGAGCCAAACAAAGTTAACACACAAATATGTGTACACAGAACAATAGGATTTAATTTGTGTTGCATAATTTTCAGCAATAATACGTTAAATAGCTTTTTTCTGCACAAATGCATCAGGTACAAACAAACATGTACAGCTGGGAAAAAAATCTAATTCCAAATAAGAACTGTATTTAGTACAGTAAATGTGAAAACATTCACATAAATGTTAGTTTTACAATGATGATAACACAAGAATCTATCTGATAAACTACATCACAATTAGTTGCTCATATCACTTTATCATATCTGGTTTTATATAGTTGTCTTACTGTATCATTTAATCATGAACTGAAAATATAAATAACAAACATTTATTCACGACATTGTTCATATTGAAGTAAGAAAATATAGATAACAATGTTGGACTGGTAATTATTCAGGTATGAGACTGGCAAAAAAAATCTAACAGTTATAGCACTGGCTCTTCTATATCTTCCCCCACTGACATTTATAGACTTATGTCCTTTTTTTGACAGAGAGTGCAGTATCCCTTTCCTGCAGAAAGAAATGGCAAATTAACTACCAGAGCAACTGCCAACCAGTACTTCAAATTCCACTCAGTTCCATTTGAAAGCATTCGTAACAACCAAATAAATTATTTTTTGAATATCACTTTCATACTCGGCAAACCAGGAGGCTGCCATTTTGTAAGAAAGAACTCTCCAATCTGGGGGAATTTTGAAGTCAAAGCTATATATTACTGTACCCTGTCAAAAAATGACATTGGATCAAAATCAAACTAGCTGAAATAAAATTTCTTCTCAGAACTAGGGGAATTACAGAGCAAAAATTGAAATTCTGCTGAAAGTCAGAAAAAAAATCAAGCCTGATTATTAGACAGCCAGCTTGACTTTTATAAGAATACTTTATTGTTGTTGGTTTTTAGACAGTGTTGCATAATCTTCACATACTATTAGGGGAACATCACAAAGGAAGTGATAGATTTATGAAGTAATTATATGAGGCAGGCAAAGGTCTAAGACTATGCCAACCAATCAAGTCATATTATCAAAATAGTTATATGAGAAAAGAAGATGGTGTGGTTGAGTGGTTACAACATTAAACTGGATATTATTGGATCACCAGATTTGCATTGGTTCAAATCACATACAAACCCCACCTGGTTGGTTTTTTTAGCAAGAAACTTTATCCAACATGAGGCACCAGAGAGCGAACTCAAGAGTGATTAATTCCAGGTAAAGTAACTAGTTTAACTATCAAGCTACAATAAAGGACATTAAGTTGTTGCAAGACCATCTAGACCAATAGTAATACTGGGCACTAGATACACACTTTCACAAATATATAAAAATAACATAAAAATCTTACCTTTTAGATAGTACAGCCAGACATGAATCAGCTACTATATTTATACATGTGTCAATTTCTTCCTCAGTTAACTTGATATTTACAGCAATTCTAATACTGTAATCAGATAAATAATATCATTTATTGTATATATAAAACACAGTGAAATATCAGCAACCAGTAATATTATATTGGCTTATTATACTGTGTCATCTAAAACTACCTTAATGCTTGTAAAAAAGCTGCTTTTTTATTTTTAAGCGCTTTTGAACAAATATTCAATATAAAAAGAGCGCTATACAAATGCGGTATATAATAATAATTTTTACAATTAAATTTTATTCAGTCTTTCAGTCTACGAAATAAGTGGGTGTTCTGTTGCTTAGGACAACCACTTTATAGTTTGGGCCACCAACAATTTGGGCAACCAAATTCTGCACTTGCTTTTATAATGATCCGTTCGGACAACCACTTGCACATCGTAATTTCGTAGACTGGTCTCGGTGACTTGATAGACATAGTTGATTGTCTCAAAATAATAAATCATTAGAGAACAGAAATGAAACTAAAGAGAATGACATGTCGCCTAAATCATGACTCTTTGAAATCATTATCTTCATTACATGAATAACAATTTTGTCAATTTTCACATTATAAGATATAGCTTTTTTACATTTTATAACAAAATCCAAGATAATAAACAAGAAAAGTCCATCACTAACCTTGGTAAAGGAAGATTATGTTCTTCATGTTCTAGGTATCTAGCTGGAGTCAAAGCCAAACCTCTCTGCATAGCCTATACAAGCATAGTATTATAATACTGAATGACTTATATAAATTGATAAATATTAATTTGAGATTCCAAGTCTGCTTTCATATACATGGCCTGCCAATTTACAATTTTGTATGATAGTCCTTGATCATTGAAATCATCTTCAGGCCTCTCACAGTACTGATTTACACCTGGGTGGAGTGGAGCAATTGTAGGTAAATATCTTGATAAAGGAAATAAGCAATGTCCCTATGGAGTTTGAACCCGGAACTCTTGATTCCTAGGCTCACATCATTGGCTTCTCCTACAGTTATCTAAATAGGCTATTTTAACTTTGTAAAGATATGCAAGTTTAATCACAGGGTTAGCCATTTTCTGAATGTAATGCAACATGATAAAAAATTCATGATCTGAACTGGGATAAAACCCACAACCTTCCATGTCATAGGTGGACACTCATCCCTATTTCTTATGTCAGACAATAGCTTATCAAATTTCGTTTACTTGTGTTTACCACTTACAATAAACTTTTGTATCACCATTAAAGATAGTTTGATTACAAAAGATAACAAGTGCAGTACTCTGTTACGGTAGTATTTAAGATGTGTCTATTTACCTCTTGTGTGATTTTTTCTAATGTTCTATTATCAAGGTCTCTATCATCACTGGGTTCAGATAAACAGAAATGTTTTATTGGTGCCACAGGATCTCCTAATACTCTCATTCCATCTATCCTATAATAACATACATGTACATATAACACTAGTATAACAAACAGTATAGTGTGACAATATCAACCTGAGCTTGAACTACCTAATTATAATAATTACACACTTCACTTACATTAAATCGTGAGTTTCCGTACGTGTGTATACAGTTATACACGTTTTTGTAACAACCTATGTGACTATAAATCAATTTACCAATTTGTACACATTAGTTTTTGGGGAAGCACTAAGTCCTCAATATTATGATACAGTTTCAAAGTATTAATTCTTATAAAAACAAAATTAATTGTTCAGAAAGTGTATTTTGCTGAGAGCTTCCAATAAAGCGTGATTTACAAACGAAGACCAAAATAGACTGTAAATACTGAGTTTAATATATTCTTGCATAAAATTCAAGCTCAGGTTAATACTGTCGAGATAATTGTTTGACCAGAAAATACATAACAAAGAAATAATGCTATGTACACTGGTCATAATAGCTCACTTTAAGTGCATTGTTCTGAGGCGAGCTAAAAATATAAAATTTCAGAACGATATCAGGATCAGTTTACATGTAATACACTAAGCTATTTGCATGCTCAATATTAAATAAAAGCTATTATTACTTAAAAGCTAAAAGACACATGAAATATGTCAAATGAATCTTTGAATGGCTGAAAAATTTCAACAATATGACTTATTTGTTCCTACTCAAATAATTATAATATTATGTAAGTCACATTATAATATCAATAATCATTTTAAAGAATTTGCCACAATGCCATATTGCAGATGATGGTAAAAGGAGTACAAACTTTTTTTTTTTTTAAAAGCATGCTCCAGGGGAGTTAATCATAAATACTTTGGTATGTTATATTAACAAAGAGAAAACTTACTTGGATAATTTTTCATGGATAAGCGTACAGTTCTTTCTTAACCTTGTAAACATTCCTGAAAACAAAAATTATACATACAAATATAACTTTCTTGAACAAATAAACATTAAATAAAACATTTAAAGCCAGTCATTTGACTACTTTAAACATACAGACATCAAACCATATTCTGCAAGGATGCCCACTCTTGGAACAAACTAGAAAAGAAGTAAAGCCAAAGACAACTCCACTTAACCATAAACTATATGGAAATGGTGAGGAACTGTGAAAAAAGTGCATTTGTTGCAGTGACTGGAATTATGACCACGGAAGAATGACAAAGAACAAGACAACTTCACAAAATAAACCAGAGTCTAAAACCCAAATGTCAGAACTTTCTCCTTAAATGAAAGCTTTATCTCCTTTAAAGATCCATGGAATTTATGATTGAAAGTCTTTCTATTTATGCTGGTCTATATTTTTTAAATACATTCACAGTAGCTTGTTTATTAATTAGGACAAAAAAAGGGCAATCTTTTGAAAGCAATTACATCTCATTTGATTTTTTCTTTTGTTAAGTATAACATATCTTGAATAATGTGACAATAATATCATGACAAAAATACTATCACAAATCGTTTGTAGTTCTCAGCCCTATCAGATATAGATTCATAGACTACATAAATAATTGAACATACCTGGATCATCAATGATGATATTCAATGATTGTATAGCACCAGATGCTAACATAGGTGGTAATGATGCAGAGAAACAATAACCAAGACCAGATAATCTCTGAAATATATCATAATATAAATAATCATGCCTCAGTTACACAGCATCCTCTAATCTTAAATGTAATTTCTTTAGCACAACATCAATAACATGTGCAAGGAAAGAATGTATTAAGATAGTGAGGTTTTGGAATTGATATTTAAAGTAACAGCCTGGTATTTAAAATTCAAAGATTCTGTCATAAAATTATCTGCAATATTTGACGAGCTGACAGGTAACACTGTACTTTCTGTGAAAAATGCTATGTTGAGTGTGAAAAAGCTTGGTTCAAACCTGCAACTCACATACATGTATGTTACCTGCCTCTATATGAACCCTCCTGATTGTTTGTTAGATATGATAAATACAGCCAAAATTCAAAGTATCGCATTGAAAAATAATTTGTCCAAAAAAAAATCATGGAATTCATGAAAATAACTAGTCTATATAACCAGACAATTAACAAATCAAAGCACTGTAGCATCTAAAGCATATTTGCAGCCCACTGCATATTTCTGAGATATGAAGTACACTGTGCAGCGTAAATATCAACTGACATTTAATGTGTTCTAACAATGAAGAATGTTAAGTGTATAAATTGTCAATATTACCTGATGATCAACAATATATTTCTTTCCACAACAGAAACCTCCAGCACCACCAATAGCATTCTCTAAACATGCTGCCATTAAATCTATCTCATCAATCTATATATGGTAAAATAATCCATAAATATATTTAAAATAAAATGCAATATAATATTCATGGTAAATTAATACGTAATTGGAATTATTAGATCTATCTCTTAATAATCACAGGGCTCAACAAATGTTTTGGGAGCAACTTGTCCTGGGAATTTTCACTAAACCTGCTGCAATTTGAACTTGTCCTGTACTTCACTAAAGGAAAATGCAATTAATTGTGCACTTGTATGAAGCAATAACAAACATATTCTTTGTTGTATATGACAGCCATTTCTAGAAATGAAAAGCAATATAATCAATGTTTTTGGATTTCAAGTAATGAAACATGCTTTATTTATTGCAATTTCAATAAGACTATGTATTTAAAACTGATTACTTGATTAATTTTGGCTAGAAATTCACTTGTCATGTAGAACAAGCACAGCCAGAATATCAACTTATCCATAGTCAATTTCTACATGTAATTACCAGCAGACCAGTGAATTTGTCAAGCACTGTAATCTATTGATAAATGTAATCACTCTTCAGTATAAAAATAATAAGTTAAATATAATTCATAGTTTTTAAAACAGCAAAGTGCTCAATAATCCAAGCAAATCAGTCAATCTAGATTTCAAGGGCATGTTTTTAACAGACTCAGTAATAGAACCACAAAAAGAAATATGACAAATACCTAAAAAATACAAATGTTCCAAAATGGTTTCGATTTTTTAAAGACTAGCCTCTGGGCAGTATCAGTTCAGAGCCCATGGGCTAAGTATTCAGGTTGGGAAATGCATGATTAAATTCAAACTTACATTGATACCAAAATGTTCAGTAACACCACGTCCATTGTCGCCTAATACACCGAATGAGAAACTTTCTTCAACAAATATCCTTAATTTATACTTCCATTTCATTTCAACCTAAAATAAATCAAGTTTATAAAATGTCTACAAATAAACAATAATATTGGTAGGTTCTGAAACAAAAGTATTCTATGTAATTTATAGAGCACATTAAAATGCCTGACAAAGGGATTATACAAAATTGTAGAAACCTAATGTACACTTAACATAAGAAACAAATGAGTTAATTTTAATTTTATTCAATTCATAGAAGTTAGAACACACATATATCTGCAAATGCAATGCAGTATCAAAGAGCAGTTCATGGACAAAGTCATCAATTATTCAAGGGACTTGGTAAAAACAATAGCAAGTTTGGACATTAATGCATATTTTTAAGTGATTAGTTTCATTTTCACTTTAAACTGCACTTTCCAGTAGTTGAGGAGGCAGAATTGCTTGCAAGCACAACCTTAATCAAAAACTATCTAAGTCTAAAAGGGGGCATTACTCAGTCAAAGTTATGTGTTTTGGTATTTAAAAACAACTTACCAGCTTAGGTAATGGACATATATCACCATGTTTAGCATATAAACCTTCTACCACAAGGAATCTTCGAGTTACTTTGGCTTTCTTTGGTACCTATAATTAATTATAATAGATGTATTGAAAAAGTCATATCACCAATATAGATGTAGATACCTATATGTATGAATAAGTAGTTATCATGCCTAAGGCTTCATTCCAACATTTATTCAGTCATACCATTGCAATCACTCTGGACAGATTACATCTCTGGACCAAAGCTTTAAATCTCATAAAAGCACACATCCTAACCTACCTTATAGTATTACAGAGATAGACAAATTGATGGCTGTAGAAAATTTTTCATGACCAATCAGCATGAAGGTCTGTAGGTCTTACCAACAAATCAAACCAATGACCCCTGACTGATTAGTAGTCATATGCCTGATCATCTGAACTACAAAGCAATATATATACATTTGTATACACATTTACTCTATGCATTCTATTATTATCTGACAAATATTCTACAAACTACTATGATGGCACAAAATATTTTTTTGCCGTTTTTAAATTATTACAATTGAAACTTCTGCATGGACAACCAGAATTTTACTAAGAAATCCCTTCCCGGCAGAGTTAGGGCAACACAATATAATATATGATCTACAAAGACAACAATAACAAAATATAACTTATTGATGGATAAAATGCATAATACAAATATAGCATAAATACTACATAACTAATTCACTGTAGCTCATTCATGAAACAAGTTCTTAAAACTTAGACTAATCACTTTTGAGTCAGCTTCCTGTTCCCTAGTGCTGAGCTAGTTATGTTTCTTTCTCAAGGAAACCACATGGTTGGTTTTGGATGGGATTCGAACAAACCTGAAGCTGACAATCCAATGATTACCAGTCCAACGTCACAACCACTTGGTTACACCCGCACATACAGTATAAATTCTAATGAAAGTGCCATTTTGACAGTATTTTCTCTCTTCACCAGCCCCCCCCCTCCCCCAGTTTCTCCACAAATCTATTCAGCAGAACTCTAAAATCTATTTATCTTCACATATATCAAAGGTTATCTGATTGCCACTGATGACCTATATTTGGGTTCAGCAATCTGTTACTGCTAGTAAACATTTGGAATGGGCATTTAAATCATATAGCTGGTTGTTCAAACAGGCAACCCAGTTTAACAGTTTATGTCAAGCCCTGATACAAATTTCTTACCCTTTTATCTTCTTTCTGTTGTTCTATACAAAGTCTTTCTAGATCGTCCATGTCATTATGTTTGAAATATTTTATAACACTACGTGAAGCTATCAATCCTTTCTGAATAGCAAAACATACACCTTCATCACTGAAAAAATAACATTGCACATTGTAATATCAACAGTCTTTGAATTTAGCAAGTCAACCAAGCCACTAAAATCAATGTTGGTCCAGTGAATTAAGAATTTGAGTGGTTCGACAGTCCACCAACTTTTTACAGCCACTATTTTCCATATTTAATAAATAAGCTTTACTTGATGTTATATTATTTATTTAATTCTAGCATATATTATGCAATACCATCATAATGATCTGCACATTTTAACATACTGCTTAGATTTTTCTTAGGTCCAGTAATCTTTCATTGGAGCCAGTAAAAAATCCATCTCACAGGACTTGTCCAATGATAACATTATTCCTAAAGACTGTCTTTATACCAAATTGTGTTAATTCCTGGATGGAACCAGTACTTCATACAACCTGGCATTGTCGTAACCCACTAACCCAAAGTCTGAAAACTAGTGGATATTGCTTCTAACAAGTGAAAATTGCTTATTTGATACCATCAGGCTAATTAATAAATTTTTCCTTTTACTTTATGATAAATCTGGTTGAGAACATTTATGACCATGACTTGCACTACTAGACTCTTATCCTGTATAAGCAACTAAATACTTGCTCCCATAACCAGCCAAGGACAGTACCAAGGGTCAAACTTATGACTTTAGATTAGAGAGAGAGGTTACAGTGACTTGAAGTTTTATGATTTAGTCCAGTCATTGAAGAATGTCACATACAATTTCATGCCATGTCAATTAAATTACACCCTAAGTACTAAAAGCTTTTATCAATGAATAAAATTAGGATATGAAAGTGGTTGTCCGGACAGATAATTGTAAGAGCATGAACTATATATCATTTGCAGAAATTTGGTTGCCCAAGAGTAATTGTTGGTTGCCCTAACTAAAAAGTGGTTGTCCTGGCAACTAGACACCCACTAATTTTGTAGACTTGACAAATATACATTACATGCCTTACTTAACACAAATACAAACTTCTAATGATTCTACTGTTACCATGGAAATCAAATTAACTATGATAATGTACTTACACAAATATGACATCTCCTCTCTTAGAGTAAGCTGGTATAGCGCTAGCAATGGTAGCAAAACCATACGAATATAATATAGCTTCTTCACACTTCATAAACTTTGCTAATCTCTCTTCTAACTCCAAGTGAACATCTGAAGTAAACAAATAATATAAGTAACTTTGGAATGAATGTAGTATTCTATAGCTGTCAGGATATAAACAAGAAATCTGTTAAATACTGCCTTGAAGTTAATCAAAATCTGTTAACCGTCGACCATTTTGAAATCTACATACAGCCATTGCTGTAATAAGATGTAAATATGACATAAAAACACCCTCTCAAGGAGAATAACTCTTGAAGTCCCAGATAAAATAACCTGTATTTAAACTTATCCAAATACATTAATTCTGAAAGAGCTGACATCACAGAAGTTACTAACCTAACCCAGATTTCCCATCAGTCATAATCTATATTTAATTCTAACATAGGCACACACGTTTTCAATCTTTATTATTACATTATTCACGACGTAATGTCATGGCGTGCTCCGTACACCTATAATCCCCTTTACATAAACCCGTGCCGTGTCATTGTTTAAGAATGGAAAATTTTGAAATTTTGTATCATTGATCATAGAACATTGGTGACTGGTGAGAGATTTAAGAAAGTTTCATTTAATTCTAATGCAAAATACTCCTATCAACGCAGGAGTCTACATACTTTTCGGACAACCCTCGTAATGTGAGGTCATCTATACTTTAATATTGAACACTTAAATGACTCACTGTTATAATTTACCCCCTTGTTTATTAATTTAAAGGTCAAATTATTTCAGAATAAAAATAACATACAGTGTTTTCTATATTTTGTTTTAGAATTACATTATATAGACACTAGTTTTGATGTGCTAAAGCACTCGATATTTAATTAAAACTCACAAAACTTGTGCCTATGTTTTATTATACAACAAAATATAGACAACTGTATGTTATTTCTAAAATAATAAAACTTGGCAGTGAAACAGAAACAGAAATCCTTTATGAACAAATGTTTCAGGAAATGACAATGTAAATTTTACCCATAGTTCCATAGAAACCTCTCGGTCCACATGATCCAACACCATATTTACTTAATGCTTTCTGTGCTGCAGCCTAAATGTAAGATAATAAACAAAAGTTAATACATGATCAGGACTCATATTTAACAACAAAATAGGACTTATGAATTTTTAAGAGTTGATTTTATTTCAACTTGAAAAATGGAAAAAGTCACTCACATTTCCTTCCAAATTGTAATAACATAAACATTTAATCTAGTTGCAAGATAACATACAAAATAATAATATACATGTAGTTATTATTTCTAGGGTCAGAAAGCTTGATATTTGATCTTTTCATCCATCCACTACCTTGTTACAACCCGCACATTGCTGGTTTGGGGTCAAACTGTTAAACAGCCATATATCAATATAATTTGTCAATGCTTACCTGCTACTCCTGCGTGGAAGATTTATTATTTATAAATTCAATCTCACTGGGAATCTTTAACTCCGCTTGTGTGCACCCAACACATTATCTAAACAAAATTATTTCACCCTAATACAGCTAGCTAGGTGGAGGGAAGCAATCACAGGTAAATTTCTCGTAAATATCTCAAGGAAATTAGCAATGTCATGAAGAGGTTTCAACTTAAGACCTCTCAGTCTCTAAGCATGTGTTCTACCACTAGAATACAAGTACATATCAAATCTAAAAAGAGTTTGAAGTCAATTTGTACTCTATGTCTTAATGAAGTGTAACAAAAGAAAGCACAATGTTTTTTATATTCAATAATGGGTTTAACATTATGTCAAAAATATTTTTAGGTTAATTTTCAGTGTCCAGCACACCTAACATAGCTTTCCTGGACCCTTGTCTATAACCAGTACTCACCTACCCTTCCATAAGTTCAGAAACTTCTCCATATACCTTATTAATGGAGGAAAATTGACATTATTGTCAATTTTTCAAGGAAAGGTATAACCTCTCCAGGTGGGTTTGAACTCTAACCCACTTAGGGACACTAGATTCGATATCCAGGAAGCTACCGACCCAAGTTGCACAATATCAACAATACCACACAGTTGAACTTTCAGGAAAATATACTAACCTCTATAGATGGGTCACCAAGGAGGCCAAGAAAGTTTAGAGATGCCATGTTTACAACAGATTTACCATTGATGATCATAACCTTGTCTGGACGTCTGAAATTATATATTTTTTCCATTCAATGAAGTACCTTGTACATTGTACAATTTCATCCAAAAGAAGTTTGGAGAAAAAACGATAAGGCCAACTGAAAGGGATTTTACTATTATTGAAGCTTATAATTTAAGGGGTGCCTGCTAGACTGTAGTAAGTGCATTCTGTAAAAGAGTTAGTTACTACAGCCTTGGGAGCAACCCCTGAATTGTAAAATGATTTGAACATTTTGAATAGTTAGTAAATATAATGGACATGCATGGGTGTTAGTAAAAAAGAGAGCAACCAGGCCCCTCAGCTACACAATCCATCAGGGGGACGCTGGCAGCATGATTACAAAATAGAAGCAAAAATTTATCGCCTAAAAAATCTTGTTTACACTCCATTTAAACCCAAGTTTTGTATCATTTAAGAATGCAATGTAAAATGTTAAATTTCATTCAACTGTCAGTGGCGCATTCATTAACCCCATTAATTCAAATACTCATAACAGTATATATGTACAAATGATCACTAAAAATAGACATATCTGTACTTTTGTAAATGGATAGTTGAACAAATCAAGAGCATTTAAATCAGCAGTATTAATGTATACAACACTTACAGTTTAATAAAATCTAAAAAATATATTATTTTTATTGCCAAATCATCATCTAGCTGTACAGAATATATGATCTAGACCTAGATGGAAG